>OX940912.1:3637998-4971997 GCA_954871355.1 Cabera pusaria | reverse complement strand
ATACAGTTAAAGTAACCGCTTACTTATGATCCGCGAAACTACGTATACAGTTAAAGTAACCGCTTACTTATGATCCGCGAAAGTACCTATACAGTTAAAGTAACCGCTTACTTATGATCCGCGAAACTACGTATACAGTTATTAGCCTCGTAAGTAGTTTCTAGAACCGCTTACGTTAAATAACGCCTACCACTAGCTTATGCAGTTCACAACCCGAACTTTTTTGTGTTTATCTATAGTTTTGCTGTTGACTTGATTATCTGTTTGACCGACACAGCGTGGATGACCGGTACCTACCGGAAAGAGCGGAACTGATTCTTTGAGTACTTCCAGCGACGCTGCTTTTACGATTCTTCGTATCTGTCGTCGCTGATTGCGTGCCACCTGGAAAATTCTCACAGATTCTTTGGTTTTCTTTCGGTAGAGGGACCAAATGTGCGGAGCTCGAGCTGGTGGGAATCTTCCTTGGTTGCGGGTTATATAAATAAAACTCCGAAGTGGTGGACACGTTGTTTTGCTGCTCGGTCGGTGTCGATGCGAAAAGGACGTGAATGAACACAACACGAGTCAGAGATTACCTAAAGCATACATATTCTATTACTAAGCTAAGCTTACCACCAAGGAGAAAATTTGCCGCCATAACCTTACTTACGGTGCCGCGGTGTTCTGGTAGCACAGGGCCCCTAGACAAAATCCAATTTTTGTTTCGATTCACGCTAACGCAACTCCAAAAAATATGGAAATGACATCTAAGTTGCGGAAACATAAATGTCATTTCAATATTTTGGACTTGTGTTAGCGTGAATGGAAACAGAAATTGGATTTTGTCTCAGGCAGGTCTCGAGAGTCGACCGTTCTAGGCCTAACGTGTTCACTATCCTCGACCACATTATTGTATTCAATAGATCAAACTATATGTTACATCAAATTGATTTGAAATATCAGTTGGGATCTACAGAATAGCTAAGTTAATAATGTTTACGCAGTAACTATGGTCTAATCAGTGGTTTCGCTGCATATATTTTCCGACCGACTTCCAAAAAGGAGGAGGTTCTCAATTCATCTGTATGTGTTTTTTAATGTATGTTTCGCGATTACTCCGTCAAATGTGCACCGATTCGAATATTTCTTTTTCAATTGGTAGGGTTCCTTTCCAAGGTGATCCCATTGTAATTTCATTGAGATATGATAAAAATCTCCAGAGATATGACGATCAATGTCTCAAACTTGTTACTGAATCTGACTCGCGTGGCATGGAAGTCGGGTGTTTTAGTTTTTAAACTATCATAATTATATTAATGGCGATGCGCGTAAATTTAAATCTGTGATATCTTTAAAGATTAAAATAGTTATTGAGAGTCAACCTTAAGAGGTCTTATTAAGTTCTACAACTTTTCTCGGCGGTTTTATCTCTCAACGATTTCATCATGATTTTTAAAGTAGCCTATGTTCATCCTCATGTTATAAAGTATCTCCTTGTTAAATTACTGTAAGATCGGATTGTCCGTTTAGGTGTGATTAGTTAACAAACATTCAGAGGTTTCTGTAATAAAGCCTAGAGATGGCGCTAGAGTAGATTTTAATAGCTCTTCTTATAAATATTGTCTAAATGTATGAGATCCTGCATCACGCAAACGATATTTTCCGTGATATTGAACCTGATACACATCTTCGTTATTTAACATCTTAAAAGTTGAACTCGTTACAAAACTGTGAATTGTGAATCACTATCTCGCGTCAACAGAATTAAATATCTTGGGGTTACCATAGACGATAAAATTAACTGGCTCGAACATATTAAAACACTTTCGTCACGGATAAGAAAACTGATCTACATTTTTAAAACGCTACGAACAGCAGCCGATGCAGATCTTGTAATTCAAACGTACAAAGCTTTATGTGAGTGCCTGATACGGTATTGCATATGTGCATGGGGTAGCGCAGCCAAAACTCACATTATATTATCGGAGCGTGCGCAAAGAGCTGTACTTAAAGTCCTATCGTACTTGCCATATAGATATCCTACCACTGCAGTGTACGAGAAAACTAATGTTCTTACAGTCAGAAAAATATTTATTTATGAAAGCCTACGTCGATACCATCAAAAAACTGTGCCGAATTTACCAGAGACTAAAGCCAGACGAAGTCAGTGTCCAGTTCCTTGTTCTAACACTAGGTTTGCACAAAAGAGATATGACATACTCATTCCAAATCTGTATAACGCTCTAGACAGAAAGCATAATGTCAAAAAAATTAATAATAATAATATAAAAAATATAATTCTTACCTACCTTAAAAGCTTTGACTATGATGGAATTGAAACACTTCTAACAAGTTTTTATTTCTAAATTTTATCTATTAAATACATACCCTAACACTTAACAAATCTACTCAACAACATTCACACATAAAACACACACACACAGCTACACACCATTACACTCATTCTAACACTTCCTGCACACAACCATATACATACACACAGAAACACAGTAATTAACTAATGAAAGATACCTTTTTTATTGGAATTTTTATATTTGTTTAGTAAATATCTAAAAGAACATAATTTAACTAGAATATTCAACTATGGTAGAAGCCATTGGCTCCTGAAACACAGTGTTACTAGTTCGGGAGTCTATGGATTCAACGATAAACTTGTACTTACCATAAATTATGTCAATAAAGATTTGTATTTGTATTTGTATTTGTATAAAACGTTGTCTCTTTATAATGTAAGTCTGGATAATAACAGCATATTTATGCTGTCATTGTAAAGCATATTCACAGAGTTACGAGCTATTTCAATGCTCAGTTTCTACGGAACGTTAAAAATACTCTACAACCTTTACCTTACTATTCGTGACGATTCTTGACCTGTTAACTACTCACGTGATAAGCTCGAAGTTAATAGAAATTGCGACCGGTTTCGGAGTTTTCAGTTCGAGTGTGGTGCTCGCCGAAAGCACACGTACTCGCCGTTGATGAAGGAGTGCGGATCACTCCGAAACCGGTCGCATGTTTCTATTAACTTTGACCTTATCACGTCAGTAGTTTACCGGTTAAATAGTAATAATGAATTATACTCACGATACGTTTAATAAAATGATTCTTGACCTGTAAACTAATTTCTTTGTCTTCAGTACACTTCCTAAACAAAGAGGTGATAGTATACCCGTCGGAGCAAGACAAACCACCGCTCGGCTCTGGTCTGAACACGCGGGCCATCGTCACTCTGGACCGCGTGTGGCCGCGTGACAAGACTGACGGGACCACCGTCACTCACCCGGACAGGTAATTAACCCAGACTCTACTACCGTCACACACTAGTACCTGTGTGACTAGTACCTGTACCACACTACAACTGTCACACAGCCTGACAAGTAAATGTACAACACTACTAAACTACCATATTACCACTGTCACACAGCCTGACAAGTAATTGTACCATACTGCCACCGTTACACACCCGTTCAGATAACTGTACTTACACTACCACCAATAGACTAGGTGATTCACGAGGAAGGTGTAGGTTTATAATTTGTTAAGGTTATGTGTAAACTGGTTGAAATATGACGATGATTGTTAAAGATGATAATTCAAACTGGACGCAACAAACGAATGCAAAAAAGGTAGACATATATGCTCTATCCGCGCTATGCCGGGGCGGGTCGCTAGTAATGTAATAAATAAAAAAAAGAAAATGATTAAAATGACCGTAAGAAACCAACCAAACTAATCGGCAGACATAAACTGACTCAAGATCATAGTACGAGTTTTCATACCAAACTCGATATCTTATTTCGAACAAATTTTGTATGAAAAACATTACAGTGCCTCTAGTGGTTACTACACTTCACTAAATTTAGACCAATCAGGGAGCCAGAATCAGTCTAAAACTATGTGAGATCTGTCAAAAGCGTTTACGATGAAAACTCGTACTAAGGGAAGTAAGGGAACAGACAAGGCGATTTTTGTTTATCCTAGAAATGTACGACACGAGTGACAACAAATACTCATTCGATACTTTTCTATCGATTAAATCGAATCGATTAAAAATTTACCTTAATTTTCAACTTTTTTGTTTTTCGGAATTTTTCCTTTACTTGTGCTGTAAGACCTTGCTTTACACCAACATTGACAATTATAGGTAAACCGGAAGTACCCTATAGGTTTTGGGTCGAAAACCTATAGGGTACTTCCCGTTGACCTAGAATCATGAAATTTGGCAAGCAGCACAAATAAAGGAAAAATTCGAAAGATAATAAAAGTTGAAAATTAAAGGTAATACATACATAGTTTCTCCAATTAAGATATACCTCTGAGTTATGTAAGCGCTCATACAATTTAGAGGTCTAGCTTAACTGATAATAATCAACATTGGTACGGAAGTACGGAAGCCTCGGTGGGCGAGTCCACCTCGATTTGGCCTGTTTTTTATTTTGTTTTAATTTGAATTTTACTATTATTTAACATAAATTCAAATTATTCAATTAAATTATGTAGGGGTAAATATATTTCCCGACATGTAAATACTTATGAAAGACCAATAAGATGTGATTTCAATACAATTGTTTGCTCCATTTACTCATATTTTAAACAGACTTCTAAAAAGGAGGAGGTTCTCAATTCGTCTGCATGATTTTTTTTATTGTTTTTTTGTATGTATGTTACGCGATTACTCCTTCAATTGTGAACCGATTCGAATTATTATTTTTATAATCGGCAGGCTACATTCCGAGGTGGTCCCATTGTAATATCACCGAGATCTGATAAGTATCTCCAGAGATATGACGATAAACGTCTCAAACTTGCTACTGAATCTGACTTGCGTGGCATGGAAGTCGGTTGTTTTAGTTACTATCACAATAACTATCTTAATTATTTCATTACACTTTTGTATGGAACTTGTACCCCCTTAAAGTGTTATTGTTTTTGCAGACTGTGGGAGTATGAACTGAAGCTGCGACGTGTGTGTGACAAACATCAGACTAAGTTTATAGAGTACAGACCGCAGACTGGCAGCTGGGTGTTCAGAGTGAGTTTTTTTAACGACTTCACAAAAAAGGAGGATGTTCTTAATGGCACGGTTTTTTTTTCATGTTTGCCTCAGAACTCTGTCAAATCTTAACCGATTCGAAAAATTCCTTTTTTGTTTGTGAGATTATGCTTTACGTTTGGTCCCATTCAAATTTTATGGAGATCTGATAATCGTCTCCGGAGATATGGAGCTAAACAATATTAGTAAATTTGTATACTTTGATGATATGATACTGGCTGCTTTGACTATCACAGCATGTGAAGTCGGTTTTTTCGTTATTTACGGTCGTAAATTGTTAATAAGCTTACTAGAAATGTGGGTTGCATATTACTAGTAGTCTTGTTAACCCCCCTAATAGAAGTTTTACGCGGCATAGCCCAATGGCCTGGCGATCAAGAGGTCGTGAGTTACATAACCCCCCCCCCCCCCCCCACACCCATTGCACTATTGACGTGACCCCACTCCAGACACAAGCATATTTTGCTTATTTGGAGGGGTTAACAAGACTACTAGTAATGTGCAACCCACATTGCTAGTATGCTTTTTTGACGTTATAAATCAATGAACGCCGGCTGCACGCACGAAAAAGTGTCACGTTCCGCGTACAAGCGAGAGCGTGGAACAAACGATAGAGAAGCACGATCGTATGACTATAGTGTTGTAGTGGTAGGACTTCTGCTACTCTGCCTGGGGAGGTACTACCACTTTGCCAATTTATTATCAGCCGTGAAATAAGAATTGTTTTTCGGTTGAAATGGCAAGGTGTCCAGTGAAATTACAGGGCATGTGAGACTTAATATCTTTGTGTCTCAAGGTAACAGGCGCAGTGCAGTGACATGCAAGGTTCTGGCAGTCCAGAATGTTGCATGCCGCTGTATCTGTAATAAGTAGACGTCATCGCTTACCATCAGGCGAGTGTCGTGCTTGTCCTGTTACCTTATATCATAAAAACAAATCACGTTAAATTGTTATCCGTAAACAGACTTTACAGACAACCAATATTTATTTTTATTTAAAAAAAATAAATAATAAAAAACGTTTCTTATTATAACAGGTGGAGCATTTCAGCAAGTACGGTCTCACCGACTCTGATGATGAAGATGACCTCACGCCTGAAGACATGAAGCGTCAGCTCGTCAACCAAGCTCTGCAGAAATCTGCACCAGGTAGGTTTCTGTATATAAAGGGTGTTTGATAGATGGACAGACAACATTTTTTTTGGGGGGTCCGGGGTCATGCGCATGTTTTTCCCAGTACTATACGAAGTCCTAAGTGTCACGGTGGTTTAGATATATTTTTGGCTTTTTTTATATAATCCAAAATCTTGCGTTTAATATGTGCTTTCATTTTTGTTTGTTGTTGTAAAACGACGAATACATTCGTGCTGTATTCTGCAATGTAACCGTATTCTAAATAAAATATTACTTAATAATTTTTCTTTACAAAAAATAGTTCTGAGCTTTCAAAGTCGTTAATCTGTTTGACGGTTTTTAAAAGTGACAACTTTTTAATTGTGGGTGATTTAAAAAAAAATCATATCTAAAACACCGTGACACTTAAGACTTTGGGTCTACCGGGGAAAACTTGCGCATGACCCTCCGAATATTCCCCCAAATATTTTTGTCGGTCCATCCACCAAACAGCCTGTATATAATTTAAGATCATTTAAAAAACTAAAAGAACCGACTTCGAACTTCGCGCTCGTCATTTTCAGTACCTAGTTTAAAGAGTTTAGCTCCATATCTCTGGAATTACTGATTAGATCTCGATGAAATGTAAATGGGACCACCTGTCAAAAACACCCTTTCAAACAAAAAAAGTATGTTCCAAATTGGTTCACGCGTCTTCGAGTTTGGTGAACATACATACGTAAGAAAAAAAGATTCCGACGAATTGAGAACCTCCTCCTTTTTTATGAAGTCGGTTAAAATGGCAAACGTTACTGACTCACTGGCTGGCTGATCTATCAACACACAGCTCGAAACTTCTGAATGGACTGCGCTGACAAGCATGCAGAAAGTTATTATGACGTAGGTATCCGCTAAGGAAGGATTTTTTTTAAATTTACCTCGTAAGGGGATGAAATGGGGGTTCAAAGTTTGTATGGAGAAACAAGAGTAGATCGTTTTTATTTTTCGAAATTTCACACAAGTACTTCTGTAAATAAATAAGTAAATACGTGTTTTAGGCTTTTTCGAAATTCCATCCGCAAGTTGTTATTTCACACAAGTACTTCTGTAAATAAATAAGTAAATACGTGTTTTAGGCTTTTTCGAAATTCCATCCGCAAGTTGTTAGTTTGTCCCCCATTCTGTCTGTTAGTCTGAAAATCAATATGGTTTATTAGGTTTATAAAAATGAATCCCTCTTTCCTTTGGTCACGCCATAACTATAAAAGGCGCTACCGTCTTATGGTGAATGTACCATCGACCCGAACGAAGCGATTTGCATCTTCGTTCATCACGCGAACCGCCAGGGAATGGAATGCCCTGCCTGAGACTGTGTTTCCGGCTAAATACAATATGGGGGTCTTCAAATCGCGAGTGAATAGGTATCTTTTGGTTAAGCACGCTCCATCATCGAGCGTATCATCACTTAACATCAGCTGAGATAGTGGTCAAGTGCTACCCAGTCCTATGTAAAAATAAAAAACTTAAAAACGAGTAGAAAGATTTGGCTAAATCTTTATTGACGTGTTTTTATGAAAGAAAAGTATTTACAAAAGAAAAGTTTGAAATAAATGAAAGAAAATGTTTTACGTGGGCTAAGCCGCGGGGCATTGCTAGTAGTAATATATCTGACATTTCGAAAAATTAATAAATTAAAAGTAAAAAATATTTTTTAAAACAAGCTTTTATCTGGGACCGTTTAACGGAATAGGTACTTACTCTACTTCTGTGCCTCTTACAAAAGACATGCCTCACATTTTGTCCAATCGGACATCAGGAAGTGGATCTAATTTAGCTTCCAAGATTCAACCTGTACATACAGACATACATACATACAATGCAAGTTAAATAAAAGCTTCTAAAAAAAATGTCAAGTCTGTTGTAATCTCATTTCTATGTAGTAAAGATTTTTGCATTTCTTTTTACAGGTCAAAAACTACCAGTATCAATGGCACCCGCCGGTCTTGGTGGTCTTGGCGGCCTTGGTGGTTTACCATCACCACTCTCCATGACACCAGGTCTTGGCATGTCTTCATCTACCCATGGCATGCCTACATCAGGCCTTGGCATGAATCCGTCAGGGCTTAGCATGGCTCCGTCGGGTCATGGCATGTCGTCGCCAGGTCTCGGTGGCCAGATGATTGGAATGAAGTCGCCGGGCTTGGGATCCGAGAGTAGTATTTATGCTATGCAACAAGCTTCGTTGAATCTACTCAATGGCGCTTCGAGAGGTGAGTTATTAAATTATACAAAGTGTGGTTTTGCATTCTCGCCATATTTGCATACTTGATTGTAACAGGTACCCTTAATCACTTAATAATATTATTAAAGTTCTTCCATTAATTAATACCAGGATGTTTGTTGACACAATTTTGTGATATCCAGAATAATATCAGATCTAACCTAAGTAATATCAGAATAACCGCCACGTGCACCGTGAAGCCGCACGCACTCAAACGTGCGGTCACTGACCTCCAGGCGCCACAGCTGATCGCTGTCAGCTGGCACGGTACGACGTTAATAATGAAATTTGGAATCCACTTATTAACATTTTAAGTCGGTATTTACAGTTTTATTTATTATTTAGGATTATTTACAAATGTACGTTAGATTATTACATTACGCACAACACAACCACTTAAGCACACACAAAATACGCGACGAACGCAAGCGCGTTGCCACGGTAACATAGTGGCGTTGCGACTGCGCTGCGACACGACAAGTGATCGACTGACGAATCAGTATTGCCAGGTCTATTTTTCCACTTTACCCTAGTTTCCGTCATCTTTTACCCTAGATTTGCAGTTTCTTAGAAAAAATACCCTAAACTCTTATATATTTGTTTAAAATTATTTAAAAATGACATAAAAACCGCACTCTGTGGGTACGTTCACGGAATTGTGCCTTATACTTAAAGCCGGATTTGATTACCCTAAAGATTACCCTAAACAATTCTTTACCCTAAATATTACCCTGTCACCTCAATTTTACTCTAAATCTAGAGTAAATTACCCTGACTTGGCATCAGTGTGACGAATTCTCGTGTTACGCCGATGGACGGCGGCCGGCTTTGAACTTAGCCGAAAAGCAAAAGTGCCGCTTTGCGAGTGTGCGTGTGCTTCGGCCAAGAGCGAGCCGTTTTTAGGAAGGTTTTAATTGCAAGTAATTATTATTTCTCAAATGTTTTTTTTAATATACATTTTTTACTGATTCGTGTTCTATACATGGAACCCCTGCAAATATGACGGGAATGCAAAACCACGCCTTGTATTACTTCAATGATTTATATTTTAACTTAAGACCAATTTGCATGGTGGTAGGACACTATCTGGTGTCCGCCTGGCCAGCTACCACCTACACACACAGATTTTCTAACCCTCAAGTTAGAAAATCTGTCACCAAACATCTAATGTGTTCCGGCAGCTATCCTTGAGAGCCAGTTCCCATTCTAGGCCTAGCGTGCTTTACCATCTTCGACCGCATCATCACTTACCAACAGGTGAGATAGTGATCAAACGCTAGCCTATAACGTATTAAAAAAAAAATGACTCATGTAATAAGGTCGTAAGTCAATAGCGACATAGCGACCAGCCCACCTAGACAAAATCCAAATTCTGTTATTTTTTACGCTAACGCAACTTTAAAATGTATGGTATATAACATCTTTTTTTTTATGGTAAAAGGTAACAGGACAAGCACGACGCTCGCCTGATGGTAAGCGATGACGTTGACCTATTACAGATAAAGTTGTGGCACCGCCCCAGGCGGACTAGCAGAAGTCCTACCACTATAAATTAATTGGCAAAGTGGTGGTACCGCACCAGGCGGACTAGCAGAAATTTTTGTTGCGGCAACATAAATGACATTCCAGTGTTGCCAGTGCCTGTCGTTAAAAGTAACCGGAGGGCCCGGTGGCGTAATCGGGAGAACGGTCCGCTTTGATGCCGTGGTGCCGAGTTCGATCTCTCGCCGTGCACCAATGGATTTTTCTGTCGAAAAATGTATGTGCGCGTTAGCCTACTCATAGATAATGACAAGGGTGGGTGGTAGTTAGTAGTCTAGTGGGCTACCATAAACTTAGATAGATGAATACTTTATTGCATACCAATCGACACATTATAACCTAAGACAAGGAAAAACTAATTAGGTGTGACAATGGGCGGTCTTATCGCTCAGAGCGATCTCTACCAGACAACCTTTGGATGGACAGGAGCTAGTTTTGAAAATAAGCGGTCGGTGGCATACAATACAAAATATTATATTAATTTGACAAAATAAGATAAGTCATAATATTATTTTACATAAACCTAAATACAAATATAGTCAAAATACTAGATAATGATATCCATACAAGAACAAATACACTTACATATAACATTATTGTTAACGCCATTAATTGTTTAAAATCGGAGTGTTTTTTCTATTCGCATATATTATGTAATTGGCGTCGCAACATATTCCCATCCCTTTCTCCTCCCCACTTGTCACCTCTCCGCATCCCTTTCGCACGTCCGACGGCTCGAAAAGCCCTGAAGTGAATTGGGAAGGAAGACATATGGAGTGTGATGTCAAATGCGAACCCGGAAGGTCGCACGCGCAAATACGTAAAACCAATTACCTAATTAAAATAATCCACATTTCTCGTACGTACGTATCCTTAACTGTAGACTTCAGTGCCAGTGAAGTGCATTATCAAAACATTGCATATAAACCACTGCATGGACTTTGTGAACGATGGTGTGATCCATTACGTTCGACGGAAGCTGTACACGTGTAAGTTCACCTATCTATCTATCCTTACCTCTATTCTGTTGATGCCAATAATCATCTTACAAATCAAAAAATATTAACTGGAACTAACTACCAGCGCATACATATATTTTGGTCACTTCGGCCTGGATTAACAACCCAGTTATATTGTAATATTTGTATCGGTTAGTCGCAAGCAGTGTGCGCCATTTTGTACAAATAGGTAATTTAATTTACTGTCAGTACATATAGCTTTGAATAAGTTAGTATTGCAGTTTGTAATTAATTATCTTGTTCAATATGGGTCCTAAAATAGACAAAGAAATTGATAGGCTTCAGAATAAACTATCAGCTTATTTCGAGCACATTCAATCTATATACGATTCTATGTTATCGTTAGATTGCACAAAGTCTGCTGCAGAGATTGAGTCATTTCTCGCATCTAGCTTTACTATTGACAGTATTCGTGATAAATACGTAGAAACGCTCGATCTTAAATGCAATTATGAAGTTTCATTAGACGATTCTTCTAAAAAACCTACGAACTCATATCAGACGTTGATGGCGTTTGAGCAAATTTACTCGCAGATTAAATTTAAAATTAAACAATTAACAACGAATAATGAAAGCTCAGAAAATTCGGTAGGAAAGAGACAGAATAAATTAATGAACATTCGACTACCTAAGTTAGAGTTGTGTTCTTTTTCGGGGGAACCAGAAAGCTGGCCCATTTTCTATGAAACTTTTCGTACTACTATTCATGAGAATCCTGAGTTATCTGACGGCGAAAAGGTACAATACCTAATTGGTAAACTGACAGGGAAGGCACAAATAGTCTGTCAGGGAATTTTGCCATCAGCTGAAAATTACAAGGTCATTTGGAATACCTTACTAAATAGGTACAATGATAAACGTTTGTTAGCTGCTACTTACTTGGATAAATTAATGAATCTTCCAGATGCTGACAACACGCCTACTGGTTTAGGAGATTTTATCGATAATTTCTCCTCGATAATTTCTGCTCTGCATCAATTAAAAAATAACAAGCTTGGAAGATCTATTATTTATTCACATCGGTTGCAAAAAGATTAACCTCGAAACAGTAAAGGCCTTTGAAATGTCGCTTACTAATGACGTGTCTAACAAAATGCCTACTTGTTCCGAGTTTGTCGAATTTGTACGTAAACAAGCCCATTTATTACAACGGGCACATAATGCAACAACTACAAACGTAAAATCAATTCAACCTCGCAAAAACGTCGCCTCAAATACAACTCAACTGTCGAATAAATCTTCCGGGTTAAGATCTAGTAACGTTAAGACATTTGTAAACGTGCAGGAACACTCTAATTGTGTTTGCTGTGGCCAGTCGGACCACACTAAGTTGGTTCACTGCCCCGCATTCCTGTCATCGTCTTCTCATAGTCGGTTTGCGATAATCAAACGTAATAATTTATGCGTGAATTGTTTTAATAAACACGCGGTACCTGATTGCAAAAATACGTCCCGATGTTCTAAATGTTCGCGCAGACATCACAATCTCCTCCATTTCGATAACGTAGATGCTACCTCCTATAGGAATGCAACCGCGTCGAATAATAAGGGTACCTCCCCAGTAAGTCGGAGTCCCGCTGTTATCTCTAACGCAGATAAACAAACAGTGCCTGCAGACGAGCGTATAAAAAACGCGCGTTCTGAAAGTTCACACGGGGATAGTCTTAACGGACAATGTAGTGCCGACCGTCCTGTTACGTTGTGTGCTGTGGGTGTGAAATGCGCCGCTGTCGGTTCGACTGACATTAAACCCGCGACTTCTGTCTTATTAGGCACCGCGCAATGTCACGTAGTTGACGAAATGGGTATTGTGTTTATAGTTCGTTCCATCATTGATAGCGCGTCGCAGCGCGATTTTATCACTACTGAGTGTTGTCGCCGTTTAAACCTGTCGGTCTACCCGACCGCTAATAAATATGTCTCAGGCGTTGGTGACGTCACCAACCCTATCGAAGGTATTACTTGCCTGACAATTCGATCTCGTCATAACGATGACGTGAAGTTTACTATTCAACCGTTAGTGGTTAATAGGATTACGGATGCACTTCCGGTTTCAACTATTGATACCGCTAAACTGGATTACTTGCATGATTTACCGTTGGCGGATTGTCGCTTTAGCTCGCCGTCAGGTGTTGACCTCATTTTAGGTTCGGACCTTTTCGCGCGCATTTTGCGCCCGCGCACCGTGTCACGGGACCCCGGTGAGCCTGTCGCGATTGAAACCTTATTAGGTTACCTTGTCGTAGGCCAAGCACCGGTTGCTAATCCCGTTTGCAATATCGTTCGTTCGTATTGCACCATAAACGAGTCGCTCAATGACAGCGTAAGTCGGTTTTTTGAATTAGAAGAAGTACCTAGCAACACCGATAATTTGTTGTCACCTGATGAACGGATCTGTGAGGAGTTTTATTTGAATACGACACGACGCGATGACTCAGGCCGTTTTATCGTTTCGCTGCCGTTTAAAGAAAATAATAAAACTTGTTTAGGTGATTCGATGACTGCCGCGACTCGTAGGTTCTTGTCACTCGAGCGAAAACATTTGGCGGATCCTTCAATTAAAATGGAATACGACAATGTATTCAAGGAATATTTGGACAAAGGCTATTTACGAGCGATTGATAGTAGCATCGCGGACTTTAATAAGCCGCATTATGTAATTCCTCACCACGCTGTATTGCGGAGTGATAAAAGTACTTCCCGTCTCCGAGTGGTATTAGACGCTAGTTGTAGCACGACGAGCGGAATGTCTTTAAATGACATCTTACATATTGGACCTAATCTTCAAAATGATTTATTCCAAATATTATTGCGGTTTCGATTACTGCCTATCGCGATAAGTGCAGACATACGTCAGATGTACTTGCGAATATTGATGAATGAAGACGACTGGTGTTTTCAACGATTGTTATATCGATTCGATCCTAATGAACCGATTCAAGTTTTTGAGATGACGCGGGTTCCATTCGGATTATGTTGCAGTCCGTTCTTAGCCGTACGATCGGTTCGTCAATTGGCGAAAGACGAGTCCAATCGTTATCCGAAGGCCAGTCGCGTCGCGCAACGTGAAATTTTTATGGACGATTTGGCTACTAGTTGCTTGTCTATCGATGACGGTATCGATCTTTCCGATCAGTTGATTGTACATCCATTATGGTTCAATGGGCCTAGGTTTGCTTATCAGCCTCGCTCGGAATGGCCATTAAATAAAGAATCAATTTCGAAAGAAGAAATTCCTGAAGCAAAGGTGAGTGCGCTGGTGACGACGAACTCGTCCCCCCCCACCGCTACCTCCATTGGTCGAACTCGCGAATCGAGTTTCTACATGGAATAAATTGCTAAGGATCGTGATTTACGTCCTTCGGTTTACCAAAAAATTGCCGAACACCTTTGAAATTTCCCATTTGGAAATTGCAGAACTTGCTATAATCAAAAATCTCCAGATCATGTATTTTGCGGATGAGATTGCGAAACTTAAGGCAGGTAAACTGTTGCAGCCAGCTTTTCGCAAACTCAATGCGTTTGTTGATGAAGATGGAGTGTTACGCGTTGGTGGTCGTTTGACTAACGCCCCAATCGGATACGACAATAGACATCCGATACTTCTCCCACGTCGCGATCATATCGTGAATTTAATCATTGAGTATTATCACCGGAAGAATTTACACACAGGACCGCAGCTTTTAATGTCTTTAATCCGACAAAAATATTGGATAATGTCCGCTCGTAATATTGTACGATCTCGAGTGCAGAAATGCAATATTTGTTTTCGAGCGCGACCTACCAATCAGTTTCCCATGATGGCAAGCCTACCCGCATGCCGGGTATCGGAAGCGAAGGCCTTTTGCCACTCTGGCGTAGATTATGCGGGGCCAATTTCGGTTGTCATTCACCGGGGACGAGGTATTCGGAGCGTCAAGGCCTACATTGCACTTTTTGTTTGCCTTGTTACGAAGGCGGTACATATCGAACTCGCGTCGTCAGCGAGTACCCCTTGTTTCCTAAATGCGTTTAGGCGTTTTTTAGCCAGACGAGGACCTATTGGTACGGTATATTCCGATCGTGGGACCAATTTCATTGGTGCAAAATCCTATCTGAATGATATGTACCAATTACTTGATTCGGAAGAGTATCGCGACAAGTTCGCGAACGAACTACGCGATAGTCGCATACAATTTAAACAAAACGCGGCAGCAGCACCTCACATGGGTGGTCTGTGGGAGATAAACGTGCGTTCGGTGAAGTCTATCCTCGCGAAGGTTGTTGGAAGTCAACTTTTGACGTATGAGGAGATGCTAACGGTCCTCACGCAAGTAGAAGCGGTGTTGAACTCACGCCCACTGTCAGTATTGAGTAGTGATCCTGCGGAGCCTTTAGCGCTGACTCCCGCGCATTTCTTGGTCTTGACCCCGCTCAAGTCGTTGCCCGCGGAAGATTTAACCGACCAAAACGTCAATCTTTTGCAAAGAAAACGTGTTGTTGATCACCTAGTCCAGTCTTTTTGGAAAAGATGGAAGATCGAATATCTTCACACTCTTCAAATGAGACAAAAATGGACAAAGCCTACTGCTTCCATAGAAAAGGGAACTGTCGTGCTGCTTGAGTCAGCAAACAGCGCTCCCCTCGATTGGCCTATTGGTGTGGTCGAGCGCACGTTTGAAGGCAAAGATTCGGTTGTAAGAGTCTTAGATGTTCGTACTAGGACAGGTGTTTATCGCCGTCCTGCGGTAAAGGTTTATCCATTACCAACCCAATAAATTATACAGTCCACAACTCTAACTTAGCTATTAGAATTAGCATAATCATATTGTTTAGGAATACATATAACTTATTTAATGTTAACTTATTTATAATTGTAAATTGTAACACATTATAAATTAAAATATTTATCAGGCTGTCTTAATTAGATTACCTATTTGTACTGGTACTTCTGCTTAGCGCATTGTTGTTTATGCGCGCTGAAGTGACCTTTATTTGCATGCGCCTTGTAACTTTGAAGGCCTTTCGTCCTGTCAAGCCGGGGGGGATGTTAACGCCATTAATTGTTTAAAATCGGAGTGTTTTTTCTATTCGCATATATTATGTAATTGGCGTCGCAACATATTCCCATCCCTTTCTCCTCCCCACTTGTCACCTCTCCGCATCCCTTTCGCACGTCCGACGGCTCGAAAAGCCCTGAAGTGAATTGGGAACGAAGACATATGGAGTGTGATGTCAAATGCGAACCCGGAAGGTCGCACGCGCAAATACGTAAAACCAATTACCTAATTAAAATAATCCACATTTCTCGTACGTACGTATCCTTAACTGTAGACTTCAGTGCCAGTGAAGTGCATTATCAAAACATTGCATATAAACCACTGCATGGACTTTGTGAACGATGGTGTGATCCATTACGTTCGACGGAAGCTGTACACGTGTAAGTTCACCTATCTATCTATCCTTACCTCTATTCTGTTGATGCCAATAATCATCTTACAAATCAAAAAATATTAACTGGAACTAACTACCAGCGCATACAATTATAGATCTATATAAATATATATACATAAATATATATATACACACACACATATACGTACACAAATACTCTAAGTAAATATAATAATACAATACATACATATTATATTTAGAGTAAAGCTAGTCATTTTGCGATAGTGTTATATAATGCTTAAATACCTTCTTCTTTGATGTTGACAGGGAGTGCATTCCATAGATGAATAGCTTTCATGGTAAAAGATTTGTAGTAGTGTTGCGACGTATGTGGGTGTTCTGGCATCTTCAATTCAACTTACTATGTCTGGAGCTAAATATTCACTTGGAACCACGTCCAAAACTACCTGCCTATACTTAGCTAATAAGTAGGACTTATTTATAAAATAGAAAAGTCAGGACATCACCGAAAAAGGATTTTATTTGTACCTTCATCATTATAACAACATTTTATACCATCAGGAGACTCAGGACCATTATAATAGACAATATCGTTAAGGATACTTTTAGAACAAACAGAACAGCAATATATAGCAATAAGTATTTAATGTTACATCAGCAGGTTTTATAACAACTTTCAACAAGACATAACATATGAAAATCTATACCGATTTACACAAAATATTATGGGGTTTCCCCCAAAAGGCCTCCACCACCCCTCATAGCCTTTCCTTACCACCCTCAACGAAGCTAAAACACTTTATCATCACCATTCCTAGGTCAAACCATCATTATTATAAACATATCCTAGAAAACCACATTCTAGCCATAATTATTCGATACATATTGTTAATACAAATACTTAGCTTCATTGAGTTGGACAGCACTTTGTCGTCTGAACTATATTCCCGACGGAGTAAAGGTGACGATGTTAGCCCGAAGGCTGCTCGAGCAAAAGTGTCTCATCTAACGTTTCTACCGCCCTTTTAAAGCATCAGTCAAACAGAAAACCAAGATGGCGGCCCTGGCACATCTTGTAAGGCTTAGACTACCCTCAAATGTATCTATCACTGTATAAACACCCTTATTTGAGGCAACATTATAAATTTATAAATTAAATCATCATCAAACATTGGAAATATGTCGTATATCGGTATGTACTATGAAAATAATCTAACATGCGCTTCTCACAGTGAAGGAAAACATCGTTAAGAAACCAACAACCCCCGCATGGTGGTAGGACACTATCTAGTGTCCGCCTGGCCAGCTACCACCGACACACACAGTTAGAAAAATCTGTCACCAAACATGTAATGTGTTTCGGCAGCTATCCTTGAGGGCCCCTTCCCATTCTAGGCCGAGCGTGCTTACCATCTTCGACCGCATCATTACTTGCCAACTGGTGAGATAGTGGTCAAACGCTACTTCGAAAAGTAACGTTTTGACAAGAAAACTAACGTTTTTTTTTAATTTTCGCATTTTAACCTTACATTACAGTATGTATAGGTGAGCGAAAATGTTACAAAAATAACGTTCTGGCAACACTGCTTGGCGGGCGCCTCACTCATACTGATGAAGGAGCGCAGGTCGCTCGGAAATCGTTCACATGTCGCTTCTTCTTTTATCATACGTACTGCCAAGGAATGGAAATGGACAATTACTTTTTTGTATGAATGGATATACTTCCCAGGTGGTCCCATTTAAATTTTAAGCAAGCTGTTTTTGATGTATCAACATTTTTATTAGGATGCATTTATATACCTCGATACCATGATACTGGCTACTTTGACTAGCGCGACGTTTAAAGTCGGTTTTTTTAGTTTTTTAAACGAGCTTAAATGATTATTTGTTTGAAAGATCTTAGATTATATGTAATGTTTTTGTTGCAGCGTATGAAATGGACACAACAGAAGACAATGGCGAGTCGCAGAGTCTCTACCAAGACCACAGAGGTAAAATATCGTATACATTTGAAAACTATGATTCTGTAGTCGGTTCTGTTTAACCGACTTTAAAAAAAACCCTCTTTTTTTGTAGTCGGTTAAACAATCTTTCTCAATTAGACCGTATAATTTTTTTTATGTGTTATCGCGGATAACTTCGTCGTTTGTAAACCGATTTTGATAATTCTTTTTTTTTGTTGGAAAGGAGATACCTATCCCAAGGGTGGTACCATGGTAATTTCATCGAGATCTAATAAGTATCTCCAGAGATATGTCGATAAACGTCTCAAACTTGCAACTGAAACTGACTCGCGCGGCATGGTTGGTTGTATCAGTTTTTAAACTATGTTAATTTATTGCAGCGTTTGGTGTGAAAAGTCCGACGAGTGAACTGGCGCGGCTGGAGAATCGACAGAGTCACCATGTGCAGCTGATGAAGGCGTCTCTATACCCTGATACAGGTAACGTATTACTATCATATTACTTCTACATCACCGTCATCATCAACCCAGGCACAGATTATATAATAGTTACTGCGTAACAGATATTTCACTCCCCTACAAAAACACAATACCAACTCTTATTTCAGACAATATAAGCAAAAATGTGTCTAAGGCGCTCGACTAACCGTTGTTATTACTTCGTTTAGCGCGCGATGTACCGGCGCGCGCCCGATACAATGTGCATTAGTGAAGGGTTGACTCAATGAAATAAAAAAAAGTTTACAAATAGATTTTATTTACCTCGCAAAATAACATCAAAGTCCCTAACTAAAAGTCGAAAAGTGAATTTTACGCCGTCTTGTCATTTTAGTATCGTTAGCATAAAAAAATGAACAATATTGTGCTTGTTTTTTGTTAAACTCGTAAAATCAGTATGGAAACAAATCGTTTTTAATATAAAATACGAATGCGCAGTTATCCCGTCATTTGAATAATAATATACGTTGAGCGCGCGTGAGCAGTGGCAACCAACTGGCGATACCACCGCCGGCGCTGGTCGAAAGTTTAGGTATAAAGCGCTGTAGCTATGGGCGAGTTGCTGTATGGACATGGCTTGTCCAACTGCACTGAGCACGATTTTCGGCTACTCTCAACCAGCTTTTGCCAGCCATCTTGTGAATGGCAGCCCGTACACACTCAATCTCGATCGCGATCACTGAGTTCTGATCGCGATCACGGATCACATCATTAACATCACAGGATCGCGATCTTGATTTCTTGATTTTAAAATATCTAGATATTTTGTGATTAGGATACAGCCCGTACACACTCAATCTGGATTGAGTGTGTACGGGCTGCCAATATCGTCGCTCCACCTAGGCCCCTAGACTAAATCCAATTTCCTGTTTGCCTTCACGCTAACGCAAGTTCAAAATGTATGGAATGACATTTATGTTTCCGCAACAAAAATGACATCACATACATTTTGAACTTGCGTTAGCGTGAAGGCAAACAGGAAAATAGATTTTGTCTAGGGGCCCTAGTCTGAAGACGTCCTACGCTACGCTTGCCGATAGAGAAGATTAATGCCGAAAGCTTGTCCGGCAGAGGTCGCTATATGTTTGTTACCTGTCAAAATACCTTAATGTAAGCTTTTCATTGCGTTTTGTAATTTTTTAGCATCGAGTTATTTAAAGGTTTTACGAGGTTTTTTTTATATCTTATAGGCTAGCGTTTGACCACTATCTCACCTGTTGGTAAGTGATGATGCGGTCGAAGATGGTAAGCACGCTAGGCCTAGAATGGGAACTGGCTCTCAAGGAAAGCTGTCGGAACACATAAGATGCGACAGGTTTTCTAATATAAGGGTGGTAGATAGCAGACGGACACTAGATAGTGTACTACCACCATGCGGGGGCTGTTGGTTTCTTAACGATGTTTTTCCTTCGGAGGGCCACTGTGAGAAGCGCACATAATTTTTTTGATAGAAAAAGCCATTGGAGCACGGCAGAGCCTGAACTCGGTACCTATGGCATCAAATCCGACCGTTCTGCCGATTACGCCAACAGGCCCTCACCGGCACCCGCCCCGCTCAAAAATTGTGTGAAAATGTTTTCCAAGTTTTAATGTATATTTAACAGAAATGGATGAAGACGTGTCTATATCAACGGGCGATCAGCTCGTGCCGATGTGGACGCCGATGTCGGAGCACGGTGTGGTGACGTCACAGTCCAACGATGACGTCATTAAAGATGTCGATACTGTGATACCTCTAGTACCCACTGAAGGTAAGTCTTAGACCTTCTAATATTATAAATAACTAGCAGCCCGCCCCGAATTAGCACGGGTAGAACATATATGCCTACAAAATTTGCATCAGTTTGTTGCATCGAATATAAAATACTAGCAGCCCGCCCCGGCTTCGCACGGGTAGAACATATATGCCTACAAAATTTGCATCAGTTTGTTGCATCGAATATAAAATATGAACATATTTAACAACCATCGTCATATTTCATCCAATTTACACAAAACCTTAACGAATTATGCACCTAAACCTTCCTCATAAACACTCTGGCTATTGGTGAAAACCGCATGATAATCCGTTCAGTAGCTATTGAGATTATTGCGAACAGACAGACAGACGCAGTGATGAACTTTGTTTTATAATACTTACGTATTGATATTGGACGGCCCTTTGGCGTAAAGGATAGTTACCCTGATTCTGACCCGACGGTCGTTGGTTCTAATCCTAGCTATATACCTACCAATGAAAGTTTTATGTGCATTCATGAATCATGAGTTTTCGTACAGTGGTAGTGGAATCATTAAATCTACCAAAAAGTAGCTTACCACCAAAGAGTACATCTGCCGCCGTAACCTTACGGCGTTCCCCGACGCAAAATGTAGGGGTAATATACGTTTAACGTGTGTATCTGTGTGTCTGTCTGTAGCATCTTAGCACCTAACCGGATGAACCGATTTTGTTTTTATTATTGATAGTTTTTTTTTTGTTTGATAGATGTCTTCGTCTAGAGTTTCCTTAGCTTTGATTCATGAAAATTCGTTCAATCGTTATAAAATTATGAGCTTTTTTCTAGTTAATTGCGCTATGGAATCAACTTTCATAGGTCTGATCAATTCGAAAATCTTCTTCTTCAACGATATTGTAAGAACATGGAAGCCTCCTGGACTCTACAAAATACTCAAATCCTCACCAACTTACAGCTCAGATTTTAAATGTCGTGTTTAGAGTCATTGGAAAAAGCTATTATACATAGATCAGTCGGGGTGGTTTAAAATATTATATTATATTATTATATATATAGAAGAATATTATTTAGTATTTGAAGTCGGTTTTTTTTTTGTTATGTAAATGATCTTGAATTATAATTAATATGAATGATTGTTTCAGAAGCAGAAATGCGACCGCTCATAGTGCGACCACATACCATCGTGCTAAAATACCACAGGAAAATACCGCCCTTCAAGCACACGATCGCAGGTATGTTACCATTTGTACCGACTGTATAAAATATCCAGACAAATATTATAAAGAGAAAACGTTTTTAAACGAGTTCAACTTATGAGATGTGCGTCATTAATTAATAAGAGAAGCAGGTGCATCGGTTTCAATGTCGCGGAAAATATCGTTTGCGCGATGCAGAATCTCATACATTTAGGCAATATTTAAAGGAGAGCTATTAAAATCTACGCTAGCGCCATCTCTAGGTTTTATTAATCCTGACTCATATTATAAATGCGAAAGTAACTCTGTCTGTCTGTTTGTCTCGCTTTCACGCCAAAACTACTCAACCGATTTCAATGAAATTTGGTACACAGATAGTCTAGAGCCTGAGAAAGGACATAGGCTACTTTTTAATGCGAAAAGTGGGTTGTAAGGGGTTGAATGGGGGGATGAAAAGTTGTATGGAAGTATCGTCATTTTTAAAGCTAGAAGCTTGAAACTTATTTTTTTGGCTGTGGTTTCGATATAAATAAATATGACATTCAAAGTTTGTGAGGGGGAAGGGGGAGGGGGGATGGGTAGGGTAGGGGGACACTATTCCACGCGGACGAAGTCGCGCGGGCACAGCTAGTATAATTATAAGTATGTGGAAGATTAACGAAACAGATTTATGAGCCGAGTGTGAACGGGCCAGATGGTAGAGGTCGTAGAACGTATCACGACCACATCGGAGACGTTTTAAAGAAAGGCCAAGTCAAAAGTACCTATAACCGGCGAGCATGTATGAAGGCGCTCATGAAAGTGGAAGAAGCGAAAGAGGTATGTCAGGATCGTAGCATGTGGAAAGAAGTAGTCTCTGCCTACCCTAACGGGGAAAACGCGTGATTGTATGGATGTATACATTATTTACGTATATATTAATCCGACAGGTCGTATGGACGCCGCAACAATATCCGACATGTCTGTTTGTCGCGCGCGTCACAGTCGCGTCGGTTTCGGTGTCAATGGAACTCTCACCTTCCCTACATCTTACGACTCCATCGTCGATCTGCCTAAATGTAAGTATTACACACTTTTTACTACGCGACGCAAAGGAGAAGTGTTGTGTTTATTAAGTCAATATATGTATGTATGTTTGTTACTTTGTCATCAATCAATCAGTTTTCATAATAATCAGCCTGTGTTATGTGTTATGTGTATGTCCACTGCTGGGCATAGGCCTCTCCTATAGCACGCCACTGAGCTCTATCTTCAGCTGTCCTTTACCAACCGCTACCAGCCAGTATATAAAAAATGTTTAGGGTTCCGTACCCTAAACCGGCTGTCCACTCCGTATGTCTGTCGGTCTGTTAAAACCGTCTCAGGAACACGTAAAGGTGTCAAATTGAAACTTAAATCAAATCGTCGGATCTATGGTATCTTTCAGCTGTGAAAAAATGAAACTTGTAAGTCAACGCGATCAAAAGATATGACTGTTGAAGTAGTTTTTTTTTGCATATTTTGCAATTTCAAAAAAGAATCTAAACCTATAGGGTACTTCCCGTTGACCTAGAATCATGAAATTTGCTAAGAAGCAAGGGTCAAGCAAGGTTACATAGTTACGGTTATCAGATTTACTCTTAATAACAAAAAAAAAGTTAATTTACTAATACAAACTTAGTATATATTTGCGGTTGTATTTTTTATTTACACCGAACTGGGTAGCACTTGACCACTATCTCACCCGATGTCAAGTGATGATGCGGTCGATGATATAGCGAGCTTGTTTGAAAGTATGGACGCCTACGCTCAATATACTAGCAATGACAGCAGTGGGCCTGCACGCAGGTCTGTCGTCTCACAAATATAGGCGCTCTCTCGTCCATAAGTTGTGCACTGTCAAATACGTTTTAACTTTATTTCAATAAATAATTATATTCTCATAATAGGCATGACGACAGTATCAAAAATCAAAGATTTGATGGTTTTAGGGGAAAATAAATATTAAAACACTAGTTTAGTTTTATTTAAAAAATTGAGATTATTAAGATTTTCAGTAAAATAAAACATTAAAATACTGCTATCGGCCATTTTGATTGAAACACCAATCACAGCGCATGACGTCACGACTATATCCTCTTATGAGGTTTTCTTAAAAATGTTATTACCTTTTGGAAAACCCATGTATTCATTGTCACAGATTATATAATAGTTACTGCGTTCATTATGTTATTTTGGTATGCGTGACGTCACAGCCGACGCCATGACATATGTAAGCTGTTTTTGCGCACTATTGAAAAAATATTTAAAAAATTGCTGTAAACTTCATTAAACTTAAGTTCATTACCGAAATATAGGTTTTTTCGTGAATAGTAAATGTGTTCCCACATTACGGAAGAGGATTTCAAAATCTTTCCTCAAGATTATTGCCTTTGCTTTCATTTCATCAGCGCTTACCCAGAAGATACCTATTCACTCGCGATTTAAAGACCGCCATATTATGTTTAGCCGGAAACACAGACTCAGGCAGGGTATTCCATTCACTGGCGGTTCGTATGATGAACAAAGATGCAAATCGCTTCATTCGGTTTGTGCAATACATTTTCTATGGATCGAACTGTAAAGTAAAGTTTGTCCTCTAACCTAGTTTGAAAAGTTGGTACGGAAGCCTCGGTGAGTGAGTGCTACATCGTCGACCGCATTGTCACTTAACATCAGGTGAGATAGTGGTCAAACGCTTGCCTTTACAGCATAAAAAAAAAACTCGGCTTGGCCAGTTTTATTTGTAGTACCCTTACTTTTGTAACCTTTCTTAATTTACTTAGTTTTTAAACTATCTTAACAATTTCAGCATCAAAACTGAGTGCACTGGAGGAGTACACGCGGGGAAGACAGTCAGACGACTGGTCGGAACCTGTCGTGGCCAGGATTGCGCTGCAACAAGTCGATAACAACTTTAATATGCAGGTAATACATGCTGCCTTCAAACCGAGTACCGCCGGCGGTACTATCTGCCAGTCGGTTGTCACTGCTCACGCGCGCGCAACGTATATTATTATTCAAATGACGGGACAACTGCGCATTCGTATTCTATATTAGAAACGATTAAGTTTATAGATTTAACTAGCAGCCCGCCCCGGCTTCGCACGGGTAGAACATATATGCCTACAAAATTTGCATCAGTTTGTTGCATCGAATATAAAATATGAACATATTTAACAATCATCGTCATATTTCATCCAATTTACACAAAACCTTAACGAATTATGCACCTAAACCTTCCTCATAAACACTCTGGCTAATGGTGAAAACCGCATGATAATCCGTTCAGTAGCTATTGAGATTATTGCGACGCAGTGATGGACTTTGTTTTATAATACTTACGTAGTGATATTGGACGGCCCTTTGGCGTAAAGGATAGTTGCCCTGATTCTGACCCGACGGTCGTTGGTTCAAATCCTAGCTATATACCTACCAATAAAAGTTTTATGTGCATTCATGAATCATGAGTTTTCGTACAGTGGTAGTGGGATCATTAAATCTACCAAAAAGTAGCTTACCACCAAGGAGAACATCTGCCGCCGTAACCTTACGCGTTCCCCGACGCAAAATGTAGGGTAATATACGTTTAACGTGTGTATCTGTGTGTCTGTCTGTAGCATCTTAGCACCTAACCGGATGAACCGATTTTTTTTTTATTATTCATAGTTATTTTTTGTTTGATAGATGTCTTCATCGAGAGTTTTCATAGCTTTGATTCATGAAAATTCGTTCAATCGTTATAAAACTATGAGCTTTTTTCTAGTTAATTGCGCTATGAAATCAACTTTCATAGGTCTGATCAATTCGAAAATCTTCTTCTTCAACGATATTGTAAGAACATGGAAGCCTCCTGGACTCTACAGAATACTCAAATCCTCACCAACTTACAGCTCAGATTTTAAATGTCGTGTTTAGAGTCATTGGAATGCTTTTAATTAAAAGATTATGATCAGTCGGGGTGGTTTAAAATATGATATTATTATATATAGATGAATATTATTTTATACAAAAGATCATATTATTATACTATATTGACTTCAAAATTGATTGTGATCGGTGGGGATCTACAGCATAGCTAAGCTTATAATAATATTTTCGTTGTAACTATGACCTAATCTGTGGTTTCACTGCAAATATTTTATTAATTTTGCGATGCGTGTATGTGAAATTCGTGATATCTTCTAGAGTTTTCATTTGAATTATATACTGTAAAGCACATTTTTAATATATAATGTGTGGCTAAGCTAATTAACGTAATTATTTGGATAAGGATTAATACTATATACTTGAAAATAGCCTTGGAAGTTGTGTAATATTTTTTAACAAAAAATTTAAGATTAAAATGGTTACTGTGAGTTAACCTGCAGAGATAGACATATGCTGTCGCGACTTTTTTGTAGGTTTTATTAAGTTGTACAACTCTTGCATAGAAAATATTCTTCTATCTATTTTCAATAAAGCAGCGTTCGTAAGAAACGTGTTTTTTCGACCGTTTTTTAGTCGACTTATGTTGCAAATTAGGTCTCCACGAATGTACCTTTGATTTAAACGGGATAATATATAGCCTATTTTCATTCCGAAAGTCCATTCTATGTATTAGTGAAAGAATTTTTAACCGACTTCAAAAAAAGGAGGAGGTTTCTCAATTCGACCGTATAGATATTTTTTTTTTTTTTTTTTGTTTGTTCGGGGATAACTTCGTCATTTATGCACCGATTTTGATTATTCTTTTTTTGTTCGAAAGGAGATATCCCAAGTGTGGTACCATAGTCATTTTATCGAGGTCTGATAAGTATCTCCAGAGATATTGAGATAAATATCTCAAAATTGGTACTGAAAATGAACATTGAAGTCGGTTCTTTTTTAGTTTTTAAACGATATTATTTAAAGCGGTTCAGTAGTTTTTGAGCCAAATCATTACAAACGTACAAAAATACAAATGTTCTCTCTTTATAATATTAGTATAGATAACGGGAATTTAACGTGACTCACGCGATGTCGATCTGTTACACAAAACTATATTGCTGACATGGGCTTAAACCCCCTCACACTATTTTAGTGGATGTCATCAATATATTTCGTATATATAGTCATACATTTACGAGCCCGGGGCTCTTTCTCCTCTTAATCGCATTACGCGACCTGATTCCGGGCCCGGTCCTAGGCCTGCCGATAAGCTTGAGGAAGAAGTCGGGTAGTCCGCTACCCTAGTCTTTACTGATAAATAACGGTGTGGGAATTATATCCCAAGTGTTGTAGTGCAGTGCGAATAAAATTAATGTTATTATTGTTATATACCGGCTGTAATTCACGTACCTTTAGTCGAATTTTCTCGACCTAGGTTAGATCGCGATGAGATCGCGATGTTCACTGAACATCGCGATCTCACCGCGTGACCTCACTCCCGAGGAAGAGCGACTGACTCGCTCGAAACCTAGGTCGAGAAAATTCGACTAAAGGTACGTGAATTACAGCCGGTATATAACAATAATAATGTTACAAATTCACGATAATTTTAGAATTAAAAAATTAATGTTGTGGCCCATAAAGATTTTTTTTTTTAACAACTCACGGGTTCACTTAACAGATCGTTAAATCAACGTGACGTTAAATTCCCGTTATTAAATCCATAAGCAGAAGCTTATGGATTTAATAACTGGAATTCATTATAAATAAAAATATACATTACAAATAAAAATATTCATTATAAAATGAACGTGAGTTTTTATAATAAAAAACGATTTCAGTTTTTCATAGTCATTTTGCGGGTTTGACAAAAAAGAAGCATATGTTTAATTTTTTTATGCTAACGATACTAAAATGACAAAACGGCGTAAAATTCACTTTCTCGACTTCAAATTTGCACTTAGTTAGGAATTTTGATGTTATTTTGTGAGGTAAATAAAAAGAATTCGTAAACTTTTTTTTATTTCATTTAGTCAACCCTTTACTGTATCGGCGCGCGCCGGTACATCGCGCGCTGAACGAATTAATAACAACGCTTATGCTTGTATTGTCTGAAATAAACGTTGGTATTGTGTTTTTGTAGGGGAGTGAAGTATCTGTTACGTAGTAACTATTATATCATCTGTGCTGTTACTTATAAACGTGTCTCAAATTATGAGCAATTGCTGAACTATTAATCAAGGAAAATCTCACTCATAAACAGTAATCAAAGCTGAGAGGTCGTTCACTCACTGAGTTCGTCCGTCGTTGAGCATTGCATTGACAGCTCTCAAAGTAAACCACCGCCGGGACATTGATAAGCACTTGCTGAGAGGCAAGATGGTGTTGACAGAACCAATCGGCTGATAAATGGGTAGTTTATCGATTTTCGGATTTCGCGGTATTTTTTTGTCACTTGATCTGTCAAATCTACAGCCCGTTACAGATAAAAAATGAATATCTGAGGACTGAAATCGTTCTTAAGTCGACTAATTTGGTTATAGTCTATGCCAACAGCCCATGGAGCAAATCTATTTCGTGTCTCAACCAAGCAACGACTCACTAACGTCTATGAGTGAAAAAAAGTTGAGCAATGATAAGTCCTTGAGAGGCAGTTCAGCAATTGATTAATAGATTTTTATAAGTTACACTGTGAATCTTTTATTCATCATCATCATAATCAGCCAATTTCTGTCCACTTCTGGACATAGGCCTCTCCCATGGAACGCCACTGAGCTCGCTTTTCAGCTATTTGTTTCCAACCGCTGCCAGCCAGCTTGCGTATATCATCGCTCCACCTAGCTGGAGGACGTCCTACACTATGTTTACCGAGCCGTGGTCTCAACTCTAGAACACGTATACCCCAACGGTTATCTGTTCTACGACAGGTGTGTCCAGCCCACTGCCACTTCAGCTTGCTAATCCTTTGAGCTATGTCGATAACTTTGGTTCTCTGGCGGATGACTTCATTTCGAATTCGATCCTTCAGAGAAACTTTTAGTACATCGCCTCAAACTTTTTCGTCCATCTATGGCGTGTTGTCGCATGTCAACGTTGCTTTAGCTTGATTGGTGGATATGATGTACGACATTTAGATCTAGTTGTGATTGGCGGACGCTTCGCAGCCATATTTGCATACATGCTAATGTTTCATGTCAACTGCTGTCATAGTAGCTAGTCAAACTTTCCCCTTAGGGAATTAGGTTCTTAAAAACTAAAATAAAACTAATAGAGACGTCTTGCCGATTTGGAGGCTCAATATAATCTGAATATAAAACTAACTCTAACAATACAAGAAAGCCACCCAGAGTGTGTGGTCGAGTTTTTATAATATCGTTTAAAAACTAAAAAACAACCGACTTCAATGCCGCGCTATTCATTTTCAGTACCAATTTTGAGATGTTTATCTCAATATCTCTGGAGATACTTATCATACCTCGATAAAATTACCATGGTACCACACTTGGGATATCTCCTTTCGAACAAAAAAAGAATAATCGAAATCGGTTCATAAACGACGAAGTTATCCGCGAACAAACATAAAAAAAAAAAAAAAATATACGGTCGAATTGAGAAACCTCCTCCTTTTTTTGAAGTCGGTTAAAAATGCTTACTTTAACTTATAGCTAAATCCGCCGACAACAAGTAGTTACGCAAAGTCAGCGTTTTAATCTAGTACTGATGGTAAGAGTAGCATAACTAGCTACATAAACACAAAGTTTCAGTTGCATTGTGGTTTTATAAAACCACACCACACTTTCATTTTTGTTCTTCTGTTTGTTACCTCAGAATTCGACATTAACCGATTCGGAAAATTATTTTTTGTGTATACAGCCTGTTTGGCCCCATTGCAATTTCATCGAGACCTGTGCACTTAGTACGAGTTCTTATCGTTAACGCTTTCAACAGATCTCACATATCAAGAATCAAAGAATCAAATCAAAGCATTTATTCAGTATGTAGGCAGTATAAATATACGCACATATACACGTCAAAATCATAAATCATAATATAAATCATAACCAATTATCAAGTAAACATAGCAAAAGCAGAATTTAACGCTGAGATTAGAAAAAAAAAGTAATGAACCATTCAGCTGTCATCCAATCGTTTACGTCAGAATATTTAAAAAAAATTAAAGTAGGTTAAAACCAACCATACATGTAACTGTGTGTTTCAGTACTTCAGACAATTTTTATATAAAAAAAATAAAAAAGTGAAATAGTTTATAGTATATATACATAGTTATATAATAGTTTATAGTATATGTACATAGTTTTCGACTTACTCGTATTCTAGCTCCGTGATTGTATCCCTGAATCTAAATTTAGTGAAGTATTGTAACCACTAGAGGCGCTGTACTGATTTTCATACAACATTTGTTCGATATACGATATTCGAGTTTGGTATGAAAACTCGTACTAAGGGTACAGATGAGATAAGGAAATAAACACCTAACATTTACATACACCATTTAAGGTCGGTTTTTTAGTTTTGTAAACGATCTTAAATTATTTATATATACGCTAGCATTTGACCACTATCTCTTATCGCTAAAATATCATCCAGGCAACCTTTGAATGGAGAGGACTATAGATATATATTAATTAGTGTTTATATTCAATGATATTTTATAATATTAATTCGTATTTATATTGTTCACAGGAAATCCTCAGTCAATCGTTGGAAACACTCTTCCAGTACTCTACGTTCATAGAATCACCCTCAGAAGAATGTCCAAGGTTACAACTAGTCGATTCTCCGAGAGAACGTCGCGCCGCGTTGCTGTGTTTGATGCGGCATGCTAGAAACACCTGCAAACAAACGCCCCGCGTGAGTCAGCAATTTTTTCTCTCAGCAAAATCTATTGATCAATTTGTTATTTTTTTTATTTTTATTAGGACACACATTATAAGTATTGTATCGTCTTATCATACTACAATCTAGCCTAGGTAGGCTAATAAGTAATTTAAATCTATCATAAACTTATACATTTACATAAACAAAGAATGTGCCCATTAGCACTTTTCTTATTGTCTCTATTGTTAAGGTGAAGACACATTGTTATCGTGCTCTTTATGAATAGCACTTACACTATATACCACTAAGGTTCACTACACACTATCACTACACTAATTCAAACGGTTTAGTTCTCTCATGAGTCTTCTCTCTATATTTGTGAGGTCGAGGAGTTGTATTGCCTCGACGTTCACGTGATGGTGGAGCCTTCGTTCGTGAGCTTCTGCGCATGTTTTGATGGTGCCGGTGACAACTTTAATTTGAAGGTCCCGATGGAGGTCATAATTGCGTATATACCAGGGTGCTCCAACGATTCCCCTCAGTACTTTATTTTGGAGTCTCTGTATGATGGCAATGTTGCTTTGTTTGGTGCAGCCCCATAGCTGCGCACTATAAGTCCAGACGGGCAAAAAGACTTGTTTGTATGTAAGAATTTTGTTTTGTATTGATAGTTTGGATTGTTTTCCAAGCAACCAATACATGTTCTTATAGCGGAGGTCTAATTCAGCTCTTTTTTTAACCGACTTCAAAAAAAGGAGGAGGTTTCTCAATTCGACCGTATATATATATATTTTTTTTTTTTTTTTTGTTCGCGGATAACTTCGTCGTTTATGAACCGATTTCGATTATTCTTTTTTTGTTCGAAAGGAGATATCCCAAGAGTGGTACCATGGTAATTTTATCGAGGTATGATAAGTATCTCCAGAGATATTGAGATAAACATCTCAAAATTGGTACTGAAAATGAATAGCGCGGCATTGAAGTCGGTTGTTTTTTAGTTTTTAAACGATATTATTCATTGATCAATTGCTGAACTGCCTCTCAGCTGAGAAGCTCTCAAGGACTTGATCATTGCTCAACTTTTTTTCCCTCATAGCCGTCAGTCAGTCGTTGCTTGGATGAGACACGAAATAGATATGCTCCATGGGCTGTTGGCATAGACTATAACCAATTAGTCTACTAAAGAACGATTCCAGCCCTCAGATATATATATATCTAATATATAAAATTCTCGTGTCACAGTTTTCGTTGCCATACTCCTCCGAAACGGCTTGACCGATTTTGATGAAATTTTTTGTGCTTATCCGGTATCTATGAGAATCGGCCAACATCTATTTTTCATCCCCCTAAATGTTAGGGGTAGTCCACCCCAAAATTTATTTTTTAGACAAAATTTTTAATTTCTATTTTTTTATGATACAACATACAAAAATACATACAATCCTCAATTTTCACCCTTCTACGATCAACCCTTATTTTTTAATAGCCATTTTTTATTTATATAGCAAAACAACGTTTGCCGGGTCAGCTAGTATTATATATAGATATGTTCATTTATATCTACAACGGGCTGTAGATTTGACAGATCAAGTGACAAAAAAATACCGCGAAATCCGAAATAGATAAACTACCCATATATCAGCTGATTGGTTCTGTCAACGCCAATTTGCCTCTCAGCAAGTGCCTAACAAGATCCCGGCGGTGGTTAACTTTGAGAGCTGTTAATGCAATTCTCAAACTCTCAACTTTGATTACTGTTTATGAGTGAGATTTTTAACCGACTTCAAAAAAAGGAGGAGGTTTCTCAATTCGACCGTATATGTTTTTTTTTTTATGTTTGTTCGCGGATAACTTCGTCGTTTATGAACCGATTTTGATTATTATTTTTTTGTTGGAAAGAAAATGTCCCAAGTGTGGTACCGTGATAATTTTATCGAGGTCTGATTAGTATCTCCGGAGATATGGAGATAAACATCTCTGAATTGGTACTGAAAACTAATAACGCGGCATTGAAGTCGGTTATTTTTTAGTTTTTTAGACGATATTATCCTTGATCAATAGCTCAGCAATTGCTCAAAATTTGAGACACGTTTATAAGTAACACTAATAGTTTTATAATAAAATTTTAAAAATAAAATTATGATATATTAAATTGAGTTTATCTGATTGCAGTTCGGTGTTAGCGGAGCATATTGTTACGGAGTTTGGAAACTCTGTGACGCGCTGTGGGGAGCAGATTTAGATAATGATGGTGAGTGCAAGATACTTTATGCGTTATTACCACCTCTCAAAATTGGTACTGAAAGTTACTAGCAAAGCATTTGAAATAGATTCTTTTACCGACTTCATTAAAAATAGGAGGAGATTCTCAACTCGGCTATATTTTTTTAAAGTTTGCCAGAACTTCGTAATTTATTAACGACTAGCGCAGAAGATAAATTCGGTTGTTTTATTGTGTATTTATTTAAATCTTACATGGATTACACTTTAGTCTTGTTAACTTCTCCAACTAAGCTAAATATGCTTTGGTCTGGATTAGGTTCACTTCAATAGTGCAATGGGTGGGGATCGAACTCACGACCACCTAATCGCCAGGCCGACTTCTTAGCAATTGGGCTATTGCCCCTCACAAAAACGATGAGTATTTAGTTCCCGTTCCCGTGACAATACGGGGATAAAATATAGCATATGTTACTAGCTGATAATGTAGCTTTTCATTAGTGAAAGAATTTTTAAAATTGGTCCAGTAGTTTTTGAGTTAAATCAAAACAAACAAAAAAATCAAATCTTTCCTCTTTATGACATAAGTTAAGATAAAAACATCTAGATGGCGCTAGAGTAGGTTGAATAGCTCTCCTTGTAATTATTGCCTAAATTTTTGAGATCTCCAAAATCCCAGGATTGGGGAAAAAAAATGTTTGAGATCCTGCATCGCGCAAACGATATTTACCGCGATGTTGAAACTTGATGCACTTGTCATAAAACATCTTAAAATTTGAACTCGTTGTAAAATGGTATCTCGTTACGAAGACAGAAAATTAAATAGACAAGACATTAGCGTCGATGAAATAGCTATAGAGATATAACGCGACTTAAATTATGAACACGTGCACGAACACATATGCCAGCTATAAGATAAAATTAACAACGTAATTTGGTAGGGTCATACATGACAGCGGGTGACAGCCAATGGGCGCCACTAGAGCTGGAGCCGAGAGCTGGCTCCAAACAATAAAATCGCATATGCAGAGAAGGAATAAAAAATTGTTGCCCGTCACGCTCTCTCATAATAGTGATTGTATAGTTTTATCCTTCTTATATTATTATTGTAATTTTAATGCCAGGTACAGTGAAATTACAGGGCATGTGAGACTCAACATCTTTATGTCTCAAGGTAACAGGCGCAGTGCAGTGACATGCAAAATTCTGGCAGTTCAGAATTTTGCATGCCGCTGTATCTGTTATAGGTAGACGTCATCGCTTACCATCAGGCGAGCGTCGTGCTTGTTCTGTTACCTTTTACCATAAAAAAATGAAAAAAATGTCTATTTTAATATACTCCGTCGATATCTCGCACAGACCTGCTACATATTAACTTGATCTCGTACACCGGCTCCCATGAGAACGACCTTGAACGGAGTTTGTCCCTTTCTTTTGTATGGACAACTTATATATATACCATACGTATACCATACATATAGTATAGAACATATATAGGACTATCAGGTTGTTAGACAAGGACACACTCCCACCCTGGTGTCTCTCAATTGGGCCGTTTTGTCCTACAAAGAAATTACAACCTTATTGTTAAAACATACGGATTAAATTAAATTTGTCAAAACATCTGCAGTGCACCATCCTTTTTATTACGTCTATGATATCTCGTTATAATATTAGTATAGATTGATGATAAATGATGATATATGTTGTGCAGGCGTACCCGGGACAGATGACCTGTCGATAGTGAACCGACACAGACACCTGCTTCAGTGGCTGATGTCGGCGGTAGCTGATGTTACCGATCAAGACCTAGCGCAGCCGAAGAAAGGGGAGACCGAAGATGGTGAGTATATTTTTATTTATCAACCGACTTCGGTAAAGAAAGAGTTTCTCAATTCGTCTGTATGTATTTTTTTTTATTTTTTTTTGTGTGTATGTTACGCAATTACTCCGTCAATTGTGAATGGATTCGAATGATTTTTTTTTAATGGGTAGGGTACGTGTCCGAGGTGGTCCCATTTTCATTTCATCGAGATCTGATAAGTATCTCCAGTGATATGACGATAAACGTCAAACTTGCTACTGAAATTGACTTGAAATTGGAGCGGGGCATGGAAGTCCGTTGTTTTAGTTTTTAAACTATCTTAATTATTATCATATAGGCTAGTGTTTGATCACTATCTCACCTGTTGGTAAATGATGATGCGGCCGAAGATGCCGGAGGCCACTGTGAAAAGCGCACATACATTTTTCGATAGAAAAATCCATTTGTGCACGGCGGGGTTTGAACTCCGTACCTCTGGCATCAAAGCCGACCGTTCTCCCGATTACGCCACCGGGCCCTAAAGAAGTTTCACTTAATAAAAAATACACGCAAATAGAATAAAAATATCTCAACAAAAGGATAATGATTGGTCACTGAATGCTGGCCGCCCGGCGGTAGCCAGAAAGAGACCGAAGCTCAATGATAGTTTTGTCGTGTGTGAGCGAGAAAGTGCGACTATGAAACGCCGTGCATCGTGCTTTTGTCACGGGCGCGGCGTCTATGAATGGAATGCGTAAGAGATTGACATTATGTAGTACTTCTATTACTGTAATTCAGCAATGGCAGTAATTTCTCCAACTGCACATAAAATACTTTTGGTAGTTAAAATTTACTTTCATACATACATAAAATCATGCCTTTTTCCCGTTGAGGCAGGCAGAGCAGGCAGGTACTTCTTTCCACATGCTACGATCCTGACATACCTCTTTCGCTTCTTCAACTTTCATGAGCGCCTTCATACATGCTCGCCAGTTAAAGGTACTTTTGACTTGGCCTTTCTTTAAAACGTCTCCGATCTGGTCGTGATACGTTCGCCTAGGTCGGCCTCTACCGGCTGGTCCATTCACACTCGTCTCATAAATCTGTTTCGTCAGTCAAGTTAAAATGTTGTGGTGTATATGTCTAGCTAACAGGGGCATTCACAATTTGATTGATTTGTAAATGTGTATTGCAGAGGAAGACGGTCACAGCGCTCGAGTGTGGACGTTACTAATCGGCGGTCGCGTGCTGGAAGCATGCAAACTTGCCAAAGAGAAGGGCGACTTGAATCTGGCTACGTTGATCGCACAATCTGCTGGTAAGTACAACGACGTTTTACTATATCACACGGCTGTGCACTCCGGCCCGATAGAGAGATAGAGACCGACCTTGAACGGAGTTTATCTCTTTCTTTTGTATGGACTATGGACAAAAGCAAGAAACCGCTGCTAGTAGTATATATATATATAATAGCAGTGGTTTCACCCGCGTAGTTCCCGTTCCCGTGAGAATACGGGGATAAAATATAGCTATGTTACTCGCTGATAATGTAGCTTTCCATTAGTGAAAGATTTTTTTAAATCGGTCCAGAAGTTTTTGAGTTAAACCGATACAAACAAAAATCATATGATTCCTCTTTATAACATTTGTTTAGATAAAAGCATCTAGATGGCGCTAGAGTAGGATGAAAACATCTTGTAAATATTGCCTGAATGTATGAGATATTGAACTCGATTAATTTACATAATTGTATATATTTCACATAATAATATATATATTATTTTATAGCACAGTGTGACCTAAACCCGCACTTTACGCACGCTTTTCCGTGACTTAAATACCCTATTATTGCACAACGTTTAGCACCCTCGCTGCGCTCTGGTGGCAACTTCACGCCGTGCAATAATCTTCTATTTGACGGAAAAGCGTAGCAAGCGTAAAGTGCGGGTTTATGTCACACTCACAGCTATAAAATAATATACGATACTCGTGACTTAAGTTGTCTATTATTGCACGGCGTAACACGCTAACTTCACGCTGTGCAATAATAGACTACTTAAGTCACACGTATCGTAATATACTATTTCTTTAATTTTCAGGTGACCCATCCTTCCGTTCGCTGCTAAACCGGCAACTGTCGCTCTGGCGTGAATGTGGCGCGGACAATCTCATATCCGGACACAAGCGTGCGATCATACAACTGATCGCGGGCGTACAACCCGCCGAGTATCTCGGTGTTGTCGAGTGGACGCGGGCCTTATATGCTACTGCCAGGTAATGTGCTGATGAAACGAGGGTGCGTAAAAAGCTACGCGTTAGCTTAGATGTGAAAGTTCCTTCACAGATTGGGAATTCTTTTGGTAAGAAAAGAAAGAAAAATAAATAATAGACATCACACATTCGAAAATACTAACTAAAACAATATAAGGTCGTTTTAAAACTAAAAGAACCGACTTCAAATGCCGCGCTATTAATTTTCAGTACCAAGTTTGAGGTGTTTATCTCCATATCTCCAGAGATACTTGTTAGATCTTGATGAAATTACTATAGTACCACCCTTGAGATGTCTCCTTTCCAACAAAAAAAGAATCATTAAAACAAAAAGGGTTAAAAAGAGGGTGTATAGAAAGCTACGCGGTAGGTTAGAAGTGTACCTCGAGCACGAAAATTCATCGAATTCGTATCGTAAAGGTATCGAGTCGACGATACAATAACGTAGTGTTACGATAGGTGGCAGCACGAAGCACACTCTGACAGCTATCGAGAGCTCGATACGATTATGTTACTAGCGTCATCCTCTAGGATGATGGATTATAATGGATGGCGTCAAAACTTTGGCAGCATGTCCATTTTCTGTTTGTGTTAGTGTCTAGAACTGCTAGAGTGTGCGTGAGTAGGGAAGTGATCACTAGTGTAGAACATATCGATAAAAAGGTGAAAAATGTAGAAAACTAAAACTTATGTAAAAAGAAAACAATTTATGTGATAAAATACGTAGTTACTTTACTGAACTTATGGAAATTAGTTATTGTGAAAAAATGCTACAGTACTTAACTGTAATTAGGCAACCTTAAATCTGGCGGTATAGATTTCTTAGCTTTTCTATAACACAAATCTTAAATGTTTTTGCGTTTTCAATACGTCAATTAAATATTACAATTTTGAGCTACAATAAAACATCTATACTTCGATAATAATATTATAAAGAGATAACATGTATGTTTGTATTGAGTTAGCTCAAAAACTACAGGACGATTATTTTGTTCTCTCATATATAAATATATTAATGGTCTTTTAGAATGAACATAGGCTATATATTATCCTGTTTAAAAGATAGGTATATTCGTGAAGACCTATTTTGCAACTTAAGTCGCCAATAAAACGGTCGAGAAAACTCGTTTTTTACGAAAGATGATTAATCTGAAATAGATGTAAGAAAGTATGTATCGAAGAGTAGTACAACTTAATAAGACCTACAAAAAAGTCCGCGATAACATATGTCTATCGCACAGACTCACAGTAACTATTTTAATCTTTATTTTTTAATAAAAAATGTTACAGAACTTTCAAGGCTATTTTCTTCTATACAATATTAATCTTTATTTAAATAATTACGCTAATTATCTTGGCCCAATGTCATAGAGTAACATTGTCCTTTACAGGGGGCTGATCACGAAACCCATTGAAATGAAGGAATGAACGAAATGACGGGGACGCAGCTATGTAGGCTGTATAGCTCCGTCCCCGTCATTTAGTTCATTTCGTTCATTCAATGGTTTTCGTGATACGGGTGCAGTATATAATTTATATGAAAATACTAGAAGTGCCCTGCGGCTTCGGTCGCGTTAAAGACTTCTTTTATTTACTTAAAACTTTTATTTTGTGAAACCTTTCTATCATAAAAGACATCAAAGAAGTAAAAGCCAAATCGGTTCACCCGTTTTCAAGTTATTGCGTGACTAAGGGAAATAGGGATTCATATTTATAAAACCCAAAAAACCATATTGACTGTCAGACTTTTTTTACCAACCCCTTGCAAAAATCTTGCAACACGTATTTACTTATTTATTTATAGAAGTACTTACGTAAATCTATAAGTTTTTATATATATATATATTTTTCATTATAAATTATAAGTAATATCCGTGGGGAATTTTTACAAAATGCTTTCTCAGCGGAAACCTACGTCATAACAACTATCTGCATTTTAAATTTCAGCGCAATCCGAAACAATATTGATTTTCAGACATCGTTACCCCACTTCACCCTCTTAGGGTGGCATTTTGAAAAAGCCTGAAACTCGTATTTACTTATTTATTTACAGAAGTACGGTTTGCGTGAAGGTCGAATAAAATGACTATCCAAACTTTGAACCCCCGTTTCATCCCCTTAAAGAGTGAATTTTGATAAATCTTTTCTTAACGGATACTTATGTTAAAACAACTGGATGCCAAATTTAAGCGCAACCCGAAACAATATTGGTTTTCAGACTTTGTTACCTCATTTCACTCTTTTAGGGGTGGAATTTTGAAAAAGCCTGAAACACGTATTTACATATTTTTTTACTGAAGCACTTGTATGAAGTTTCGAATAGAAAAGACTATCTAATCTTGTTTATCCGCACAAACTTTGAACCTCTGTTTCACCCCCTAACGGGGTGAATTTTGAAAAATCCTCTCTTAGTACACCCTTGCGTACTAAGACAAATATACTCTTTAAATTTCAAGTCTCTACGACCAGCGGTTTAGGCTGTGCGTTGTCTGTCAGGCAGTCAGTATGTCAGGACAAAGATTCTTATAGAATTAGATAAATTATCATATAAAATTACGCGCATCGCAAATAATAGAAAAAATGCAGTGAAACCACAAATTAGGCCATACTTACTTTGTAAACATTAATCAGATTTTTAATTGTAAAAGGTAACAGGACAAGCATGACTCTCACTTGATGGTAAGCGATGACTTCTATCTATTACAGATACAGCTATACAGGAAAATTCTGGCAGTCCAGAATTTTGCATGTCACTCCACTGCGCCTGTTACCTTGAGACATAAAGATGTTAAGTTTCACATGCCTCGTAATTTCACTGGACACCTTGCCATTTCAACCGAAAAACATTCCTATGAAAATTAATTGGCAAAGTGGTCGGCCCAGGCGGACTAGCAGAAGTCCTACCACTACAGAAAAATTAGCTCATTTTTTTGTAAATGCTAACGATATAAAGTAATTTGATGTCAATATAGTATGATCTATTGTATCATCATCATGATCAGCCAGTGTCAGTCCACTGCTGGGCTGTAGGCCTCTCCCAAGATGCGCCACTGAGCCCGATTTTCAGATCTTTTTTTCCAATCACTGCCCACCGCATTGCGTATGCCGTCGCTCTCCACTCTCCAAAACTCAAAATTTGAAATCACCCCGACTGATCTATGTATAATCTATAATGAAAATAAAAAATATTCCAATGAGTCTGAACACGACATCTCACCTGTAAGTTGGCGAGGAGTTGAGTATTCAGCAGATTCCAGAAGATGTCCCAGCATCATGTCAATGCTTCAGTATCCTTTGTCGTTGAAGAAAAGGATACCGAATTTCGAATTAATCACTATGAAAGTTGATTTCATAGCGCCATCAACTAGAAAAATGCTCATACTTTTACAACGGCTAAACAGATTTTCATGAATCAGAGCTAATAACACTTTCGATTAAAACACATTCAAAACCGTTTCATCATCCTTAATTGCTCGCAGAGGAAGATTATAGGAAGACTTACAGGAAGATTTTCTATCTTGACTCCATTAGCTTCTCTTCTTATTGTTATATACCGGCTGTAATTCACGTACCATTAGTCGATTTTTCTCGACCTGGGTTTCGAGCGAGTCAGTCGCTCTTCCTCGGGAGTGAGGTCACGCGGTGAGATCGCGATGTTCACCAGTAAATTCGACTAAAGGTACGTGAATTACAGCCGGTATATAACAATAATAATGTTACAAATTCATGATAATTTTAAAATCAAAATAGCTTCTATTCTTTTCCGTTTCCTCGGTGTCAGTTCCAGCTTGATTGATAATCTAGTAGGTATGTAGGTAGGCTATAAGATAGTAGGTACAAAATTGATTTATCAAAATGTTTAGAACAAAGTATGAAGTGTTTCGTTGGATCCTAATTTTCACGCCTTACTGCCTTTATCCACTTGATTGGATTTTCGGACATTTTGGAAACCTACAACAAAATGATATAATATACTAGCTGACCCGGCAAACGTTGTTTTGCCATATAAATAATTTCGTAGTAATTTCTAATGTAGACAAAAAATAGCTTACTTATCGTAAGTATGTATGGAGGAAAATGATTAAATTACTAAAATGGCTATTAAAAAATAAGGGTTGATCGTAGAAGGGTGAAAATTGAGGATTGTATGTATTTTTGTATGTTGTATCATAAAAAAATAGAAATTAAAAATGTTGTCTAAAAAATAAAATAAAAAATTTAGGGGTGGACTACCCCTAACATTTAGGGGGATGAAAAATAGATGTTGGCCGATTCTCATAGATACCGGATAAGCACAAAAAATTTCATCAAAATCGGTCAAGCCGTTTCGGAGGAGTATGGCAACGAAAACTGTGACACGAGAATTTTATATATTAGAAATTAATGTGGTAAACTGTCACACATTCTTCATAAAAATATATATAATAGCATTATCATAAGTAATAATAGATTGAATACGAGTAAGTATAAGTGCTGATAATATAATTAGGTACCTAGTTACTACTAATTTTGCGCTACATTACTTTGATTACTTTTTATAATATTTTAAGATCGTTCACAAAACAAAATAAAACATTAAATAAAAAAATCAAAAAACCCGACTGCGCAAAAAGTGAAGTGTTAAAAAACGAACTGAAAAGAAAAAAACAAGTAAGTCTAGTAGTTTAGTCTTCTGTTTAGGGATATCAAAAAACTATACCATTTAAATTCTTTCTCGGTCGATACACTTATAAAATAAATTATACTTTATTATATGGAATGTAGAGACTTTAACAGTCGGGACACATTAATGGCTAAACGAATGGGGATTAATGTGTCCCGACTGTTAAAGTCTCTATATTCTATATAACAATGTATAATTTATTTTATGAGTGTATCGACCGAGAAAGAATTTAAATGGTATAGTTTTTTGATATCCATAAACAGAAGTCTAAACTACTAGATTTACTTGTTTTTTTCTTTTCAGTTCGTTTTTTAACACTTCACTTTTTGCGCAGTCGGGTTTTTTGATTTTTTTATTTAATGTTTTATTTTACACTTTTTAGTTAAGTAAAGGACGGCTAATTCCGTAATCTTCTCATTTCATTTAGAGAGTTGATGTCATGTGGATTATAAGCACCGCAAACTTGTTACTGAAAGTGACTAACGCGGCATGTAAAATCGTTTTTTTTTCGATTTGTACGATCATAAATTATTTGTTATAAATATATTTTGAATCTCCATTTTAAGACCTTTATTTCGATACCCCACTCGATAGGTTTTGAAAAAAAAATTTTTTTGAACCCCAAATTTTGGCGTCTGAAATCCGCCTATAAAAAAAATAATTAAAAATTCAAATTTTTTATGTTTTCGTTGACACTCGCGCTAGCATGGCGAATCTATTGACGTGCCAATTGTCAAAATCGGTCCACGCGTTTGGTCTCTAGTGTGCCACAAAGGAACAAACATACATACATACATACATACATACATATATAGACTGATAAACACATTACCTCTCCTTTGCGTCGCGCAGTCGGGTAAAAACCAACTTCAAATGCCACGCTATCCATTTTCAGTATAAAGTTAAAGTTGGAGGTGTTTATGTCCATATCTCTGGAGATATTTATCAGATTTCAAAAAATGTACAATGGGAACAAACGGGCAGAATAAACTCTCGAAAAAAAATTTCCAATCCGGTTAAGAACTTACGGAGTTATGAGATAACAAACATAAAAAAAAAACTGAGAACCTCATCTTTTTATTGTGAAGTCGGTTAAAAATATTGAAATTTCGTTCTAAGCAAGGCCATAAGCTAACCGTTCCATCCTTTAAAAAAATCTTCATATTATAAATCAACTAGCTGGGTCCCGCGGCTTTGTCCGCGTTTAATGACAGCGGCAACATGCGCGTGGGCTGTGCGCGGTAGAAAACACTGCTTAATTTGCACATTAACCTTCCCTATTTGAATCAGATATTGTTCCCTATTTCATTAGCTTCAATTTTGATTTCGCGGAACTTTATTTTATTCTAAAATAAAAGTAGCCAAGTTACTTGGTAGTTAATATTTTAACATCAGCATTCTGCTAGTGAAAGTCCCGTTAAATTGGTCCAGTCATTTCAGAGATAAACCGGAACAAACAGACAGACAGACAAACATTTAAAATTTTGTTTTTTATGTAAGTACCGTATATTCTTTCATATGCATTTAGTGAAAAGCTGTTAATTTGGAATTACAGACACTTCAATTTTTTTATATGTATAGATTTAGTGTAAAATGTATATAAACGATTTATATATTTGAAGTTTTATGTGTAATATTATAATATTACACTTAAAGGAATTTATATATTCCTTATTATAAGGTTATCGACTATATTTATCGACAAAGTTTTGGAGGGTTCTCGTACATCACTAGCCGGGCGGCGTAAAATAATGTTTGTTATTTACATAAATTAAAGCTTTCAAATGATAACCATTTACCACCTCGGTAGTTATATGACGAAAAAGATGTATATAATGTAAGCAAAATAAATATTTTGATTCAAAAAGTGGTTATATATGAGAATAAATGCCCACAAAGACTTACGTGTGAAATGATAATTCTGGATCTTTTACGCCTCCTTTAGTTGTTCTTGATGGATAAAACACAGCACAACACGACATAATTTAACCATGTAACAGGGTTTCAGTCTTTAAAGCTATGTTTCTATTTAATTTTTAACCACTTAGGGATCGGGAATTTAAAACAAAAAAAAAAATTAATCCACTTTGAAAATGTGTGCAGTAGCGGAATGGCGCGAACGTCGCGTCGCGTAATTCTTCGCATACAAAAGTAATCACACCATATTTTCTTATTCTGTAAACTGTGCTTTATTTTGTAATAGATTTACTTCATTGTTGTATAAAAATAAACTTTACATATACTATTGTTATTTTTTATTTACCCCTCAAAACCTCTGAAATGTATATCATGGATATTTTCCTGAAATATGAGACAATCAAAACCGAAATATTATAAGTACAATATGCAAATCAAAGTTCAAGAACCCAGCTATCATTTTACACACAGAATTGGGTATCCTATTACGTAAATGTTTATAAAAACCGAGCTCGAAACCCGACCCACTTGAAAGGGTCTAAGTGTGGGCCGCTCCCACATAATATAATTAATAAAATATATTTAAATAAAAACATTTAAATATTAAAATAGTAAACTTAAAAATAAAAATATATAAAACAATATGTAGGAAATGCTATCAACTTAAACTTAACTTAATAAACCTTTAATTAATAATAATAAATTACACTAAATACATACTAAAAGATAAATTACTACTACATTCTACATAAAATATTTCGTACACAAACACTCGAGTGCCATGCATTGGAAACGAGCATTTCTTATCTATCGGTGCGGACGCTTTTGTCCAGGCGCGCCGCAGATTAAGAAATAGTAGTCGTCCCCGTCAAGCCACTGTCACAGATAGCGTACTAGTTAGTATGCAACTTTATATTGTATGAAGTTCGGTGATAAGGCTAGGCACGGGAGCCCGGCAGTTGAGAGTTAGCTTCAGACCGGAATAATAACCACGCGCTCGCGCCGATTTAAGGAACCGCACTTATTTATTCGCCTAATATTAGCAAGTTATTGTAATCATCGCTGTATATGACTCAATACAAGTGTACGAGTGAAGTGTGGAGTTTTCCTCGTACCCATACACCTTCCAGTACCTTAAGATCAACGGAATAACTGGCGAAGCCAAGAGGTGCGCGCCCGCGCACCCCATCACACGTTGGCCACACTCCCCGCCACACTGGTGACCCTCTCCGAACACAGTGAAGATGAGTGAAGGCGGTGATGAAGCTAGTGCTAGTGAATTAGGAAGTGCTAAATCACATCGCGAAAGTGAACCTTTTGTCACCACGCGATCGTCGAAACCGGCGAAAATGCGCGTTTCCACTGACTCCGTACGGCACGATTTGTCGTCGTCCGATTTTCGGAAGTTGAACCTGAAGGTGCCACCGTTCTCTGCTGACGACCCCGAGATATGGTTTGCCCTACTAGAAGGTCAGTTTGAAAGCTACGGTATAACTGAAGACGCGGTGAAATTTAACAATGTCATCACCAACCTCGACGTGAGTACGGCCAAAACAGTGAAAGATATTATTATCAGCCCTCCGTTGAATAAGAGGTACGACAAACTGAAAAGCGTACTTATTAAACGTTTAGCCGACTCACAAGAGCAGAAATTACGCCAACTTCTGTCAAACGAACAGTTAGGTGACAGGAAGCCCTCACAGTTCCTGCGACATTTGCAAGATTTGGCAGGCCCTGACGTCCCTGAAGATTTTTTAAATACGATTTGGAGCAATCGATTGCCTAATAATATTCAGACTGTGTTGGTAGCTCAACCCACGCAGTCCCTGGAGCAGTTGTCAGACCTGGCCGACAGAATTCAAGAAATCACTTTGAATCGTGACGTCGCTTCAAAGTCGAGTGCCGCACCATCAAAGGAGATTGCAGAGCTGAGGAAGACCGTGGAGCGTCTTTCGATCAAGCTGGATGAGCTGTCACGTCATCCATCGTCGTACTCTAGCGAGCGTTCGAGACCGCGACAGCAACGTCGTTCTCCCTCTCGCCAGCGCACCCGGTCCAACTCGAACTACCGCAAGCATCCCCTCTGCTGGTACCACTGGAAGCACGGGGACAGCGCGACTCGGTGCATCAAGCCCTGCGACTTCGGGAAGGCGGAAAACTTCAAGGGCAGTCGCTAATGGCGGCTGACGATTGCCCAGTTTCCAAGGGTCGCCTCTTCGTTACCGACCGCATCTCCAACACCCAGTTCCTGGTGGACACTGGCAGTGACCTCTGCGTGTACCCACGAGCTGCACTACGAGAGCGTCGTAACAGGATGGACTACGAGTTATGCGCAGCTAATGGGACCAGCATCGGAACCTACGGATACCTGGAGCTTAATCTCAATTTAGGTTTAAGGCGCGATTTTCCGTGGCGTTTCGTGGTTGCCGATGTGACTAAAGCAATAATTGGTGTAGACTTTTTGAGTTTCTATAATTTGGCCGTAGATTGTCGCAAACAACGCCTCATAGATAATACGACTACCTTGTGCTCAAACGCTGTTTCCGCGAATACTGATATTTTTTCTGTCAAGGCTTGGACGGGCGACACTAAATATCATTCAATTTTAAATAATTTTCCTGATATTACTCGCCCTTCAGGCAAACCATCAGTTCCAATGCACAGCACAAAACACTTCATCCGCACTACACCCGGGCCACCCATTTCATGCAGACCGCGCAGACTCGCACCCGACAAACTTTCAATCGCGAAAAAAGAATTTGACGTCATGCTTAAGTTAGGTACAGCGCGTTCTTCGGATAGTCCATGGGCATCACCATTACACCTCGCGCCAAAGAAGGACAATGGTTAGCGTCCCTGCGGCGACTATCGAATGCTAAACGCACGCACTATCCCAGACCGCTACCCTATAAGACACATACATGACTTCGCTCATAGTATATCTGGTTGTGCCGTCTTTTCTAAAATCGATCTCGTGAAAGCGTACCAACAGGTACCAATAAATGAGGAAGACATTCCGAAGACCGCCATTTCAACCCCGTTCGGCCTATTTGAATTTCCGTACATGACGTTCGGGTTACGGAACGCAGGCCAAACCTTTCAAAGGTTTGTGGACGAGGTTACCAGAGGTCTTGATTTCTGCTACTGTTACATAGATGACTTTTTGGTCTTCTCGAAAACAGAGGCAGATCACGTGACCCACCTTCAGCAGCTTTTCACTCGCATGAAGGAATATGGCATTCTCGTCAACACGGCGAAATGCGTCTTCGGCGTTGCAGAGGTATCTTTTTTAGGCTACCACATCTCTGCAAATGGTACGAAGCCCACGGACGCGAAGGTTGAAGCTATCAATAGTTTCCCCGCGCCCAAGACAGTAAGAGAGCTACGGCGATTCTTAGGAATGCTTAATTTTTACAGACGGTTTTTACCAAACGCCGCTAAAATACAAGCACCCCTAAACGAACTGCTCACAGGCTCTGTCAAGGCTTCACATCCAGTCAACTTGATTGGAGATACTCTATTGGCTTTCAACCAATGTAAAGAAAGCTTAGCTAATGCTGCATTACTCGCTCACCCAGATTGTCAGGCCAAACTCGCACTTGTAACAGATGCATCCGACTTGGCAATAGGTGCAGTTGTGCAACAATTTGTGAAGGGATCGTGGCAACCTCTCGCGTTCTTTTCGCGTAAGCTGAGCCCGGCTCAACAAAAGTATTCACCATACGATCGCGAACTTCTGGCCATTTACGAAAGCATAAAATACTTTCGCCATATGCTAGAGGCCAGACATTTCGTAGTGTATACTGATCATAAGCCACTCAGTCACGCTTTCGCAGAACGCAAATCGAACTGTTCACCTCGTCAGTTTCGCCACCTTGACTTTATCGCGCAGTTCACCACTGATATTAGACATATAGCTGGTCGAGATAATGTCGTGGCTGATACTTTGTCTAGAATCGAGGAACTGCAGACACCAATCGATTTAGCCTTGCTCGCCACATCCCAGAACTCTGATGATGAGTTGGCTCAACTCCTCAGAGGTGAATCTTCACTCCAATTGGAAAAACTTAAATTTCCCAACTCCAATGTGGAAATGTATTGTGACACGAGCACCACATACCCAAGGCCTTTCGTGACCAAGCCTTTTCGAAAGCAAGTTTTCGACAGCCTTCATAATCTTAGCCACCCCGGTATAGACGCTAGTGCTAAATTAATAGCTCAGCGATTCATTTGGCCCGGGGCACGCAAAGACTGTCGAGAGTGGGCACGAAAATGCATAGCTTGTCAACGCGCCAAGGTTACTCGCCATGTGTCATCTCCTTTGGGCACATTCGACCTACCTCGCGCACGATTCGCATTTATCCACGTGGACATTATCGGACCGCTACCTTCATCACAAGGCAATCGTTACTGCCTCACGATAGTAGACCGATTTACACGCTGGCCTGAAGTTACGCCAATGCCAAACCAGACAGCCGAAACTGTCGGCAAAGCGTTGATGTCATGGATATCCAGGTTTGGATCTCCAACTGACATCGTAACTGATCGCGGTGGATCGTTTGAATCGGCGCTTTTCCAATATCTTGGAAAAATGATTGGATTCAAACATCGCAGAACAACCGCGTATCACCCAGCGTGTAACGGCCTAGTGGAACGTTTCCACCGTCAGTTGAAGGCAGCGATAATGTGCCACGCGGACTGCAACTGGGTTGACACATTACCACTGGTGCTATTGGGCATAAGAAGCGCTTATAAAGAGGATCTGCAAGCCTCTTCAGCCGAGTTGGTGTATGGTGAGCCATTACGCCTGCCTGGAGAATTCTTTCAAGCAGCTGCTCCCGAAAGTACCGACATATCAGACTTTACAACTCGCCTGCGGAAGTTTGCCGCAAAGCTCAAGCCCTCGCCAGCCGCTCGTCACAATAAAGACAAAATCTTTATTTTCAAAGATTTGACAACATCGAGTCACGTATTTTTACGGGTCGATGCATTGCGAGGATCATTACAACCTCCTTACACCGGCCCTTACGAAGTGCTCGAGCGAGGTGACAAAACTTTCAAGTTATCTGTAAAAGGGAAAACAGTAACCGTGAGTATAGACCGGCTTAAACCGGCATATACGTTGGTTGACCCATCTCCCTCACCAATTTCTACCCCCACTCCTATTCTACCTGATCCCATTCAAATACGACAACAGGATGTCCATGTCCCGGGACCAGACACGTCAGACCGACAAGACTACGTAAAACGTACACGTTCCGGATGAGTAGTTAAGTTTCCCGATTACTATCGACCGTTATGACGGTCTCTGGAGGGGGAGTGATGTGGGCCGCTCCCACATAATATAATTAATAAAATGTATTTAAATAAAAACATTTAAATATTAAAATAGTAAACTTAAAAATAAAAATATATAAAACAATATGTAGGAAATGCTATCAACTTAAACTTAACTTAATAAACCTTTAATTAATAATAATAAATTACACTAAATACATACTAAAAGATAAATTACTACTACATTCTACATAAAATATTTCGTACACAAACACTCGAGTGCCATGCATTGGAAACGAGCATTTCTTATCTATCGGTGCGGACGCTTTTGTCCAGGCGCGCCGCAGATTAAGAAATAGTAGTCGTCCCCGTCAAGCCACTGTCACAGATAGCGTACTAGTTAGTATGCAACTTTATATTGTATGAAGTTCGGTGATAAGGCTAGGCACGGGAGCCCGGCAGTTGAGAGTTAGCTTCAGACCGGAATAATAACCACGCGCTCGCGCCGATTTAAGGAACCGCACTTATTTATTCGCCTAATATTAGCAAGTTATTGTAATCATCGCTGTATATGACTCAATACAAGTGTACGAGTGAAGTGTGGAGTTTTCCTCGTACCCATACACCTTCCAGTACCTTAAGATCAACGGAATAACTGGCGAAGCCAAGAGGTGGCCTACGTGTGATGGGGTGCGCGGGCGCGCGCGCACCCCATCACACGTAGGCCACACTCCCCGCCATATAAGTAGGTACTTACGTTTTTTACGATTGTATAAACATTCGTCAGCATGACTCATACCATCCTGAATTGATTTCTTGAATTGATTTAGTGATTCGTCTACTTATTTGCAATGATATTCGAAATGCTTATTTCAATTATTATTTTCACTAATTTCACTTTTTATTCAACACAGAAACTCGAAATTGCGGGAAAACCGCCACTTGGTAGAAAACCCGACGATCACACACATACGATGATATTTCTAGTATTCAATAGCTAAGATGGATTCACAAAACACAAATGAATAGAATTTACACTAGATATATACTAAAAACTAAAATAAACCAACAGAAAATAACATTTCAAAACACAATCTAGCGTCAGCATTCCAAGCGTCAATGGCGTCTATGGTCGACCTAAGGCGTTTTCAGTAGTTTTTCGTAAGTAGTTTTCATGGTGCGGGGAAGAATAAAATACAGTTCAAAATGGCATTTTATAAATAAAATATTTCTTCATCAAGCGTGTAAGACCAAAAAATGGTTACAATTTCTAATATTATGCGCTGTAAATATAGAAAAAAAAAGTTGGCTAAGCTGACCCACCGGTGGGTCCGTGAAGCTTGACGGAATTGCTTGTAATTGTTCTTGACCCACCGGTGGGTCAGCGTTCCCTGAGTGGTTAATTAATAAGTATGATGCGTCGCTATATTATGGCCTGCTAGCCGGTCAAAAATGGACACGATCACCCATGCGCGAGGTTGTCAATTTGATATTAGCTTTCTCGTTTACTCTTATCTCGCGATCCCTGTAATAGAAAGGGTAGGACAATGTGTTGATAGAATGAAAGTCGATGTGACAACGTCACATGGCTGACATGGCTCCATCCATTGTAATCCATCATCCTAGGTCATCCTAATGAAAGTAGGGACGAGCCGTTGTGAACGAAATGAACGTCTTATTGAATGAATTATACGTTCAAAAATTAAATTGAATAGTGAACTTTTTATTATTTCTGGCTTAGCTGTCTATTTATCGGAAATTATATTTAAAAAAGTACTTTAACATAATAAACATCTTCAAATACGGTATGAGATATATTAAAATGCATTTTATTTGAAAAATAGAATAATTATGAATACCTTTGAAAATATATATATCAGTTTATGAACGAAAGACATAGCGTCACCAAAGAATTATTTCTTTGAAGTTTGGGTTCCGTACAGTCCGGCAAGTATAACTTGGCGTGCTTGTGCGTCACTGTGCTTTTACTTTGTACTTTGATAACAGTTTCTTTTAAACCACTTTTAATTACTTTTGGCATTATTGAACTATTGTAATGTAGCAGATTTATCAACAATAATGTCGCGGTAATCTCTCAAACGTCAAACTCACAGTTTCAATTAAAAGAATTAGTTCCGAAAACCACCACCGCCAAGTTATACTTGTTGCACTGTACTTCGAAAGGAAAACGACGGCGCGAGGAGACCCACACCACAGACTACTTAATATTACTACGTACCCACACCTCGTTCATTCTATCAAGCGTTTCTTTGTCTTGTAACATTGTTCATAAGGTTTATAATGTCTTGTCATTTCTGATTGTCTTGGCGCGTCGCGTCGCTGCCTATTCAATGTGCATTGAGCCATAGTGTTCATATAATAGAAGAGTGTTGTGGTGAATTAAGTGTTTCATATATTTATTATTACATTGTGTTGTGCGGAACCCTCAGTGGTAACCCGACTCACACTTGGTATATTTTATTTATTTACATGAATGCATGACACGTTTGCGATACGAAAGTAAATCAAAATCGTTCGTGCTGCCGAATTTAGTTACTTTTACGCACGATAGGGGCGCTGTACAATTTTCATACATTTTTACGTCGATGACGATACGAATACTTTTTCGCAAGTAGTTCGTGCTCGGGGGCACATATACTTCCTTCACAGAGTGGGAATTCTTTTGTACAACTCCATCTGTTGAACTTAGCGGGACGAATGCCCGAATGATAGTGAATACGTCTTCGTAGTTACGCCGTTCTTACAATAGAGGGCGTTTATAAATATAAAATATAACATGACGATTACGTCACTTCTGTTGCATTTTTACACCAGTGTGCCTAAATAAGTTTAACTTCAGAAACACAAATGTACTTTCCCATCAACAGGATAATCAGGATCAGAGGATCAAATTATCTATATTCAGTTTTTACTGACTTCACAAAAAAGGAAAAGGTTCTCAATTTGACGGTTTTTTTTAATTTTTGTTACCTCAGAACTCCTTTAAATCTTAACCGATTAGAAAAAATATTTTTTTGTTTGAGAGATTATGCCTCCCGTTTGATCCCATTCAAATTCTATCGTGATCTGATAATCATCTCTGGAGATAAAACAAATTTGTATACCTTGATGACTTGATTATGGCTACTAGCTACTTTGACTATCGCGGCATGTGAAGTCGGTTGTTTCGTTTTGTACGATTATAAATGATTAAAATTTTATTATTTCATTTCAGATACCTATGCACGCCCGTACCTTCACTAGAACAAATAATCCGCACATACGAGGGCTACTTCTCATCATCAGACGTAGATCTGACCACAGTAGACGAGGATGCTATGGGCATGCAGTTACCGGTGCCGCAACACGCTTCACAGTACCATGTTGTTGTAGCTCAGGTGAGGAATGTGTAGCTTTTAATTCGGAGTCAGTAGAATAGACGCCGTGGCATATTCGGGTGATAGAATGGCTGCAGATCTGATGGATGCGAGTTCGAATCTCGGCCACGTACAATAATATGACGGTAATTTGGGTTTTTCTATAATAATTGGGGTCTTCAAACGTTTAAAAACAATACCATTAAATAAATTACTACAGTTAAAAAGTCATAGTTAAAAATTGGCTATGCAAGCTAGCTTTCCGTTACATAAATCAATTAGTTGTTATTATAGGTCTCTATGGTTAAAATAGATGCTGCTTTCAGCTCTAAGAGCGTTTCCACATTATCCGATCCGATATCGGTGTCGGACGCCGATCCGATATCGGGGTAAGTAAAATGTATGAAATATGTACCTGTCTTTCATATTGTCCGGCCCGATATCGGATATCGGAGCCGGCACCGATATGCTGGCGGCACCATCGGACGCCCGTGAGCCGTCGGGCGATAATGTTTGTATGTGTGCTATACGTGTATCTAAATTGTCTCTTGTGTGCGTAGAGCCCGATGCGCGGCGGCCATTTTGAGCTTGTTTACTAGTTTAGTTGTCATCATGGCGTAAAAAAAAAAAAAAAAAAGAAATAATAATAATAAAAAAGCAAATGGCCGTATCGGAACGATTTTGTCGGAAATATGTGAAAATAGCACCGGTGTCGGCTATCGTCGTCCGACACCGATATCGGATCGGATAATCTGGAAACGCTCTTAGACATTAGTTACATCAGCATCTTTGTAGATATAGTATGGGAACCTTATAAGACACTTCATATGAGTAGAACTCATCTACTGTAGAAAGTTAGACGGTAAAAGTACTAGGACTTCTCATCATCAGACGTAGATCTGACCACAGTAGACGAGGATGCTATGGGCATGCAGTTACCGGTGCCGCAACACGCTTCACAGTACCATGTTGTTGTAGCTCAGGTGAGGAATGTGTAGCTAGAAATGGTTTGGATGGAGATCTGATGGACGCGTGTTCGAATCTCAGCCACCTGCAATAAAGTGTTGGTAATTTGGGTTTTTCTATAATGATTAGATGAACGTCTTCAACCATTTAAAAAGAAAAGATAATAAAATAAACTTCTAGAAAAACTATTACAGTTTAAAAATTCATGGTGAAAAATTGGTAATTACATGAATCAATTAGTTGTTATTATAGGTTTATATGGTTAAAATAGATGCTGGTTTCAGCTCTCAAAGTTATTTTAGCATCTTTCTAGATATAGTAGGTAGGTATAGTAGTAGGACTAGTAGGAAACCGTATAATATAAGACACTTCAGTATTTGTAACCACTAAGTGTAAAATCATCTACCGTAGAAAGTTGGACAGTAAAAGTATCAACCACCGGCCCTGGTGGACGCTAGTTCGAATTTATATGACACAAAGGCCAGCAACACCAGAGACGTTACTGATTCCTAGATGTAAATATCACTTGCCACCTACCATTATCTTTCTCTTACTCTTTCTTTCTCTTTCTCTTTCTCTTTCTCTCTTTACTATGTTTATAAATAAATACTAAAAGGCAGTGTGTTATTGTCTAGGACGGCAAGCAACGTCGCGTGTTAGACCTCCGCTACGAGTTAATCCGCAGTCGCGCGTTCAACACTCGACCCAAACTTCAGCCCGAGCAATATACACAGGACCCGCTCGACTATAGCTTGTGGTAAGTGTACACATTCTCAACCGAATTCCAAAAAGAACGACATATCGTCTGTTTTTTTTTCCTTTTTTTTTGTATGTATGTTACGCGATTACTCCGTCAATTGTAAACCGATTCGAATGATTATTTTTGTAATCGGTAGGGTACGTTTCCGAGGTGGTCCCATTGTAATTTCATCGAGATCTGACAAGTATCTCTAGAGATATGACGATAAACGTCTCAAACTTGCTCCTGAAATTGACTCGCGGGGCATGGAAGTCGGTTGTTTTACTTTTTAAACTATTTTAATTATTAAACGGTTTTATTTAGCTTGCCTTTTTTGTTTGGGTCAAATTTAGTAATTGAAATTGACCCCCTTCCTGTGAACAGATTGATCTTATATTTGGTACACGTTTACACACCTTTAGTTCTGATTACAATACAATTTAATACATTATATACCATTGTAAATCCAAGATGGCCGCCGCTACAAAATGGCGGTCTACAGGTTTTTTCAAAACTACCTCAATATGGGTATTGTATGAAAGGGCTTGATTACCAGAAGAGAGTTAACTTAAAAATATGTAATGAAAGAAAAAACAATTTAACGGTTTGTAATAAAAAAAATACTTAATTTGTTAAAGTGAAACTTTTACTACATTGCCTCGAATTTTTTCGTCCATCTATCGACATGCATGTCGCCGGTGCTTCAGCTTGATTGGTGGGTATGATGTACGACATTTAGGTCTAGCTGTGATTGGCGGACGCTTCCGCAGCCATATTTGTATACATGCTAATGTGTCATGTCAGCTGCTGTCATAGTAGCTAGCTACCATAGAGCTACATATAAACAAAAAGTTTTACTTGCATCGTGGTTTCACAAAACCACACCACACTTTCTTTTTTATGTCTGACAGACTAGTATTGACCGCTATCTCACCTGATGTTAAGTGAAGATGCGGTCGAAGATGAAATCGTGCTAGTCTGGAATTGAAAGACGGCACTGAGATGAGGAGCTGGACAACTGAGAGACGGACTGAAGGACGGACAGACAGGAAGTCTCATTAAAACTCTCTCTGTCACTAAAATCAATATGTATGCTTTCGTTAGGAAAGTTATAATGATATTATATTACTCGAATTAATGTAATTCTCCTTTCGACAGCTTCTTACTGGGCGTATGGTTCGGGAACGCGTCCCCGGTGCATATAACAAATGTAGCGGCACAGCTGGAAGCAAGTGGAGCGTGGGAGCTTGCTGTGAACGCGCTCTCTTACCTACCGGACGGCAGGTGAGATGCTTGTTATTTTAAATGTGTTTATGTGCTTCGCTCGCGTTAAAAAGTACTTATAATGTAATGGCCAGGTGCGAGTTGGACTCGCTTACGTAAGGTTCCGTAAAACAGTTCCATATTTTAAAAAAAATTGCCAGAAACATTTTTTTTCCTTTAGGGTCAGTTCACATTGCAACGCGACATACGATGCTTTTGGTTTCGCGCGGCGCAGCAATTCGTCCTTATGTTTTTTTTTGTGTTGTGTTATGTTACGCGATTACTCCGTTAATTGTGAACCGATTCGAATTATTATTTTTTTAATCGGTAGGGTACGAGGTGCATTCAATAAGTACCTAGCCTCATCGCCAGAGGGCGCTGTAGTTTCAAAAGAGTTTTACCACAGTGTAGCACATTCTTTTTTAATTCTTTTGTCAAATTTTCATTCCAATCCCTTCATTTGTTTTATTTTGACAACTTATGGAAGCGAACGTATCGATCGGTTTTACAAAAATGGAAAAAGAGCAATATCGTTCGGTGATTCGATTCCTTTTTTTGGAAGGGAAAACGCGCATCGAAATCAAAGAGCGCTTGTGTACGGTGACTCTTCTCCATCGATGGCCACCGTCAAGAATTGGTTCAAGAGTTTGCACGTGGCCGTACGTCGGTTTTTGATAAACCACGTCCAGGTGCACCGAAAACAGCTGCTACGGAGGAAAAAATTTAAAAAATCCATGATCTCGTATTGGCAGATCGCCGATTGAAGGTTCGGGAGCTAGCTGAGACTGTAGGCATTTCAGAAGGAATAGTGCATCATATTCTTCACTGGAACTCGGCATGAGAAAGCTGTCGGCGCGATGGGTGCCGCGTTTACTCACACCGGAAAACAAGTGCAACCGTGAGACCACATCGGAGACGTGTTTGGCGCTGTTTAAGCGGAATCCAGCGGAGTTTTTGCGTCGTTTTGTGACCGTCGATGAAACCTGGATCCACTGGTACACACCAGAGACCAAGGAGCAATCAAAACAATGGATCCGGACCGGGGAACGTGCTCCAAAGAAGGCGAAAACTGTAAAATCGGCCGGAAAAGTTATGGCCACCGTTTTCTGGGATTCACAAGGTGTGATCTACATCGATTACCTTGAGAAGGGTAAAACAATTATAGGGCTTTACTATGCCGATTTATTGGGCCGATTCGACGCCGAATTAAAGAAAAAACGACCCCATCTGACTAAGAAAAAAGTGCTGTTTCACCACGACAACGCACCGGTTCACACGTCTGCCGTTGCTATGGCCAAATTGGTCGAATTACGCTACGAATTGCTGTCCCATCCACCGTATTCTCCAGATTTGGCCCCTTGTGACTTCTTTCTGTTTCCGAATCTGAAAAAATCTCTCGCCGGGAATAGATATGGATCAAATGAGGAGGTCATCGCCGCCACGGAGGCCTATTTTGCAGAATTTGACAAAAACTATTTTTCGGACGGGTTGAAAAAGTTGGAGCATCGCTGGGCTAAGTGTATCGAACTAAAAGGAGACTATGTTGAAAAATAAATTGCCACTTTTCCAAAATTTTCGTTTACTTTTTGTAGGCTAAGTATTTATTGAATGACCCTCGTACATTTCCGAGGTAGTCCCGTTGTAATTTCATCGAGATTTGATCCATAAGTATCTCTAGAGATATGAGGGTCACACTTAAACTTGCCACTGAAACTGACTCGCGGCGCATCAAAGTCGGTTGTTTTAGTGTTTAAACTATCTTAATTATAATCTAAAATAATCTATCAATATAATTTCGATGTATGTTTCAGTCGAGGCCGTCTCATTCGCAACGTGCTGTCTCGTCACGCACCAGCCAAGGTAGACACCCCGGAGTTGAAGGCTCGCATGGATCTTATAAAGAAGCTAAGGGTCCCTGAGAAGTGGGTGCTCTTGGCTCAGGCTCATAGGGCTAAATATGAGGTATGTGTTAATATACATTTTTGCTTTTTATAGGGATGTTGTAGTAAGAGGGAACGCCGGGGTGCACGTTTTCATACAAATGTATTTCCCCATTTACTCTCTGGAAAATACTTCTAGAGAAACATTTGTTTCTACAAAAATCAAGGTCTGCTGTGGCTACGCCCCTATTATAATTTTTTTTTGACCAACCACTTGCAAATAGAAATATGGTCATTTAAAAATCTTAACGAGAAGATTAAAAGGCTTATATTTCTTTTTGCAATTGGTTGGTCAAAAAAAGCAAATGATAAGGGCGTAGCTACAGCAGATCTTGATTTTTGTAGAAACAAATTATCCTCTAGAAGCATTTTCCAGGGAGGAAACGGGGGAATACATTTGTATGGAAAAGTGCACCCCGCGTGCCCTCTTAAAAACCCCGTTCCCTTTGCGCTATTAAACCCTAGAACCCTCGTCGCAAAAGAATTGGTGTTATATTTAGTCCCCGACACAATAAAAAAAGTTATTTTTTTGTTATACGAATTATTAAAAATAGGTACGTTAAATTTGACGTGTGTATGTGTGTCTGTCTGTGGCACTGGCATCGTAGTGCATATACTGATGAATCTATTTTTTTTTATATCTTATAGGCTAGCGTTTGTCCACTATCTCACCTGTTGGTTAAGTGATGATGCGGTCGAGGATGGTATAGCGTGCTACCATCCTCAGCAACCAGGCCTAGAATGGGAACTGGCTTTCAAGGATAGCTGCCGGAAACCATGAGATGTTTGGATTGGACATTGAGATTTTCTAACTTGAGTGTGGTAGCTGGCCAGGCGGACACTAGATAGTGTCCTACCACCGTGCGGGGGTTTGCGATGTTTTTCCTTCACCGGAGGGTGATTGTAAAAAGCGCACATACGTTTTTTTTAGAAAAATCCATGCGGCACGGCACTGGGCCCTTGAAAAACTTGTTTTATTTGTTGCAGCATTTGCCAGCGTTAGAAGCGGAGTACTTAGCAGGCGCCGAGCATTGGAACGAGGCACATAAGGTGTTGTTAGAAGAATTGTTACCTGAAGCTGTTTTAGCTGGTAAGTTTACATTTAAGACCACTATATTTCAGCGCAGTAGGTATTTATCGATACCTCTGTCCGTCCAATCACGTAGCGGGAAACAGTCAGCGAGCTAGCAAAAAGCGACACAGGTCCTACCTTGAACACGCCTCGCGGGCTACTGAAGTGCGGCGCGCTGTACCCTTAGTACGAGTTTTCATACAAAACTCGAAATCGTATATCGAATACTTTTTGTATGATAAACATGACAGCGCCTCTAGTGGTTTCCACACTTCACTAAATTTAGACCAATCAGAGCCAGAATAAGTCGAAAACTATGTGAGATCTATCAAAAGCGTTTACGATGAAAACTCGTACTAAGGGTACTGATGTTAAATTATGCGATCGACGATGGAGCGCGCTTTCTCAAAAGATACCTCGCCTATTCATTCGCGATTTCAAGACCCGCATACCTCCGACTTCAAAAAATAAGGTATACTCAATTCATGTCAGTATATATTTTTATTTTGTTCACAAAAAAGGAGGAGGTTGAATTCGACTGTTTTTTTTGTTTGTTGCCTCAAAACTCCGTCAATTTTAACCGATATGGAAAATAATTTGTTTGTTTGAGAGATACTTCCCGTTTAGTCCCATTGTAATTTTATCGAGATCTGATGAGTATCTCCAGAGATATGGAGAGCTTGCTTGACAAAAAATTTACAAATTTAAATTTTACAAATCCAACAGCAAAAATGTTAGGGCCAGTTTCACCGAGTTCTTGATATCGCTAATATGAATGAATGAATGAATAATACTTTGTTGCACACCAAGAACAAAAAAACAAACAAAAGTAATAGAAGAACATAACATATCGGTAGTACAATGGGCGGTCTTATCGCTTAGAGCGATCTCTACCAGGCAACCTTTGGATGGAGAGGATTTCTAAATTATAATATTGCGGGGGTGTGCAGCTATAAGTTAACATATATATGAATATACTTAAAATTAATACTTACACATATAAACAAACATAATACATAACATAGATACATATACATTGTAACTAAATAGATATTATTAAAATAGATACATATACCTTAATAAATAAGTTATAAAATCAACTATGGGAAAAATAGTGTTTAAATACCATATTTTTAAAAGCTTGTGGAGATTGGGCTTGTCTTATTGTTGCAGGAAGTTCGTTCCATAGGCGGACAGCTAGCATGGAATAAGATTTGTTGTAGTAAAGTGACGTGGAGTGATGTTGAGGTGCCTTCAATTGAAGCGTATACTGGGATCGAAGGGGGTGGGATTTAGTAAGGTGGAGGAATTCGAAGCGCTCTTTAAGGTAAAGTGGAGTCGTAGGAAGGAATAGGATATTGTAAAGGAAAGAAAGGATATGCATGTTCCTGCGAAGGCGGATAGGTAACCAATTGAGCCTTTTTCGGAATTCGGAGACATGATCATATTTCCGAAGACCGAAAATGAATCGGATACAGACATTTTGCAGTCTTTCTAGCTTATCAAGTTGCTCTTCGGTCAAATCTGGATAGCAAGCATCTGCGTAATCAAGTATAGGCAAAAGAAGAGATAGTGCTAACGCAGTCTTAATGGTGATAGGAAGAAAATTACGTAATCTTATGAGTGAAGATGCCGAAGCAAAGATTTTCCGGCTGACTTCTGCTAGTTGAGGTTCCCAAGATAGCTGGTTGTCTATGAGTAATCCTAGATTTTTGACTGACGAGCTAAAGCTTACGAGGGACTCCATCAAATATGACTTGTGGTAGCCGGAACCAGTCAATTTTTGAAATCATACGTGAGCTCCCAATGATAATAGTTTGAGTTTTTATAGGATTGACTGTGAGGCCGTATGATTTACTCCAATCTCGGATACGCTTCAGATCTTCATTAGTGCTATCTATTGCCGCATGTAACTGATCTAGAGGTGCCTGAGTATAAATCTGTAGATCGTCCGCATAAAGATGGTAGGAAGAAGATAGCTGTTGTGAAATAGAGTTAATAAAGATTGCGAAGAGAAGAGGAGATAAAACGCCGCCCTGAGGAACGCCAGCAGATAGATTGCACCACGATGAGTAGGAATCATCAATACGTATTCTCTGCCGACGTCCACACAGGTAACTACGAAACCACTCAATGACTGTCGGCGAGATGTTAAGAGAGCACAGCAGACCTAGCAGAATGTCGAAATCAACATTGTTGAACGCACTGCTAAAGTCGAGCAGTGACAGCACTGTGAGCTTTTGATTACTCATCCCATACCTGATGTCATCGGTAATTTTAGTCAAAGCTGTAATAGTACTGTGACCAGACCGAAATCCAGATTGGAAGGGATTAAGGAGATTGTTTCTGATAAGGAAGGAGGACAGTTGTTGGTGAACTAGACGTTCTAGGACTTTCGAAAGGAAAAGAAGAATAGAGATGGGTCGATATTCTGAAAAGGACGATGGGTTGGATTTTTTGGGTAAGGGTGTGACTTGTGCCTCTTTCCATGTTACTGGAAAGCTGCCGGAGGAGATAGAAAAATTCAGGAGGAACTGGATCACAGGAACAGTTTCATCAAGTATGGGTAGAATCATATTGCGACTAATGCTATCACTGCCGACTGCATTGGAAGATATCGACTGTATGCTCTTCTTAACATCACCTTCAGTAAATTGAGTAAAGAAAAAGGGGTCATGGTCTGAGGATGGAAGAGAAGAGAGATAATTCAAAGTTGCATGTTTAAAAGGGCCATCAAATTTTGCAGAAGTGGAAAAATGCTTATTTAAGGAATTTAGGTCTAGGGTTTTGGAAATATCATTTTGGCGCGATTTACCTACACCAAGCGATCTCAAAATTTTCCAAACCTTGGCAGGATTGCCATTTTGTACAGAGCTGTGAATATGTCGGCGTTGTGCATCCCTACACATCCTATTGCAGACGTTGCGATTAATGTACTTTTCTTTATTTTCTTCAGATGTTCGATGTTTAAGTTTGATGTTAGGAACATTTTTTTTATGCATGAGCGTTCTAATCTCATCATTAAGCCATGGTGCCGGTGCATGTTTCATTTTGATAGAACGAATCGGAGCATGAATATCGTAGAGCTCTGTGAGAGTACGGTTAAATACTCCAATTTTGTCATCCATGGTTGTCGCATCAACAACACCAGACCAATCCAAATTCTGCGCATCATTGCGTAGCTGATCTAAAACTATACCACCAAAACAACGTTGCAGAAGAATTTTTGGCTTTGCCTTGGGCGGGCGGATTTTATAGGAAATGTAAATTAAATCATGATATGAAAAAGCATCCGCCGCGCACTGACCATGCTTAGCCACATGATTCAAGGAGGAAACGAGAATGAGATCTAGAAGAGATGGCTTAGAGTTTGGAAAAAAGTGAGTAGGGTTGAGTGGAAGAATATTCAGGTTACTTGCCGAAATAGAGGACTCAAAGGCAGTTGCCCTGGAATCCTTTCTTAACAGACAAGTATTGAAATCACCCATTATAATAGTATGAGATAGATAGTTAGTCGTTAGATAGTCTAACGCATTGTCAGGAACCGGTGAAACTGGCCCTTAATATTATTGCGCTTGACACAACGTCAAGCAAACATGTCAAGCATCGGCACTCTTATTAATTTTGACGTTGAGAACGTTCCGTAGCACTCTGAATGGGAACTATGTAGAATGTAATGTCATTTATTATTTCACAATTTTTTGGATAAAAATTGTCTGAAGTACTGAAACTTGCACTGGGTTGCGGGTGCACGTAATAGTACGGTTGGCAACCCTACATTAATCAGGGGAATTAAACATGTGTTTAAAGTGTGACGTTCGACGTCTAGATGAAAGCTGAATGGCTCAATACCTTTGTTTTTTTTGTAAATTCAAAGCGATAAGTTATGTTTCTGTTATATCTGTAATATTTTTTATTGAATATGATCTGTTTAATGTTATTTGACGTGTGTAAGTGCAAATTTTTAATTTGCCCATATACTGAATAAATGCTTTGACTTTGACTTTGACTTTGTAGAATAAGAACTGGCGCTCAAGGATAGCTGCCGGAACACATTAGATGTTTGGCGACAGATTTTCTAACTTGAGGGTGGTAGCTGGCCCGGCGGACCTACTCGGTGTGGCGGTGTCCTACCACCATGCGGGGGTTGGGGGTTTCTTAACGATGTGATTCCTTCACCGGAGGGCCGCTGTGAAAAGCGCACATACATTTTTCGATATAAAAATCCATTGGTGCACGGCGGGGATTGATCTCAGTACCTCTGGCGGCAAAGCCGACCATTCTGCCACTACACCACTGGGTCCTCACACAATAACAAATACGGGGGTATGTTAACAACTCAAACTGACAGACGGACAATCAGTTCCATTCGGATCATGATATGTACTGTGATCGGTATGCGTTTCTTTAAGTTGTGTTTCACTATTTCACTTATTTTTTCATATATAAAAATTGTCTGAAGTAATGAAACACACAGGTAAATGTATGGTTGGCAACCCTACTTTAATAATTTTTTAATAGTCTGACGTCAAAGCTTGGATGACAGCTGAATGGTTCATTACTTTTTTTTTTTTTTTAATTCAGTGTTAAGTTCTGCTTTTGCTATGTTTACTCGATAATCGATTATGATTTATGATTATGACGTGTATATGTGCGTATATTAATACTGCTTATATACTGGATAAATGCTTTGATTCTTGATTCTTAATTAATATTTTCAGATAACCTACAAAGCATAGCGCCTCTTCTAGAAAAGATGAACGAAGCGGCGTCAAGACACGAACTAAGCGGGTGGTCTAGCGGCGGTCAGGCGTTACATCAATACCTACATGTTTGTCACGAGGTCAGTATACCGCAGGTCTACCTCCTGAACGCGTGCTGTGAGGACGCTCGAGGTAGTCGAGGGTTTTTTTACACCGAACTGGGTAGCACTATCTCACCGATAACAACGTGTCTTCACCCTAACAATAGAGACTATAAGAAAAGTGCCGATGGGCACATTCTTTGTTTATGTCAATTTATAAGTTTATGATAGATTTAAATTACTTAATAGCCTACCTAGGCTAGATTGTAGTATGATTAGGCTATATAATACCTTATTGTATTGTACACCCTAATACTATATAAAAAAAAAATACAAATATGACACATGGCCTTATCCCCGGGGGAAAGACAAAATTATTTCCCTGTTTTTCGCCACTGACGGAGATCAACATAAGAATTTAAACGCTTGGTGAAGTTTAACCCCGAGTTTTGATTTTGTTTGGTATTAAAAAGTTTTAAGAAAGAATTGATTAAAAGTCAGCGGGCGTTTATAATTGTCGAAAAACTTTACTTATAATGTGCCTTCTCCACCAAACAAAACACGGATAGGTGGAAAGACAAAATAGTCCCCTTGCCATGCTAGCCTTGCTGATGTTAAGTAATGATGCTATCGATGCTTACCCAGAAGATATTTGCGTTTTATATTTTTATTGTTTCATTATTTCACAATTTTTTGGATAAAAATTGTCTAAAGCACTAAAACATGCATTGGGGGTGCACGTTATAGTACGGTTGGCAACCCTACATTAATCAGGGGAATTAAACATTTGTTTTAAGTGTAACGTTCGACGTCTAGATGAAAGCTGAATGGCTCATTACTTTTGGTTTTTTTTTTAAATTCAAAGCAATAATTTATGCTTTTATTATATTTATAATTATTATTATTTATATGATCTATTTAGTGTTTATTGACGTGTGTAAGTGCAGATATTTAATTTGCTTATATACTGAATAAATGCTTTGACTTTTGACCTTTGATCAGGCCTCCCTCACTCGCCCATAGCTACTGCGATTTATACCTATACTTTCGTCACCTGCGCCGGTACTAGCGGTGGGTCGGTACGCCATATTGCAATAACGAAACGCGATGTAGGTATTCATACCAATACCGGTTTCCGAAACATGGTATTCTCAAAAACTGGTTATTGCGATCGGTATTTGAAATTTGACAAAATCTGTTATCGGAATACCGTAAGGTTATGGCGGCATATTTTTTCCGAGATGGTGGTAAGATACTCTTTGATAGCAAGTCAGGCAGAACATTAATTGTAATTCGACACAAATTGGTTACTGTATAGTTTTTATTGAAGCGGGCGCCAGCAGAAACAATTCATTAGTTTTGTTCGTCACTCGCAACGCCTAGCGCCTGTATAGGTTAGGTATTGCAAATAAATAGTTACTACATTACCCAATCGGTTCTTGCATCGGCTGCAACGCTTGTAGTTAGCGAAAACTGGTTTCGCCCGATAAACAGTTATTATGACACACAATACCATGTTTTCGGTATTGTACCAAAACCTAGTTATTGAAACTATTTACGGTTTGCAACGACCTTCTCTAGCCGGTACTATCAGCCAGTCGGTTGTCACTGCTCACGCGCGCGCAACGTATATTATTATTCAAATGACGGGATAACTGCGCATTCATTATTCTATCTTAGAAACGATTTAAGTTTTTCATAGTCATTTTGCGGGTTTATGCTATCGATACTAAAATGACAAGACGGTGTAAAATTCACTTTTCCGACGTAAAATTCGACTCTTAGTTAGGAACTTTGATGTAATTTTGTGAGGTACATAAAAATAATTCGTAAACTTTTTTTTTAGTTTATTGAGTCAACCCTTTACTGTATCGGGGCGCGCCGGTACATCGCGCGCTGAACGAAGTAATAACAACGCTAGGTCGAGCGCTTTAGACACATTTTTGCTTGTATTGTCTGAAATAAACGTTGGTATTGTGTTTTTGTAGGGGAGTGAAGTATCTGTTACGTAGTACCTATTATATAATCTGTGCTTTGATGCCTATTGACTCTCGATTTGAAGACTCCCATATTGTACTTAATCGGAAATACAGACTTAGACTTAGCAGGACATTCCATTCCCTGACGGTTCGTATGATGTACGAAGATGCAAATCGCTTCGTTCGGGTAAATGGTATATCCACCATAAATCGGTGGAGCCTTTTAGTGTCTCTGGATGTCCGATTATAAAAGGGGGACGGTGGAATTATTTCGTGTAGTTGGAAGGCATACTCTCCAGAATGTTATATAATAAATGTGATTATTGTGTAACATGTAATAGGGTATTACACCCATTTTTGAAAAGTGTCTGAATTAGATTCTATATTGCTAATGAACCACTAAAAAATTCTCAATTTTTTTATTCAATCGTTAAGTGCCCTAAAAATGCATTCATCGTCATCATAATCAGCCGGTATCAGTCCACTGCTGGACATAGGCCTCTCCCAAGTCACGCCACAGAACCCGATCTTCGGCTCTTTGTTTCCAGTCACTGCCCACCGCTTAGCGTATGTCGTCGCTCCACCTGGTCACAGGGCGTCCTACGCTACGTTTACCGATTCGCGGTCTCCACTCTATAACCAGGTCTACCCCAACGGTTATCGGTTAAAAATGCATTAAAATTTTGCATTTTAAATTTCGCGCGTAATTTGACGAAAACGCTGGACGCAGTGGACGTCATATAGCTCTGTGGTCATGACGTCAGTTGGCTGTGTAAACAAATGCAGTGATATGATAGTTGACAGTTGACACTTCTAAGTTTACATAGCCGTATGACGTAATAACATGGCGACTACTATTTAATGGTGTTATGAAACAGATTGAAAAAGGTGAATCGCTTGAATTGAATTTTAAAATTTAGTTTGCTATTTAATTAACTAAAACTAACGTTTTTCGACTGTTTTTGTCGAGCTATCTTAATAATATATTTTTATATATTTTCTAATGTAGAGTAAAATACCATATTGTCAACAGATCCGCGGGCTAGTATCGTGCGGGCCGCAAGGCACGTCGCGGGCCGCGGTCCAAGCTAGACTGGCTGCGTTGCGGCCCGCAGTCTCGGCCGCCAGTCGAGCTCTAACTGCTAGCACTCCCAAGTATGTATAATGTTTGAGTTATGACATTTTCACGAGTGATATTCATATAAATTGTTAAACACAATCCAAAATTTCATCGTACCGACGGGACTCGAACCCGCACCCCCCGAATTACACGTCCAGGTGCTCTGCCAATTAAGCCACGGTTCGATCCATCGATACGACGAAATTAGTGGATTGCATTTGTTAACCCAATTATGCATTGGTGGCGCCATCTATGACTACTTATTACGTAAGTTAATCATTCGGAAGAAATCATTACAGTTTTCAAATCCGACGAGAGATATTGCACTGCGTAAATCAAATATTATGTTTCTTTGAAGTGTCACACACTTTATATTTTAACAATTTACAAAAATATAAAGTGTGTGACACTTAAAAGAAACATAATATGAGTGATATTCATATTTTGTTTTTTTTAGTGACCGGCATTCACTCGCGTTTATTTCTCGGATTATGCTCCGACCGGTCTATCCAGTCGCGCTGGGAAGCTCGTGCGACACGCCGCGAGTCACAGCTCTCTTAGCCGCTTCCGGACAAAGACTCTCAAATTGAGTCGAAACCGGTCGGAGCATACTTCGAAAAATAAGCGCGAGTGAATGCTGGGTAGGCAGAGACTACTTCTTTCCACATGCTACGATCCTGATAGTAAATGGAAATTATTAATTTAATATTATTTTTTTGTATGTATTAATAACTTGGATGGGTGAATTGGGAAACTGTTAGGCCCATACAAAGTACAATAAATAAATAAGTTAGATTACTTATTTAGATGGTTTGGTCATCTAGAGAGGATGGATGAAAAAAGACTGACGAAACAGATTTATAAGACGAGTGTAAATGGGTCAGTCGGTAGAGGCCGACCTAGGCGAACGTATCACGACCAGATCGGAGACGTTTCAAAGAAAGGCCAAGTCAAAAGTAGCTATAACCGGCGAGTATGAAGGCGGTGTATGAAGGCGCTCATGAAAGTGGAAGAAGCGAAAGAGGTATGTCAGGATCGTAGCATGTGGAAAGAAGTAGTCTCTGCCTACCTCAACGAGAAATAGGCGTTATTTTGAATCGATGAACGATGTAATTTGTTTGTATCACCTCCACAGGAGCCCCCGGCATGCGCTGGCGCGCGCGGAGATGGGAGCCAGGTTAGTGCAGCTGGCGGTGGCGGCAGGAGAGCCCCCGCACCACCTGGCCGCGTTACTGCGAGCGCTCAAACTGCCGCCCGACTGCACCGCACAGGCTCAACACAAGGTAAACAACACAGAAACAAGAAATAAGATCGCTTAAAAAACTAAAAATAACCGACTTCAATGCCGCGCTATTAATTTTAGTACCAATTTTGATGTGTTTATCTCCATATCTCTGGAGATACTTATCAGACCTCGATAAAATTACCATGGTACCACACTTGGGATTTCTCTTTTCCAACAAAAAAATAATAATCAAAATCGGTTCATAAACGACGAAGTTATTCGCGAACAAACGTAAAAAATATATATATACATATATACAGTCGAATTGAGAAACATCCTTCTTTTTTTGAAAAGAGAAACAATTCGAGTTCAATCCTCGCGTGCAGCAATTTTTCTATCGAAAAATGTATTTGCGCTTTTCACAGTGGTACTCCGGTACAGGAAAAACATCGTTTTAATATTCCAAATTGACAAGTTTTTTATTCAACAACAACCAATGAAATATTATTTGTGTTGATCAGAAAAAAATTGGTATATGATGTAGTTCAAGAAACATTCTGGATTATTTTTTCAAAAATTACGACTTCACACGATCATAAAAATTACGAAAACAAATTAATTTAAATCTTTTATTAGGTATTGCTTAAAGTACATTAAACTCTGACTCACAAAAAATATGCCAAAAACATAGGAAAAGAAGTTTAATGGGAAAATTAATGCAAAGTTTTTTTTCAAAATAGTCCTTATTTTTTAAACACAATATTATATAAGTTTTATAGTAATATAACAATATTATTGTAAGTTTTTTTTCAAAATAGTCCTTATTTTTTAAACACAATATTATATAACAAAGTGGCCAGCGCGCCTCACTTCAGTAGCCCAGTCCCGCGATATTGCATAAATAATGAAATAACTCATAATTATGAACGTACTTTGTACCAACCAACACCGCAAAAAAAGTTTCTATTAAATGTATAAGCATAATACCACAGATTCGATAATAGTTACTCCGTAAATAATACTTTCCGTTGTTAGGTTGGCTACCCAGTACGTTCATAATTCAGGTATCATTAATATGTATAAGTGCCAACTCTTATAACGTAGTAGAGTGATTCAGTGCATCAGTACTCTGTGCAGTAGGCCGCGAGGCGTCTTCGAGGTAGGACCTGTGTCACTTTTGCTAGCTGGCTGACAGTTCCCCGCTACGCAATCGGAATATCTGAGAGGTATCGCTAGATACCTACTGCGCTGAAATACAGTGGCCTTAATTTCGTCGTATCGATAGTATCGCACCGTGGCTTAATCGGCAGATCACCGGGTTCGAGTCCCGTCGGTACGATGAAATTTTGGATTTTGTGTAACAATGTATAAGGAAATAAATAAAGAAATAAAACAAATATTGTATGTTTCAGATAACAACAGAGCTGGCGGAACAAGCATCAGAGCTATGCATCGAATCAGCCTCTAGCTCACCAATATCGTCCCACCATCGAGCCACTGCTGCTAGTTAAGACAAAATCATTGTTTACATTCATAAGAATTAGGTAAAAGTACTAAATAATAATAATTTGCATTATGTTTATAGGACACCGTAACAGCTATAATTCAAATAATTTAAAAACTAAAACAACCGACTTCCATGCCCCGCGAGTCTGTTTCAGTAGCTAGTTTGAGATATTTATCGTCATATCTCTGGAGATACTTATCAGATCTCAATGACGTTACAATGGGACCACCTTGGAAATGTACCCTACTGATATAAAAAGTCATTCAAATCAGTTACGGAGTAATTGTTTAACAGACATGCAAAAAAAATATTTAAAAAACCATACAAAAGAAGTGAGAACCTCTTACTTTCTGGAAGTCGGTTTAAAATGTAACTTAACTCAAACTAGCGACCCGCCCCGGCTTTGCACGGGTAGAGCATAATTATATGCCTACATTTTTGTATCGGCTTGTTGCATCGAGTATGAATTAACATAATTAACAAAATCTTAACGAATTGTACACTTAAACCTTCCTCGTGAATCACTGTGTCTATTAGTAGAAACCGCATGAAAATCAGTTCAGTAAATTTCGAGTTTATCGCGAACAGACGCGGCGGAGGACTTTGTTTTATAGCATGTAGTAATTGAGTAAAAGATAATTTACGTAATTGTTGGATACTGTAGGTAACATATTCAATGTAAACTCAATTACAATTGAAAATTTAGTATTGAATTTTGAAATTGTCAATTAAAGCTTTTTAACTTAGTTGTTTATTTATTAAAATTGTGTATTATTGTACAGTCCGTTGGCATAAAGAATAGGTTAACTATCTTCGAGTCGGGAGGTTGCCGGTTCGAATCCTAGCCGCCGGATTAAAAAAAAATGTGTTCTAGATTTTTAATTGAGCTTTATACCATTATACGGATTGGGCAACACGAATTTCAATGCATATTTTGGATCTTGTGTAACTTTTTTTTTCAAATGATTTAAGATAACAAGCACAACGCTCGCCTGATGGTAAGCGGTGACGTCTGCCTATTACTGATACAGCGGCATCTGGATTGCCAGAATGTTGCACGTCACTGCGCCTGTTACCTTGAGACATAAAGATGTTAAGTCTCACATGCCCTGCAATTTCACTGGACACCTTGCCATTTCAACCGAAAAACATTCCTATTTCACGGCCGAAAATTAATTGGCAAAGTGGTGGTACCGCGCCAGGCGGACTAGCAGTAGTCCCACCTCTACAACTACTAATTTTAGTTGTAGTTGTATTCTTTTCCTTAATTCGGTCAATTTCTGGATAAATACCATTTTAATTTAATGTAATTTATGTCCGTTTGCACTTAACTATACCTTGTATATTATAGGATGATATATTTGACAGCTCACTCATGAAGGTTGGTATTTTTTTCCGGTAAAATCATCTACTGTAAAGCGAGGTTTAGACAAGCAAGTTCTTCCTGCAAATTCTTGAGCGAGTACTTGCTGCTTCGTTTACATTACGTGCAATATTTGTATATTGTATACACATAACTTGTAGCAAGTTCCGCAAGCTGTAAAACTTGCAGAAGTTAGCTTGCCACACCTGTTTTAACAGTGGTAACAGCCTGCGAAAGTCAACTTCTGCAAATTTTATTGCTAGTCTAAACCTCGCTTCGTACTTCATAGACGGGTACCGCCCCTTTAGTAAAGTGCCACGCATAAAGAACACCACAGACAATCGATAAATCAGTTTGAAATAAAATAAATCGAACTGTATATACGCAGTACCTAATCGATTATTAAACATTGTCATAATTCATGCCATGCAACTGTCGATTCCTTTAGTTAACCGACTTCACAAAAAAGGAGGAGGTTCTCAATTCGTTTTTTTTTTATGTATACTCGAAGATGCCTGAACCGATGTGGAAAATTCTTTTTTTGTTTCAAAGGGTACCCTTCCCTGGTGGTCCCATTTAAATATTAACGAAATCGGCCGAGCCCTTTTTAATGTATCAACATTTGTATTACGACGCATTTATTTATCTCGACGACTAACTACTACTTGGCTGGCACTTTACTTACTGGCACAGATTATATAATAGTTACTACGTCTACTGGCTACTTTGACTAACGCGATGTTTGAGGTTCGGTTCTTTTAGTTTTTTAAACGATCTTAAATTATATAATCGATAATCGAATAAATTCATTCGCGATTATATACTACATAATCCATACAGTGAGCTGTCTAAAATATCGTCCTATATTAGGCAAAGCCTTATGAACCGATTCAGGTTGTCAAATTATCTCAAACTAACAACTCTGGGAATCAAACATGAAATAACATATGTTTAAATATGAAATTCTTAGCCTATAGGAAAAATACATTTTGAGATGTTGACGCCCGATGTTGCTTTATCAAGATCAATAATAGAATATTATTAATTAAAACGGCTTTACAGTCACGGGTAAAGATATTGAAATTACTCCGACACGCTTAGGCTCCCGGCACGGCTAGGCAGTTACGTGCCGAATCCCGTCGCGCGAGGGACGCGCGGTAGGCCTGACTCCTGTGAAAAAAGACTTCAAAAATGTCCGAAACGTGTCGGAGTAATTTCGATATCTTAACCCGTGACTGTAAAGCCGTTTTAAATAACTATAATATGTTATTCTCACGATAATTTCCATAAAGAAATAGAATATTATGTTTCTTTGAAGTGTTACACACTTTATATTTTTGTAAATTGTTAAACACAATCCAACATTTCATCGTACTGATGGGATACCGATCGTACGATAAAATTTTGGATTGTGTTTAACAATTTATCAATAATATAATTGCGTCAGTAAAGTCAGTTTGTATTATTTGTTTGTTTGGGACCTCTTTACGGTCAAACAACTCGACCGATTTGGTCGACATTTTGCACAGGGATTGCCAATATAGTAAATTAGGTCACAGGATCCTTTTTAACGCGGGCGAAGCCGCTAGGGGCATCTAGTTTGAGTGATTTTGAGAATCTTGGGCCATTAGTATGCGTTGTGAAAACATTAGTTTAATTTTAGCTCATTATCTTAACTTTTGACAAATACAATTAACATGATTTGAATTCCAAAAAATTGCGATAGTTATATTGTTAAGTTTAATTTATGTGTTTTTTTGTAGTTAATGTCAAGTTTAATTATAGTATATTTTGCAGACAACATCGTTGATGATACCAACCATCAACGGTGTTATCAATAACCTATCTAATATCTATACATAATTTTAAAATCCCAAAAACTTTAAGGGCCCGTTTCACCGGTTCCTGATAGCGCTAATATGAAGAAATATGACAGATTTTTAACACCTTTTATATGGCGTCATGCGTCTGATAACTATCTAACGCATTATCAGGAACCGGTGAAACTAGCTCTCACTGTAACTCGATTGGGTGATAGCTGTCTATATGCGGGCAGCATAACCGACTTCAAAAAAGGTTTAGTATTTATGCAATTTACTTTAATCGATTATAATTTAATTATTCTTTCACTAGAATAATCTTAGATAACTAACTAACTTCTAAGAAGTGTGTACATTAATTCTTTCTTAAAGTCGGTTCATTTAATTATTAATTATATTTAGAAATCGCTTTGTAAGTTGTAATGTCATGTAAATTGATAAGAAATGGAGAAAATGTAAGATGTTTAGTTAATTTTAGGAATTATGTATAAACAAAATTGTTAACAAGCCAATGTCATTCTCAATGTTTTGTTTTGAATTGTAATTAAATATTTTTATAGTGACGTAGTTTTTTTCTAATTTTCTAACCCAATTCAATGCAAATCATTTATTTCAGATTTTTACATAATATATGTAATGGTTATATTATAAGTTAAAATAAACTGGCCAAGTGCAAGTCGGACTCGCACTCGTAGGGTTTCGTACCACTACAATTTATTTTAAGATCGAGATATAAAATAATTTCGTTGTTCATAGTGTTTGTATGAACTCAAAAACTGTTTTATCTCAAAAACTGCTGACTATATTTCGTTCAAACCAATTTTCGTTGAAAGTTTTTTTTTTCATACAGATTACTCGCAATGTGGGTTGCACATTACTAGTATTCTTGTTAACCCCTCCAACTAAGCTAAATATGCTTTTGCTGGAGTGGGTTCACGTCAATAGTGCAATGGGTGGGGATCGAACTCACGACCTCTCGACCGCCAGTCCGACATCTTATCCATTGGGCTATTGCCGCCTTTAGAGCCTTATTGAGATCTACAGTATATATATTTAGATTTTTCAGTCTCTTAGTTTAGAAGTGAGAGGGGGAGGGGAGGGGGGACACACATTTTACCACTTTAGACGCGCCTATCTTTTAAATGATTGACTGAAAAAAAATGATTGTAGAAACCTCAATGTCATTTTTAAAGACCTATCCATAGACATTACACGTATAGGTTTGAAGAAAAAAATTTTTTTTAGTTCCAGTTCCATGTATGGGATGCCCCCCTTATACTTTTATATTTTTTGTTTTTGTATAAAAATCGGAAAGCGGTTTACAGAATACATCTACCTGCCAAGTGTCAATTCTGTAATCCTAATAGTTTCGGAATAAAATAGCTGTGACATACGGACAGACAGACAGACAGACAGACATGGCGAATCTATAAGGGTTCCGTTTTTTGCCATTCGGCTACGGAACCCTAAAAAGATTCCGACGAATTGAGAACCTGCTCCTTTTTTGTGAAGTCGGTTAAAAATAATAATCGATAGTCAAATTTAGGTCAAATGTAAATTACTGTAATAATGCCTCGACAGTCTAAATTACGCACTTCGACCTTCGACGGACGAATTCGGCTGACATTTAGGAAGGCCTATCCAAATATTAGAAGTGTTAGCAAAACTGACGAATACTGGTTGGCACCGAACTTATAGATAAAAGTATAAATTTGATTGGGTGAACCGAATGGTGACATGTCATTTTCGGTGGATAGTACAAGCCACAGCCGAAGCATACCACCTGTACTCGGTCTTCTTGCCTTCTCCCTCTACGCCCATATCTAATTCTATAACCGTGGTCATTATACTGCGTAGACAGAGAAAAGAATAGACCGCGGGTAGCTCCGTCTCCTTCCCATATGAAATAGGATATACTATGGAGTTATTCCATGTAACGGAAAAGGACAAAGCTATAATATTTCCCTCTCTCATTGCGTGCCGGTTTTTACAGGGTCAGTAACGTTGTTAGCCGTTCTTAGCTCAACAAATTTTGTCCTTTATTGCTATGTATCACTAAGTTCTAAATACATATATGGTTGTGTTACAATATTCTATCTCATGTGGCTACGCTACCCAAATCTCTATAGTTTTATCCCTCTACGCTATACTGACTACCAGGGGGCTGATCACGAAAACCATTGAATGAACGAAATGACGGGGACGCAGCTATGTAGGCTGTATAGCTCCGTCCCAGTCATTTAGTTCACTCAATGGTTTTCGTGATACGGGTGCAGGTACTCTACCGGTAATATCTTAGTATCTCCTTAGGGTCAGTTCACACCGCGATGAGACGCGACGATGCATGGAGTCGCGCGGCGCAGCCAGAAGCCGCGCGGCGCAGCCTGAAGCCGCCGAACTAACTAAATGAAATGTGTATCTTTTTGTAAAGTAAATAAAGTTCTTTTTTGTAATAAGTGCGCGCCGCGCCGTGGTGGGGGTGTGAGCCGACTCTTAGTAGTCTGTGGGCCACTGAAAAATTAAAACAGTCAAAGCGTCCTATCACGAAATTTAATAGGGATTGAAATGAACGAACTGACAGAGACGGAGCGATACAGCCTGCATAGCTTCGTCCTCGTCATTTCGTTCATTCAATCATTTACTGTCAAAGTTCGTGATAGTCCTGCAGATTTAGTAGATTTCTACTTATTTAGTTCGCGCACACCAAATAATGAATACCTAAATAGACTGTAAGACAGTTTAACTCGTATAAAGGGATAAAACTACTGACTACGGTTTAACTAGTGGATTTGGTAGGTTTTTGCTGCTATGTTTAGTAGGTTTGTAGCATCTCTACTAAGTCTGTGGTAGATTTGTAAAATAAAATCTGCTGGCCTATCACGAACTTTGACAATTGATCATTGAATGAACTAAATGACGAAGACGGATTTATAAATATAAATTTAGAAAAGATATATATACGTACACTAGGATGATGGATTAATCCTAGTATATACATGACAATAAAATAAATGTTTGGGACCTCCGGGAAATCTCCCAGGAAATCCCAGTTACTTGCTACGCGTGCCGTCCCTATCTACTGCTACTTAGATACTGAGACAGGACGCGGGATGGCACTTGTAGTTTCGGCGTCTTGCGACTCGTACACAAAACCCGGTGGAGATCAGAGCTTAATCTCACGATGTGAAACGTGTCTATATAAATATATTATGCAAGTGTAGGTACTTAGCTTTTGGGCGCGGTCCTTTACGTAGATTCGGACCGTTCAATGCATTTGAGTGGGCAGTGAGTAATATAGATGCCCGAAGTTAGTCATAACTTTTATCAGTTCTTTTATTGCCTTTACACAATCGTCGTATCTCAGCAGCTTTGCGTGCCGAAAACACGCGACACTTTTATATCTACTTGTAGTTGTATTTATAAGGCATTCAGCTTGAAGAAAAATGTATTACTGAATGATGAAAATTTGTTGTCAAAACTCTTCTGGCATTGGTGATCGATTTGAACATAATTAAAAAAGATTGACCACCAAGATTAAAACTGTCAAAAGAGTTTAAGGTTGGCGTAAGGTCGCCACAAATGTAATATATAAATATATTTAATAAAAACATGATAAACCAATGACTTGGCGGTATGGCCGTAAGGCCATTATTTAGCCTGTCCCCAGGGGCGAAAAAAAAAACAAATAATAAGTGATCTGTGGTAACTAGTATCCAAATTTTCCATAGGAGTATAGTTATTCTATGTCCATAGTAGTCTGTGGTGATAACTCAAATAATAATACAGATAGTAATCTGAAATAATATTAACTAACAAAAGCCAAACAAAGAAAATAATAATAACTAACTGCCGAACTTTTGTTTCGTTTCACATTCACTAAACTACGATTTAACAAAAAGTACGTGTCTCCGCGGACTGGGAATTGTATTTTAAGAAAGTCGACATCAATTCCTACATAATTCATCTTCTAAGTCCAATTCCTGCGGCTCGATTCTATAGCCAACCCAAATGGTAGGTATAAGATATAATTTCATGTGTTTTACTATTGAAATATGTAGGTAAGTAGGTACCTAAAGATATCCATGATCATCATCATAATCTGCCAGTGTCAGTTCACTGCTGGACGTAGGCCTCTCCCAGGATACTCCACTAAGCTCGATGTTCGGCTCATTGGGAGGGAAATGCTCTAATCGCCACGCTGAGCATTTGTTGAATAGTTTAATAACATAAATGATTCTAAATATCTATGTTGCAGGTAACAACCAACACAAGTCAAAAAGACTACATTAAATAACTTGACCGTAACTGGAAGCTTTTATATTCCATTGGCGTTTAAATTTTCGTCGAAGCAACTTGTGTGCAGCGGGTCTTTCCCCTGTTCATAACTTATTTTTATTTTCATTTAAATTTAAATATAACGATTAAATATTTTAAAAATTTTAAAAGTTTGCGTGTTGGTGGAAATCACCGAGTGATTCTTTGCAGCTTGTATCGTGTGAAAGTAAGTACTTACTACCTACCCTCAGTGTCTTTCTTTGGTGTTAAAAAAGTGAACATTTTACGGTTAAAACTTTTAACCTTATTTTACAGCAGTGTTAATCGTTATAAATTATATAAAGAACCTAAGGGTTGATTTTTAACGGCGTTTGCCGTTCGAAATATTTTAATAGAGATTTCAAAACTACCTACCGAAAGTTTTTGTACCCACTGGCTTACGTACCGTTTAGGATCCGAGATCTAACATATATTTAATTTCAGATATGGATGATTCTGGTACGAATTTACAAACTGCGGCGTCAAAAACAGGGTCAAGTGATAAAGTTCGCAAGCAGAAACGTAGCCGCTCTAGCAGCAGCAGCAGCAGCAGCAGCAGTAGTTCATCTTCGTCAGATGATAAACGAAGAAACTCACGTCGTCGGCGGAAGAAGCGTGCGAAGCATTCCGATCGCATGATGGACCAACTTTTAAGGGAAGTGGGTGAGCTACGCAAACAAATTACTAATTCAGCTGAAAATAATTTTTCAGACAGTGTGTCGTTATATCCAGAAGGAGAAGACGAGTTATATCTCGATAATCATATTGGTAGTGACGATGTTCAGGGATCTAAGTGTGATTTTAATAAATTCACCTTTGACATCGAGACAAAATTGAAGGAACCGTCTGTTCCGAAAACTCCTGATGGGTTTTTGAAAATGTTACTTGAGGTTCAAAGATTAGGCGGTACCTCTTGGTCTGATGTTAGATATGCCGACACACAAAAAGCATACAATCATACTCCAGGTTTCGTAGACCTGGAAACAAACGACGAGGTAAAAATGTATGAAACCTCACGGCACCTGTCCCATGCAGACAAATCATATGCAGCTCTTACGTACTGTGTACTGCAACAGAAGGAATCTCTACAGATGGGTATTCGCGATCTTCTTTTATGGGCACAAAATAGTGAAATTAACGTTGATAACCTGAGTTGCAAGGTTGAAGAATTATTTTTAAAGGGGAATTTTCATAAAGTTTCATCCGATCTTTTGCAATTAGTATGTGGACATAGAGCCGAGAGCATTGAGATGCGTCGAGAATCGATAACCGCTCAGGTACGAGATCCTCTAGTAAAAGCATCATTAAACAAAATACCGCCTTCAGCGACACATTTATTCGAGTCTGCCGCGTTGACAGCGGCGCTTGATAAGGCAGGTGGCATCCGCAAAGCCTTTTGGCCTCTCAAAAAAGATAAATCTGTACAATTAAGATCCGAACACTATTATCGCCGCCCCTCGCGGGGGTTGAGCACATATAAATCGGCTCCATCGCGTGGAACCAACGACCAAAATATGCATAATCATGCATATAATCTACCCTCGCGGGGTGATTTACATTACACAAATGGTCCGCCCAGGGGCCCATCTACAAGTGCCGAGTACCATCAGCGCCCTAATAGAGGGTCATTTCACAACCGAGGTGCACGGCCCTATCGTGGCAATAACCATGCCTCGAGAGGTTCCAGAGCGAATCCAAAACGCTCCAATCAATGACTGCAATCGGTTCAAAGCAGGTCAGTTGTCGTTTTACCGTCAACAGTGGGCACAAATGGGTGCGCCCAGCATAATTCTTCAATTAATTCAGGGGTACCGGATACCCTTTTATCAAAAACCGCCTCTAGTTTTCCCAAAGCTCAAAGGGCCGTTCCAAACGCCCGTATCCGAGGATATGACCAAAATTATACAAAAAATGAAGACGCAAGGAGTTCTAAAATTAGCTCCGTGCACACCGAGCTTCATATCGCCTCTCTTCCTAGTGCCAAAGGCCGACGGGTCATCCCGACCAATATTCAACCTCAAGGCGCTAAACGACTATGTGCAGACCGAATCATTTCACATGATAAACATGCACCGCATTCCAGACTTCCTTCAACAACAGGACTGGATGTGCAAAATCGATTTGTCCCAAGCGTACTTTCATTTAAAAATCGCGAAGTCACACAGACGCTTCCTACGCATTATATACAACCAAGAACTGTTGGAAATGACGTGCCTACCTTTCGGTCTCAGCACGAGCCCCAAAATTTTTTCAATTCTCACAAATTGGGTTGCTCAAATATTACGAGACAGGTACAATATAAGAATCTTGGTCTATCTAGACGATTTTTTAATAGCAAATCAGAAATCACACATTCTGTGCAATCACGTGAAAATTACGATACAAATATTGCAAACGTTAGGATGGGCAATCAATTTCGAAAAATCGAATCTGTCTCCTCAAAGGACCATGATTTATCTAGGGATAATGTGGAACCCTTGGCACAATTTAAAAATGTTGCCGGTCGACAAAATAACAAAAATAAAGCAGGCTGTAAATCATCTTCTTGTAAAACGAAGAACGACAGTAAAGGTATTACAGAAAATAGTAGGCCTTTTAAACTTTGCAAGCTTTGTCGTTCCTCGGGGCCGTCTCAATCATCGACAGATTCTAATGTTAATGAACTACGAGTACCAGAGGGGTCAACGATGCCCCATTCAATACCTCAAAATGTCATAGACGAGTTAAGGTGGTGGAGGCAGAACTGCCACCTGTCAACACCTTTACATTACCCACCGCCGGTAAATTTCTTAGTCACAGATGCATCCGATCTAGCTTGGGGAGCACAGTTGAACAACCAAGCTCTCTGGGGCAGCTGGTCGCTAGAAGAACAACGTCTGCACAGCAACCAGAAAGAAATGCTGGCGATCCTGCATGCTCTTCAGAGAACTGGGACCGAACTGGACAACAGCTCGATTCTGATACAATGCGACAACAAAACTGCAGTCGCCCACCTACGGAAGGAAGGAGGTACGAAATCATTGACTCTTCTAAACATAACCTATCAAATTCTGGAGTTCCTCGATCTCCATCAAATACATTTCTGCATACATCATATTCCAGGCAAATACAACAATCACGCCGACCATCTGTCGCGTCACCGCCTCCTTCCAGAGTGGCATTTACTGCCGGAATGCGTACAAATTGTATTTGCCAAGTGGGGAATTCCAATGATAGATCTTTTTGCGTCAGAGACTGCTCACGTAGTAATCAATTATGTGTCTCGGGATTTGAAAGATCCACAAGCTCTATTTCACGATGCGTTCAGTGTTCCCTGGAACTATCCTCTGGCGTGGGTATTTCCACCACCGTTTCTCATGCCCAAAGTCTTGAATCATCTGAACCAGTCGACCGGAACGTTTCTTATAGTAGCTCCGCGATGGCAAAAAGTATTCTGGCGAGCGGATCTCAAAGCTCGAGCGTTAGACGCGCCACTCACACTGTACAACCTACAAAAACACCTGATCGACACATCGACGGGACTGCCACCGTCGAAAGTCAAGGACATAACCCTAGAAGTCTGGAAATGTGGGGCTGGTCACAATCGTTAGATACATGGAACACTGAACAATTATCTTTGCTTAAAACCTCGTGGCGTAAATCTACCTTGAAAACGTATGAGAATGCTTGGAAACGTTGGATTACATGGTCAGCGAATAAAAAGGTTAACACGTATTATCCTACTGGGTCACAGTTGGCCCAGTTTTTGTCAGATTTACATCTTATCGATAAATTATCGTACAATACCATTCTTGTTCATAAATCTGTTGTTTCTACCTTATGTAACGCTGAAGAGTCGTCTCAGCTGAGTTCACACGTTCTTGTTAAACACATTTTAAAATCTATTTCTTTAAAAAATCCTAAAACTTCAAAGCGATCTATTTGGGATGTCAGTAATCTAACTGCTTATTTAAGCAACTGCACTATCGATACGAATAATTTATTTCAAACATCTCGCCATACGGCAATGTTATTACTACTATGTTCAGGCAGGCGTATACATGATTTAACATTGCTTTGTGTAGATGATCAACATTGTATAAGGTCTAGCGACAGCATTATATTTTGGCCTAAATTCGGTTCTAAAACCGACAGTAGCAATATTAGACAGTCCGGTTGGAAAATTCTTTCTAATTCCGAGAATCGTAACCTAGATTTTCATTTTTGGATAGACAGAACTATAACCTTATTAAATGAAAGGCGTAAAGCTTCAAAGTCATTTAATCTTTTTATTACAGTGAGAGGAACCGCCAAGCCTGCATCACGCAGTGTAATATCAGGCTGGATAAAAACTATTTTTAAAGAAGCTGGCATCGCAGCTCCCCCTGGAAGTGTCCGATCAGCGGTTGCATCTAAAAGTTGGTTGAACAATGAGCCCATTGATGATATATTGGCTCGTGGAAATTGGAGATCCGCTAATACATTCAAAAACTTTTATAGGCGTGAAGTGATACAGACTGATTCACAAAATGCGAGTAAATCATTTGTACCATTAAATTAAAATTAATACACAGTATTATAATGTACCTACGTGATTTTGATATGAGAATTGTATTTTGGGCATTTAATTTGCAAATATCGAAAGCTGATTTGAAAGTTGAATAAATAGTGTTCAATTATGTAAACATTTTATTTTTTAATCACATTGGCGTTAGGTCCTTTAGTAATAATATAACGGTACCTGTGGCGTCACCAGGCGATAACAAACAGGTCTCAATATAAAAGCTTCCAGTTACGGTCAAGTTATTTAATAGCAGCGTTTTACCTGAAATAAAACGCGTATTAAAATACTTACCTAACTGGAAGCTTTAACTTTAAATCCTGCCTGGTGAACATATTGAGCCAATGACTACAAAATGGCGCAAAGAAATCCACATGGCAATCGACAAAGCTTTGCGCAACCGCCAGGTGGCACCACTGGACCGGATTTCAGAACCGAAAAAGTACGAAAACTGGTAGGAAATCGACGGAAACGGATATGCCTATCTCAATATAAAAGCTTCCAGTTAGGTAAGTATTTTAATATGCGTTTTATTTCAGGTAAAACGCTGCTATTATCAAACAATGTTGTAATTAAATCGAATGAGTAGTTGTAGGTGAGAAATTGGATTTTACGTAAGTAAATAAAATCAAATTTCTCACCTACAACTACTACTATTTAAGATATAGTTTGTAAACATGTAAAAAATATTAATTAAATAAATTATAATAATGTTACGACAGTATTTATCGACGTTTTTCACTATTATCGATGCTAACGTAACATACAATTGGGTTTATTTAATTACATATATCAAAAATTATAAATTAAGTTTTATTTAAAATATCGTTCGTATAAACTATCGATATTTTAAATAAAACTCAGTGGTCGCGATCATTCGTCGCCCATCACTAATCGGCATGCCCATAAAGTATGACATTGGCAGGTACGGACTGTACTAAAGAAATTTAGTACTTCATAGGCGTGATTTTTCTGACAGCTGTCACAGAGATCAAGCTATATTTTATGGATTATAAAGAAAAAGAGAGTTTTGGCGGGAACGTGGAAAAGTGTGTGTGATCTCATTGTATTCTTTCCTAAAACTTGTGTTCTTCCGCGTGTTAATATGTAATAAATGTGGATTATTAACCATTAAGTGCCGGTGAATGTGTGCGAGTGTAGGGAAACAGCACAATGTTGAAAAACATGCTATTTGCGTTCTCACCAAAATTCCACTGAAAATCTTCAGTAAACACCACATCTTTACTGAAGGTATGACTTAGACTAGACTTTTACTTGACAACTGACCTGAAATGTGACTTTGACCCATCTCTACGACTAACATTCATAAAAACTTGAAAAATTTCAATACTTGACACTGGCTAAATACACTAATCGTGTGGAGCCATAAAGAAACAAAAAAAAAAAAAGCATTAAAACAATGACTAATGCTTTAGTCATTGTTCAGAGGTGAGATCTGTCAAAAGCGTTTACGATGAAAACTCGAACTAAGGGTAGTGAAGCAAATGCCCTCGTGATCGCGCTGCAGCCGATTTTATTTTTAGCCCCCCTATCTGCTTCTACCGAGAAGGAATTACCAATAACCCTGTATAGTATCTCATACATACATGAATATGGTTATTCTCTTGTACGAGATGTGTCATCATGTGACTTTTCAGAGAGATTTTGTGTGCAGATTTATAGTCACACATATCACATACATAAAGTTTTTCACCAGTGTGTTACATCATGTGGGTCTTCAAATAGTGTTTATGTGCACATTTATAGTCGCACATATTACATGCATATGGTTTTTCACCAGTGTGTGTTTGTATGTGTGTCTTCAAATTGGAATCACTTGCATATCTATAATCACACATATCACATGCATATGGTTTTTCACCAGTGTGTGACATCATGTGACTCTTCAAATAGTCTTTACGTGCACATTTATAGTCACACCTATCACATGCATATGGTTTTATACCAGCGTGTGTTCGTATGTGTGTCTACAAATTTGAATAACTTGCACATTTATAATCACACATATCACATGTATATGGTTTTTCACCAGTGTGTTACATCATGTGGGTCTTCAAATAGTGTTTAAGTGCACATTTATAGTTACACATATCACATGCTTATGGTTTTTCACCAGTGTGTGTTCGTATGAGTGTCTGCAAAGAGCGTTTAAGTGCACATCTATAGTCACACATATCACATACGTATGGTTTTTCACCAGTGTGTGACATCATATGACTCTTCAAAGAGTATTTATGTGCACATTTATAGTCACACCTATCACATGCATATGGTTTTTCACCAGTGTGTGTTCGTATGTGATTATTAAAGATTGTTTAAGTGCACATTAATTATAGTCACACATATCACATGAATATGTTTTTTTTACCAGTGTGTGACATCATGTGACTCTTCAATGAATATTTATGTGTACATTTATAGTCGCACATATTACATGCATATGGTTTTTCAATAGTGTGTGACGTTATGTGACTTTTCAACGAGTGTTTGTGTGCATATTTTAATCACACATTTCACAGGCATAAAGTTTTTCACCAGTGTGTGAGATCATGTGAGTCTTCAAATTGTGTTTACGTGCACATTTATAATCACACATATCACATGCATAAAATGTTTACCCAGTGTGTGACATCATGTGAGTCTTCAAATTGTGTTTACGTGCACATTTTTAGTCACAAATATCACATACGTATGGTTTTTCACCAGTGTGTGACATCATATGTCTATTTAAATAGTGTTTACGTGCACATTTATAGTTACACATATCACATGCATATGGTTTTTCACCAGTGTGTGTTCGTATGTGTGTCTGCAAAGAGAGTTTAAGTGCACATATAAATGTGTAACTATAAAGTTACACATATCACAAACATATGGTTTTTCACCAGTGTGTGACATCATATGTCTATTCAAATAGCGTTAAGTGCACATTTATAGTTACACATGTCATAACATGTCATAACATGCGAATGGTTTTATACCAGTGTGTGTTCGTATGTGTGTCTTCAAATTGTAATCACTTGCACATTTATAATCACATATATCACATACATATGGTTTTTTACCAGTGTGTGACATCATATGTCTATTTCAAGAGTGTTTAAGAGCACATTTGAAGTTACACATGTCACATACATAAGGTGTTTTACCAGTGTGTGACTTTATATGTCTATTCCAAGAGTATTTACTTGCACATTTATAGTCACACCTATCACATGCATATGGTTTTTCACCAGTGTGTTCGTATGTGACTCTTCAATGAGTAGTTTTGTGTACATTTAAAGTCGCACATATTACATGCATATGGTTTTTCACCTGTGTGTGTTCGTATGTGACTTTTCAAAGAGTTTTTGTGTGCACATTTATAGTCACACATAACACATTCATAAGGTTTTTCACTAGTGTGTGTTCGTATGTGACTAGTTAAAGATTGTTTAAGTGCACATTTATAGTCACACATATCACATGCATATGGTTTTGCACCGGTGTGTATCATCATATGACTCTTCAAAGAGTGTTTATATGCACATTTATAATCACACATATCACATGCATATGGTTTTTCACCAGTGTGTGTTCGTATGTGACTATTTAAATATTGTTTAAGTGTACATTTATAGTCACTCATATCACATGCATATGGTTTTTTACCAGTGTGTGACATCATGTGACTCTTGAGAGGATTTTGTCCACATTTATAGTCCACATGCATATGATTTTTAACCGACTTCACAAAAACTGAGGAGGTTCTCAATTCGTCGGAACTTAATTTTTTCTATGTATGTTCACCGATTACTCGAAGATGCTGAGCCGATTTGGAAAATTTCTTTTTTGTTTCTAAGGGTACCCTCCCCAGGTAATCCGATTTAAACTTTAACAAAATCGGTCGAGCCGTTTTTATTATATCATCATTTGTATTACTATGCATGCATTTACTTATCGCGACGATTTACTACTAACTACTGGATTATATAATATATAGTTATTACGTCAACTGGCAACTTTAATAACGCGACGTTTGAAGTCGGTTCTTTTAGTTTTTTAAACAATCTTAAATTATACTGTATGCAATGAAAGCAAATAAAACAGTGTTTTGCATGCTTTCACTGACCGTAGGTAAGTTGTTTCTGAATTTTAGTTTGGAAGATGTTTTTATATTTTATAGACATAATATATTTACATAGGTATAGGTACACCAGCTGTTCTCAAGTTTGTATCTACGTGTTACTTAAATGTATGGTCACATATACTATAAACTTTTATGTGCTTTTAAGCAAATCTTTGTGCAGTTCAGATGCTTCACAAACTGAAATACATTTATAATATTGTATACACGGATTTAAATGACAAGGTAGTTTTATTTTTTTAATCCGTGATTGTATATACAGCTTGGAAAAATAGAGTAGAAATAAATATGGGCGCCACTATCGCATATGTGTCTATATACTAGTAACCCGGATAGCAGAGAGAATGGCGGTAAACTTTAAAAATAACTTCTTTAGTGGAACTACGGATACTTTTATTTATGTTAAAACATGTTTAAGTTGCAAATAATAAAATAGTACTATTAAGATGCACAAAAAAATTTGTTCACAAATTTTCAGTCACTGACCACAGTGAACATTGAAAATTTTATCACAGATTACGACTATTGCCAGGCCAGAAAAAAATAGCTCAGTTTCAAGACGTTTTTGCCAACCTGTACTTAAACAAATACAAGTCTATATAATCCAAACACCAATAATCACTGAATTACATTTATGCTAATTATGTAATACCAATAACTTCTTGACAGTAGCATGGATCATGAATTATTTCTAAATAAATTGCTGATGTGTTTCTTAAGCACTCACAATATCAGCAACACCAATCTCAAGTTCGGATGAAAACTCTATTTTGATTATCAACAAAACATTGAGAACATAAACTTGAAAATGTATTGCGTTATGCATTAATATTCCTAGACATAACCTAATAAATAATTAAATGTATTATTATAATGCAAAGGTTTAGCTGTAGGCAGGTAAGTAGGTACTAATGTTGTTTACAAGATCAAATTGGCACACCTAACTAAGCTGATATTTTATCTATGAAGTATATACTCTTATCTATGACTGATCTTGATCGCATAGCAGCGCGATCACGAAAAATCGCTCTCTATGACTAATTGATATCAACCAAAGATGGCGGAGGAAGTTCCAGTGGCTATCACGAGGCATTTAAGCGGTTGATAACAACCGGTTTTTAACGAATGAACGACTTTTAGTGATGTGAAATGTACTAATTCGGTAACTTTCATACGTTTTGTTATCGTAGTTTAATTTGAATGCCTAGAGATGCATATTCATGGCGAACTGGGCACAAATTGGTGTAATATTTGTCAATATTTTTTTTTATTCTTATAATCATATATCATTTATCAATGTATTAAAATATTGAATTAATATTGTGTAATACTAATATTAAGTGAACTATTAATTTTTCTAAAAAAAGAAAACAAAACGCAACTCATGCTCATGCCGAATGTCAAATGTCAATGTCAAATTGCGTGCGAGTTGGTAAAAAATAATAAGATTATTATTCATAGATTTAAAAAACGGGAATTTAACGTGACTTACGCGATGTCGATATAGCGATCGACATATGTTTTGGCCTCATCCGGAGGCCTTCTTCAGGATCTTGAGTGCGGGGCGCTCGCCGACGCGTTCAACCTCGCACTGCGGGCCGCTGCTCGTGCAGCGCGGGCGGACGGAGCGGGCGGCGGCGGCGGCGGTGGTGGTGTTGGTGGGGGGTGATGATGCGGTGTACATAGTGGAGGCGCGGGATTAGGTTGGAGGGCTTCGTCTTCATCACTGCTGTTTACTTCAGACGAAACCTCATCCAACCGGCAGACGGAACTCAAGGTGTCCTCCTCACTGTTGCCACTGGTGACGTGCTTTCCATGAAGAACGGTTTTCCACGTATGTGACAGGTACCACCCTCTGTCTCTGTTGAAGTTACGACGACGACTGATCTCAATGGCTTCTCGGATTTTGCGGGGTACAAAGTACTGTTCACGCGCCAAAATCCGTGCCTTGTCAAATCTGATGAAGTGCGTCGTCCCAGACGTGAGAGCGTGCTCTGTAACCGCCGAGCTACCGCTGTCCACGTTCTTCATGGAAGCAATGTGTTCTTTGAGTCTTGTGGACACGTTTCTTCTGGTCTCGCCTACGTAGCTTGCACCACAGTCGCAAGGAACGACGTAGACCCCAGGAGCTCCTAGGGGGTCCTTATCCTTTGGAGAGCGCAACAATTGCCTGACACGTGAGGGGGGGCGGAATATCGTCTTGATGCTATATCTTCGGCGTAAACGTAGCGTTCGCAAAATCCGAGAAGCCATTGAGATCAGTCGTCGTCGTAACTTCAACAGAGACAGAGGGTGATACCTGTCACATACGTGGAAAACCGTTCTTCATGGAAAGCACGTCACCAGTGGCAACAGTGAGGAGGACACCTTGAGTTCCGTCTGCCGGTTGGATGAGGTTTCGTCTGAAGTAAACAGCAGTGATGAAGACGAAGCCCTCCAACCTAATCCCGCGCCTCCACTATGTACACCGCATCATCACCCCCCACCAACACCACCACCGCCGCCGCCGCCGCCCGCTCCGTCCACCCGCGCTGCACGAGCAGCGGCCCGCAGTGCGAGGTTGAACGCGTCGGCGAGCGCCCCGCACTCAAGATCCTGAAGAAGGCCTCCGGATGAGGCTGAAACATATGTCGATCGCTATATCGACATCGCGTAAGTCACGTTAAATTCCCGTTTTTAAATCTATAAGTTTAAAATGAACGTGAGTTTTTATAATAAAAGATTATTATTTATTAATTACAAAATATTTTTCATAATATCATGTAGAAAGTTTTCAAAGGTAAAGCAATTAGCAAAGCAGGCTTTTGTTTCTTATGATGAGCCAAAGAAATGATATGGCATCTCATGTGATGGGATTGGTGTCGCAGGTCCGCCTATCCTTCGTATTCCTAATTTGCAAACCTATCTATTGCGAATTTCTACCTTTTCTACGAAAGAAGAAAACTACAAATATTTATCAATACATAAAGCTCCATTTTCCACGACTCCACGGTCTCTACAAAGGGCTCTATACGTAGCCCGCTTGGTTCCCTTGTAGTAGTAACCCCAATAATATTAATATGGTCGCACCTTCGAGTACAAACCTTTTCTTGGACGAATAAATGATTGATTAAGAAAGCTCCATGAGTTATAAGTAATAGTGTTCTGTGGAAAGGCCATTCTAAAGAATACAAGAAAACAGAAAGCGCCATGAGTTAACAGGCTCCTGAGAAATTAGTCAGTGTTCTGTGGGAAGGCCATTCTAAAGTATACAAGAAAACATTAATTGAAGAATTTGAGAGAAAACATATTTCGAAGAAGGAACTATCATTCAAAAACATACTTTTAACAATTTCATCATGTGCATCTCAGAATCGAAAATATTGAAAAAGATCATAACAGTATTGCAAGCAGAAACCATGGTACTTTTACTAGCTACGCAAGCAACCCTCACAAAAAAATTGTAAAATAGACAAGAAGGCATGCATCGTGTTCAAGTAACATTCAAGCTGACAAACTCGCAAAAGTGTCAAAACTACAGGTAAGAGACAACGCAATGGGTCTCTAAACCATCATCTACAGAAGTAAGGGACTTATTGATTCGAAAAAGACACCGAGAAAGAGCAACAGAAGCTGTGGGGTGGGACAAGAAATCGGACTGCAAGCACACATAAGCCGCACTATCTAAGATAGCAAAACAACCAACAGCTACAGCGGCAAGACCTTCATCTCATAGTGGACCTTATCACTGAACACTGCAATTTGAACTATTATCTGTATAAAATAGGGGCCAAGGATAGTCCTCTCTGTAGATTGCCACAACCCTCATCATCACTGCCTGCCACTCTTGGTACCACTATGCATACATTTTCACCATCGCTGTTTAGGGGGAAAGCACTATACACCATACACCAAATTAGAATTAGAACCTTGTGCATGTGTAAATCATTGTTTGGTCAGAGTTCTTAACAACGTCTGCCTGTGATTTAATAAACTCTTATGATTTAGTAATTAAATAAAACTAAAAGTAATTATAATATATGCTTTTTATTTACCCACATGGGCTACATGGGCTACAAAACAAAACTACATAGATATATACATTGAATATTCAAATAGAAATGTAAACATACCATAAACAAACATAGACAGAGTCGAGTCACAGACTAAGTGTAGAGATACTACGTTCCGCATCACAGACTAGTAGAGATATTTTCCTTATTTTAGCACTACACGATGAAATGGTGTTTGATGTATTTGACCATTGTCAAGTATTTATTTATTTTTCACGTTTAAGTACATTTAGACGTAGGTCACCCAGAGCCATTGCTTAAAATTACTCTAAATTTAAATATTTGGGCAATAAGAGCTCCATAATTTGTCATTTTTGAAAATGAAAACTTGAAAGTGGATTGGTATATGGTTATCTGTGCTTGATAGAGGCAACGATGTAGGTCCCTGTATCATATGAAAGTTGCTCTCCGACTTTTGTCTCTGGTTAACTGTAATTTGTAACCTCATGATACCGAAATAAAACAGCTTACGTTATAGTTACTATGGAAAAGTTACCAATTCGTTCGGTCTTTGTATGCTATACTATCTATAGTATATACCTATAGCTTTCCGTTGCATCCTGTGATTCCAAATTTATTTTTGACAGCTCAAAATTGTTAACAAGTGAAGCAAATGTCCTTTCGTGATCAGCACCCTGGTATATGGCGGTGACAGGACCACAGACTACTATGGATACATAGAGAAAGTTTTTAATATACTTGATACATACCGTGGATCATGGATTAAATATTAAGCGGATGTGGCAATTAATAAATAATAATATGAGAAGGATAAAACTATACAATCACTAGTATGAGAGAGCGAGATAAACAACAATTTTTATCCTTTACCTGCGTATGCGATTAAACTGTATCCAGCAATGTTTGGATACAAGTTCTAGTGCACCCATTGGCTCTCGTCCGCTGTCATGTATAACCCGACCAAATTACGTTGTTCGTTTTATCTTATAGATGGCTATGTATCACGTGTTCATCCTTTTAGTCGGGTTATATTTCTATAGCTATTTCATTCGCATACGGTAATGTTCTCTCTACATATTATATACTTTCTCTATGCCGTGGATGGAATATTAAAGGGCCTTATTCACGATCCATCCCGTTTGTACGTCAGTTCAAGGACATGCACGATGCACGATGCAAAAGTATCGGGAATAGGCTTGACGTACGTCGATAATTATTATTAATTGTTTGCTGGACTTGCACGACCGATTTTGCATCCAGCGAGCACCCCCACCACCGCGACCGTCGTGCAGATGGACAGTGAATAACGCGGACGTACGTCATAGCAGTCCAGCATCGTGCGGCTTGATGGTGTATAGACTTGCTGTACAGCAGATTTAACATATACGTATAATATACATTTATAATTTAAAACATGTTTCGTTCTATTTACTCTGCTCGCATGATGCGCGCACGACTGTCAGTATGGTATATCCAGCGCCGCGGCCTTGACCTGACGTACAGCCGGAATGGATCGCGAATAAGGCCCTTAAGTAATAATCATATATATACTTTCTCTATGATACATACATAGTCAATGTCGTGGATGGAGTATTAAATGGATTTGGCATTTATATAACAATAATAATATGAGAAGGATAAAATTATACAATCACTAGTATGAGAGAGCGTAATTAACAACAATTTTTTATCCTTCTCTGCGTATGCGATTTTACAAACTGGCTTCAGCACTGGCACCAAGTTCTAGTGCACCCATTGGCTCTCACCCGCTGTCATGTATTATGACCCGACCAAATGACGTTGTTCATTTTATCTTATAGCTGGGCTGCGTTCACGACCTACGCTCCGAGTGCACCCAAACGCTCTAACCCCGTTCACGACCTCAGTGCGTCGCACTCGGTTGTAGCAACTGTGTCGTTCACGACCTCGGTTGTTTCACTCCAGTTGCAACTTTTTAACCATCAAATTCGATGGTTTAAAAAACGCTCTGACGTTTGTGACAGTAAATTTGGCGGGAAAAGCTGTAATTTTTATACAGATTGAGGCGTGGATTAAGGGGATCGGAAGAAATTGGTATTGTCGAGACCAAGACGTGACATGACGAGACATTAATCGTAAAAGCAAACAGAAAATATTCGGAAACAAGAAAAATAAATGAACATAACCTCCAAATTCAAGTCTGCGCAAAATGTCAAAGTCACAATTTGAGTGAAAATCACCCGTGGTCGTTTCAGACCTTCGAGCGAGTTGCAAAACAACTAAAAATCTTTCTCCGGTGGACGGGAACGGAGCCCTGTGTATGTTTCACGTGTTCATCCTTTTAGTAGGGTTATATCTCTACAGCTATTACATTCGCATCTCGGAACAATGACTAGCATGGAAGCCGGGCTAAAATAAGAAATGAAATACGTATGTTTACTTTTTTTTACTTACGATGTTAATAGTGCGTAGGAAAGAGACGTATAATGCCGTTCTGTTTCGTTATCATGCAGGTTGTCACAAGTTAATTTTTGGCTAGTGATGGGCTTATCATCGACATTATCGTGTCGATGTCAGTCATCAAAGCAAATATGTATTTAATTTTATTAAAAAATCCAAATACAAGACTGTTCATTATATGAGTTGTGTATTTAGTAGGTATTATTGATAAAATGATTTGCAAAAACTATTAGGATTTTGGGAACACACGAAAAATTAGACAATGGCTATGATATCAATTAATCAATCTTAATGAAAAAAGATAGTTCCGATTAGGTTTTTAAATTATAAAAAACCTAGTTATTTAGCGAAAATTTAGTTCATGAAATTTTCCCTTAAAATCTTCTCTTCTTCACTCAGTATAATTCGCACTACCCATGGAAAAATGGCGTAAGATGAAAACACCAACATTTCAGGAGCGTCAAAAAACTGATTTGTAAAGAACTGAGAAGTCCTAGACAATTGTCAGACTTGACAGTGTCTTCAGCAACATGGTAGCAAACATTTTCATACAGATACCTATATACTTCATTTTGTTAAATAAACTCTGGATTTTGCAAAAATCTAAAATTAGGTGGTTACTCCATTAATATATGGAATAATAATATGAAATTGAGATACATCTAAAGTTACCGCTTTGTTGCTATAGAAATTAGGCGAACTTCGTAGTTTTATTTCGAGTTACGCCTTTATTCCAGCCCGCTTTTAAAGAACATTTGTACGTAAACACTTATATTGTTTTCTTCCATTAGAGAATATTAAGAAAAATTGAATTAAACTTTCGCAAGAAGTTCTGTTATTAAGTGGGATAAAAATAACAAAAAAAGTTATATCACTTATTACTTACTTATTCTGTGGCTAAAACTTTACTTTGAAAGACGTATGTGGTAAATACGTAAAAAAAACCTGTGTATATTAAACTAGAAGTGTACCGCGGCTTCGCCCGCGTAGAAACCTTCTTTTATTTACTTAAAACTTTTCTTTTGTAAAAACGATTCTATCATTAAACACATCAAATAAGAATTAGCCAAATCGGTTCACCCGTTTGCATGTTATCGCATGACTAAGGCAATTCTTGATTCATATTTATAAAACCCTAAACACCTAAATTTTGTTACCTACCCCATTTCGAAAAATCCTACAACACGTACTTTATCCCAACTTGTTTCGCCATACAAACTTTATCCCCGTTCCGTATCCGGGAGGAATTTTCAGAAAATCATTTCTGAGCGGATACCTACGACATAATAACTATCTGCATTCTGAATTTCAGCGCAATCCGAAACAATATTGATTTTTAGACTTTGTTACCCCTTTGTTGTTGTTTATCCTCTTAGGGTGGCATTTTGAAAAAGTCTGAAACTCGTATTTACTTATTTATTTACAGAAGTACTTGTGTGAAATGTCGAATAAAACGACTATCCAAACTTTGAACCCCCGCTTCATCCCCTTAAAGAGTGAATTTTGAAAAATTCTTTCTTAACCTATGTCAAAATAACTATCTGCATGCTAAATTTCAGCGCAATCCGAAACAATATTGATTTCAGACTTTGTTACCCCTCTTCACCCTTTTAGGGGTGGAATTTCGAAAGAGCATGAAACACGTATTTACTTACTTAAGTACTTGTGTTAAGTTTCAAATATAAAAGACTATAAAATCTTGTTTCTCCATACAAACTTTGAACCCCCGTTTCATCCCCATCAGGGGTGAATTTTGGAAAATACTTTCTCAGAGGGTACTAACTTCGTAATAACTATCTGCATGCCAAATTTCAGCGCAATCCGAAACAATATTGATTTTCACACTTTTTTACCCCATTTCACCCTCTTAGGGGGGTGAGGGGATGAATTTCAAAGAAACCTGCAACACATATTTACTTATTTTTTACTGAAGCACTTATGTGAAGTTTCGGATAGAAAAGACTATCTCATCTTGTTTTTCCATACATACTTTGAACCCCCGTTTCATCCCCTTCAGGGGTGAATTTTGGAAAATCCTTTCTCAGAGGGTACTAACTTCGTAATAACTATCTGCATGCCAAATTTCAGCGCAATCCGAAACAATATTGATTTTCACACTTTTTTACCCCATTTCACCCTCTTAGGGGGGTGGGGGGATGAATTTCAAAGAAACCTGCAACACATATTTACTTATTTTTTACTGAAGCACTTATGTGAAGTTTCGGATAGAAAAGACTATCTCATCTTGTTTTTCCATACATACTTTGAACCCCCGTTTCATCCCTTTCAGGGGTGAATTTTGGAAAATCCTTTCTCAGAGGGAACTATCGTTGTTATAACTATCTGCATGCCAAATTTCAGCGCAATCCGAAACAGTATTGATTTTCACACTTTGTTACCCCATTCCACCCTCATAGGGGTGGAATTTCGAAAAAACCTAAAATACGTGTTTACTTATTTATGTACTGAAGCATTTGTGTGAAGTTTCGAATAGAAAAGACTATCTAATAATGTTTCTCCATAGAAACTTTGAACCCCTGTTTCATCCCCTTCAGGGGTGAAATTTGAAAAATCCTTTTTCAAAGGTACCTAACGTTGTAATCATTATCTGCATGCCAAGTTTTAGCGCAATCCGAAAAATATTAATTTTCACACCTTGTTACCCCATTTCAGCCTCTTAGGGGTGGAATTTCAAAAAAACCTGAAACACTTTTTTTACTTATTTTTGTACTGAAGCACTTGTGTGAAGTTTCGGATAGAAAAGACTATCTAATCTTGATTCTCCATACAAACTTTGAACCCCCATTTCATCCCCTTAAGGGGTGAATTTTGAAAAATCCTTTCTTAGTACACCCCTACGTACTAAGACAAATTATACCCTCCAAATTTCAAGTCTCTACGACCAGCGGTTTAGGCTGTGCGTTGTCTGTCAGTGAGTCAGTCAGTCAGTCAGTCAGTATGTCAGGACAAAGATTCTTATAGTATTAGATAACATAACTGAAGGTACCCTATATGCTTCCACTTGTGTGGATATAAAAAAAGTCTGTATGCAGTTTGTGTTAATTAAATAGTTAGCCAGGGTGGCTATCTCTATTCCAATTTCATTCAAATTCGTTATTTCTTATGCATAATACGTTTATGACAAACACACCAAACAGTTTGCAAATTAACGTTTGCGTGTACATGATGGGTATCTGCTGTCAACGTCTCCAAAACCATAAAGACTCTCGCAATCTATGCTTCAAATACTGATAGATACAGGCTTAGAAAAACTTCTCTACGCCTATGTCTTTTCACCGCACAATGGGTAACAGGAGACGGCCATAGCCAATTGCTTGGACCTTCTGCTGGCAACTGATCCAAATCGCTACTCAGTTTCAGTATCGTCTCCGCTAGATTGTTCCTTCCACTATCGGATGAAGTCTACTCTCCGCCCAACCTTAGCTTAAGCGGTTCTCGACGTGAGGCAATAACAGGCAGCAGATTGGGATGAGTAGCGGTCGTTCCTTGCATTTAACCTTAAACGGCTCGTATGCTTTTCTTTCGATAACATTATGGTTTGTGTGGACCCTGTGACAAATTTGCTGCTTCAGGGAATAGAAAACTATATTTCATTTACATTTGTGATATAAAGCAAAGCAGTTGTGATATAAAGCAAAGCTAAGCCTTGGTTCGGGGTTAAGTGTGGCCGTACTGCAGCGCCGCAGCATGCAGTTAACTTGGAATGGATTGACACTCCAAACCGCAAAGCCAAAAATGTGTCAGCAAGGAATAAAACCTTTAACAATGCTGCTACCTAATTCTGCAAGAATGCTTTACTGATGGCTCGATTTGACCACATAGCTTTGATTTATAAGTTGACTCAATCTTTAGTCGGCCCTCACTTCTTCCACTGCTGACACTCGATGGGGCGCTGGCTCATACCACCAAAGAGAAAGCGAATTTGATTGCTTCTCTGTTCACGGAGTCTTTACTTCTTGACACTGCCCGTGAGACACTTCCTTGTCTCCTTGGACGCGTAAAACAAATGTCTGATATACCTATCCGTCAGGCTAAGGTTGAAAAACCACTGCAAATAATTGTAGACGTGAACAAAGCCAGTAGCCCGGATGGTATTCCATCCAAAATCCTGAGGACCTGTATGCCTGATCTCGCTTTTGTATTAATATGTTTGTTTCGCCTTTCTATGACTAGTGTCAAAAACTTGGAAGCTTGCCAAAGTGGTGGAAGTGCCAAAAAAGGCAGTCTTGCTGACCCTGCCAATTTTTAGACACGTTAATACTCTGCAAGGCTATAAAAAACCTTTAGTGAACAACTTGCTCCTTGCATACATAGAACTTTGTCAGTGACCGAAAATTTGGGTTTCAACGAAAGTGGGGGGATCCTATAAGCAAGTCCATCCATCCATCCTACGGACTGCCACTTCTTTGTGTGTCTGAGTTTTGTATTTTCTTTTGAGTGACCTGTCGTTCAGAGTAATCATTGATGGCTGCTCTTCTGACCAATTGGTGTCTTTCAGGGATCATTGCTTTCTGCTACTCTTATCCTGCTGCATATAAACGACTTGCTAATGCTCGGTATGATTAGAAATGCAGACGATAGCACCGTTGTAGAGAGCTATACGTCCAGTGCACAGTCTATTGTGGCACAAATTCAATTTTATATCGTCAAGCGCATAAACTTGTCCTTACAGGCTGTCTTTGATTGGGGCGATGCCAATCTGGTCTAGTTCAATGCAACTAAGTTACTAGTTACTACTACTAAGTAACTAGTTCTAGGTTCTAGTTCAATTTTCTGCCAAGCTAAAAAACTATTCGAAATGTTTCCGTACAGATGGCAGACCACCTGAGCTTCTTGGAATTTTACTGACGCCATCTCTCAACTTTGGCTCTTACATGACAGGTGGTAGAAGCATATTATATCGATGTTCCGATTGACTTGCTATCAAAAGTGGCTAACCACCATTAAAGAGAAAATTCGCCGCCATAACCTTAACAGTATTCCGACAACACACAACCCTTTAGAGTAGTTAAGAGTCTTCTAGGCGTAGCGTGTTCACCATCTTTTCTTCAGTGATCAAACGCTTGCCTATATGATGAAAAAAAAACGAGTCCACACAGTCCAATTACCGTAGAAAAAGCTTAGTTTTATGGCCAAGCTGAGGCAGTAGTTTTAAGGGCCCGGTTTATCGGGAGAACGGTCGGCTTTGATGCCAGAGGTACCGAGTTCGATCCGCGCCGTGCACCAGCAGATTTTTCTATGGAAAAATGTATGTTTTCTATATAAAAACATCGTTAACAAACCAGCAACCCCCCATGGTAGAACTTGTAGCATACAGCATGGTGCGCTTGATTTAAAATAAAACAAAATTAAAACAAGAAAAGGTTTCATGTTTCCTATCGGGTGCATTTCGGAGCGTACCTACGCCATCCGATTACGCAAAGTAATACCACCCTGCCTCTTCTTCGATCAGACCGGACTAGATGTGCGCCACCGCTATGTGGTCCATCTCCTTGCACCAAGCTTTATGCTTCATCTTTTATCATAGGTACTACCAATAAATGCAATTCTTTGCCAGTGTCTGTGTTTCCCGATAAGTATAATCTAGAAGTCTTCAAGTCGTGAATAGTACGTGCCGCAAAGCCAATGCGTTACGTAGTCGCGTGTACGAGTATGTCCCGCTCTCGTGTGTGGAAGAGTGTGTTCGGAGAATAGAACAGCTCTCGCTGTTCTATTCTCTGAACACTTACTATGCTATGGATCTTCGTTACATATAAATGACTTATATTGACAAATTTATCGGAAGGGAAATGAAATATTTTGCATCACATATATTTTATACTGCTAACCAAGCATAGAAAAAGTAAGTTTATTATGTTACTTGCAAAAAATGTTATATTTTTATCACACTTAATCATAGTTATGCTAAAAAAGATTCCTGTGTTTGCCTCGAAGAAATCATTTATTTCATTTACGAATAAAAGACAAGAAAATACTGCAAAGAATAACTGCTTAATCATGCTTACTGATACTTTTCTTCTAAAAGTACCGTGAAAAAAAGGCGTAACTATATATACGCACATAAAGCTGTAAAATATCACGTGGAATATGTATGTAAGATCATTTATGCAACATAAGTTTTTTAGGAAGACGTATAATAATAACGTAAGATTAATTAAGCTAATACTACAAGGAAACTCTGCAAATGTGATAAGAGTAATAAATCTTACATCATTTTACTAGGGAATTTATTAAAAAAATAGTTTCGTATTAATTTTTTAAATTCAAATTGCTCCGTAATTTAATGAAATATGAATTTGAAAAAAAATTGAGTATATGTGTTAGTCTTTCCTCTATCCAATGGTGAAATAAAAAATATTTGACGCAAGTGTGTTTGCACCATTCTTCCATGGGTAGTGAAAAAAAGCGTTGCATCGTAATGTACAAATAGTATGATAATGCTGCGTAAATCCGTAATACACCCTTCAACAACACAAGCCATCTTGTCCAAAGCACTGTACACCTCACGTAAGTATATACTTTTACTTTCTGGTCATGTTCTCAGACAGAAATTAATAATTATATCGCTTATTTCACTCAGTGAATTCGTCAAACCCGCGACAAGTATCGACAAAACATAAAACTGCAAAACTAAGTTGATAGCTGACATATAGTATTTTGACGTCTTGGATAGATTTTTGTATTTGTTAGCATTATAAGATGACCAAAGGTGACCATTTGACATTTCCCATTTAAGCTTTGTGACATGTTTAAAAATAATAAAAACAAACAGCCATGTTTTGTTTCTTTCACTCATTATGACATGCTAATTGACATAAATGAATAAAATAGAGCTTACTCGATTTTTATTTTAGCCCGGCTTCCATGCTAGTCATTGTTCCGAGATTCGCATACGCTAATGTTCCCTCTAGTATATATACATTCTCTATGGTCAATGTGAATGGACTGACTGACAGGCGAAGACAGCGACAGAGTACCTTTTTAGTTTTTATACGGGAAGACAGCCGAAGACTCAAGACATATATAGTAATCTGTGGACTCAAGATATCATAAAAAGCCGCAAAACCAAAAACTTGACTTGACTTGACGTTGGTCATTATCGTCAAACATTTGTAACATTGAGTACATTATATATAGGGCAAATTTGTAATTTCTCGATGTGTATTTCGTCGTAACAATGAATCTAAACGACAAACAAAGTATTTACGATATATATCGTGCATGCCGGCTATGCGGTGGAGGAGCTGGCTACAAAATGCCGATTATACAGAGTTTAATAGACATTGGCGGCGAAGATACTGACTTGAAGAAGAAAATAAGTGAATGCGTGCAGTTGGAGGTACAACATCACATCACCTCCCTATCCAATTAGAGCTCCTATTGTTCCCCAATTTTCTAATAAGTCACAAATGTGAAGATGCAAGCATGTTATTGTCAAACGAACAAAAACTTCATGTTTTTTATATGAATAAAATTACCGCCACCCCGTATTTCTCGTAAGCACTGACTCAACTGTCTTTCCCGTATTCCAGGGTTCCATTACTGCTAATCCCTCCGTGCGGCACAAAGTTAGTGATAATAAGTCTCAGTGACATTTAGCAGCAGCTATGAAACGTAGATCATGTCGTTCTTATTTTCTTTTTAACCCCTGACACATCAGATGGGTGTTAAAAGCTTAATGTTCGGAAGGTGCCCCAAAGATTGAGCTTACTAGTAATATGGGTTGCACATAACTAGTAGTCTTGTTAACCACTCCAACTATGCTAAATATACCTGTGTCTGGAGTGGGTTCACATCTGTAATTCAATAGGTAGGAATCTAACTCATGATTTATTGCCAGGTCACAGCTTAGTTTTTGTGCTATTGCCTCTTAAAATTTGATTGTGTATTGGTTTGAATGACCTCCTTTAGAAACTTCCGTCCTTTTCACGAAGTTACTTCCACAGATAACAGAAAAGCGAAAGGAAAGATGTAACACATCAAAAACTTGTTATATATTTTCAGGTTAGTCTGACCGACAGAATGCCTCCGTTGATATGTGAACTGTGCGTGGACAAAGTGAATGACTACTATGAGTTCAGACAGATGTGTCACAACACCAATAAGAGCATCCGTCAACGACTTGGACTGCCGGTGCAGACGTTAACTGAGCTTGCTATGCAGGTTTGTTATATTTATTTCTTATTCTAATTTGTAATGGGGGCGATAAGACCTGCACTTACGTCCTGCTCGGGGTGTATTGTGCTTTTCCCCTTGCCTGAGTCTACCCAAGCTATCCCAGCTCCTTAACGAAGTGGAGCATTAGGTTAGCTTTAGGTTGCTTGCATAACGCATCCAATGGTGAAGGTGGTGGTAATGAATCGTTTAGTGAAGATGCTGCTGGTAATTGTGAGTTTCATCATCATAATCAGCCAGTGTCAGTGGCCTAGGCCTCCACCAAGAATGCCACTGAGCCTGATTTGCGGCTCATTGGGAGGGATATGCCCTAATCGTCTCGCTGGGCAGGTGGGTTGGCAATTGTAGGATGTAGCTACTCGTACCCGTGACGCTGCTGCCCATCACTGGCCTGTAGTATTTAACCACGCCATAATTTGAAATGGAATATACACATATACCGCCAGAGTCGGTCGCCAGAGCCTCGTTTGTCGGTCAGCAGGATGCACCACGTGCAGGTGAGGTTGACTGGGGGAAGCACTGAGGTGGTATTTGTCCTCCTTTACAGAAGATTGGGCTCTGTGGCCTGTCTTGGGAGAGGCCTACGTCCAGCAGTGGACTGACACGGGCTGATTAGGACTAGTTAGGTTAGTCTATCTTAGGTTTATTCCAAATAAACCTAAAATGTTGTATATTTTCAGGTTGAAAAAGATAAATCCGTACTAAACATCACAGAGCCAGTTTACTTATTCTCAGACTCTGATGAAGAGACGCCTCTATCGAAAAACCCTGTCAAAATTAAATCCAGACCTAAGTCTGCTATTAAGAGAGATGATGTTAGACTCAAGGTAAATTTACAGAAGTACATGCAATCCAATGATTTTCAACCGACTTTAAAAAAGGAGGAGGTTCTCAATTTGTCTATATATATATTTTTTGTATGTATGTTACGCTATTACTCTGTCAATTGTGAACCGGTCCCATTGTAATTTCATTGAGATCTGATAAGTATCTCTAGAAATATGACGATAAACGTCTCATATAAATTTGCAACCAAAACTGTCTCACGGGACATTATTTTATCACTAATGAACAGTACGAGCATCTAGGAGCAGGAAATCTGCCATAACCTTGCATAGTTCTGGCAGAACACAGTTCTTGAAAGTCTGACCATTCTAGGCCTAGCATGTTCTCCATCTTCGACCACATCATCGCGTACCACCAGGCGAGATAGTTATCAAACGCTTGCCTGTCATATATACAGGGTGTCGGGTTTCATATGGTCCAAAGGAAAACCATCAACGGAGGACTCCAACGGCTACCCAGAGAATGCCCTGCGAAAATCTATAGTTTTCGAGAAAATTGTGTTTTACTTGTTTTCAAATTAGTCCCCAAAATGTTGCAATTTATTTGAATTTTTTCCCAAAATATAAAGGCCAGAGCCCGAGATGAATAGGACTTTCAAGGTAAACTACGATTTTTTATTTAGGCTTATTATTTTCGGAGAAAAAATATAAGACATCACATTTTTTTATTTAGACAATATTCGAACTTTTACTTGGGGCAGACTTTTCTCCAAAAAATCACAATAAAAAAAAAAGTTACAACCGATTTTCAAAACTTGTCTGTTTTATCGACCTACTGTTTGCCAAATTTCATACGGCTACGACAAGAGGTTCAGGTCTAAAAACATAATTAACGAAATAGTAAAAATTTCATTTTCAAATTATTCCTTTTGCAATACACTCTGGTAATCTCTTTTTTACAGAGTTAACTCAAATGAAGAGAAGAATTTATAATAAAATCTTCGTATTAAAAGGTTTTATGTTGAAAAATTTCGACAATTTTCTTAATTTTCTTGTCAAATATAATGTTTAAAGTGTCCCTTTACACAGCAATGCAAGCAAATTGACCTCTTACTGCAATGCACATTATTGCACAGACGATAACGCTTTATGAAGATTCTTCTGATGTAATGAAAGAAGTCATTGTCTTCATTTCTTTTCTTGTGTGCAGATGCACTCAAGAAAAGTGTAAAAGTTGATATTCTTAGTTAAAGTTAATATTTATTCTTATTAATTTCGCTGGAGAAGTGAAATCTTAAGGGTGAAACTTAACCAAGTTGATGTATCCGGCGCGATGGATCTGTCTCTGGCCATCAAAATGCCTGACCTCAAATTATTTTATTTTTATATGGGAGATCGACCCCAGCTTGCGAGTGTAAAAGTTGTGTAGTCTAACAAAACGAGCATAATGGTCGTTTACCACATCATCACATATCATCAAGTGAGATAGCGGTCAAACCGTAACCGGCCTATTACGTAAATTAAACACCAAACTAAAATAATCATAGAAGAAGAAAACTAATCGTGATCACTCCTTTTATCATCTAAAAAGTAACTTTATTAAGCAATATCATGTGCAGAGCTGTAACTTTGAACTTTTATTATAAAAATGACAAAAGATAGGCTAGGAAAATTGACAATATTTTTCAACATAAAACCTCAATGTATATATACTCTTAAAGTTCCTTAATTCAAAGATCTTGGCCTTTTATTACAACTTATTTCCTTCATATGAGTTAATTCTGTAAAAAAAAAATATATACGGTGGAATTGAGAAACCTCCTCCTTTTTTGAAGTCGGTTAAAAAAGAGGTAATCTCTAAGTGAGTTCTTAAGAGTGTATTCAGAAGAAATAAATTGACTATTGCAATCCTTTCTATTTCGTTATGTTTTTAAACCTGAATCTCTTGTCGTAGCCTTATGAAATTTGGCAAATAGCAGGTCCATAAAACAGACAAGTTTTAAAAATCGGTTGTAACTGTTTTAAATCTGTATTTTTTTGGCCTGCCCAAAGTATAAGTTCAAATATCGTCTAAATAAAAAATGCATTCTTATTTTTAGGGTTCCGTACCTCAAAAGGTAAAAAAAAGGAACCCTTATAAGATCACTTTCTTGTCCGTCCCTATTGGGTGTATAAAAATCAAGGTCTTGAGTCAACACAATAAAAAGATATGGGCAAAGCAAATTTAGATTTTCGCTAAATAAAAAAATGTAGTTTTCCCTGAAAGACCTTATTCATTGTTCATAGTTACATAAAAAATTGTAATCTAAAATTGTATATCAATTGCAACATTTTCGGGGACTAACTCGAAAACGAGTAAAACGTAATCTTCTCGAAACCTATAGATTTTCGCGTAACATACATCGGGGGTTCTCTGGGTAGCCCTTGGAGTCCTCCATCGATGGTTTTGGTTTGGACCATATGAAACCCGACATCCTGTATAAAAACTAGCTGATACCCGCGACTTCGTTCACGTACACCAAGAATTGAGTGGCATGTTCATCCTCTTGTTACAAAGTATCTCCTTGTTAAATTTCAGTAAGATCGGATCGTCCGTTTAGGAGTGATTAGGTAACCAAGGTAGGTTTTTTTTTATATATGTTCACCGATTACTCGAAGATGCCTGAACCGATTTGGAAAATTCTTTTTTTGTTTCAAAGGGTACCCTTTCCAGGTGGTCCCATTTAAATTTTAAAGAAATCGGCCGAGCCGTTTTTAAAATATCAACATTTGTATTACGACGCATTTACTTATCTCGAAGACTAACTCGTACTACTAACTACGGGCACAGATTATGTAATAGTTGCTACGTCTGCTGGCTACTTTGACTAGCGACGTTTGAAGTCGGTTCTTTTAGTTTTTTAATCGATCTCGAATTATTATAATATTAGTCTGGATTAGTCTGGGTAAATAAAAGAACCTATATCTTGTTACTTACATTCTAATCATATTGTCACTTCCGCCCAGATAGTGTGGCTAACGGCTTATTATAAATCGATAAAAATAAATTGCCAAATTCCTGTATAACGTTACATAAACAGTTACCAATGCCTCTCTCACTCGCCCACAGCTACTGCGCTTTTCTCGACTTCAAATTCGACTCTTGTTATGAATTTTGATATTTTGTGAGGTAAATATAAATAATTCATAAACTTTTTTTTTATTTCATTGAGTCAACCTTTTACTGTATCGGGCGCGCGCCGGTACATCGCGCGCTGAACGAAGTAATAACAACGCTAGGTCGAGCGCCTTAGATACATTTTTGCTTGTATTGTCTGAAATAAACGTTGGTATTGTGTTTTTGTAGGGGAGTGAAATATCTGTTACGTAGTAACTATTATATAATCTGTGCCAATACTAACACCATGTTCAGACCAGGCAATTTTCAAATGACTTCCAAAAAGGAGGAGATTCTCAATTCATCTGTATGTTTTTTTTGTATGTGTGTTACGCGATTAACTCCGTTAATTGTGAAGCGATTCGAATGATTCAATTTTTTATCGGTAGGGTACATTTCCGAGGTAGTCCCATTGTAGTTTCATCGAGATCTGATAAGTATCTCCAGAGATATGACGATAAACGTCTCAAACTTGCTACTGAAACTGACTCGCGCGGCATGGAAGTCGGTTGTTTTAGTTTTTAAACTGAATTTTTATTGTTAAACTTTCTAGGGAGTTAAAACAAATACTCATTCGTTACTTTTCTATCGATTAAATTGCTCTTGATTAGCCAATCATTCTAAACCTTATTATCCACTCCATAATGCCAGCCTAAATGTTCTTCCGAGACAAATTATTGAGTAACAAGGCAAGTCATTTTAACCGGTACCTTCTCAGTTACGATTCCAAAGTATTGATACAATAAAAATAACCGGCCAAGTGCGTGTCGGGCCACGCGCAGTGTAGGGTTCCGTAGTAGCCCGTTATTCAATGCAAGTCTTTACCCGTTATAAACAAGCAACTAGATAATTCTAAGGATTTTGTATTTGGTACAAAATTATCAAACACCCAAGTTCAACGACTATTACTGCTAAACTAATAAAGTTATCTTAACCGCTATAATTTTCCTTTAAAGTTCATGAAATGCACTATTATCAGGAATTTTTCCAGATTTTTCAAGCCAGCATTTTAGCTTTTAGACGGGGGGGGGGGGGGGGAGGGGACGATAATAAATATTTTTCAAAATTTAATTTCAGCACTTTGCCGGCGTAATTTATATACATACCCCTACAAAATTACAGCTTTCTAGTATTAACGGTCTCTTAGCAAAACCTCGGACAGACAGATAGACGGACATGACGAAACTGTAAGGGTTCCTTGTCAGGACTACGGAACCCTAAAAAGTACTTGAGTTGGAATCGAAAGAAAAGTACAACCCTAGGAAGTTTGAACAACAAAAATCACCCGATGTGAAGTTGTGAACTCGGCATAAAGAGTGTTTCATTGTGTGGGTAAAATAAGTGGACATTTTAGCGCATGAGTAGTCACATGAGAATCAAACTGTTTATGACGGACAGGTCATGGCCATAATACTACATAATATAATATTTAAAATTACGATAAACAAAACATCTAAATGTAAACTATCTAAGTAATATTTATAATTTAAGATCGTTTAAAAAACTAAAAGAACCGACTTCAAACGTTGCGCTAGTCAAAGTAGCCAGTATATGTAGTAACTATTACATAATCTGTAAATAAGTAGTTAGTAGTACGAGTAAGTCGTCGAGATAAGTACATGCGTCGTAATACAAATGATGATATTTTAAAATCGGCTCGGCCGTTTTCGTTAAAATTTAAATGGCACCACCTGGGAAGGGTACCCTTTGAAACAACAAAATAATTTTTCAAATCGGTTCAGGCATCTTCGAGTAATCGGTGAACATACATCAAAAAATAAAAATAAACTGGCCAAGTGCAAGTCGGACTCGCACTAGTAGGATTCCGTACCACACTACAGTATTTTATAAGATCGAGCAAAAAATACCACTATCATTTTTCGCCAGCAAAAAATAATAATTAATAAACATTTTATTTCTTATAACGCCATTTAACGTCTAACAAAGGTGTTAGGGATCGACATTTCAATATAACGCCATCTATGGGACGTTTACCTAACTAAGTGTTCATAGATGGCGTTAAATGCCGAAAAAAACACGTTTTTTTTATGGGGACCCTCTATTATAAAGAGGAAAGATTTGAGTTTTGTTTGTTTGTTACGATTTAACTCAAAAACTACTGGACTGATTTTATAAATTCTTTCACGCTGGAAGGATGATAATAGGCTACTTTTGGTGAAAATAAAATCAGCTCTACAAATTTAAGTTGCGGGTATCAGTCGGCTAGTAAGCTATATTTTATCCCCGTATTCTCACCGGTGAAGCCGCGAGACGATACTAGTATATATATATATATATATATATATATATTTTATATCCTATAGAATAGCGTTTGACCACTATCTCACCTGTTGGTAAGTGATGATGCGGTCGAAGATGGTAAGCACGCTAGGCCTAGAACGGGAACTGGCTCTCAAGGATAGCTGCCGGATAGATGTTTGGCGACAGATTTTCTAACTTGGAAGGCAGCTGGCCCGACGGACACTAGATAGTGTCCTACCACCATGCGCGGGTTGTTGGTTTCTTAACGATGTTTTTCCTTCACCGGCGGGCCACTGTGAAAAGCGCACATAAGTTTTTCGATGGAAAAATTCATTGATGCACGGCGGTTTGAACTCGGTACCTCTAGCATCAAAGCTGACCGTTCTCCCGATTACGACACGGGGCCCTCGAAAATAGCAGTTAATCTCTAGTATAACATAATGATACATTTACAGGTGGACAAACCATCAGTACCGTCACCGTCGTTGGAGGTGGAACGACGTGAGAGCAACAGAAAACGCGAGAGCAGCCCTAAACGTGCCAGCAGGCAAAACACTGACGAAGTCTCCTTGACTCAACTCCAAGTAAGTAAAAAATTAAAATAATGTACGATCGTACAAAACGAAAAAAACCGGCCAAGTCGAGTTGGAATCGCCCACCGAGGCTTCCGTACCAACGTTGGATGATACCAATTAAGCTAGACCTCTGAATTGTATGAGCGCTCATATAACTCAGAGGCCTATCTTAATTTGCGTAAACTATGTACTCGTATGTATGGGGACACCCTTTAATTTTCAACTTTTTTTCTTTTTTTGGACATTTTCCTTTATTTGTGCTGTAAGATTGTGCTTGACAAGTGCTTGCTTCTTGCGAAATTTTATTGTTTAACTTTACGGGTACTTCCGGTTGACCTAGAATTGTCTATTTTGGTTATAAGCAAGGTCTTACAGTACAAGTAAAAGAAAAATTCTAAAAAATAAAAAAGTTAAAAATTAAGGTAAATTTTGGTACTTACAAGTTTTCGCGAAAATCAATATCTGCCCATATCTTTTTATCGTATTGACTCAGGACCTTGATTTTATACATCTAGTAGGGACTATAGACCTCAGTATCTGGTATAAATATCAACTTGCTAGGTCCACCCGTTCCTGAGAAAATCAGTGGTGACACACGGACAGACAGACAGACAGACAAACAGACGGACAAGAAAGTGATCTTATAAAGGTTCCTTTTTTACCTATTGAGGTACGGAACCCTACCGACCGAACCGACTTCACATGCCGCGATAGTCAAAGAAGCCAGTAGTCAGAATCATGTCATCAAGGTATACAAATTCGTTTATATGATTTATATCCATATCTCTGGAGATGATTGAGAGCGATCTCGATAAAATTTGAGTGGAACCAAACGGGAAGCATAATCTCTGAAACAAAAAAACAAATTTTCAAATCCGACTTTTCAACTCGGCCAGGAGTTTTGAAAGTCGGATTTGAAACTTAACTCTTAACGATTAAACTCGAAGGCCCGATTACGCAATCGGGAGAACGGTCGGCTTTGATGCCATGGTACCGAGTTGAAACCCCGCCGTGCACCAATGGATTTTTCTATAGAAAAATGTATGTGCGATTCTCACAGTGGCCCTCCGGTGAAGGGAAACATCGTTAGGAAACCAACAACCCCCGCATGGTGGTAGGACACTATCTAGTGTCCGCCTGGCCAGCTACCACCCTCAAGTTAGAAAATCTGTCACCAAACATCTAATGTGTTCTGGCAGCTATCCTTGAGAGCCAGTTCCCGTTCTAGGCCTAGCGTGCTTACCATCTGCGACCGCATCATCGCTTACCAACAAGTGAGATAGTGAAATGAAATGAAATTATTTATTTGCTAGAAATATGGTAAAAACCGATGAAACTTAAATTACGTTCAGCATATTTCGTCAAAACACTGACATGCAAATATTTAGAGTGTTATCAATTAAATTAATCTCAACATATTCAGAGACGCTACAATTACTAAAATTACAAGTCATTCATATATGATTTAAAACTTCCGATAATACAATTAAAATTAATTATGTCATTCATTGAATAAGAAAATATAATGTCATATATTATACTACCTACAAATAATTCAAATAGTTATCAATTTTATATTATTCAAATGTCTACAATATTTAGAAATATTCATTTAGATTATAGAAACAATTTTCAGTCAGCCATTCGTGCAGTTTTGTTTTAAATTGTTTGAATGGCAATTCTCTGATTACCTGTGGTATATTGTTATATATCTGAATGGTCATGAGCTTGCAGTTCTTTTTTTGCAAGGCCGTATTACTACTTATTATTTTTAATTTAGTAGGATCCCGTCTCGTGCGACGTAGAAAAGCATTTTCACTAGCACTATGTAATGTTTCAAACATTTCTGGATGCTCTTTTACAAATACACCAGCCTGCATAATGTACAAGCCAACCAAGGTCAAAACTCAGTTTTCAGAGAGGTCGGCAAGAGTCTAGTGGTCTTGCACCACATATGGCTTGTACACATTTTTTTTGAACGAGAAACACCTTATTGATATCTGTCGAGTTTCCCCAGATAAGAAGGCCATATCTGAGGACGGAACAAACGTACCCATGATAGGCTGTAAGGGCCGCTTTCTCATTAAATGTTCGCCGTAGTCGCTTTAACGCAAATATAAAACGGTTTATTTTGGTACATACATGATTTACGTGGGCCTTCCAATTACAAAATTCATCAACAACAATACCTAAAAATTTGTAGTCTTTTGCAATATTTATCTGCTGGCCTTTACACGATACCACAAAGTTTGACTCAGTGGTTTTGTATGTGCGAAATTTAATATATTTAGTTTTAGAAACGTTCGGAATTAGTTTATTATATTCCAGCCAATCTACTATGGAGTCTACTGCCAAATTAATTGAATGTCCATGATTTTTTCGATTAGATGTCAAATTACAGTTGTTTGTAGTCAAATTATTATTATGTAATGTCAAATTATCATTATTTAATGTCAAACTAGAATTACTCAATGTCAAATTATTATTTTTAGTTGTCTCATTATCTTTATTGGTTACGATTACGGAAATATCATCTGCGAAAAGGACACATTTATGTTCTGTGGCTAACGGCAAATCATCAATGTAGAGTAAGAATAAGAGTGGGCCCAATATACTTCCTTGTGGCACTCCACACTTATTTTTTTGATAGGTAGACCTATACTGCGTTGCGATGTTATCTACATTTAATGATGATATTTTGACACACTGCTTTCTATTTGTGAGGTAATCTAAAGGCCAGCTTAGTGCTGGCCCTCTAATGCCATAGCTTTCACACTTGTTTATGAGCATTTTATGGGTAACAAAATCAAATGCTTTGCTCATATCGAAAAAGAGCACTGATACCGGTTTATGCTTGTCAATTTGATGTAAAACTTCCCGTATAAGAAGATTAAAAGCAACGAGTGTAGTAGACTTCCCTCTTTAGAAACCATTCTGTTCCTCTTTAATGATTTTAAACTTCATCAAATAGTCATCAAGACGGCGGTGCATAACTCTTTCAAATATTTTAGAAAATACCGGAATCAGAGTGATGGGGCGGTAGTTGTTAATATCTAGCCTATTGTCTTTTTTATATAGAGGTCTCACGATAGACTGCTTCAGTCGTTCCGGAAATAAACCTTTTAAAAACGATAGGTTAATAATGTGTACGAGAATCGGAGCAAGTAACGAAACACACTTTTTAATTATATGTGTACTGACTCCATTGAAACCTACAGATCTCGTATTATTTAGGCTCATGATGATTTTCGATATTTCGTGTACACTGGTAGGCTTGAGAAATACACTTTGATTAGATATATTGAGGCTGTATTTTGTTTTGCCTGTATCATTATTAGACTTTTGTTTGGTGACATTTAGATAAAAATTGTTAAAAGCTTCAGCAATTTCGATTGAGTCACGCAAAACAACCTTATTTTCACATATAGAGTCAATGCCTGTTAACTGCCGTATACATTCGGATTTATTTTTGATTATTTGCCAGGTTTTTGCCAGGTATTTGCTACATTTATCTTTCGCGTATTTTAATATTTTAAAGTTTGATTTTTGTTGAGACTTACTAACACAACCCCTAAGAATAGAGCTGTATATTTGTAGTGCTGCTTTGTTTTGAATAGATTTATTTTTGTAGTAAGCTAACCTTAATTTGCATTTGTGATTACTAGATCTACGCAAACCCTTAGTGATCCAGTGTGGCGTTACTCTACCGTTCTGAATTTTCCGACGTATAGTTGGAAAGCAGTGGTCGTAAAATAAACAAAATGTGTCATGAAAATTATTAAATGCAACATTTAAGTTCTCTACATGTAACATATTTGACTATTTCATGGAAGACAAACAGTCTTTGAACTTTGTAATATTTTCTATGCTGTAGTCTTTTGTGTAGCTATACCAACATTTTGCCTTAAGGTGCCTGTAAACGGGCTACAAAAAATGCATCTTGCTGGCAATTTTTATTGACCAATATATCTCAGTATATTTGCAATGGTACCCTTGCTGCAATTTCATTTTGCAATACATTGCCGAGAGTAGCTCAGCAACATTCGGCAACTGGATTGCTGAGAGATTTTGTTCGTATACGCGCGGCATAATGCGGCAATATTGCAGTGAAGTCAAAGCGGGATAAATGATTTGCAATATAGCCGGCTAGACATGAAATTCTTGCGACTACAATGCAATATCTTGGCAATATCTGCGGGCTACACAGCAATATTGCAGCAATTGTTGCACTGTGTTGAGAGATATAATCGGCAACTTGGTGGCTATATTATTGCAGCAAGAAATTGTCAAAAAACTAGCCCGTTTACGAGCACCTTTAGTTGGTTTTTTCAAAACAGGAATAGTTAGAGTCTGACCTGTATTATGGTAAGATAGGAACAGTTCATAAACGTTTCCTTTGGCATCCTGAATATTGCTAATAAAATGGTCTATACATGAATTTTGTCGTGTAGGTACATTTATGTGGATGGACAGATTATAATTTAACGCTATGTCATGAAGCCGAGAAGAAAATTTATAATTTTTTTGTGTGTCAATATTTAAGTCACCTGTTATAACAATTTTTTTATTTGGCTTGTTTGCAGACTGCAGTCTTGTGTAAAAATGTCTCGAGATTATCGAAAAATTTACATAAATTACTGTTAGGGGTGCGGTAGAGGCACAGTAAAGTTAAATTTAGAATAGGAATATAAATTCCAGTACATTCAAAATGTTTTTCGATTGACAATTCATCACATAATTTTAATTCTATAAATTCATAGTTATTTCGCACCAGAATACAAACACCACCTCGCTTCTCAAAACAATATTACTTTCATTTCCAGATTCAATGAAGGTCTCAGATAGACATATGATATCAAGATAAATATTTTTACGTAAAAAACTGTCAATACAAAGCTCAAGGGTTTCTAGTTTATTTAATAGACCTGCGATATTTTGGTGAAAAATAGTTAATAAAACGAGGAACGAAAAAAGTCACAGCCCTCTATAGACGGGTTATTTGCTTGCTTGGGTTCTGGGATTACGCTGAAATAATCAAGTATAGTTCTTTTTTTGTGCCGAGTCTGAACGTTATTCACCTTGCTTATAGTCACAGGACTCTTCAGATATCGGTGTAGTGTCGTTTGCACCAGAGCTCCTGACCTTGGAGGCCGGTTACATTTTGCACTGAGATTGGCACAGTGGAGACGGTCCCTAATCTTTTCTATGTTAAGATAATTAGAGTCATAATATTTACAGTCAACAATGAAACTTATTTTTTTACATATCTCTAGTTGACAGCGGTATTTAGACTTGTGTATATTTTTAACCGACTTAAAAAAAAGGAGGAGGTTTCTCAATTCGACCGTATATTTTTTTTTTTTTTTTTTTTTTTAATGTTTGTTCGGGGATAACTTCGTCATTTATGCACCGATTTTGATTATTCTTTTTTTGTTCGAAAGGAGATATCCCAAGTGTGGTACCATGGTAATTTTATCGAGGTATGATAAGTATCTCCAGAGATATTGAGATAAACATCTCAAAATTGGTACTGAAAATGAATAGCGCGGCATTGAAGTCGGTTGTTTTTTAGTTTTTAAACGATATTATACATATCTCTAGATGACAGCGGTATTTAGACTTGTGTATATTTTCAAGTTTTATAAATTCACAGCTAGGAACATACAGAGTGTCTGAGTCATGCTATTTTATATCATGGTGTACAAATATTGTTATTTACATGTATAACCAATATATTGCAATTTAATTTTTCTAATCGTTTAAACGCTCCTGCTAGTTCATATAATAATTTAGCAGGGTTTTTATCATTTTCATCTACACATAAAATTAAATAATCATTTCTAGAATTTAAATCAATGGTCAAAAGCTAGACTATAAGATATTAAAAAAAAAGTTCTGAGGTAGCAAACATAAAAAAAAAACCTCCTCCTTTTTTGTGAAGTCGGTTAAAAAGTGTGTGGGTCGTCTCCGACGCACGACTGGAGTTTACTCGTTAAGAATAATTATTATTGTGGTCAAGGTCAAGGGGGCTACATATAAAATCGTTTCATAAGGAGTAAACTCCTGTATACTTTGTATACAGGTAAAATTTTCAACCTACTTTCAAAAAGAAGGAGGTTCTCATTTCGTCTGTTTTTATTTTTTCTTTTTTTTGTGTGTATGTTACGCGATTACTCCGTCAATTCTGAACCGATTTCAATGATTCTTTTTGTAATCGGTAGGGTACGTTTCCGAGGTGGTCCCGTTGTAATTTCATCGAGATCTGATAAGTATCTCCAGAGATATGACGATAAACTTCTCAAACTTGCTATTGAAATTGACTCAGGGCATTGAAGTCAGTTGGTTTAGTTTTTAAACTATCTTAATCATTCTAGTGGAGCCTTCATGGCCAAATTAACATTAACAGAAACTATTGAGGAATAGCGAAAAGTATTCAAAGGAGACTCGGGCCGATTTTGATGAAAACTAAAACTGCAACATTGGTTTTTAGGGTTCCGTACCCAAAGGGTTAAACGGGACCCTATTACTAAGACTCCGCTGTCCGTCTGTCTGTCTGTCAGTCTGTCTGTCTGTCTGTCCGTCCGTCTGTCACCAGGCTGTATCTCATGAACGCTTAGTTAGGTAAACGTCCCATAGATGGCGTTATATTGAAATGTCGATCCCTAACACCTTCGTTAGACGTTAGATGGCGTTATAAGAAATAAAATGTTTTAAAATATTTTTTATTTTGCTGACGAAAAATGATAGTGGTATTTTTTGCTCGATCTTATAAAATACTGTAGTGTGGTACGGAACCCTACAGGGGACGCTTGTGCTAAAGAAAACGACCTAAGCACTTTTACATACGTTTACTTTCAAAAAAACACAGAACAATAGATACGTAAAAGGAAACGAAACTCGTCCGGACGCGCCGGCGCACGGAAAACACACGTGCGCACTCAAACTCGGTATTCTGTAACTGATTCTAAGAACGGCGCACCCGCACCGAGTGCGAGTCCGACTTGCACTTGGCCAGTTTATTCTAAAAACCAATATTCCTAGCCGGGAATCGAACCCGTTGATTTTGAAAAACAAACACACCCTGTATTATTGCACTATTTGATTGCACTAGTCGCTAATAAGGAACGAATTATGGGAAGTAATGACATACGGAAATCTTAAGGAAAACGTTACATTCGGTATAAATACATCTGGTATAAATTTCAATTTCAATCGGTGGTGACACACGTACAGACAGACGGACAAGAAAGTGATCTTATAAGGGTTCCTTATTTCACCTTTTGAGGTAAGGAACCCTTAAAAGGAACGGTACGAGTGCGACTCCGACTTGCACTAGGCCAGTTTATTTTTAACCGACTTCACAAAAAAGGAGGAGGTTCTCAATTCGTTGGAACATTTCTTTTTATCTATGTTCACCGATTACTCGAAGATGCCTGAACCGATTTGAAAAATTCTTTTTTATTTCAAAGGGTACCCTTCCCTGGTGGTCCCATTTAAATTTTAACGAAATCGGCCGAGCTGTTTTTAATATATCAACATTTGTATTACGATGCATTTACTTATCTCGACGACTTGCTACTAACTACTGACACAGATTATGTAATAGTTACTAGGTCTACTGGCTATTTTGACTAGCGCGACGTTTGAAGTCGGTTCTTTTAGTTTTTTAAACGATCTTAAATTATGTTACATTAAACTACATACTTACGGTTCCCAGATTTTTTTTCCTCTATATTTTTTTTCTCTTGATTAATTTATCATGTATATGTTACAGGGTGTTCAAGTATCACACAAGCCTTCAGGACCTAAGTCTGCGTTGAGAAAACGCGAATTGCAGCGAGCGACTGAACCCAAACCTGACTGCGAGGTATATTTCATCACTTACCTACCCTCAAGTTAAAAAATCTGTCACCAAACATTTAATGTGTTCCGGCCTTCGAGCATTTACCAAAGGAGATGTTAACGCAAGGCGTACCCCTCTGCTGGCCATATAGCCATTTTTGGCCATATGAGCGTGCGTAACTACGCTGTATTTTTAATACTGTATGCGTGTTTCAAGCTAGTGTGTGGGATCGTTAAAGTGAGAGATTTGCGTGTGTGCAATGCGTGTTTACCTCGTCCCCCGTAAGTATCGGCAGAAAAAAATGTTTGTGGATTACGACGTTAACATCTCCATTGGTAAATGCTCGAAGGTTCCGGAAGTTATCTTTAAGAGCCAGTTCCCATTCTAGGCCTAGCGTGCTTACCATATTCGACCGCATCATCACTTACTAACAGGTGAGATAGTGGTCAAACGCTAGCTTATATGATATTTAAAAAAAATACTTACGTTGTAATAGAGATTTTGCCTGGGTAAAAAAAATATGTCTTATTGGTCCGTTAGTTGGTTTACTTATAGAAAAATTTTGGACACGATAGGAATAAATTTGAAAACCGTATATATGTAGTTTAATAACAAAAAATAACCGGCCAAGTGCGTGTCGGGCCACGCGCAGTGTAGGGTTCCGTAGTAGCCCGTTATTCAATGCAAGTCTTTACCCGTTAAAAACAAGCAACTAGGTACTTCGTCTTTGTCACTTTAAAGGATTTATTCTAAGGGTTTTGTATTTGGTACAAAATCATCCAGCACCCAAGTTCAACGACTATTACTGCTGAAGTAATAAAGTTATCTTAACCGCTATAACTTTCCTTTAAAGTTCATGAAATGCACAATTTTATCACGAATGTTTCTAGATTTTTCAAGCCAGCAGTTTAGCTTTTAGAGGGGGAGGGGGAGGGGGGACGCCCTACTGGAACAAAAATTTGCACTTTAAAGATAAATATTTCGTAAATGAAGCATTCAATCGAAAAAGGTATTAGCAACCCTTAAGTCATTTCAAAATACCTATTTAACGATACCCCACACGATGGGGTAGACGACGAAACAAAAATTCATCCCCACTTCTCATATAGGGGAGCTAACGTAAAAAAAAATATTTTTCAAAATTTTATTTCACCACTTTGTCGGCGTAATTTATATACATACCCCTACAAAATTACAGCTTTCTAGTATTAACGGTCTCTTAGCAAAACCTCGGACAGACAGACATACAGACAGACGGACATGACGAACCTATAAGGGTTCCTTGTCTACTAGGACTACGGAACCCTAAAAAAAGTGAATTTACTATTACAAACTTAGTGCTTGCCGTTGGTGCAGTACATTTTCTATGGCTCGAACTGCAAAGTTAAGTTTGTCCGTTAACATTGCCTGAGAAGTTGATACTGAAGCCTCGGTGGACGAGTCCAACTTGACTTGGCCGGTTTCATTTTAAGGCCGTGCTTTTTAGGGTTCCGTAGTCCTGACAAGGAACCCTTATAGTTTCGTTATGTCCGTCTGTCTGTCTATCTGTCTGTCTCTCCGAGGTTTTGCTACGAGACCGTTAGTACTAGAAAGCTGAAATTTTGTAAGAGTGTGTATATCAATTACGCTGACAAATTTATGAAATAAATTTTGAAATTTTATTTTTAGGGTAGCTCCCCTACATGTGAAATGGTGATGATTTTTTTTTCGTCGTCTACCCCATCGTGTGGGGTATCGTTGAATAGGTCTTTTAAAATGAATTATGGGTGGCTAATACTATTTTTCGATTTAATGCTCCATTTACGAAATTTAAGCTTTAAAGTGCAAATTTTTGTTCCAGTAGGGCGCCCCCCCCCCCATCTAAAAGCTTAACTGCTAGCTTGAAAAATCTGGAAAAATTCATGATGATAGTGAATTTCATGAACTTTAAACGACAACTATAGCGGTTAAGATAACTTTATTAGTTCAGCAGTAATAGCTGTTGAACTTGGGTGTTAGATAATTTTCTACCAAATACAAAACCCTTAGAATAAATCCTTTAAAGTGACAAAGACGAAGTACCTAGTTGCTTGTTTATAACGGGTGAAGACTTGCATTGAATAACAAGCTACTACGGTACCCTACACTGCGCGTGGCCCGACACGCACTTGGCCGGTTTTTATTCAGTTTCTACTTTTGTTTGCCAAACTCTAACTACCTCGATATTATTACTCTGCAGAGCGAAGATGAGTCTCTCTTGGTGCCTAGATCGAAGAAAAGTCGCGAGACGCCTGTGGAAAATGCGCCGCCAGCTAAAAAACCTAAGTAAGTCTAAGTATAGAAGAACTAGCTTTGCCCCGCGGCTTCGCTCGCGTATCCTATAGCCTAATCTATAGTAGTAGCGTTTCTTTATGTTGTGTTTCACTATTTCACTTTTGTTATATAAAAATTGTCTGAAGTACTGAAACACACATTTACATGTATGGTTGGTTTTATTTTAACCCACTTTAATATATTTTTTTAATTGTCTGACGTAAACGATTGGATGACAGCCCTATGGTTTTACAGCTGAATTACTTTTTTTTTTTTTTTTTTGAATCAAAGCGTTAAAATTCTGCTTTTGCTATGTTTACTTGATAATTGGTTATGATTTATAATTCTGACGTGTATATGTGCGTATATTAATACTGCCTACATACTGAATAAATGCTCTGAGTCTTGATTCTTTGAGTAGCTATCCTTGTGCAAACTTTCAACTAAATCGGTCAAGCCGTTTGACACGTAGTATTTATATTCTCTTTGCGTTTGACCGTGAAGAAGTCCCAAACAAATAAACAAACTGACTTTCGCATTTATAATATTGGTGTTGATATTCGCGTAATATACATACAAAAAAAAAAAAACAAAAAAAAAAATCTACCGGCGAGCATGTATGAAGGCGCTCATGAAAGTGGAAGAAGCGAAAGAGGCAGGATCATAGCATGTGGAAAGAAGTAGTCTCTGCCTAAAACAACGGATAAAAGGCGTGATTGTATGTTTGTATACATACAAAAAAAAACTAGTCGTAAGAGTACTCGTATTCGTTATGCATTTTCAACCGATTTCCAAAAAGGAGGAGGTTCTCAATGCGTCTGTATGTTATTTTTTTGTGTATGTTACGCGATTACTCCGTCAATTGTGAACCGATTCGAATGATTATTTTTTTTAATCGACAGGATACATTTCCGATGTGATCCCATTGTAGTTTTATCGAGATCTGATAAGTATATCCAGAGAAATGTCAATAAACGTCTCAAACTTGCTACCGAAACTGACTCGCGGGGCATGGAAGTCGGTTGTTTTAGTTTTTAAACTATCTTAACTATTCTACCCAAAAAGGTTATTTGACACCTGGTATTTTTAACCGACTTCAAAAAAAGGAGGAGGTTTCTCAATTCGACCGTATATATATAACTTTGTCGTTTATGAACCGATTTTGATTATTCTTTTTTTGTTGGAAAGAAGAATCAAAGAATCAAAATCAAAGCATTTATTCAGTATGTAGGCAGTATAAATATACGCACATATACACGTCAAAATCATAAATCATAACCAATTATCAAGTAAACATAGCAAAAGCAGAATTTAACGCTTTGAATTAGAAAAAAAAAGTAATAAACCATTCAGCTGTCATCCAATTGTTTATGTCAGAATATAAAAAAAAAAAATTAAAGTAGGTTAAAACCAACCATACATGTAACTGTGTGTTTCAGTACTTCAGACAATTTTTATATAAAAAAAAAATAAAAAAAGTGAAATAGTGAAACACAACATAGAGAAACGCAAACCGATCACAGTACATATCATGATCCAAATGGAACTGATAGTCCGTCTGTCAGCTGCATAATATTGTTTAAATAAAAATAAAAATGGCAAGCCTAGAAAGAAAATCTGCGGACAAAAGGGGAAAACTGAATGGCTGTTGAATCTACCGGTGTTTCGGAAATACTCCCATCAGAGAAGAAACACCAAGAAACTCTATGGGGCTTGTCTTGTCATTTTATCTTATTTTTTTTAATTAATTGTACATGTCAGCTTTAAAATTTTAACAATATATTAATAATTATAATACAATTTATATTTGTTCTTGGAACTTGGGGCATTCAGGCCATGCATTTTTGTCATCCATATAGTCACCTATTGTGTAGTATGATTTTTTCATCAAATTGGATTTTACATAGATTTTAAATAGTATAATAGAAGATATCTCAAGTGTGGTACCATGGTAATTTTATCGTGGTCTGTATCGTAACACCTCAAAATTGGTACTGAAAATGTTTGTTCGCGGATAACTTCGTCGTTTATGACCCGATTTCGATTATTCTTTTTTTGTTCGAAAGGAGATATCCCAAGTGTGGTACCATGGTAATTTTATCGAGGTATGATAAGTATCTCCAGAGATATTGAGATAAACATCTCAAAATCGGTACTGAAAATGAATAGCGCGGCATTGAAGTCGGTTGTTTTTTAGTTTTTAAACGATATTATTTAGTTTTTAAACGATATTATCTGTATTCTGAAGTGCCATGTATATTACTCTCTCAAAATTGTTTACACTCAAAATTAACACTTTGACTGCGGCACTTTTTCGCATATTTTTTCATTTTTTAAATTATTTTTTTATTATTTTTTTTCGTAGTTGTGGCATCAAATAAAAACTAAAATCCAACAGCAGAAGGTCACACGCACCCCTTGTGAAAAAAATTAATTTAAAATAAACATGTATTATATATATTTTTTTAATTTTACTTCCGATACCAAAAATCGAAAAAACGCACGATGTGTGTTTTCAGCACGAACAAAGTCAAATATTGGGAGTAACAATAATAATAATTAACAAATAAGGCACGATGAAATTGCATTGTGTATGAGTTCAAGTTAAATATTAGTTATTTCAACAAACAAATGATATTCCACAACCACAGACTACCCGAACCATCAAAACCAGAGAGAACACAAAAAGCTGGACCGAAGTCATCAAAAGCAACACCGACACCTCCACAACCGTCATCGAAAGCAGGCCCAAAATCTAGAAAAGTGGAACTACCCGCAAAATCGCAAGAAATTCTACCCTCAGCGAAGAGAAGAAATGAAGTTGCAATGCTGAAGTCTAACCCCATGCCACCCTCGCGGGCGAAAAGAGTAGAAGATACTCCGGTCAAAAAAAGAGATTCTACGGTACCCGCGTCCAAAGGAAAGAAGCCTGAAGTTTCACAAATACCCTCAAAAAGAAGAAGGAGCGAAGTTGGTATGTGCTATTGATTTTTAAACTACTGCCGAAAATTCGTTTATAGTACAGTGTGACCTAAACCCGCAGTTTACGCACGCTTTTCCGTGACTTAAATAGTCGATTATTGCATAATTATCTTATTCTATTTGACGGAACAGCGTAGCAAGCGTAAAGTGCCGGCTTATGTCACTATCTATAAAATAATATACGATACTCGTGACTTAAGTCGTCTATTATTGCACGGCGTGAAGTTAGCACCCGAGCGCAGGGAGGGATTCTAATAGACTACTTAAGTCGTACGTATATATATTACGATATATATATATACGTATCGTAATATACTATTTTTTTAGGGTTCCGAACCCAAAGGATACCTCGGAACCATATTACTGAGACTCCGCTGTCCGTCTGTCTGTCTGACTGTCTGTCTGTTCGTCTGTCACCAGGCTGTATCTCATAAACCGTGATAGTTAGACAGTTGAAATTTACACAGATGATGTATTTCTGTTGTAAAAATGAAAGGAATAATACACCCCATACAAAAAAACGTGTTTTTACTATAGCGCTATCTATGAACGATTGTTTAACTTATTAATAAATAATATTAATAACCTACCTTTGTGTTCACGTAACGTTCACTTAGTTGGTGTTAGAAGTTCGTCTGATATTCGTTAGATGGCGTTGTAGTTAATAAGCATGTTTGTATTGAATTGACACGGCAATCCTAATCCTAACTAGTATTATAAATGCGAAAGTAACTCTGTCTATCTGTCTGTCTGTCTGTCTGTCTCACTTTCACGCCAAAACCACTGAACCGATTTTAATGAAATTTGGTACACAGATAGTCTAGAGCCTGAGAACGGACATAGACATACTTCTTAATGCGAAAAGAGGGTTGTAAGGGGTTAAAAGGGGGGATGAAAAGTTGTATGATTTATCGTCATTTTTAAAGCTAGAAGCTTGAAACTTATTGTTTAGGCTGTTGATTCGATATAAATTAAAATGTCATTCAAAGTTTGCGAGGGGGAAGGGGGAGGGAGAAGGGGAAGAGGAATGAGGGGAGGGAAGGGAGGGTGGAAGTTAGGGGAAGGGGAAAGGGGGAGAGGGTTGGGAAGTGAGGGAAAGGGGAAAGGGGAAGAGGGATGGGAAGTGAGGGAAAGGGGAGGGGAGAGAGGGGAGGGTTGAGGAGGAGGGAGATGGGAGGGGGATTTGCGCGGCGTGGTACGGTGCGGTGTAGGTGGGATACGCATGTGTCTTATTTGTAAAATAATTAGCCTATGTATTTAAAAATGCTACCCAAAGACACTATTCCACGCGGACGAAGTCGCGGGCACAGCTAGTATAATATAATATCACAGTTTTACAATCATACAGTTTGGAAACGAATGTACTTGCGCAGAGCAACGGCGGGGTAATCGCGTGGAGGCGGGTGGCGTGGATCGCGGTCCTCAATCTCGCTTAGTTTGTGCACTCGTACTTTGCGGGTCGCCGCGACAGTGTAAGATCGAGTTTTAATTACGAGAATCGTTATGACATTAATTATAACGGTGCACACTTGTTCTGTGTATGGATGTTCCGACAGCAAAATACAACAAGGACTTATGATTTCATTTCCCCGTGACGCGAGGGAAGTTTATTCCTATAACATAAGTATCTAACGAAATATTGTCTATTATTTGAAATTAAATTATTTTATTTCATGTGAAATACCTAAAGTACAAAAATGGTTGTTTGTAAAATTATTTCGCACATAACATAGCACATAAATGATTAAAACAAAAGCAACAAATGTTCAATTTACATTAATACTATTAATTATAATAGGCTCTATACATAGTTATTTATTAAAATTGTGCTGACAGTAAAAAATGACTTCAAGCTCTGTGAAAAAAATTACTACCGGCATCATTAATATTTGGTATGTAGGCAATGATCTTCTATCTATATAAATTTAGGTTTGTAAGTACATACGCATCACGTCGCTATAATCTTATGTGTTTACACTACTAATAAGTTTATTTGATATAGGTACCTACTTACCTACCTTCGCTTCGCGCACAGGCTACGGCTGATCACGCAATGATAGATTATTTATTTTTATGTAAAAAGGTACGATATCTCTGTGAGACATTCTTGATCTTTTATTTTTCAAAATCAATAACATTTTTTGTCTCTTAGTATATCAATCAGCTCGTAGTTTGTTTTTGACAACCCTTGCACATTTGCGGCTGACAGCGTATGTACAGTATCGGTCAAAATTGGAGAAGCAGTCTCAAAAAGCAATAGCATGACAGCAAAATATGCACATACGACCTTTTTCTATAAGACGTTTTGAAAGTAACATAATGAAAGAGAAAGATAGAAGAGATAGAAATACTCTATCTCTATCGCACTCTCTTATTATGAATCCATTAGAAAGAGCGCATGTATTAATTGTAGAATAGCTAGACCAGTTTTGCTTCTTTTATCAGTTTTACAAATAATGAGGGTAGATTTGAAACAAAATGTATTGATGGCATAAATGTATGAAGATAACATTGTCGGTTGGTGAACTTTGGTGGTAGTTGAAGTTTGGTTAGTAAATAACTTAAAAAATCAAAATGCAAGCAAATATAATTATTAAAGACGGCGAATATTGAGGCATTGCATAGAAATGGACTAAATAAATTATATTATCTCAAATGTATAGTGAAAGCGGCATAAGTGTAAGTTATTGCCGAGTGATAAGTGTTGAGAAATCCTAGTTGTGAAAGTAAATTGTTAATAAAGTGTGTTTAATAAGATTTGGTGTTTTCAGACGGATTTTATTCGCAATTATGGAATGTTGACCGCGCACACCATGGGCATATTATTATTTTCTATGCCATAGGGTTTAATAATGCAAAGATGAGCGCGAGACCAGAGATGTCCTGAGCAACTGTAGCACCGATTACATAATAGCTACTTGGCTGTAGTCCCCCTGGATCTAGTTTGGGGAAAATTTACGTGACAGATATAATATGTGCGAATATAGTGGATTACGAAGGCTTCTTGGTTGAATACTCAAAGGCTTCTTATCTGCATCGAAAACAATAGAAGTCACACGAAATATTAATTTAAAAGTATATAAAAACTAGGCGATGTGCCGACTGTGATAATTTATAATAAGTAATTGTGTAAGTTATGATTATAAAGGATTAAGCTTCAATCCTCTTTTCCTATAGTAAATGAATAATTAAGCTTATAACCTTAAATAATCAATAGGTAAGAGCAATTCTTAGATGCAACCAAACGAGTGTTATTTTGTCAAAGAATAAAATTGTCAATGAAGACGGTTTCAATTTAATATAATATTAAATAAAAATAGTAGTTTATGATATTTCGATATGTCGTAAATCAGTTTATTTAAAAACATTGTTGCTGTGTATTCATTTCCTCAAAAACTTAAGATAACATCACCGTGCTATTTATTTTATTTCACATATAACATAGATCACCAATTTACCTATAGTAGCGAAGTTTGTTTAAACAGATATAAAATAATACAAGCTATTAATAATAGTTTTTTTATTTTAAATATTTAATAGACTAGCGTTTGACCACTATCTCACTTGTTGGTAAGCGATGTTGCCGTCGAAGATGGTAAGCACGCTATGCCTAGAATGGGAACTGGCCCTCAAGGATAGCTGCCGGAACACATTAGATGTTTGACGACAGATTTTCTAACTTGAGGGTGGTAGCTGGCTAGGCGGACACTAGATAGTGTCCTACCACCATGCGGGGGTTGTTGGTTTCTTGACGATGTTTTTTCTTCAAACCAAAAAAAACTTCAAAAGCGCACGTATATTTTTCGATAGAAAATCCATTGTTGCGCGGCGGTTTGAACTCGGTACCTCTGGCATTCAACCAAACGTTCTAGCGATTACGCCACCGGGCCCTCAAAATTATAACAAAATCATGCAATGCACGGAGATTCGAACCCGGGCCTAATGCTTCCTTATCAGTTCATTTTACCACTCGACCAATCTGCCATTTATGACTCATTCGAATTTAAGCATCCGTTACTTGTTGCCTAGCTTTCTCAACTTTATGTTAACTCAACAAAAAGAAAACTAGTATACAGTGGAATATTGTTACCTTTACCAAATGTATCTGACGCTACGTTTCACCTTTTTATTCGTCTGTGGTCTGGGTAAGCATGCCATCTATGCCGTACTTACGTGTTATTGTTTGCGTTGGAACATTCGACAGAAATATCGTGCAGGCTACTATGAACATTGAGGTGCTACTGGACTATTGTCCCTCGATAGTACCTACTCGGGCGGCGGTCTCGTCCAACATCAAAGGCGATTCTCAACTGTATGATTGTAAAACTGTGATAATATTATACCTACTTATATATTATTATACTGCCGTTCGGAACCCTACGTGTGCGAGACAAAAGTCTGACTAGCACTTGGCCAGTTTTATTTCAACCGACTTCCTAAACTGAGGACGTTTTCAATTCGTCTGTATGTTTATTTTATGTATGTCGTGTCCAAGCAGGCGGGGTTAAAAGTCGTGTCTAGCGCGTCGATAGTCGGACTTTTGTCTCGTTTGACTCAACTGTCATAACAGACATTGCAGCACATGCGCGAACCAATCCCTGCTTTCGTTCCGAATTTAAATCAATCTCCAAGCCAATCATTTATAACTTCGAGAAAGTGATTCTTATTTAGAATCTACTTCGTTTTAGTTTGAAGGAGGGCCACTTTTTGTGTGGAATTTGTTCTGAATTAGAGTTCCTGACTTATGATATATTCGTAGTATACATTATTAGTACATCCATGCATAATACATATAATATTTCAGTAACGCCTCAACCCACTTCCAAATCCAGGCGCGAGGTGTCGCCTGTGTCGATATCTAAGTCGCAGAAAACTGAGGTACCCTCAAACGCCTTGAGGTCTAAGGTGAGTTACCGACTTTTACTTCTGGCAATTTTGTCCATCTGTCCATCTTATTTAGCGATAAGTCCGTTGTTTGAAGTTAAACTTTAGCAGCTAGTATTACATATACAGTTTAAATTTAAAGTGTTACAATAGGCTTTGTTATCGCTAACAGCGATCTCTTCCAGATAACCTTTGTATGGAGATTATCGAGATATATAAGTAAATGTTATCCTTCTTCTTACAGAGACGTGACCCCTCCCCGAAGTCCAAGAAGCCCGAGCCATCAGCGCAGCGCCCGGGTGCTGCCCCCCATCAGAAGACGGTCTGTGAAATCTGCGGGCTGAGATTCAAGACTCTGACTGCCAAGTTATCGCATCTGAGGAAACATGCTGCTGCGAATGCTAACAGGTAGATAGATAGAGGTATAGATAGATAGATAGATAGAGATATAGGTAGATAAATAAATAGAGATAAAGATAGGTAGGTAGATAGATACATAGAGACATAGATATAGATCGGTAGATAGATAGAGATATAAGTAGATAGATAGAGATATAGATAGGTAGATAGATAGATAGATATAGATATAGATCGGTAGATAGATAGATAGAGATATAGATAGGTAGATAGATAGATAGAGATATAGATAGGTAGATAGAGATATAGATAGGTAGATAGATAGATAGAGATATAGATAGGTAGATAGATAGATAGATATAGATATAGATCGGTAGATAGATAGATAGAGATATAGATAGGTAGATAGATAGATAGAGATATAGATAGGTAGATAGATAGATAGAGATATAGATAGGTAGATAGATAGACAAGACTGATAGTAGATAGGTAGATAGATAGATAGATATAGATATAGATCGGTAGATAGATAGATAGAGATATAGATAGGTAGATAGATAGATAGAGATATAGATAGGTAGATAGATAGATAGATATAGATCGGTAGATAGATAGATAGAGATATAGATAGGTAGATAGATAGATAGAGATATAGATAGGTAGATAGATAGATAAGACTGATAGTAGATAGGTAGATAGAGATATAGATAGGTAGATAGATAGATAGAGATATAGATAGGTAGATAGATAGATAGATATAGATATAGATCGGTAGATAGATAGATAGAGATATAGATAGGTAGATAGATAGATAGAGATATAGATAGGTAGATAGATAGATAAGACTGATAGTAGATAGGTAGATAGAGATATAGATAGGTAGAGTGATATAGATAGATAACCAAGTTAAGAGTAGTAAAAAAAAAGTGTGGTGTTTTTTTTTTACATTTTATAGGCTTTTTTTTATACTTTATAGGCTAACGTTTGACCACTATCTCACCTGTTGGAAAGTGATGATGCGGTCGAAGATGGTAAGCACCCTAGGCCTAGAATGGGAACTGGCTCTCAAGGATAGCCGCCGGAACACATTAGATGTTTGGCGACAGATTTTCTAACTTGAGGGTGGTAGCTGGCCAGGCGGACACTAGATAGTGTCCTACCACCATGCGGGGGTTGTTGGATTCTTAACGATGTTTTCCTTCACCGGAGGGCCACTGTGAGAAGCGCACATATATTTTTCTATGGAAAAAATTAATTGGTGCACGGCGGTTTGAACTCGGTACCACGGCATCAAAGCCGATCGTTCTCCCGATTACGCCACCGGTTATTTTATGAAACCACGATGCAAGTGAAACTTTTTGTTTATGTATATTCATCCTGTATATATTATAGAACTGGAAATGTGCTGTTTAATATAGTTATATACGCAAAAACGGTTGAATGGATGATGCAATAGGATATTGAGATAAACTTGATAATCCTGGTGAATGTTTACCTTAAGGCTATAGCAATTTGATTTAGATATATGTCACCGGTTGAATAGATTTTGAAACAAGTCGGTACGAGAATACATGTAGTTTGAATTTGATCCTGGCAAAGATGGACAAGGCACATATAGCAAAGATTGACATGCCACATTAGCATGTATACAAATATGGCTGCGGAAGCGTCCGCCAATCACAGCTACACCTAAATGTCATACATCATATCCACCAATTAGCAACGGCTGTAATGCGACATGCAAGTAAAAATAATTAATTGAACCTACAGCCGCCTGCTGCGTAAACATAGGGACTAAAACTCCGTAATGGCAAATGCTAAGGCACTCGAATCTCTTAGCAAAGATTCGGGTGCCTTAGCAATACATACTAGCGTATGTATTGTTACCATGAGTACTTTTTACTATACATGATAACCTACGAATAAATAGTCAGGAAGTCTAATTCAGAACAAGAAGGAACAGAACAAATGCCACACAAAAAGTGGCCCTCCTTCAAACCAAAACGACGTAGATTCAAAATAAGAATCAATTTCGAAGGTACAAATGATTGGCTTGGAGATTGATTTAAATTCGGAACGAAAGCAGGGATTGGTTCGCGCATGTGCTGCAATGTCTGTTATGACAGTTGAGTCAAACAAGACAAATGTCCGACTAATGACGCGCTGGACACGACTTTTAACCCCGTCTGCTTGGACACGACTTTTGTTGAGCCATTTTTTTAAGGCAGTTACAGTTCCTGACTCATTATTTATTCGTAGATGATAACGTATTTAGAACGATTTTTACATTAAATTTATTTCTGTACCTAAGACTCTTATATATTACTATTTGTGCCCCGCGGATTTACCCGCGTAGTCATCGTTCCCGTGGGAATATCGGGATAAAACGTACCCTATGTATTATTCCAGGGTCTAGGCTATCTACATACCAAATTTCAGCTCAATCGAATCGGTTCAGTAGTTTTAGCGTGAAAGAGTAACAAATATCGATACAAACCTTCGCATTTATAATATTAGTAAGACACTGGAAGCTATTGAGAGGAGAGCCAAGAAACTAATCGCGACGACCTACTAGTAAGCCAGAGACTCCAAAGTCTCGCGCATCGCCGCAAAGTCGCTTGCTTATCGGTTTTTTTAACCGACTTCACAAAAAAGGATGAGGTTCTCAATATGACGGTTTTATTTATTTTTATTTTTTTATGTTTGGTACCTCAGAACTCCGTCAAATCTTAACCGATTTGAAAAATTCCTTTTTTGTTTGAGAGATTATGCCTCCCGTTTGGTCCCATTTAAATTTTATCGTGATCTGATGATAATGATGATAATCATCTCTGGAGATATGGAGATAAACAATATCGCGGCATTTGAAGTCGATTTTTTCGTTTATTTTTTTTTAATGCAAAAATGGTTAGCGCTTCATCACTATCTCACCTGATGTTAAGTGCCTATTCACTCGCGACTTGAAGACCCCTATGTTGTATCTAATCGGAAACACAGACTCGGGCAGAGAATTCCATTCCTTGGATGATGAAAGAATAGGCGAATCTCTTTACGCGTAAATGGTATATCTACCATGAAGCGGTGGCGCCTCTTTGTTTTGTACGATCATTAATTATTATCGGATACATTTCGGAGAGTGTACAATGGAACTGCATGATTTTATTCCGTCATTCCCATTTTATAATCGGACATCCGGAGACACTAAAAGACGCCACCGATTTATGTTATGTTATACCATCTACCCGAACGAAGCGATTTGCTTCTTCGATCATCATATAGTCAGGTCAAAATCGACATTCACCCTTGTTGCATACATTTTCAAAACGCTGAATTTTTGCATGAACGTTAGGGAATCCATTATAATGAAATAGGCGTCACGAAAGATTTTGAAATCCTCTTCCGTAATGTGGGAACACATTTACTATTCACGAAAAAACCTACATTTTGGTAATTAACTTAAGTTTAACGAAGTTTAAACCGTTTTTTTAATATTTTTTCAATAGTGCGCAAAAACAGCTCACATGTGTCATGGCGTCGGCTGTGACGTCACGCATAGGTTAATAAATGACATACTTAACGTAGTAACTATTACATAATCTGTGACAATGAATACACGTGGGTTGTCCAAAATTTAATAACATTTTCAAGAAAACCTCATAAGAGGACCTAGGCGTGACGTCATGCGCTGTGATTGGTGTTTCAATTAAAATGGCCGATTGCAGTATTTTAATGTTTTATTTTATTGAACATCTTAATAATCTCAATTTTTTATATAAAACTAAACTAGTGTTTTAATATGTATTTTCTCCTAAAATCATCAAATCTTCGATTTTTTGATACTGTCGTCATGCCTATTGTGAAAAGTCCCCATCGATCCCATTTGTGCAAAAAAATGTATGCAAGATTAAGTTATGTTTCTTTGAAGTGTCACTTTATATTTTTGTAAATTGTTAAACACAATCCAAAATTTCATCGTACCGACGGGACTCGAACCCGCACCCCCCGGATTACACGTCCAGGTGCTCTGCCAATTAAGCCACGGTTCGATACATCGATACGACGAAATTAGTGGATTGCATTTGTTAACCCAATTATGCATTGGTGTCGGATTTGAAAACTGTAATGATTTCTTCCGAATGATTAATTTACGTAATAAGTAGTCATAGATGGCGCCACCAATGATATTTACTCGTATCGTACATCTATAAGAAGTTGAACGACAAAAATCGCCTGGTCTGAACCTGGTATAACGTTCATGTAAATATTAAGCTTCTTGGGAATTTATGCAAGAGGTACCCGTATTTTTCTGGCTAACTTGACTGGGGTAATACGACCCGCCAAGGAATTGAAAACCCTGCCTAAGCTTTGTTTCCGGTTAAGTACAATATGGGGGTCTTCAAATCGAGAGTGAATAGGTATCTTCTAGGTAAGCACGCTCCATCATCGATTGCATCATCACTTAACATCATAAATATATTATTAAGGATGTCATATGGGTGCACGTAATAGTACGGTTGGCAACTCTACATTAATCAGGGGAATTAAACATTTGTTTTAAGTGTGACGTTCGACGTCTAGATGAAAGCTGAATGGCTCAATACCTTTGTTTTTTTTTGTAAATTTAAATACCTTTGTTTTTTTTTTGTAAATTTAAAGCAATAAGTTATGTTTCTGTTATATCTATAATAATAATTATTGAATATGATCTGTTTAATTTTATTTGACGTGTGTAAGTGCAAATTTTTAATTTGCCCATATACTGAATAAATGCTTTGACATGACGACTTTGTTTCCAGTAGTAAAGTAACGAAGCCGCCGCCTACCCCGGAGCCCCCTAGTGCTTCGCCCCCACAGAAGGTGGTGAAATGCATAGTCTGCAAGATGAAGGTCAGATCCAAGAATTACAGTGCTCATCTCAAGACCCACACCCCATCGTTTACGCCTCTCAGGTCAGTTTATAAATAATTTCTTTTTATGATATAAGGTAACAGGACAAACACGACGCTCGCCTGATGGTAAGCGATGACGTCTACTTATAACAGATGCAGCGGCATGCATCATTCTGAACTGCCAGAATTTTGCATGTCACTGCACTGCGCCTGTCACCTTAAGACATACAGATGTCACATGCCCTGTACGAGGCATGCCTTTTAAGTTCTGTCGTTTCCATATTTCTCGGCAATTTTGAATTTGGAACTGTTCTATATTCGAATGTGTTTTTAATTTTGAATTTCAAAACAGTTGAAAGTATTAGGATTAATGCTATTGTTTAGTCACAGCGTCGATTGGAATCTGTCAGGTCACGTACGAAAATGAATCTTTCTAAGGAAAATGTTCGTGCAATAATTTTCTACAACTTTAGAAGAGGCCTGACACGGCTTCAGTGTTTTGAAGAGCTAACATCTGAGTTCAGTGATGAAGCCCCATGTCTGCGGACTGTCGAACGCTGGTATTTAGAATACCAGCGTGGACATACTAGTGTTAGTGACAAATCTCACGAAGGACGCCCAAAATCCGCCTTCACTGAAGATAACTTCATTGCTGTGAGACAACTAATTCTCGAAGATCGTCATGTGACGTATCGAGAGATAGAGGCTCTATTAGGCATCTCAGGGAGAACCATTCAGAAGATCTTGCATGAAGCGCTTGGTGTGAGAAAGCTAGTTTGCCGTTGGATCGTCGGAAAGTAGATGCGGTATCTGCTTTCCGACGATCACAAGGCGGCCCGCGTCAGATGGTGTAAGAAAACTCTACAAAGGTTCAACCGAGGAGAGTCAAATCACGTCTACGACATCATCAGTGGTGATGAATCTTGGATCTATGCCTACGATCCTGATTCCAAACAGCAATCTACAATCTGGGTCTTTCAAGATGAGCCAAAGCCGACTAAAGTGGTTCGTTCTCGAAGCACTTCAAAGAAGATGGTGGCCACGTTCGTTGGAAAAACCGGTCATGTTGCGACTATTGCACTTGAAGATCGTAGAACGGTTAACTCAGAGTGGTATACCACAGTTAGTTTACCCACAAGTCATCGTCGAACTTCGAAAATCTAACTTACCACGACAACTCAAGCTAACACAGCGCTCGTCGAACGATTGAGTATTTGAAGCAGGAAAAAGAGATATTCTTCGATCAATCGAAAAATCTATCGAGATATTTAGAAATTCTTGACCATCCTCCATTCAGTTCTGACCAAAGCCCTAACGATTTCTTGACATTTCCTAAATTTAAGAAAAGTCTTCGTGGTCAAAGGTTCCAGTCCGGTGAAGAAGCAGTCTACGCTTTCAAGTCAGCCATTTTGAACACCCCCACTTTAGAGTGGAATAAATGTTATAATAACTGGTTTGAGCGAATGGAAAAGTGTATTAAGCTACGTGGTGAATACTTTGAAAAACAATAAAACGTACTATAAAGTTCTAGTTGTGTTTTTTTCTTCAAACGACAAAACTTAAAAAGCATGCCTCGTAATTTCACTGGACACCTTGCCATCTCAACTGAAAAACATTCCTATTTCACGGCTGAAAATTAATTGGCAAAGTAGTGGTACCGCCCCAGGCGGTCTAGCAGAAGTCCTACCACTACTATAATTTAAATATTTCAGTAATCTTAGGGCCAGTTGTGTATAATAGTGTAATACAAACATAATATAAGGTAGATTTACATAAATGTGTCACAATGAACCTGTATAACTAATCTGCTGTTTATCGGAACAGTTTTCGAGGAGAAAACAAGGATTCCCCTGTTTTCTCCTCGACGAAACCTTATTTTAGTCAATATTTTGTTGGTGAAATGGTTCTGAGTTGTCCCTATCGCATTTCTCTTCTTCTTCTCTTCTTCTCTTCATTCAACTCTTGTTGGTTGTTCGGGCACTGCGCGACGGCAATAGTTTCTATCCTACCTATGTTATACCTATGTTTCAAATTCCTCGCACCCGCATTTGCCCTTAAAACGCGTTGTATGAGAGGACCACGACTCTATAATATGATGATGAAGGTGGTAATGGTGATAAATGTCCTTCAACTATACATTTTTTCCAGACAAGCGTGCAATCCGTGCGAGCTATGGTTTACCACGTCCGAAGAAGCAGTGTACCATCATCGCAGACACACGAACGGACTGCCCTACACATGTACCAAATGCTACGACGATTTTAGAAATACGCAAGATTTCGATCTGTAAGTTTTTATTAGCTTATTATTAGCTTCACCTGTATGTTTGTAACCGACTTCTTTGGGCGCGATTTTGACCCACTTTAAACGGCCAGATTTCGTTCAAACGTAGATTTATCGAGGACCGATGACAATACACTAATTTGATAAAAAAATATTCCATTTTTCAACTAAAAAGTAGAAAATAAATAATAGTTAAAAAAAACTAAAAAACTCGCTTTTTATAGAAAACCGAACTAAAAAATAGAAAATAAATTTTAATAAATTTAAATTAAGAATATTGTTAAAAATTTCAATAAATATAAATTAATAATAGTGTGAATAAAAAAAATATATTTGATTTTTAAAAAAGCGTGGGGTGCTTTTAAGATATTATCAAAATGATAATCAATCTACTCATATCTGTCAATAAAATATTTATAACTATTGACACCATGCACCTCACGCTTTTTTTTAAATATTTATTTTTTATTCACACTATTATTAATTTATATTTATTGAAATTTTTAACACTATTCTTAATTAAAATTTATTTTCTATTTTTTAGTTCGGTTTTCTATAAAAAGCGTGTTTATTAAACGATTATTTATTTTTACCTACTATTTAATTACGTAATCAGCCATATTCGGGTGACTTCGCATTTGTAAAGTGTTGTCTCTGTCTCAATCTAACTGGTGGTAGGTATAAAATAAGTATTTTCTTGATTGTTGATATAGATCAGAAATAAAATAGGTCCCATGACGGAGCCTTGCGGGACATCAAAAAGTAATTTGTTAATACTTATTGACTAAAAACAAAGTTGAAGGGTTGAAGACGTGAGGTCAAACACTAGGCTTTAAGATATTAAATAATAGTATTTTGTAAAAAAAAATCTAAAATCAAATAATGTGTTATGGATGAAGTGTTAGTACTGTGACTTTTTATAATAAAATAACTGAACACTACCAAAAGTTAATTGTGATAGCTATAAATAACTTTGTATCATTGTACCTGATAAATTAAGATTTTTTTAAATATCATATAGGCTAGCGTTTGACCACTATCTCACCTGTTGGTAAGTGATGATGCGGTCGAGGATGGTAGCACGCTAGGCCTAGAATGGGAACTGGCTCTCAAGGACAGCTGTCGGAACACATTAGATGTTTGGCGATAGATTTTCTATTTTTTCTTTCTCTTGAGGGTGGTAGCTGGCCAGGCGGACACTAGGTAGTGTCCTCCCACCATAGGGAGGTTGGAGGTCTCATAACGATGTTTTTCCTTCACCAGCGGGCCTCTGTGTAAATCGCACATCATTTATCGATAAAAAAAATCCATTGGCGCGCGGCGGGGATTGAACTCGGTACCTATGGCTTCAAAGCCGACCATTCTCCCACCACACTACTGTGCCCTCAAATATATTTGATTTGATTTAAGCGTAATATTCGTGTATTGTACAGACACATAGTCCGCAAACAATGCCTGCCTACATACGAGACTCCGGACGTGAAATGCGACGAGTGCTGGCAAATGTTCCCCACCTACACACTGCTAGAACAACATCGATGCTCGGGACAGAACGCTCGACCTGGTGGTATGTATCTTTTACTAATTTGGACAAATATTGAATATTTATAGACCTGTAAGAGTACAGGTCCCAGGTTGGTTCCTTGAGGAACGCCATCTTTTATGTAACAATGTAATTAACTCTTTACTCTACTCTTTATCGGGGGGTATGCATACAAACAAGCCTTTCAGGCAATTTTTCAGCTTAATTGCTATTATAAATTTTATAGTCCACAAAGAGTATAGGTTCCAAGATGGAATATATAATTTATTTTTCCTTGTAGAACGCCACTCTTTTTTTTTTTTTAAATCAGTGTCAAGCGCTTGTAAGTGGGCGGTTTGCATACAAACAAGATTCCGATTACTCAAAGACGCCTCTCGAAAATTCTTCTTTTATTTGAAAGGGCACACAGGGAGTTGGTCTCATTTAATTTTCATCGAGATCTGACGAGTATCTCCAAGGATATCTAAAGCATTAGTGAGCTGTTTTGCAGATATCTTTTACTAAGCGTATTCTAGACGGATGTAATCCAGCGTCCCAATAGAGGTGACCTTGTTTACAGCTGTGGATTGTGTTTTGGCTACATAGATGTCATCCACGCGCCAACACGCTAGCGGATGGGAACTCTCGCCCGTACTCCAAGGACGTTAAAGGTCAAATCAAAATTGGATTACATCTATAGTCTAGATGGATGGCAACAATCAAGGTCACTTCTGTTGAGACGCTGCATTATATCCGTCTCGAACATGTTTTATAATCATTTTCACGTAGTAAGTCACCTATGACAGGTCCATCCATAGGACGTAAATATGTGACGTCACACACGTTTTTAATTATTTTCATTTGCAGCGGAAGATGGATCTTTGTCGGATGTCCTCCTTTAGACATTTCTTCTCGTATTTAAGCAAGCGTATTAGCTGATTTGTAGATATTATTGATAGTTTATAAATCAGAAAGAGTATTGGTCCCAAAACAAATCCTTGGGGGACGCCTAAAAATTATTCAAATTTTGCGGGGTTTTTAGTGCAAGTCATTACAAGATTTTTTTATAATATGTATCTTATAGGCAAGCATTTAACCACTATCTCGTCTGGTGGTAAGCAATGATGTGGTCGAAGATAGTGAACACGCTAGGCCTAGAATACTCTGACTCTCAAGTGCTGTGTGCTGCCGGAACACTGTAAGGTTATGTCGGAAGATTTTCTCCTTGATGGTGGTAGCTACTTCTTGGTAGCAAGTCAGTAACCTATATATAATATACTTCTACCACCTATGGTAATATGCTGTTACCTCCTGTAGTGTAGTTTAGTAGCACCAGTGAAGTTTAAAGTAAAATATCTTCTATACATAGGTAAATGCAGCAATTGCAGTCGCTCCTACTCCCTTATGAAGCATCTCGTTGCTCACGAGATGAAATGCACCGCCAAGAAGAAAGGTAAGATGTTTTGTCTAGCTGTTATAGCTTCATAGATCATCATCATCTTCATATTCCTACCTTTATCATTGTCATTCAGAAAATCAGCGTTCGGGTAGGTATCTGCCTGAACATTTTGTGCTGAGCAGCTAAGTTTATAAGTTAGTTTTTAGATGAATAAATTTATTTTCTTTCTTCTTTCATTCTCTTTCATTTGTGTTTATCTGCTGTCATTTCTGCATCCACTCCCTTTACATCCATATCTTTAATCACACTTTCTTCTTTCTTCCTCTTCCTCTATCATCATCATCATCATAATCTTCCAACCCTTATCCCACATAAGTGGGGTCGGTGCAACATGTCATTCATTTCCATGTGTGTCTATCCGCAGTAATTTCCGTATCCTCTTCTTTTACATCCATATCTTTCATCACACGGTTCATCAACACTTTGTTTTTTCTTCCTCTTCCTCTATCATCATCATCATCTTCCTATCCTTATCCCACTTAAGTAAGGTCGGTGCAACATGACATTTTCTTCCATTTGTGTCTATCCGCAGTCATTTCCGCATCCTCTTCTTTTACATCTATATCTTTCATCACACGGTTCATAAACTCTTTCTTCTTTCTTCCTCTTCCTCTATCATCATCATCATCATCATCTTCCTATTCTTATCCCACTTAAGTAAGGTCGGTTCAACATGTCATTCTCTTCTATTTGTGTCTATCCGCAGTCATTTCCACATCCACTCCTTTTACATCCATATCTTCCATCACACGGTTCATCCACACTTTCTTCAGTCTTCCTCTTTCTCTATCATCATCATTATCATCATCATCATCATCATCATCTATCTATATATATCGTTAAGTGGGGTCGGTGCAACATGTCATTCTCTTCCATTTAGGTTTTGTTATGGCTTCATAAACACCATATAGTACCAATGTTATATCATTTCAACCGACTTCTAGAAAGGAGATGATTCTGTTTTTTACAGGTAGGGTTAGGTAGTTTTCATCTCCAAGGTCTCATTGAAATTTTATCGAGATCTGATAAGTATCTTCAGAGATATGACGATAAACTTCTCAAAATTGCTACTGAAACTGACTCGCGCGGCGTGGAAGTCGGTTGTTTTAGACTTTCTTAATGATTGACCACTATCTCGCCTGGTGGTAAGCGATGATGTGGTGGAAGATGGTGAACACGCTAGGCCTAGACTATTCTTACTATCAGGGTCAAATCTGTTGTTGTTGGACAGTGTTTTGTGTTGTCAAAATAAATGTCTTTTACTATAATAGATCCAACCGTTTATTTTCTATTTGACAGATCTAATTTGACAGTTATAGTGTTGTGACCAAGTGATTATAGTGGACACGATATCGATTCATTTTTCTATCGAGTCTGTGCGGAAAGAGAACAGTCGTAGGAATGGCGCTAGTAAGTAGTAGAACGTCATTCTATTATCACTTTTGTTACATTGACACGTAATAATAATCTTCCTAAATATTAGAGCGGGGTTTTTAAAACGTTCTATTACTTACCCCATTTTTGTCTATGGTAAGCAGTAGTATTTTTTCAAGGTAGCAACACTCAATGGTCCACCGCCATTTTGTGTTTGTCACTGTCATCTGCCACTCGCAACAAGACGCGCATGGTAGTCATTGTTTGCTGAGTTTTGTATTGTTTTATATTCGAACTATAAAATGCCGAAAGGATCAGTGCTGAAAAGACAGACGAGAGAAATGGTGATCAAGCTTCGTAATTACTTTGAAGCAGAGTATCAAAATGGCGGCCCGCTTTTACCATTGTAGCAAGTGCGTAGGTATTAGTGCACCTACGGTTACAAAAATTACTACCGAAGCCTACGGAACAAGCGGCATGCAGGAGAATAAGCTTCGTACGCCGAAGAAAAAACGCCAACCACGTCGTGTGACATCGGTTGACAACTTTGACCCAGACGCTATACGCCGTCATATATATAACTATTACTTACGTAAAGAAGTTCCAACACTTGGCAAAGGTCTTGAAATAAATTGGATTTACTTATAAAAAATCGGACAATCGCAAAATATTGATGGAGCGTCGCGACGTAGCTTTCGCTCGTTGCGAATTTTTGAGCGAAGCCAAAAAAAATGCAGATTGGTCAAATCTTGTTTTCACTGACGAAACTTGGCTGAATGCGAACCACACAGTGTCTAAGAACTGGACTGATGACACCGCTGCTTCCACTAGCTCAGTGCCGATGGGAAAAGGAGTACGCCTAATCTTTTGCCATGCAGGGTCTATGAAAGTATTCATTCCGGATGCTTTGTTGGCCTTTAAATAATAAAAAAACAGTTGAGTACCACGAAAAAATGAATTCTGAGGTTTACGAAAGTTGGTTTAAGGAAATGGTGTAATCATTGGAAGAACCGTCAGTCATTATTATGGATAACGCATCCTATCACTCACGCCAAATTGATAAAATGCCGACCCAAGCCGACAAAAAACAAGTAATCATTGACTGGCTTCAACGACATGGCGAAAATGTTGATAACTCCTTACTAAAAGTACAATTACTAAATATATTACGAACAAAAAAACACTTCCCAAAACGATATGTGATCGACGAAATAGCTGCAGAACATGGTCATTGGGTTCTTAGACTTCCACCCTATCATTGTCAATACAATGCCATTGAATTAATATGGGCTCAAGTAAAAGGACACGCCGCTCGAAATAACACAAAACCCCCATTCACAGCAAACAAAATGCTTGATTTATTAAAAAATGCATGTGTGGAAGTAACTGCGGAAAACTGGCAAAATGTAATTCAAAAAACACAAGAAACTATAATGGCAGATTGGGATAACCACGTGGCCATAGATAATATGAATCAACAATTAATTATAAATGTCGGCGATAGCTCGAGTGACAGCGACGATGAATCTGATTTTGATTAATAAATAAATAAAAATAAAAGTCACAATAATTGTTTCATATCATTTCATACCAATCTATATTTATACTACATTAGATTGCTACATTATACCCGTATAAAAATAGTTAATAAACAATATCGATATCTCAATCGTAACATCACTATGTTGATAGCCATAGAACGTAAATTTTTAAAAACGTTTGTTATTTTATGTAATTTATAAAAAAACTACTGCACTTATGGACTCAATTTGTTAAAGATGATTATTATACGGGATCAAGGAGCAAACTTAGGCAGTTGTCATATTTTTAAAATCTCGCATTTAAAAGTGAACTTTTGCATAACATGACGCAGTTACGTTCTATTGGTGCTGTCAAAAAGAAAATAAACGGTTGGATCTATTATAATAAACTCCTTGGAGTCTGTCCAAAAAGAGAACCGTCATAGAAAATGAGTGCGCGCGTGTTGATGGTTCTAATTCAATATATTTGTTGCGTTGACAACATTGCTATGTCATTGCCAATACGACTAAAATTGTTTGATACATTGGTACAGTCCCACAAGTATAACTTGGCTGTGGTGGTTTTTGGAAATAATTCCGCTCTCTTGAAACTGTGAGTGACGTTTGAGAGATTACCGCGACATTATTGTTGATAAATCTGCTACATTAAAATAGTTCAATAATGCCAAAAGTAATTAAAAGTGTTTAAGAGAAACTGTTATCAAAGTACAAAGTAAAAGCACAGTGGCGCACAGGCACGCCAAGTTATAATTGCCGGACTGTAGGCCTACTCTTATCATTATCGGGTGGTACTATGTTTTTTTTTATATAGAACTAGGTCTCTCCACTATCTCACCTGATGTTAAGTGATGATGCGGTCGATGATGGAGCGCACTTACCCAAAAGATACCTATTCACTCGCGATTTGAAGACCCCCATATTGTATTTAGCCGGAAACACAGACTCAGGCAGAGCATTCCATTCCCTGGCGGTTCGCGTGATGAACGAAGATGCAAATCGCTTCGTTCGGGTAGATGGTACATTCACCATAAATCCGTGGCGCCTTTTAGTGTCTCTGGATGTCCGATTACAAAATGAGGAAGGTGGAATCATTTATGGTGGAATTATGCAGTTCCATAGCACACTCTCCAAAATGTAACCTATGTATATACCTTTTTTTTATGGTAAAAGGTAACAGGGCAAGCCCGACGCTCGCCTGATGGTAAGCGATGACGTCTACCTATGACAGATACAGCGGCATGCAAAATCTGGCAGTACAGAATTTTGCATGTCACTGAACTGCGCCTGTTTCCTTGAGACATAAAGATGTTGAGTCTCACATGCTCTGTAATTTCACTGGACACCTTGCCATTTCAACCTAAAAACATTCCTATTTCACGACTGAAAATTAATTGGCAAAGTGGTGGTACCGCCCCAGGCGGACTAGCAGAAATCGTACCACTACAGAACCTTCCTTCCTTACCTTTGAATTTTAGTTCATCGTAAAGCCACGACGTTTCTCTTTTTGCACAGACTGTAATTATATTATTTTGTTTGATTGGTAGAAGAGCCGCCAGCTCAACCGGACCTGCTAAAAGATATGCTGCCCATGAAAGTGAGGATAGTCAAATGCGACCTGCTGTTGAAGACAAACGATGATGACGCTTATGATGTCTCCGGATTATCTCATGTAAGTTGGAGATGTTCTTTATATACATTGGTATCTTTATACACATAATTCGTCGGAATCTTTGTTTATGTATGTTTACCGAATACTTAAAGATGTCTTTACCGATTTGGAACATTCTTTTTTGAAGTTATACTTCTTTTGGCGCGATAGAGAAAAATGCTGAGAGTTAATTTTTACGATGCGCGCGCACACCGACACCTAAATTCTACACCGTGAAGTTAGTTTTAGGTGGCATGACTATGTCCAAGTTGTATATGTCATATTTAACGTCATATTTTTACGTTAATAAAACCTTTTTTTTTTAAATAAAATCTTTTTGATTAATTTTAATATATATCGTTAATCACTACTGCATTTTAGTTTTTTTTTCCATACGCCACAGAAGTATAACTTCTAACGCGTGTACATAAGTACACACACTCTTTTTTTTTGTTTCTAATTCTTCCCAAATCTTCTGCAGAATTAAATTAAAATTCGTTAAAATTTAAATTTTAACGAAATCGGCCGAGTCGTTTTTAATAATATCAACATTTGTATTACGATGCATTTATATACCTTGACGACATGCTACTAACTACTGGCACAGATTATTTAATAGTTACGACGTCTTCTGGCTACTTTGACTATCGCGACGTAGGAAGTCTGTTCTTTTAGTTTTTTAAACTATCTATTATTAATATATATCTATTATTATATATCTATTATTTAACTACTCCATTTTTTTAATATCTTATATCGTTTGACCACTGTCTCACCTGGTGGTAAGTGATGATGCGGTGAAGGATGGTGAACACGCTAGGCCTAAAATTGTTTGACTGTCGAGGGCTGTGTGCTGTTGGAACACCGTAACGTTTAGGCGGCTGGATGGTTGATAGTTCTCCTTGATGGTGGTAAGCTACTGGTATAGGCTAGCGTTTGACCATCTCACCTGTTGGTAATTGACGATATGGTCGATAATGGTAGCACGATAGGACTATAATGGGGACTGGCTCTCAAGGGTAGCTGCCGGAACACATTAGATGTTTGGTGATAGATTTTCTAACTTGAGGGTGGTAGCTGGCCAGGCGGATACTAGATAGTGTCCTACCACCATGCGGGGGTTTCTTAACGATGTTTTTCCTTCACCGGAGGGCCACTGTAAAAAACGCACACAAATTGTTCGATAGAAAATTCAATTGGTGCACAGCGGGGATTGAACTCGGTACCTCTGGCTTCAAAGCCGACAATTCTCCCACTACCACCACTGGGCCCTTAATGTATGGCGTTATTTATATTGATAGAAGCCGATTTAATTTTTTTTTTGAAGGAAGGGTATTTGAGACTCATTTCTCAACCTCTCAAAGTAACAGGTGTAGTGCGGTGAAGCACAAAATTCTAACAAACCAGAGTTTAGCGTGCCACAGCATGTCTTATAGCCAACATCACCTCCTACCATTAGGCGATCGTCTTGCTTGTTTTAAATTTGAAGATCACTGACATATTTTAAACGCCCGGTGATATTTAACCGCATTTTTACATCTTTAACCGACATTAAAAAAGGGGGAGGTTCACAATTCGTCGGTTTTTTCTACGTTTGATCACTATCTCACCTGTTGGTAAGTGATGATGCGGTCGAGAATGGTAGGCTATTATTTCTAACACAAAAATACCTGAAAAGTGAAACATTTGAAAGCCACGCGCCTAAATATTTTGGTGAATTAATAAACTGCAAGATGTTAAATGAAATAGCTAATTTTGTGTAATATTGTTACAGCGATTCGGCTTAGACCGGAACTCCAGCTATCCCTACCTCTACTCAGTGGGCGAACCGGTTAAAATCCGAACCGAATCTAATTCCGACCACATGGTCTCAATATCAGATGATATGAAAGAAGAATACCTCAATGAAAATGACCCTACCAGTCAAAAACAATTCAAACATTGGGATTCTGAAGATTCAGCCGGTGCTCTATCTGATGCCTCGAACAAAACAGCCGATTCACTGTCAACAATATCTCTAAAAACAATTTTCTCAAAGAAATACTTCGGTGAAGTACCCAAAACGCAACGTAAAGATTTGGATAAAGCTTACGATTCTACTTTGAGCATAGATTTTGGGAATATTAGCAAAGATGTCGACACTATAATCGGGAAATTGTCTGATGAAACGCAGAGTGATAAATATGATTCTGATAGTATACTGGATAAGAATAAAGCTGTAAACGTTGATAGTTCGGATACAGACGCTGACCATGTTTATAGTACACCAGCTGAAGACAAAGAATCGGACAAGACTAGTCCCAAGGATAATACTAATAACGTCGGTGATGAAAAGGACGAACGAATAAAGAGAGAAATGATTTCTATAGATGAAGAGATGAAATCAGAAAGTGAAACCTTACAAACAACGGAAAACGAAGCTGACAAAGTTGAAACTGAAGAAAATATTGGTGAACAAATAGATGAGAGTGAAGACAAGAGTGAAAATGCAACTGAAAGCAATACGCAGAAAAATGTTGAAGAAGCAAGTAATAATATCAAAGAAGTTGAACCTACGAATGACAGTAAAGACATTAAATTAAACGCTGTCCAAAGTGAAGAATCAAATACAGGCAATGCTGCAATACATGAATCAGAAAGCACTGTACAGAAAAATGTAAAAGATGAAATTGAAAATGGAGCTGCGATTAAAGATAAAGACATTGCATTCAATGATGTCCAAAATGAAGAATCAAATGTAGTCAATACAGACGATTCCCAATCATCTGAAGTAATTAACTACAATGATGTACATTCAATTGATAAAGATTCACAAGATTCACTTAATAATACCTCAAATATTACCGATACAGTATCTCAAAACGGTTCCCAATCGACAAGCAATTTAACAAACAATGACGATTTAGTATATAAAAATGAACCGCACGTTGCCTCAATAAATAATGATAATACAGAATCTAGTACTAGCTTTAAAGACAGTATTTTTAAAAGCATAGAAGCCTTAGCAAATATTGATAAATTTAATATAAACGATCTTAACGAAGCCGACAAACTTTTAATGAATGAAATCGATGAACAAATAGGTGAAAATGTGCCAAGTCTTAATGACACTGACACAAAAGAAACTAACAGTGTTAATAACAGTGAAAATCGACTTAAAGACGATATAAATAAGAGTGAAATTCAATTAAACAGTGGCAAAGATGTCGATTTAATAAATAATGATAATGATTCAATATTTAATACATTGAATAATGAAATAGATTCTAAAATAGAAGAAAATGAACGAAAGCAAACTGACTTGAGATCTCTAGATCTTGATAATGTATCAGACGAGGAATTCAATTTTGATATATAGTGTCTAGTATATAAGATACATTATGTAAACAGCAAAATACTAACAAATAATAAGTCGTTTTACGTAAGAAAAGTAAAACTTCCAAGTTCATTCAATTTATTTCTCAACATCACTAATTATTTTTTGTACAACTCTATCTGTTGAACTTTAGCGAATACGTCTTCGTAGTTACGGCGTTCTACAATAGAGGGCGTTTATAAATATAATATCACTTCCGCTCCCTATGGACCGTGACGCTACGTCACTTCCTGAAGAACTTTCACTTCATAAACCGGCTAAGTGCGATTTGATTCGCGACTGACGGTTCCATAGCTGGTCAGATGGACACTAGACAGTGTCCTACCACCATGCCGGGAGTTTCTTAACGATGTTTTTTCTTCATCGAAGGGCCACTGTGAAACTGCTTACGTAACATGTTTAACCGACTTCAAAAAGAGGAGGTTTCTCAATTCGTCTGTACATCTAATATATAAAATTCTCGTGTCACAGTTTTCGTTGCCATACTCCTCCGAAACGGCTTGACCGATTTTGATGAAATTTTTTGTGCTTATCCGGTATCTATGAGAATCGGCCAACATCTATTTTTCATCCCCCTAAATGTTAGGGGTAGTCCACCCCTAAATTTTTAATTTTATTTTTTAGACAAAATTTTTTTATTTCTTTTTTTTATGATACAACATACAAAAATACATACAATCCTCAATTTTCACCCTTCTACGATCAACCCTTATTTTTTAATAGCCATTTATTTATATGGCAAAACAACGTTTGCCGGGTCAGCTAGTAATATATAATATCGTTTAAAAACTTAAAAACAACCGACTTCAATGCCGCGCTATTCATTTTCAGTACCAATTTTGAGATGTTTATCTCAATATCTCTGGAGATACTTATCATACCTCGATAAAATTACCATGGTACCACACTTGGGATATCTCCTTTCGAACAAAAAAGAATAATTGAAATCGGTTCATAAACGACGAAGTTATCCGCGAACAAACATTAAAAAAAAAAAATAATACGGTCGAATTGAGAAACCTCCTCCTTTTTTTGAAGTCGGTTAAAAAGATTTAAGCGTACAGACAGGGGGAATGACTTTGTTTTATATAATATGTAAAGATTATACAAACATTCTACATAGAAATCGCGACTACAAGTATCACAAATAAGTATATTTTTAACCGACTTCCAAAAAAGTAAGTTACTCAATTCGACCGTATATATATAATATATTCTCTAATATATAAAATTCTCGTGTCACAGTTTTCGTTGCCATACTCCTCCGAAACGGCTTGACCGATTTTGATGAAATTTTTTGTGCTTATCCGGTATCTATGAGAATCGGCCAACACCTATTTTTCATCCCCCTAAATGTTAGGGGTAGTCCACCCCTACATTTTTTATTTTATTTTTTAGACAAAATTTTTAATTTCTGTTTTTTTATGATACAACATACAAAAATACATACAATCCTCAATTTTCACCCTTCTACGATCAACCCTTATTTTTTAATAGCCATTTATTTATATGGCATAACAACGTTTGCCGGGTCACCTAGTGTATATATATATATATTTATGTTTGTTCGCGGATAACTTCTTCGTTTATGAACCGATTATGATGATTCTTTTTTTTGTTGCAAATGAGATATCCCTAGAATGGTACCATAGTAATTTCATCGAGATCTGATAAGTATCTCCAGAGTTATGGAGGTAAAAACCTCAAATTTGGTACTGAAAATTAATAGCGCGGCATTTGAAGTCGGTTCTTTTAGTTTTTTAAATGATCTTATTATAACTTTTCATTTTGTCAGCTCCTGCAAAATGAATGAAAACAGTTTTTTTGCGTTTTCGAACTTTTTTAGTACCTACCCTAACCTCTGTTGGTCTGAAAGAGTAGTTTTGGTCCTTCTGAGTAACCACATCGAATGGCATCACAAAAGTGTTTGTGTAAATTGACGATTTTCTTGCTGACTGTACATTTTTAGGGTTTCGATACCCAAAGGGTACCAGGAACCGCTTTTATTATATGGATATCTGATACGGACTATCTCTGTGCAAAAGTTCGGCCAAAATCGGTCGAGCTGTTTGACTGTGAAAAGGGTAACGAAGAAATGTACAAAAAACAACGTTATAAAAAATACGTTTATAATATCGTTGTTGATTATATTTTTAGTTAATTATATATTTAGTATTTTAATTAAATGCTACGCCCTCGGCATTATTTCAGATAAATTTATTTTAACCGACTGCGTAAACGAATTAGGTTCAATTCTTTATGAGTATGTTTGCTGTAAGTCTTGACCTAAATTAGGTTTTTTATTCAAGATTTAAATTTTTTTAATTAAATAGTAGGTAGTTACGTAGTTTTATTTCAAAGTACTCGTATTAAAAAAGTTTTTTTTTTATCAAATTTAAAATAAAAGGGGGTATTGTATTCGTATTAATTTTATTTATATGTCAATAAATGTCGAATTTAAATCTGCACACTACGAATAAATAATAAGTCAGGAAATGTAACTGCGTTATAAAAATGACCCAATAAAAGTCGTGTCCAAGCAGGCGGGGTTAAAAGTCGTGTCCAGCGCGTCATTAGTCGGACATTTGTCTTGTTTGAATCAACTGTCATAACAGACATTGCAGCACATGCGCGAACCAATCTCTGCTTTCGTTCCGAATTTAAATCAATCTCCAAGCCAATCATTTGTAACTTTGAAAGTGATTCTTATTTTCGATCTACGTCGTTTTGGTTTGAAGGCGGGCCTCTTTTTGTGTGGGATTTGTTCTGAATTCGTAGACTGCAGATATAGTGTTCGTAGAGTTTGACCACTATCTCACCTGTTGGTAAGTGTTTTAAGATAATACTTAGTACTTTTTGATGTACCTAATTTTTTTTTAGTTTCATTATGGCTCCACACCATACTAGCCAGTGTCAAATGTACCTGTAATTCTCGGCTTTTATTAACCGACTCCACAAAAAAGGAGGAGGTTCTCATTTCGTCGGAATCGTTTTTTTATGTATGTTTACCGATTACTCGAAGATGTCTGAACCGATTTAGAAAATTCTTTGTTTTGGTTTAAAATTCTTCCCAGGTGGTCCAATATACATTTTAACGCAATCGGCCTAGCTGTTATTAATTTATCAACATTTGTATTACGATGCAACTACTGACACAGATTATATAATGGTTTTGATTTTAAAATTATCGTGAATTTGTAACATTATATGTCAATGTTCGATTATTTGGTGATGATTCATTCATTCACATCGTGATCTCACCGCGTGACCTCACTCCCGAGGAAGAGCGACTGACTCGCTCGAAACCTAGGTCGAGAAAATTCGACTAAAGGTACGTGAATTACAGCCGGTATATAACAATAATAATATGTAATAGTTACTACGTCTACTTTGACTAGCGCGACGATTGTTATCGGTGCTTTAGTTTCTTAAACGATCTTAAATTATTTTACCGCTCCATCGGCCGCGCCTATTTTCACCTTCACATCCGGCGTGGCCTTTCCGTGCCATGCAGTTTTTGGGCGCGATATTATCTTGGAACACAAAATTTCGACCCCACCCCAGACTAACGGTTTTTGATGTTACAGTGCCACAAGTATAACTTGGCGGTGGTGGTTTTTGGAACTAATTCTTTTAATTGAAACTGTGAGTTTGACGTTTGAGAGATTACCGCGACATTATTGTTGATAAATCTGTTACATTAAAATAGTTCAATAATGCCAAAAGTAATTAAAAGTGGTTTAAGAGAAACTGTTATCAAAGTACAAAGTAAAAGCACAGTGGCGCACAGACACGCCAAGTTATACTTGCCGGACTGTATATGCCATCCTTGTCATTTTTCTTAAATTTTAGAGCAGCACAGGGCTGCGTTCACGACCTACGCTCGGAGTGCAACCAAACGCTCTAACCCCGTTTACGACCTCAGCAGGGCATAGCATGGCAAGGGGACTATTTTGTCTTTCCATCTATCCGTGTTTTGTTTGGTGAAGAAGGCAAATTATAAGTAAAGTTTTCGACAATTATAAACGCCCGTTGACTTTTAATCAATTCTTTTTTAAAACTTTTTAATACTTTTTAATACGAAACAAAATCAAAACTCTGGGTTAAACTTCACCAAGCGTTTAAATTGTTGTGTTGATCTCCTGTCAGTGGCGAAAATAGGGAAATAATTTTGTCTTTCCCCCGGGGATAAGGCCATGCTAGCCCTGCAGAGCGTCACATTCGCTAAACGAGTTAGAAAGAGAGGTTAGAGCGTTTGGTTGCACAGGTTGCACTCCGAGCGTAGGTCGTGAACGGAGCCCAGCTATATAATGTACGTCTATGGTCCGTTATTATTCCCGCTCAAATACAGGGTTATTGGTGATTCGACGTATTCCCGGCAGGAGCAGATAGGGGGGCTAAAATGCGATAATGCTAATAACGTATGGCATACATTGAGGGGGCTAAATATGTCGCAGTTTAGCCCCCTATCTGCTCCTGCCGGGAATACGTCGAATTACCAATAGCCCTGTATAATTATGACCAACCGACGCATAACTAGATATCTAGATCATTAATATTTGCAGTCACCATGATGTACAGTTTCTGCACTCACAAAATACAGGCCTAGCCTAGTTTGGGCAGGCCTCCCTCACTCGCCCATAGCTACTGCGATTTATACCTAAACTTTCGTCACCTGCGCCGGTACTATCTGCCAGTCGGTTGTCACTGCTCACGCGCGCGCAACGTATATTATTATTCAAATGACGGGATAACTGCGCATTCGTATTCTATCTTAGAAACGATTTAAGTTTTTCATAGTCATTTTGCGGGTTTGACAAAAAACAAGCATAATATGTTTCATTTTTTATGCTACCGATACTAAAATGACATGACGACGTAAAATTCACTTTTCCGACATGAAATTCGACTCTTAGTTAGGAACTTTGATGTAATTTTGTGAGGTAAATTAAAAATGATTCATACTATTTTTTAGTTTATTGAGTCAACCCTTTACTGTATCGGGGCGCGCCGGTACATCGCGCGCTGAACGAAGTAATAACAACGCTAGGTCGAGCGCCTTAGACACATTTTTGCTTGTATTGTCTGAAATAAACGTTGGTATTGTGTTTTTGCAGGGGAGTGAAGTATCTGTTACGTAGTAACTATTATATAATCTGTGGTTTGGGGCTTGTAGTAATGATGGGCCAATTAATATGTAGATTCTGTGCAAAATGAGAGCCGTCGTGGCGTTACGATGAACTAACATTCAAAATTAAGGAAGGAAGGTACATACCTACCTAGTAGCACACGATAATGATAAGAGTAGGTACCTACCAAGTATCAAACATTTTTAGTCGTACTAGTAATGACAGAAGTGTTGTCAATGCTACAAAAACAGTAAATTAAAACCACCGACGACCGACGTGACCTCAATTTCTACGACGGTTCTCTTTTTGCACAGACTACCTGAAATAATTTTTATTTTCAATGTCCAATCTGTAATGTACGATTTTTGCATGTGTAAATAAATAATATAAATAAATTGTCAACACATCATTTAACGTAAAATGAGAATGTGTTGTCTCTATAGTATTAAAAAAAAATTACAATTTTTGTTCACTATAACACATTACAATAATATATATACAACAGTATCACAGTATCTTGAGTGCAATTGGCGGTCTTATCGCTCAAAACTATATATTCTAGACAACCTCTTTAGTTAGTTTATTTTATTTTGGCAACTGTTAAAACTTCTTTAAGTCTGTATTAATTTTAAAATAAATAAAAAATATTTCAATTATGTTTAATTAAATATAAATAAGTAGGTTTTTAGTATAAGATATTCTAAGGAGTTTTAAGTTACACATATTATTAATATTAGCTTACTTTGGTATTAGAAATGTACATAAACAGCGGTAAAAATAAATTACTGTTTTTCTAAGAATTTTGTCTTTTATTATATTTACTTAACGTTGTGGTAGTATGTATGAGACACTAATTTTCAGCCGACCGAAAAGCGTTCTCGATTTGTCTGTATGTTTTTTTGTAAGTATGTGAATCGTTTTGAATTATTCTTTTTTTATAGGTTCATGTCAAGTTTGTACTAAGTATTTAAATTTTATGTAGATCTGATAAGTATCTTCAGAGATATGACGATAAAAGTCTCAAACTTGCTTCTGAAACTGACTCGCGCGGCATGGAAGTCGGTTGTTTTAGTTTTTCATCTCTGTCCAATGCTGGACATAGGCCTCTCCTATGGCACGCCACTGAGCTCGATCTTCAGCTCCTTGTTTCCAACCGCTACCAGCCAGCTTGCGTATATCATCGCTCTACCTAGCTGGAGGGCGTCCTACACTACGTTAACCGAGCCGTGGTCTCCACTCTAGAACGCGTCTACCCCAACGGTTATCGGTTCTACGACAGATGTGACCAGCCCACTGCCACTTCATCCAAGTATCTTTTCTGAGCTTCAGCTTGCTAATCCTTTGAGCTAAGCGGATAACTTTGGTTCTTTGACGGATGACTTCGTTTTCAATTCGATCCTTCAGAGAGACTCCGAGCATAGATAGGCTCCATCTCCAAAGCTCGCTGAGCGACTTTGAATTGGTAAACTAGTCGCACCGTCAGTGTCCACGTCTCGGCTTCGTAAGTAATAACCACAGACCTGCTACATATTGAACTCGATTGCGTACACCGGCCCCCATGAGAACGACCATGAACGGAGTTTGTCCCTTTCTTTTGTATGGACAACTTATATATAGATACCATACGTATACCATACATATAGTATAGAACATTTATAGGACTATCAGGTTGTTAGACAAGGACACACTCCCACCTTGGTGTCTCTCAATTGGGCCGTTTTGTTCTACAAAGATTTTACAACCTTATTATCAAAGCATACGGATTAAATTGAATTTGATTTTATTTTTTTAACTATTTTAACTATCTGTAATAACTAATTGTACTACATTCTGGAAATATATTATAATTCAATTGATATTTATATTATATATTTCAATTGACTAGATACGCCTCGTGGATTCACCTGTCTCTAAAAGTATCACACGTCCTATTCTAACCTATGACCATCATTAGATGATTACTTGTTCTCCTGTATTACTCAACTCCTATTATCCCTTATGTAAAGTTACATTTTCAATCGACTTCCAAAAAGGAGGTTCTCAATTCGTCTGTATGTTTTTTAGGGTTCCGTAGCCGAATGGCAAAAAACGGAACCCTTATAGATTCGTCATGTCTGTCTGTCTGTCTATCTGTCTGTCTGGTCTGTCTGTCTGTCTGTCCGTCAAGAATCAAGAATCAAGAATCAAAGCATTTATTCAGTATGTAGGCAGTATAAATATACGCACATATACACGTCAAAATCATAAATCATAAAATAAATCATAACCAATTATCAAGTAAACATAGCAAAAGCAGAATTTAACGCTTTGAATTAGAAAAAAAAAGTAATTAAAAAGTTAAGTTAAGTAGTTTAAAAAAAATGTTGAAACTCGTATTTACTTATTTATTTACAGAAGTACTTGTGTGAAATGTTGAATAAAACGACTATCCAAACTTAAAACCCCCGCTTCATCCCCTTAAAGAGTGTATTATGAAAAATTATTTCTTAGTGGATTCCTAAGTCAAAATAACTATCTGCATGCCAAATTTCAGCGCAATCCGAAACAATATTGATTTCAGACTTTGTTACCCCACTTCACCCTTTTAGCGGTGGAATTTCGAAAAAGCCTGAAACACGTATTTACTTACTTACGTACTTGTAAATTTCGAATATAAAATACTATCTAATATTTTTTTCCCGTACAAACTTTGAACCCCCGTTTCATCCCCTTCAGGGGTGAATTTTGGAAAATCCTTATATATATCCTTATATATAATCTTATAAATAGAAAAGACTATTTAATCTTGTTTTTCCATACAAACTTTGAATAGGGATTCAATATATATATATACAGGGGTTTCATCTCCTTCAGGGGTGAATTTTGGAAAATCCTTTCTCAGAGAGAACTAACGTCGTAATAACTATCTGCATGCCAAATTTGAGCACAATCCGAAACACAACAATATTGATTTTCACACTTTGTTACCCCATTGCACCTTCTTAGGGGTGGAATTTCAAAAAAACATGAAACATGTATTTACTTATTTTTTTACTGGAGCACTTGTATGAAGTTTCGAATAGAAAATACTATCTAATCTTGTTTTTCCATACAAACTTTGAACCCCCGTTTCATCCCTTTCAGGGGTGAATTTCGGAAAATCTTTTCTCAGAGGGAACTATCGTCGTAAAAAGTATCTGCATGCCAAATTTCAGCGCAATCCGAAACAATATTGATTTTCACACTTTGTTACCCCATTGCACCCTTTTAGGGGTGGAATTTCAAAAAAAACATGCAACACGTATTTACTTATTTTTTTACTGGAGCACTTGTATGAAGTTTCGAATAGAAAATACTATCTAATCTTTTCCATACAAATTTTGAACCCCCGTTTCATCCCTTTCAGGGGTGAATTTCGGAAAATCCTTCCTCAGAGGTAACTAACGTCGTAATAACTATCTGCATGCCAAATTGCAGCGCAATCCGAAACAATATTGATTTTCACACTTTGTTACCCCATTGCACCCTCTTAAAAACATGCAACACGTATTTACTTATTTTTTTACTGGAGCTCTTGTATGAAGTTTCGAATAAAAAATATAGATAGTATTTTTTATAGAAACAAGATTAGATAGTCTTTTCTATCCGAAACTTCACATAACGGCTTCATTAAAAAATAAGTAAATACGAGTTTCAGGTTTTTTTTAATTACACCCTTAAGAGGGTGAAATGGGGTAACAAAAGTGTGAAAATCAATACTGTTTCGGATTGCGCTGAAATTTGGCATGCAGATAGTTATCACGACGTTAGTTCCCTCTGAGAAAGGATTTTCTAAAATTCACCCCTGAAGGGGATGAAACGGGGGTTCTAAGTTTGTATGGAGAAACAAGATTAGATAGTCTCTTATATTTGAATTTTAACACAAGTACTTAAGTAAGTAAATACGTGTTTCAGGCTCTTTCGAAATTGCACCCCTAAAAGGGTGAAGTGGGGTAACAAAGTCTGAAATCAATATTGTTTCAGATTGCGCTAAAATTTGGCATGCAGATAGTTATTTTGACTTAGATATCTGCTAAGAAAGAATTTTTCAAAATTCACTCTTCAAGGGCATGAAGCGGGGGTTCAAAGTTTGGATAGTCATTTTATTCAACATTTTTTTTTTTGAATAAAGAGGATTGCGAAGGAGTTTCAGTAGGCAGTTGGTGCTATTGGTATACTCCGACTTCCCACAACTCAATAAGTTTTGTGTTTATAAGCGGTCGTCTCAGATTAGATACTTTAGGTTTTAGTTTGTGAATGGGGTAGATTAAGTAGAGTTAAGATATTAATATGATATTTTTATTTATAATTATTTATTTATCATAGTTAAGCTTATTATTAAATTAAATAATATAACGTTTAATTTTTAATCGTATTTATATTACATATTATATTTTATTATTTATTTATTAGTTGTTTGATTAAATTTTTTTTTTATTTTTATTTTTAAGCTTATTATTAAATAAAAAAAAATATAACGTTTTATTTAAAACGTATTACAAATAGAAAATGTTTTATCGTTTTTTTTTTATTATTATTATTAGTTTTTTTTTCAATATTATTATTAATATTTTATTATTATATGTGTATGCATGTATGTATACTCAAATACTCAAATACTCATTTATTGATAAAGCTGATTTACAAGTCATTTCTGGTTTTTTGTTACGGAAGTAACTCAAATTCAATAAATAATACTACAACTTATGTACATAAGTAGACATTCAATGATCATAATGATCATAATATAAATATATATGTAAATGTATATGCATACGTACATACAAAATATTGTGTTTGCGTATTTGTGGATTATTTACAAAATGAATTTTTTAGATTAAAGATAAATGATTTTCTTTTATAGCAGTTTTTGTTTGTCATTCATTAATCTAACCCACTAATCAATTACATTAATTAGTGGGTTAGATTAATGAAGCGTAAGAATATTGTACTAATAATTATAATTTTAGCAGCTATTAGGTGCAGGTAGTCAGATTCGAGTTAGGATCATGTGTTAAATTTTTTAAGATGATTTATTATGTATATGATGTGCGATTGATAAGTTTCTGCCGAGTCTTCTTTAGTTAAAATCTGAGTTATGTTGAATGGTTTAGGAAGAGACGAAGATGTAAGGGTATGGTTAAGTCTTGTCATAGCAAATCTAGGACACTCTTCGATCAGATGCTCGAGAGTTTGGGGTGTGTTGTTGTCACACGGACAATTTTCATCCCTGGTAATTTTGAACCTGTGAAGGTAAGTTTTGTGGTATCCATGTCATGCATTCAACATTTCACACAAGTACTTCTGTAAATAAATAAGTAAATACGAGTTTCAGACTTTTTCAAATAGTCACGCGATAACATGAAAACGGGTGAATCGATTTGGCTAATTCTTATTTGATGTATTTAATGATAGAATCGTTTTTACAAAAGAAAATATTTAAGTAAACAAAAGAAGTTTTTAACGCGGGCGAAGCCGCGGGCACTTCTAGTTATTGTATATGGATGGGGATATGATAGACATAGATATGATAGGATATGATAAACTATGGATAGATGGTACAAAATATTATTATATCAGTATTATTATTATCTTTTATTTAATTACATTCTCGGGTCATTAACGCCCGGTCCTTTATAAGGCATTGACGGAGCCGAAGCCAACATCAAGAGGCCCTTTACAATTTTAGCTTATCTATTGTTTGTGGATGGAAAGATGATAAACTATAAAAAGATAGTACATGTTATCATGGCTATGAATGTGTGCTGCTTAATGTCTGATTCTGGTCTATGGGATGAGGTACGGCACCCGCCAATCGTGCCTCATTACAAATTATTAAGACGGGTGGTGACTTGCTATACACTGAATGGGCCCCCCATAAAGGCGGACCGGTATGTTGGCGCCGAGGGGCAACATTGGCGTGGATAGCTAAGGGTGTTGAGAGGTGTGCTGCACTTTCACTAAACGCTACTAGCGGCTTTATGCCTTTAACACTTCCACCCTGGAGCTTTGGTCTTATCTCTTGCGATTTCCACCACCGGCCGGCCGGTCAAGGCAAGCCGGGGGTCAGAGGGTCTCATTTAGCCCTCACGGGATAGGGGTACGCGGTGTCGCCACTCACCGTCGGCTCGCCACAAAACCGCCCCTGCGGGTTTATTACTATAATTTTTTTATAGTAAGTAGATAAGCAAGCGTTTGACCACTATCTCGCCTAATTTTAAGTGAAGATTTGATCGACGATGCCTAGAACGCACGCTTGCCTAGAAGATACCTGTTCTCTCGCAATTTGAAAACCCCCGGTACTTGTAGGTACTTAACAGGAAACAGACTCTGGCAGGGAATTCCATTGCTTCGCTGTGCGATTGATAAAATGTGGATGCAAATCGCTTTGTGCGAAGAATGGAATATCTACCATGTATCGATGGCGTATATCTGTGCGTCTGACGTACGATGGTACACGCTACGTATAAAGGACGCCCTCAGACCAGCCCCCCTGGACAAAATCCAATTTCTGTTTCCATTCACGCTAACGTAAGTTTAAAATATATGGGAATGACATTTATTTATCATCATCATAAGCCAGTGTCTGTCCACTGCTGGACATCGGCCTCTCCCAAGATGCGCCACTTATTATTATTATTTAATGACATCACAAAAAAGGAGGAGGTTCTCAATTAGTCGGAATCTTTTTATTAATGAATTTTATTACCAATTACTCGAAGATGCCAGAACCGATTTGGAAAATTGTTTTTTATTTCAAAGGGTACCCTACCCAGGTGGTCCCATTTAAATTTTAACGAAATCGGCCGAGCCGTTTTTAATATATCAACATTTGTATTACGATGCATTTACTTATCTCGACGACATACTACAACTTCTGTCACAGATTATATAATAGTTACTCCGTCTACTGGCTACTTTGACTAGTGCGACGTTTGAAGTCGGTTCTTTTAGTTTTTTAAACGATCTTAAATTATGAAGTTGTGTTTCCGTGAATGAAAAAGAAATTGGATTTTGTCTAGAAGGCCAGGTGGAGCGATGATGTTCGCAAGGTGGCTGGCAAGAGCTGCATGAGATTAGCCGAAGATCGTGCTCAGTGACGTGCAATTGGAGATGCCTATGTTCAACAGTGGACTAGTATAGGCTGATGATGATGATGATGACCTGCTATTGTCTTTTCTACAAAATAAAACCTAGAAATCTTCAAACATTTCTTTATGTCGCGTAGTTTAGCGTTTGCCCACTATTTTACCTGTTGGTAAGTGATGATGCGTTTGAGGATGGTAGCACGATTGGCCTAGAATGGGAACTGTCTTTCAAGGACGGCTCCGGGAACACATTAAATGTTTGACAACAGATTTTCTAAAACTTATAATTTCTCTGGTACCTTTATCGATACGGCGCAACATCATCGGCCGAACTATAACAGCCTACACCGTAATTGACCAATTTATTTTAAGTTTTTTCTCCACACAAATGATCAATTAGTTTTATCAAACATACATTGTGCCAGGGTCGGCATAATTTTAGCTCTAGTGGTAGAAAATGGGTGTTAGAATAAGACGCATTTTTTATTTTCTAAATGTACTAATTCTAGTGCAGGCAGGTTATCCTCCGGTAAGTAAAAAGTACCTTTCTGATGCTGCAGCTGCACTAAACGCCGTTAATTATCGCGTTGATGGACGTTTAACGTTGGTGTAGCCTCGAAACATCGCGATAAATTTACTACGGCATTGCCGATTGACGTAAGGCGGTCACGTTTTTTAGGGTTCCGTACCTTAAAAGGAAAAATGAACCCTTATAGGATTACTGTTGTCGGTCTGTCTGTCTCTCCGTCCGTTTGTCAAGACCCTTTATGTCCGGAATGCGTAGAGGTATTAAGTTGAAATTTATACTAAATACTCGGGTCTACGGTATCTTTTGGCAGTGAAAACATCAAACCTGTACGTCAACGCGATCAAAATATATGACCGTTTATGTCGCATATTTTCGCATATTTTGCGATTTCACAAAGAAATCAAAACCTATACTTCCCGTTGACCTAGAATCCCGAATTGAAATGAACAAGACCTTGAATGTAGGAATAAATCTGAAAAACGTAATTATATAGTGTAATAACTAAAAAAATGGTAATTTACTATACAAACTTGTTATTTGTAGTTGGTGCAATACATTTTCCATGGATTGAACTACAAAGTTAAGTTTGTCCGTTAACCTAGTTTGAGAAGTTGGTACGGAAGCCGGTGATCATCATCAGCCGGTGTCAGTCCACTGCTGGACGTAGGCCTCTCCCAAGATGCGCCACTGAGCCACAGTTTCGATTGAGTCGAAGGCCTTCTTATGAGAAGGCCTTCTTATGAGAAGGCCTTCGACTCAATCGAAACTGTGGCTCAGTCCTCAAATGCTAAGCACAGGGGCCGATTGTACTCTTCGGTCTTCTGTATAATCTGCTGCACCGTGTGGATGTGGTCTATGGTGCCGTAACCGCTTCGAAACCCAGCTTGTTTCGGAGGTGGAACTCGTTGAGTCTTCGCGCAAGACGGTTCGTGATGACCCTTGAAAACAGCTTGTAGACATGGCTCAAAAGCGAGATCGGGCGGTAGTTTTTCAAGAGGGATTTGTCTTCTTTTTTGAAAAACATAACCACCATGCTTGTGTTCTCTGCCTGTGGAGTTCTCCCAGTGAAAAAAAAGGAGTTAAAGAGCTGTTGAAGCTGTGGAACTGCTCCAGAGCTCCTCCGGCTTTTAAAAGCTCTGTTGTGATTCCGTCTTCTCCTGGGGCTTTTCCATTTTTGAGCTGTTTAAGGGTCATCACGATCTCGTATGGGTTAATTTCGGGCAGATCTTTTGTGAAGTGGCGGGTTCAGGTGGCTCTAGAATCCTCAGTATTGGGTACGGGCCTTGAAGCATGCGATGCGTAGAGCTTGCCGTAGAAGTCTTCAACTTCCGACAGAATCTCCGACTTAGATGCGACGACTAGTCCAGTTGATGTAGTCAGCTTTGTAAGATGGCTTCTACCCAGAGGCTGCGTGAACACCTACGACCCCCGATTCTGCTCGATTGATTTTTTAATCAAGAGCGTGTTAGAGGATCGGAGGTTGCGTCGTACCAGCTTCTTTATGGTTTTGTTGCGCACCTGGTTAGTTGAAGTTGACAAAGGGTCTGTTCGTCTCTCTTGCATTAGCCGAAGTGTTTCTGTCGAAAGTTTGGACTTTTTGGACGTACGCTTGCTCTCGCAAAACTTCGTCCCTTCATTCCTGAGGATTTCCACCACTACTTTGAGTTTCTAGTCTACGTCATCTGTGGTTTCCAAGACAGCGAATCGATTTTTCAATTTAAGTTGGAATGTTTCGGACCCAACAACGGTTTGGAGTAGGTTCGGTCGGAGCGTGAACTTCATCAATCGGAATCTCTTGGCTTTGAAGTCAATATCCAGAGAGCCTCGTACAAGTCGGTGATCACTTCCAGTATTAAACCTAGTTATCACTGAGACGTGTCTGAATATACGCCGTTTGTCCGTAATGATGAAGTCTATGTCGTTTTTAATCACAGCGTTGGGGCTTTGCCACGTCCACTTTCTTTGGGGCTGTTTCTTAAAGAACGAGTTCATCAAGAAAAGCCCCCTCTCTCGAGGAAATTGACGAGCGTTTGCTGTGATTCCTACTCCCAAATCTATGTGGTCCTATTGTCGATTTACTGCAAGTCTATACTCCCACTTTGGCGTTAAAGTCTCCCATGACAACGTTGTAGTGAGCCTTGGAGGTGGTATGTAATGCTCTGGAGATATCTTCATACATGCTCTCCACCGTCTCATCATCGAAGTGTGCCGATATCGGTGAGTAAACCTGGATAACCTTGAGGCTGTACCTCTTGGTTAATTTAATTATGAGGAATGCTACCCTGGTCGACACACTGGAGATTTCTACAACGTTGTCACTGAGAACCTTGTTGACCAGAAACCCGACGCCGCTTTGGGATAGCTGATCTCCTTCTCTGTAGTACATAAGATGGCCCGATTCTAAGGTTGTTGTATCCGAGAGGACACAATAACCTTAGAATCGGGAAGTCCGAAGACAGGGAGACCTGTCTTCGGACTTTACATAACCCCAGGATGTGCCATCTTATGTGTTTCAGCTCCTCCAGCTGCACCAGATGAAAGTCCAGCCGAATCGTGCGTCCATTGTACGTTGCGAGGGTCAGTTAAATTTGGCGGCCTACCGTAGCCCGGGGATTCTTAGCACCCCCTGCCCTGCCGTTACCGTGACCGCCGCCGTGGTCAGGAATAGCAGGGCGGCCGGGAACTGGGGGCCTTGGCTTTAGGCTACGTTCCACCTTCTACGCATCCCTTGGGAGGGATATGCCCTAATCGCCACGCTGGGTTGCAGCGGTGACAGAGTCAAACTCGACTTGGTCGGTTATTTTTAATAACTTGTGTAAGGGGTAGGCGATTATGCAGTCGAGGGTGGTGGACACGCTAGGCCTAGAATACTATGACTCTCAAGGGCTGTGTGCTGCTGGAACACTGAGGTTATGGTAGCAGATTTTCTCCTACATGTTACTGAGCTACGGGTTCGTAGCAAGTCAGGCGGAACATCAATATAATATGCTCCTACTACTTGAGGATCAAACAGCGAACTAAATTAAATTTTTATATAAAACTATGTATAAATAGTATAGTATGACAGTTAGTATAAATAATAGTAGTTATTTAATAAAAAAATTTATAATTTTACTTATAAGTAGGTAGTTAATATTGAACATGTTGTTTTATTGTAAAATTAGAATTATTTTCATCATTAGACGGGAGAGGAAGTACAAATGGGCAGCGTCTTGCTACCAGCTACGAGACGTGGTCGGTACCTCGCTAACATCGTCAGGAGACAGGCTGTGGTAAGTATTTCTATTAGACGAGCTGTGCCCCGCAGCTTCGCCTGCTTTAGTAAGTACCTACGTACCTCAGACTATCATAAAAAAGGCAGACAGATTCGTGCCGAACACCCGATTGACCGCAAGTTCAGTAATACTAAATTCTAGAGTAATAAGTTCGCGCTTAGTCCGGCATATTCAATATAGCATGATTACTACGTAAGCAACGCTGCGAAGTAATACTGCACGGAAGCGTCCGACCCTGCTGCCGCTTGGTAGCAAACTGAGTTAACTGAGCGCGGAAGAGTATTACTCAAGCATTTAGTATTACTGAGCTTGCGTTCACTCGGGTGTTCGGCACGAATCTGTCTGCCTTTTTTATGATAGTTTGAGGTACCTACGTACTATATATATGTAGGTACGCTCTAGCGACCGCCCCTTTGGCATCGCTTGTATGGACATTTATGTTCGGTTTGTATTCTATTTGATTTTTGAATAAATTTTGAATATACCTAGCTACCTACCTACTTGTTAAAATGCGAATAGAATAGGCAGTGAAACTGGCCATAAAAGTGATACCGTATTCAATCCGGTTCCTGATGGCGCTAAAATGAACAAATCTGACAGATTTTTGGCAGCTTTTATATGACGTCATGTGTCAGATAACTATTTAACGCATTATCAGGAACCGGTGAAACTGGCCCTAAGTCTTTTTCTATTTATCCATCCATACAAATATTATTAAAACGTTTGTAACTGTCACTCTGTCTGTTTGTTACCTAATCACGCCTACACGGAACGGACGATCCGATCTTACTGAAATTTAACAAGGAGATACTTTATAGCATCAGGATGAACATAGGGTACTACATTCTTGGTGTACGTGAACGAAGTCGCGGGTATCAGCTAGTACCATATATAATAGATAGGTAGGTTACGTTTGCTCTAAACTGTAGATAAGATCATCATAGTAACTCTTAAATTAGCCTACGGTTGCCTGGAATAAATCGCTGCTTAGTCTTATTTCGCGAATTGCACTGTAATATTACTTACTAGCTAGAGTCAAAAAGAGAACCGTCGTAGAAATTGAGAGCGCGCGTGTTGATGGTTCTAATTTTCTGTTTTTGTTGCGTTGACAACATTGCTCTGTCATTGCCAATACGACTAAAAATGTTTGATACTTGAAATGTATAGATCTTCTACGATAACATGGCCCGCCCCTCCAAATTACTGTTTTAATGTGTGTAGTCACATCCTTACGAAAGAGTTTGTATGTAGTTGTAATTATGTTGTATTTAGTCATTGTTCTGAGGTTGTACTACGTTATAAGAGTAGGCACTTCCCTACATTGTTGATACTCGAATTATGAACGTACTTTGTAGCCAACCTAACTTAACGGAAAGTATTGCTTATAAATTTCATAGAAACTTTTTTTGCAGTGTTGGTTGGTACAAAGTACGTTCATAATTAGGAGTTATTTAATTATGTACGCAATGTCGCGGAACCGGCAGTACCAGTACGCACACATGCGTGGTGTTGCGTTGTAAATACTTTCACCAATACTTTCAAACGGTTTTGAATTTTGGAGGGGCGGGTCATGTTATCGTAGAAGAATTCTACTTTCTCTTATCATTATCGGGTGGTATAAAGTAGGTGCCTTTATACACCTTGTTAGGTATACCTTCCTTCCTTACCTTTGAATAGTAGTTCATCTTAAAGCCACGACGGTTCCCTTTTTGCACTGACTCTATTGTACTCTATCAATTTTGAGTTGCCATAGAGCGTACCTACGAGTATCTATCTATATTTCTTATCATTATGCTCGGTATGCACAGTTTAAATATTACTACACTTCACCCTTTTGTAACACCTTGTACATCGTTAGTTAGTGTATCGTCTAGGTAAGCGTTTTGGAGTTGGCCGTATATTAAAACTAGGGTTTTTTATTTCACAGGACGGTACGGGAATAAAGTTTAATAAAGATGCTGACAGGGTAAGTTCACTAAACTAACTATTTTTTTTGTAGCTAGCGTTTGACCATTATCTCATCTGTTGGTAAGTGTTGATGCAGTCGAAGATGGTAGCACGCTAGGCCTAGAATGGGAACTGACTCTCAAGGGTAGCTGCCGGAACACATTAGATGTTTTGCCTACATATTTTCTAACTTGAAGGTGGTAGCTGGCCAGGCGGACACTAGATGGTGTCCTACCACCAGGGCTTGGGGGTTTCTTAACGATGTTTTACCTGACCGGAGGGCCACTGTAAAAAGCGCACATAAATTGTTTGATAGAAAAATCTATTGGTGCACGGCGGGGATTGAACTACCACCATCAGGCTTGTAAACTTATTTCGTCGCCTAATTTCTATAAAAAGCTAATTGCAGCCTAATATCTGCTATTATTATACATACATACATAAAATTACGCCTTTTTCCCGTTGCTATAGGCAGATACCTACTACTTCTTTCCACATGCTACGATCCTGACATACCTCTTTCGCTTCTTCCACTTTCATGAGCGCCTTCATACATGCTCGCCGGTTATAGGTACTTTTGACTTGGCCTTTCTTTAAATCGTCTCCGTTCTGTAGGGCTATTCTGTAAGTTTCGTATTACGAAATTCAACCGTATTACGAACGTGATACGATTGAATTTCGTAGTACGAAATTCGTATCTCACCGCTGATTCCGCTGTCGTGATAGCTTACAGAATAGCCTTGCGGGTCGTGACACGTTCGCCTAGGTCGGCCTCTACCGGCTGGCCCATTCACACTCGTCTCATAAATTTGTTTCGTCTATCTTCCTTCATCCATCATCTATACTTAGATGTCCAAGCCATCTAAGCATCCCTTTCTCTATCTATGTCACTACATCTTCTACCACACCACAACATATTATCGATACCCTTAAATGTCTCTCACTGACAGATGAACGCAGAAGCCAAAAAGAAAGTGGACGTTCTCTCAGAAGAACTCCTGCCCTACATTATAGCGGAACAAGAGAGGCGCACCACCCTGTATAAGAGGGTGATGACCGCTATACAGAATGGAGAGAAGGGAGTCACCATTGCAGAGATTAGGAATAAGCCCCCATTGATTATAAGGAAAGGTAAGATTTGGCATTATTAGGTAAATCCAATTTTTATTATTATATAGATAAAGTGCTGTTAAAATTTGACGGCAGTGACGTAGAGTCATAGAAAAGATAATAATACTACGTAGACGGTAGGTGGATGGATGGTACGTAATGGTAGAGTCACGGTCCGAAGCGAAGGCAACAGAAGTGACGTAAGCATCATGTTATATTTTATATTTATAAACGCCCTCTATTGTAGAACAGAGTAACTACGGAGACGTATTCGCTAAAGTTCAACAGATGGAGTTGTAAAAAAAATGAGTGATGTTGAGAAATAAATTGAATTGACTTGGAAGTTTCCTTTCAAGTTTCTTCGCACCCTCAAAAGATAATGCAATGTGCTTTGCACATTACTGGTAGTCTTGTTAACCCCTCCAACTAAGCTAAATATGCTTGTGTCTGAAGTGAGTTCATGTCAATAGTGCAATGGGTGGGGATCGAACTTAGGACCTCTCGATCGCCAGACCGATGCCTTAGCCATTTGGCTAGTGCCGCTTATTTATAATATTAATAGGATATTTAGATACATGCTTTGAATTAGAATGATAATAAACCTTTTTATTTCAGGTTTGATGTTTCGGTGTCCATCCAACCGGTCTCCTAAAGAGCCCGACGGGTCCGGCGTGGTCATGTGCGAGTCTGATCTAGAACCCAGCCCGGTCATGTACGACTCGTGTCTCAGTGCAGAGGATAAGGACCTTTATGTAGCTGATAATAGATACTTCTTTTGCAACAGTAAGTTTTAGCCTTTTATACGGTTTAATTCTTGCTTCTTCCACTTTTTTGAAGAGGTCCTATTTTTACACAACTTCCAAAAAAGGACGTTACTCAATTCGACCGTATATATATATATATATATATTTATATTTATATATATATATTTATATTTGTATATATATATATAAATATATATATATTTTTATGTTTGTTCGCGGATAACCTCGTCGTTTATGAAACGATTTTGATGATTATTTTTTTGTTGGAAAAGAGATATCCCAGGACTAGTACCATAGTAATTTCATCAAGATCTGATTGGTATCTCCAGAGATATGGAGATAAACACCTCAAACTTGGTACTGAAAATTAATAGCGCGGCATTTGAAGTCGGTTATTTTAGTTTTTTAAACGATCTTATTAACCCCCGACACAAAAAGGATTTGTTATGAGTTCGATTTGACGTGTCTATCTGTGACTCTATGTATCTCTGTGTATTTGTGTTTGTGTATGTCTGTCAGTGGCATCGTAGCTCCCAAAAAGATGAGCCGATTTCGATTTAGTAAGTGAAAACTACTTTATATGCGCTGAGCGCTTTATTTTATGAGACTGAACAGTAACGCTTGGGTATGTAACGCTTGTATGAGTAAAGTCGCATCACCACTTACCAACAGGTGAGATAGTGGTCAAACGCTAGCCTATAAGATATTAAAAAAAAAAAAGTCGGCTTGAGTCACGTTCGGGTAAAATCTGACTCTAAATATCTGTGAAGACTTGCAGCACAGAAATATGAATAATTATTATTCTGTGACTTGCAGTAAGTCTTAAGGGAAATAGAGTAATAGAGTAACGTGTCAATGTTCGTCATTCAACGGCGGATCCAGGGGGGGAGGGGTCATGACCCCTCCCCCCCCCCCCCCCGAGATGGTTCCAGGACTTAGGTGGACCACTAATTGAATGAACATAATGATTTTATTTACCTTCCACATGCCTTATTTAATTTTAATTTACTACATACCTTCAATATTTAATTAATTTAATAGAATAACTTTGTATGATGGCAAACGTTTGGGAACGAACGCATCAAAAATTTGAATTCTACCAACACCCCCCCCCCCCTCCCCCCAGACTATGTGACCCCCTCCTGGCGCCAAAGCTGGATCCGCCCTTGTCGTCATTATTGTGAGTCCATCATCTATTTGGTCATATAACCTATGTATGACATGTGAGAGAGTAGCTAGGTAGCTACGTAACTCTTATATTTATGTAGAATAGGTGGAATACCAACGTGTTGCACAAAGTTGGTAAAATGTAACTTATCATGCTTATTTTTTCTTAAATAATTCCACAAAATTGTCTTTTATTCCCAGGACATAAGATCGAAGGTCCTGACCTTCCTCGAAACGGCAGCTCGGTAATCGGCTGTGCTCCTCTCGAGCGTACCTCTCTCAACTACACCTCCAGTAAATGTGCGCTGGAAGACACTGATGACGTCGTTGTACATTATAGATACTACCCTGATAAGGTACGATTCAACACTACCCTGAACAGGTAATATTGGAATAAGTACTACCCCGATAAGGTCCGATACAAAACTATCCTGAACAGGTAATATTGAAATAAGTACTACCCCGATAAGGTCCGATACAAAACTATCCTGAACAGGTAATATTAGAATAAGTACTACCCTAATAAGGTACGATTCAACACTAACCTGAACAGAAAATGTTAGCATAAGTACTACCCTGATGAGGTACGATTTAACACGACCCTGAACAAGTAATATTAGATAAGTACTACCCCGAAAAGGCACGATACAAAACCACTCTACTATTAGCTTTTCTGTGTCTTTGCTTCTCATCTATTTTTCTCTTTATCTTTACTACTTGTTCCTCTTATCTTTACAGACATACAAATTCGTGACAGAATTGGACCCTGACCACGAAGTGTGCGACCATTGGAACCCTTGTCAAATAGGGTACATCTACAGTCTACCCTCGCCAGACCAGGCGATGCCGGCCAACGAACTGTGGCGTGAGTTTGTGTTCAGTTATGTTACAGAATAATTAATAGTACTACGTGGTTATGTCACTTATGGCACTGTGTGACTCTTGCTAGAATCTGTGAATAATTAAGATTTAAAAACTAAAACAACCGACTTTAATGCCCCGCGAGTCAATTTCAGTAGCAAGATTGAGACGTTTATCGTCATATCTCTGGAGATACGTATTAGATCTCGATGAAATTACAAAGGGACCACCTCGAAAACGTACCCTACCGATTACAAAAAGAATCATTCGAATCGGTTCAGAATTGACGTAGTAATCGCGTAACATACACACAAAAAAAAGAAAAAAAACATACAGAAGAATTGAGAACCTCCTTTTTTTTGGAAGTCGGTTGAAAGAGAACCTTCGTGGCTTTACGATGAACTAACATTGACAGGCAAGGAAAGAAGGTCTATCTATATCTATCTACCTAGTAACACCCGATAATGATAAGAGTAGGAACCTATCAATGTATCAAACATTTTTAGTCGTATTGGCAATGACAGAGCAATGTTGTCAACGCAACAAAAACAGTAAATTAGAGCCATCAACACGTGCGACCTCAATTTATACGACGGTTTTCTCGTTGCACAAACTCTACGTTCAGGGTTTTTCTGAGGGATCAAATCCGGAACGAAGTAGTACGCCAGAGAACTAAAGTGATCGACATAGTTTAACGGATTAGCAAACTTAAGTGGCAGTGGGCTGGTCATATCTGCCGTAGGACAGTCCTGATGTCCTGATTGGGGCAGACTGGTTCTAGAGTGGAGATCGCAAATTGGTTAAAGTAGCGTAGGACGCCCTGTGACCAGCCCGCTGATTCTCAATCATTCGAAAACCTATTCTGATTCGGAAGCTTCATTTTTAATTTTTTTGAATATTGAAAAATCCATGAGCTATTTTGTCGCGGGAAACCTTTCCAATTAGAATCACTGATTTTTTCAAAGTGAAATATCAAAAGTAACCGATCGGAGCATTGTGGATTGCAAGTATTTAAAATCGAAGTAAAGGCAGTTTTCGAATCCGTATTTGCTTTCGTATGATTGAGAATTAGCAGGAAGGTGGGGTGACGACATTCGCAAAACAGCTGTGAGAAGAGAAGACAGAGCTCAGTGAAGTATCTTGGGCTCTCCCAATTTTAGTCAGATATAGGCAGAGGCATAGTCCAGAAATCGGCTCATTTTGATGAATATTATAATAATTATTAAAAAAATACCGTCTGCCGTGAATTAATGAAAATATTTATATTTTTCAGATGATTACGGTAACTACATTTAACTATTATTTAAGTTTTTATATATTAATAAATTATGTGATTGAAACGCTTTTTATCATTTTCTTTTAATATTGTAATAATATATATTGTTTTGTTATTTGCAGTGGAAGGTGAGTTACTTCTATAACTGTATCATCATCATCATCAATATATATAAAAATCAATGCCACTATTCGTTGCAATTTTATAACTCAAGAACGTGCTCACCTATCCAAACCAAATGTTTAGGCTTTGTTCGGACTATTTAGTAGATGCTTCATGTGAAGTTTGCACAAAATCGGTTAAGCAGTTCATCATTTATTACATTTCACGAGAACTCAACGCGGGCAAAGCCGCGGGGCGCAGCTAGTTTATTTATATAAACATTTTGAAATTGTAATTTCCTCTTACCTTATTACAAATCTTTTATCCTTGTTTTTTTATTTTTCAGCACCTGCTGGTAATTTTTTTTTAATATTTTATAAAATTTTACGTTTATTTATATATTTTTACCTTTATTTTCTATAAATTAGAAAAAAATATGTAATAATAAAATTATTATTCATAGTTGTCAAACGCTAGATCTTATGATAGATAAAAAAAATTGTATCATGATAATGCCAGACCCTTTGCCACACATATTTGGTCACAAATCAAAAATTGACAGAGCTTGGTTGGGAAGTGTTATAATGCATCCACCACAAATAGCCCTAACTTTACACCCACAAGTTTTTATCTGTTTCGATCTCTTCAGAATTCTGGTTATTTATTAGGTTAACGCCAACCCGCCCGCCCAGCGTGGCATTAGGGCATATCCCTCCTAATGCGCCGAAGATCGGGCTCTCAGTGGCGTATCTTGGGAGAGGCCTACATCCAGCAGTGGACTGACACTGGCTGATTATGATGATTAGGTTAACAGTTAGTTTTGAGGGCCCGGTGGCGTTATCGGGAGAACGGTCGGCTTTGATGCCAGAGGTACCGAGTTTACCAATGGATTTTTCTGTCGAAAAATGTATGTGCGCTTTTCGCAGTGGCCCTCCGGTGAGGAAAAAAACTTAAGAAACCCCCAATCCCCGCATGGTGGTAGGACACTATCTAGTGTCTGCCTCGCGCTGGCTACCACCCTCAAATTAGAAAATCAGTCGCCAAGCATGTAATGTGTTCCGGCAGCTTTCCTTGAGAGCCAGTTCCCATTCTAGGCCTAGAGTGCTTACCATATTCAACCGCATCATCACCCACCAACAGGTGAGATAGTGGTCAAACGTGAGCCTATAAGATATAAAAAAATAAATAAAAAAAATACAAAAAATCAAGAGATTATATTAATTGCCCTCTATTGTAGAACGGCGTAACTACGAAGATGTATCCGCTATCATTCGGGCATTCGTCCCGCTAAGTTCAACAGATGGAGTTGTATAAAAAAATAAGAAGTGATGTTTAGAAATACATTGAATGAACTTGGAAGTTTAACTTCTAACACGCTTCGAACGCGTAGCTTTCTACGATCCTTTTACTTGATCAAAATTCCCAATATTTCTACAGCAACGGGATTATGTCACTACCTACAAGATGGCAACAAATTGTCGAACAAAATGGCAGATAATTTACACTGAATATGTTTACTTTTAATTAAAAAAAATATATTATGTATTTATTACAATATAATAAACTAAAATATTAACTATGACTAATAATTAAAATAATAATATCGCTTAAAAAACTAAAAAAGAACCGACTTGAAGTCGGTTCTTTTTTGCCGCGTTATTAGTTTTCAGTACCAATTTTGAGATGTTTATCTCCATATCTCTGGAGATACTAATCAGACCTCAATAAAATTAACATGGTACTACACTTGAGATATTTCCTTTCCAACAAAAAAAGAATAATCAAAATCGGTTCATAAACGACGAAATTATCGGCGAACAAACATTAAAAAAAATATATATACGGTCGAATTGAGAAACCAACTCCTTTTTTTGAAGTCGGTTAAAAAATACGTATATACATAAAAATCACGCTTTTTTCCCGTTGGGGTAGACAGAGACTATTTTTTTCCACATGCTACGATCCTGACATATCTCTTTGTTTCTTCCACTTTCATGAGCACCTTCATACATGCTCGCTGGTTATAGGTACTTTTGACTTGGCCTTTCTTTAAAACGTCTTTAATCTGGTCGTGATACGTTCGTCTAGGTAGGCTTCTACCGGCTGGCCCATTCACACTCGTCTCATAAATCTGTTTCGTCAAGCGTACTTAATCCATTTTCTCTACTATCGCTTTCATTTTACTTTTATGCTTCTTCTGCCATACTCTTACCCAGCATTCACTACCATACATGAGTGTAGGAATCAGCACTGTCCTATGCACAGCCAGTCGTGCTTTTTAGACACGTTCTGACTGCTTATAAAGGTATACAGTGTCCCACTCAGTTGGTTTCCTACCAATACTCTACGTTCTCTATCTCTTTCGTACTTATCATCTCTCATAAACTTAGAACCCAGGTACACAAACTCTTTTTCTTGTTCCTCTCTCTCTCTTTCAATCGTAACTACAATCTGTTATTCTTTCTTCTCTTTCAAAAGCCATTACTTTGGTCTTGCTAACATTCGCTTTCATTCCTTCCCTCCTTTTTAAGGCATCATGCATAATATTAATCATTGCAACTCCACTGACGTAGCTAATATCACTGACGTAGCTAATATCACTGACGTAGCTAATATCACTGACGTAGCTAATATCACTGACGTAGCTAATATCACTGACGTAGCTAATATCACTGACGTAGCTAATATCACTTGATCATCAGCCTAAAGGAGGTATTTGATGGTTAATGATTGATGGTCAAAAATGCAACTCGTTATTTTTGTTTAAAAAACAAACTGCATATTAATTAATTTATTCATCTCTACTTAGTATATAATATCGTTTAAAAACTAAAAAAGAACCGACTTCAATGTTCAGTTTCAGTACCAATTTTGAGATGTTTATCTCAATATCTCTGGAGATACTTATCAGACCTCGATAAAATTACCATGGTACTACACTTGGGATATCTCCTTTCGAACAAAAAAAGAATAATCAAAATCGGTGCATAAATGACGAAGTTATCCCCGAACAAACATAAAATATATATATATATATATATATATATATACTGTCGAATTGAGAAACCTCGTCCTTTTTTTGAAGTCGGTTAAAAACTACAAATAATAAATGGAATTTAGGTCAATTAATTTATTACAATTAAATGTTATTAAACTTTTTAAAAATGTCTTGAATCCAGACTGATATTATAAAAAAAAGAATTATCAAAATCAGACTACTCTGTAAAAGTTATGCGTGGTCACACATAAAAAAATATATAAACACGTTGACTTGATAACCTCCTCCGTTTTTTTTTCGTCGGTTAAAAAACGTTTGTAACTCTGTCTATTTGTTACCTAATTACGCCTAAACGGACGATCCGATCTTACTGAAATTTAACAAGGTGATACTTTAAACCATGATTGACAGAGCTTTGTAATGATAAAATTCTTGGTGTTTCTTGAACGAAGTCGCGGCCATATCAACAAATTTATTATAATAACATTATTCATAAGCTATATTGACATTTCAGATTACGAGAGTGAGTAAATTTTTTTAATATGAAGTTTATTGTAGTGGTAGGACTTCTGCTAGTCCACCTGGGGCGGTACCACCACTTTGCTAAATAATTTTCAGCCGTGAAATAGGAATGTTTTTCGGTTGAAATGGCAAGGTGTCCAGTGAAATTACAGGGAATGTGAGACTCAACAGCTTTATGTCTCAAGGCAACAGGCGCAGTGCAGTGACATGATGTGAATTCTGATTTAATTCAGTGAATTCTGGACTCCCAGAATTTTGTATGCCGCTGTATCTGTAATAGGTAGACGTCATCGCTTGACATCAGGCGAGCGTCGTGCTTGTTGTAAAAAAAATATGAAAATATAATTAAATTATTACTAATTTTTTTTAAAACAATCAATTTTAAACAAATATTTCCTTTTTTCAGGGGACGGTATGATTTATTTATTTTTATTTGTTTTATTTCATTACATTGAATTATTTTTATTTAATTTGTTTTTCCATTTATTATTTAAACATGTTTTAATATTTTTATGTACATTTCAGAAATTATTCCTCGTAAGTATAATAATAAATATTAAATTATTTAGATACTAAATGAGATAATGTTGTTGTTCCAAATACTAACATTTTAGGGTTTATTTTGTTGCTTTTTAACCTGCTTATGATTTATGATTATCAATATTGCATATAATATATGTACGAGTATAATGTAAATCATACATAATATAATATTTGAAAGGGTTGCACTCCCATGGGTTTTGTCCGGAATTGTACCGACCAGTTTCGGACATATAATACCAGGTTGATTCCTCGGGAGTTTACGCAGCGAGATCGCGACGACCACTATCTCGCTGCGTAAACTCCCGAGGATGTGCATCGGACATGCATGAAACCTAGGTCGAGACAGGCGACAACAATTATTAGTGAGTATAATAGTCGGTAATTTATAATCATGATGCTAAAAGTACTTAGAATCGAAAGACAAGTACATCTCTAGGAAGTTGAACGACTTGGATCGCCTAGTGTGAACTCGGTATAAGACATATTCGATGTGTTTCTTCTGGGAGCCACGTCTACCGCAAGCTCCTTGCACATAGAGCTTTGTTAGTGTTAGTTAGTTATTAGTTTTATATTGTTTATATTACCGTGGCCTTGTCGATCGTGGAGTAGGTGCGGGAACGGTAACCGGCAGTGTTGGCACGGGTGTTAACGATGTTTGTCGGTTCTCGGACAAAAGCTCGACGTCGTCGGAGTGGTCACTGTAAGAGCATTTGTCCACAGCAACGGCACCGGGACGTCACCGGCACCGAGATTTTTTCGGGCCGGTTTGAAAATTATGTGCCGGCGATCGTTTGTCCACCGCCACCGATTCTGATGGTTCTGTTTCTTCTAGCTGTCATGCGTGGCAGATGCGTTTCCATAGAAATAAAACAAACAACCTCAGATAAAAAAATAAAAACCTATCGAACGGCGCCGGGCGCCGGCATTGTCTGGACAAGATCAAACGTGTTCTGTATTGCGAGCCAATGCCGGCACATCGGCCCGTCAAAATCTCTGTCCGGTTTCTAGCGGTTGCGCCGATCTACTCGAAATATCGGCGGCCGGGATGACGTCGCCCGGTGCCGATCATGCTGTGGACAAGCTGCCATACATACATATGTACCGCTACTTCGGCGCCGGCGTTTTGTTGCCGGTGACGTCCCGGTGCCGTTGCTGTGGACAAACGCTGTAACTGTAAGTGCCTTTTCACACGTACCGGTTGCCGGGTAGCCCGGCGCCGGATACCCGGAAACCGGTACGTGTGAAAAGAGCCTAAATATGTCCGAAACTGGTCGGAGCGATTCCTACAACCGTGTACAACCGTTTCAAATAAACAGTTCTTTTTATTTATTTCTAGCTATTCCGGGTAAGATTATTGTTATGCAATTATGTATTATTTAATTTAGTAACAGTTAAGTAATTTACTTACTTACGTATCATTTTTCTTTTTACTGGTGGGTAATTTACAATAATCTCCCATTCTGCAGATGTCAGATAAATTGATTGATTATAATTTATGATATATAATTTAATAATTCATATATAATTTAAGACGTTTCAAAAACTAAAAGAACCGACTTCAAAAGTCGCGCTAGTCAAAGTAGCCAGTACTAGTATCATGTCATCGAGGATGCATCGTCATACGAATGTTAATATATTAAAAACCGCTGCACCGATCTCCTTAAAATTTAAATGGGACTACCAGGGAGGGGTACCCTTTTGTAACAAAAAAAGAGTTTTCCAAATCGGTTCAGCCATATTTGAGTCATCGGTGAACATACATTAAAAAAAACCGACGAATAGAGAACCTACTCCTTTTTTGTGAAGTTGGTTAAAAAAATCAACTGCAGAGCTACCTATGCCATTCTCAGTAGAATCAGTTCATAATTTCCAACAAAATAAGATTAAAAAACTAACTACGTTTAAAAAACTAAAAACAACCGACTTAAAAAGAATAATCAAAATCGGTTCATAAACGACGAAGTTATCCGCGAACAAACATTAAAAAAAAACATATATACGGTCGAATTGAGAAACCTCCTCCTTTTTTTGAAGTCGGTTAAAAAAAAAACTGACGTAGGAGCGTAAAATAAGTGCACTGAGCTGCCGCATGGTTGATAATCAAATACGGAAGAATATTTGCCGCTTTGAGAACGTGTTACTGAAATGTTTTGAATGTTTTTTTTTATTGGTAGGGTTCATCCCATTTAACTTTATCAAGATCTGCAGGATAATTCTCAATCATTCGAAAGGATATCGGATTCGGAAACTGCCTTTCCTTTGACTTGGATCTTTGCAATTCGCAATGCTCCGATGAGTTACTTTTAATATTGTAATTCGATAAAATAAAGTGATTCTAATAGGAAATGTTTCCGCGACAAAATCTCTCACGGATTTACCAATATTTAATCAAAATTAAAATTGAAGCTTCCGAATCCGAATAGGTTTTTGAATGATTGAGAATCAGGGGGCTGATAAGTATCTCTCGTATCGTACCAGAGATATGACGATATACGTCTCTAACTTGCTACTGAAACTGACTCGCGCGAGGCATGGAAGTCGATTTTTTTAGTTTATAAACTATTTTAACCGACTTCACAAAAAAGGAGGAGGTTCTGAATTCGTCGGAATCTTTTTTTTATGTTTGATCACCGATTACTCGAAGATGCCTGAACCGATTTGGAAAATTCTTTTTTGTTTCAAAGGGTACCCTTCCCAGGTGGTCCTATTTAAATTTTAACGAAATCGGCCGAGCCGTTTTTAATATATCAACATTAGTATTATGACGAATTTTATTATCTCGACGACTTACTACTCAATACTGGCACAGTAACATTATGTAATAGTTACTACGTTTACTGGCTTCTTTGACGATCTATAATATCCTTGTAATTCAGAGGACAACGAAGAGGAGTACGTCCCAGATGCAGCGACTGATGAGTACACAACCAGCTGGAGGCGAATGGAAACTCCACCAGGGTATAAGTTCCATGGGCTAGGAAGGTCAAATGCAGAGAATATGAAGGTACATCTTCAATTTTAATAGATGGTCAAGCTTCCACATATACCATAGATTTACCATATTAGAAGGCCTGCACACGACCCTAAAATCAGTGGCGATATCGGGGAAGTGGTAGGGAGGACCCTAGATCGTACCATAAATCGCCTCGGATAAAGGCAAATCGTACCCGAATTTTATTCTTTACCGTAACCGTAGAAAAGAATAATACTACGTAATAAAACTGCGAGTCAGAATTTTGTCCCGCACACGGAGGGTTCCGAATTTCCGAAGTCCGAACGCCACGAACTTCTAACACCAACTAAGTAAATATTAACACAAAGGTAATTAATATAATTAAATATCTGGAAGACCGAGTGTACGTACGACTAACTTTCTATTCTGATTTTAGCTAATTGAAGCTTCAAAATTGAAGATATTGTTACGTCTAGCACGTAAACAGAAAAGAAATGAAATACTATATTACAGACAGAATAATTTTACTATGTACAATAAGAAGAGCTTTTGGAAAAAAAGTAAACAAGAGAATATCTCAAGGCGCGGATCTATTCGTTCTATCAGTTACGCTAGTACCGCACCACCCCCCTGTCGTCTTCATGTAATTTCTCGGCAGACTTCCAGAAAGCTTCTCTGCAGCGACCAGTTTCCAGAGACAATGGTGGTAGTTGAGAGGTGAAGTAGAGCCCTGAAATCCACGTGGGTGGACAATTAGTCCCACATCGGAATTGTGGCCTTGGATGCAGTAGAGTGACCGAGTGATGACATGATAGGTAATGAGTGCAAATGTAATAACTAGTTATCAAGGATGATGCCGCCAAGGTTTAATAATAAACATAAATGATAAAAGCAATAGAAAAGGAATACATGAAATAATCCGTCACACAAAGCTATATTACAACAATCTTAATTTTAAAATATTACAACAAGGTATCGCGGCGTGTAGAGGCTCACCATACACGTCATGAAAAATATTGATCATATGATTATAATTTATAACTGCTAATAAAAATATTATTCATTAACTAGATGCTTAAGTAGTAGTAGAAATATATTTAAGATATATTTTATTATTAAAATTACATTTCAACTATGTTCGTGTGACGGCTTTATGCTCCAAGACATACATGAACTACCAATGACTTTATATGATAAAATATCGGTAATCATTCACAACTCACCCAAGTCCGGGGGCTTGCACTATTTGAATTATTAATATTAGTTAATTTCAAGTATTGAATCTATTATTTACGTATAAATAAATAAATGAAAAGAGATGATCTTCAATCTCTCGTATCGCAGTCTTTTTCCGACACCGTCATTATAGATGACATTAAAGGTTTTCTTTTATGAGGTTTTATAGCTAGTTTATAGTATTTAATGTTTTAGATAAATAATTACATGGAATGTAATGTAACAGTACACCCCCTCCTAAGCAAGAATTTTTCGTAAGTAATGGAAAAATTCGCACTTAAGTACTTACAAGTTTAAGTTTTATATCTTTTATATGCCAAGATCCAAGATCACGACCTGACATATCTTCTAGAATATAGACTAAGGGAGACTTTTTCTCCTTTACTCTAAATTTTTCAAATTTTGGCGCAAGTTTCTTGCTAAAACTTGCACCTTTGTCGCTTTGAAAAAAACATCGCTTCCACACGATATCACCTACTTTAAATTCTATATTTTTACGTCTTAAATTATACCGCTGAGATGCTTTTAGATGGCTATGCCAAAGAATTGCTTGTACGTTGTCAAATATCTCGGCTAAATTGTCCAAGTTTTCAGCATATACATCTCTTGGCAAAAAATATTATCTCACCAGCGTTATCGTTGTCTACGTAGTGAGAGCCGCAAGTGACCAGCTCCCTTCCATGAACAAGGAATACGGGTGTGAATAAAGTAACCTCATTGACCGAACTATTGATCGCGAATTGAATTTCAGGTATATTTAAGTCCCAATTTCTATGATCGTTCTCTACAAATGTGGAGATCGCCGTTACAATAGTTCTATTGTATCTCTCCACATTGTTTATCTGAGGTGTATACTTTGGTGTGAAGTGGATATGTGGCACTTTATACTTTTTCAGAAGTGCATCCATTTCACGACCTGCGAATTGGCATCCATTGTCCATTATGATAGTTTGAGGAATTCCATGTATCAAGAAAACATTTTCTTCGATAAGCTTACACACGGTTACTGCTTTAGACTGTCGCATGGGAAATATTAGACAATATTTAGAAAAACAGCAGTTAACCGTCAGAATGTAACTATTTCGTTTTCTACTAGTAGGTAAAGGACCGATAATATCTATAGATAAAGTCTGAAAAGGCCTAGAACAATCTTTTGGTCTCCCCATCTTACCTAAAGTTGCATGAGCTGGATATTTATAAGCCAGACACGTGGAACACTCTCCCACAAACTTCACCACGTCAGCATACATACCTGGCCAGTAGTAGTTTAGAAGTAGCCGTTTGTATGTTTTAAAAATCCCTAAATGTGCGGCAGTAGGATGAGAATGATTTTTGTCTATCACTTCACAACGGGACTCCTTTGGCACTACCTCCTTCCAACAAAATTCTGAGGTAAGAGGATTTTTACTTTTCATGTAGCGATAAAGTACATTTCCTTCAACTCTATAGTTAGGAAAGTTAGTTTGAGAGTTATGACATCCGTTGTAAATATTTATGTACCAAGCATCCGTTGTGTTTAAAGGGGTAACTTGTGAAGAGCTAATTTCTGCAATTGGTAAGGATCTAGACAAAGCATCTGGTATGACGTTGTCTTTTCCACGGCGATGCTTAATCTCAAAATTGAATGAAGATAATCTCACACCCCACCGCGCAAGGCGGCCGGTAGGATTAGTGAGAGAAAGAAACCATCGCAACGCGGCATGGTCAGTATAGACACAGAAAGTTTTTCCGTTTTCTAAATAACAGCGCCAGTGCTCTAACGCGACCAATACTGCTAGTGCCTCCCTCTCAGTGACACTATAATTACGTTCAGCACCCGTCAATGATCTGCTCATATATGCGACAGGACAGGGTGCTCTTCGCCATTAATAGTTTGTGAGAGCATCGCGCCTACACCGTAATTGCTAGCGTCAGTATGTACGTCGAACGGAAAACTAAAATCGGGGCAAGCTAAGACAGGCGTGTTAACTAAGCATGATTTGAGTTCTCTAAACGCCTTATCAGCCTCAGGTGTCCATTCGAAAGGAGGTGCTTTTTTACTGCTAGAAGTTAATTTGTTAAGTGGTCCTGCAATAGTGCTGAAGTTAGGTACAAACCGTCTATACCAGGAAGCAGTTCCAAGGAATCTTTTGACTTCCTTTTTTGTTGTGGGGGCAGAAAAATTCAGAATCGCATGGACTTTCTCGGGGTCAGTACGAAGACCATGTTCATCTACGATATACCCTAAATATTGCAGTCTACTTCTAAAAAAACGACATTTTGAAAGATTTACAGTTAAGTTAGCTTTCGTTAACTTATCAAGGACACTATGTAACAGTGACACGTGTTTCTGAAAACTCTGGCTTACTACAATAATATCATCTATGTAACAGAAGATCTTTAAGTCGTATTCCGGTCCAAATAAGGAATCAACGAGACGTTGTCGTGTAGCAGGAGCAATGGATAATCCAAAAGGAGTAACCTTGAACATAAAAGTACCTCTGCCGGGAACATAAAATGCTGTCTTTTCACGATCTGAGACAGAGATAGGGACTTGCCAGAATGCCTTAGATAAGTCTATGCTAGTTAAGTATTTCGCATCTCTAAGATTATCGAGGATCTCAGATACATAAGGCAAATTGTAAGCATCCTTTTTCGTAACAGAATTTAATTTTCTGCTGTCGAGACAAAAGCAAGGCTTGCCGTCTTTTTTATCGACAACAAGCACCGGTGAGGACCAAGGACTCTCGCATGGTTCTAAGACATCTAGTGCTAACATCTCATCAACTTGCTCTGCGATTATTTGTTTCTTTTGAGGGGATAAGCAATAATATCTTTGTTTGATAGGTTCCGCATCACCGGTGTTTATTTTATGTTCAATCAAATTTGTTCGTCCAAGACCGTTGTGTTCGAAAGAGATATGCTTAAATTTTTCAACAACGTCATCAACCACCAGTTTTTGAGTTGAGTCTAGGTTTTCATTGGATTGAATAATCGAATCAGTTGCAGTGATTTTTGAAATTTCAGATAAACAAGGGTCGTTTCGGGATAATAACTCGATATCTTTAATATAGTTTGGAAAAATTTCGAACTTCGTCCAAAAATCAATTCCCAAAATCAAGGATGTCTTTATCTCGGTCACAACATGGGCTATAATGACAATGACTTTGCCATTAAAAGACACTGGCAAAAGCATGAAGCCTAAAGAGTGCATACTATGACCGCCGGCAGTAGAAATAGCTATAATTTCAGATGTATTTATTTCAAGACCATACTTAAGCAGTTCACAATGTAAGTTATTACCTATGATGTTCACAGCAGAACCAGAATCCAATAATCCGAAGATAGGCATTGTTTCGTGGTCTTTAATTATATAGATTTTTACGTACGGCCGTGGATCATTACAAGACTTGTACTCAACGTTATTTTCGATTGCAGCAACATTACAAGTATTAAGGAATTTCTTTATGAAATTAAGCCAATCAGCCCACTCATTTTTAGGGGTGTTGCTGCAACCAGAGCTAATTAGTTTTTTTGGTTTTGAACAGTTGAGGTTGTATTACATGCTGGACAGTCTGGCCGACGTACGCCTTTTTTACCGCATTTGAAGCAGATTATAAACTTGGGCTCCTTGCACATTCTAAGTGAGTGGGTATGTACTCGGCACCTTGGACAGTATAACTGATTATTGCCGTGACTAACAGCCTCAACTGGGAAAGAAACGGCATTGCAGTCAGTCAAACTTTTGGTATATCTATTTGAAGTGGGGATAAAACAAGAAGATGACCTATTATAGGCAAATTCAGGCGCAAGAGTATCTGCCGATACTTTATGAGGTTCTCTGAAGTTAGATACACGAGCCTGAAAATTTTCGTAGTTACGGCACGCAGTACGCAACTGATTAATATTCCTGATTTCAGGACAACAAGCCAAAGAACTAGCATAGCACGGTCTTATATTGTGAAGCAAGATTTCAAGTTTGTCTTGTTCAGTGATGACTTTCGAGAGCCGCGAGAACATTCCCTCCAATATAGCAATGTAAATAGTAAAAGACTCAGCCTCTCCTTGGGTACGCGAGCGAATTTCATTCATCAGCTTACAGTCATAGTCAAATTTATCAAAATCTTGTTTTAATAACAAGACAAGTTGCTCTTATGATTGGACCGAGTCACGGATGCTACGAAACCAATGAAGTGCGTCACCTGTAAATATTTCGGTAGCAAAAGATCTCTAGTAGATTTTATACCCCTGGCCTCAATAAATTCATCCACTTTTTGGATAAATGCCCTGACACAAGACTTTCCATCATACTTCAGTTTAGAAAGATCTGTCCCTAAGCCACGATCGCAAGAAACAGAAATGCAAGGTACTGATGCATCTTCCCTCTCGATAACGTGTTCACTGGAAGGGACCAGGCCTGCAGCGGTAGTGAAGTTTTCTATTTCCTTATAAAGACTTTGTAATTTTTTGTTTAACTCCTTTAATTTTTCGAAGTGCAAAGTAGTCTCAGGCTGTATTCTAGAAAGCCGGTAGTTTAAATGACAAGCTAAATTTTCCGAGCGTAAAAATAAGTTTTTGTCAAATTTAGTTTTAAGAATTTGAATGTTGTCAAATAGTTTTACTAAGCTGTCTTTAGCACCATTCAAATCTTCAGCTGTATCGAGATAAGACTCTAAAATATCCTCTGAAGGAATACTTTTGCTTTGCTTGACAATCTGTTTCCTAAGATCGGAAACGTTGTCGGCAGGTATATAAGTTCTGCCTTTTGTAAAGAGAGAAATTTAATTTCTTGAACCATTTTTATTAAATTCTTATATATAACTATGAAAGAAATACCTATAATGATCGGACTGGTAAGTTGTGGGATGACTAACGGTATTACAATTAATGCAATAAAAAATAATCTATTAACTAAACCGTGCAGCCATCACCGAAGAGAACCAATTACTACAACTAGATACCAACGCAACCAATAGAAGTCTTTACCGCGAATTGGGCGCCACTGTTACGTCTAGCACGTAAACAGAAAAGAAATGAAATACTATATTACAGACAGAATAATTTTACTATGTACAATAAGAAGAGCTTTTGGAAAAAAAGTAAACAAGAGAATATCTCAAGGCGCGGATCTATTCGTTCTATCGGTTACGCTAGTACCGCACCACCCCCCTGTCGTCTTCATGTAATTTCTCGGCAGACTTCCAGAAAGCTTCTCTGCAGCGACCAGTTTCCAGAGACAATGGTGGTAGTTGAGAGGTGAAGTAGAGCCCTTAAATCCACGAGGGTGGGCAATTAGTCCCACATCGGAATTGTGGCCTTGGATGCAGTAGAGTGACCGAGTGATGACATGATAGGTAATGAGTGCAAATGTAATAACTAGTTATCAAGGATGATGCCGCCAAGGTTTAATAATAAACATAAATGATAAAAGCAATAGAAAAGGAATACATGAAATAATCCGTCACACAAAGCTACATTACAACAATCTTAATTTTAAAATATTACAACAAGGTATCGCGGCGTGTAGAGGCTCACCATACACGTCATGAAAAATATTGATCATATGATTATAATTTATAACTGCTAATAAAAATATTATTCATTAACTAGATGCTTAAGTAGTAGTAGAAATATATTTAAGATATATTTTATTATTAAAATTACATTTCAACTATGTCCGTGTGACGGCTTTATGCTCCAAGACATACATGAACTACCAATGACTTTATATGATAAAATATCGGTAATCATTCACAACTCACCCAAGTCCGGGGGCTTGCACTATTTGAATTATTAATATTAGTTAATTTCAAGTATTGAATCTATTATTTACGTATAAATAATTAAATGAAAAGAGATGATCTTCAATCTCTCGTATCGCAGTCTTTTTCCGACACCGTCATTATAGATGACATTAAAGGTTTTCTTTTATGAGGTTTTATAGCTAGTTTATAGTATTTAATGTTTTAGATAAATAATTACATGGAATGTAATGTAACAAAATATTATTCAATACTGTACCACTACATTTCTGCAAATTAACCTTAACTAAGTAAACAAATCGACCGAGGCCCACAAATTTAACAAATGAAACGCTTGCGCGTGCTAATTTTTCCTGTGCTGCCATCTAGCTGCGTCGAGGTGAAATAATTTCGGATCGTATCGTATCGTAAAAAACACGTTTTTTTATTTAAACCCTTTAATTTTTAACTTTGTTCTGTTCTTATTATAGTATTTGTTGTTATACTATAAACTATAACAACAAATACTAAGCATTAATATTAAGCAAACATTATCTGTGAAAATTTCAACCGTATAACTATCACGGTTCATGAGATACAGCCTGGTGACAGACAGACAGACAGACAGATAGACAGACAGACAGACAGACAGACAGACAGACAGACGGACAGCGGAGTCTCAGTAATAGGGTTCCGTTGGTACCCTTTGGGTTCAGAACCCTAAAAATCGCTTCCGGCGAGCTCACGATTTAGGGACGATTATCGTCTAGGGAGCGTTGTCGGCACGTGTGTAGCGAAATCGGGACTGATTTCTTTTGTTTTGATTTTTTAAATTTGATTTTGAGAGTGTCGGCGGCATCTCGGATCAACGAGCAGCGTAGACAGAACAAAGAATAGACCGCGGGTAGTTCTGTCTCTTTCCCACATGAAATAGGATATACTATGGAGTTATTCCATGTAACGGAAAAGGACAAAGCTATAATATTTCCCTCTCTCAGTGCGTGCCGGTTTTTACAGGGTCAGTAACGTAGTTAGCCGTTTGTAGCTTAACGAAATTTGACCTTTATTGCTATTAAGACTAAATTCTAAATACATATTATTTTATGGTTATGTCACAGATTATATAATAGTTATTAAGTGTTATGTTACAATCTTCTAAATCTCATGTGGCCACGCTACCCAAATCTCTATAATTCCTTACTTTATAACGAGCAGTCTGTTGCACGGTGAGTTACTTACGTACTTACTAGCAGGGACGTGTGTAGAGTAGTAGCCGATTTCATCCCCACCACTACTGTCCCGATATCGCCATTGATTTTAGGGCCGTGTGTAGGCCTTCTAAGGATCGTTCACTGCAGATGTTTTGACAAATTCAATTTAATCCGTATGCTCTAAATATAAGGTTGTAATTGCTATGTAGAATTTGTTCTACATAGCTACAAGCCACGGCCCAAACGAGAGGAACCTAGGTGGGAGTGTGTCCTTGTCTAACAACCTGCCAGTGCTATACTTATATGTAATATGTATGGTATTATAAACAACACCTGATAATCCAACATCTTGTACATACTGATAGATTACTCCGTCCATTGTGAACCGATTCGAATGATTTTTTTCTAAACTGTAGGGTACATTTTCAAAGTGCTTCCATTGTAATTTCGGCGAGATCTGAATAGTATCTCCAGAGATATTATTGATTATTATTTTTTATTTAAAGACAACTCCCCGCACTAGGAAACCCAGTGTCGCGAGGGCCTTTAGAAACGTACAAATAACGGACACAATTTCACCCAGATTCGGAACAATTGTTTGTGGATCACACAAATAATTGTCCCGGGTGGGAATCGAACCCACGACCTTCAGTTTAGTGGATAGGCTCACTAACCACTAGACCAACTGGCCAGCCATAGTTGCTTATTTAGATAGACCTATACCTGTATGTACTTATAATTTAAATTGTTATTTTGCAGACTCGTATCACAAACCTCGACAAAGTTCTTGTAAGTTTTATTTTATTACAATTCTATAACTAGTGGTTTTACAAGCTAAAGATTTCACGTCGCGAGTCTGTCTTTGCATAAATGCTCAAATGAAAACAAATCCTCAAAAAAAAAAAGTGTCGAGTGAAACTGTTTGTTTATGTGTATCTATGGTAGCTAGCTACTATGACAGCAGTTGACATGACACTTTAGCATGCACGGAGAATAGACTTCTGTCTTCATACATGTTAGTACCATACATACATAGCATGTATACAAATGAAATATGGCTGCGGAAGCATCCGCCAATCACAGCTAGACCTCAATGCTATGCATCATATCCACCAATCAGCACCGGCTGTAATGCGACATGCATGTCGGCAACATAGATCGAGGAAAAACTATAGTCCCCGTCACGAGAAGCTATAAATTATGTAAACAAACATCTTTTACTAAGTAAACATTTTATACTGCGAGATAATAATAAATTGACCATATTCAATCGACATGAAATATAGACGGGTTATATGAAAGTAACAACCTATTTAATTTAGTCGGATCATATTTTAACGACGCAAAGCGCTATCGTTTGTGTTTCTTGGTACCGGACGCAGGGATTGTAAACTATCGGGACGCCATTTTGAAATAAACGCGTCATTCGAGTTTCGAATGCGTACGAGTACGAAATTCATTTTTTTTGTTGGTCCAAATGTTGTGAACTCCTGAACACTTGTTTACATAATTTATAGCTTCTCGTGACGGGGACTTTACAATAATTATTACTGTCATCAAGCTCTTACCAGCTACCTTGCGAACATCATCGCTCCACCTAGTTTGAGGACTACTACTACATTTACTGATCCGACTCCACTCAAGAACTCGTTTACCCCAACTCAACCCCAGTACGAGTTTTCATACCAAAGTCGATATCGGATATCGAGCAAATTTTGTATGAAAAACAGTACAGCGCCTCTACTGGTTACTACACTTCACTAAATTTATACCAATCAGGGGCCTTATTCAGTATAAACAATGAGATAACGCGTTCCTTAACGCGCCACGTTACGTTATTGAAAAATTGTATTCTGAATGCCACACGATAGGTAAATTATACAAAACACGCGCGTTACACGTCCTCATATGTCACGATATTTAATATAATATATATTATTATATATTTAATATAATATTTATAATAATAAGGCCCCAGGGGGCCTTATTCAGTATGACCATTTTAAAGTCTTACCGTGCCGTGTTACGTTATCTCCGCGTTATGGTATTCTCTATGCCAATTAAAACGCAGTAGGGTAAGGTTATGAGCGCGTTTTGAGCTGTCAAAATATCGTGACATATGAGGATGTGTAACGCGCGCGTTTTGTATAATTTACCTATAGTGTGGCATACAGAATACAATTTTTCAATAACGTAACGTGGCGCGTTAAGGAACGCGTTATCTCATTGATCATACTGAATAAGGCCCAGGGAGTCATAATAAGTCGAAAACTATGTGAGATCTTTTGGATTGTGTTTAACAATTTACAAAAATATAAAGTGTGAAACACTTCAAAGAAACATAATATGTGAGATCTGTCAAAAGCGTATACGATGAAAACTCGTACTAAGGGTACGGTTGTTGGTTCTTCGACATTTCCACACACACCGAACAGTTTCCGAAAGTTTTTCAAAGATGGAGAGGTCTGCCTTTCCTTCGACTTGGATCTTTGCAATTCACAATACTCCAATCGATTACTTTTGATATTTCAATTCGAAAATATCTGTGATTCTAATTGGAAAAGTTTTCGCGACAAACTAGCTCCGGATTTTGAAATATTCAAATTTAAAAATGAAGGTTCCGAATCTGAATAGGTTTTCGAATGATTGAAAATCAGGGGGCTGATTACACTTCTGGATTCCTTACAGCTCTGTTTTTGTGTAATACCTAATAGCAATATCAACCGGTTCCTATTATATTTGTATTATATTTTTCAGAAAAATTACGTAAGTTAAATTTGCATATTTTTTTTAGGTTCTTGACCAGGGGTGGAAGTCTCTACATTGATAGCGATGCGTCTTGTCATCGCAAACGTCTGCTAGAAAGAGATGCAGCTAGACAGTTTTTATCTGCATCTCTTTTCGTATCGACGATTATCGCTCGAAATACATCGCTATCAATGTAGAGACACCCCAGGGGTAGAAGTCTCTACATTGATAGCATAGAAATATGAATAATAAGGTAGATTTCTATGATTGATAGCGATGCGCCCTGTCATCGCAAACGTCTAGTAGAGGGAGATCCAGCGAGACAGTTAGTATTTGCATCTCTTTTCTTAACGACGATTATCGGTTATAGCGATGAATTTCGACCGATAAAATTGTCGTTATGAACAGAGATGCAAGTATACAACTGTCTAGCTGCATCTCCCTCTACTAGACATTTGCGATGACAGGACGCATCGATATCAATGAAGAGACTTCCACCCCAGATTGTAATATTAAGGATAGGCCATTGTATAGGAATATAATTTTCGGAAAAGAAATCCTGGTAACTTATTATAAATTCTGCCAAGGTGCCACTAGACTTTTAAATAATTCACATAATTCAAAGAACCTTTAGCTATTCTCATAACGTTACATTCTAATTACAATACAATTACAATAAACACAATACAATACTACAGTAAATATATCTCTATTTCTAAATACCTCAAACTATCATAAAAAAGGCAGACAGATTCGTGCCGAACACCTGAGTGAACGCAAGTTCAGTAATACTAAATGCTTGAGTAATACGCTTCCGCGCTCAGTTTGCTACCAAGCGGCAGCAGGGTCGAACGCTTCCGTGCAGTATTACTTCACAGCGTTGCTTCGTAGTAATCATGCCGTATTGACTATGCCGGACTGAGCGCGGAAACTTATTACTCAAGAATTTAGTATTACTGAACTTGCGGTCCCTCGGGTGTTCGGCACGAATCTGTCTGCCTTTTTTATGATAGTCTGAGCTAAACACATGTATGTACTTCCGTAGACGAATATGCAAATAGAACTGGACCCCCCGCAACAGAAGACGCGGCGTGATGATGAAGCAGCCAGTACCGTCATCAGAGTCAGATTGATATTTAGCCCGCTGTTGACTGAGGATATGACCACCTACTACGGGAGATTTGAGTCTTTGACACGCCCTGGGACCTTCAAGTTTAGGACTTTGGTTATTTTGCGTAAGTAGATCCTTTCATCATCACCATCATCAGCGTAAAGGTAAGGCCATACACACCGCAGCGTCCTGCGTGCGCGATCTAGGCAGCAATCAGATAGTAGTATTTGTACCGACTGGTTCACACCTATCGCGATCAGAAAACAATTGAAAAGTACCTTGTACTATTCATTATTCTGTGTAAGTAGTGAGATCGCGCCCGCAGATCGTAGGACGCCGCGGTGTGGCCGTACCTTTAGTCCACCCATTTCTTTTCAACCGAATTCCAATAATTGAGATAGTTTAAAAACTAAAACAACCGGCTTCCGTACCGGGCGAGTCAGTTTCAGTAGATTAAGTTTTAAGTGTTTATCGTCATATCTCTGAATATACTTACCAGATCTCAATGAAGTTACAGTAGAACCACCTTGGAAATTAACCCTACCAATTAAAAAAACAAAAATTCGAATCGGTTCACAATTGACGGAGTAATCGTAAAACATACATAAAAAAAACCGGCCAAGTCGAGTTGGACTCGCCCACCGAGGCTTCCGTACCAACGCTGATTGCTACCAATTTAGCTAGCCCTCAAAATTGTATGAGCGCTCATATAACTCAGAGGCCTATCTTAATTGGGGTAACTAAGTAAGTAGGTATGTATGGGGACACCCTTTAATTTTCAACTTTTGTTATTTTTTGGAATGTTTCCTTTATTTGTGCTGTAAGACCTTGCTTCTTGCCAAATTTCATGATTCTAGGTCAACGGGAAATACTTTTCGACCCAAAACCTATAGGGTACTTACGGTTGAGCTAGAATTGTCAATTTTGGTTATAAGTAAGGTCTTACAGCACAAGTAAAGGAAACATTCCGAAAAATAAAAAAAGTTATAATATCGTTTAAAAACTAAATAAATAATAGTTTAAAAAAACTAAAAAAATACGCTTTTATAGAAAATCCAACTAAAAAATAGAAAATAAATTTGAATTAAAAATAGTGTAAGAAAAAATGATTTTATTGTAAAAAAAAAAGCGTGGGGTGCATGGTATCAATAGTTCCAAATATTTTATGAACAGATATGACTAGAAGGGTTATTTTGATAATATCCTGAAAAGCACCCCACGCTTTTTTTACAATAAAATCATTTTTTCTTACACTATTTTTAATTCAAATTTATTAAAATTTATTTTCTATTTTTTAGTTGGACTTTCTATAAAAGCGTATTGTTTTAGTTTTTTTAAACTATTATTTACTTTTCATTTTTTAGTCGATTTTATTTTTTATTTTTTATTATTTTTTTATTTATTTATTGTCATCGGTCCTTAATAAGTATGCCAAATTTCGAGTTAATCCGACGTTTTGAAGGGGGTTAAAATCATGTTCAAAGATTCCGTTACATACTAACATACAAACATACATACGTCTGAAGCTAATAAAAGCGTATTAAAAAGAACCGACTTCAATGCCGCGCTATTCATTTTCAGTACCAATCTAGAGATACTTATCAGACCTCAATAAAATTACCATGGTACACTTGGGATATCTCCTTTCGAACAAAAAAATAATAATCAAAATCGGTTCATAAACGACAAAGTTATCCGCGAACAAACATAAATATATATATATATATATATATATATATATATATATATATACGGTTGAATTGAGAAACCTCCTCCTTTTTTTGAAGTCGGTTAAAAAATTAGGGTAAATTTTGGTACTTAAAAGTTTTCGCGAAAATCTAAATTTGCCCATATCTTTTTATGGTGTTGACTCAGGACCTTGATTTTTATATACCTAATATGGACTTCAGTACATGGCATAAATTTCAACTTGCTAGCTCCACCCGTTCCTGAGAAAATCGGTGGTGACACACGGACAGACAGACAGACAGACAGACAGACAGGCGGACAGACGGACAGACGGACAGACGGACAGACGGACAGACGGACAGACGGACAGACGGACAGACGGACAGACGGACAGACGGACAGACGGACAGACGGACAGACGGACAGACGGACAGACGGACAGACGGACAGACGGACAGACGGACAGACGGACAGACGGACAGACGGACAGACGGACAGACGGACAGACGGACAGACGGACAGACGGACAGACGGACAGACGGACAGACGGACAGACGGACAGACGGACAGACGGACAGACGGACAGACGGACAGACGGACAGACGGACAGACGGACAGACGGACAGACGGACAGACGGACAGACGGACAGACGGACAGACGGACAGACGGACAGACGGACAGACGGACAGACGGACAGACGGACAGACGGACAGACGGACAGACGGACAGACGGACAGACGGACAGACGGAGAGACGGACAGACGGACAGACGGACAGACGGACAGACGGACAGACGGACAGACGGACAGACGGACAGACGGAAAGACGGACAGACGGACAGACGGACAGACGGACAGACGGACAGACGGACAGAAGGACAGACGGACAGACGGACAGACGGACAGACGGACAGAAGGACAGAAAGACAGACGGACAGACGGACAAGACAAGTGATCTTATAAGGGTTCCTTTTTTTACCCTTTGAGGTATGAAACCCTAAAAACAAAAATACTAATTGAGAACCGACTTCTAAAAAAGGAGGAGGTCCTTTTAGGAAGTCGGTTAAAACGAAGAAGGTTTTCAATTCGTCTATAATTTTTTTTTATTTGTAAGTATGTTACCTAATTAGTTACTCCGTCAATTATGAACCGATTTGAATGGTTCTTTTTTTAATCGGTAGGGTACGTTTCCGAGGTGGATTCATTTTAATTTCATCGAGATCTGCTAAGTATCTTCAGACATATGACGATAAACGTCTCAAACTTGCTACTGAAATTGACTTGAAATGGACGCGGGGCATGGAAGTCGGTTGTTTTAGTTTTAAACTATCTTATTTATAGTTTTTAAACTATCTTAATAATTCATAAATTGTGCCGTGAAACGTCAACTATGTGTACCCACACATAGACATCGAATTCCGTCATCCGTACATAAAATAAAACCACACCACACAACACTTTTTATTTATAGTTAATCATAAGATAATTGTTTGCCTAGTTGGAGCGTCTGCCCTAGGTAAACATACTGCGTAACAACTTCAAGTGGGATCCCATCTACGGCAATCTGTTCCGGAACAACGTGCTCGTTGTACATGACTTTGGTTTTATCCAAATTCATCCGGAGACCGATGCGACGAGAAGAATCAGCTAGGTCAATCAGCATTATTTTGTAGGTCCTCGAGCGTCTCTGCCATAATGACTATATCATCTGTGAATCGTAAGTGAGAGATGTACTTGCCGTTGATGTTGATGCCACAATTTTTCCAGTCCAGGGGCCTTATTCAGTATGACCATTTTAATGTCTTACCGTGCCGTGTTACGTTATCTCCGCGTTATGGTATTATCTATGCCAATTAAAACGCGATAGGGTAAGGTTATGAGCGCGTTTTAAGCTGTCAAAATATCGTGACATATGAGGACGTGTAACGCGCGCTTTTTGTATAATTTACCTATCGTGTGGCATACAGAATACAATTTTTCAATAACGTGACGTGGCGCGTTAAGGAATGCGTTACCTCATTGGTCATACTGAATAAGGCCCCAGCGTCTTAAACATATCCTCCAAGGCGTTAGTGAACAGTTTCGGGGATATGACGTCCCCTTGTCTCCTCGACGCAGTGGATATGTTTTGTACGCTGGATCTGGTTGGCATATACTGGGGCCTTATTCAGTATGACCATTTTAAAGACTTACTGTGCCGTATTATATGGTATTCTCTCTGCGTTATGGTATTCTCTATGCCAATTAAAACGCGGTAGAGTAAGGTTATGTGCGCGTTTTGAGCTGTCAAAATATTGTGACCTAAGAGGACGTGCAACGCGCGCGTTTTGTATAATTTACCTATCGTGTGGCATACAGAACACAATTTTTCAATAACGTAACGTGGCGAGTTAAGGAACGCGTTATCTCATTGGTCATACTGAATAAGGCCCCTGGTTCTAGAGTGGAGACCGCGAATTGGTAAACGTAGCGTAGGACGCCCTGTGACCAGGTGGAGCAACGACAGTCGCAAAGCTGTGGGCAGTGACTGGAAACAAAGATCGGGCTCAGTGGCGTGACTTGGGAGAGGCCTATGTCCAGCTGTGGACTGATACCGGCTTATTATGATGATGATAAGATAATTATTTTTAAGTTAAGGTACGGAGACACCGCGGTGTCCTGCGATCTGCGGGCGCGATCTCAGTACATTTCAATTGTTTTCTGATCGCGTTTGGTGTGAACCCGTCGATACAAATACTACTGCGCTATCTGACCGCCGCCTAGATCGCGGACGCAGGACGCCGCGGTGTGTCCGTACCTTTATTATATACCTACAATATGCTATTTTAAATATTAATATGTAAAGTAAAAATGTAATTAATAATGTTGATATTTTTACATGTTTAGTGCATGCCACCATCCCTCTGAAACCTGTGACCGTAGACCTGCTTCCTGGACAAGTTCTGAACTCCACCAGGGTTCCTTTCAAGTGCAACAGGTGCCAGCTGCGGGTCAGTACACTATTGAACAGTCATATCTTCACAACTGACTTCCAATAACTTATGATTGTATAAAACGAAAAAACCGACTTCACATGCCGCGATAGTCAAAGTACTGGCTAGTTTATTTATTTATTTATTTATTAATAGATCGCCAACATAATAATCATCGTTATAAACCTTTTAAAATAAAAATATTAGTACTCTTATGCTAAATGTTATTATAATTACAGGCGAAGACTGCATGCACATAAACTTATAGACGAGTAACATTTTAGAATGAAGTTAAAATTGAAAATTTATAATTTTTTAAAAATTTAAAATGTAATTTTGTGTAAAAAGAAAAAAAAATTATAAAATGATTGCTACCATTAATTTTAAGAAGAAAGAATATCATTAAATAAATTTAAACACTACAGTCAATTATCGTTACATAAAAAAAAAGTATACATACAATATAAAATTTAAAATAAATTACGTTTTTAAAGAATATCACAGAGACTTGATTGCAACTTTAAAATTATTGATGTTATCATAGAATAGATCGACAGACTCATGCTTCGATATAAGTTGGAACTGACGAATCATTCTGTTGAGAGGTGCGTTGTGACCGAGATTGGAATTGCTACCTGATGTTTTGATGATGTTAAATCTTGACACTCTAGGCAATGTAAATGGTATAGCAAAATCAAGTGACAATAACAATTCTGGGGTGTCGTGCAAACCATTAGCAAGCTTATACAGAAATAATAAATCAAGCATACGTCTTCGATCAGCTAGGGAAATCATCTTAAAGTACTCTAACCGGTCGTCGTAATTTCTAATAGTTTTAGCTATATTACACGAATAAGCAAGGTGCCACAAGAAACGCTTCTGAACGCTTTCAATGCGTTTAGAATATACATCATAAAACGGATTCCATGCTACACTACAATATTCCAAACCGCTAGGAACTAATGAGTTATACAAAATAATTTTTGTACGTGGACACTTAAAATCTTTACAATTGCGCAGAACGAAACCCAGACATTTAAACGCCATAGCGCAAATACTCTCGATATGTATATGCATTCTTAGTTTGTGATCGAGGGTGACTCCCAGGTCTCTGATGTTGTCTACCTCAGTAAGTACATCGTTATTAATGTGGTACAAGTGCTGAGAACGCATTATTTTCCTTGAAAAAGTTATTGAAAAGCACTTGGAGGCGTTAAGGTCCATATCGTTCTCTCGGCACCACACAACCAAGCGATTGAGGTCTTCTTGCAATAATGAAGAGTCCAAGGCAGAATCGACTACTTTAAAAAGCTTCAAATCGTCTGCAAACAAGTAATATTTGCTATGGTGAAAACAAGTGCCGATATCATTAATAAAAATATTAAAAAATAATGGTCCCAAATGAGATCCCTGCGGCACGCCCGAAAGCGCCGGAAAAGGATCAGATGAGTAGCCTCCCGCTACAACTACTGACTCCCTTTGTAACAAGTAGGACCTACACCAGCCAAGAAATGGTTCAGCCACGCCACAAGTGTTGAGTGTTGATAGTTATAATCATGTCATCTAAGTATACAAATTTGCTTATATTGTTTATCTCCATATCTCCGGAGATAATTTTCAAATCTCGATACAATTTGAATCGGGCCAAACGGGAGGCATAACCTCTAAACCAAAATATGTTTTCAAATCAGTTAAGATTTGACGGAGTTCTGAGGTAACAAATAGAAAAATAAAATAAAAAAAGTCGAATTGAGAATCTCCTCTTTTTTTGTGAAGTCGGTTAGAAAGGAAGGAGGTTCTCAATTCGTCTGTATGTTTTTGTTTGTTACGCGATTACACCGTCAATTCTGAACCGAATCTAAGTTAACTAACCTAACCTAACCTAAGTTAGTTAAGAAGTACCTAAGTTAATATAAACGCAGTATGAAAGTGGTCAATGCAATCGCAATTATAGATGCAGACTGCATGCGTAGTCGAACAAACAAGTAAAAGCTATGCGATAATAAACATTTTAAGATATAAATCCCAAATCGATTAAAAAAAATTGGTTGTCTGTAACGTTGGTTTACGGACGATACGTAGTTATCATTAGTCATAAAATAAAACTGGCCAAGTGCGCGTCAGCATCGCGTCTCTTATCGCACACTTAGGGAGGGTTCCGTACAATACGAAACATAACAGAGTTTCAACCTCATATATTTGATTAATTGATATTACCAAGAATATTTGGTTTGGTCGCGATCTAGAAAGACGGGGCGCTCGTTTACTAGCGCCATCTATGTCATTTTGCCGAAACTAATTAGATAGATGGCGTTTAAAAACACGTTTTTTGTATGGGGACCCCCTTTGTTGTTCTAGCGGCAACAGAAATACACCATCTGTGAAAATTTCAACTGTCTAACTATCACGGTTAATGAGCTATAGCCTGGTGACAGACGGACAGACAGACAGACGGACAGCAGAGTCTTAGTAATAGGGTCCCGTTTTACCCTTTGGGTACGGAACCCTAAAAACATTGATATTCATGTTCATGTTCATGTTCATGTTCATGTTCATGTTCATGTTCATGTTCATGTTCATGTTCATGTTCATGTTCATGTTCATGTTCATGCTCATGTTCATGTTCATGTTCATGTTCATGTTCATGTTCATGTTCATGTTCATGTTCATGTTCATGTTCATGTTCATGTTCATGTTCATGTTCATGTTCATGTTCATGTTCATGTTCATGTTCATGTTCATGTTCATGTTCATGTTCATGTTCATGTTCATGTTCATGTTCATGTTCATGTTCATGTTCATGTAGCAAAACATTGATGAAATCAGCGCAAGCATACAATGAGCGTAACAGGACATTTTGCATACAGCCGGCATTCGAGCCGGCGTACATCGATTTCTCGTAGTGTATATGGCCACCTTTACGATCAGTCGGCACAGTTCGTCCGATTCCGATAAATCAATTGAAATTTTCGTATTGTTCCGTTCGACTGTACAGTCTCAAAAAATCGTGCGAAACTGCACAGTTTCATAACATACATGTAGCGATTTATCAGTACCGTTCGAACTGTACAGTCTGATCGTAACGATTTCTCGTAGTGTATATGGCCACTATTAGACGTTGTCACAAGATATTGATTTTTTGAAGTTATACTTCTTTTGGCGCGATAGAGAAAAATGATGAGAGTGAATTTTTACGATGCGCGCGCACACCGACACCTAAATTTAACATCGTGAAGCTAGATCTAGGTGGTACGATGCGCGCGCACACCGCCACCTAAATTCTACACCGTAAAGTTAGTTCTAGGTGGCATGACTATGTTCAATGTCATATTTAACGTCATATTTTTACGTTAATAAAACCTTTTTTATTTAAATAAAATCTTTTTGATTAATTTTAATATTTATCGTTAATCACTACTGCATTTTAGTTTTTTTTTTCCATACGCCACAGAAGTATAACTTCTAACGCGTGTACATAAGTACACACACTCTTTTTTTTTTAAATAAAAATTGACAAATTCATGTCGTAATTGAGTACATTAAAACATTAGGTAAAATTATATATTATACTAATTCAATCGCTTTCCTAAATTCACGGATATTATGTGAATAGATCAACATCTGCTTGTTTTGTCGTTACTCCAAGTTCGCGAAGAATACGGTTGAGCAGCGCATTCCTAAATTACATTAATAAACCTAGATTTTCTAGGTAACCTTAAGCTGCGTCTACGCTTGGCGAGCCCATCACGAGCCGAGCACGAGCCGAGCACGAGCCGAACACAATTCGTCTAGTGTGGACCGACATACAAGCCTCGAACGAGCGCGCTTCGAGCGTTCGGTTCGTGCTCGACTGTGCTCTGCTACTGTCGGTTTTTGACAAACACAAAGGGTAAAAACTACGTTAAAGGACAGTGATCGTTGTAGGTTCGTTGTACGTCCACATTGTGGTCCCATTGTAATTTCATCGAGATCTGATAAGTGTCTCCAGAGATATGACGATAAACGTCTCAAACTTGCTACTGAAACCACAGATTATATAATAGTTACTACGTAACAGATACTTCACTCCCCTACAAAAAACACAATACCAACGTTTATTTCAGACAATACAAGCAAAAATGTGTCTAAGGCGCTCGACCTAGCGTTGTTATTACTTCGTTCAGCGCGCGATGTACCGGCGCGCACTTGATACAGTAAAGGGTTGACTCAATGAAATAAAATAAAAAATTACGAATTATTTTTATTTACCTCACAAAATAACATCTAAATTCCTAACTAGGAGTCGAATTTGAAGTTGAGAAAGTGAATATTACGCCGTTTTGTCATTTTAGTATCAGTAGCATAAAAAAATGAAACATAGTATGCTTGTTTTTTATCGAACCCGCAAAATGACTATGAAAAACTTAAATCGTTTCTAATTTAGAATACGTATGCACAGTTATCCCGTCATTTAAATAATAATATACGTTGCGCGCGCGTGAGCAGTGACAACCGACTGGCAGATAGTACCGCCGGAGTTGACGAAAGTTTAGGTATAAATCGCAGTAGCTATAGGCGAGTGAGGGAGGCCTGCTGAAACTGACTCGCGTGGCATGGAAGTCGGTTGTTTTAGTTTTTAAACTATCTTTATTATTATCGCGTAGACTTACAAGCTTGATTTTTTCACAGCTGGAAGATATCACAGACCCGAGTATTTGATATAAGTTTCAACTTGATACCTCTACGCGTTCCTGATAATATGGGTCTTGACAGACGGACAGACAGACAGATGGACAGATGGACAGATGGACAGATGGACAGACGGACAGATAGACAGACCAACAACAAAGTGATATTATAAGGGTAAAGATCCAAATCGTTTAAAGGTACAGACACACCGCAGCATCCTGCGTGCGCGATCTAGGCGGCGATCAGCTAGGCTATGCTGTAAGCTACGAGGGTCATTCAACAAGTACTTAGCCTCATCGCCCAATGGCACTGCGATTACAAAAAAATTTTACCATAGTACAGTGCAATGTTTTTGAAGCCTATTGTCAAAGTTTTAAACAATGACCTCTATTAGTTTGGTTTTAATAGCCTTTGAAAGCGAACGTGTCGGTCAGTTTAACAGAAATGGAAAAAAGGTCAGTATCGTTCGGTGATTCAATTTTTATTTTTGGAAGGGAAAACGCGCAGTGAAATTAAAAATCGCTTGGATGCTGTGTACAGTGACTCTTCTCCTTCGATGGCAACCGTCAAGAATTGGTTTAACGAGTTTGCTCGTGGCCGCAAGTCGGTTTTTGATGAGCCACGCCCAGGTGCCCCGGAAACGGCTACTACGGAGGAAAAAATAAAAAAAATCCACGATGTCGTGTTGGCAGACCGCCGATTGAAGGTTCGCGAGATAGCTGACACTGTGGGCATTGCTTCTGCAATGCCCACAGTGTCAGCTATTTCGAATGGTGCATCATATTCTCCACGAAGAACTGGGCATGAGAAAGCTGTCAGCGCGATGGGTGCCGCGTTTGCTCACACTGGACAACAACCACGACAACGCGCCGGCTCACACCTCTGCCGTTGCCATGGCCAAATTATTCGAATTGCGCTACGAATCGCTGCCCCATCCACCTTACTCTCCAGACTTGGCCCCCTGTGACTTCTTTTTGTTTCCAAACCTGAAAAAGTCACTCGCCGGAAAAAGATTTGGGTCGAATGAGGAGGTCATCACCGCCACGGAGGCCTATTTTGCAGACTTCAGGAAAACGTATTTTTTAGACGGGTTAAAAAAGTTGGAGCATCGCTGGGCCAAGTGTATTGAGTTAAAAGGAGATTATGTAGAAAATTAAATCGGCACTTTTCGAAAATTTTCGTTTTTCTTTTGTAGGCTAAGTATTTATTGAACGACCCTCGTATCTCGACAGCGGAATCCGCGGTGAGATTCGAATTTCGTACTACGAAATTCAACCGTATTACGAACGTGATACGATTGAATTTCGTGGTACGAAATTCGAATCTCACCGCGGATTCCGCTGTCGAGATTGCTTACAGAATAGCCTAGCAGATAGCGCAGTAGTATTTATATCGACTGGTTCACACCAAACGCGATCAGAAAACAATTGAAAAGTACTGAGATCGTGCCCGCAGGACGCAGAACGCCGCGGTGTGTCCGTACCTTAAATCTGTATGCATATTATAATATGCAAAATGAAAAATGTTCATAATAATGGTCAATTTTCAGGTTTATATTTTTTTGTTTAAATTATGTTTCTAATTATTTTAATGACTTTGAATTTTTTTTTTGTTATTCATAGAGCATAATGGTCCGTGCCGCTGAGGGTGGTATTACCAATTTGGATTCCTCCAAATTTCGACTGGCAACAGAATCAGAGTAAGTCACTTATTTATTACTATAATAATATAATAATAATGTTACGTGCGGGGTGGTTTAAAAATGCCAATCCGATGAGTTGAACGTTTATTTCCACTAATCACTAGGTTAGCACAATGTTCCACAGTAGTTGTACAAATCATCTTTCACAATGATCAAATGTCCGTTAACACACACTGAAGTCGTTGGTAATTCACAATCACTTAATTCACTGTTCGCCCTTCACAAACACTTGTTCACTTATCACACTTTACAATCACTTGGTCGCTATCCGCGCTTAGATGTTTACAATGCCGCTTCCAAAGAATAACTGATCACGGATGCCGACTCCTTATATAGGTCCGCAATATTATTAACTAGAACACTCTAGAATCCATTTGAAACAAAATAACACAGAAATAACAAAAGGCAATTCAAAATAACAAACAACACGACTTTCCATTGAAACATCAAATGTAAACAACTTTTACCGTACACGCAAATTTGGTCTCTATAACTTTAAAATAAGGTTCAATCTGTATACTTAATTACAAACCTAGGTATACGTTGACTAAATTCGAAATACCAGGTAGGTACGAGTAACTTTTATGACGGTTGGATGTTATAAGACCCCCAATTTGTCTTTTTCTCCAACGGCTATTCTTATTCTCTCGAAGTTTCTGTCCGATATAATAATAACATACTTTATTCTATAGTCCAAACTACAAACAACCATCAAAAAGATAATTACACTACAATGTAACGGCATAAATATATATATGTATATTAAATACATACATATTTTACATAAGTACTTCATTATATCATACCATTCTCAACCTAAACTAAAGTGGTCGACATAGCTCAACGGATTAGCAAACTGAAGTGGCAGTGGGCTGGTCATATTGCCGCAGGACTGATAACCGTTGGGGTAGACTTGTTTGTCCTAGAGTGGAGACCGCGAATTGGCAAACGTAGTGTAAGACATTCTGTGACCAGGTGGAGCGACGATATACGCAAAGCGGTGGGCTGTAAAGTGACTGGTAAAGAAGAGCCATGATTGGGCTCAGTGTAGTGTATTGAGAGAGGCCTACGTCCAGCAGTGGAATGACAACGGCTGACAATGATGATTATGATTCTCAAGCTTAGATTTTTTTAATAAGGCATAGATAAAATTATAAATTATTACTAACTAGCAGCGCTTCGGGGCTTTGCCCGTGTTTACTCCTGGCTATAAACTGTTGCCTTGTGCTTTCTTTTCAAACGACTTCCAAAAAGAAGGAGGTTTTGTTTGTGTGTAAGTTACGCAATTACTCCGTCAATTGTAAACCGCTTCGAATGATTCTTTTTTTAATCGGTAGGATACGTTTCCAAGGTGGTACCATTGTAATGTCATCGAGATCTGATAATTATTTCCAGAGATAACGATAAACGTCTCAAACTTGTTACTGAAATTGACTCGCTAAAATTCCGTTGCGTAGTTCAAAAGACCTAAGCGTATACGTCTGTATAGCAGGAGCGATTTTGTTTTATACAATGTATAAATTAATGTAATTCCTCAATAATAATTTAATTAATTATTTACTGATGTTTTATAACATCACACACATTGCGATGGATGTGTCGAGTCACAAGAATGGATAACATTCGGAATGAGTATGTGAGGGGAAACCTGAAAGTGGCACCAGTGACAGAAAAGTTAAGAAGCAATAGGGTACCCTGGTTTGGGCATATTATGAGAAGAAGTGAAGCCCACGTGACTATAAGGGCAATGGACATGAAAGTGGATGACTATAGAGGAAGAGGAAAACCGAAACAAGTGTGGATGGACTGTGTGATAGAAAATATGGATGTAAAACGAGTAGATGCGAAAATTACTGTAGATAGACTCACATTTTCTTTAAAATATCTTCTAGGCTAGCGTTTGTCCACTATCTCATCTGTTGGTAAGTGATGATGCGGTCAAAGATGGTAAGCACGCTAGGCCTAGAATGAAAACTGGCTCTCAAGGATAGCTGCCGGAACACATTAGATGTTTGGCGACAGATTTATTTTAACTTGAGGGTGGTAGCTGGCCAGGCGGACACTAGATAGTGTTCTACCACCATGCGGGGGTTGTTGGTTTCTTATAGATGTTTTCCTTCACCGGAGGGCCACTGTGAAAAGCGCACATAAATTTGTCGATCGAAAAATCCATTGGTGCACGGTGGTTTGAACTCGGTACCTCTGGCATCAAAGCCAACCGTTCTGCCGTTTACGCCACCGGGCCCTCGCTAGAAATGGAAGAGAATGACATGTTGCACCGACCCCACTTAGTGGGATAAGGGTGGGAAGATGATGATGATATTATATCACATCACGCACTCCCTCTCCGCGGCCTCATGCGAGGTAATATCATCCAGAAGTCGAGCACAGTAAGTCCTATTCACATAGTGGAAGTATTCCACCCTGCCTCGCACATTGGAATGCTAGTCTTATCTAGTTTTATTAACCCCCCACGCAAAAAGAAGGGTCGTTATAAGTTTGACGTGTGTATCTGTGTATCTGTGTATGTGTGTGTCTGTAGATTTAGTTTTTATATTAGATGGGTGTCTTCACGAGAGTGTTTAGCTTTGTTTCATGAAAATCCGTTCAGCCATTTAAATTTTCAACCGATTTCCAAAAAGAAGGAGGTTCTCAGTTCGTCTGTATGTTCTTCTTTTTTTTTGTGTGTATGTTACGCGATTACTCCGTCAATTGTGAACCGATTCGAATGATTATTTTTGTAATCGGTAGAGAACGTTTCCGAGGTGGTCCCATTGTAATTTCATCGAGATCTGATAAATATCTCCAGATATATGACGATAAAAGTCTCAAACTTGCTACTGAAATTGACTCGCGGGGCATTGAAGTCGGTTGTTTTAGTTTTTAACCGACTTCAAAAAATTCGACCGTATATATTTTCTTTTAATGTTTGTTCGCGGATAACTTCGTCGTTTATGAACCCATTTCGGTAATTATTTTTTGTTGGAAAGGAGATATCCGAAGTGTGGTACCATAGTAATTTTATTGCGGTCTGATAAGTATCTCCAGAGATATGGAGATAAATACCTCAAAATTGGTACTGAAAATTAATAGGTTGGCATTGAAGTCGGTCCTTTTTAGGGTTCCGTACCTCAAAAGGTAAAAAAAAGGAACCCTTATAAGATCACTTTCTTGTCCGTCTGTCAGTCTGTCTGTCTGTCTATCTGTCCGTCTGTCTGTCTGTCCGTCTGTCTGTCCGTGTGTCACCACTGATTTTCTCAGGAACGGGTGGACCTAGCAAGTTTAAATGTATACCTGATACTGTGGTCTATGGTCCCTATTGGGTATATAAAAATCAAGGTCTTGAGTCAACACAATAAAAAGATATGGGCAAATTTAGATTTTCGCGAAAACTTGTTAGTACCAAAATGTACCTTAATTTTCAACTTTTTTTTATTTTTCGGAATTTTATCTTTACTTGTGCTCTAAGACCTTGCTTATAACCAAAGTTGACAATTCTAGGTAAACCGGAAGTACTTCCCGTTGACCTAGAATTATGAAATTTGGCAAGAAGCAAGGTCTTACATAACAAATAAAGGAAACAAAAAATGAAAATTAAAGGGTGTCCCCATACATACATAGTTTGCGCCATTTAAGGTAGACCTCTGAGTTATATGAGCGCTGATACAATTTAATTAAACTATCTTAATTTTTATATCAGCTCTTTTTTGATTGATGAGACTACGATGGCAACTTTCGCAGCCCTTGAACGCAACGTCAAAAAAATTAAAACTGCGCTTCTGCGCACTACATCCCAAATTCAAAATTCAAAAATCATTTATTCACGTCAATACGGTTACAATAAAAAGATGTTCATAATTGTATGGGTTCAGCATATCTTGCCTATTTGGCATGTGAATAATGTACCTAATGTACTCGATGGTACTCACAGGTACGATGAGTATAATGGCAACTAAAATGTTTTATGAAGTAGGCACGCCACATACTACTTACTTCACTTTATCGTAACTTACAATTACATCATATACTTCACTTACAATTATACATGTAATATACCTAATATTTATCTATTCTTACCTACCTATTTATATTTTATATTATGTTTAAACTCTAAAAACTCTCTAACAGAATAGAAAATTTACCACTGAAATAGTTTTCTTCTATATATTTCAAATGTAAATGGTTTGAATGATTCTGGGATATGATTGTAAACCTTTATTGCCATTACATAGCAATTTCTATGGAAAAATTCATTATTACATTGTGGAAACATGAGCTTATTCGGGAACCTGGTGTTATAACTGTTATTGTCTTTTATCTTTTTAAAATGTTCAGGATGTTTTTTTACAAAATTGCATAGTTCATATATGTACATTGAAGGAAGCGTAAATATTTTCAGGTCTCTAAAAAGAGGTTTGCACGAATCTGTAGGGCAGACGGAACATATTGCACGAATGCAACGTTTCTGTGCTATAAAAGCACGATTTAAGTCAACTGAATTGCCCCAAATTACAAGTCCGTATCGTAAAACTGAAGCTACATACCGTGGTAGGCAATAATTGATGTTTGTTTTGAAGCTACCAGAGAAAGCCTGTGAAGTGCGAAGACAAAGCTATTGAATTTAGAGCATACATTTTCAACATGCGTTTTCCAGTCGCAATGGTGGTCTATAGTGATTCCAAAAAATTTAGCAGTAGTTGTTTCATTTATTTGGTCATTTTGGTACTTAATTAGCAAGTTCACAGGTTTGGACCTTATATTATGAAACTGCATTAAACTGGTTTTTTTAATATTAACTTTTAGATTATTCTTATTAAGCCAATCGACAACGTTAGTAACTGTTTCATTGATATCTTGTTCATAGTCTTTATTTTTATTTTTAGATATAATTATTGAAATATCGTCCGCAAATAGTACACATTTGTGAGTGGTTAGGTTAGGTAAGTCGTGAATGTACAAAAGGAACAAAAGAGGACCTAGCACGCTTCCCTGGGGGACTCCAAATTTATTTTGTAATAATTGCGATCGAAAACTCGTCAAAAAATGTTTATCATTAATATTTTTGATTTCTACTGCTTGCTGTCTGTTTTCAAGGTAGCTTTGTATCCATTTATGTGCAATACCACGGATTCCGTACAGCTCAATCTTTTTGAGTAAGGTTTCGTGGCATACATAATCGAAAGCTTTACTCATGTCAAAGTATATAACTGAAAGTGGTGTGTTAGAGTTGATATGTTCTGTAATATGTTTGACTAGAAGGAAACTTGCTAATGTAGTAGATTTATTCTTTTGAAACCCATTTTGCTCGCTTTTTAAGATATTGTTTTTTGTGATAAAGCTAATAAGTCTTTGATACATGATCTTTTCAAAAACCTTTGAAAATATGGGTATTAAGGTGATCGGTCTATAATTATCAATGCTTAACTTATCGTCTTTTTTGTACAAGGGTTTAACTATGGAAACTTTTAGAGCTTCGGGAAAAACACCTTGTATTAAGGACATATTCATAAAATATGTAATAATACCAGCAATCTGTTCACTGCAATCTTTAATAATATGTGTGCAGATTTCATCGTAACCTACAGATTTTGTATTATTCAGTGATTTAATGGTTTTTACTATTTCTTCTTCGTTTGTCGGTTTTAAAAATATACTTGTTGAATTGCTTTTTACTGTATTGATTGTACATATCTTGAGTGAGCAGTTTTGTTTTATTGTATTTATAAATGTATTATTGAATGCATTTGCTAGTTCTGTAGGATCTTTAATTATTCTTTCACCAAGTTTTATTTTATCTATAGTGCGTATTTTTTTTGTTTGGTGATCCTTTTTTATTATATCCCATGTTGCTTTACATTTGTTTTTGGCACATGATATTATGTTTTGGTTGATTTTTTTCTAAGACAAATGCATAGATGTTTTTAAACATTTCGCATATTTTCTGAAATTATATTTAGCAGTATCACTTTTACTCTTGTAGTAAGCATACCTTAGTCGCCTTTTTGTAGTGCACGACTTTTTTATCCCTTTTGTGATCAATTTTAGCTTCTTTTCCTTGTTATTTACTTTTATTCTTATAATAGGAAAGCATAGCTTATACAACAGAACAAAATCTTTGTAAAATGTTGTGAATGCAGTATTTAAATCAGTGCATTCATAAAAATTTTGGAAAGATAGGCTTTGTAGATGATTTCGAAATTTTTTCACGTTATCATGCCCATAATGATAACCCATAATCCCGTCACTGTTTAGCGTAGTTTACATTAGTCAAATCAAATGTACTAATTTGAAATTCAGTATCCTGTTACTTTCATGATATTTCAAGAAAACCTTTGGTAAACTTGACCTAATGCTGAAACATCTTGAATCAGCAGAAATCTCCTCAACTCCTCGTCTGAGATGTCGTGTTTAGCGTCATTGGAATGGTCTTAATAAACAAATTATACATATACAAATCAGTCGGGGGTGGTTTTAAATTTAAGTAAGTAAGTGTTATTGAGTGCTTAAACATAAGAAATAAAACAAATTCGCTCCCGCTTTCTGTACGCTTAAATCCTTTAAACTTGGCAACGGAATTTATTGCAGTTTTCATCAGATAGTGGTTCTAGAGGAAGGTTTATAACCAGGGTTAAATGCGGGCAAAGCCGCGGTCTGCAGCTAGTATTATAATATATAATAATTTATAATAGAAATACTATTTAATTATTGAGTATTAACGAACCAGTTTGATTTTCAGCAAGGGTAGAGAGTAAGTGTTAATATAATGTAACTAATAATGTGTAATGGAAATAAATATTTTATAGCCCAGCGTTTGACCACTATCTCACCTGATGGTAAGCGATGATGTGGTCAAAGATGGTGAACACGGAGGCCTAGAATGCTCTGAATTTCAACGGCTGTGCTGCCGGAACTTTTAAGGTACGGACACACCGCGGCGTCCTGAAATCTACGGGCGCGATCTTAGTACATTTCAATTGTTTTCTGATCGCATTTAGTGTGAACCAGTCAATGCAAATACTACTGTCTACTACTACTTTTGAATTGAAATATCAAAAGTAACCGATCGGAGCATTGTGAATTGCAAAGATCCAAGTCGAAGTAAAGGCAGTTTCCGAATCCGAATTTGCTTCCGAATGATTGAGAATAACCCTGCTGGAATTTTTTATTGTATTTTTCAGAAAGAAATACATCGAAATACTTATAGGAAAGTCTAAATTCTCAGACTTCGGTGACTATTTTGTTGTTTTGCAAACTGAAGATGGAGTGGAAGAGAGGATCAAGGCATTAATTGTTAGGGGTAAGAATTGTTCATTATATATTGTTACGTGCGGGGTGGTATAAAAATGCCAATCCGATGAGATGAACGTTTATTTCCACTGAACACTAGGTTAACACAATGTTCCACAGTAGTTATCCAAATCGTCTTGCACAATTATCAAATGTCCGCGCAAAAACACACACTGAGGTCGTTGGTAATTCGCAAACACTTATTTCACTGATCACAATTTACAATCACTTGTTCACTGATTACACTTCACTTGATCGCGATCGCCGCGCGTTCGACGTCTTATATAGGACGAGAGTATTAACTACAAAATTCTAGGATTCCTTAGAAAAAAAATATAATAGGCTATTCAAAAATAATGAACAAAAGCACGACTTTCCATTGAGGGTTGATTTCACCATTTATGCTACTTATCGAGATTTATTGAACTAAGTTCTACTAAAACGTGTCCAAGCTTCGATGTTGATCTTGGTTTACGCGTACTTGATTTCACCACCTGCCATCAAGCTCCATTTGATTGCGTTTACCAGAACCAAGATTTTCTGCTATAACTCACAATGGAACGTAAATGTCGTCATAGAGCTGTCGTATTAGATTGTTTTGGCATTGTCAAACTGACAAATTCATATTACCAAATTCGTTTCCGTGTCCGTGTATGGTATATATTTTTGTGTTCAGAATCGTGAATTTCGAATTTTAAAATGTAGCCCAAGAAATTAAAATATTTACAATTTTAATAACGAAATATCAAGACGTCTCGTCTTGTAATGCCATGTACGGACACGGAAATGAACGCGCAAAATACGAGTGACAGTGGCTGTTATAATAACAGTGAAAACGGGATCAAGAGCGCTAAACGCCCAAAATCGGTAGTACAGAATCAGAACTCGATTTAACTCGATTTAATAATATTGTACGCCTGAAAAGGGCAAACTGTTGATACTACCATGTAAGGAATTTACCATCTACTTGTACACAGTTTCAACAATAAAGATATTTTGATTTTGATTTTTTGGTAACCACGTTTAGTTTGTGGTAGTGAAATACAAAATGCCGGTTTAATCTCAGTTAAACACGTAAACCAAGTTCAAGTCGACCTGATCGCTGGTGAAATCGGCCCTGAATCATCTAATGTAATCAACTTTTACAATACATGCTAATTTGATCTCTAATAACTTAAGAATAAGGTTCAATCTGTGTACTTAATTACAAAACCAGGTACATGGGACTAGGGTCGAAATACCAGGAAGGTACTTTTATGACGGTCAGGGGTTTATGACAACTCATGAGTTTATTTTTCCCGCGGATATTATTGTTTTCTCGAGAAGCTTTGCGAAACTTCGCGACTTTGTCGACGCGATGTAACAATATCTATCTTCCACATCAGATTAGTGGAGCAAGTTGGATAATTATTTTCCTTTTCTGCCATACCTAACTACTTATTAACTTCGTGTACAAATAAAAACAATAAAAACAAATTTATTGTTTCAGGTCCGGGTAAGCATCATTTGACATTTAACAATTTAAATACTAATTACCTATTTAACTTCATATATTAATTTCATAAATGTTTTAAATTAGTGGATGAAGACATACATTTTTATTAAGTGCACTGTTTTCAAAATAATTATTAGAGTTTTATTTAAGTGAAACTTCTTTATGCGCACTCTTTTATCTATTCTGTGGTAAAATTTGACGGGAAATGACGTAGCGTCACGGTCCAATAGCAGCGGATGTGACGTAAGCGTCATGTTATATGTTATGTTTATTAACGCCCTCTATTGTAGAACGGCGTAACTACGATCACGTATTCGCTAAAGTTCAACAGATGGAGTTGTACAAAAAATAATTAGTGATGTTGAGAAATAAATTGAATGAGCTTGGAAGTTTAACTTCTAACGCGTAGCTTTCTCTTTTATATTACATTTATTATTTATTTTTTAGATGTTTATTCTTTTTCTTTTTCTTCCATGCCATGGCTTTTCAACGCTGCTTGACGTTTTTCTGCCAGTGTTTCTTTTAGATTATTATTAGACATTTAGTGACATATCTAATTTTTTTCTTTTGCTGTCATTTCAGATTCATCAGGTAACTTTTTGACGATATAGTAGTAGCTTCGCCATCAGTGGACAAAGACTCACAGTGGAGGCAATGCAAAATTTCAAGCTTTAATTTTTAGGGTTCCGTACCCAAATTAAATGGTAAAACGGGACCCTATTACTAAGACTCCGCTGTCTGTCTGTCTGTCTGTCTGTCTGTCACCAGGCTGTATCTCATGAACCGTGATAGTTAGACAGTTGAAATGTTCACAGATGATGTATTTCTGTTGCCGCTATAACAACAAATACTAAAAACAGAATAAAGTTAAAAATAATGGAGGGTCCCCATACAAGAAACGTCTATTTTTCGGCATTTCACGCCATCTATGAACGCTTAGTTAGGTAAACGTCCCATAGTTGGCGTTATATTGAAATGTCGATCCCTAACACCTTTGTTAGACGTTAGATGGCGTTATAAGTAATATAATGTTTATTAATTACTAGTATTTTTTGCTGGCAAATAATGATAGTGGTATTTTTTTGCTCGATTTTATATAATACTGTAGTGTGGTACGGAACCCTACGAGTGCGAGTCGACTTGCACTTGGCCAGTTTATTATCTTTATTTTTTCTCCTCCCTTTTGGAAGTTGTTTGAAAATTAAAAATAAAGTAATAATCACAGACCTCGTAAATTACGCAAGGATGTAACTAATTCACTTAATTGTAAATTTCAGGGGGCAGTAAGTATTACCACAGAATAACGAATAGTATAAGTATTACATATTTTTTTAAAACTATCCGTGCTGTCTGCTATTTGTATTGTCAATGTAAATTCTGTCTACAGTGAACGTCATAAGGCTTACATTTTAATGAATATTTTTTACCTTAAGTGCGAGCGCACTGTGGTTATGACTGAGTGAAATAGAAACAATTCTGGAATGAAAATAATATACTAGGTTGAAAACTCCATTTACAAAGAGTTCTTCTTGATCACAGTTAGTCCCTGCTTCAGATAAATGTGCTTTTGCACAGACCTGCTACATATTAAACTTGATCGCGTACACCGGCCCCCATGCGACCGACCTTGGACGGAGTTTGTCCCTTTCTTTTGTATGGTCAACTTATATATATATACCATACATATAGTATAGAACGTGCACCATCCTTTTATATTACGTCTCTGTGTTTTAGTCAATTTTCTGAGGTCCCTGCGCTTCGCGTGTGGTGAGAGCGAGAAAAGAAAGAAGATCCTTACGAAATATTTTTTTTTAATTTAAATTAATTATAATTTAAATCATTAATTTCTTAATTCTATATTAAACCTTATTTACCAGACATTAAGGTGCAACGTGAGAATAGCCACGTAGGAGTAGGCGAACACATCGACAGTCAAGTGAAGTTCGAGTGTGATACGTGCACCTGTGAAGACATATTGTGCGAGGGAGATAGCGTCATAACATCCGGGCGGGTGTCTATTGTCACAGCTTCGAAGTTCGTCAGTTTCAACTTTCCCAGGTCAGAAACATAACTACTGCAGATGCTCTCTGTATTGCAGACTTATCAAGTTATCACTAAATTTGATAGCGTAGACAGAGAAAAGAATAGACCGCGGGTAGTTTTGTCTCCTTTCCACATAAAATAGGATATACTATGGAGTTATTCCATGTAATGGAAAAGGACAATGCTATAATATTTCCTTCTCTCAGTGCGTGTCGGTTTTTACAGGGTCAGTAACGTAGTTAGCCGTTTTTAGCTTAACGAACTTTGGACCTTTATTGCTATGTGTCACTGGGTTCTAAATACATATATGGTTATGTCACAGATTATATAATCGTTACTACATGTTATGTTATAATCTTCTATCTCATGTGGCCACGCTACCCAAATCTCTATAATTCCTTACCTTATGTTTGATAGGGATTGAAATGAACCTAATGACAGAGCCTGCATAACTGCATCCTCGTCGTTCAGTTCTTTTGTTCATTCAATATTCAACTGTCAAAGTTGTTGTCAAAGTTGTGGGGGCTGTACTGTAAATGTAATAAGTAAAATATGTAATGAACTGTAGACCTCGTAGGTAAGTCTATGTTTGCATAACATTTATTCAGTTTTAAAATGAAACTTCTTTTTGCGTACTGGAGTAAAATTTGACGGAAGTGACGTAGCGTCACGGTCCGAATGCAACGGAAGTGTCGTAAGCGTCATGTTATATTTTATATTTATATAAACGCCCTCTATTGTAGAACGGCGTAACTACGAAGACGTATTCGCTATCATTCGGTCATTCGTCCCGCTAAGTTCAACAGATGGAGTTGTATAAAAGAATTCTCACTCTGTGAAGGAAGTCTCACTTCGAACGCGTAGCTTTCTAGGTACCATCTGTTATTAACATTTTTTTCACAGAGCGGAACTATCTATCTTTATTATTCAGTTTGAGAATTAATGTTTCGCTCACATATAAAGAAAAGACACCCTCAATCCCTTGAAATTTATCGGGAAGTTAAGTCAAATTTTTGGACATTTTCGGAATAGCTGACAGCTGAAATATGATTTCATGGGGAGAACTCTACAGGCATGGAACAGACGCATGGTGGTTCTGTTTTTCAAAAAAGGAGACAAATTCACGAACCGTCTTGCGCGAGACTTACGGCACCATAGACCACATCCACACGGTGCGGCAGATTGTACAGAAGACCGAAGAGTACAATCGGCCCCTGTGCTTAGCATTTGTGGACTATGAGAAGGCCTTCGACTCAATCGAAATATGGTCCGTTCTGGAGTCCTTGCAGCGTTGCCAAGTCGACTGGCGATGTATCGAAGTGATGAGATATCTGTATAATGCCGAAACGATGACTGTACAAGTACAGAACCAGGGATCTCAACATGTCCACCTGCGTCGAGGAGTGAGACTGAGATATATCCGAAACTGTACACTAACTCCTTGGAGGATATGTTTAAAACGCTGGACTGGAAAGATTGGGGCATCAACATCAACGGCAAGTACATCTCTCACTTACGATTCGCAGATGACATTATCATTATGGCAGAGACGTTGCAGGACCTACAATGGATGTTGAAAGGCCTAGCTTATTCTTCTCGTCACATCGGTCTCCGGATGAATTTGGTTAAAACCAAAGTCATGTACAACGAGCACGTTGTTTCGGAACCGATTGCCTTGAATGGAATCCCACTCGAAGTCGTTACGCAGTATGTTTATCTAGGGCAGACGCTCCAACTAGGCAAACACAACTTCGTGAAGGAAATCCAGAGAAGAATTCAGCTGGGCTGTGCAGCATTCGGAAAACTCCGTCGAGTTTGAGGGCCCGGTGGCGTAATCGGGAGAACGGTCGGCTTTGATGCCGTGGTACCGAGTTCAAGCCGCCGTGTACCAATGGATTTTTCTATCGAAAAATGTATGTGCGCTTCTCACAGTGGCCCTTCGGTGAAGGCAAACATCGTTAAGAAATCAACAACCCCCGCATGGTGGTAGGACACTATCTAGTGTCCGCCTGGCTAGCTACCACCCTCAAGTTAGAAAATCTGTCGCCAAAACATCTAATGTGTTCCGGCAGCTATCCTTGAGAGCCAGTTCTCATTCTAGGCCTAGCGTGCTTACCATATTCGACCGCATCATCATTTACCAACAGGTGAAACAGTGGACAAGAACCTATAAGATATTAAAAAAAAACAAAAAGAGTTTTTCGTCGCTTATACCGCAGTGTCGAAAGACAGATTCCAATGTTCCCATTCTATAGTCCGGCAATCTCGTGTGCGAACGTCCCGCGGGGTGTCAGACGGTGGCAGGGACGAGGTACCCAAGATGTCAGCGGGTAGCGGGTGGTGTAGCGGGGGAGGGAACCGTGTGTAGCCGTGTCACAGATTATATAATAGTTACTACGTAGCCGTGTGCTAGAATAACCGCTCGCTCGCCCCCGCCACCGTCTGTCACCCCGCGGGACGGTCGCGCACGAGGTTGCCGGTCTATAGGCCTATCGTGCTACCATCCTTAACTGCATCATCACTCACCAACAGGTGAGATAGTGGTCAAACGCTAGACTATATGATATAAAAAGAAATATTTATCTTTATTATTTAAGCTGCCATCAAAATTATAGTATAAATTTATTTTCAGTTTTGAATATTTTTTTCAGTTTTGATGATGAGAACTCCTGCGTTTACATGGGCATCTTCAAGGATCAGGATCAGGTTCACAAAAGGATCATGCAAGTGATAGATAGTACGTACCTGGCTTATACAATACTAGCTGAAACCCGCGACTTCGTTCACATACACCAAACAATTTATAAGATATTTTCTTGTGTCTTATGTCTTATGAGAAATTCAGTCGCATTGATTGTTGTATGAGACCATACATATTACAATATATTTTTTCTTATGTCTGATAAGACACGCGCATACTTATCGTCCGTCGTCCGTGTTTGTCTCGTGCACATTATAAGACATTTCTTGTCTGTCATAGACAAGATTTTTTTTTTATAAGTAAAAGGTAACAGGACAAGCACGACACTCGCCTGATGGTAAGCGATGACGTCTACCTATAACAGATACAGCGGCATACGAAATTCTGGCAGTACATAATTTTGCATGTAACTGCACTGCGCCTGTTACCTTAAGACATAAAGATGTTGAGTCTCACATGCCCTGTAATTTCACTGGATGGATTCTTATCATGTGCAAAAGGCCTTATGAGAAATGTCTTATAAGAAATGTCTTATAATATGCAGTATGCGCGTGTCTTATCCGACACAAGAAAAAATATCTTGTAATATTCATATGGTCTCATATAACAATCAATGCAATTGAATTTCTTTTTGACATTTCTCATAAGACACAAGAAAATATCTTTTATAGCACAGTGTGACCTAAACCCGCACTTTACGCACGCTTTTTCGTGACTTAAATAGTCGATTATTGCACGACGTTTAACACTCTCGCTGCGCTCGGGTGCCAACTTCACGCCGTGCAATAATCTTCTATTTGACGGAAAAGCGTAGCATGCGTAAAGTGCGGGTTTATGTCATACTGACAGCTATAAAATAATATACGACACTCGTGACTTCAGTTGTCTATTTTATTGCACGGCGTAGCACCCGAGCGCTGCGAGGGTGCTAACTTCACACCGTACAATAACAGACGATAATATAATATACTAATTATGTATAAAGGGACCCTTATTTAGCCTTTGGTCATTCTAATGCTATAAAGTATCTGCTTGTAAAATTTCAGTAAGATCGGATCGTCCGTTTAGGCGTGATTAGGTAACAAACAGACAGAGTTACAAACGTTTTTATAATATTTGTATGGAAGTACCTATGGTTGGATATGTATACTAAAATTATAATTATAATAGTTTATAATCGACTTCCATGCCACACGAGTCAGTTTCAGTAGCAAGTTTGAGACGAATATCGTCATATCTCTGGAGATACTTATAAAATCTTGATGAAATTACAATGGGACTACCTTGGAAATGTACCCTACCGAGTAAAAATGAATCATTCGAATCGGTTCACAATTGGTTATATTATATTGGGTTTATATTTTTTGTATGTTATTACGCGATTCGGAGTAATCGCGTAATAACATACAAAAAATATATATAAATAAATAAAAGCTTGTAAAATACATAGGTACAGACGAATTGAGAACCGCCTCCTTTTTTTATTGCTGTTCATCTTTTAAAGACGTTAATGACGCAGAAAAACTTTTATTACAAATTTATATTTTAATTTTGCAAAAATACTGCTTTTCAATACTCGAAATAAAAAATACAGATTATGGCTAGCGTTTGACCACTATCTTGCATGTTGATAAGCGATGATGTGGTTAAAGATGGTGAACATGCTAAGCTGATGGTGCTAAGCTACTTTTTAGTAGCAAGTCATTGTGGTATATCGATATAATTTTCCTACCACCTGTTAAGATTTTTTTATAAACTTTAACATCGAGACAGTTGTTGTGGTTGTACGTTAAACGAAACTTTTTCACAGTCTTTCGAACCTTTAATGCATCACCTTAGGGAATATGTACAACATTTCAGTTCTACCTAGAGTCTATTCTCCGTAATATCAGTATTGCAAATTTTGCAGGTTTTAATTTATTTCACTGTTAAAAAATTTGATTAAATCTGAAAAGAGGTTTTGACTTATATTCATTATTTTTAATTTTCAGATGCATGTAAGTATTTAATTAATTTGAAACCTTAGATAACCATAGATTTACATTCAGAGAAGATAGCGCTTAATTAGCTTGCCAAAATTTTTAGGTACACAAAAGTACACGCTTTCATACTTGACACTGGCTAAATACACTAATTCTGTGGAGCCATAATGAGATTTAATAATAAAACCGGCAAAGTCGAGTTGGACTCGCCCACCGAGGCTTCTGTACCAATGTTGGTAGGTACCAATTAAGCTAGACCTCTAAATTGTATGAGCGTTCATATAACTCATAGGCCTATCTTAATTGGCGAAACTATGTATGTATGGGGACACCCTTTAATTTTTAACTTTTTTAATTTTTTGAAATTTTTCCTTTATTTGTGCTGTAAGACCTTGCTTCTAGCCAAATTTCATGATTCTAGATCAACGAGAACTTTCCTATAGGTTTTCGACCCAAAACCTATCTATGGGTACTTCCGGTTGACCTAGAATTGTAAATTTTGGTCAAAAGTAAGGTCTTACAGCACAATTGCTCTCATATAGTCAGACTATACTTATTTCATTTTTTTTAAATTCTTTATCTTGTTTAGTATGTCCCTCCTTAAGTTATTGTATTGTATAACTGTTTCTTCATATTTTTATTTATATATTTTTACAATAAGTATTACATATTTATAATTTATCATATTTGTCTTCGAGCATTTACCAATGGAGATGTTAACGCAAGGCGTACCCCTCTGCTGGCCATATAGCCATTTTTGGCCATATAAGCGTGCGTAACTACGCTGTATTTTTAATACTGTGTGCGTGTTTCAAGCTAGTGTGCAGGATCGTTAAAGTGAGTGATTAGTGTGTGTGCAATGCGTGTTTACCTCGTCCCCCGCAAGTATCGGCAGAAAAAAATGTTTGCGGATTACAACGTTAACTTCTCCATTTGTAAATGCTCGAAGATATTTATGGATTTTAACGCAACATATTATTTTTATCGCTTCAAGTATGTTATCCGTTTTGTCACCCGAGGTTTGTGCTGAAAATCAGCGTTGTAGACCTGACTGCAGCACTCAGCTGAGCTCAGACATATTCTAGCAGTACTGTACACTACAGCATCAGTAAAACATGTCTTTCATAAATTATGTGTACCTACTTGAACGATCCCAAATAACCCTAGATAGGTGTATATATAGTTAACTTTTAGCGAGTACGGAATTCACTGATTTCCTCATGTTTATTCAAATACACAAGTTAGCTTAGGTAGTATCGCGTGCGAATCTCGTCACCGCGATCTAGAGATTAGAGGTCACAGCAAAGCGCCATCTATTGACAAAGTGGCGTACTTTTATGTTAAGAGTGTTAAGCCATTAACACTACTTTTTAATACGCTTTTATTAGCTTCAGACGTATGTATGTTTGTATGTTAGTATGTAACGGAATCTTTAAACATGATTTTAACCCTCTTCAAAACGTCGGATTAACTCGAAATTTGGCATACTTATTAAGGACCGATGACAATAAATAAATAAAAAAAAATTTAAAAATAAAATTCGACTAAACAATGATAAATAAATAATAGTTTAAAAAAACTAAAAAAATACGCTTTTATAGAAAATCCGACTAAAAAATAGAAAATAAATTTTAATAAATTTGAATTAAAAATAGTGTAAGAAAAAATGATTTTATTGTAAGAAAAGCGTGGGGTGCTTTTCAGGCTATTATCAAAATAACCCTTCTAGTCATATCTGTTCATAAAATATTTGGAACTATTGATACCATGCACCCCACGCTTTCTTTTTTACAATAAAATCATTTTTTCTTAAAATTTTAATTCAAATTTAAAATGTATTAGTGTCTAGTATAAGTAGTAGATATAATTATTAGTAATTGAATTAGTTTTGTTTCTCTTTATATGCGTATTGTTGTTGTGTACAGTGTCTATGCCTGAATAAATAGTTTTCTATTCTTCTATTCTATTGTTATTGGCTCGTTAGTCGACCTTTGTTTTCCCGCGGTTACATATTTGAATGTCGAAAGTTAAAATATCTACTGATAAAATATCGATGTTCAAAATATCGAAAATGAAAATATATATTATATTCTATTGAATTCGACTATAATTATATTGTAATACGGGACTTTATCGCGCTAAAAACATAATTTTATTTACCACGACGTTTCGATCAAGTTGCATTGACCGTGGTCACGAGAAGGCTGAAGTTGTGGGTATCAGATTTTGAAAATATCGACAGTATGGAAATATCGAAAATTAAAATATGGAATGTGTATATTACCGAATGGTTATAAAATCTACGTCCAATAAATCTAAAATCTAATTATCGACAAAAGTAACATTGAAAGTTCTAAATATGGAAGTACAGAATATCGAATGTACTAAACATCGAAGTAAAAAACGACGGTAGATTGAAAAAAAAAAATGAAAACAAGGGCCGATTTGGCTCTAGCACTCGCCGGCCGCTGCCGCGGCACGAACTTCGATATAGTGATTATCGACATTTTCAATCATTCGATATTTAAACACTATTATGTATACTAGTATGCATATTTTTTTTGTTAAATCGGTTTTTTTTATTACTTTTGGCTCCAATTAATAGTTTTACTCACAAAAGAAGGAAAAAGGGAAAAATAGTCATATCATCTGGTCTCGAACCAGGGATCTCCCGAACGCCATCCAATCGATCTTCTACCGAGCTATCATAACGTTGTCAAATGAGTCAAATTACCCTTTGTATTCTGATTTCAATGTCTAAAAACACGAACAAAACAACATGTTCTGAAAATGAATCCTAGCTAGATAGATTAATTATCGCCCCCGAAATCCCCTGTATACAAAATTTTATGAAAATCGTTGGAGCCGTTTCCGTGATTCAGATTAGATATATATAGATATACAAGAATTGCTCAATGGTATTAGATTAAGTAGTTTATGATTTTACTGTCTAGGTACAACTTTATTGTTTTAACAGAATATAATAATTAAATAATATGCAACAATATCTAAATATGTAATATGTTTTTACAGCTCCCAGTAAGTAAAAATGTTAAGATTTAAATTCACGTTCTTCTTTTTTATATTTTATAATTACCTTATAGGTTTGACCACTATCTCGCCTGGTGGTAAGCGATGATGAGGTCAATGATGGTAAACACGCTAGGCCTAGAATACTCTGAGGTATTCTAGGCTTCTCAAGGGCCGTGTGCTGCCGGAACACCATAAGGTTATGGCGGCAGATTTTCTCCTTGACTGTGGTAAGCTACTTTTTGATAGCAAGTCAGGCGGAACATCGTTATAGGTAATATGCTCCAACCACCTGTTGACGAACACCCGTGCTGGGATTTGAACCTGCGACCTATCGCTTAGCTTTGAACCCATCTATCCATACGCCATCGATAAACGTAGCGTAGGACGCCCTGTGACCAGGTGGAGCGACGACATACGCAAAGCTGTCGGCAGTGACTGGAAACAAAGATCCGAAGATCGGGCTCAGTGGCGTGACTTGGGAGAGGCCTATGTCCAGCAGTGGACTGATACCGGCTGATTATAATGATGATTATGATCCATACGCCAACGCGGCACTCAAATTAAAAATCATGTCGTAATCAAATTATAAAATAAAAAAATAAAATAATAATGTGTTTATTGCCATTAAAAACATCAACATGTATTTCATTTAGATTACCTATGAATTATTAATTTATTGGAAGGATAAAAGGAGCAAATTCAGCGTATGCCGCGTGCACAATTTCTTGTTCACGCAGCGCTGGTTTTAAATTTGCCCAGTGCTCGGTGTAGGTTATTCACCGAGATATTAGTTTGTATAACGAATGACGAAAAATTATAATAAATGTAATAATAATAATTAAATTATATAATATCATGGTTGTTTCTAATGATATAAGGTAACAGGATAAGCACAACGCTTGCCTGATGGTAAGCGATGACGTCTACCTATTACAGATACAGCGGCATGCAATATTCTGGACAGCCATAACTTTGCATGTCACTACACTGCGCCTGTTACCTTGAGACATGAAGTCTCACATGTCCTGTAATTACACTGGACACTTTGCCATTTTAACCCGAAAAACATTTCTATATCACGGCTGATTAATTGGAAAAGTGATGGTACCGCCCCAAGGTGACTAGCAGAATTCCTACCACTACAATATATGACATCTATAGTAGAGTTATATTTAAATCAATGATTATTTAGATATAACTATACTATAATAAATCAAGGTAGTTTCAATTTTGAGACGTTTTTCGTCATATCTCTGAAGATATTTATCAGATCTAGATAAAAATATAAACGGGACCACTTTGGAAATGAACCTAGGAAAAAAATAATCATTCAAATCGGTTCACAATTGGAAAAGTAATCAATAACAAACATAAAAAGAAAACATAGAGACGAATTGAGAACTTTTTCTTTTTTGGAAGTCGGTTAAAAATGCATGTTAAGTTTAAAAAAATATGGTGGTGATCTATACTCCGTGGTGATGATAATGTGTTTGACAGCTGTCAAGTTGGAAAAGGCTGAAGTGACGGGCACGTCAGAAATGGAAGGCAACCAGTTCGAACAAGAAATACCCTACACTTGTGATGGAGATTGCAGTATTGAAAAGGTTATATGTTTTTCATCATAATCATTTCGGTAATGTTGATTGTTGAGTAATTTAATTAACTATCTTTTGATTATTGATTATACTGCAAAAATGTAAAAATTATACTACTAATGCAGTATATAATGTTAGAATGAACACACGTACTACAACATGATATTCATGTGGTATATTGTCTAAATTAATTATTGTTTGCGATTTTTCTTTTTCTACTAAACTGATAATATTTTAAAATAATGTCATTCTCTATTTACATATATTGCTTTTACTTTAAAATATAATTTAATGTAATCAACGCAATGACTGTATGACAATTTTAATTTTTATTATTTTTTGACACGATTCTAGATTATAACTTTTTTTTTTGTAACTTTGGAATATAGATATTGTATGATATTCATTTGTTAAACTTAATTATTTGTTAGTATTGTGACAACTATGCTTTTCTTCCGTTTGGGGTCGAAACCATGGGCCCGTGGGGTCAACAAGCACGCGGTTTTGTTAGGGAGCTGTCAAGACGCCTAATCGATGTCTCCCACGACCAAAGAGCTGGCGCTTACCTCGGGCAACGCATTAGTTTCGCGATTCAAAGAGGTAATGTCGCCAGCTTTTTGGGTACTCTACCAGCAGACAGCGACCTAAATTCCATTTATTATTTGTAGTTTTTATTTGAATTATTAGTCATAGTTAATATTTTAGTTTAATAAGATTTTTAAATTGATTTGTTAAATAAGAATCACTGTATTTTCTTTAATAGCACAAATGTTTCCAACACTGTTAAACCATGTCGTGTGCATGTATCTTAGGTGTACAGAATCGATCAAGTTTACTTATAACTGTTATTTAAAAAAAATTACCTATGTTTTGTACGCTGTAATATGCACCTTGTAGGGAAAACGCTCCAGAGCCTAGACCATCGCCGCAAAGTCGTTAGTTTCTCGGTTTTCTATCGGATACATTTCGGAGAGTGTGCCATCCAATTGCACGAGTTAGTACCGCCATCCCCTTTCTTCTATCGGACAACCAGACGTACCGATGTGCGCCACCGCTTCATGGTGGACGTTCCATCTACACGCACGAAGCGTTTTGCTTCGTCCTACATAATACGATCCGCCAAAGAATGGAACTCCTTGCCGGTGTCTGTGTTTCCCGATAGCTACAACCCGGGGGTCTTCAAATCGCGAGTGAACAGGTATTTACTAGGTAAGCGTGCTACATCGTCGACCGCATCGTCACTTAACATCAGGTGAGATAGTGGTCAAACGCTTGCCTATACAGCATTAAAAAAAAAAACCTTAAAAATAATTAAATAAATACTCATGGAACTTAGAATCGATGGTTGCATGGCATGATGTATTAACATGTTTAATAATTGATTAGGTACTGTGTGTATCATCGACGATGGTGTGTATACAGTTCGATTTTTTTTTTCACACCGATTATTAATTGTCTATGGTGGTCTTTATGCGTGGTACTTTAGGGGGTTACTTAGGGGGTGGTACCCGTCTATGAAGTATGACATTACAGTAGTAGATTTTACCGGAAATAATTTATGATCGTACAAAACGAAAAAACCGACTTCACATGCCGCGATAGTCAACGTACTGGCTAGTTATAATCATGTTATCTAAGTTATATAAATTTGCATATATTGTTTATCTCCATATCTCAGAAGATAATTGTCATACGTCAATAAAAAATTAAACAGAACCAAACGGGAGGTATAATCTCTCAAAAGAAAAAATAATTTTTCAAATCGGTCTAGATTTGACGGAGTTCTGAGGTAACAGACATAAAAAAATACAGTCAAATTGAGAACCTCCTCCTTTTTTGTGAAGTCGGTTAAAAATACCAACCTTCATGGACGTAAGCTGTCAAATATATCATCCTACGATAGACAAGGTTTAGTAAGTAGTTAGCAAGATTTTTCAATATAAGGGTTGTAGCTGACTAGACAGTGTCCTACCAACATGCAGGGGCCTTTACTAGAAATTTACAAGCTTGACCAACATCTGTATCTGGTCAGCTTAACAAGCCGAGCTTTTACGAAGTTTTCTTTCACTCGGTATGAAGTCTATGTACGATCCCGGTTAAGAACTGCTCGAAGGACCATAGAATGTACGATCTCAGTTAAGACCGGCTCGAAGGACCATAACATGTACGATCTCAGTTAAGGCTTAAGACCGACTCGAAGGACCATAAAATGTTCGAAACCAGTTAAGACCGAACAAGTATTAATAGTAAAAGTTGTAAGTATATTTTATTAACCACAAGTAACAATAGAATGTAAGGAATTTCTCACTCGTCCGCGTGTGTCTTTCGCGGCGCGTCAATGCGTACCTACTCCAAAAAAAATAAGTTATGAAATACTAGCAGTGCCCCGTGGTTTTACGCGCGTAGACATCGTTCCCGGGATAAAAAGTACCCTATGTGTTATTCCAGAGTCTAGGCTATCTACATACCAAATTTCAGCTCAATCGGTTCATTAGTTTTAGCGTGAAAGAGTAACAAACATCCAAACACACTTTTGCGTTTATAATATGAGTAAGGAAGCGCGGAAGTAAGGATGCAACGTTGCAAAAATAAGAACTGACTCACAAGGGCTGGTTGCTACCGGAACACTGTACAGACTTTCTATTTCACGATGAAGGTTTGGCCATGGTTGTAGTAGCGACATGTACAGACAGGCGCGTTTGTGTGTGTAAACTGAAGGAGCGTTAGCAAAGAAATGTGAAACACATTTTTAAATTAAGCCTTATTTTTTTTTACTGCGATTTAATAAATAATTAGTGTTTAGCTCCTACAACATATTTTTTATGTAAAGGGAATAAAATATGATAAGTTACTAGAAAAAGTCAGGTTGTCATGTCATACATTTTTATTTAATTTAGCAAAAAGAATAAAGAATAGATCAAAAAAACAAAGTTGAAATAATTAGCTATTTGGTGTAGGTGTAGACAATTGGTCGCCCTTGAGAGCGATTCTGACATCATCTTTAAATATTTTAGACGCCACATCTGTATATCATGACGTTCAGTCAAAACTTTACGGTTATTTTCTGTTTTACGCCACTTGTATCCTAATTTCAGCAATAACTGACGAAGCGTTTCGAGACAACCTTCAAAGCCAATTTTTTCATTTAAAACTGTTCTTAATTTTGGCCAACGTTGGAATTTCTTTATGGACCACATGAAAATTTTGTATCGTACATCGTCGTATTAAATCTATCTAAATACGGTTGAATTTCGTAGTACGAAATTCAAAACTCACCGCGGATTCCGCTGTCGAGATAACTTACAGAATAGCCCAGCGGCTGTGAAATTGTCTATTTCTATCTTATTATCTCGTTTCCTTCTTTTCTTCATGGGAGAAGTAAACTCTGAGGAAGCGCATGGCAATTCCTTCTCCTCTTTTAAGATCCGTTGGACAGTTGAAAGAGAAACACCTGTGGCCTCAGCTGTACGCTGTGTAATATTACGTAAATGAGACAAATCACAGCTAGGCTCCATAACCGATTTTGTAAATTCAAACTCCTCTTTTAGGAAATGGTAAACGCTAGTCGCATTCTTCGACCCTAAAATAAAACAAATCGGAATTAGTGACTTTCAACTAATTCAACAAATTAGTTGAATGTAAAAAAAAACATTACCTCACTGTGGAAGACTTTTCTGCGTTTAGTTGCCTTGCTGACGGTACTTTGTGCTGACATCTTGCGCGGGGCACAGAACACTAGTGACTCGGACCGCGTCGCGATCGTGACTGAGCGCTCCCGAGGTTACGCACACTAACTCAATGTGCATGTGCACGGCTTACAACAAACAAGATCAAACCTTCATCGTGAAATAGAATATCTGTAACGTTATGGCGGAGATTAGAAGTAGAGGCGAGGGCCCGGTGGCGTAAACGGGAGAACGGTCGGCTTTTATACCAGCGGTACCGAGTTCAAACCGTGCACTAATGGATTTTTCTATTGAAAAATGTATGTGCGCTTTTTACAGTGGCCCTCCGGTGAATGAAAAACATCGTTAAGAAACCAACAACCCCCGCATGGTGGTAGGACACTATCTAGTGTCCGCCTGGCCAGCTACCACCCTCAAGCTAGAAAATCTGTCGCAAAACATCTAATGTGTTCCGGCAGCTATCCTTGAGAGCCAGTTCCCATTCTAGGCTTAGCGTGCTTACCATCTTCGACCGCATCATCACTTACCAACAGGTGAGATAGTGGTCAAACGCTAGCCTAAAAGATATAAAAAAATTAAAATTATCCGTGATGGTGGTAAGCTACTTTTTGGTAGGAAGTCAGGCGGAACATCGATGTTATATACTCCTACCACCTGTAGTCGAACATCCGTGCTGGAATTTGAAATGGTTACCTCTCGCTTAAGGTACGGACACACCGCAGCGTCCTGCGTGCGCGATCTAGGCGGCGATCAGATAGCGCAGTAGTATTTGTACCGACTGGTTCACACCAAACGCGATCAGAAAACCATCGAAAAGTACTGAGATCGCGCCCGCAGATTGCAGGACGCCGCGGTGTGGCCGTACCATTAGAATTCAAGCCATCTATGCAGAACACCCTGTAGGGCACTTTTTTCTGGAATCCAAAACTGCTTGGGGTGTTTCTCGACCTTTACGAAGGACATTGAAGGCAAGGCCATCGTTATCCATGTGGTGACTAAAGATACGGCCACAATGCTGTGATCTGCGGGTGCGGACGCAGGCGCGATCTATACTCTGTTCGCCGAGAATGTCTAATAAAGGGCGCTCTCTCTTGCACAATTGTATGAAAGTAAAAAGGACGGCACTATGACACCATGAGTGATAAAAATACTGAAATTACTGAATAGATACTAGATAAAAATACTGAAATTACTGAATTTTCTGGTACTTCGTCAAGTATTATGTCAGAAAATCAAACTTTGAACACATTCGCGTTCATGTATTTGTGGTAGTTTACATCCTTTTTCGATTCAAAGACTAATAACCATTCTTCAACAAGACCGTTCATACTTCCTATGTGTGTGATAATTAGCCGTTTTTAGGGTTCCGTAGTCCTGACAAGGAACCCTTATAGTTTCGTCATGTCCGTCTGTCTGTCTGTCCGAAGTTTTTCTAAGAGACCGTTAATATTAGAAAGCTGTAATTTTGTAGGAATATATAGATAAATTACGCCGACAAAGTGGTGAAATAAAATTTTGAAAAATTTTTATTTTTAGGGTAGCTCCCCTACATGAGAAGTGGGGATGAATTTTTTTTCGTCGTCTACACCATCGTGTGGGGTATTGTTGAATAGGTCTTTTAAAATGACTTAAGGGTCGCTAATACCATTTTTCGATTGAATGCTCCATTTACGAAATATTAAACTTTAAAGTGCAAATTTTTGATCCAGTAGAGCGTCCCCCCCCTCTAAAAACTAAACTACTGGCTTGAAAAATCTGGAATTCGTGATTATAGAACATTTCATGAACTTTAAAGGGAAATTATAGCGGTTAAGATAACTTTATCAGTTTAGCAGTAATAGTCGTTGAACTTGGGTGTTGGTTATTTTGTACCAAATACAAAATCCTTAGAATAAATCCTGTAAAGTGACATAGACGAAGTACCTAGTTGCTTGTTTATAACGGGTAAAGACTTGCATTAAATAATGGGCTACTACGGAACCCTACACTGCGCGTGGTCCGACACGCACGTGGCCGGTTATTTTACCTGTTGGAGAACAATACATAATTATTGATTATTAATACTGGTTACCTTACTTAACCAACAATAGGTAACAATGACAGATCTTTTCGTGGATCCTGGTATAAGGCCTCAGGTACAAATAAATAGGTAGGTACTACAAATATGACAATATAAAAATACAAGTATAATAAATATTATGTAGAACTCACTAGATGGATTTTTGAAGCCAGTAAGTAAGACCATTCAAAATGCATCTCAAATGTTTCGCAACGATACGTCCGCCCCACACAACAGATAAAATAAAACTGACATTTGCTCGCAGCGTGCACGCGTCCTATTTTCGTTATCTGCGACCAATGACGTGCAGTCCCTGATTTCCTTATTAGACATTCTCGGCGAACGGAGTATACTTTTAGTTAAATACTACTGCAATAAATTGTTAAAGAATAATAAATTTAAAATTCATTTGCATCAATGGTTGTTAGAAAATTGTTTTTACATTACATTACAGACTATTTTAATTTTTAGATAAGTAACTAAGAAAATCGTTTTGAATTGTTTATTAAATTACAAAATATTATATTAAAAAATTAAAGTTAAACTGAACTAACTAAAAATTAAGTTTCCCAGTTAAGTTTAAAAAACCCAGTGACCATAGCAATAAAGGTCCAAAGTTCGTTAAGCTAAGAACGGCTAACTACGTTACTGTCCCTGTAAAAACCGGCTCGTACTGAGAGAGGGAAATATTATAGCTTTGTGCTATTCCGTTACATGGAATAACTCCATAGTATATCCTATTTCGTGTGGGAAAGAGACAGAGCTAGCCGCGGTCTTTTCTCTGTCTACGGCACTATCTGAGCGCCGGCAAATCGCAGCAGCTTGGCTGTACCTTAAATAAAACTGGTCAAGTGCGAGTCAGACTTTTGTCTCGCACACGGAGGGTTCCAAACCACAGTATAATAATATATAAGTATAATATTATACTATATTACCGTGTCAATACCAAACATGCTTATTAACTACAACGCCATCTAACGAATGTCTAATGAACTTCTAACACCAACTAAGTGAACGTTAACACAAAGGTAGGTAATTAATATTATTTATTAATAAGGTTATTATAATCGTTCATAGATGGCACTATAGTAAAACACGTTTTTTGTATTTTCCCTTTTAATGTTTAACTTTGTTCTGTTTTTAGTATTTGTTGTTATAGCGGCAACAGAAATACATAATCTGTGAAAATGTCAACCGTCTAACTATCACGGTTCATGAGATACAGCCTGGTGACAGACGGACAGACAGACAGACAGACAGACAGACAGACAGACAGACAGACAGACAGACAGACATACAGACAGACAGACAGACAGACAGACAGACAGAAAGACAGACAGACAGACAGACTGACAGCGGAGTCTCAGTAATAGGGTTCCGTTGGTACCCTTTGGGTTCGGAACCCTAAAAAGGCAAATATAATGATATTTATAATTCAGATTTTTGTTTTTATATTTGACAGGTGACTCTAAACGGTGTCCCTTTGGAACCTGTGACCAGAAGATCTGGGTTGGCCACCGGTATTGCTTTCTATACGGTAAGATTATCTGCATGTTATTTTTACCCGACTTCGAAAGAAGGAGGGTTACGTTTTTCGAGTGTATGTATGTATATTTCTTTGGCACGCCGTGGAGCCTAAATGTCTTGTCGTATTTTTATGTGAGTAGTTATCTATAAAAGTAACATCAACATTAAAAAAAAATAACAAAATTAGGGATTTGTTTATGAAAATTATCGTGAGAATAACACATATAATTACTTAAAACGGCTTTACACTCACGGGTCCCGTCGCGCGAGGGACGCGCGGTAGGCCTGACTCCTGTGAAAAAGGACATCAAAAATGTCCGAAACGTGTCGGAGTAATTTCGACATCTTAACCCGTGAGTGTAAAGCCGTTTTAAATAATTATTAATATTAGGGTTTTTGGTGCCAAAAAGTAATCTCAAAATAACGAGATGAACATTGCGGTTCGACTATTCGGAAGGAAAAACAAGTCACGCGTTGAAGTCTTTTGTATCGCGAACTGGAAAATTGGAATTAGCAAAATAATAACACTAACAAAAAATAATGTTTTCAAAATACAGCGAGTGTGGTATCAAAATAAAGAATTTGTAACGGTGATTACGTAATATTACGTTAGTTACTTCTATTATGATAACGTTTATTACGATATTACGTATTAATGACTACGTTTCACTTCCGTTAATTCGGACCGTGACGCTACGCCACATCCGTTAAAATTTACCCCAGTCTCAGTATCACTTTAAAAAGATGGTGAGCTTTTTGACGGTAAGTAGCCGAGAAGTACATTAAATTATTTTTCAGCACATTTGTTCAAAAAATGCATTTACGAAGCCTGTATACATTGTTCGAAAGTTAAAAAATACGCACTATACAACGGAGCGTACATATCCTATACTGTTTTTGGTAAAAACACAAAAGAATTCCACCAAAGAGTTTCATATTGCGAGAATAAATAATCTGAATGATAGCACCTCCTTGAAAGCGCTTTTGCTTGATACATTTGTCTCACTTAATACTAAAGTACTCTTTAGTGAGACGAAAGATGTAGTTCTAATTTTCCATACACGTGGCGCCATTTGCAAATTCGCGCCATTTTCATATTAAGAACGTCAAAGATTGTTCGAATTTGCTGAAAAACGTTGTATGACACACGTGCGGATATTGGTTTTAACAAACTCGGGACTATGGTAAACCCTCGACTTAGTCTCGGGCTTACACTCGTGTCCTCGTTTGTAAAAACCAACTTACCGCACTAGTTATCATAAATAACTATTGTTGTTGCAGTATTCGCCGACGTCGTTACACATCCGGTTCACATCATTCTCGAAGGCGTACTATGGAGTGTATCAAGCTTTATTCCAGACATCGAACGGACCTGTTACTAAAAATGTTCTGGAGATCAAGTATGTTTGATTTATACAATTACTGACTGTGCCCCGCGGCATCGCACGCGTTAAAATAGTTCCTATTGTAATATATTAGTAAAGTTATTTTAACTTCAAGTTTGCGACGCCCTAACCAGCACAGGGTACATGCCAATAGATATAATTAGGTTTAATCGAAGTTTAATCGAATCGAATACACTAAGTTGTTATTTCTATTGTACATTGCAAATAAATAAATAAAAAGTATTCTATGGCCTAATCCATAGTATTTATTGGCTATCCTTAAACAAAATTTCAGCTAAATCACTCCATCCGTTTGACCGTGAAGAAGTCCCAAAGAAACAAATAAACAACCTGACTTTGCATTTATAAAATTTGTGTTGATATAGTCAGTGCAAAAAGAGAACCGTCGTGGCTTTACAATGAACTAACATTCAAAGGTAAGGAAGGAAGGTATATACCTACCTAGTATCTAATATGAGTAGGTACCTACCAAGGTATCAAACATGTTTAGTCGTATTGGCAATGACAGAGCAATGTTGTCAACGCAACAAAAACAGTAAATTAGAACCTTCAACACGCGCGCCCTCAATTTCTACGACGGTTCTCTTTTTGTACAGCCTCTAATAGCTGGTATGGTAATAAAGGTATACCTAATAAACTAGCTGGTGGCTTTTTGGCGGGAACGAAGACGGAAAAGTGTGTGTGATCTCATTGTATTTTTTCCTAAAACTTGTGTTCTTCCGCGATTTAATGTGTAATAAATGTGGATTATTAACCATTAAGTGTCGGTGAATGTGTGCGGGTGTAGCGAAACAGCACAATGTTGAAAAACATGCTATTTGCGTTCTCACCAAAATTCCACTGAAAATCTTCAGTAAACACCACATCTTTACTGAAGGTATGACTTAGACTAGACTTTTACTTGAAAACTGACCTGAAATGTGACTTTGACCCATCTCTATACGACTAAAATTCATAAAAACTTGAAGAATTTCAATACTTGACACTGGCTGCTAAATACACTAATCGTGTGGAGCCATAAAAAAAAAACTAGTTGGTACCCGCGACTTCATCTGCAAGGACGAAGGTAGCCTATGTCCTTTTCTAAAGTCTTTAATCTATTTCTATGCTTAAATTAATCCACATCAGTTCAGCCGTTTCGACGTGAAAACAGAACATACGTTACATACAAGTACACTTAGTACGAGTTTTCATCGTACAGTGTCACAAGTATAACTTGGCGGTGGTGGTTTTTGGAACTAATTCTTTTAATTGAAACTGTGAGTTTGGCGTTTGAGAGATTACCGCGACATTATTGTTGATAAATCTGCTACATTAAAATTGTTCAATAATGCCAAAAGTAATTAAAAGTGGTTTAAGAGAAACTGTTATCAAAGTACAAAGTAAAAGCACAGTGGCGCACAGGCACGCCAAGTTATATTTGCGGGACTGTAAACGCTTTTGACAGATCTCACATAGTTTTCAACTTATTCTGGCTCCCTGATTGGTCTAAATTTAGTGAAGTGTAGTAACCACTAGAGGCGATGTACTGTTTTTCATACAAAATTTGTTCGATATATGATATCGAGTTTGGTATGAAAACTCGTACTAAGGGTACATACATACACAATTACTCTTTTATAATAAGTACTAATAGTAATAATAAGTACTATTAGTTTAAAACTTTTAAAATGAGCGTGACTTTGTATAATAAAACTGTACAGAAAAGCTAAGATAGTATAGTATTATATTATTCCAATATTTGAAAGCCAGTTCCCATTCTAGGCCTAGTGTGCTACCATCCTCGACCGCATCATCACTTACCAACAGGTCACATTGTGGTAAAACGCTTGTCTATAAGATATATAAAAAAAACTACAATAATTTATGATCGTACAAAACGAAAACACCGACTTCACATGCCGCGATAGTGAAACTATCCACTTGTCATAATCATGTCATCAAGATATACAAATTTGTTTACATTGTTTATTTCCATATCGATATCGATATCGATAAAATTTGAATGGGACCAAACGGAAGGCATAATCGCTAAAACAAAAAAATATTTTTTTAAATTGGTTAATATTTGACGAAGTTCTGAGGTAACAAACATTAACATAAAACCGGCCAAGTCGAGTTGGACTCGCTCACCGAGGCTTCCGTATCAACGTTGGTTAGTACCAATTAAGCCAGACCTCTAAATTGTATGAGCGCTCGTATAACTCAGAGGCCAATCTTAATTGGCTCACCGATGTATAATTGTATATATGGGGACGCCCTTAAATTTTAAACTTTTTTATTTTTTTTAATGTTCCTTTATTGGTGCTGTAAGGCCTTGCTTCTTGCCAAATTTCATAATTCTAGGTCAACGGGAAGTACCTATAGGTTTTCGACCCAAAACCTATAGGGTACTTTCGGTTGACCTAGAATAATGATTGTCAATTTTGGTAAATAAAAATATATTTTCAAATCGGTTAAGGTTTGACGAAGTCTGAGGTAAAAATCATTAAAAAAAATCAAATCGAGAACCTCCTCCTTTTTGGTGAAGTCGGTTAATTAAAAAAGAGGGTGCGTAGAGAGCTGTGCGAGTTCAAACCGCCGTGCACCAATGGATTTTTCTATCGAAAAATTTATGTGCGCTTCTCACAGTGGCCCTCCGGTGAAGGAAAAACATCGTTAAGAAACCAACAAAACCCCCGCATGGTGGTAGGACACTATCTAGTGTCCGCCTGGCCAGCTACCACCCTCAAGTTAGAAAATCTGTCACCAAACATCTAATGTGTTCCGGCAGCTATCCTTGAGAGCCAGTTCCCATTCTAGGCCTAGCGTGCTTACCATCTTCGACCGCATCATCACTTACCAACAGGTGAGATAGTGGTCAAACGCTAGCCTATAACGTATAAAAAAAAAAAAAAAAAAAAAAGCTATGCGTTAGAAGTGAAACTTCCTTCACAGAGTGGGAATTCTTTTATACAACTCCATCTGTTGAACTTAGCGGGACGAATGCCCGAATGATAGCGAATACGTCTTCGTAGTTACGCCGTTCTACAATAGAGGGCGTTTATAAATATAAAATATAACATGACGCTTACGTCACATCCGTTGCAATTATTATCCGCCTAAAGAAATTCGACTTCAAAAATCCAATACCCAATTTGTTTTCGTTTTATGATGTGTATTGTGCTATATATTGTTTCTTTATTTCTCTTATTTCCAATTTAGGGATCCAAACGACAGTTCATCGGGATCTGATGGTTCTGGTGCTACGACGGCAGCAGCTTCTGACGCGTCAGGGGCGGATTCTTCTGACGTGTCAGGGGTAGAACAGAGCACGCCAGCTGAAGGTGCTGATACTACTGCTGCCGGAGATCCAACGGGTATTTTTTAATTTTTATTTTGTACAGACAAGCAACATCCATCTTTTGAGGGTTACCTACCTCAAAACGAATCTCGCTTCTGTGCCTAGAACGCTCATCATGAGAGCCATGGTATACCCTTTCGAACTAAAAAAGTTTTTTTAAATCGGTTCATATCGATAAACATACAAAAAAATACATACAGACGAACATAGAACCTCCTCCTTATTGTAAGTCGGTTAAAAACAAAGTCCCCCGCCACGTCTGTCTGTCTGTTAGCGAAAAACTAAAAACGGATTTTCTTGCGGTTTTCACCAATAGATAGAGTGATTCTCAAGGAAGGTGTACAATTTATTAAGGTTGTGTGTTAATTGAAAGATGACGGTGATTGTTGAAGATGTTCATTCATACTAGACGCAACAAGCTAATGCAAAAAATGTATGCATATATGCGCTACCCGTGCGAAGCTGGGGTGAGTCGCTGGTACTGAAAAAATGCTTTGATCTTTTAAACTACTCCCTACTTTCCAGAAGGATACGCGCTGATTGATCACTGATTGGTCTAAATTTAGTTTAGTGTAGTAACCACTAGAGGCGCTGTCCTACTGTTTTTCATACAAATTTTGTTCGAAATACGATATCGAGTTTGGTATGAAAACTCGTACTAAGGGTACAGGGCACAGAACTTTCTATACCGATACCCAGGGTGCAGCATAAGAGGTGTTAAGACTCACATTCCTATGCGCGCGTAGCACATCTCCGCCGCGAAATCTTAACAGCGGAACCGCAGTAATTTCGCCATGTTCTGTCAGTTGTAGGAGACGCGGAACACTATAGTCCGGCAATCTCGTGCGCGACCTTCCTGCGGAGTGACTGTGACAAACGGTGGCGGGGACGAGGTAGCGCACAAGATTGCCGGCTATAGTGAAACTGCCTGTTCTTACGCATAGATTTGGCTATAATTCTATCTCTTTCGTCGCGCGGTTTCGTCAATCTACTCTGACCAATCATGCGCAGAATGTATTACTGAAGTGAAAAGATATGTACCTACATATCTTTTCCTTGCTTTGAAGTATATCCTTCTTCTAGACCAGTAGTTCATTTAGTTCAGTTGTCCACAAAAGCTCAATGAATGAATGAATTTTTTTGGTGTTTAATTATGAGATTATCTTTCTTCTGCTAGTTTGCCTAACTAACATGCTGAATGTGTAGGTAACGAAGTTGAATGAAAATTAAAATGATTTGTAACTCATCGTCATATTACTATACACAATGAAGTGTCTAGCAGCTATTTAAAATGTGCCTTAATTTTTACGCTTTTTAACAAATCTATTCAATGTTTATTATTAAGGTACTAAGATAATACCATTACCAGTTTTAGTTGTACACGAAATTTTACGAGAGGACCAACATTTTTTTTGCAAAATCTATGCGAGAGGAGGATTGATTTTACGTTCGGCAATGATCGGTTCAAATCGGCGCGGCGCCTCGGCCGCCTCGGCTCATTCGCATCCGTAGTATAGTAGCAATAAGCTGATGAACTAAATGGACTACTGGACTACATATTGTAAAAGTGAACTACTTAATGAATGACAAGAAGCCATTGAAGTAGGTACTTCAATTTTGTCATTCATTCGTGAACTACACACGACACGGCCGTTCGACGCCAGCCACACCTCCGCCATTGTTTTGCTTGCGGTGCCGCGTAGTTTTCGCGCCTTTTTGTCAAAATCAACAAAACGCCTGGGCCTGGGAGCGTTCCGCTACAGTTCCGTAGTTCAAACTACACTTGGTCGCGGCGGAATCATCCAGCGGTCACGCTACTCATGCTTCGCGGCGGTAAGTGCTACAGGCATTTGTCGAATTACCTATCCCTACATTCATCAGGGGAATTAAACATTTGTTTTAAGCACAGACCTGCTACATATTAAACTCGATCGCGTACACCGGCCACCATGAGAACGACCTTGAACAGAGTTTGTCCCTTTCTTTTGTATAGATAGCTTATATATATACCATACGTATACCATACATATAGTATAGCACATATATAGGACTGATAGTCCTATATATGTGCTAAGTTGTTAGACAAGGACACACTCAGACGCGGGTGTCTCTCAATCGGGCCGTTTTATTCTACAAAGCAATTACAACCTTATTGTATAAGCATACGGATTAAATTGAATTTGTCCAAACATCTGCAGTGCACTATTCTTTTTATTACGTCTATGGTTTTAAGTGTGACGTTCGACGTCTCGATGAAAGATGAATGACTCATTACATTTGTTTTTTTAACCGACTTCAAAAAAAGCAGGAGGTTTCTCAATTCGACCATATTTTTTTTATTTTTTTTATGTTTGTTCGCGGATAACTTCGTCGTTTATGAACCGATTTTGATTATTATATATTATATATATAGATTATATATATATTATATATATATTATGATATATATATGTTTTCTTAATTTTTTATTTTTATAATAATTATTATTGATATGATCTATTTAATGTTATTTGACGTGTGTAAGTGCAGATTTTTAATTTGCCCATATACTGAATAACTTGACTTGACTTTACTCTCTCAAATTCACGATTTAAAAACAAAAATGTGTCATACTAATAATGCATTTTGTTTTGTGAAGGTGATTCGACGGCAGAATCGGGTGCTGAAAGCGAACCGACGGCGGAAGGTGGTGAAACGGAGGCAGGTGGTGAAACGGAGGCAGGTGGTGAAACGGAGGCAGGTGGTGAAACGGAGGCAGGTGGTGAAGCGGAGGCAGGTGGAGATGCGGAGGCACCCGCCGACGGACGACGGATGGGAACAGATGGAAACGACAAAAAAAAGACATCAGATGCACCAGGAGACAGAAAGAAAAAAGGAAAAAAACACTAAACATGTTTTTCTACATACGATTGTTGTGTTTAGCCAGTGTCAATCTGACATTAGACCTATATTATATTTTCACATGTTTTTATTTATTTTCGCACGGAAAATGTGAGTGTGAGCGCCTACAGAAATATGGTTGAAATATGACATCGATGATGCATTTAAGGTGGCCGTTCCTTAAATGCATCAACACCGCGGCGTCCTGTGATCTGCAGGCGCGATCTCAGTACTTTTCAATTGTTTTCTGATCGCTTTTGGTGTGAACCAGTCGGTACAACTACTACTGCGCCATCGACTTCATTATGAAGTCGATGTACTGCGCTATCTGATCGCCGCCTAGATCGCGCACGCAGGACGCTACGGTGGGTCCGTACCTTTAGCCAGTTTTTGCGACCACAAAATACGCTTTTATTTCAATGTTTTTGGCTTAATACGCATTTATTTATTATGCATAGTAGGCTCCCACTGAAAATAACAGTAAAATCTTTTGCAAATTTTCTTAAACATTTGGTGTCGTACGGTTGAATTTTGCAACAGAAAACCTTTACTTCAATTTATTTTTGACTGCATTTAGCACATTAGCGATTCATCAGCACTCACTAAATATACTGTTTTCCGTTTATTTATTTATTTTTGGTTTCACACAGTTGATACATTTAACCCGTGTCGGCGCTCATATTAGGTAAACCTATATCATATTTGTCACTTTTTTATATATGGATTAACAAGAAAAATGCATACAGGTTGATAAAGTTCCAGATAATATTGTAGGGTTTGTAAACTTTAAACTTTCGCGATTTGAACACATAGTTATAAATATGAAAATACGGGACTTATCGCGCCTTAAACATTAATTTTATTTAACTCGACGTTTCGACCAAGTTACATTGATCGTGGTCACGAGACGACTGAATGTTGTGAGTGTCCGCACTGCTATTTATAGGAGAGTTCTTCGGAAACTACCCTCAATTTATTTTTAATTTTTATCAGAGTTGCCATTGCGACACACAACACTGACAATATCGGCAGATTTTTGCAGCTTTGATTTTCGATTCGAACACTTGCTAATTACTGGGTTCCAAGTTGCAGCCAACCTAAATCCAGTTAAATAAAATTAATGTTTTAGGCGCGATAAGTCCCGTATTTTCATATTTATAACTAATATTATAGGGTGTTTTAATTATCTGCATAACACCTTATAAAAGCTGCAAAAAATCTGTCAGCTATGTTCCTTCAAAAAGCTTAGGAATCAAAAATCGGTAACTGGCTCTTAAGCCGAATTTACATTACGAAATAAGTTTCATGCGTGATGAAATTAATTTCATGACACTACTTTCAGTAAATACCTGTGAAACTTATTTCAAATAAATTTCGTTTTTAAATTATAAATAATAGTATCGTGAAATCCACAGTATGTCAGTGTTCATGGCACCGCCAATATCAAGGCTTTGTTTTGCATTGCAAAATATTGTCATACAAATGTTATTATATTAAAATTAAGAGAACATAGGCATTGGTTTGACATTTTCAATTTATTTTTCGATTAACACCGCCGACACCACGACTGAAAAAAAACACACGTCCTATCAGCGCAGGCGCTTTCCTGACACTAGTTTGACTAGTTTCGCGACTGTCGTGTTACGCGTTGCATTTACACGATGACATTTATTTGCATGACACTAGTTTTATTCAAAAATCGCACGAGACACGAAAATGTTCCAGTGTCGTTAAATCGATGCATGCATTGTGAAATTTAATTAATTTATTTATCCATAGACAGGATATTATGCACTTAGGCACATTACCTGAGTTTTAAAAAAACAAGAACAACATTTGATCGAAAGAAAATATCTGCAATAGCATCGTTAAAATTGTAAAATAAAACTTGAAGTTTACACAAATTGTTGATGAAATTAATGTCACGGAACTACTTTCATGCCACTAGTTTCTAGTAGTTTCGTAATGTAAATTCGGCTTAAGTGAATGTGAACGCCCACAGATAACTTTTATATTTACGTTTTGGCTAAACTCAAAGCATGTGTCTGTATGTAGACAACGCACTTCATGTCAAAAATAATAAAATGAATCGTAACAATTATAATCTTAAGATATCAAACGCTTTGAATTTAAAAAAAAAGTCATTCACCCAATGTCACCGACAGACTAATAATTTTTTTTTACACCGATCTCGGTAGCACTTGATCACTATCTCACCTGATGTTAAGTGATGATGCGATCGATGATGGAGCGTGCTTACCCAGAAGATATCTATTCTCTCGCGATTTTGAAGACCCCCATATTGTACTTAACCGGAAACACAGACTCAGACAGGGTATTCCATTCCTTGGCGGTTTGTATAATGAACGAAGAAGCAAATCGCTTCGTTCGGGTAGATGGTACATCCACCATAAAACGGTGGTGCCTTTTAGTGTCTCTGGATATTTAACTAGGGATGCCAACCGTACCCTTTGTTTCAGTAAATCAGACGAATTTAATGAGTATGTAGTAGCTTTATAAGTAAGTATATCAGAACCTACATAAAATACTCTTCACTTCATTTCAGTATGTGTTTAGTATCTAGTATGTATTTGGCTTTATATGCCTGATGCATTTAGTCAGAGTCCTTACAGAAGGTACTTGCATTTCATTTTTATTTTGGTTTTACATTTAAAATATCCAGTCAACAATATTATAATTTTTGATATACAGGGTGTTTGGTGGATGGACCGATAAAATTTTTTGGGGGGTTGCGGAGTTCATGCGCAAGTTTTTCCCTGTAGAAGTCCCCGAAGTCCTAAGTGTCACGGTGTTTTAGATATGATTTTTTTTGTTTGTTTTTTAAATCTCCCAAAATCTTGCCTTTAAATCGTGCTAACTTGTGGTTAAAGATATTTTATTTCCATAAAGAAATACAATTTCACTTACATGGAAACTTAGTACAGTATGTAATAATGTTACGTAACTTCGACTTAACTAAATTAACAATAGAACTTATAAAACTTATATTAATTCACATACAAAACTTATTTAACTATGTGGGTACCCACCCACTTTAGTGACAATAATTATTGAAATAGGAGTTATCGTCGTTCCTACTTGTGACTCACACTACACCTAAAACAAGTTATCTTGATGTGACACAGTGCAACAATTGTACAGAAAGTTAGCGTACACTACATTAGCGTGATAACTTTTTTGTTTGTGCTGGTAATACGACGAATAAACTTATGCGACGAATAATTTTGCGAAGTGTCCGTATTCTAAATAAAAAATTAATTAACACATTTCATTTAAAAAATATTTCTGAGCTTTCAAAGTGGTTAATCTGTTTGACTGTTTGAAAAAGTTACAACTTCTTAATTTTGGGTGATTTTCGGTGATTTAAAAATAAAACAAAAACAAATCACATATTGACATTGTGACACCTTAGGACTTCGGGTCTACCGGGGAAAGCTTGCGCATGACTCCCCCAACCCCCCAAAAAATTTTATCGGTCCATCCTCCAAACACCTGTATAATCGTAATTACAGTTAAATACTTTTTTTTTGTTTAAATATTGGAGGAAAGTTGAATGGCTCATTACTCTTTTTTTTTAATTCAAAGCAATAAACTTGTGCTTTTTTGTTTTTAGAATAATTATTGATATGGTCTACTTAAGGTCGATTCACACATATCAGTGAACCCACAGTTCCGGCACAGTACCGCATCAGTGATAATTATTCTTTCAAACATTCTCTATGGATGTATTCACACTTGTCAGTGTCAGTGTCGTCTCAGTACCGTCAGTGTCAGTGCCGGCACCGGCCATCACGGACGTGATCGGCGACGACGATATTTTATCACGGATCACTGACGCCGCTGCATCGAAAACAAAATGGAATTCTTTTTTTTCCTCGATTGTCTTCTTCTTCTTCGTCTAAAGCAATGGCTATCATAGCTAATTCTATGTTATTGAAGAGTGCCATCAAAACATTCGCGTCAACGCTAGTCTGAAGGGAACGTCGTGCACGAAGACCCGCAGAGAACTGTACTGTGCCTGATATGTGTGAATTGACGCACCACTGTAGCACGGATACGGAACTGTAACGGTACTGTGCCGGAACTGTGGGTTCACTGATATGTGTGAATCGACCTTTAATGTTATTTGACGTGTGTAAATGCAGATTTTTAATATACCCATATAGGTACTGAATAATAATGCTTTGACTTGACTTTTGTCATTTTTTTATTTGTATAGATTTCTCTTTCTCTGTATTTGCATAAAAATTATTGTAGACACTTGGTAAATACGCTAATCGTGTGACGCTACTAAAAAAAACACACACAGTAGTAACACCAGTAAACACATACAGTTTTCAGTGGTTAGTTGTTTTAAAATATTTTAAGTAAAATTAATAGTAAAAAAATAGTTAATAAAAGTAAATAGTTAAAGTATATAATATGAAGATTTTGTATAATTTTTATTTATATTTGGGGTTAGAATAATGTTGTATAATTTTTTAAATATTATTATAAGTATAGTTCATTTAGAAAATAATTTATTTAAGCTTAAGATAAATAGATTTATTTAATAAATACGACAAATGCGAGTAAAACGGACATGATATAACTTTATTAAAATATAAATATATATATATATCTTTTATTGAGCATCAGAAAATGAATTTTTATTTTTAACCTAAACCAATATAATTAATAGAATAATTAAGAATAATTAAGAATAAGAATAATTTATTATTCTTATTCTAATATTTAGGACTCTAATACCAAAAAGAAGGTAATGTACCTTTTTAGGGTTCCGAACCCAAAGGGTACCAACGGAACTCTATTACTGAGACTCCGCTGTCCGTCTGTCTGTCTGTCTGTATGTCTGTCTGTCTGTCTGTCTGTCTGTCTGTCTGTCTGTCTGTGTGTCTGTCCGTCTGTCACCAGGCTGTATCTCATGAACCGTGATAGTTAGACGGTTGAAATTTTCACAGATGATATATTTCTATTGCCGCTATAACAACAAATACTAAGAACAGAACAAAGTTAAAAATTAAAGGGTTTAAAACAAAAAACGTGTTTTTTACGATAGCGCCATCTTCGAATCTTCATTGATGGCGCCATCAGGCTTCATTGATGGATATCGTGTTTACCTTAATCTCTGAAACGGCTCCAAAGATTAAATAAAATTTAGTATACAGGTGTTTTCGGGGGTGATAAATCGATCTAGCTAGGATTCATTTTCAGAAATTTTGTTTTATTCGTGTTTTCAATAATCAACTTTATCGAAAATCAACTTAAAATATGACTATTCCCGACATTTATTGGCGAGTAGAAGTAGCTTGTGCAGTTAAAGCAGTTAGTTGCTCTCAATTCAAATAAATAGTATTATTATTCGCCAATATATGTCGGGAAGAGTCATATTTTTCTATTTAAGTGGCAAAAATACCGAGCATAGCTGTGCGGTGTTCAATCTGCAATCAACTACAAATAACTTACCTGTATATTAATTCACCTCGACGCAACTAGATGGCAGCACAGGAAAAATTAGCACGCGCAAGCGTTTCATTTGTTAAATTTGTGGGCCTCGGTCGATTTGTTTAGTTTAGTTTTAATTGAAGTAGTGTACAGTCAGTATTGATTACTATATCTTCTATTTTAGTACTTACCGAGTTTCATTTAGTTAGAATCAGTGGAAAGTTAGTCACGTAGTATTTATATTCTCCTTGAGTTAGTCGTATGATTACGAACACTTGGTCTTCCAGATATTTAATAATATTAATTACCTTTGTGTTAACGTTTACTTAGTAGGTGTTAGAAGTTCGTTAGATATTCGTTGATGGTGTTCGGAACCCTCCGTGTGCGGGACAAAAGTCTGACTCGCACTTGGCCAGTTTTATTTATATCTAATGGGCTAGCGTTTGACCCCTATCTCACCTGTTGGTAAGTGATGATGCGGTCGAAGATGGTAAGCACGCTAGGCCTAGAATGGGAACTGGCTTTCAAGGATAACTGCCGGAACAAATTAGATGTTTGGCGACAGATTTTCTAACTTGAGGTTGGTAGCTACCCAGGCGGAAACTAGATAATGTCCTGTGAAAAGCGCACATACATTTTTCGATAGAAAAATCCATTGGTGCACGGCGGGGTTTGAACTCGGTACCTCTGGCATTAAAGCCGACCGTTCTCCCGATTACGCCACTGGGAAACTACCACCATCAAGGAGAATATCTATCGCCATAACTTTACGGTGTTTCAGCAGCACAAGCCTTTGGGAGTCAGATCATTCTCCTAATTTTCCCCATAAGGAACATATCTGACAGGTTTTTGACAGCGTAGCGCCCAGACGGCTGAACCGATTTTGATTTAGTTTTTCATGAAAATCGGTTTGCAGCCATTTGAAGACTGAGCAGTTTTAGGGTTCTGCAGCCGAATGGCAAAAAACGGAACCCTTATAGATTCTTCATGTGTGTCTGTATATCTGTCTGTATATCGTGTACGTTACCCCAGCAAGAAAGTATCTCCCACAGTGATATGAGTGGGACGTATAATTAGTGCTTGGTATGCTCTAAATGTGCGCTGAAAAAAAAAATTTGTGCGTCTTACCGTTGTGGAACAAAAACGGAAAAAAAAAACGATTTCTGCTGGAGTAACGTTGTTCTAGCAAGAAAATTCTAAACGAATGATCGGAGAGAGAATTATTGTGCATGGGCAGAGAGCTTATATTTTTGTTAGAATATGCGACGAAAATATAATTTGTGCGTCTGTAGGTTTTTGAGATATTGCATTTCCTGCTGGAGTAACGTTTTGCAAAATCGTGTATCTCTTAAACCATTGTATGTGCGCTTGTGGGATAAACATACACGAGTAGCTCTTAATTTGTGCTAATTTGTGACAGAATTAGATTTATGAAAATATTTATAATTTCCAAGTAATAGTGCTTTTTAAAAATTCGGAAAAAAATTTGCTGCGCCTAAATGAGAAAACGTATAAGGTCTAATATAATAATAATTTTTCAAATCGGTTTAGATTTGACAGAGTTCTGAGGTAAACATTAAAAAAAAAACAGTCGAATTGAGAACCTTCTCCTTCTTCCTCCTTCCTCCTGGAGACGTATTTTTTATTTCACAAATCAACAGAAATTGAAAAAGTTAATAGAGCGTCAAAGTTCGGGAGTGGGGGCTCGTGACGTCACGAACCGCTAAAAAAGTGCACTGAGCCGTGACGTCACACGGCATTCCAACGCTCCATATCTTCGTAATTTATTGTTTGATTCACAAAATAACGTAAATACACATAATATACGTATCCAATGTTTTTTTTATAATGCAAATGACGAAATAAACATTTTTCTAGGAATCTCGTTTGCTGTTTGTTTTTTTCCTCCATGCTCGTTTGGAAAAACTATAAGTGCAAAATTTTTAACACCTTTTATACTCCGGGGAAGAAAACTGTCAATTAGTTGCGACTAGAGGTCGCTAAGCTTATGTTACAGAAAAACTGTCAATCTACATAGAAATTATATGGTTTAAATTATTTTTACTTATTACGTAAGATATGGGTCGTTGTATACCTTTTGGATGTGAAGAAATAGAGATAGGGAAAATCGAAAAAGCATTGAGAAGATAAAATTTTAAATCAAGCAATTTTTCGCCGTTATTTAGTAAACACTTCAAAGAAACCGATTATAAAACAACTTCTCTTAGAACAGGTACCCGCGACCCGCCCCGGCTTTGCACGGGTAGAGCATATATGCCTACATTTTTTTCTATCGGTTTGTTGCGTTCAGTATGAATTAACGTCTTTAACAATCATCGTCATAACTCATATTTCAACCAATTTACACAGAACCCTGACAAATTATGTATCCAAACTTTCCTCAAGAACCATTCTATTTATTACTGAAAACCGCATAAAAATCCGTTCTCTAGTTTTTGAGTTTATGGCGAACAGAGAGACGTGGCGGGGGACTTTGTTTTATACTGCGTTTATCTGTCTGTTCCATCGAATTATAACCTACAGAAATAGGTTTTCAAACAACGCTTGCTCGGAAGCTAGGCCAAAAATAAAAATCGCTATGTGTGCGGAAATGCGCTGTGTTTACTTGCCATGTCACACACACAGATGCACTTATAATGTTGCCAGTAAGAATGACTTTTAGCTAGAAGTTGGGTAAAGATGATACGTGATTTTTGCATAGGTATAGTTTCTGAGTCGGAAAAGTGAAGTTTTCATCATCATCTTCCTTTTTAATTGCGGTTAAACGTCTTACATACATACATACTTATATAAACCTCATACATACATACACACTCGAAAAATATAACCCTCCTTGCGCAGTCGGGTACATTCACAATCGATGAATATATCTATTATGTAACTGTTCGAGACGACCCTAAACAGAACCTACTAAATAAGTAATAAAGTAAATTATTCATTATTATAGGTAAACAAGTTTAGTTCAGGCATAGAAAAGATAAGTTTAGGTATACCTATTATGTACCAAATTTTTTTTTGTAGTTATTGAAAATGAAAGAAAATTTGGTAAGAAATGTGTAAATAAAATTGGGCCAATTTCACACCCACTCATCTGGCAACACTCCGCTCGTAGTAAGCGGTAATTATTTTGATTCACTATATTTGTTTTATCACACCATTTAAGTAATTAAATGTATGTCTTAACTGTGGAACGATACTCTAGAAACCTTATAATCCTTTTCCAATGCTTTGTGGCACAAAAATTATCGTAAAATATGTCATATTTTGATAATTTTGCGGGAGACGCACTCGCTACCATGTGACTCGGAGAACTGATTACGCGGGTGTCGATTGGGTCAGATTCTGACCCCAATGAACGGCAAGTAAAAACCCGCGTACTTGGTTTCTGTACTGAACGGACTTTCATGCAGTCCTCACCAATAGATAGAGTGTTCATGAGAAAGGCCCAAGTATACAATTTGTTAAAGTTCTGTGCAAATTAGTTCAAATATGACCCGTGAAATATGACGATGAAATAAACATACAAAACGCAAGGAGAAGCTTAGAGAGGTATTTTGACAGGTATAAACTTATAGCGCCCTCTGCTGGACAAGCTTTCGGTAATCTTCCCCATTACAGGTTTCTTTATCGTTTTATAATAGATCCACACAATCAGTGTATATAGCCAGTGTCAAGTATTAGTTTTTGTGATTTCAAGTCATAACCATGGGTCAAACTCAAAGTCACATTTCAGGTCAAGTTGAAGTCATAGTCTAGTCCAAGTCATACCCAGTATAGATTGCACTATTAATTATTCTGTGGTATAGATGTGGTCTTTATTGAAGATTTTCAGTGGAATTTTGGTGAGACCGCAAATGGCATGTTTTTCAACATTGTTCAACATTGCTGTTTCCCTACACTCGCACACATTCACTGGCACTTAATTGTTAATAATTCACATTTATTACACACTAGAAGTGCCCCGCGGCATCGCCCGCGTTAAACACTTCTTTTATTTACGTAAAACTCTTCTTTCGTAAAAACCTTTCTATTATAAAAACCCCTTAAATAAATAATTAGCAAAATCGTTCCACCCGTTTTCAAGTTATCGCGTGACTGAGGGAAATACGGATTTTTTTTTATAAAACCCAAAATACCACATTGATTTTCAGACTTTGTTACCCCATTTCACCCTCTTACGGGTGGAATTTTGTAAAAGCCTGAAACACTTTGTGTGAAGTTTCTAATAAAAAGGCTATCTAATCTTGTTTCTCAATACAAACTTTGAACCCCCGTTTCATCCCCTTAAGGGGTGAATTTTAAAGAATTCTTTCTTAGCGGATTAAAACTTCATAATAACTATCTGCATGCCAAATTTCAGCGCAATCCGAAAATTGATTTTCAGACTTTGTTATTCCATTTCACCCGGTTAGGGGTGAAAAAAGCCTGAAACACGTTTTACTTATTTATTTACAGAAGTACTTGTGTCAAGTTTCGAATAAAATAGACTATCTTATCCTGTTTTTCCATACAAACTTTGAACCCCCGTTTCATCCCCTTAAGGGGTGAATTTTGGAAGATCCTTTCTTAGTACACCCCTACATACTTAGACAAATATACCCTCCAAATTTCAAGTCACTACGATGGTTTATTTAGGCAGTGCATTGTCTCTAAGGCTGAGTTACACCATCTTACTTGAACCGTTACTATAACTATAACCGGTGGTTTTGTATGGAGTTTGCTGATTTTTGACATTTCTTATATGTAGTTAAAGTAAAATGGTGCAACTCAGCCTAAGTCAGTCAGTATGTCAGAACAAAAATTCTTAAGGTAAGAGGTTATTAGACTTTACTAAATTCAGTCGTCTAAATGATTCAGTTACTAAATTCAGACAAATGCAATCGCATTTAGGAAGGTAGGTTTCTAAATTTAGGAAAAAGTACGGCTACTGACTCACTAAATCATTTAGGAACCTAATTAGAATCAAATTTAGGAAGGTGCGATCGCGTTTAGTTGCTTCAGTCCATCTTCAGTCGGTGCGCAGCACTTTGCGCGTGTGGATGTGTCGCTTGTTGTGAGAAAGTAAAGTCGCAGTAATAAATATTCCTTGACTCACGTCTTTCTTTTTTTTGATTGAGCCAACAGCCATAACCACGGCGCGGCCAATTTTTTGATTTTGGGACAGCACTGGAGCCATTGTATTTATAGTAGTAAAACGTCCGCCTTTGTTGCGTTTCAGCAGGCAACTGATTTAGTAACTATATTTAGAACAGTGTCATTAGAAGCTTCTAATTTCGTTCCTTTTCTGAATTCTGATTTAGGCTACTAAATTTAGTAAAGTCTAATAACCCTAACTCGCGGAAGAATACAAGTTTTAGGAAAAATACAATGAGAGCATATAGGTACACATTTTCATATTCCCGCCAAAAAAAAAACAATCTAACAGTTACTTATTCAGATCTGCAAGCGTGACGGGTCGGTGTTTACCCACGGTCACAGATATATATCATAGTTAGTATGTGACCACTCCTACAAATGTACTATTATTTAATCTGTGCCACTGCATAGCGGTATCGAGGCAGTTAGCACTCGCATGAGGTTGTGTTCCAGATTGCATTACTGTTAAGTACCTACACCAAAAATATTTCCAAAGATGGTAGGAGCATATTATATCGATGTTTCACCTGACATGCTACCAAATAGTAGCATGACCACCATCAAGGAGAAAATCTGCCGCTATAACCTTACAGTGTTTGGAAAGCACACGGCTTTCGATAGTAGAGTATTCTATATTATTTTAAATATAATGGAGTACACCTTAAACTTGGTGCTAAAAATGACTAACGCGGCATTTGCAGTTGATTTTTTTAATTTGGCGAACGATCCTAATATTCAACCGATTTCCAAATAGGAGGAAGTTCCCAATTCATCTGTATGTTTCTTTTTGTTTGTATGTTACGCGATTACTCCGTCAATTGAGAACCGATTTGAATGATTCTTCTTTAAATCGGTAGGGTACGTTTTTGACGTGGTTCCATTGTAATTTCATCGAGATCTGATAAGTATCTCCAGAGATATGACGATAAACGTCTCAAACTTGCTACTGAAACTGACTCGCGCGGCATGGAAGTCGGTTGTTTTAGTTTTTAAACTATCTTAAGGTAGGATCAAACACACCGCGGCGTCCTGCGTGCGCGATCTAGGCGGCGATCAGATAACACAGTAGTATTTGTACCGACTGGTTCACACTAAACGCGTTCTACGGCGATCAGAATACAATAGAAATTCAGATTGCGAACGCGCACGCGTACCCATGATGCCGCGGTGTGGTTGTACCTTTAATTATATTATTTTTATTGCGAATAGGCAATTTGGCCACCATTTTACCCGATGGTAAGTGACGACGAAGGTTCAGCATGCTTGCCTAGAAGATACCTGTTCACTCTCTATAATAAAAATGTAACTATAATTGGTTGGCCAAATAAACAAATAAAATATCGATATATCGTGATTAAAAATATCGACGATATTGTCGATAATTTATTGAAAAATATCGATACTTATTTTTATTTATCGATATTTTTGCCAAGTCTAAATTAGGTTGTGTCTATCTGTTCTGCTACAAGATTTCGTTATAGGAAATAGCTTTATAAATAATATTTTTTGATTTTTGGGAAACCGACTTCACATGCCGCGATAGTCGAAGTACTGACTAGTTATAATCATGTCATCAAAGTATACAAATATGCTAATATTGTTTATCTCCATATCTCCGGAGATAATTATCAGATCTCGATACAAAAAATGGCACCAAACGGGAGGCATAATCTCTCAAACAAAAAAAGAATTTTTCAATTCGGTTAAGTTTTGAGGGAGTTCTGAGGTAACAAACATAAAGAAAATACAGTCGAATTGAGAACCTCCCCCTTTTTGTGAAGTCGATTAAAAAACGGGAGTGCGTAGAGAGTTACAGACCAGAGATTCGAGCTACGCGCACATTGAAATATTGACAATTTAGATTTATGCTTACGTCACTTCCGTTACGTAGTATTATTATCTGTTCTGTGCTTCCGTTGCATTCGGACCGTGACGCTAAGTTAAATTTTACCCCAGTGCGCCTAAAGATGTTTCACTTAAATAAAAACATTATAAATTGTTAAACACAATCCAAAATTTCATCGTACCGACGGGACTTGAACCCACATTGTGATGATTTCTTTCGAATGATTAAATTTCGTAATAAGTAGTCATAGATGTCGCCACCAATGCATAATTGGGTTAAAAGATGCAATCCACTCATTTCGTCGTAACGATGCATCGAACTGTAGCTTAATTGGCAGAGCACCTGGACATGTTAGCCAGCAGGTTGCGGGTTCAAGGCCCGTCGGTACGATGAAATTTTGGATTGTGTTTAACAATTTACAAAAATATTAAGTGTGCAACACTTCAAAGAAACATAAAAACATTATAGTTTTTTTTTAGTTTTATTATGGCTCCACACGATACGTGTAGTTAGTCAGTGTCAAGTATTGAAATTCTTCAAGTTTTTATGAATTTTAGTTGGAGAGATGGGTCAAAGTCACATTTCAGGTCAGTTTTCAAGTAAAAGTCTAGTCTAAGTCATACCTTCAGTAAAGATGTGGAGTTTACTGAAGATTTTCAGTGGGAATTTGGTGAGAACGCAAATAGCATGTTTTTCAAAATTGTGAAAGGAAGAAAGAAAGAAAATACATTTATTCAGCATTACACAAGAGTAAAAAAATAAAAATTAAATTGAAAAAAAAATCATCGGGTTAACATGAGAACTTATAACTGAAATGTCTAATTACAAAAATAATGTGTTGCTGAAAAGGGCCCATCTCAGAACAAATGTTAGGGTAGATGTCTACCCGAACGCTGATCTTCCGATAGGCCTAAAGCGGGTGTTGAACAAACGCGAAAATTTGATAGCTAATATAAATTCAAAATCAATCAATTTAATTTAAAAGGTATTAAATCAACATGAGAATAAAATAATAATAACAGTCATAAAATAATAAAAATACTTAAATACAATAATGAGATAGTAAATACTTCAATAATATTAGAGATACGCTATGAAACAATAATATACAAATAATACACTACTACAGTTACTTACTAATGTTGTCGGCTCGAAGGAAAATAACTTTGAAATACGGAAAATTGGGGAAATTCCGTTGATGTCCAATCAACATTTATACATCAAAAAAGATGTTTACGGAATATATATAGAATGGGCGATACCGAATCTCTTCGAAGTATATTTGTAAATAATAATATCCTTACTTTGACACGTATATATATTCTAGAACTCTGTACTTTTGTGAAATATAATGAAAATACCTATTTCAGTCAACAATCTTGCAGAGCCGACAACTTGAGAAACAGATATAGATATAATATGTGTATTCCACAAGTGAACAATACAATGTACCATAAAAGTGCCCTCATATCTGGAATAAACATTTTCAATAACTTACCTGTAGATATTAAGAAAACAAATGAAAATGTCATGTTTAGGCGAAGGCTGAAACAATGGTTGACTAAAAAAGCCTTTTACGATTTGAATGAATATTTTGAAAAAAGTTAGCTTGTATTGTAGAATATTACCTAATTAAGTTGTAAATTTTACGAGAAAATAAATGTTATATAGTAGGTATTCTAAAATGATAGTGTAACAACCCCCCCTTAAAACGCTTTTTGGTTTTTAAATATTTTCTTTTGAACGCGACTATACTTGATTACTTTATAAATTATACTGAAATACTGGAAAATTAATATATTAGAATATATGATATTGGAATATTAATCGGACTGGAATAAAATATTGGCCATTTGTAATCGTCTAGTTAGTGGTAGGACCCATTGTGAACCGTTGATGTAACCTAAATTCTTTTCAGGGAATCTCAAGACAAACTTAATATAATAACTAAAGACTAAATAATATAGGAAATAAAGCTTCTATTGTTGCAAGTAATCCTAACCACTGCTACAATACTATTTGTACTATACTGTTGCTTTTTATACCCTATGGTGCAATTGTTACCTCGTGAAAATGTTTGCACCATTTTCTCTAACTAAAACTATTCAGTGCAAATATGCTATTATTAGTACTAATTTGTGTTATTCTATTATTATTAGTACTTGCAACCCTAAATATTACTGTTGGTACTTTTTGGTACAACTGTTACCTAGTGAATTTCTGAGTACCATTTATTTATCTAATACTAATTTGTACAAATACACTATTATGAGTACTAATTTGTGTTGTATTATTATTAGTATTATAACATCACATTATAGAATACAACTGAACACTGAGTAATATTTTACAACCTGTGTCAACATTATACCTATTGATCCTAATAATATTACATTTTAGAAACATACATAAAAATATGAAATTAGTATTTTCTCTGGATAATCTCTTGCATTCACGTCTTGCATTCTTAATTATATTTATCTCTAGACTTTCTTTGGGACTTCGATAGATTTTAATTGGATGATCTTTCTTTGTCAATTTCTTTGTTATTTTTATAGACAAAGTTATTGATCATGTCAATAGATTTAGTATAAACATTTTAGTATGTACAATAACAAAAGAGAGGAGGACAAAAGGGTGATAAATAAATACATGTATATATGAAAATATGTCTGATTTAGTACTTTTAAAGGGAGGATAGTTTTTGGGTGTTTTTTACACAGCATGTACCATGGATGGTTGGATCGGCGCGCCACCATTCGCTACCGAGCTATGGCATTCATCCTGAATTACTTGGGTAGCCCCTACTTGATCTAGTATCAAGCAACCATCCATGGGGGACCACCACTGCGCATGAGATGACATGACCTATATTTCATAATCGAAGTATCGACGAGAAATGAGGTTTAGTAGCTTAGCAAAATTACCTGCATTTCATTATCGAAACATCAACTAGAAACGAGGTTAAGTCCCATGGTGATGTCTACAGTAAGTCAAAAGTCAGTAGTACAAAAGTAATACATTTAATTAAATTTAACGTCTTAAATTGTATGTCAGTACTGAGTCACAACTAAAGTGAGAGGACATAATCTTTTATCAAAGAGAATAGTATATGTATGTCTGTTAGTCAGCCTACATACTCATCCACTCCAGCTTAATTTAGCTTGGAAACATTCGCTTGCTCGAACAACAGAGTTGCCTTGGATGGTTAGAAGGTCTCTGTCTATTAATCGAGCACAACATCCATCACCACCTGTTTCATTTAGATATTACTCTCTCTAGCTACTTAAGAGTGAGTAGTATCTTAGCTACCCTGCCTACACTACCTACTATAGAATTTCCTATCTATCTCCTATCAACCTATCCTATCATTCCTACTAACCCATACTGGGTCTATCCAACTCTATCTATACTAAATCCTATCCTGAACCGCAAAGTATATTTCCAACAAAGGAATGACTCAATGAGCCAGGTTAATTGTAGTTAATATTGTGGTTAATGAAGATAATTACTGAAGCAACCCAGTAGGCTAGGTTCGCCAGCATTTTAGTTAAATTATTTCTCCACTCCGGAAAGACCCAGCGGTCCAAGATCACTTTATTGACGTAGTTGGTGATGATGTCGTTGCGTGATCATCTATGTTAAATGCTAGAGAAGAGTCTGGCTATTCATTCAGCTTACAAGTCTCCCCAGGGTTGGGCCACCCGTAGCATAACACAGAATCTCACGGTCCCCTCAGGGAAGGTAATTCTCGAACATGTAGTAAAAGTGATTCTTTTCTCACTGAATTATTCCGCAGAATATGTAAATTTGAAGACACGTTGCGTGGTTGTCTATGTCACGAACTAGAGAAGACTCTGGCTATTCTTTCAGCTTACAAGTCTCCCCAGGGTTGGGCCACCCGTAGTGTGACACAAACTTCCACGATCCCCGCAGGGAAAATAAATCACGAACAGATAATAGGCGAATCCACGTCATATGAGCAGCTTCAATAAGTACATATGTCCCGTAGGAAACGAAATCTCGAACATAATTAGTAAATAAATCCTTCTCACTAAGTCATTCCAATGAGTCGGGTACGTTGTTTTTAAATATGCTGATGCATAGTAATTTATGTCGATGATATTGGGTAAGTCAACATGACATTATATCCGCATGTTTTGTATATCCCGTAGGAAAGAAAATCTCGAACATATTAATTATTAAACTTTTCCACCAAATTACTTCAGCGATGCAGGTACATAAAATTATATTACATTATTTCACGGTTGATATAAGAAAATTATTATCATCGTTCACGTACACATAAACAATTAATGTCCTGAAATAAATTTATTATTATTACAATATTCCGCTTCAAATTCATCATCAAAACCATCAACATCAACCATCAGATTACACAGTTGGTAAAGAAAATTACTATCATTCACGTACACATAAATCAATAATATCCTGAAATAAATGAATTATTATAATAATACTCCGTTATTAACTTCATCACTAACATTAACTAATTTCTGTCCACAGCTGAACACAGACCCAATGAACACTCTCTCCAACAGGTTTAAGGTCTATAGAACACTTAGCACAACACTGTAACTCCCACAACCACCTTCGGACCGATTCGGATAAAATGTTATATAATTGTACCAACGTGAGCAAAGTCGCGGGACGCAGCTAGCTTCCTTAGCCATATTAAAATAAACATAATTATTATATATTCAAGCAAATGATTTCATAAATCTATTTCAAATACGAAATATCCCGATTTGGATGAAAAGTTATATAACAATAACAATAACACATTGAATAAGTAATATTAAAATGGAATAATAAACCAAATACAAAATCCTACAAATAAATATATAAATATTTAGAAATGTATCTTATAACCATTTCTCTTAGTATAAAAGTTGTCACAAATCCATCAGATAAATTTGCCACAGGTTTAGGTACGATCTGATTTCATCAGATGTTGTCTGGACCAATTCGGATAAAATGCTACTTAGTTGTTTCAACATGAGCAAAGTCACGGGACGCAGCTAGCTTTCTTAATCATATTAAAATAAATTAAACAATGCTAAATTCCAGTTCCTTTCTGTCAGACATCCACCCGACAGATATTAAAATAACTAATATCAAAATGGAACGATAAACCTAATACAAAATCCTACAATTTTAAGTTCCTGGATGTCCGTCTTGCACTAAACCACCATTTCAGAATATCTAATAATTAGTAATGGCTACCATAATATACTTATTTATTTTACATGCAATTAACTGATTATATGATTAATATTGTTAAATTTAGACCTGATGGAAATAAGAGATCTATAGAATTTATATTTCCTATAATTCTCCTTATACATATTTAGAAATCTATCTTTTAACCATTTCTCTTGATATAAAAGTTGTCAAAATCAGTCAGCAGCCACATGCACTTGACCATAATTTCAAAGCGTAATATTTAGTGAGAAAACTATCTACAAGGAGATAAAATGTATTATTTTTACTTTGTAATTGTATCTTCTTAAATTTATTAGTTAATACCAACCAATAAAAAGTCAGTCAATTATGACTTTCTATTTTTAAATTTAGATCTTATAATAATAGTAAAAAAACCTAGAATTAAGATAAGAAATTGAGTATGTGCATAATAATTAGGATAGTTCAAAAACCAAGACAGCCGACCTCCACGCCCCGCGAGTCAGCCCAGCAGCAAGTTTTGGATGTTCACAACCGACGAAGCAATCGCACAACACACACAAAAAAAACATACAGACAAACTGAGAACCTCCTTCCTTTTGGAAGTCGGTTGAAAAGGCATCATGAACCATCAGTGCTCTGTCCAAACAATTATTGGGAATTGAAAGCATTACATAGACACTTCTGTTTACCATCAGCAAGTAACTGGCAAGCCAGCTTCTTGTTTTGTAGCTGAGCTTCACGCCTAATATTATATTGAATCGTAAAACCCCTTGAAATCGGGCACTATCCCATTACAATAATCATTTAAATAGATAATCTAAACGCGTTACAGTGACATCTTCTCATGTTATTGGAAAAGCCCACAATGTAGCCTTCTTATTAATAGATAAAAGGATACTCTCTGATTCCCGGGCTTCTTACTGCTCCGCTTTTTCACAATTTTAACACCTTTTAGCACATAAAAACTTCAAAATAACACTACACGTCCAGTAACATCTTGCTCTTTTTTCTCCCGTCAAAAAGTGCCCCCAAGCTTCGCCGCCAAAAGTCCCGTTCCCTGCATTTTAGCGGCAAAAATCCCATTTTTACGCGGCAAATTTCGTTCGTTTTTCAAAAGCAGCCATAAACTAAGAAAAATACTAAATAAAAATCCAAGAAAATCCCGCGCTCTTCCCAAAACAAAACAATAATCCCTGTCATTCTGACCAGTGACAGCTCCTCCTGACACTAGCAGTTTATGTAATCTAGCTTTTTTTTTAACTCTGCACAGTGGCTTCGCACCTGACCTATATAGCGCCAAGTGTTGTTTTGTCTGACCCAAATATTTAATTAAATACTAAATGAGAACGATCTTATTTATGAATTATTTTGAATATAAACATAGTACATCATTAAAATTAATATACATTCGAAATATCACCTCATAAACCTAAACCAATCTCAATAAATCGTAGAGCTCGAAATCCGTTCTGTTACAATAGCTCACTAAGTACCTAAGAACGTAATTACTTACCCATGTTATAGTAACTATGTCGGTTTAATTCGTAAATTAGCCTTACAATATTATTGTATGTTCGAAAAGAACAAACTGTTGAAACTACTTTACTTTAAGATCTTTGTAAACACAGTTTTGAACAATAAATACTATTCTATTCTATACGTAAAATAGGTGTATGAATTCCTTTTGCCATTCATGATTATTCTTAAATGATAGACACATCTATGTTGATATTACCGTGGTTCCTTTGCTCCGCCACTAAAAATTGCTTTAGTTTAACCTTAAATAAACTTAAAGTCTTCAGGCTCTTAATTGGAGGTGGAATGTTGTTCCAGCATTTAGTAGCAGAGTATCGAAAGGAACCCCGGAAGCCGACTGTTCGATGTTGCTGTGTGGACAGTTGTTGAGAGATATGGCGAACCGAGCATGACCTGCCAACGGCGATCCAATCGAGCTTGTTATGGAGATACAGAGGGTTTTTGAAGTTGATTACACCAAAAAGAAGACAAGCGAGGTGGAGTTTCCGTCGAGACTTTATCTATAATGCATAGTGCTTGTTAAGGAAGGGAGTAACGTGACTTCTAGCTGGGATGTTGCAGCAGAATCTGGCACAGGCGTTCTGCACTCTCTGTACCAAATGCTGTGTTCTAGACAGTATCCGGGGACCATATACTGTGTCAGCATAATTGAGTTTTGAAAGCACTAGTGTTTCTATAAGTTGTACTGTGTTGTGCTGTTTCCCTACACTCGCACACATTAACCGGCACTTAATGGTTAATAATCCACATTTATTACACACTAGAAGTGCCCCGCGGCCTCGCCCGCGTTAATGACTTCTTTTATTTACTTAAAAATTTTATTTTGTAAAAACCTTTCCGTAATAAAAGACATCAAAGAAGTAAAAGCCAAATCGGTTCAAACTTTGAACCCCCGTTTCATCCCCTTAAGGAGTGTAATTTGAAAAATACTTTCTTAGCGGATACCTACGTCAAAATAACTATCTGCATGCCAAATTTCAGCGCAATCCGAAACAATATTGATTTCAGATTTTGTTACCCCACTTCACCCTTTTAGGGGTGGCATTTCGAAAAAGCCTGAAACACATATTTTCTTATTTATTTACTGAAGCACTTGTGTAAAGTTACGAATAGAAAAATCTGTCTAATATTATTTCTCCATACAAACTTTGAACCCCCATTTCATCCCCTAAAGGGGTGAATTTTGGAAAATCCTTTCATAGTACACCCTTAAGTACTAAGAAAAATATACTCTTCAAATTTCAAGTCTCTACGAACAGCGGTTTAGGCTGTGCGTTGTCTGTCAGTCAGTCAGTATGTCAGGACAAAGATTCTTATAGTTAATACTATAAGAATCTTTGAGATTGAGATTGACTCGCAGAAGAACACAAATTTTAGGAAAAAATACAATGAGATCACACACACTTTTCCACGTTCCCGCCAAAACTCAACATTATAGTTACAAAGGCACAAAACTATACAATGAACTATAATGACCATAGATAATACGTAACCACAACAACATAGAATAATAATATTACGGTTTATGATAATGACATATGCCTCAGTTTTATGACCTTTCTAACTGCCGACATTTCCCTTCGAAAGTGACATATTATTAGGAACCTAATTTAAGTCTTGCGGCAACCACTCTCTTTTGCAAGTTTATTTGCTAAATTATTTTAGTTAAAGGCGTGTTCTATAATGAAATTATGTATCAATACAATTGAGCATTTTTTGTTGATATATAAGGTAGATTTTAGGATTAACATTTTAGGAGGTTCCTAATACTATTTTTTCTCAAAGTCAATCGTTTAAAAGACAGACACTTCCAAAGTTGTAAAATTTGTGTCCTCCTCCCCTTAACTTCTAAATTATGAGAGTGAAAAATCTAAAAAAAATATATATGCTGTAGATCTTAATTAACACTTTCAACGAAAATTGGTTTGATCGACATAATGCCAGCAGTTTTTGAGATATAGCAAATTTTAAAAACCGCAAATACAACTTTGTCCTTCAATTTAATCCGTATGCTTTAACCATAAGGTTGTAATTGCTTTGTAGAACAAAACGGCCCAATTGAAAGACACCCGGGTGGGAGTTTGTCCTTGTCTAACAACCTGCTAGTCCTATATATGTTTTATACTATTTGTATAGTATTGTTAATATAAGTTGTTCATACAAAAGAAAGGGACAAACTCCGTTCAAGGTCAGTCTCATTGGGGCCGGTGTACGCAGTCGAGTTTAATATTAAGTAGCAGGTCTTTGGTTGGAACACATGAGTTGTTTAGCGACAGTTTTTTTTAACTTGAGGGTGAAATATAGTCTAGCCAAGCAAACACGATGCAGATGTAATTGTTCTAAACAACAAATGAATTATTTTAGGAACAAAAAACCCGATTGCGTGATACAAATTAAGAGATAAAACTATTACAAACTCCAATAAAACGTTCAGACTACGGCCAAGCAAAAGGAGGCTTATGTTTTTGACCGGTATGTGGGTATGTATGTTCATCTGTTCCCTCATAACTTCTAAACTACTTACAGTCCGGCAAGTATAACTTGGCGTGCCTGTGCGCCACTGTGCTTTTACTTTGTACTTTGATAATAGTTTCTCTTAAACCACTTTTAATTACTTTTGGCATTATTGAACTATTTTAATGTAGCAGATTTATCAACAATAATGTCGCGGTAATCTCTCAAACGTCAAACTCACAGTTTCAATTAAAATAATTAGTTCCAAAAATCACCACCGCCAAGTTATACTTGTGGCACTGTACCATAATTTGACAAGTGAGGTGTCGTTGGACGCGTCTTATTTGTCTGCTGGTTATAGGCTATGTGACGTCATAACAAAATGTGGCGCCCTCTATGGGGCACGAAGTCAAGAACTAAAAAAAAATGTACCCCACCCCATCGTGTGTAGTATCGTTGAATAGGGATTTTAAAATGAAGGTAGGGTTTAGTACATCATATTTTTGTCAAGCGTAGTGTTTGCGAGATATATCCCGTTGAAGTCAAGAAAACTAATTTTTAGCCCACGCGGCGTCGCAAAGAAGCAATAGGGAGGGTTATGTGTTTGTTGATCGCTATGTATCGATGTAAGTATGTTGACATGTATGCATGTATACATTTATGCAAAAACCCCAAAATACTTGAATAATGAAATACAATAAAATATTTATTACAAGTAAGTTGTTTATATCATACACGATACATATTGAATAGTTTCATTCTTTTTAGAGCGTGATTTTTCAGTAGTTGGGTTTTAGTTTTTGAACTTATTTTTTATTCCTTCCCAATAGTCGAACCTTTGCTAATCCAAATTTGCAAAATTGTGACACAAAAGACTTCATCGCGTGACTCGTTTTTCCTTCCCAATAGTCGAACCTTTGCTAATCCGAATTTGCAAGTTCGCGATACAAAAGACTTCAACGGGTGACTCGGTTTTCCTTCCCAATAGTCAAACCTTTGCTAATCCAAATTTGCAAGTTCGCAATACAAAAGACTTCAACGGGTGACTCGGTTTTCCTTCCCAATAGTCAAACCTTTGCTAATCCAAATTTGCAAGTTCACGATACAAAAGACTTCAACGGTTGACTCGGTTTTCCTTCCCAATAGTCAAACCTTTGCTAATCACCATTTTTTATCAACATCAACATTTGCAAGTTTGCGATACAAAAGACTTCAACGGGTGACTCGTTTTTCTTTTCAAATAGTCGAACCGCAATGTTCATCTATACTAATATTATAAAGAGAGAACATTTGTATTTTTGTATTTTTGTATTTTTGTATTTTTGTATTTTTGTATTTTTGTATTTATGTATTTTTGTATTTTTGTATTTTTGTATGTTTGTAATGATTTGGCTCAAAACTACTGGACCGATTTAAAAAATTCTTTCACTAATATGGACTTTTCAATGGACTTTCGAAATGAAAATATGCTATATATTATCCCGTTTATATTAAAGGTACATTCGTGGAGACCTAATTTGCAACCTAAGTCGACAAAAAAACGGTCGAAAAAACACGTTTCTTACGAACGCTGCTCAATCGAAAACAGATGGAAGAATATTTTCTATGGAAGAGTTGTACAACTTAATAAGACCTACAAAAAAGTCCGCGACAGCATATGTCTATCTCTGAAGGTTGACTCACAGTAACCATTTTAATCTTTAATTTTTTGTTAAAAAATATTACTTAACTTCCAGGGCTATTTTCAAGTATATAGTATTAATCCTTATCCAAATAATTAAGTTGATTAGCGTTATTACATATTATATATTAAAATTGTCCTTTACAGTATATAATTCTAATGAAAACTCTAGAAGATATCACGGATTTCACATACACTCATCGCAAAATTAATAAAATATTTGCAGTCAAACCACAGAATAGGTCATAGTTACTACAAAAATATTATTATTATAAGCTTAGCTTTTCTGTAGATCCCCACCGATCGCAATCAATTTGAAGTCAATATAGTATAATAATATGATCTCTTGTATAAAATAATAATGATCTATATATATAATATAATATTTTAAACCACCCCGACTGATCTATGTATAATCTTTTCATTAAAAGCATTCCAATGACTCTAAACACGACATTTAAAATCTGAATTTGTGTTGCTGTAAGTTGGTGAGGATTTGAGTATTCTGTAGAGTCCAGGAGATGTCTGGGACATCAGGTCAATGCTTCCATGTTCTTACAATATCGTTGAAGAAGAAGATTTTCGAATTGATCAGACCTATTAAAGTTGATTAAAGCTCATAGTTGTATAACGATTGAACGAATTTTCATGAATCAAAGCTAAGAACAATCTCGATGAAGACATCTATCAAAAAAAAAAAACTATCAATAATAAAATCAAAATCGGTTCATCCGGTTGGGTGCTAAGATGCTACAGACAGACACACAGATAGACACGTTGAACGTATAATACCCCTACTTTAAATCAAAATCGGTTCATCCGGTTGGGTGCTAAGATGATACAGACAGACACACAGATAAACACGTTAAACGTATAAGACCCCTACTTTTTGCGTCGGGGAACGCCGTAAGGTTACGGCGGCAGATGTTCTCCTTGTTGGTAAGCTACTTTTCAACCGACTTCCAAAAAGAAGGAAGTTCTCAATTCGTCTGTATGTTTCTTTTTTCTTCCATTTTTTGTGTGTGTATGTAACGCGATTACTCCGTCAATCGTGAACCGATTCGAATTATTATTTTTGTAATCGGTAGGGTACGTTTTTGAGGTGGTCCCATTGTAATTTCATTGAGATGTGATAAGTATCTTCAGAGATATGACGATAAACGTCACGATCTTAATTATCTTTGTAAACTAATACGGGGCTGTGATAGCGCTCTATATTTAGCCAAGACCCCTACATAAATGGTGATAAAAAAATTGCTTTCTCATACATTCACCCATGACATGACGCCATTGTATTTCGGCTTGACAGGCAAATAGCCAGTAGCATTACAAGGCCTTTGAGACCTGCAGATGTAATTACTAGTGAAATTAGCATCAATGAAGTTTGGTCACGTGAGTAAAATACCTTTTCTTTACTCATGTGGTTAGGTAATGCCTGTGAAAGTTCTGTACTCCTAGTACGAATTTTCGTCGTTAACGCTTTTGACAGATCTCACATAGTTTTCGACTTATTCTGGCTCACTGATTGGTCTAAATTTAGTTAAGTGTAGTAACCGCAAGAGGCGCTGTACTGTTTTTCATAGAAAATTTGTTTGATATACGATATTGAGTTTGGTATGAAAACTTGTACCACATATTATATAATAGTTACTAAGTAACTCGTACTAAGGGTACTGTGCGTCAATAGAGGCCATGAGAGCCAAAGTGGCCGAACTGCCAACAAAGAATCAAAGAATCAAAGCATTTATTCAGTATGTAGGCAGTATTAATATACGCACATATACACGTCAAAATCATAAATCATAACCAATTATCAAGTAAACATAGCAAAAGCAGAATTTTAACGCTTTGAATTAGAAAAAAAAAACAAAAGTGAATGAACCATTCAGCTGTCATCCAATCGTTTACGACAGAATATTAAAAAAAATATTAAAGTAGGCTAAAACCAACCATACATGTAACTGTGTGTTTCAGTGCTTCAGACAATTTTTATAAAAAAAAAAAAAAATGTGAAATAGTGAAACACAACTTAAAGAAACGCATACCGATCATGGCACATATCATGATCCGAACGGAACTGATAGTCCGTCTGTCAGCTGCATAATATTGTTTAAATAAAAATGGCAAGCCTAGAAAGAAAATCTGCGGACAAAAGGGGAAAACTGAATGGCTGTTAAATCTACCGGTGTTTCGGAAATACTCCCATCAGAGAAGAAAACGTTTTTTTTAAATAAATATATATATTTTATAACATTATGCATTATATTATATATATTATATTATATTATTATACAAAAAATGTATAAAGCATATATGTTGATTATAGGTATCTAATGTTTCTATAAATAAGTGAACCAAAAACTTTGCACCACTTTTTTAAGAAAATTGCGCCAACGGATGAACGTGAAAGGCCATATAGGTAAGCGTTTGAACACTATCTCATTTGTTGATAAGTGATGATGCGGTCGAGGATAGTAGCACGCTAAGCCTAGAATGGGAACTGGCTCTTAAGGACAGCTGCCGGAACATATCGATGGCCAGAACACATTACATGTTTCGCGACAATTTTTTTAACTTGAGGTAGCTGGCCAGTCAGACACTAGACAGTGTCCTACCACCATTTTGAGGGTTTCTTAAAATCTGCCGCCATAACCTTACGGTGTTCCGGCAGCACATCAGACCATTATAGGCCTAGCGTTTTTACCATCCTCAATCACCAGGCGAGATTGTGATCAAATGCTAGGCTGTCAGATATTAATAAATAAAACCGGCCAAGTCTGATTGGTTTCGCTCACCTAGGTTTCCATACCAACTTTTCAAACTAGGTTAAGAACAAACTTAACTGTGCAGTTCGAGCTCTAGAGCGATACCTAGACATTGTTCATGCACAAACCTCAAATAATAAATTTGTAATCGTAAATTAGTTTTTTGTATTTTTTGTATTTTACAAGCTTTTATTTAGTTTCACCTGTCCCAATGTTCGTCAACAAATCTTGCAAATCAAATTTGATCCACTTCCCGGATACCGATTGAACTGAAATTTTGCATACATGTGTAAATCGCGTGACAATGTAATATAATGATGAGATGGTGCTGGTCTGATGATGGAGCTGGAAGGCGTCCCGAAGTTTGTCATAAAATCTTGCAAATTAAATTTGATCCACTTCCCGCTTCCCGGTTACCGATTAAGCTGCAATTTTGCATACATGTGTAAATCGTGTGAAAATGCAATATTATGATGACATGGTGCTGATCTGATGATGGAGCTGGAAGGTGTCCCGAAGTTTGTCATCAAATCTTGCAAATCAAATTTGATCCACTTCCCGGTTACCGATTGAACTGAAATTTTGCATACATGTGTAAATCGTGTGAAAATGCAATATTATGATGACATGGTGCTGATCTGATGATGGAGCTGGAAGGTGTCACGAAGTTTGTCATCAAATCTTGCAAATTAAATTTGATCCACTTCCCGGTTACCGATTAGGCTGGAATTTTGCATACATGTGTAAATCGCGTGGTGACAATACAATATTATGATGACGTGGTGCTAGATCTAATGATGGAGCTGGATGGTGGCCAAAGGAACTCCGAAACTACACATGTTATACCCGTCGTGTTTGGGCTCGTTGGATCTGGCTTGACTTACTCTGATCCTAGGTTATGTAAAACTTGTGTTAAAAAGGTTTTTTTTTAAATATTACTTGTTTTTCTGCCTAAAACTACATAATTACGGTTTTCAGATTTTTTCCTCTAGGCCTTGCTTCATACATCATGCCAAACTTTATGATTCTAGAACAATGGGTAGTACCGTCCTTTTGAGGTATGGAAGAAAAAGAAAACAAAATATCAATATGTCAATCGACTGGTTGAGCGTGCTAAAGAAGTAAGAATGCATAAAATAAATAGGTACATCTGCAATCTTCTGACTAGTCGTTAAAAAAGAGAAATCGATACTGAAAATCCCGTAAACTAACTACAAACCTAAATCTTGAAACTTTTTCCTTTTAACGCACTAAGGTCAGGCGAAATGAGGTCGCATCCAAAATGGGCAAGTAATACGCTAATATAAGTGAATTATTCGAGAATACACAGCCGTTGCTTTCGCTGTGTCTAGGGTTGTCGTTTCGAGTAAAAAACATTTTAATTTTTGCAGTGAAAACTACTTTAGTTGCGTTATGAACTTTTTTGGGATGGGTAAAAAATCTTAAACTCGCATCAGGACATCGCGTCAGGAGTTAGGACACGTGACCTGATCGAAAATTCGTAAGACGGAGGGAGAGTAGACCAAATGTTCATGTTTCACTTCTGCCGGCACCCGCAACACGTTGTTTTTTTTTCGTGTGTTAGAGATAGAAACGTTTGAATAGAAACGTTTTTGCGGAGCATTGAATTGAATTGCAAACATCCAAGTCGAAGATAATGCAGTTTCCGAATCCGAATTTGCTTTCGTAAGATTAAGAATAACCCTGCAGATGTTAAGTAAAGATGCAATTTACGATGTAGCACGCATGCCTAGAAGATACTTACCAGTTAAGTTGCGATTTGAAGACCACCGGATTTGTTCTTATTGGGAAATATAGACACCGGCACAGAATTCCATTATTGGACAGTAACCTACAATAAAAGTAGACAGAAACCTACAAACGTGAAGTAAATAAAAGAAAAGTAGAAAAGAGGAACCGTTGCAGGCCCTCATTCTGTAAGCTTAGCAAGCTACAAGTATTTATTTCACTTGCCGATTTTGACATTGTGCGTAATCCGTAATTTTCCTAAGCCATTGATAACATAAAGTCTACAGAATTGGGCCTCTGGCATCTGGAGTGATTAAAGATGAAATACACTGGCCTATAGTGCGAGTTGGACTTGCAAAAGTAGGGCTCCATAGCACAATATAATAAATAAGATTGAATAAAATTTACGTAAACCACCCTTAATTTTTAAGTGAATTCGGTTTTCAGTATTTCTGTTATAGCGGCCACAAACACTTTCTGAAAATTTCAAGTTACTTATGCCGGGAAACTTTCCAGGTAAAACTACCAAATGACTGCACTACTTTTATTTTAAGTAAATATATGAAACTTTACTACATACTAATATTTTAAATGTGAAAGTTTGTATGTTTGTTTTACAATTACGCAAAAACGGCTGGATGAATTTGGATGAGATTGGTACTCAGTTAGTTAATAATCTAGATTATCATATTGCATTCTTTTAACTATTCCTTTTTTTTTGCGGGTGAAGTCGCAGGGTTAAGTGTGATAAATTGTCGACAACCCTAGTAACTGGTGACAGTAAACTCAACATAACAGTTCTTTAGTGAAGCTCAAAGCGCCGGGTTCGACGCACGCAATACGCCATCTTGCTTTCTAAACCGCGCAAAAAAGAAAACAAATATACAAACTTTTTGGTCAGTTAGTGCAGCCTATGTTTAAAAGTTGGCCACAGATAAAACTTTTGGCTTTGGCGATAGAGTGTTTTTAATTAGAACATAATAATCTTATCTAATAGCCAGTATCTTATGTGTATTTTTTAAGAAGTTCGCAATTAATTATTTGGTCCGTGGAAAAACATTAAACCATATGATTTGGCAACTGGCCCGTACTTAGTGTTGCTTTTACTATAAAAAGGTATGATTTATTTATTTTATTAACTGTTATTTTCATTTTTTCTTCAACATTGTCAGCTTATGTGAATCTTAGCAAAATTTACTATGAACCTAATAACACTAAAATATTAACTATGACAAATAATTAAAATTGTATTAACTAATTATAAGTTATTTTTATTGATACTGGCTTAGAACAAAATGTAACTTTTTTTTACATTACCAAAATATTTTAATTAAAAAATCGAATACTGCCGTTGCCACCCTAATTCAGTGTCAGTACAAATATATTTAAATTTTGTAGCCGGCCAGTTTGCAGCAAACATTGAAAAACAATAACTAGAATTGTGATTACCTTTGTCAAGTTCAAATATCGATAAACTTTATAATTTTAAGATCGAAAGTATTTTTTAATCTTTAGCAATTTAATAGTTGTGGATTATTATTATTAATAACCATTAAGTGCCGATGAATGTGTGCGAGTGTAGGAAAACAGCACAATGATGAAAAACTTGCTATTTGCGTTCTCACCAAAATTCTACTGAAAATCTTCAGTAAAGTCCACATCTTTACTGAGCATATATGACTTTGACTATACTATGACACGAACATGACCTGAAATGTGAGTTTGACCCATCTTTATGACTTGAATTCTTAAAAACTTGAAGATTTTTTATACTTGACACTGGCTAAATACACTAATCGTGTGGAGCCATAATTAAACTGATAAAATGCATAGTTTAATTATTTGTTACATAGACGTAATAAAAAGGATGGTGCAATTTAATCCGTATGTTTTAACAATAAGGTTGTTATTGCTTTTTAGAACAAAACGGCCCAATTGAGAGACACCAGGGTGGGAGTGTGTCCTTGTCTAACAACCTGATAGTCCTATTATATGTTCTATACTATATGTATGGTATACGTATGGTATATATATATAAGTTGTCCATACAAAAGAAAGAGACATACTCCGTTCAAGGTCGGTCTCATGGGCGCCGGTGTACGCGATTGTTTAATATGTAGCAGGTCTGTGATTTAATATTATTTCATTATTTAATATTGAACACCTTGATTAATTGTTAACTGCGCCTCACGATTTTGACATGGAAGTACCTTTTATTCCCATTTATATTATATTTATATTTATATTATATATATATTTATATTATTATAGACCTGACACTGATAACCTGATACTTCCACTATCCATTTTATTCAAATTGGTGGAGTTATGTGTCTGTAAAAAAATTATTCACTTAATTATTATCACACACAACTCCAATAGAAATAATTAAGATACATAATTAAAAAAAAAAAACCCCGACTTCACTTGCCACGCGAGTCAGTTTTAGTAGCAAGTTTAATATTTTTATCGCAATATCTCTGGAGATATTTATCAGATTTTGATAGAATGTTAATGGAAGGACACCTTAGAGATGAACCCTACCCATGACAAAAAGAATCATTCAAATCGATTCACAATACAGGGTTATTGGTAATTCGACGTATTCACGGCAGAAGCAGTTAAGGGGGCTAAAGTGCAACATATTTAGCCCCCTCAATATATTTATGGCTGAAAATTAATAGTTTACAAGATATTTGAAAATTAGCAATTTTACGGTAAAAATGCCCAATTTTGGAGGTTTTTTTCAGATATTACAGGTAATACAAAGGTAACATTATAATCTTAGTTTTATCCGTATTTTGCCAGTATTAGCGTGCAAATATTTACAATTATAAGTCAATTCATTATTAAATTTATGAGTCAAAATATCTACCTATAATAATTTAACAAAATAAAAAAAAATTGGCTGATTAAATGTTATTCAATTTTTTTTTATTCATAGGGGGCTTCGTGATAAAGCCTCAGAAGTTATAAAATATCCAAAAATAACTTACAATGACTTATAACGTTTTTTTTTTAAATAATTTTCACGATTAGTGCTAAACAATGTAATTTTTCTTAAAAAAAAAGAAAAAATGCAGGGGTTCGATTGAGCTGAAATTTTGCATACATGTGTGTCGCGTGTCAATGCAATATTATGATAACATGGTGCTGATCTGATGATGGAGCTGGAAGGTGGCTGAAGGAACTCCTAAACTACACATGTTATACCTGTCGTGTTTGGGCTCGTTGGATTTGTCTTGACTTACTCTGGTCCTAGATTATGTTAAAGCTTGTGTTTAAAAAGGTTTTTTTTAAATATTACTTGTTACGAGTACGATACGAGAGTACGATAGTGGGTTAAAATAAACGATCGGCTAAAACATATTGCGTGCAATTTAAAGTCTTAGTAGTATTATTATCTATTCTGTGGCCATAGGAACATAGCATATATAATCGATTAGTAATTCCAGTTTCACAAAGTAGCGTGCGAAGACGTATGACGAAACTAATGCAGTTGCGAGACGAATGTCTTTTACTATGGATGTATAAATGTATATATACAATATATGAGTTACTAGCTGTGCCTCGTGGTTTTACCCGCGTAGACATCGTTCCCGTGGGAATATCGCGATAAAAAGTACCATATGTGTTATACCAGGGTCTAGGCTATCTACATACCAAATTTCAGCTCAATACGTTCAGTAGTTTTAGCTTGGAGAAGTAACAAGGATACTTACACACTCACAAAGGACAGTAGGACAGGAATAGTGAAAGGAAATAGTAAATAGTAGTAGAAATAGTAATAGGAATAGTAGGAAGTAGAATAGTAGGGTAAATAATTCATGATCGTACCCCAACACGCAAAGTAATCCTATAAAAAAAATTATAAGTCTGTCACTACTTATAACGATCTTATAAAGGCATTGCGGTAGACTCTATAACTTATAAGAGCATTTGTCAAGCTTTAACATACTCAAGTACATTAGTTTTCATATGTCGATCTAATAGTTCGCTACAAGACTAATCTACAAAACATTTATAGGACACTTTTACTAGTAATAGCATTTCACAAGCGTAGATATACTCAAGATCATTTGCGTTTATATACCAGTCTTATAGTTAGCTACAAGATTGTCTGTTAGGATAAATTTAGGAATAATTGTCCTATAATTGTTTTTAATAAGACCAAATATTTCTGAATAATATTTTGATCTTATAGTAGCATTTTTTAAGAGAACAAGATATTATAACATACTTAGCCGAGATCACTATAAGTTTGCGTTATTATGGTCTTGCTTGAAACTTTTATAAATTGAATAGTATTCCATATGAGCGCTAAAAGACTATCAAAGCTTATAAACTACTAGATCAATCACTTTATTAGTAAAAGTCGGCCATTTTGTTGAGATTAAGTTGTTCCCCTACGTCTTGAGAAAATCGGTTGAACATGAATTTAAGTGATTGAATACAATTAAAAAGGAGTGGTTACAGGAGAAAAATGACAAATAGGAATAAACAATTAATGAAGCCCTTAGCCCAGTTCTTCGGAAATTAAATCAACAGGGTCAGGTAAAGCAAGCGCGTTAAGTACAAACACAGGAGAAGAAGATGAGGGTTCCGCGACCAAAAATATTTTTTCACCCGTAGCGTACTACTCAGAAAGTGAAGAAGTTAAAAATTAGGAAGAAGAATACAATTTAGATATCAAAGAAACCACTGACTGAAAAAAACATGAAATGCTTAAAGAAATGCGAATCTGGGCTATAATTTAATACGTTGTAATTTTAAGTATAAAGACCATTAAATAAAATAATACTTCATTACAATTATGTTTTATCAATCAGATATTATTTAAATCAGTCTCAGTAATGAGTTATCTCAGTCACATGATGTTTTATAATTAAAGCTTTACTACTTAGTAAGTTAACGAAATATTTCAGCGTAGCAGTAGCTACATCATAAAAATAATCAGAAGCATAGAAATGCTAAAATTTTTCAACAATTAATATCAACATACTTATATTTAGTGTCACTGTTTTATTAATTACAGTGAAGCAACTGTTTTCAACTATAATATAAAGTGTTAATAAAAAATCGTGAAAAAAGTATTAAGAAATGCAACCGCATTGTAATTATTTTTAAAATCAACTAAAACTAACAGTTTCGTTGATTTGTAACCGACTTCAAAAACAAGGAGGAGGTTCTCAATTCGACCGGATACATATAATATTCAAGGGAACCCTAATTTGTTTTAAAATGGAGGCGAGTTATCTTGACTGAAACTACTACAAGTATTAATTTACTTATAATGTTTCTATAAAGTACTTATTGAAGGGCAATTTCAAAACATGGCGAATATTAATAAGAATTGATAAAATTATTTTTTACAACCATATAATAATGTGCTATTTTTCGAAGGGCATTGTGAAATTAATTAATTTGCGGTAGGTACACATATACAATAAAAGTGACTTCCCCACGAGTTCACTCACTATATAAACATTATATTTCTAGTAATTTTTTTCTATAAATATTATACAATATAATAGTAATAGAAATAGTACTTGCGTATTTATTAAGTATTTACCAAAAAACAACCGGAATTACTACCCAAAACAACAACAAAGATAACCAGTATATTATATTATTTTTTGATAAATAAACTTATAACTAAGTACATTACTAGTGCATTATAAACAAGATTGCTTTAGTAAGATACTTATGTCAGATACTAACAAGAGCGTTTAAGTTTGTAAATATGTAGTTTCATATCATTATAGAAGTTATTGCGCTTCGCCAAGTATATTATAGGGGTTAGTAACATTTTATAAGTTTATTATACGATAGTTATAGAATTAAACGCTCCTATAACTGCGCCCAAATCCAGCTTTGTAGTATGATACAAGTTTCTTATAAGTGAAAATAAAAGTAGTCTTGAGATCGTTTTAAGTACTGATTTTGCTAGTTGGGGTACAAAACGAAATAAAACTGGCCAAGTGCGATTCAGCATCGCGTCTCTTATCGCACACTTAGGGAGGGTTCCGTACAATACGAAACATAACAGAGTTTCAACCTCATATATTTGATTAATAGATATTACCAAGAATATTTGGTTTGGTCGCGATCTAGAAAGACGGGGCTCGTTTACTAGCGCCATGCATGCTACTAGCGCTATGTCATTTTGCCGAAACTAATTAGATAGATGGCGTTTAAAAACACGTTTTTTGTATGACCCCCTTTAATTTTTAACTTTATTTTGTTTTTAGTATTTGTTGTTCTAGCGGCAACAGAAATACACCATCTGTGAAAATTTCAACTGTCTAACTATCACGGTTAATGAGCTATAGCCTGGTGACAGACGGACAGACAGACAGACAGACAGACGGACAGCGGAGTCTTAGTAATAGGGTTCCGTTTTACCCTTTGGGTACGGAACCCTAAAAACCGACTTCACATGCCGCGATAGTCAAAGTACTGGCTAGTTATAATAATGTCATATAAGAATTCAAATTTGCTTATATTGTTTATCTCTATATCTCCGGAGATAATTTTCATATCTCAATACAATTTGAATGGAACCAAACAGGAGGCATAATCTCTCAAACAAAAAAAGATTAAAAAAAAAATCTATTTAGATTTTAAAGAGTTCTGCGGTAACAAACATACAAAATAATAATAGTAATAATACAGTCGAATTGAGAACCTCCCCCTTTTTTGTGAATCGGTTAATAAAAAATAACAAATCGGTCGACCTGTTTGACCTTGAAGTTAAGAGGTGATAAATAATATAAGGTCGTTTAAAAACCTAAAAGAACCGACTTCAAACGTCATGCTAGTCATTTTCAGTACCAAGTTATGAGTCCAGAGATATGGAGATAAACACTGAGGTTTTAATCTCCATACCTCTGGAGATAAACTCTGAGATACTGAACATAATATCTCGATGAATATTAAATGGGACCACCTGGGAAGTATACTTCAAATAAAAAAATATTTTTTTAAATCGGTTCAGACGTCTTTAAGTAATGGGTGAACATACATAAAATACGATCGTTTAAAAAACTAAAAACAACCGACTTCAATGCCGCGCTATTAATTTACAGTACCAATTTTGAGGTGTTTATCTCCATATCTCTGGAGATACTCATCAGACCTCGATAAAATTACCATGGTACCACACTTGAGATATCACCTTTCTAACAAAATAAGAATAATCAAAATCGGTTCATAAACGACGAAGTTATCCGCGAACAAACATAAAAAAAAACATATATACGGTCGAATTGAGAAACCTCCTCCTTTTTTTGATATCGGTTAAAAAGATTTCGACAAAATTGAGCACCTCCTCCTTTTTTGTGAAGTCGGTTAATAAACCATGGCCATCGTAGTTTGTCCAACGCTTAGTTTTACCTAAATGACGAAGAATTTGTCATTGTAATGTATTTAGCTATGCCTGAATTACATTTACAAGACATAAATAATATTATTGTTCGGTCTGACTCAACTGTTTTCTAGTTCTTTTTACCCGACTGTCCAAAAGGATGGTAACAGTGTTTTTAAGTTATGAACCCATAAAAGGAGGTTCTGTTACTGAGACTCCGTTGTCCGTCCGTCCGTCCGTTTATCTGTCAGAGGGCTGTATTACTGTGGCTGCTATAACAACAAATAAGAAAAACAAAATATAGCTAAAAATGTAAGGTGTAATAAAAAAATAAGGTAAATAAAAAAAGGTTGTTAAATAAAAAAAATAATAATTTAAGATCGTTTAAAAAACTTAAAGAACCGACTTCAAACGTCGCGCTAGTCAAAGTAGCCAGTATCATGGTATCGAGGTATATAAATGCATCTAAATATAAATGTAAATCTAAATATTAAAAACGGCTCGACCGATTTCGTTACAATTTAAATTTGACCACCTGGGAAGAGTATTCTTTGAAACAAAAAGATAATTTTCCAAGTCGGTTCAGGCATCTTCGAGTAATCGGTGAACATACATAAAAAAGAAAAGATTCCGAGGAATTGAGAACCTCCTCATTTTTTGTGAAGTCGGTTAAGTACCTACAAGAAAATTGTTTGTTTTTTTTTAATTTTTGCATTTTTTACATTTTTTTACATCTTATGGACGGTATCGCCTTTGTCAAAATATCACAAAATAAACAAATCTGGCTACCAAAATCTCAATATATAAATAAATATAGGATCATTAGGCTATCTGCAAGATATATTTTGAGATTTGATTCCCGATGTTGCTTTAATTGAGATATTTTGAAATATTAGACGATTCTTAAGTTTAGTGCAAACGGGCATGAAACTTTCATATTATTGTAGCCACTATAACATATACATACATAAAATCATGAATCACCTTTTTCCCGTTGTGATAGGCAGAGACTACTTCTTTCCACATGCTACGATCCTGACATACCTCTTTCGCTTCTTCTCTTTCTCTTCCACTTTCATGAGCGCCTTCATACATGCTCGCCGGTTATAGGTACTTTTGACTTGGCCTTTCTTTAAAACGTAATTATTTCAGTATAACAATAAATAATTTAAGAAAACGAAAAAATCGACTATTCCGCGCTCGTCATTTTGAACAGAGAAAGGAGGAGGTTCTCAACTCTTTCTGTACTAAGTTTGAGGTTTTTATCTCCATATCTATGGAGACACATATCAGAACTCGATGGATCAGATACAATTAGGGTTACCATATCTCAGGATTGGTCTTGAGATTTCAGGATTTTTCTCAGGATTTCGGCTGGTTTTTGCAAATCTCGTGATATCTCAGGATTTTCAATAAATCACAGAACACAGGTTACATTTTAAAAATCTCTTTAATTAAAAGTTAAACAAACTAAAAATAATTTTCTATTGGTAACAATTGAACAGTTAAAATCAATACTTATTTATACAAGTAAAACAACTAACCCCCCCCCCCCCCCAAAATAATAATAATTAATAAACATTTTATTTCCTATAACGCCATCTAACGTCTAACTAAGGTGTCGACTCGACCTGTCAATATAACGCCATCTATGGGACGTTTACCTAACTAAGCGTTCATAGATGGCATGTAAACCCTCTATTATTTTTAACTTTATTCTGTTTTTAGTATTTGTTGTTATAGCGGCAACAGAAATACATCATCTGTGTAAATTTCAACTGTCTAACTGTCACGGTTCATGAGATACAGCCTGGTGACAGACGGACAGACAGACAGACAGATAGACAGACAGACAGACAGACAGACAGACGGACAGCGGAGTCATAATAATAGGGTCCCGTTTTACCCTTTGGGTACGGAACCCTAAAAAGAATCATTCGATTCGGTCCACAATTAACGGAGTAATCGCGTAACATATAGGTATGCAATAATAAATCATAGAGACGAATTGAGAACCTTCTTCTTTTTGAAAGTCGGTTGAAAACAAAATAAAATAAGAAATAAAAAGGAGGTCTCATTTCAAAGACGTTGTTTTTCGGCAGTTATTGCTCTATATTATAAGTTACTAGCAGCGCCTCGCGGTTTCACCCGCAGAGTTCCCGTTGACGTGAGAATACGGGGATAAATATAGCCTATGTTACTGATTCTTTGATTCTTTGATTCTTTGTAACAAATAAACAAACAAAAAATCAAATCTTTTTCTTTTATAATATTAGTTAAGATAACACATTACAAATTAAATTACATTTTAGAACACTTTAAAATTTAGTTTTTGACCTGATTTATTCTACGCACTTCTTATTTAAGCGGAAAATGTCGATTCAAATTCATTAGACGTGCGTTCATTAAAATGCGACCAGCCTCGATTGTTTTATTAATTATGACCTACGAAAACAATATAACGTATAATGATATGTAGGTACATATCATTATACGTTATATTATTATTCTGCTGTACTCATGAAAATTGTGATAAATTAATAAATCCAAAGTAATATTATAAAGAGGAAAAATAAGAAATGAAAGATAAGATAAAAGACAAGATTTTATATCTTAACTGACATCACAAAGGTGAGTTCTCAATTCGACGGTATTATTTGTTTATTTATTTTTTATAATAATAATAAATAAATAAATATGTGAATAAATAATAAATAAACGTTTATTATCGACCAACGTGGATCATATTCAACACAGTACAGTAGTAAAAGAAGCAATACATTTGAAAAAAAAAAACATATTAACACATGATTATGTTTGTTACCTCAGAACTCCGTCACATCTTAACCGATTATTAAATTATTATATTGTATGATCGTACAAAACGAAATAAACTGACCAAGTGCAAGTCGGACTCGCACTAGTAGGGTTCCGTACCACACTACAGTATTTTATAAGATCGAGCAAAAAATACCACTATCATTTTTCGCCAGCAAAAAAGAATAATAAATAAACATTTTATTTCTTATAACGCCATCTAACATCTAACAAAGGAGATAGGGATCGACATTTCAATATAGGTAACGCCATCTATGGGTCTTTTGCCTAACTAAGCGTTCATGGATGGCGTGAAATGCCGAAAAAAACACGTTTCTTGTATCGGGACCCTCTATTATTTTGAACTTTATTCTGTTTTTAGTATTTGTTGTTATAGCGGCAACAGAAATACATCATCTGTGAAAATTTCAACTGTCTAACTATCACGGTTCATGAGATACAGCCTGGTGACAGACGGACAGACAGACAGACAGACAGACAGACAGACAGACAGACAGACAGACGGACAGCGGAGTCTTAGTAATAGGGTCCCGTTTTACCCTTTGGGTACGGAACCCTAAAAACCAACTTCACATGCCGCGATAGCCAAAGTAGTGGCTAGTTAAAATAGATAATAAAAAAATAATCATGTCATCAGAAGTCATCAAAGTATACAAATTTGCTTGTATTGTTTATCTCCATATCTCCGGAGATAATTGTCAGATCTCGATAAAATTTGAATATGACCAAACGGGAGGCATAATCTCTCAACAAAAAAAGGTTTTTTCAAATCGGTTAAGATTTGACGGAGTTCTGAGGTAACAAACAGAAAAAAAAACCTATTTTTGAATTCGTTTATACGCGTTCATCAAATTCAATCTTCATGACACTGCGAGATAGATTCGTCCACATATTGTAGACACGTGGACATCGCATACGGTACGTTTTATGAGGTCGTTTCTTCCACGGACCTGCAAAACGTGATGTGATCCTACCAGGAGGGTTTTTCGCTACGGTACATGCAGCGATTTAGGAGAGGGGTAAAAAGAGTCCTCTATGCAAGAGGTAGGCAAAGCACGTGCAATACTACTTGTGTTGCAGGTGTTTATAGGCGGCGGTGACCATTTTCGATCAGGTGGACCGCTTGCTTGTTTGTCAACATTGACATAAAAAAAAAAAAAAGAAAAATAACTTCAAGAATACGACGGTATTTTGATGCTATTTGCGTTCTCACTAAAATTCCACTTAAAATCTTCAGGAAAGTCCACATCTTTACTGAGGGTATAACTTGGACTAGACTTTAACTTTAACTTGACCTAAAATGTGACTTTGACCTATCTTTATGACTTGAATTCTCAAAAATGTGAAGAATTAGAAGAAGAATAATGTCAAGAATTATTTCTTGACACTGGCTAAATACACTATTCGTGTGGAGCAATAAAGAAACAAAAAAAAAATCCTGATAGTAATAGGAAGAAAGCTGACAGATTTTTGACAGCTTTTATATGGCGTCATGTGTCAGATAACTATCTAACGCATTATCAGGAACCGGTGAAACTGGCCCTTAGTCTACTGTTGGACATAGGCTTCTCCAAATGCATGTGAAGATCTAGTACTTATACTTCAACAACGTAAAAATAATTACCAAATGACAATATCAAAATTTTATAAACTACAATAATAATATCTGTATAGATATTATTATTGTAGTTTATAACATTTTGTAGTATGTAGCGACCTAGGTTCTGTCTTTTATTTATAGTATTATAAATAAAAGACAGAACCTAGGTCGCTACCTGCCGGTAATGTTCCCAAAAAGCTAGCGACGTTACCTCGTTGTATAGCTAGGCTAATACGCTGGCCGAGGTAAGCGCCAGCTCTTTGGTCACGGATGATGTTAATTAGGCGTCTGGACAACTAACTTAACTTACGTAATAAGTAGTCATAGATGGCGCCACCAATGCATAATTGGGTTAACAAATGCAATCCACTAATTTCGTCGTATCGATGGATCGAACCGTGGCTTAATTGGCAGAGCACCTGGACGTGAATCCGGGGGGTGCGGGCTCGAGTCCCGTCGATACGATGAAATTTTGGATTGTGTTTAACCATTTACAAACAATATAAAGTGTGAAACACTTCAAAGAAACATAATGTCTGGACCACTCTTTCACAAAACCTCGGGCATCTCGACCCGACCATGGGCCCATTGTATTCGACCCCAAACGGAAGAAATATGTATCCATCACCAATGGTAGCATATTTCCTCCGTTTGAGGTTTTCTGCAGCATCCGCTGCCGCGCCCGCTGACCGTGAGGTCCCGCATATGTGGGACGCCGCTAATGTGTCAGCACATGTGGCGTCCCACACCAATGCTCTATCCTTCAGTAATATAAACAGTATTTTTATAACTATGTAAAATACAACCCGGACATTAACACCGGATCTAAGTAAGTGAGTAGATATAATCGGAAGCGCACCAACTAGCTGCGTATGCGCAAGTAGAGCGAAACAAATAGATCGAGAGACATCTTTGTCGCTATGTCGCTTTCCTCGCATTTTAAAGCAAAGAAATAAGATAAGAATAGGTATCTTTTCATCGACCGCATCGTCACCTAACATCAGGTGAGATAGTGGTAAAGCGCTACCAATTTTCGATAAAAAAAAATTAAATAGAAGATTTTTTATAGAAAAAGTTATATGCGCCTTTCACACTGGCCCTTTGGTGAAGGAACACATCGTTAAGAAACCCCCAGCCCCACATGGTGGTAGGACACTATCTAGTGTTCGCCTGGCCAGCTACCACCCTCATGTAAGAAAATCTGTCGCCAAACATCCTAATGTGTTCCGGCGGCTATCCTTGAGAGCCAGTTCTCATTCTAGGCCTAGCGTGCTTACCATCTTCGACCGCATCATCACTTACCAACAGGTGAGATAGTGGTCAAGCGCTAGCCTATAAGATATAAGAAAACAAAAACTTGAAAATACTATTGATATATACTATATATATTGATATATACATACATACTAGTAAATTCAACTGTCCTACCATTTACCATTCGGAGATCCAGTCCTTATCATCATCATCATCAACATGCTCAGCTCAGGTCAGCTCGATGGTACCATATTATTGCATTGTCATAAACTTCCATAACTATGCCAAAGCTTAGCTCAATCGGATACGAGTATATGGTTAAAAAAACTGACCAAGTGCGAGACAGACTTTTGAGTTTTGTCTCGCACACGGAGGGTTCCGAACCGCAGTATAATAGTAAGTTATAATATTATATTATACCAAACATGCTTATTAGGGTTCCGTACCAAAAGGGTAAAACGGGACCCTATTACTAAGACTCCGCTGTCCGTCTGTTTGTCTGTCTGTCTGTCTGTCTGTCCGTCTGTCACCAGGCTGTATCTCATGAACCGTGATAATTGGATAGTTGAAATTTTCACAGATGATGTATTTCTGCTGCCGCAACATAACAACAAATAATAAAAACAGAATAAAGTTAAAAATAATAGAGGGTCCCCATACAAGAAACGTGTTTTTTTCGGCATTTCACGCCATCTATGAACGCTTAGTTAGGTAAACGTCCCATAGATGGCGTTATATTGAAATGTCGATCCTGAACACCTTTGTTAGACGTTAGATGGCGTTGTAAGAAATAAAATGTTTATTAATTATTATTTTTTTGCTGGCGAAAAATGATAGTGGTATTTTTTGCTCGATCTTATAAAATACTGTAGTGAGGTACGGCACCCTACCACCTGCAAACAAAAAAAAACTAAATCAAAATCGGTTCATCCGTTTGGGCGCTACGATGCCACAGACAGACACACAGATACACACGTCAAACTTATAACAGCCCTTCTTTTTGCGTCGGGGGTTAAAAAATGAAGGTCCGCTGTTGCTACGCCCCTATCATTTGCTTTTTTTACCAACCAATTGCAAATGTATTGTACAGCGAAAAACAAATTCTTTGCACTGCTATCCATCTGTCTGTCTGTCCGATGAAGTCGTTTTTTTCCGTTTTGTAAACGATCTTAATTCATACCTTATTATCCGACTGCGAAATAAAGGACGTACTATCATGGTCCAACCGAGCAAACCGCAGCGAACATTATAGTATTATAAACTGTTACCACCAATAAACTATTTTTATTTCTATTCCCATACTTCACAATTTCAATCTACGTAATTTTCCGCCATTTTAACTCGTTACAAGTAAATACCGTTTTTCTTCACAATGGCTGCCCCTAAATTGATGTATTATTAAATTTGATTCGTATTGTTGAGTTTAGAGAGTTTATATTCGCTTGGCTGATTGTTGACTAGGGATGTTCCCACGATACAGTTTTTATTTATTAGTTGTACCTTTTCTTTGTGCATTATTTTTAATTAGAGTTTTGGCGGGAACGTGAAAAAGTGTATGCTCTTGAGAGCACCTTGTTTTAACTTATTTCTATTTAAAATTAATGTAGGTATAAGACAGTTTCATAATTTATTATGGTACAAAACGAAAAATCCGACTTCACATGCCGCGATAGGCAAAGTACTGGCTAGTTATAATCATGTCATCTAAGTATACAAATTTACTTATAACGTTTATCTCCATATCTTCGGAGATAATTGTCATATCTCAGATAAAATTTGAATGGGACCAATCGGGAGACAGAATTTCTCAAACAAAAAAAGATTTTTTCAAATCGGTTGAGATTTGACGGAGTTTTGAGGTAACAATTAACATTTTAAAAAATTGTCGGGTTGAAAATCGCCTCCATTTTGTGAAGTCGGACGTCGGTTAAAAAATAAAAAGAAAACTTAAGATTTGTCAGATTTACAATGCCAGACCGTTCAGTTTGCAAGCCATCTTTTGAGTCTTCAGTAATTAGAGGTGTTTTCTAAACAAATATTATAAAGAGGAAAGATTAGATTTTGTGTTTGTTTCGATTTAACTCAAAAACTATTGGATCGTTTTGATAAAATCTTTCACTAATGGAAAGCTACATTATTAGCGAGTAATATAAGCTATATTTTATTCCCGTATTCTCACGGGAACTAGAACTACGCGGGTAAAACCGCGAGACACTGCTAGTTTTTAGTAAAACACCTCATTGCAATTGTAAATTAGCTAGCAACTGGCTGGCAGCGGTTGGAAATGAAGAGCTGACGTTCGGGCTCAGTAGTGTGGAGAGGCCTATGTCCAACAGTGGACGTAAAACTGGCTGTTAATAATGAAGGGAAGCAAAATTCTATTTAATATAGACTTAATATAAAAAGATGTTGGACTGTAGATGTTTTGAAAAATTCAATTTTATCCGTATTCTTTATACATAAAGTTGTAATTACTATGTACCTACATCAAAACGGCCCAAACGAAAGGCACCTAGATGGGAGTGTGTCCTTGTCTAACAACCTGCCAGTGCTATACTTGTACTATAACTATATGTATAGTATATATATATGTGGCCCATACAACAGAAAGGGACAAACTCCGTTCATGGTCGGTCTCATGTGGGTCGGTTTTGCGGTTCAGTTCGCAGTCGAGTTTAACATAGTACAAAGTCTTTGATTTAATCAAACATAAATTTTATTTCTTCATTTACAGAACACAATGTTCCAATACGAATACGAGAAGCGTCCTCCATCTGCCAGCTCTTGTGAAAGTCGGGCAACAGCTACAACCGACTGGAGCCGATCTTACCCGAATGACAGCCGATCCTACCCGAATGACAACAAACCCTACCCGAATGAGTCCCGACCTTACCCAAATGACAGACGGTCGTATGCAGAAGACAGCCGATCTTACCCGAACGAGAGCCGAACATACTCGAAGGAGAGCCGAGTAGAAGCGAGTATTGAGCGCGCCAGACGACCTTTGCCACCGAGACCTATTGTTTGCGAAAGGATGCCTACTAAAACTACTGTGAGTAAGAAATGAGCATATATTAATTCTTGCATAAGTACTTACTGTAATAATAAAATAAATTAAAATCGTTTACAAAACTAAAAGAACCGACTTCAAACGTCGCGCTAGTCAATTTAAATACTAAGAGGTGTTTATCTTCATATCTCTGGAGATACTGAACATATCTCGATGAAATTTAAATGGTACCACCTGTGGAATAATATCATTGTAATCATTATAATCAGCCGGCATCAGTCCACTGCTGGACATAGGCCTCTCCCAAGACACGCCACTGAGTGAAATTTCAGGGCATGTGAGACTCAACATCTTTATGTCTCAAGGTAACAGGTGCAGTGCAGTGACATATAAAATTCTGGCAGTTCAGAATTTTGCATGCCGCTGTATCTGAAATAGGTAGACGTCATCGCTTACCATCAGGCGAGCGTCGTGATTGTCCTGTTACCTTATATCATAAAAAAATAAAAATAAAAGTATAATGTCATCGAAGTATATAAATGCATCGATGATTTTTGTTGATATATTAAAAACCGCTGGACCGATTTCGTTAAAATTTAAATGGGTCAACCTGGGACGGGTACCCTTTGAAACAAAAAAGATTTTTCTAAGTCGGTTCAGGCATCTTCGAGTAATCGGTGAACATACCTACATAAAAAAATCCGACGAATTAAGATGCTCATCCTTTTTTGTGAAGTCGGTGATAAGTATCGATTTTAATGCAATATATAGTTTATTTTGATTCAACATCAACTCAATCTTCATCTACAATATTTTTTTTAGTATCTTGTAACCTAGCGTTTGACCACTATCTCGCCTCGTGGTATTTGTACTATTCATTATTCTGTGCTCGTGGTAAGCGATGATGTGGTCGAAGATTGTGAACACGCTAGGTCTAGAGTAGTCTGACTCTCAAGGGATGTGTGCTCAGTGCTGCCCGAACACCGTAAAGTTATGGTGACAGATTTTCTCCTTGATGGTGGTACAACGTACAGTAAGCTACTTTTTGGTAAGTCAGGCGGAACATCGATATAAATTAATAATGTGCTCATACTACACGTGACTTTTCAATTAAATAAATTAAAAATATGGAGGTAAAACAAAAGTACCTACCTAGAATTCTATATACATTTGTGACATTCTGAGCTACTATCATTTAAATAAGTCAGATGTAGTAATGTAACTTTAAAAAAAAGTGGTTCAGTTATGCCCTTTAAACTAATGGTATTTCTGTTTATCTCGTTCCTGAATAATTAGGATAGTTTAAAAACTAAAACTAAACTAGCTCAGTGGCGCATCTTGGGAGAGGCCTAAGTCCAGCAGTGGACTGACACCGACTGATGATTATGATGATGAAAAACTAAAACAACCGACTTCCATGCCCCGCGAGTCAGTTTCAGTAGCAAGTTTGAGACGTTTATCGTCATATCTCTAGAGATACTTATCAAATCTCGATGAAAGTGCAATGAAATCACCTCGGAAATGTACCCTACCGATTAAAAAAAGAACCTTACGAATCGGTTCACAATTGACGGAGTAATCGCGTAACATACATACAAAAAAAACCCACAGACGAGTTGAGATCCTCTTCCTTTTTAGAAGTCGGTAGAAAATTATCAAAACTTAGACAGATAGGCTTTTTTTCTGATTTCAAATATGTATTTAGTACTTATCTCAATTTCTAATCTGTCTGTCTGTCTGTCTGTCTGTCTGTCTGTCTGTCTGTCTGTCTGTCACCAGGCTATAGCTCATTAACCGTGTGATAGTTAGACAGTTGAAATTTTCACAGATGGTGTATTTCTGTTGCCGCTAGAACAACAAATACTAAAAACAAAATAAAGTTAAAAATTAAAGGGGGTCCCCATACAAAGAACGTGTTTTTAAATGCCTTCTATCTAATTAGTTTCGGCAAAATGAGATAGATGGCGCTAGTAAACGAGCCCCGTCTTTCTAGATCGCGACCAAACCAAATATTCTTGGTAATATCAATTATTCAAATATATGAGGTTGAAACTCTGTTATGTTTCGTATTGTACGGAACCCTCCCTAAGTATGCGATAAGAGACGCGATGCAGACTCGCACTTGGCCAGTTTTATTTAGGATGGCGGCAGTATCTGGTACCTACATAACTACGTACATCCACATTAAAGTTTTTGTTTTATTTATGAAATATCTCGTTTAAAGCCGGTTTTTATAAATAAGTACATCTTGTAGGTAATTTACGTGTCCGTTAAATTATAACAGCAGCGTAAAACAAGTTAACTCGGACCACAGAATACTTAATAGTTACTTACTCGGATGCAAAATATGCATCAACTATTTTGGTAATTTTCTTGAAAGTTCAAATGGTACCGTTTATTGCTCTCACTTGACCCTAATCGATAAAAAAAACATAATTTTTGTCGCATCACTACAAGTAAGATTACATTTTTTAACCGACTTCACAAAAAAGGAGGAGTTTCCTAATTCGACGGCATTTTTTTAATGTTTGTTACCTCAGAAATCCGTCAAATCTTGACCGATTCGAAAAATTCATTTATTGTTTGAGATATTATACTTCCCGTTTGGTCCCATTTAAATTTTATCGACGTATGACAATCATCTCTGGAGATATGGAGATAAACAATATAAGTATACTTAGATGACATGATTACCACCATGCGAGATAGTGGTCAATCGCTAGTTTACCAACACCAATATTATAAATGCGAAAGTCAGTTTGTTTATTTGTTTGTCTGTGACTTCTTCACGGTCAAACGGTTTACGGTCACGGCTGAACTGATAGCTGAAATTTTGCACAGAGATAGCCAGTACCTATTATAGATTAGGCCAGTGTTTCTCAACGTATGGGTCGCGACCCCCTGGGCGGTCGCGAAGCCTCTATAAGGGTGTCGCGGGGGATCGCGAAGCCTCAGTAAAAAAAAGAAAAAAAGTTTAATAATATAGTTTTGTTAGGAAAATATTAATGAAAGAGCATTTGTAAGTGCTTTAATTGAGAGGGAGTGAGAGCGCATATAATATTTGTTTTGGAAGAAAAGTATGTAATATGTTCCCTGTAGGCCACGCGAACGAAGCCGCAGGAAGGAGTTTGTAATATAATAAAATACAGATTATAAACAGTGCAGTTAGGTGGTCAGGATTTTTTTTTTATACTTATGGTTTCGCGTCATGAAAAAGGTTGAAAAACACTGGATTGGGTAATAGGATACTTTTAAAAAAAGCTAGTCCTACTTCCTACTATATCAACACCAATCAACATCAATCGACACCAATATGACGTATAAATGCGAAAGTCAGTTTGTATATTAGTTTGTTTGTTTGGGACTTTTTCACGGTCAAACCGCTGGACCGATTTTGCGGAAATTTTAAACATATTATGCACTGGGCTATAGGATACCTTTTAACACGGGCGAAGCTGCGGGGCACAGCTTGTACGGGTATATGTTAAGTACTTAAGAGGGTACGCGGGCTGCACTTTTCCATGCAAAATGTTTTCCCCCGTTACCTCCCTGGAAAATGCTTCTAGAGAAAAATTTATTTCCACAAAAAATCAAGGTCTGCTGTAGCTACGCCCCTATCATTTTATTTTTTGACCAACCAATTGCAAAGAGAAATATGACCCTTCAAAAAATCTTAAACAGGTAAAAGAGATTAGAAGGCTTATATTTATTTTTGCAAGTGGTTGGTCAAAAAAAGCAAATTATAGGGGCGTAGCTACAGCAGACCTTGATATTTTGTAGAAACAAATTTCGCTCTAAAAGCATTTTCCATAAAGAAACGGGGGAATACATTTGTATGAAATATTGCACTCCGCGTTCCCTCTTAACAACACCTTCGTCGTAAAACCTTCTCTTTTCATACATAGGTTCACCGTACACCACAGTCCGTCACAGTCGAAGTTAACCAACGTAATAGACAGTTACCTATGTGCCAACACTGCTAACCGACGACGTAATGTAGGAAATGCAATATGTAATTACATAGACATGCCTATAAACGGTGAACGTCGCATTGACTTGCATCCGCGACCAATATGCATTTACATTGCATAACTGTTGTCTTTGATTGCGACTTGTTTATGGTTAGATGTACCTACCTATGGAAGAGTCTGTGCAAATCATAGAGGGAAAATTATACAGAGAGAACATTATATAGCGTATGCAAGTGAAATAGCTATAGAGATATAACCAGACTAAAATGATGAACACGTGATACATATGCCAGCTATAAGATAAAATGAACAACGTAATTTGGTCGGGTCATACATGACAGCGGGTGAAAGCCAATGGGTGCACTAGAACTGGGAGCCAGTGCTGGAGCCAGTTTGTAAATTCGCATATACAGAGAAGCCCGGAGAAGGATTAAAAAATGGTTGTTCATCTCGCTCTCACATACTAGTGATTGTATAGTTTTATCCTTCTCATATTATTATTGTTATTTAAATGCCAAATCCATCACGATGCAAAATGCAAATAGAGAACCGTCGTAGAAATTGAGGTCGCGTCAGTTGTCGGTCGTTATTATTTACTTTTTTTAGCATTGACAACGCTGCTGTCATTACTAGCACAGTAGTGCTAGGTACCTACCAAGTATGGTAGGTACCTACTCTTATCGTTATCGTGTCTTGCTAGGTAGGTATGTACCTTCCTTCCTTAAAACTAACGTTTTTCTGACTGCTTTTTGCCTAAGCTATCTCAATGATATATATTTAGATTTTTCTCATATAGAGTAAAATACCCTATTCCAGGTCCCTCTAAAAGTGTGGGTGATAGCCAGTGCCTCCTGCTTCGCTGTGTGTGCCGCTCTGGTGCTAGCTACCGTGGTCATCACCAGATGGGGCGCCGGAGACTCTTACTCTACCAGGGAGGTGTTCTCGGAACAACCAGTAAGTTTTAATGTGAACGTATCGGCTTTTGTTCGCGTGTATTTACTTCGGATATGCTCCGACCAGGTTTCAACCTAATACGTAGGTCATCGTCTGGGAGAGGCTAAGATGGCGGCAACGCACGACATCGTATCGCCCGCGCTTCCCGGCGCAACTTTCAGTTTCAGTTGCGCCGGGAAGCGCGGGCGATACGACGTTTTAGTTTGAAACCTGGTATCCGAATCCGAATCCGATAATCCGAAGTAAATACACTCGAACAAAAGCCGGTACGTTCACATTGAAATGAATAATTTTCGAAAACTTTCAAACTAAAACCAGTAAGTTGCCAAATATCAACTACACTCGTGGACTCATAAACTGCATCAAAGTTCATTATTACTTTCGAATTAATTGAATGGTCCTTTCTAGTATACAAACATAAACTAAGGATATGATACTACGCTGTTATGAAGTTAACGAACCAAACTATAGGTTTCAATTTAAATTTGTACACTGACGGACTCGGAAAGGACCATTCAATTTATTCGAAAGTAATCCTGAACTTTGATGCAGTTTATTAGTCCATGCCATCAATCCATTCCATCTTGCACCTATCTCTATAGAGTCAAAACGAGAACCGTCATGGCATTACGATAAACTAACATTCAAAGGTAAGGAAGGAAGGTACATACCTACCTAGTAGCACACGATAATGATAAGAGTAGGAACCTACCAATGTATCAAACATTTTTAGTCGTATTGGCAATGACAGAGCAATGTTGTCAACGCAACAAAAACAGTAAATTAGAATCATCAACACGCGCGCCCTCAATTTCTACGATGGTTTTCTTTTGCACAGACTCTTATCTTTCATCAGAGTCAGCCCATTTCTATCCACTGATTGATATGTCAGACCTATGGGTCTGACCTGTGGCACGCCACTGAGCTCGATGTTCAGCTCTTTGTTTTAACCACTGCCAGCCAGCTTGTTTATCTCCCTACACTACGCTACGTTTGCTGAGCCGTGGTTTCCACTCTAAAACACGTCCTAACAATCTCGAACATCCTATAGGACGTTGGAGATTATTGGGATTCGATAAAACACAAATGTTGCATCCTATTAATTCATTATTTTTGAAGTTAACAGGGAATGCAGGGTGCATTTTTCCATACAAACGTATTCCTCCGTTTCCTCCCTGGAAAATGCTTCTAGAGCTAAATTTGTTTCTACAAAATATTAAGGTTTGCTGTAGCTATGCCCCTATTATTTGCTTTTTTTGATCAACCAATTGCAAAAAGAAATATAAGCCTTCTAAAGCCCTCTTCTACCTCTTTAAGATTTTTTGAAGGGTCATATATCTATTTGCAATTGGTTGGTCAAAAAAATCAAATGATACATAGCATAGGGCATAGCTACAACAATCTTTGATTTTTTGTAGAAACAAATTTTGCTCTAGAAGCATTTTCCAGGGAGGAAACAGGGGAATACGTTTGGTTTGGAAAACTGCACCCCGCGTACGCTCTTAAAACTGCTTTGAGCGCGTTGAGCTCTTTTTGGGTGAACAAAAAGCGTGAAACTCGCGTCATCGTCACAGCACGCTTCCCATGAGCTATATGTATACTGTGTATCTCGACGATACAATTCACAAGTTACTTCGTTTTCACTTCTAGCGGCAGTCCCCAAAGACAGCCCCGCATGTTTTTTTTTTATTATCATACTAGCAGCGCCTCGCGGTTTCACCCGCGTATTTCCCGTTCCCGTGAGAATACGGGGATAAAATATAGTTTATGTTACTCGCTGATATTATAGCTTTCCATTAGTGAAAGAATTTTGAAATTGTTCCAGCAGTTTTTAAGTTAAATCGTAACAAACTAAAATCAAATATTTCCTCTTTAAAATATTAGTTTAGATACGCGATGACCACTATCTTGCCTGGTAGTTAGCGATGATGTGGTCGAAGATCAAATTCGAGGGGTTTACTAAAAGACGTGATGGTAACGTGATGATGGGAGTACAACATTTTCCTTTTGTCTTCTTAACGTTACAAATCCTTCCAAACGAAATATTAATAAATATTCATATTAGTGGCACCCATATGATTCATAAACTACGCAAAATCAAAATCAAAATATCTTTATTGTTGAAACTGTGTACAAGTAGATGGTAAATTCCTTACATGGTAGTATCAACAGTTTGCCCTTTTCAGGCGTACAATATTATAAATAGTATTTTAACTAAGTATTTTCAGCACATTTGCTCAAAAAATGCATTTACGAAGCCTTCTGCCTTTATACATTGTTCTTCTTCTTCTTCTTCTTATGGCTTTTAAACGCTGCTTAGCGTTTTTCTGCCATACAATACAATCCAACAATACAATAGCTCTTTATTTGCACACCATAAAATATAACATAGAAACAGACACATATTATAAGAATGAGTACAAATGGCGGTCTTATCGCTAAAAGCGATTTCTTCCAGACAACAGCCATATACATTGTTCTAAAGTTAAATCTATCCTATCTATTATATCCTCTACGGTTTTTTTTTAATTTCCGTAAAACCTACTTAAGAGTTCCACCAAAGAATTTCATATTGCGAGAGTAAATAAGATGAATGTACCTCCTTGAAAGCGCTTTTGCCTCAATTTAATGCTAAAGAGTACAGTCTGGCAAGTATAACTTGGCGCGGCTGTGCGCCACTGTGCTTTTACTTTGTACTTTGATAACAGTTTCTCTTAAACCACTTTTAATTACTTTTGGCATTATTAAACTATTTTAATGTAGCAGATTTATCAACAATAATGTCGCGGTAATCTCTCAAACGTCAAACTCACAGTTTCAAGAGAGCGGAATTAGTTCCAAAAACCACCACCGCCAAGTTATACTTGTGGGACTGTAAATGAAACCAAAGATGTAGTTTGGATGTAGTTCTAATTTTTAATACATGTGGTGCCATTTGCAAATTCGCGTCATTTTCACATTAGTAATGTCAAATACTGTTTCGACTTTTCGATGGTTTCATTTATGTTTGTTTTATTACCAATTGTAGTGTTTTATCGCAAATTTGCTGAAAATGACACACGTGCGGATATTGGTCAAACTCGTGACTATGGCACATGAGTAAATAAAAGACTCATGTGCCTATGGTAAACCCTCGACTTAGTCTCGGGCTTACATTCGTCTACTCGTTTGTAAAAGCCAACTTACCGCACTAGTATCATAAATAACTATTACAAGCTTTTATTTATTATTATTTATTTTCCATTCCAGGAACCTATATACGCAAACTACTACCCAAAACCACAAACAGAAGTAACAACTGAAGAATCTAGTTCCGAAGAAATAGACAACGAAATACAAATGCCTATACTAGAAAAGCTATCAATCTTCAAAAATATAGTCGCTAACCGAGACAGAAATAGAGACCTAATGAACAAGCCTCAATTACACCCAGCACATGATTCCACACATCACAACGAAAGAAAAATCGAAAAGAAAGACAAAGCTAAACTACCAGACAGTTTAAAAAACGTAGACTTAACTAAAATAAGCATAAACGAAGCAAACGAAAAGATAATCAAAGAATTCAACGAAGTTAATAAACTACCAGAATTTAAACCAATTCTACCAAATGTAATTCCTCAAGTAGAATCAGGGGAAGCTATCGCAGTATTAACTGATATAAAATTACCCGAAGGATACGTGAATGATTTGAAAAATAATGATTATGAAGAATATTACAACGATGAGAACTTTTACGACGACTACATGCAGAGCAATACAATGACCAGTTACCTGATAGAAAAAGTACAAGAACTACACGATTGGATAACGAAAGACCCAGATTTTGATAAAGTTAAAAACACTACTAGAGTAGTTGGGAACAAAAATGAATTTGGACAGTTGTTGAAGGCTTTAAACGATAGTTTGCAAGAAGGCAATGTTACCATTGTAATGAGTAAACTACGAGATATGTATTTTGGTGATAATTATACCAATTTTAATAGTAGTAGAAAAGTTATTTTGACTAATGGTACAGATTTGCTGTCGTTTGGGATTTTGACTTTGGATGTTATGCTATTGCATAATATACAGCTTATGGCTTGGGAGAATCTGGTAAGAAAATAAATAATAGCAGATTTACGATATGCCTAGCTTGATAAATGGCAATAGCCCACTGGTTAAGGCGTCTGCCTGACGATCGAGAGGTCGTGAGTTCAATGCTCACCCATTGCACCATTGACGTGAACCCACTCCAGACACAAGCATATTTAGCTTAGTTGGAGGGGTTCACAATACTACTAGTAATGTGCAACCAAAATTGGTATTAAGCTTTTTTAAATAATTATAATAAGGCGTAATCGGGAGAACGGTCGGCTTTGATGCCAAAGGTACCGAGTTCAAACCCCGCGTGCACCAATGGATGTTTCTATCGAAAAATTTATGTGCGCCTTTCACCGTGGCCTTTCGGTAAAGGAAAAACATCGTTAAGAAACCACCCACACCCGCATGGTGGTAGGACCTAGTGTCCGCCTGGCCAGCTACCACCGTTAAGGTAGAAAATCTGTCGCCAAACATCTAATGTGTTCCGGCAGCTATCCTTGAAAGCCAGTTCCCATTCTAGGCCTAGCGTGCTTACCATACTCGACCGCATCATCACTTAACAACAGGTGAGATAGTGGTCAAACGCTAGCCTATAAGATATAAAAAAAATAAAACAAATTGCATTTGCAGGAATCATCACGAACGAAAATGCTGAAAGATCCCGATGTCTTCGCATTTAACGCGCTTTTTATGGACCCGAATAAAGTGATGGCCAACCAAAACGAAGTAATGCAGAAAAGCTAGTAAGTTTTTTATACCATAAAATAACATAATATGCAAAACGCTCGCTTGATGCTAAGAAAGCAACGCACACACAACATTATCAAAATCTATCCAGTCGTCTAAAGCTACGTACAGACGACTATGTAACATGTATGTAGCTTCTGTTCTATAACACGTCCATATTATGTAACCTTGTTTTTCAACATTTCACACACACATTAGGGTGCATGTCATAACATTGTTATTTAACGTGTTTCAGATATTGTGGACACGCAATGTTATAAAACATATCATAATATCATGTTTTATAACATTCCATGTCCACATTAATTTTTTTTTTATTTGTTAAGTAACATGTCTTGCTACATAGTCTGTACGCACCCTACCACTTCCCACACATACACACACATATTTATATACAAGAACACATTAAATTAAATTAAGTTTGGATTCTTACTTTCACTTAAAATGATTTTAATTTACTTTTACATTGAACATAATTTAGTTAAATGAGTAGGGACAGAAAAGAGAGAGAGAGAGAGAGAATGGGAGAAGCCACTGGCTCCTGAACATAGAGAAAATATATATATGTATAGAGAACATTAGCGTATGCGAATGAAATAGCTATAGAGATATAACCCGACTAAAACGATGAACACGTGATACATATGCCAGCTATAACATAAAATGAACTACGTAATGTAGGGTCATACATGACAGCGGGTGAGAGCCAATTGGTGTACTAGAACTTGGTTCCAAACAGTGCTGGAACCAGTTTAATTGCATACGCAGCGAAGGATATAAAAAATGTTGTTCATCTCGCTCTCTCATACTAGTGATTGTATAGTTTTATCTTTCTTACATTATTATTGTTATTTAAATGCCACATCCACTTAATACTCCATCCACGCTCCTGAAACACTACTAGCTTGACTAGTTCGGGAGCCTATGGATTCAAGACACTTCTATAGTCTGGCCATAAGTGCTGTGCACTCCCTGAGGTATGCGCGCGGCGAGACGGGGGGGACGCGGGTATGCACGCGGCGAGACGGGGAGGACGCGCTCCGTCAGTCTGCCGTCCCCACAGTCTGTTTCCCCGGCTCCCACCTCGCCGCGCATACCTCAGGGAGTGTACAGCAGTTATGGCCAGACTATAGTAGAAATTATGTCAATAAAGATATTTTCTATTTTCAACCAACTTCCATAAAGAAGGACGTCCTCAATTCGTCTGTATGTTTTCTTTTGGTTAAAAAAATATAATGGGTACACTTATTGTAATTTCATCGAGGTTTGATAAGTATCTCTAGAGATATGATGATAAACGTCTCAAAAAAAACTGCTACTGAATCTGACTCGCGCGGCATGGAAGTCGGTTGTTTTAGTTTTTAATCTTAATTATTTTATTTACATTATACATTTTTCATTCCAGTAAAAGACAAAATCTCCGTCAGCAAGATCTAGAAGAATTCAACCTCGGTGCAAACTTGTTCGAGAACGTTCTAGAAGTTGGTGTAAGCGCAGCACGAGCTGCCATACATTTGGGCAGAGCTTATAAAAATACCAGGTAAGATTTTTTTTTTATTTAGGTTTGCCAAACTGGTCTATAACACACGTTATCAATATTTTGTTACGTAAGTGGTGTGACGTGAGCAGTGTCTAACCTTCTTGAGGCAAACACAACATGCAGTAATAATTTTAGGTAGCAGCAGTACGCAAAACTAAAAACTATACAACATTGGATTCAATGACTAGCTTACATAATTAAGTTATTAAAGAAGAATTACAAAAACTTGAATGTTTAATTAAGTAATTTTTGAGTTTTAAGAGAGGGTCTCCGAATATGTCAACTTCATGACAGATCTTATTGTTACACCGCGTCGTCGAGTTGCGATGTTTCGCCAAGCTTCTCGAACAAAAATAGCGTGGAAAGAATAGACTAATTACCCGCCATAAACACCCGACCGTCATAAAAAGTAACCTTCCTGGAATTCCGACCCTAGTCAATGTACCTAGTTTTGTAGTTAAGATTGGACCTTATTCATAAGTAGTTAGATATCAAATTAGCATGTATGGTAAAGTTGTTTACATCAGATGTTCAAAGGAAAGCCGCCCCTTTTGTTTTTGATGTATTGCTTGTTTGTCTGTTATTTTTATTCTTTATTGATCGAGGATTTTCTAGAATAATTATTGTGTCCTATATAAAGCGTCGCACCGCGGCGTTGAGTCAGTCGGAAAAAACGGAGAAAACGGTCAATGTGAAAGCCGGTGTACCCCAAGGAAGCTGCATCTCCCCCGTATGCTACGCCTGGTACACCGACGACATCCCTGTCGTCGGGCAGGCGCAGCTCGCACTCTACGCGGACGATGCAGCCTACTTCTGCGCGTCCATCAACTCAAACCATGCAGCGAAGATGATGCAGAAAAATCTTGACTCCCTCCCAACATGGCTGTCCAAGTGGAGGCTGGCGGTCAACGTGGCTAAGACTCAGGCCATTTGTTCCGGAAGAATCAAGCAACCTACCCCAGTCAAGCTAATGGGCACTCAAATCCCATGGCAAAGAAGCGTCAAATACCTTGGCATTGAAATCGACCGGAACCTCACCTTTGGAAAGCACGTTGACCAAGTCATCTCCAAGGTGAAAGGAGCGCGCGCGCGTCTCTCAGCGATCTGGTCATCAAGATTACCCGTCAGAACAAAACTGATGATTTAAAAAACTTATGTGAGGACGCGCCTCACCTATGCTGCCCCCGCTTGGTACCCCTTCTTAAGCAGTCTTAACAAAAAGAAGATCCAAAACCAGGAAGACCAAACACTTCGGAGGATTGTATCAGCGCCGAGATACGTCCGCAACGAAGTGATCCGACGAGACCTGAAACAAGAAGATGTCGAAACATTCATCAAGAGGCTCGGAAAGAAGATGTTCTGGAGGGCGGACCGATCCGCACACGCGCACATCCGTGGTATCGCCCCCCTTCACACCAGACCACCAGACAGACCCGGGAGGAAGAAAATATCAATGAAGCCCAGCTTGAGAGAGTATTTCAAAGACCCCGACGAAGAAGAAGAGAGCACAGAAACCTCAAATACAAATAAAGATGCTGCAGACGAACGGAGGGCCCCGCCGGCGGCCGCTGCCGGGTTCGCTGATCGGCTCGCTGGGCTTCCCCGAACGGGGATCAACCTGGCAGGGCTTGATCGCACCGGCGTATAATGGCTGCTGGCGGACACCCCTCTGTGAATCCAGCAAAAGAAAAGCCACACCCATCGTAATGGGTGGAGAAGACAGTCAGGGGAAGAGGGCTCAGCCCTGACCCCCTCTCCCTGCACCAGAAAGGTGCAAGAGGTTCACCACAGATTTGATTGGTTGAGTCAGTCATTTCTTTGGAAGCGACAGTGAACTATCTAAGCGCGGATAGCGACCAAGTGATCGTTAAGTGTTATCAGTGAACTCGTGTTGTGAACTGTGAACAGTGAAATCAGTGATTGTGAACTAACGACCTCAGTGTGTGTTAACGGACTTTTGATAATTGTGCAAGACGATTTGGACAACTACTGTGGAACATTGTGCTAACCTAGTGATAAGTGGAAATAAACGTTCATCTCATCGGATTGGCATTTTAATACAACCCCGCACGTAACATTATTATAAAATGCGCACATCCGATGAAACGGAGAGTGCTGCAAATAGTTAGTGCGACAAAATGGAAGGTTAAATGTTTTTGAATTGAAAAATTAGTTACACATTTATAGATAACTAGCAGCCCGCCCCGGCTTCGCACGGGTAGAACATATGCCTGCAAAATTTGCATCAGTTTGTTGCATCGAATATAAAATATGAACATATTTAACAATCATCGTCATATTTCAACCAATTCACACAAAACCTTAACGAGTTATGCACCTAAACCTTCCTCATAACCACTCTGGCTATTGGTGAAAACCGCAGGATAATCCGTTCAGTAGCTATTGAGATTATTGCGAACAGACAGACAGACGCAGTGATGGACTTTGTTTTATAATACTTACGTAGTGATATTGGACGGCCCTTTGGCGTAAAGGATAGTTACCCTGATTCTGACCCGACGGTCGTTGGTTCTAATCCTAGCTATATACCTACCAATGAAAGTTTTAAGTGCATTCATGAATCATGAGTTTTCGTACAGTGGTAGTGGGATCATTAAATCTACCAAAAAGTAACTTACCACCAAGGAGAACATCTGCCGCCTAAACCTTACGGCGTTCCCCAACGCAAAAAGTAGAGGTAATATACGCTTAACGTGTGTATCTGTGTGTCTGACTATAGCATCTTAGCACCTAACCGGATAAACCGATTTTGTTTTATTTGAGTTATTATTGATAATATTTTTTTTGTTTGATAGATCTCTTCATCGAGAGTGTTCTTAGCTTTGATTCATGAAAATTCGTTCAATCGTTATAAAACTATTATCTTTTTTCTAGTTAATTGCGCTATGAAATCAACTTTCATAGGTCTGATCAATACGAAAATCTTCTTTAACGATATTGTAAGAACATGGAACATTGACCTGATGCTGGGACATCGCCTGGACTCTACAGAATACTCAAATCCTCACCAACTTACAGCTCAGATTTTAAATGTCGTGTTTAGAGTCATTGGAATGCTTTTAATTAAAAGATTATACATAGATCAGTCGGGGTGGTTTAAAATATTATATTATTATATATATAGATGAATATTATTTTATACAATAGATCTTATTATTATACTATATTGACTACAAATTGATTGTGATCGATGGGGATCTACAGCATAGCTAAGCTTATAATAATATTTTCGCAGTAACTATGACCTAATCTGTGGTTTCACAGCAAATATTTTATTAATTTTGCGATACATGTATGTGAAATTCGTGATATCTTCTAGAGTTTTCATTTGAATTATATACTGTAATGGACAATTTTAATTTATAATATGTGGCCAAGCTAATTAACGAAATTATTTGGATAAGGATTAATACAATATACTTGAAAATAGCCTTGGAAGTTATGTAATATTTTTTAACAAAAATTATAAGATTAAAATGGTTACTGTGAGTCAACCTTAAGAGATAGACATATGCTGTCGCGGATTTTTTTGTAGGTCTTATTAAGTTATAACACTCTTCCATAGAAAATATTTTTCTATCTATTTTCAATTGAGCAGCGTTCGCAAGAAACGTGTTTTTTCGACCGTTTTTTTGCCGACTTAGGTTGCAAATTAGGTCTCCACGAATGTACCTTTGATTTAAACGGGATAATATATAGCCTATTTTCATTCCGAAAGTCCATTCTATGTATTAGTGAAAGAATTTTTTAAATCAGTTCAGTAGTTTTTGAGCCAATTCAAACATACAAAAATACAATTGTTCTCTCTTTATAATATTAGTATAGATAATTTAAGATCGTTTAAAAAACTAAAAGAACCGAATTCAAACGTCGCGCTAGCTATTATATAATCTGTGCCAGTTGTAACTAGCAAGTCGTCGAGATAAGTAAATGCATCGTAATACAAATGTTGATGTATTAAAAACGGCTCGGCCGATTTCGTTAAAATTAGGACCACCTCGAAAACGTATCCTACCCATTAAAGAAATAATCATTCGAATCCGTTCACAATTGATGGAGTAATCGCGTAACATACACACAAAAAAAACATACAGACGAATTGAGAACCTCTTCCTTTTTGTGAAGTCGGTAAAAAATAGTAAATAAGATAATAATTATAATTTATATAAATTCATAGATAAATAGTAAAGGGATACAAAAGAAAGGAGTAAAAGAAAAGTTGGCAGGAATAAGTTAAAAGATGATTGAAAGAAAAAAGTGTGGTTTGGTTTTATGAAACCACGACGCAAGTGAAACTGTTTGTTTATGTGTAGCTATGGTAGCTAGCTACTATGACAGCAGTTGACATGACACATTAGCATGTATATAAATATGGCTGCGGAAGCGTCCGCCAATCACAGCTAGACCTAAATGTCATACATCATATCCACCAATCAGCACCGGCTGTAATGCAACATGCGACAGATAGACAAAAAAAAATTTGGCGATGCTATAAAAGATACACTTTAATATTAAAACTTCTGATAATTTAAGGCCAAATTGAAGTATTTAGGGATTAAAACTAATTGAACACAAAAATGGGTAGGAAGAAACACTTAAAGGAAGATGAAATAAATAAAACAAATGGCTAGCAAGCAATTATGCCTGCACATACGTGCAGTGCGATGCAATCTTTATGTCGGCTGTGAAGTACGCTACGAGATCCACTTCGCACAGGTACACTCGACACTCTATCTCTCATCCAATCAACATCACAAACAGGCAGGCCTGTCGCACTCCGCGCGGTAGTTATTGAAATGCTATGCCCACTATCTCTGTTAAACTGCTACTGTTTTCTATCTACGTTCTCTTATATATTTTATTATACTAGCAGCCCGCCCCGGCTTCGAACGGGTAGAACATATATGCCTACAAAATTTGCATCAGTTTGTTGCATCGAATATAAAATATGAACATATTTAACAACCATCGTCATATTTCATCCAATTTACACAAAACCTTAACGAATTATGCACCTAAACCTTCCTCATAAACACTCTGGCTATTGGTGAAAACCGCATGATAATCCGTTCAGTAGCTATTGAGATTATTGCGAACAGACAGACAGACGCAGTGATGAACTTTGTTTTATAATACTTACGTATTGATATTGGACGGCCCTTTGGCGTAAAGGATAGTTACCCTGATTCTGACCCGACGGTCGTTGGTTCTAATCCTAGCTATATAACTACCAATGAAAGTTTTATGTGCATTCACGAATCATGAGTTTTCGTACAGTGGTAGTGGAATCATTAAATCTACCAAAAAGTAGCTTACCACCAAGGAGTACATCTGCCGCCGTAACCTTACGGCGTTCCCCGACGCAAAATGTAGGGGTAATATACGTTTAACGTGTGTATCTGTGTGTCTGTCTGTAGCATCTTAGCACCTAACCGGATGAACCGATTTTGTTTTTATTATTGATAGTTTTTTTTGTTTGATTGATGTCTTCATCGAGAGTTTTCTTAGCTTTGCTTCATGAAAATTCGTTCAATCGTTATAAAATTATGAGCTTTTTTCTAGTTAATTGCGCTATGAAATCAACTTTCATAGGTCTGATCAATTCGAAAATCTTCTTCTTCAACGATATTGTAAGAACATGGAAGCCTCCTGGATTCTACGGAATACTCAAATCCTCACCAACTAACAGCTCAGATTTTAAATGTCGTGTTTAGAGTCATTGGAAAAAGCTATTATACATAGATCAGTCGGGGTGGTTTAAAATATTATATTATATTATTATATATAGAGATGAATATTATTTTATACAATAGATCATATTATTATACTATATTGACTTCAAATTTATTGTGATCGGTGGGGATCTACAGCATAGCTAAGCTTATAATAATATTTTCGTAGTAACTATAACCTAATCTGTGGTTTCACTGCAAATATTTTATTAATTTTGCGATGCGTGTTTGTGAAATTCGTGATATTTTCTAGAGTTTTCATTTGAATTATATACTGTAAAGGACAATTTTAATCTATAATATGTGGCCAAGCTAATTAACGTAATTATTTGGATAAGGATTAATACTATATACTTGAAAATAGCCTTGGAAGTTATGTAATATTTTTTAACAAAAATTTTAAGATTAAAATGGTTACTATGAGTCAACCTTAAGAGATAGACATATGCTGTCGGGGACTTTTTTGTAGGTCTTATTAAGTTGTACAACTCTTGCATAGAAAATATTCTTCTATCTATTTTCAATTAAGCAGCGTTCGTAAGAAACGTGTATTTTCGACCGTTTATTTGCCGACTTAGGTTGCAAATTAGGTCTCCACGAATGTATCTTTGATTTAAACGGGATAATATATAGCCTATTTTCATTCCGAAAGTCCATTCTATGTATTAGTTAAAGAATTTTTTAAATCGGTTTAGTAGTTTTTGAGCTTACTCATTACAAACATACAAAAATACAAATGTTCTCTCTTTATAATATTAGTATAGATTAATATATGTATAATATGTATATGTATAGTATGTATATATGCATAGTTTTGTTTGTATATATTGTATTGTATACTTTTATTGTGTGTATGGTATGTTATGTATAAAATATGTACGTACTTTTGTTATAATGTACTTATTACCTATTCTGATTTATTTATTTATTATTTTATTCATTTTTAACACCGATATACCGCCATGTATGTTAAGTTTTTCTTTCTCCACCCTAAAGTTGTCTGGAAGAGATCGCTTTAAGCGATAAGACCGCCTGTTGTTACACCTTTTGTTAAATGTTTATTTTTTAAGTTTTATTTGTTTGGTGTTCAATAAAAAGTTTCTATCTATCTATCTATCTAATGCTAGTACCTCCGCGGCAGCCCGCGGGCTACAAGTTCAGTCAGTAGTGTCACACGCGCTCTCGATCGGACGCGCGCCTTTACTTTACTATTCAATCTGTTTTCTCACAACACTCAACCTTACAGTAAGAGACAGCTGACGGCCCGCGAGCTGACCGAGTGTGATCTGAACTAGAGCAAAATATGTTTCTACAAAAAATCAAGGTTTGCTGTAGCTACGCCCTATAATTTTTTTTTGTCCTACCAACTGCAAATAGAAATATGACCCTTTAAAAATCTTAAAGAGGTGATTAGAACCATTATATTTCTTTTTGCAATTGGTTCATCAATATGGTTGGTCAAAAAAAGGAAATTATAGGGGCGTAGTTACAGCAGACCTTGATTTTTCGTAGAAACAAATTTTGCTCTAGAAGCATTTTCCAGGGAGGAAACGGGGGAATACATTTGTATGGAAAAGTGCACCCCGCGTTCCCTCTTAAGTTTACATCATATTACATGTATGCTTGTAGACGGAATATTAAATAGACGAGGCATTAGAGTATGCGAATGAAATAGCTATAGATATATAACCCGACTAAAATGATGAACACGTGATACATATGCCAGCTATAAGATAAAATGAACAACGTAATTTGGTCGGGTCATACATGACAGCGGGTGAGAGCCATTTGTTGGAGCCACTAGAGCTGGGGCCGAACAATAAAATCGCATATGCAGAGAAGGATAAAACATTTTTGTCCGTCTTTGTCTGTCTTACTACTGATTGTATAGTGTTATCCTTCTTATATTATTATTGTTATTTCAATGACAGGTCCATTTAATATACTCCGTCCACGTTTATGCTACAGTTCTCAATGACATAACTCTTAAATTTTCCAGAAACATTTTAAGCCAAGTAGCTGCCCGTGACTCAACCTCTGCCTCGGCCAACATACAAGCACTTTCCCGCAACGTGGATGGTAACACACACGCACTTAACCACTTGCAGACATCCTTCAATGGTACCAAGTAAGTTGTGTTTTATAGCTACCCACATTTTTAGGGTTCCGTAGTCCTGACAAGGACCTATTAGTTTAGCAGTAATAGTCGTTGAACTTGGGTGTTGGATAATTTTGTACCAAATACAAAATCCTTAGAATAAATCCTTTAAAGTGACAAAGACGGAGTACCTAGTTGCTTGTTTATAACGGACTAGCAGCCCGCCCCGGCTTCGCACGGGTAGAACATATATGCCTACAAAATTTGCATCAGTTTGTTGCATCGAATATAAAATATGAACATATTTAACAATCATCGTCATATTTCATCCAATTTACACAAAACCTTAACGAATTATGCACCTAAACCTTCCTCATAAACACTCTGGCTATTGGTGAAAACCGCATGATAATCCGTTCAGTAGCTATTGAGATTATTGCGAACAGACAGACAGACGCAGTGATGGACTTTTTTAATACTTATTTACGTAGTGATATTGGACGGCCCTTTTGGCGTAAAGGATAGTTACCCTGATTCTGACCCGACGGTCGTTGGTTCTAATCCTAGCTATATACCTACCAATGAAAGTTTTATGTGCATCATGAGTTTTCGTACAGTGGTAGTGGGATCATTAAATTTACCAAAAATTAGCTTACCACCAAGGAAAACATCTGCCGCCGTAACCTTACGGCGTTCCCCGACGCAAAATGTAGGGGTAATATACGTTTAACGTGTGTATCTGTGTGTCTGTCTGTAGCATCTTAGCACCTAACCGGATGAACCGATTTTGTTTTTATTATTGATAGTTTTTTTTTTGTTTGATAGATGTCTTCATCGAGAGTTTTCTTATTCATGAAAATTCGTTCAATCGTTATAAAACTATGAGCTTTTTTCTAGCTAATTGCGCTATGAAATCAACTTTCATAGGTCTGATCAAGTCGAAAATCTTCTTCTTCAACGATATTGTAAGAACATGGAAGCATTGACCTGATGCTATGACATCTCCTGGACTCTACAGAATACTCAAATCCTCACCAACTTACAGCTCAGATGTTAAATGTCGTGTTTAGAGTCATTGGAAAAAGCTATTATACATAGATCAGTCGGGGTGGTTTAAAATATTATATTATATTATTATATATATAGATAAATATTATTTTATACAATAGATCATATTATTATACTATATTGACTTCAAATTGATTGTGATCGGTGGGGATCTACAGCAAAGCTAAGCTTATAATAATATTTTCGTAGTAACTATGACCTAATCTGTGGTTTCACAGCAAATATTTTATTAATTTTGCGATACATGTATGTGAAATTCGTGATATCTTCTAGAGTTTTCATTTGAATTATATACTGTAAACGACAATTTTAATCTATAATATGTGGCCAAGCTAATTAACGATTATTTGGATAAGGATTAATACTATATACTTGAAAATAGCCTTGGAAGTTATGTAATATTTTTTAACAAAAATTTTAAGATTAAAATGGATACTGTGAGTCAACCTTAAGAGATAGACATATGCTGTCGCGGACTTTTTTGTAGGTCTTATTAAGTTGTACAACTCTTGCATAGAAAATATTCTTCTATCTATTTTCAATTAAGCAGCGTTCGTAAAAAACGTGTTTTTTCGACCGTTTTTTTGCCGACTTAGGTTGCAAATTAGGTCTCCACGAATGTACCTTTGATTTAAACGGAATAATATATAGCCTATTTTCATTCCGATAGTTCATTCTATGTATTAGTGAAAAATTATTTTAAATCGGTCCAGTAGTTTTTGAGCCAAATCATTACAAACATACAAAAATACAAAATTACAAAAATGCAAAAATACAAATGTTCTCTCTTTATAATATTAGTATAGATAACACACGCACTTGGCCGGTTATTTTTATGTTTTTTTAAGTGAAACTTAACTTAATTAAATAATATAATAGTATGCAAATAATATTTTAATATGCAATTTAAATCTTGACTTATATTGTAACCATATTTTGTATTGTAATTTAATAATTGATGTAATTTTAATATTTAGTATGATCATATTTAAATTCAATTCCAACTAACACAATAATTAATTGACTGACTGAGCAATAGCATAAATCGTTGCACACTCTGATCATATTTAAATTCAATTCCAACTAACACAATAATTAATTGACTGACTGAGCAATAGCATAAATCGTTGCACACTCTGATCATATTTAAATTCAATTCCAACTAACACAATAATTAATTGACTGACTGAGAAATAGCATAAATCGTTGCACACTCTGAACTAGAGTACATTGTAAGGATCTTTATTATTATTTAACATCTATGTACCACCTACATTCTATGCAATAAATTAATTTAGATTTTTTTATTTAGATTTTTTGATTTAACGTCTATCTGTCTGTCTGTTTGTCCGTCTGTCACCAGGCTGTATCTCATGAACCGTGATAGTTAGACAGTTGAAGTTTTCACAGATTACAGCTATAACAACAAATACTAAAAACAGAATAAAGTTAAAAATAATAGAGGGTCCCCATACAAGAAACGTGTTTTTATCGGCATTTCACGCCATCTATGAACGCTTAGTGTTAAGTAAACGTACCATAGATGGCGTTATAAGAAATAAAATGTTGAATAATTATTATTTTTTGCTGGCAAAAAATGATAGTGGTATTTTTTGCTCGATCTTATAAAATACTGTAGTGTGGTACGGAACCCTACGAGTGCGAGTCCGACTTGCACTTGGCCAGTTTATTTTGTAAGTTTTGATGCGGTCCAGGATGGTAGCACGCTAGGCCTAGAATGGGAACTGGCTGTCAAGGATAGCTGCCGGAACACATTAGATGTTTGGCGACAGATTTTCTAACTTGAGGGTGATAGCTGGCCAGGCGGACACTAGATAGTGTCCTACCACCATGCCAGAGTTTGCTTTACGATGTTTTTCCTTGACCATGTGGATGTGGGTCACTGAGAAATGAATACATAAAAAATGTTGATTGAAAAATTCATTTGTGCACGGCGACGACTTGAACCCGTCTACTTCTGGCGTCAAAGTCGATCATTCGCCCACTGGGCCACTGAGCCTACTGGGCAGTAAGATTTAAAAGGGCTGCCAATGGAATAACCCTGTGATTATACAGAAATGGGCGTTTTCACACTTTTATCGTCCAGTGTGAAAACCTGAAAACACTCAATGGAACAAATAATAGTCAATTGTATAGTGTTGCCATATAGTAACTAATTTTCTACCAATTTTTCAGTGCTACCAGTGCAAACGGCACGTTTTATACTGAACTGGACTGCGTATGGTTGCTGTATTGTAGAAACCTGGTTGCAACTGCCAAGCTGAATCCTCCGTTTGGAACCATGGCTCGAATTAATGGGTAATTATATTTTTAACCAACTTAACAAAAAAGGAAGGAGCAAGGGAAGGGAATTTTTTTTGTTACCTCAGAACTCCGTCAAATCTTAACCGATTTGATTTTTTTTTGTTTTGTTTGAGAGATTATGCCTCCCGTTTGGTTCCATTCAATTTTTATTGAGTTCTAATTATAATTTCCGGAGATATAGAGATAAACATCTTAAACTCAAAATTAATGCATTTGTATACCTTGATGACATGATACTGGCTACTGGCAAAATAATGAATTGTACAACTACTGGCTAATTTGACTATCGCGGCATGTGAAGTCGGTTTTTTCGTTTTGTACGATCATAAATTATTTTAATTATAATTTATAAGCTGTGACAGAATAATTAATAGTTGCTGTATTCACATAATGCCGGTTAAGGGCCTCTTTTTTTTGAGCGAGTATCCTTCCCATTTGGTCCCATTGCAATTTTATCGAGATCTGATAAGTATCATCAGAGATAATATGGTGACAAACACCGCAAACTTAGCACTGAAAATAACTACAACGGCATTTGAAGTAGGTTTTTTTCTCTCTGTAAACGATTTCAATTTATCACTATATCATCATCATCATCACCATAAGGCTATACTTATCCATACTACTTCTATATACTACTACTATATACTAGTCCACTGCTGGACGTATGCCATTCCTTTGTATTGTACGCCACTGAGCACGATTATCATCTATTCGAATGTATTTATAAAACTCGGCGATAGCCATAGAGAAAGTATATAATATGCAGAGAGAACATTAGCGTATGCGAATGAAATAGCTATAGAGATATAACCCGACTAAAACGATGAACACGTGATACATATGCCAGCTGTAAGATAAAATGAACCACGTAATTTGGTCGGGTCATACATGACAGCGGGTGAGAGCCAATGGGTGTACTAGAACTTGTATTCAAACATTGCCGGATACAGTTTAATCGTATACGCAGGTAAAGGATAAAAAATTGTTTTCATCTCGCTCTTTCATACTAGAGATTGTATAGATTTATCCTTCTCATATTATTATTATTATTTAAATGCCACATCCGCTTAATATTTAATCCATGGCGATAGCCCAATTGCTAAGGCCACGGATTAGACAAAGGAGGTTGGATTGGCAATGTGGGCGGGGCAGGCGCGCCACTAGTATGATTAGACAATCATAGATTCATAGAACCACGCGATCATACTTTTTAGTGGCTCGTGGTTTGCGTCGCAGCGCGGAGGTGCGCTAAAATCGTCTCAAAATGCCGTGTTGTGCGATTATTACGTGTAAATTAAAGAGTCAGACATCAAGTATTAAACAAGGAGGAATTTCTTTTCATCGGTAAGCATAAAATCTTCGTATTATAGATATTTTTGTCCAAAAACTATTTTTAATTATGAAATTCTTTGTTCAAACGACAACATACCCAGAGAACAGATAACTATACATTGCTGGTAAAGTACGAATATTTCTACCTCGAGACGCAGTTTACGCGCAATGGATTGCAAAGCGAGCGAAATCACCACGCCTCTCCGACTCGTTATATTCACGTTCGCGTCGGTCGCCGGCTAGTGCTTGCACGGCTTGCTTGCGCGTGTGATTGTGTGTAACTTATAGAGTCTCGAAGTAATGTGCGTAACAATTGCAGTAGTGTGCGAAGCAATTGCAGCCCCGTGTTCTATGTGTAATTTGTTTATTAGTTTGCGTAATTCGTGTATCTATTTGTATTGTTTATGTTGTGGAATCGTTTGGTGGGAGTAACGCGGCGACGCTGGTTTTCAAACAAAAGTGTGATTATTGCCAATCCAACCTCCTTTATCTAATCCGTGGCTAAGGCCTGCCGATTGAGGTCGTGAGTTCGATTCTCACACATTGGTAGCTGGCTAGGCGAACACTTAAAAGTTTCCTACCACTATTCGGGGTATGAGAGTTTCTTAACGATGTTTTTCTTTCACTGGAGGGCCACTGCGAAAAGCGCACATAAATGTTTTGATAGAAAATCCATTTGGTGCATGGCGGGGATTGAACTCGGTACCTCTGGCGTCAAAGCCGACCATTCTCCCACTACATCACTGGGTCCTCAAATTATTTTAGTTTTTAAACTATCTTAATAATTTGTAATTTTCAGCATGGCTCTAAGAATGTTGGCCGGGGAGCTATCGGCGGACCGAGCTCTAGACACCATGTTGTATGAAGTGCTCACTGGGTGGACTGAACTGCAGTGCGACGACATGTTCCCTAAGTAAGGATATAATCTATATATATACAAGGTGTGGTTTTGCAATCTCGCCATATTTGCATAGTCGGTTGTAACGGGTACCCTTAATCACTTAATAATATTATTAAAGTTCGCCCGTGAATTAATGCCCGGATATTTGATAAAACAATTTTGTGATTTTCAGAATCATCCCCGAGTAATATCAGTAAAACGCCATGTAAACTGCGCAGGCGCGTACACACATACGTAGATGATGTTATGACACTGATAGAGCGGCCAGCTGTGGCTGTGCTGGCCAGTGACGTGTACCGCCGCCGCTCTATCAGCTGGCTTTATCTCTAAAATGATTTTTTTTAAATATTTTTTTTACTGATTCTTGTTCTATGCATGGAGTATACCTACCCCTGCAAATATGGCGAGAATGCAAAACCACACCTTGTAGGTGATAAATAAATATATATATAATTATTTTTTATATATTACAAGTAATATTTACAAAAAGTACATATATATATACAACTTAAAACTAAATTAATATTTAAAAAACCTACTCCTTGTATATATATCTTCTATTACTACATAATATAATTGTATAAACATAAGTCAAAAGTCAAAGCATTTATTCAGTATATGGGCAAATTTAAAATGTGCACTTACACACGTCAAATAACATAAATAGATCATATTCAATTATTATTATTATAGATATAACAGAAACATAACTTATTGCTTTAAATTCACAAAAAAAAAACAAAGGTAATGAGCCATTCAGCTTTCATCTAGACGGTCACACTTAAAACACATGTTTAATTCCCCTGATTAATGTAGGGTTGCCAACCGTACTATTACGTGCACCCGCACCCGCAACCCAGTGCATGTTTCAGTACTTCAGACTATATTTATCCAAAAAATTGTGAAATAATGAATATACGAAATTACGAATATAAACGGCAATAGCCCAATGGCTAAGGCGTTGTCCTGGCGAACGAGAGGTTGACAGTTTTTTTTCAATTGTTAATGTTTTCAACCGACTTCCAAAAATAAGGAGGTCCTCGATTCTCGAAGGTCTGTATGTTTTTTTTTTGTATGTATGTTACGCGATTACTCCGTCAATTGTAAACCGATTCGAATGATTATTTTTAAATCGGTAAGGTACGTTTCCGAAGTGATCCCATTGTAATTTCATCGAGATCTGATAAGTATCTCCAGAGATATGACGATAAACGTCTCAAACTAGCTACTGAAACTGACTCGCGGAGCATGGAATTCGGTTGTTTAAGTTAATCTTAATTATATTTATTATTGTACAAAATCTGTCTTATTCTTTTAAAATATAACAAAATTGTGTATGATGGAATTATTACTCCACATTGACACCATATTAGTCTTTACATTGCACTCGTGCGAAGCCGGGGCGGGTCGCTAGAGTTTATATAAATACATAATATGTTACAGCTGCAGTAAAGTGAACGCGGCATCAGTAGTCATGGAGAATATTGTACAACCAGTGAAGAAGACGCAAGCTTCTAATAGAGGACGATAATTAATATTGGTTTGTCTTAATCAAGTGATTACAGCGTCGATTCTGATTTACCAAAAATCTATATAAGTATGTAAAATACACAAAATATACAAATATTTACCTCTCTCTACCTTTATCCTTTATAGACTTTATAAAACGAACCATCGATGTGCCCTAAACCGGTTTTATTAGAAAGATAATACCTTATACGAAGATGCGCAATATTGTTTATATACTCACTATAAGACTGTAATTTTGTTCAAAATTTGAAAGGCAGTGTGACAAAAATGTTAAAAATGTTATTAAAAAAAATGGTGGTGTGGTTTTATAAAACCACGACGCAAGTGAAACTTTTTGTTTATGTGTAGCTATGGAAACTAGCTACTATGACAGCAGTTGACATGACACATTAGCATGTATACAAATATGGCTGCCGAAGCGTCCGCCAATCACAGCTAGACCTTAATGTTATAGATCATAATTGATATCCACCAATCAGCGACGGCTGTAATGCGACATGCGATAGATGGACGAAACATTTTAGGCGAAGTAATAAAAGATTCACTTTAAATACATAATTTTTTATTTATAGTTTGAATCATGATATTAAAAAGTACTGACTATTATACTGGACCGACAAAGTGGTCCGCGTAATATTGCTGCGTAAACTCCCGAGGAAGTGCATCGGACATGCACGAAACCTAGGTCGAGACATTCGACATCAAATAGTAGTCAGTAAAATAGTCGGTATTTTTATAATCAAAATAATAACTGTTATCTTCTACGAGTGTAAATCAAAATCGACGCAATAGTAACTCACTCAGCCTTAAGATTTATGAAAAATCTACCATAGTAGTAGATGTTTTTATGTATTGGCAACTTTTTATTTTATTTTTAAAATGTGATTTTCGAGACTTTGTTTACTCTGGAATCCCATTTTGACCAGTGTTTTAATTTTATTTAGAGAATAATGTAATAGAAAGATAATTATATTATTATTTAATTTTACTCAAGTATCAATTTTCAGTAGTACAAAATTAAGTGGGTATAAATTTCAACAGAATATTTTCATTAATGAGAGGGCTTTTAATTTTTTTTAATAAAAAACTTATTTAATCCCAATCAAAAATACAAAAATTACATTAAATGGATTTTTGACGGGAACAGCACAATATTGAAAAAAATGCTATTTGCGTTATCATCAAAAATCTTCAGTAAAGTCCACATCTTTACTGAGGGTATGGACTAGACTATGACTTCAAATGGACCTGAAATGTGACTTTGACCCATGTTTACGACTTAAATTCACAAAAACCTTAAGAATTTTTATACTTGACACTGGCTAAATACATTAACCGTGTGGGGCCAAAATGAAATAAAAAAATTACATTAAATAATAAAATGAGATATCATGTATTTGGCTCAATAGATTATTGGTTTTAATTTAACTGCATGTATATTTTTTATACTTGACACTGGCTAAATACACTAATCGTGTGGAGCCAAAATTAAATTTTTAAAAAACATTAAATAATAAAATTGAGACCGCATGTATTTGGCTGGTTTTAATTTAACTGTAAGGGTCAGTTTCACATGTTCCTGATAGTGCTAATATAATGAAATCTGACAGATTTTTGGCAGCTTTTATATGGCGCCAGATAACTATCTAACGAATTATCAGGAACCTGTGAAACTGGTCCTAAGTATACTAATTATTATCCGACAATCTAAACAACCAGAAAGTATGAAAAAAATGGTGGGGAATAATATTATTTTATCGATAAAAGATGTTTTTGATTGTATCTAAGTAGTTATAAGTAATTTTCATAGACTGATAGATCAAATCTAATTAAGTAAATGGTTTTAAAATATGAATAGATTATAAAAAAATAAATAGAATAATAATAATAAATAATAATAATAAATAATAAAGTAAATTGTCGCCAATAAGCCTGATATCGTGATAGTCGACCGGTCCCAGCGGCGGGCAGTGTTAGTTGACATCACCTCCCGCATGACGAGAACCTCGTAAAGGCCGAGAAGGACAAGCTTAGCAAGTACCTTGACTTGGCCCACGAGGTTACCGCCATGTGGGATGTTGACTCGACTATCATTGTACCGATAGTCGTCTCTGCGAACGGCCTAATAGCGAAGAGTCTCGACCAACATCTCAAGAGGCTATCGCTAGACGGCTGGATCAAGGGCCAGATACAGAAGGCAGTGCTTCTTGACACGGCACGCATCGCCAGGAGGTTTCTCTCTCTGCAGCCTTAACCCCCGGTAGCTTGGGCCCTGCCCCGCTACCGGCGGCACCCTAGGTTTAGGTTTTTTTATAGTATTGTTTATTTTATAATGATTTTTGTATTGTTGTTTTGATATCTATATTGTAAAAAAACCTAGACTTAAGAAAAAGAATAAATACGAGCAAAATAAATAGTAATAAACATAAAAATAGTGTTTTATTCTTAGAAATAGATTGTTTATAGCAAGATGTCCTTTTTAGGGTTCCGTATCCAAAGGGTGCCAACGAAACCCTATTACTGAGACTTCGCTTGTCGTCCGTCCGTCTGTTGCCTCCTCTACACATCAACGAATGCGTCGGTATATTGTATTTTAACCGACTTCAAAAAAGGAGGAGGTTTCTCTATCTATATATACGAGTATATATATATATTGGAGAAACCTCTTTTTTTGAACAATACTAGCTGTGCCCGCGACTTCGTCCGCGTGGAATAGTGTCTTTGGGTAGCATTAACTAATAAGACACATACGTATCCCAGCTACACCGCACCGTACCACGCCACGCTAATCCCTCCTTCTTCCCTCCCCCTACCCTACCCATCCCCCCCTCTTCCCCTCCCCCCCTTCCCCTCCCCCTACCCCCTCATAACTTTGAATGTCATATTTATTTATATCGAAACCACAGCCAAAAAAATAAGTTTCAAACTTCTAGCTTTAAAAATGTCGATACTTCCATACAAAAATATCCTGTCTCAGGCTCTAGACTATCTGTGTACCAAATTTCATTTAAATCGGTTCAGTAGCTTTGGCGTGAAAGCGAGACAAACAGACAGAAAGAGCTTTTCGCATTTATAATATTAGTAAGGATGAATAAAACCCAGAGATGGCGCTAGCGTAGATTTTAATAACCTAACCTAACCCCCCGCATGGTGGTAGGACACTATCTAATATCCGCCTAGCCAGCTACCAACCTCAAGTTAGAAAATCATTCGCCAAACATCTAATGTGTTTCGGCAGCTATCCTTGAGAGCCAGTTCCCATTCTAGGCCTAGCGTGCTGCCCTCCTCATCGTCACTTACCAACAGGTGAGATTGTGGTCAAACGCTAGCTTATATGATATAAAATAATGTATGACCGTACACAACGAAAAAACTCGACTTCACATGCCGCGATAGTCAAAGTCATAATCATGTCATCTAAGTATACAAATTTGGTTATACTCTTTATCTCCATATGTCCGGAGATAATTGTCATAGCTCGATAAAATTTGAGTGGGACCAAACGGCAGACATAATCTCTCAAACAAAAAAAGAATTTTCGAAATCGGTTCGTATTTGACGAAGTTCTGAGGTAACAAACATAAAAAAAATAAACTGGCCAAGCGCAAGTCGGACTCGCACTCGTAGGGTTCCGTAACACAGTTAAGTATTCCATAACTATGATTTTTCGTAACTACAAAATTAACTTTGTTTTTCATAGTGTTTGTATGAAAAACAAAGTTATCTTTGCGGTCGCAATATCTCTAAAACTGCTGACTGTATCTCGTTCAAACAAATTTTCGTTGTTAGTTTTTATTGAGATCTACAGCATATATTTTTTTTAGATTTTTCACTCCCATACTTTAAAAGTTAGAGGGGGGGGGGGGACACACATTTTACCACTTTAGACGCGCCTATCTTTCAATTGATTGATTTTGAGAAAAAATGATTCTAGGAACCTCAATGTCATTTTTAAAGGTTTGAAGAATTATTTTTTTTTGTTTCAGTTCCATGTATGGTATGCCGTATAAACTTTTATATTTTCTATTTTTGTATAAAAATCGGAAAGCGGTTCACAGAAAACATCCACCTCACAAGTTTTAATTCTGTAGTCCTAATCGTTTCGGAATAAAATGGCTGTGTCATACGAACGGACAGACAGACATGACGAATCTATAAGGGTTCCGTTCCGTCGCCATTCGGCTACGGAACCCTAAAAACACAGTGGAATTGAGAACCTCCTCCTTTTTTGTGGAGTCGGTTAAATAAATAAATTGATTAATACAGAATTAATCTAAAAAGTTTAAGGGGGGGCATCCCCCCCCTTAAACTTTTATATTTTTTATTTTTGTATAAAAATCGGAAAGCGGTTCACAGAATACTACCTATCCTATATATCTACCTACCAAGTTTCAATTCTGTAGTTCTAACAGTTTCGGAATAAAATGGCTGTGACATACGGACGGACAGACAGACATGACGAATCTATAAGGGTTCCGTTTTTTGCCATTCGGCTACGGAACCCTAAAAACAGTCGAATTGAGAACCTCCTCCTTTTTTGTGAAGTCGGTTAAAAAAACAGACTCGGGCAGGGAATTCCATTCCTACGCTGTGCGTATGATGAATGTGGATGAAAAGCACTTCGTGTATCGACATCTTCGTGCGACAAAATGGAATATCAACCATGTATCGATGTGCGCCTGTAGGGCTATTCTGTAAGCTATCTCGGAAGCGGAATCCGCGGTGAGATCCGAATTTCGTAATACTGAATTCAAATCTCACCGCGGATTCCGTTGCCGAGATAGCTTACAGAATAGCCCTACTGGTATTATAGTACGGTGGAAGAAGAAGTCGTTGGAATTAATTACTAACCCTTTTTATTTAAAATAAACTGGCCGAGTGCAAGTCGGACTCGCACTAGTAGGGTTCCGTACCACAGAACAGTATTTTATAAGATCGAGCAAAAAATACCATTATCATTTTTCGCCAGCAAAAAATAATAATTAATAAACATTTTATTTATTATAACGCCATCTAACGTCTAACAAAGGAGTTAGGGATCGACATTTCAATATAACGTCATCTATTGGACGTTTACCTAAATAAGCGTTCATAGATGGAGTGAAATGCCGAAAAAACCACGTTTCTTGTATGGGGACCCTCTATTATTTTTAACTTTATTCTGTTTTGAATATTTGCTGTTATAGCGGCAACAGAAATACATCATCTGTGAAAATTTCAACAGTCTAACTATCACGGTTCATGAGATACAGCCTGGTGACAGACGGACAGACAGACAGACAGACAGACAGACGGACAGCGGAGTCTTAGTAATAGGGTCCCGTTTTACCCTTTGGGTACGGAACCCTAAAAAGAAAGCTTACTAGCAATGCGGGTTGCACATTACTAGTATTCTTGTTAACCTCCAACTAAGCTGAATATGCTTGTGTCTGGAGTGGGTTCACGTCAATAGTGCAATGGGAAGGATCAAAAAAATTTATATGCTGTAGATGTCAATAAAAACTTTCAACGAAAATTGGTTTGCACGAGATACAGTCAGCAGTTTTTGAGATATAACGACCGCAAATATAAAAAGTTAATTTATTAAGCAAAGTTAATTTATTGGTGGCGAAAAATTATAGTTAAGTATAATATACTCTACTGTGTTACGGAACCCTACAAGTGCGAGTCCGACTTGCACTTGGCCAGTTTATTTACTTTATTCTGTTTTAGTATTTATTGTCATAGCGGGCATAGTGACACATACTTTGTAAAGTTTAAACTTTCGTTATTTGAACACATAGTTACAAATATTAAAATACGGGACATTCGTCTCGTGACCACGATCAATGCAACTTAGTCGAAACGTCGAGTTAATTAAATAAAACATTAAATTAAAAAATCAAAAAACCCGACTGCGCAAAAAGTGAAGTGTTAAAAAACGAACTGAAAAGAAAAAAACAAGTAAGTCTAGTAGTTTAGACTTCTGTTTAGGGGTATCAAAAAACTATACCATTTAAATTCTTTCTCGGTCGCTACACTCATAAAATAAATTATACATTGTTATATGGAATGTAGAGACTTTAACAGTCGGGACACATTAATGGCTTAACGAATGGGGATTAATTTGTCCCGACTGTTAAAGTCTCTATATTCCATATAACAATGTATAATTTATTTTATGAGTGAATCGACCGAGAAAGAATTTAAATGGTATAGTTTTTTGATATCCCTAAACAGAAGTCTAAACTACTAGACTTACTTGTTTTTTTCTTTTCAGTTAGTTTTTTAACACTTCACTTTTTGCGCTGTCGGGTTTTTTGATTTTTTAATTTAATGTTTTATTTTACACTTTTTCGTTAAGTAAAGGACGGCAAATTCCGTAATCTTCTCATTTCATTTAGAGACTTGATATCATGTGGATTATTGAGTAGTTTCCGGGGATCTAAACTACTTATTACTAGTCCATCTAAAGATCTAAACCGGCTCAATGCTACATAGGCTTGACCTTTATTACAATTATGGAAAAAAAAAGAACAAAAAACCGAAATGCGTGAAATAGATAGGGTATTGCTTTTGAAGCTTACTTACTTTACAGTTGTATTATTAAACGACTATACCAAAAGGAAGAGGTTGTTTGTTACCTCAGAACTCCATCAATTCTTAACCGATTTGGAAAATTCTTTTTTTGTTTGAGTTAATATGATTTTCGTTTGGTCTCATTGTAATTTTATTGAGATCTGATAAGTAACTTCAGAGATAAACACCGCAAAATTGTTACTGAAAGTGACTAACGCGGCATGTAAAATCGTTTTTTTTTCGATTTGTACGATCATAAATTATTTGTTATAAATATATTTTGAATCTCCATTTTAAGACCTTTAATTCGATACCACACTCGATAGGTTTTGAAAAAAAAAATTTTTTTTGAACCCCAAATTTTGGCGTCTGAAATCCGCCATTTTGAATTTTTCAATTTTTTATGTTTTTGTTGACACTCGCGCTAGCATGGCGAATCTATTGACGTGCCAATTATCAAAATCGGCCCACGCGTTTGGTCTCTAGTGTGCCACAAAGGAACAAACATACATACATACATACATACATACATACATATATAGACTGATAAACACATTACCTCTCCTTTGCGTCGCGCAGTCGGGTAAAAAATATGTATTAAGCGCGATAAGTCCCGTATTTTAATATTTATAATACATACTTTGTCAAAATTTCAAGTGTTCACCCGTAACTGGTTTACAAGATGCATACCTCTGAGAGACGGAAGGACGGACGAACGGACGGACGGACGGACGGACGGATGGACAGACGGACAGCGAAGTCTCAGTAATAGGGTTCCGTTGGAACCCTTTGGGTATAGAACCCTATAAAAATCTTAATTAATGTTGGGATCATCATCATCATCATAATCAGCCGGTATCAGTCCACTGCTGGACATAGGCCTCTCCCAAGTCACGCCACTGAGCCCGATCTTCGGCTCTTTGTTTCCAGTCACTGCCCACCGCTTTGCGAATGTCGTCGCTCCACCTGGTCACAGGGCGTCCTACGCTACGTTTACCGATTCGCGGTCTCCACTCTAGAACCAGTCTGCCCCAACGGTTATCGGTCCTACGGCAGATATGACCAGCCCACTGCCACTTCAGCTTGCTAATCCGTTGAGGTATGTCGATCACTTTAGTTCTCTGGCGAATTACTTCGTTCCGGATTCGATCCCGTACAAGTACAGAACCAGTGTACTAAACATGACCACCTGCGTCGAGGAGTGAGACAGGAGGACGTCATATCCCCGAAGCTGTTCACTAACGCCTTGGAAGATATTTTTAAGACGCTGGACTGGATAGATTATGGCATTAACATCAACAGCAATGTTGGGATAGAAATATTTTTTTTGAAATATTTTTAACCGACTTCGAAAAAAGGAGGAGGTTTCTCAATTCGACCGTATATATATATATATATTTTTTTATGTTTGTTCGGGGATAACTTCGTCGTTTATGAACCGATTTTGATTATTATTTTTTTGTTCGAAAGGAGATATCCCAAATGTGGTACCATTGTAATTTTATCGAGGTCTGATAAGTATCTCCAGAGATATTGAGATAAACATCTCAAAATTGGTACTGAAAATGAACATTGAAGTCGGTTCTTTTTTAGTTTTTAAACGATATTATTATTTTATTTATGCATAGCTGTAAAGTTAACTAAATAATTAACAATAGTACTAACAAGTTTTTTGGAATGTCCTAGTTTTTTATATACTCGGAGTAATCCCTTTTCATTCCAATTATTCTGGAATATCTTCCATTTTTTCAACAATTTATTTAAATGCACCTCTAATGTGTCCAAATTGGCCATTAAATATCCAATTTTATACAGCAATTCAGCAGAATATATATTTTTAACTTCTTTTAATGAGTTAATTTGATTTTTTATTGCTTTATATTCTTTGTCAATTTTAAAAAATAAATAATCTGTTTTTATTTCACCATCGCCATTATTATTATTATTATTTACATTTATTCGTGTATTCGTTCTCCTTGTATTAGGCGTAATTTGTTTTAACTCTGGAGAATCTAACGTAGTGTCATTGCTCACTTCTGGACTTTTAAAATCATTTTCTACTGATTTATTAGAATGTACATCTACTAGTGTAACGTTATTTTCTATTGTATCCTCATTAACGTTATTCTCTGTTATATTATCATTACTGTTATTATCTGTAACATTAAAATGTATGTCAGTTTCGTTCATATTTGTCCTTCTTATAACAGTTTGCGTTTCATTGAAAATTGATTCTGCAGTTATATTTTGAGGTTTTTCTAAAAGATGTTTATTAGATTCTTCAGAGAAATTGCCAGTCAAATTAGCTACATTGGTATTATTTAACTCTTCGACTATTACATCATCAGAAGTAGTATTGACGCCTCTCTTCGTTTTAGTAGAATTTATAACTGCTGTTGGTTCGTCAGTAATATCTATCTTAGTTAAATTTGTATCAATTTTGGGTATATCTATTATTTTAGTTTCATTTATATTAGACTTATTAATAACATCTGAATTCGTTTTATTTGTAGAATCACCTGTAGCATTAAGTACGACTGAGTTAGGTTTCTGAGTAATATTCAAAAATAATTTATCTTTTTGTGTATCCATTCGAGCATCAAGATGCATATCTACAATCGCATCTTTTAAATCAATTTGTCTTTTTTCACGACCTGCATTTTCTTTATTGTCTTTTTCGTTTGAATCATTCGGTATTCTAACTATGACTAACGAGTCATCTTTAATATGAAGTCTTAATTTGAGCAAATTGTTATTTAGAGATACTAAAGCATTTGTTAAATTATTAATAACGGGAGCCAATTCTGAGGCAGCATTGTTATTTTTTAAATTACTTCGTATTTTTTCTGAAGATTCTTGTATTGTGTTGTTCTTATCAAGTTCTTGTGGATTTATGGTCGATCCATTATAAGTTTGTAAGACCATTGAACTTCGTAAAACTTCAGTTGGGCCTTTAGTTGAACTGAGCCGATCTGTAGTTACTCTTTCCTGTTCATTTTCTCTTTGGGTTAAATATTTCAGTATTGCTAACACACTACGCTTATTGACTTTACGATAACTTTTACTATAATTATCTGCATTATTTTGATTATTTATAGCGTTATTATGATCTGCATTGATTATAGTAGTTCCAACTTGGTCTTTTTCTTTATTAGTTGCTAGATTTTGATTAACAATGCTTTCTAAAACCAAGCGATTGCTTTTCTCGTCATGTAGAACGGATAGGATTTTGTCTTTGATCTTTTCTGAGTCGCTGTCGATGTTTTTAAGGTTTGGATGGAGTTCTGATTCAGCTAGACGAAGATCTGTATCGTACGATAAGTCGATATCGGATAATTGGTACCCGAGAACGTTGGTGGTTGTCACTGAAAAAATAATTACGAGACTTTTGAATTGAGTTTTGAGTGTTTATTAACAGTCGCCCAGCGGTTGAAATACAAACGCTCATAATTAATTGAATTTAACACATAGGTAAATGTTATTTATCTGCACACTTTCACCACTCTTTCTGCATGATATTGTTCTTATCTAACCCCGAAATGAGAAAACTCTTGTCACTAAAAATCACATACAACCTGTGTGATTACAGTTTTTACATTAAAAATATAGTCAACTAGGTGTGCCCCGTGGCTTTGCCCGCGTTAGAATCAAGAAGAATCAAGAATCAAAGCCATTATTCAGTATGTAGGCAGTATAAATATACGCACTATAATATTTTCTTGTGCTATAAGACCTTGCTTTTGACCAAAATTGACAATTCTAGGTCAACCGGAAGTACCCTAGATAGGTTTTGGGTCGAAAACCTATAAAGTACTTCCCGTTGACCTAGAATCATGGAATTTGGCAAGAAGCAAGGTCTTATAGCACAAATGAATCCCCCATAGATACATAGTAGACGCCAATCAAGGTAGGCCTCTTACTTATATGGGCGCTCATACAATTTAGAGGTCTAACCAAATTGGTACCAACCAACGTTGGTACGGAAGCCTCAGTGGGCAAATCACATTGCCGACATTGCCGGTCTTTATTTAGTCTTCAAAAGTATATGCAATAGCAACCTCCATTGTGTATAATGTTCTTGGGACTCTTCTTCTAAAACCAGTACATTCTCCTATGTTTGAGGTATTTATCTCCATATCTCTGGAGATACTAATCAGATATCGATAAAATTAAAATGGGACCACCTCGGAAACGTAAACGTAACCTATTAAAAGAAGAATCATTTGAATCCGTTCACAATTGACGGAGTAATCGCGTAACATACACACAAAAAAAAACATACAGACGAATTGAGAACCTCCTCCTTTTTTGTGAAGTCGGTTAAAAAAAACAAAAGTAATGAACCGGCTGTCATCCAATCGTTTACGTCAGACTATTAAAAAAATAAGTGGGTTAAAACCAACCATACATGTAATTGTGTGTTTCAGTACTTTAGACAATTTTTATATAAAAGTGTAATAAAGAACCAAAAGGTATCATATAGTCTAATCCATAGATAGTACTGGCAATCCCTGTACAAAATTTCAGCAAAATCGGCCCCGCCGTTTAACCGTGAAGTTCCAAACAAACAAATATACGAACTGACTTTATAATATTATATAATTTCGCATTTATAATATTGGTGTTAATTATTATGTATCTTTGAAGTGTTTCACACTTTATATTTTTGTAAATTGTTAAACACAATCCAAAATTTCATCGTACCGACGGGACTTGAACCCGCAACCTCCGGAATAACATGTTCCGGTGCTTTGCCAATTAAGCCACAGTGCGATGTATCGTTACGACGAAATTAGTGGATTGCATTTGTTAACCCAATTATGCATTGGTGGCGCCATCTATGACTACTTATTACGTAAGTTAATCATTCGGAAGAAATCATAAAAGTTTACTACTTATTACAAATTTTGGATTGTGTTTAACAATTTACAAAAATATTAAAGTGTGAAACACTTCAAAGATACATAATATTTGATTTACGCAGTGCAACATCTCTCGTCGGATTTGAAAACTTTAATGATTTCTTCCGAATGATTAACTTACGTAATAAGTAGTCATAGATGGCGCCACCAATGCATAATTGGGTTAACAAATGCAATCCACTAATTTCGTCGTAACGATACTTCGCACCGTGGCTTAATTGGCAAAGCACCGGAACATGTTATTCCGGAGGTTGCGGGTTCAAGTCCCGTCGGTACGATGAAATTTTGGATTGTGTTTAACAATTTACATTGGTGTTAATGTGATTCTACTATGCCAAAACTCATTCCGTGCGTACGATTTGCTTAATAAGTGGTACCATTTCTCTTCTCGTATTAATATATCTAATAGAGCTAGCCATGGCCTTGCCGTGTCTTTTTCTTACGTTTATTGGCTACCGATCGCTATCTAGTAATAGTATTTCTTTCTTATCTTTTAAGCTTAGTGGTAAGCTGCACTCCGTTGCAACAGGTCGTGTATCGCCGCCGCGGAGCTCAATACCTACTTCCTATCTTTAATTTTATTGCTTAGCAACAAGCGCTGGCTGACCGGCTCTGCCGGCCGCCACTTGGCGCAATGGAAAATGAACCCTGTCGTCAAGACAATATAGTGGAAAAAGACCTGACAAGTGAAATCGTTAAAAATGTTCAAGAAGAAAGTAGTAGTACAGAATGCAGAGATCTTACACACAATATGGAAAGGGAGAACTCAAACGAAGATGGATCGAATGATAAGAACGTAGAATGCAGTGGTGACAACCTTATGGAAGTGGAAGAATTGAACAGAGCAGGAAAGCAATCTCGAGAAGATAATACATCGGATGATAGCTGGTGTACGTCACCCAGGAGACGTAAGAGTGTTCGACGATCTAGTCAAAATGAGACCGATGCCAATATACAAGTTGTCGTAACGTGTACCGAAATTGTACCTAAACAATTTGCCTTGGCGCGATTATTAAGGGACAATAAAATATGCAGTATAAGCCGTGTCAAGTACATTAACTCACATAAAATGTTATTGACGTTTTATGAAGTAATCCCAGCAGAGGTTTTTATCAACTGCCAGGTATTTGCTGACCTTGGATGGAGAATACAAAAGACTTCGGAAGTTGGGTCGTCCTACGGAGTTATTAGGAATTGCGAGTTAGACATTACGGAAGAAGATATTACCAAAAACTTATCTAGTGAGATAGAAATTATATCAGTCACGAGATTAAACAGAAGAAATGATAAAAATACCGGGGAAGGTTGGATTAAATCTCAATCTGTCCGCATCGGGTTTAGAGGCGCATCACTTTCGAGTCATATTTACATATATGGAATGAGAGTCAAGGTCGAGCCTACATCGAGCCTACATCGTACATCGAGTGACGCAATGTTCCAGGTGCTGGAAATATGGACATACTTTGAAAATGTGCCCCTCAAAAAAAGTTGTTTGTCCAAAGTGCGCCAAAGGTCACGCCAACTGTGAAAGTGTGACATTCTATTGTGTTAATTGCACCGGAAATCACATGGCACTACAAAATATTTGTCCAGTTTTTAAAAAAGAGAGAAGATTAAGAGAAATTATGTCAGAGTATAACTGTACGTATAGGAAAGCTTTGACTTTATACGTGCCAGCTACGCCGATGCCTGTAAGAGAACCAAGCCCGGTTGAACTAAGCCCCATTTTACGATCGAGTTTCCCGCGACTTAAGACTATAGTACCTTCCCCCTCGGTTGAGATTCATACGGAACCGGAACAATCAAACTCGAATAAAAGATTGATGTCAGAGCTGTTTAAACCGTCTACGGTAGAAGATCCAGTCAGAGTAGTTACAAGCCGAAAAAAACAGAAGAAACAGCGACAGTCGCCACGTCCCCCTACGCCACCCCCGCCGGCTATGGAAACCGAATACGAAGAAGACGAATATCCCGATATTCACACCCAGGAAAGTATTGAAGATTCTAACAACGTAAATTGATCTCAACAATTTAACTTCATACGGTTATTGATAAGATTAAAAAATATTGCAATGAGTAAACAATCGCTAGAAAACAAAGTTTAACAAGTTATAACATATCTCATAGACTGGATCACATCTAAGATAGGTACTAATTTTTCTATTGGATCATTAATGTCAACGTTTATGAACGTTGTTATTAATGAATATGGATAACAACAATATAGATATAAACGTCAGTATAATACAATGGAATTGTCAAAGTTTAAGGCCTAAGTCTGTATCTCTGGAGGCATTTCTCGCTCAAGAAAAGATACATATAGTTGTGTTGAGTGAGACATGGCTCGAGTCTGAGAGCTATTTTAATATAAGTGGATATAACACATATAGACTAGATAGGCCTGACGGTTATGGCGGAGTGGCCATTATGACTCATAAGTCTGTTAAATCTAGTGTTTGTCAGTCTCGTATTCATAACTCGGGAATTGAACTTTTACATGTTAAAATTAGTAATTGTCGGCATATCGAGAACGTAATTTCTTTGTACTGTCCCTCCACAGTGTACACTACTCAAAATGATTGGGATAGCATTTTTTCTTTCTGTAGCACTAAATCACTGATATTGGGCGATTTCAACGCGCACCATACAAATTGGTCATGCAAAACCGATCAAAGAGGAACACAGATTTTAGACAGTATGTTAGATCATAATTATATTTCAATCAACAATGGAGCACCAACAAGAATAAGGTCTGTCAACGGTTTGCTACAAGAAACATCACCGGATATCTCTTTTGTATCTAGTGACCTTGCTACATTCTTATCTTGGTCGACTACATGTAAATCTCTGGAAAGCGATCACATTATTATTAAAATTTTTGGATGCTTAAAAATAAACCGAGAAATTTAAAAAAAAGGAATTTTAGAAAAAGTGATTGGCCATCGTATACATCGAAAATTTAAGATTCTTTAAAACATTTTATTATTTCTAATGACCTTCAATCTTTATACGACAACTTCGAGGAAGTGATACAATCTGCAGCAAATGAGTTCATACCGTACGTCAAAATTCCACAACATTTTAACAATAGATTTTCACCGAAGCCGTACTGGAACGCAGAAATATCGAAAGCTGTGGCGGAGCGTCGTATTGCTTTATCAAATTTAAGAAAATGTCCATCACCAATGAACTTAGCGAATCTTAAAGAAAAAATTAGTAATGCGCAGAGTAATACGATCTGCTAAATGTCAATCTTTTCAAGGGTTCTGCTCTTCTGTAGATGAAACAGTTTCATCTTCAGTTTTATGGCGTAAAATGAAATGGATTAAGGGATATCGCGTGAATTCTTTAAATCGCTGTATTGATCAAGGAAAGGCTGAACGTTTACTAAATGAGTTAACCCCTGACTATGTCTATCCCCCGACTCCTCAGTTTCAGTCAGGTAGTACCATACTTAACTCTGAAATTACTTTGCAAGAAGTAATTAATTCAATTAAAAACGATGATACAGCGCCTGGCACGGATGACATTTCCTATTCGATGATTAAACACTATCCCCACTATAGGCAAAACTCTATTAGTACATTTATATAATAATATTTTCCTATCAGGTCTTGTGCCTTCTCAATGGCGAGAGGTTAAAATAATCCCTATTCCAAAACCAGGTAAGCCGAATTCTTCAAACAATGCATTACGACCTATATCGCTTATATCATGTATGTGTAAAATTTTTAATTCAATCATAAACAAAAGATTAGAGTGGTTTATTGAAAGGCAGTCATTATTCTCAAACGATATTGTTGGGTTCAGGAAAGGTCAATCTTGCTATGATAATCTAACAAGATTGATATCACAAATTCAAATAGGATTTTCAAAAAACTTAATAACTAGGTACTGCATGTTTTATTGATATAGACAGTGCTTATAATAATGTTGATATAACGTACCTTACAAATGCACTGGATAGATTGGGTGTTGGTACAAAGATCTGCTCATATTTGTGGTCCTACCTGTGTGAAAGACGACTTAAAATTTTTGGAGATGGATGGGACATTAAATTATTAGGGACATAGAATTACTAGACGGGGTTTACCTCAAGGAGATCCATTATCTCCACTTCTTTATAATATCGCGACTTTACACATTTGCAAAGACATAAATGTTGCTCATATTTCTCAATATGCCGATGACTTTGTACTATATACTTCCGACCAAAGCACAGACATTGCCGTTAGAAAGCTACAATTGGCGTGCCAAAATTTTAATTCCTTTTTAGATTGTCTAGGTTTAAGTATATCACCATCAAAGAGCCGACTTTGTGTTTTCAAAAAGGGTGGTTTTTGAAGCACGCTTGAGCAATCGATCAAAATCAATGATATATCACTACCTTTGGTAAATCACTATAAGTATTTGGGACTGTGGCTGGACAGTTCTTTGAGGTGGGGCAAACACATTAATGAGCTGTCAAGTAAAGTATCTAAGTATCTGAATATATTAAAGGTTTTATCAGGAACGGGCTGGGGTGTCCATCAAAAACATTTGCGGCGCCTTTATATATCTATAACTCGAAGTCGTATCGACTATGGTAGCTTTTTATTTGACAACAGCTGTAAAACTAATTTGCTTAAATTAGATAGAATACAAAACCAGGCTTTACGAGTGATTGGTGGTTATATCCGCAGCACACCAATTTATTGTATAACCACGTTATGTATGTGTCCGGAGAAAATTTTTAGCGGCGAAATTTAGGTTTAGGGCAATATCAATTTCAAATAATAAAACAATTGATATTCTACAACAACTTAGTAACTGTTCCCAAAGTCCGTATTGGGCGAATAAAAAGCAACCATTATTAGCTTTAACTCAATCAAATTATAATTATTTACAAATCTATTCTAACAACCTACCTGAAATGTTTTCACTGGATACCTGGATGAGTAGTATTGATTTAACACATATTATTTTTGACTCCATCCCTTTGATTGATCGAGCTAAAAGAACATATAGTTGTCCTAATCTTAAAAATATATGTACAAACTTTCTAGAACAACAATACAGCAATAGTTACAAAATTTTTACCGATGGTTCAAAAGAGGGTTCAAATGGCGGTGCAGCATTTTTTGATATATTTTTAGATAGTTATATTAAACTTAGAATTGATTCCGACATATCGATTATGCACATTGAATTGGTCGCAATTGCAGAAGCTTTATCTTATATTGAGTCAATCGATTTTGATAAATTTGTTATTTTAACAGATTCCAAAAGTTCGCTGCAACATTTGGCTCGGTGTACCTCTCGAACAATGCGAGGCGCACCGATTGCCTATCGTATCTTGGAGTCAATACTGGCATTACAATCTAGTGGAAAGCAAATAATTTTGCAATGGATTCCATCACATGTCCAGATAGAGGGTAACGAGTCTGCAGATTTGTTGGCCAAACAAGCCACAGTTGACGGAATTCCATTTGAGATAGTTCCTTTGTACTCAGATTACATAAAATTAGTTAAAGAGCAGTGTAGAACTATATGGCAGGAATACTTTGACGAGCGTTCTAAAGAGAAAGGCATAGGCACTATTCAACCGCAGATCGCCAAATACCCGTGAATTGACAACAGTACATTGAATCGCAAAGTGTTGGTAACAGCTCTCAGGCTTCGTTCTGCTCACATCCCATCAAACAAATTTGCATTTTTAATGAAAAAAAAGTCATCTCCGAATTGTGATGAGTGTGGTGTTGTAGAAGATGTACTACATGTTTTGATGGAATGTGTGCGGAATGAAAACTACAGAAGTTCGTGTTTTGGCCAAAACAGGCCATTTGATGTTGGAATATGTAATTATATTTTAGGATGTCCAATATCAGATCAAGCTAAATGTTTGTATAGATTATGTGATTTATGTTTGCTTAAGTAGAATGATTAATAGAATTAAGTCTTCACAGGGTGATGTGGTCGCTCAGCGACAAAGCCCTTTCAATAAATTAAAAAAAAAAAAAACTTTTAGGCTAACGTTTGACCAATATTTTGCCTGGTGGTAAGCGATGATGCGGTCGAGGATGGAAGCACGCTAGGCCTAGAATGGGAACTGGCTCTCAAGGATAGCTGCCGGAACACATTAGATGTTTTGGCGACAGATTTTTCTAACTTGAGGGTGGTAGCTGACCAGGCGGACTTTGTATTTTTGTATTTTTGTATTTTTGTATTTTTGTATTTTTGTATTTTTGTATTTTTGTATTTTTGTATTTTTGTATTTTTGTATTTTTGTATTTTTGTATTTTTGTATTTTTGTATTTTTGTACTTTTGTATTTTTGTATGTTTGTAATGATTTGGCTCAAAATCTACTGGACCGATTAAAGAATTCTTTCACTAATATCACAGAATAATGAATAGTACAACTAATATATAGAATGGACTTTCGAAATGAAAATAGGCTATATATTATTATTGTTATATACCGGCTGTAATTCACGTACCTTTAGTCGAATTTTCTCGACCTAGGTTTCGAGCGAGTCAGTCGCTCTTCCTCGGGAGTGAGGTCACACGTATTTTATATAATATTTTAAGCCAACCCGACTGATCTATGTATAATCTTTTCATTAAAAGCATTCCAATGACTCTAAACACGACATTTAAAATCTGAGCTGTAAGTTGGTGAGGATTTGAGTATTCTGTAGAGTCCAGGAGATGTCCCAGCATCAGGTCAATGCTTCCATATTCTTACTATATCGTTGAAGTAGAAGATTTTCGAATTGATTAGAGCTATGAAAGTTGACTAAAGCTCATAGTTTTATAACGATTGAACGAATTATCACGAATCAAAGTTAAGAACACTCTCGATGAAGACATCTATAAAAAAAATATATAAATAATAAAATGTAAAAATATAAATGTAGTCCAAAAAGATCTGAACCAGCTTCAGGTGTCCGAGTCGCGCAATCCAGGGAGAAATGGCGTCTCATAAGGTCGGAGGCCAAGACCCACTTTAGTGTCAGCGCGCCAGTGCAATAAGTAAGTAATAATAAAATCAAAATCGGTTCATCCGGTTGGGTGCTAAGATGCTACAGACAGACACACAGATACACACATTCAACGGATAATACCCCTACTTTTCGCTACCCGCCCTACCCGCGTCGGGGAACGCCGTAAGTTTACGGCGGCATATGTTCTCCTTGGTGGTAAGCTACTTTTCAACCGACTCAACCGACTTCCAAAAAGAAGGAAGTTCTTAATTCGTCTGTATGTTTCTTTTTTCTGTCTTTTTTTGTGTGTGTATGTTAAGCGATTACTCCGTCAATTGTGAACCGATTCAAATGATTATTTTTGTATTCGGTAGGGTACGTTTCCGAGGTGGTCCCATTGTAATTTCATTGAGATGTAATAAGTATCTTCAGAGATATGACGATAAACGTCTCAAACTTGCTACTGAAATTGACTCGCGGGGCATTGAAGGCAGTTGTTTTAGTTTTTAAACTATCTTAGTTATTGATAGATTTAATCATCTCACGAAAACCCATGATTCATGAATGCACATAAAACTTTCATTGGTAGGTATATAGCTAGGATTAGAACCAACGACCCTCGGGTCAGAATCAGGGTAACTATCCTTTACGCCAAAGGGCCGTCCAATATCACTACGTAAGTATTATAAAACAATGTCCATCACTGCGTCTGTCTGTCTGTTCGCAATAATCTCAATAGCTTCTGAACGGATTATCATGCGGTTTTCACCAATAGCCAGAGTGTTTATAAGGAAGGTTTTTAGGTCTTAGGTGCATAATTCGTTAAGGTTTTGTGTAAATTGGTTGAAATATGACGATGATTGTTAAATATGTTAATATTTTATATTCGATGCAACAAACTGATGCAAATTTTGTAGGCATATATGTTCTACCCGTGCGAAGCCGGGGCGGGCTGCTAGTTATTATATAACTTTCGCATTTATAATATTGGTGTTAATGTTGATTCTACTATGCTAAAACTCACTCCGTGCGTACAATTTGCTTAATAAGTGGTACCATTTCTCTTCTCGTATTAATATATCTAATAGAGCTAGCTATGGCTTTGCCGTGTCTTTTTCTTACGTTACGGTGGTAAGCGATGATGTGGTCAAAGATTGTGAACACGATAGCTCTAGAATAGTCTTGACTCTCAAGGCCTGTGTGGACACCGGCAGAATTTCTCCTTGATGGCGGTAAGCTACTTTATGGTATCAAGTCAGGCGGAATCGGTCATCGTTATAATATGCTCCTACGACCTGCGGACGAACGCCCGAGCAAGGATTTGAACGGGCGCCGTCTCGCGCCAAACCATCTATTATTTTTTTTTTTATCCTCAAAAATTATTTCAAACCTATTAAAACTTGGTTAATACTCACTTAAAATGATAAAAAAATACTTCATAGTTGTCGTCACCACAAATATCTGTATAAAAATAACGCGATATCTAAAATCGAAACGAATTAGCAATTTTCGTTACATTTCCTTTACACATAGCAATTACATATAACAATGTAGATGCCTGTACTTCTATGTAAATTTCCACACTTCGACGGAATTATAAAAGATGATTATTATTTTGATTTTACGTCGTGAGAATCACAATATACAGAGTTATTATAATATACCGGACAAAGGCATGTCGCCAATCAGTGCATAGTAGATTTAGAGATAGATGTTTTATTTGCAGACTGATTTATTTTTATCTCAATGTTTGCATAAAACACAGGTTATTTAAAGTTTTATTTAAAGATAGTATTTAGTAGTAAGTTAATAACATCAGAATTATAAAGTTCTGTCTAAATGTCCATAATTTTTGCAATTCAATTTACTTTAAAATTTCTTAAATAATTGACTTTTTACGGTAATGCCACGATAATTTAATTCGCCAACTTACGTAGTATTTATATTCTCTTTGTTCGCCAACAGTAGGTATATATTATCTTATCTTTGTTCGCCAATGTCAAGTTTTATGACAGTAGGATTTTTTTTTATATCATGTAGGCTAGCGTTTGACTCACCTGAGTAAGAGTTTTCATACCAAACTCGATATGGTATATCGAGCAAATTTTGTATGAAAAACAGTACCGCGCCTCTAGTGGTTACTACACTTCACTAAATTTAGACCAATCAGGGAGCCAGAATAAGTCGCAAACTATGTGAGATCTGTCAAAAGCGTTAACGATGAAAACTCGTACTAAGTACAGAACTACGGCAGGGGTACTGTTGCTAAGTGATAATGCGGTCGAGGATGGTAGCACTAGGGTTTGCAGTACCGGTACTGAAATAGGATTTGTATTTCCCGGTACTAGAGTAGACCCAGTACCGGGAAATACCAGTAAATTCGATACTTTCGGTACTGGAAAAAAATGAATTGTGAGTTTAATAAATAAAAATCACGAAATTACCCTAACATAATTCATAATAAGACTCAATAAAGCCTTAACAGAACAGAAAAACAGTTGATATTGTCCCCTGGAGTTCGACACTCCGAGTGGTGTCATATTGTTATTCAAAAAGGTAAAAACCTCTTCTGCAGAACTACCGACCTTTTTCAAATCTGAGTCACGTCTATAAGCTGTTTTCAAGAGTCATCACAAATCGACTCGACAAAGACTACGAAATCCAGCTACTGAAAGTGGCCAGGTTTCGGGGAGGATATGGCACCACCTATACATTCACACAAATCACACAGTTTGGCAAATAATAAAAAAAGCCATGGGAGCATAATGGGCCCCTGTACTTAGCTTATGTGGAATTTTAGAAGGCCGTCAACTCTATCGAGACCAACCAGGTCTCTCTGTTCAGGAATCTTTACAGCGATCCCTAGTCGATTGGCGATATATCCAAATGCTGAGTGTCTTTACTACGTCTTCTCTGCAAGTGTCCTTTCTATCATGACTGTCAAGTCCAGAAACGGCAGTCTAAACCTGTCCCCATACATCGTGGTGTGAGATAAGTTATATCTCCCAAATTGTTCACAAATGCATTGGCGGATTTCAGTGTTTTAACTTAGTTTTACTATTATACATAAAAGTACATCAAAATGTTGCTAGTTTACGTAATAAGATATAAGTAAATAACAACAAAAAAGTAAAAATACTATATCGTAGTGTATCTTTTTGTAGTACCGGAATTCCCGGGAAATGGGTTTCATTTCCCGGTACTGTGGACGATGAAATTTCCCGGGAATTCCCGAAAATTTTTGTACCGGGAATTCCCGGGAGCAAACCCTAGGTAGCACGCTAGGCCTGGAACGGGAACTGGCTCTCAAGGATAGCTACCGGAACACATAAGATGATTGATGACAGATTTTGTAACTTGAGGGTGGTAGCTGGCCAGGTGGACACTAGATAGTGTCCCACCACCATGCGGGAATCAGAGGGTTTTTTAACGATGTTTTTGCCTTCACCGGAGGGCCAGTGTGCATAGCGCACATACATTTTTCGATAGAAAAATCCGTTGGTGTACGGCGGGGATTTGAGTTACAGTAAAAAGGGTAGGTGTAGTCATCGATATATGTATATAAAAAAAAACTGGTCAAGTGTGAGTCAGACTTTTGTCTCGCACACGGAGGGTTCCGAACCGCAGTATAATTTAATAAATAATATATGAGAATAATATTATATTATATTACCGTGTCAATACTAAACGTGCTTATTGACTACAACGCCATCTAACGAACTTCTAACACCAACTAAGTGAACGTTAACACAAAGGTAGGTAATTAATATTATTTATTATAAAGTTAAACAATCGTTCATAGATGGCGCTATAGTAAAAACACGTTTATTGTATGGGGACCCCCTTTAATTTTTTTACCTTTGTTCTGTTTTTAGTATTTGTTGTTATAGCGGCAACAGAAATACATCATCTGTGAAAATTTCAACCGTCTATCACGGTTCATGAGATACAGCCTGGTGACAGATGGACATATCTGTCCGTCTGTCACCAGGCACCAGATATGGGACCCCGCACCTCAATGTGAATGAACCGCATGAATTAGGTTCGCAAACCTAATTTCACCTTAGTCACAATCGAACTGGCGTTTGTGTAGCACGTACAGATTACATGTGCAATTAACGCAGATCCATTTAAACAATTAGCAACAATAACTTCCTATGTTCTTCATGCACATCAAGCTCGACATTAAATTCGTGTTTTCATGTAGTTGTTTATAGTTCCATTATGTTTACGTGGCATAAGAGTGAATACCGTATCTACCTTTTTATATCGATGGGTGTAGTACATATTATAATGAATTTATGATGTAACGAGCTGTACCCCGCGGCCTTGCCCGCGTAAAAAAGTATCCTATAAGTAGCCCATCCACAACACTGGCTATTCCTGTCCAAAACTTCAGCTAAATCAGTCCAGCCGTTTGACCGTGAAGATGTCCCAAACAAACAAATTATACAAACTGACTTTCGCATTTATAATATTGGTGTTAGGGATTGCAATCCCGCAAAACAGGACCACGCATTCCCGTGGGATCCCGCTGCTTTTATCAATCTGCTGGATCCCGCACCTACAAAACGCGGGTTCGCTGATACAGCAATTTAAAAATTTGGCGCTAAAACTTTTGCGTAAATACGTGCTACTCGCGGTAGCACCATTGAGGGCTAATTCTTTAATCCTCAGTTACACGTTCAGATAGGATTTATACCACTGATAGCATATTTTCAATAGACAGATTGAAGTTACCCAGGGAATGAATTCTTGATCTAAAAATGTTATTTTTGACGCTTTGTGCTTCAGATAGCCGACGATTCTGTGGTATAAATTAAGTTTGTGACAAGTTTGACGTGGTACGTTGATTTTTACACAAAAATCTATAGTTTTAATTTGATTTTATAAAATTATTTTAAAGATGCGGGATCCCGCGTGGGATTGAGTAATCCCGCGGGATTGCAATCCCTATTGTAATAGTGATCTGTTATTAAAAATTACAATAATACAATAATTACTCCTCGACCGCACCAACGCTTGCCACCAGGTAAGATAGTGGTCAATCACTACCCTTGAGAAGTAAAAGAAACTTGAGAATAATAAAACAAACTTAGTATAATTGAAATCAATTTAATCACAATATATTTCACGACTTACTAATTGTTACATAAATATCACTATGCTACTATATTTTAATAAATTATATAGAGAAGACACTGTATGCGAATGAAATACAGGTTGGCAAAATAGAGTAGAAATAAATAGGTTAGCGTTTTGCTGTAATAAAACCTGCATGGTGCGCCTCACTGAGTGGGTCGCGCCTCTGGCGGTCAAAATAGAAGATAGAGCTAGGAACTCTGTGGTTATAGAGAAAAGAGCGGGAGAATAGTATTGTATTAGGGCGAAAATAAATGCTTGTTTATAAATTGTAATACAGATTTTTATTACTAGTAACCCCGATAGCAGAGAGTGGCGGTAAACTTTAAAATTACTTCTTTAGTGGAACTACGGATAGTCTTATTCATGTTAAAACATCTTTAAGTCGCGTAGGTTACGGAAAATATTAAAATACTACTATTAAGTTGCACAAAAAAACTTTGTTCATAAATTTTCAGTCACTGACTACAGTTAACGTAGAAAATTTTATCACATATTAGATTATTGCCAGGCCAGAAAAAAATAGTTCCGTTTCAAGACGTTTTTGCCAACCTGTAGCTATAGAGATATAACCCGACTAAAATTATGAACACGTGATACATATGCCAACTATAAGATAAAATGAACAACGTAATTTGTACATGTTGTAATTGAGAGGGAGTTAGGGCGCATATTTTATATTTGTTTCTGAAGAAAAATATGTAATTTATTTTCTATAGGCCACACTACCAAAGAGGGAGAATTTTTTTTCATACTGAGGCTTCGAGCTTGGTAAATGCTCGAAGTACTGAGGGGATCGCGTCATGAAAAAGGGTGAAAAACACTGCTCTATAGCTATTTCATTCGCATAAGCAAATGTCTTGTCTATTTAATATTCCGTCTAAGTTTCTAGTAGATTAAATCTCGAATGAGCTGATAACCATGTTAAATAACCATGTTAAATGAGTACAGCAGGTTAGACCTCAATGGATGTTTTATTATTTGTAACCCAACCAAATCTGTACTCGACATGAACTTGACAAAAAGTTGACAAGGAATTAGTGATTGATTTGTTATCAGAAATCGGAGTGTTTTTTTTTATTTGAAAAAAAATATAATTTATTTTTATTTTTTGAAATATTTTTTTTTATTTGAAAATATTTTATTGCCAGAACAAAATCTATTGGCCTGAAATTTACACCTTATTCATAGAAATAACTCAACTAATTTGTGTTTTTATACATACATTATTCAATTAACCACACATATAATAAAAACTTAGAGATCATCTATCTTTTCCGTTTTTTACGAAGCATCGAAATCAGTCCAGCCGATTCGGCTTTTACCATACCTACTTTTATATAATTTTGATATTCTTATATATTTTTTAATCATAATGTTAAGGGACCTCATTCACTTCCGTCAACCGACTTCCAGAAAGGAGGAGGTTCTCAATTCGTCTGTATGTTACGCGATTTCTCCGTCAGTTGTGAACAGATTCGAATGAAATTGGTAGGGCACATTTCCGAGGTGGTCCCATTGTAATTTCATCGATACCTGATAAGTATCTCCAGAGATATGACGATAAATGTCTCAAACTTGCTACTGAAACTGACTCGCGGGGCATGGAAGCCGGTTGTTTTAGTTTTTAAACTATCTTAATTATATTAGTAGCGATACTGAGTAGGTACCTATTGAAAGTACTCATATCGTTACTCAATTACTTGTCTCAGAAGAACATTTAGGCTGGCGTTATACAGCGATAATAAGGTTTAGTATTAAGCTATTTGATTGGTAATTCAAGCGCGATTTAATCGATAGAAAAGTATTTGTTCTTACTCGTGTCGTACATCCCTAAATACAGTGCAACATAAAAGAGTAGAAATTAATTATTTAGGAACTAAATAGTCACTCTCACAGGCAACACCAATAAATTAGTATTTATTGCGCGACTACTGAATTTGATACTTGTACTCATTGAATAATGCAAGTAAGAAATAAGCATATAAATAAATAAAGAAGAATTTTTATAGAAATAATATATGTATATATATAAAATTTATATAGATACTATAAAAATTACATAGATACTTATAGGTTACCATTTAAATAAAAATTCATGTCATACTTGCAAAAAGAATACAAGTATCAAAAACGTTTGTTTCTGTGTTGCTACATACAAGATACAAAAGCAATAGTGGCGCCCTCATTTATTGTCAACTCTTTTATGTCGCACTGTAGTTGGACAACAAAATCGAACCTGGTATAAGACAAATTTCAAGTTATCCAAGCTTAAATTAAACATTACATAATACTACATTCATAAATTATACATATACTTTGTGCATAAACGTGTTTTAGCTAAAATATGCTTTGTAAAAATTAAATTTACATTTTTCAAATGTGGAAAGGTTGAGTTGAAGATTTTGTTAAGTACATTTTAACTAAATTGCGTTTATGTTTATACTTATTATTTTAAAAGCTACCAAAAATAGAGGAACACCATCTTAACCGTAAAACTGGCGTTCGTCATTTGAATTAAGGTGACCTTAACGGTCAAACCGGCATTCCATAGACGTAATATAACTCGACTGTGCAAAAGGCCCTGATGAGACCGACCTAGAACGGAGTTTGTCCCTTTCTTTTGTATGGACGACTTATATATATATACTATACATATAGTATAGAACGTATATAGCACAAGCAGGTTGTTAGACAAGGACACACTCCTACCCGAGTGCCTTTCGTTTGGGCCGTTTTGTTCTACAAAGCAATTATAACCTTATTGTTAGAGCATACGGATCAAATTGAATTTCTCAAAACATTTGCAGTGCACCATCTTTTTATATTACGTTTATGCGGCATTCTCTATTTAAATTAAGAAGACCTTAACGGTCAAAGTAGCGTTCTTTAATTTAATTTAATTTATTTGAATTAATATGACCTTAAAGGTCAAACTTGCGCTTGACATTTAAATTATAAAGACATTAACGGTCAAACTGCCTTTCAGAATTCGAATTAACATTTTCTTCAGCTGGTTTTCCAGGGCCGTATTTAACCTCACAATCAGGTCTCAGAGTCCTAAAATGTTCTACTCCTGCTTCGGTAACGGCCGTGCCTGTAAAGTCTATGAATCGCAAGTGAGGCGCCGCAGTGGCTAAATGGACTAAACTTGCGTTCGAAATTGTTCGGTAGCCGACAGCGGACAGAATACGCAGGTTGGAGCGATTTGGGCGCGCGTGTGGATCTTCGAATGGAACTGCCGCCATTGGGCCGTTTGGACCTGTAACAAAAATTAAATATCGTTAATTAAACTGATGTGAAATTACAGGGCATGCGTGATTTACATATTTAGGTCTCGAGATAACAGGCACAGATTATATAATAGTTACTGCGTAACAGATATTTCACTCCCCTAAAAAAACACAATCTCAACGTTTATTTCAGACAATACAAGCAAAAATGTGTCCAAGGCACTCGACCTAGCGTTGTTATTACTTCGTTCAGCGCGCAATGTACCGGCGCGCGCCCGACACGATGTGCATTAGTGTAGGGTTCACTCAATGAAATATATATAAAAAGAGTTTTGAATGCCTTTTATTATACACAAAAATGCTTATTATTCACGATAACAATGAAAACAATTGACCTAGCTAATCTTTTAAACTATATTTGATTCTTGTTTTTTTAAATAAATTAAAGCTTACTTTCCTCATCTATAGGTAATTTAATAAATTATAGTGCCTTGTCTACTGATTTCGATTAACATCCGTCAAATGAGCAATACTTTACTCCAGACATTTTATTAATAATATATGTTGCGCGCGCGTGAGCAGTGACAAGTGACTGGCGATACCACCGCCGGCGCTGGTCGAAAGTTTAGGTATAAAACGCTGTAGCTATGGCCGAGTGAGGGAGGCCTGTAACAGGCGCAGTGCAAAATGTTGGTTATCTAGAATTTTGCATGCTGCTGTATCTGTAATATGTAGACGTCATCCATCGCTTACCATCAGGCGAACGTCGTGCTTGTCCTGTTACCTTTTATCGTAAAAAAGAATAAATAGTCCATAGATCCATAGAAAATGTACTGCACAAACCGCAAATTGTAAGTTTGTAACAGTAAATTCACTTTTTTAGAATTAAACTACATATTTACGGTTTTCAGATGTATTCCTATATAAATGCTTCAAGACCTTGCTTTTTGCCAAATTTCATGATTCTAGGTCAACGAAAGTATCCTATAAGTTTTAATTCCCTTATGAAATCGCAAAATATATTAAAATAAGCGACATAAACGAAAAAAACTGAACTTGTAAGTCAACGCGATCAAAAGATATGACATCTTTTGATCGCGTTGACTTACAAGTTCAGTTTTTTTTCACAGCCAAAAGATACTGTAGACCCAAATATTTAGTCTAAGTTTCAACTTGATAACTTTACGCATTCCGGAGAAAAATGGTCTTGACAGACGGACAGACAGACAGACAACAAAGTGTTCCTAAAAATAAGAAGGAAAACGAAGAAAGGAAATAAAAAAGAAGGAAAATTAACTTTGAAACATTACAACTCACCAATGTGCACATAGTTGATATTATCATTATCGGCTCGACCGAACCTTGTCAACGCACCATCCGCGACGGAAGTACAGTACTGTTGTCTATGGTTCACTTCAGTCAACGTATAGTGGATGGGTGTATGGTCTTTTGATCGCGTTAATTTAAAGTTTTGATTGTTTCACAGCCGAAAGATACCGTAGACCCAAAACCAAGTAGTATATTTAGTATAAGTTTCAACTTGATACCTCTACGCATTCCGGAGATAAAGGGTCTTGATAGACGGACAGACGGACCGACGGACAGACAGACAGACTGACAGACAGAGAGAGAGACGGACAGCAAAGTGATCCTCTTAGGGTTCCTTTTTCCTCTTAAGGTGCGGAACCCTAATAAGAAAAAAAGAAGGAAAATAAGAAGGGAAAAGAAGGAAAACGACGAAAAGAAAGAAGAAAGTGTAGTGGTAGGACTTCTGGTAGTCTGCCTGAGGCGGTACCACCACTTTGCTAATAAATTTTCAGCCGTGAAATAGGTATGTTTTTCGGTTGAAATGGCAATGTGTCCAGTGAAATTACAGGGCATGTGAGACTCAACATATTTATGTCTCAAGGTAACAGACGCAGCGCAGTGACATGCAACATTCTGGCAGTCCAGAATTTTGCATACCGTTGTATCTGTTATAGGTAGACGTCATCGCTTACCATCAGGCGAGCGTCTTGCTTGCCCTGTTACCTCTTACCATAAAAAAAAAGAAGGAAAATTAACTTTAAAACATTACAACTCACCAATGTGCACATAGTTGATATTATCATTATCGGCTCGACCGAACCTTGTCAACGCACCATCCGTGACGGACGTGGAGTATTGTTGTCTATGGTTCACTGCAGTCAACGTATAGTGGAAGGCCGTATGATCGTGGGTTGATGGCATTTCATTTAACACGTAGCTTGTAGTTCTCACATATCTATGCAAGCCTCTGAAAAGTGTTAATAATAAAGATAGTTTAAAAACTTAAACAACCGACTTCCATGCCCCGCGAGTCAGTTTCTGTAGCAAGTTTGATACGTTTATCGTCATATCTTTGGAGATACTTATCAGATCTCGATGAAATTACAATGGGAACAGCTCGTTAATGCTACCTACCTATTAAATAAAGAATAATTCGAATCGGTTCACAATTGACGGAGTAATCGCGTAACATACACACAATTTTTTTTTTAATACCATACAGACGATTTGAGAACCTCTTTCTTTTTGAAAGTCGTTTAATTAACCGACTTTACATGCCGCGATAGTCAAAGTACTGGCTAGTTATAATCATGATAAAATTTAAATTGGACCACATGGGAAGGTAACCTATGAAACTAACAAAATAATTTTCAAAATGGGTTCGAGCATCTTCGAGTAATCGGTGAACATACATAAAGAATTATATTTTTTTAAATCCTTTTTCGTGAAGTCGGTAAAAAATGTAGATGTAAAATCGATACACCATTGTCCGTTTTTTTATAGATATATATTTAAAACTAAGAAGACCTTACATGTTTTACAAGCAATTGCGTACAAAGCGCCAATAGCCCAATGGATAAGGTGTCGGACAGGCGATCGAGAGGTCGTGAGTTCGACCCATTGCACTATTGACGTAAACCCACTCCGTCTGGAGTGGGAGTCAATGCATAATTGGTTAAAAATGCAATCCATACATTTATTCTTATAGATAGGATCGTACCGTGGCTTAGTTGGTCAGAGCACCTGGGCATGTTTCCCAGTAGGTGCGAGTTCGAATCCCGTCGGTACGATGAAATTTTGTATTGTGTTTAACAATGTACAGTTAAAATGTTATTTTTTTTAAATATATATATCTTATAGGCTAGCGTTTGACCACTATATCACCTGTTGGTAAGTGATGATGCTGTCGAGGATGGTAAGCACGTTAGGCCTAGAATGGGAACTGGATCTCAAGGATAGCTGTCGGAACACATTAGATGTTTGGCGACAGAGTTTTCTAACTTGACGGTGGTAGCTGGCCATGCGGACACTAGATTATGTCCTACCACCATGCGGAAGTAGGGGGTTTCTTAACGATGTTTTTCCTTCACCGGAGGACCACTGTAAAAACCGCACATTAATTTTTAGATAGAAAAATGCATCGGTGCACGGCGGGGATTGAACTCGGTATCTCTGGCATCAAAGCCGACCGTTCTCCTACTTACACCACCAGGCCCTCAAATGTCCTTAAAATGTCTTTAAATTACCTTGATCTGTTGATGGCCAGGTGTGGAATGTAAGGCAATTGTTCGTTTCGACTTCCATTGTCATTGTTATTTTGTCTTGAAACTAATAGAACTGGGGGTTGGTTATTACTCATTATAACTATTTTAGCTTGACCACCCCTTTGACCACCCTGAGAGGTTGAAGGTTCATCATTGTTGGAAACTTTACGGTGTTTGCCATCAGAACCCATTTCCTGATCTACATCATCAGAGTCCTGTTTGTTATCCTTAAAATCGAATGGAACTCCTCGTTTGCTGCTATCAGAATCATCGGAAGTTTTCTTCGTAGAATCGTGTGAGTCTTTTCTTAAAGACTCATTTGAATCTGACTTAGAACCTTTCGAAACATCTCTTATAAAACTCGATGCAGACGGCTGATCGCTTTTAGTCAAAGATTTCGATCGTTTTCCTTTACTCTTCCGACGATTTCCTTCACTATTTTCTTGTATACTAACTCTTGAATTAGGTCCAGATTCCGGACTCAAAGAATCGACTGAGTTTCGACTGGGTGTAGATTCAGGTGAGTCTTTTACTTCATGCGCGGCTTTTAATGACACACGGCTTCGTTTAAGTGGCGGAGAATCGGATGAATCTGAATCTAAATCATTACTTTCTCTATTTCCTTCATCTAGGCTCTTCCTTCTCATAACCATGTAAATTGTTCCCTTCATTACATCATCGCTTGAACTGTGGAAACTAGAATCACTCGAGCTTGCAGATTCGTTCAGACTCAATCGATTCTGAACCTTGGAGCGTTTTGACGGGCCCGGTTCTTCAACAACTTGCTTCCGCTTCACTGTTTCACTTTTACTAGTCGAAGAATTTTGGTTGGAGTTAATAGCGTTTGAATTCGACGACTCGCCATTTCTTAGATCTCCCATGTTGCTATAAGCTCCATTTTGGGCAATAATAACGGCATTACGCCGTTGGTTGTAGCTATTGCCTCGCTCTGGGCAATTTTCTTGGCATGGGCAAACTTTCTCCGTGTTTGGGCTACTATTGCCCGATCCGAGGATTGGGCTTCTGGAAACAAAAATATGTCAACTATAATTACAAATTAGATAAATACGGATATATTATATAATGTTACTAGCTGACCCGGCAAACGTTGTTTTGCCATATAAATAATTTCGTAGTAATTTCTAGTGTAGACAAAAAATAGCTTACTTATTGTAAGTATGTATGGAGGAAAAATGATTAAATTACTAAAATGGCTATTAAAAAATAAGGGTTGATCGTAGAAGGGTGAAAATTGAGGATTGTATGTATTTTTGTATGTTGTATCATAAAAAAATATTTAAAAAAAAATTTCTAAAAAATAAAAAAATAAATTTAGGGTCCTGACACGTCGCGATTGAACTGACGACGTAACTTTGTAATGGCGTTGCAGTTACAATACAAATGTTTTTGCTGGTTGTTTACCGTTTTAACAATTAATGAGCATTAAAACAACATTATTATATCAATAATCAATGAATGTTATAATTTTGTGCCAAACTGAGTGTCAAATAACTTGGTAAACAATATTTTTCTAAATCTATACTGCGCTATTACAAGGTTATGTCAGCGCTTTATATTTGTAGTGCTGTGCTAACAATAACAGGCAATAATAGTATCGTAATCTGTCCTTATACAGTTATACTTTATAAAATAATACGTTTTGTTTTTCTTTTTAAGAATTTGAAAATAATGGACTATAAGATAACTTTTATGAAATATAAAAATAAAACTACGACCAAACCGAACGCGCGAAAGAAAGTAGCATTTTTATATTTAGGTTGAAAATGGTAACCCCAAATGGCGTTATGGGCCGCCATTTTGTGACGCTAAAACAGTCGTCTGTTGTCGTTTCGTGCGCATAGACCACTTTCTTCAAGTGTTTTAGACCTGTTTTTATTTGATTACCCGGCTTTCGTTTAATGGACTGTTTCTGCTTTTCAAACTGACATCGGCGCTAAATCGGACTTCGATTGTGTTTTGTATAGCGTTCTTTTTACTTTTGGTGCATAATAGTGCCTAAACGTGGACAAACATTGAAAAGTGGAGCCCGTGAGTTAATCATCAAGCTGCAAGATTACTTTGAGCGGGAGCGGCAAAATTGCGGACCCCTGGTACCTGTCGAACAAGTACAAGAACGCGTCTCTCAGGTCTAATATTTTACGTACTCCGAAGAAGAAACGTAGAACTAAACCCGTGACAGATATTGACACCTTTGACGCCGATGCAATCAGAAATCATATATATGGTTACTATTCCAGAAATGAATATCTCAACAGGAAGAAGCTTTTGGCATCGTTAAGAGAAGCTGGACCGTTTAGCGGGGGTAAAACTGCTTTAACCAAAATCTTAAAAGATATTGGTTTTTCATATAAAAAAACAGACAAAAGAAAAATTTTATTAGAACGATACGACATAATTTTAAAACGGATATTTTTTTTGAGAGAAGCAATAAAAATTGATAACTGGGATAATGTCGTGTTCATTGAATTGAGACATAGCTTAACGCCAATCACACGGTTTCCCGTTCTTGGACGGATGATACACAAGCGTCGACGTCGAAAGTACCAATGGGTAAGGGGGCCCGTCTGATAATATGCCACGCAGGTTCTGCAAAATACGGCTTTGTGGAGAACGCGTTACTGGCATTTCAATCAAAAACCACAAATGACTACCACGAGGAAATGAATGCCACTACATTTAAAGAGTGGTTCCAGAAAGTGCTTTTGCCCAGCCTACCAGAGCCTTCTGTAATATTCGTGGATAATGCTTCCTATCACTCGGTTCAAATACAGAAACCACCTACCCAAGCTAATAAAAAAGAAGAAATGGTGGCTTGGTTACAAGCAAAAGGCATTGACGCAAATATGCAGATGCTAAAAGCAAAGCTATTTAAATTAGTTAAAGAAAATAAAGCGGCAAATGTGCGATACGAAATTGATGAACTGGCTCTGGAGTACGGTCATCGCGTTCTAAGAATTCCACCGTATCATTGCCAATATAACGCGATCGAGCTAATCTGGGCTCAAATAAAAGGTTACGCCGCCCGCCACAAGACTTCCCCGCCATTCAGCACGAAAAATATGATGACCCTATTAAAAGAAGCCTGCGGGGAAGTCACAAGAGATGACTGGGCAAAGGTTGTTGAGAAGACTAAAAACCTGATTTTGGAACATTTTGACCCAGATATCAGGATTGATTCTGTTATTGATAATAATATATTATTATACTTATACATGTAGGCGAAGATGATGATGAAGACTCCTCCTCAAGCCAATCGGAATCTGATTAATATTCTGTACGCACATTCAATTCAATGTACTTTATTGCATAGAAATACAGATTGTAACTTTGTAACAAAGAATAAATAAAACAATTTTAATATATGAATATTACCTTTTTTTGGTTTCCACTTAAATAACTAAAATATAAATTTTAAATGATTCCGCCAATTTAAAACGAAAATAATCTTAAAAATAATGCGGCGGTTCATTTTGGAGGAACGGTAACGAACTCAGTGTTATGTTGTGTCCATCACTAGTCGTGACTAACTGATAGGTGTAAGGAACGCATTCTCTGAACGGCCGAAGTATAGCGAATGTTATGGAACTTTTCAGGGTTCCGTACCCAAAGGGTAAAACGGGACCCGATTACTAAGACTCCGCTGTTTGTCTGTCTGTCTGTCTGTCTGTCCGTCTGTCTCTGGGCTGTATCTCATAAACCGTGATAGTTACATAATTGAAAGTTTGAAATTTTCACAGATGGTGTATTTCTGTTGCCGCTAGAACAAAATACAAAAAAAAGTTAAAAATTAAAGGGGGTCCCCAAACAAAAAACGTGTTTTTTAGTATAACGCCATTTATAAAGGTCTAGGTGTCATCTGTGGGTGTTAACAACGCCTTCGTGTTTGTTAAGCTAACAACCTTTATAATTAGTTTCGGCAAAATGACATAGATGGCGTGGCGCTAGTAAACGAGCCCCGTCTTTCTAGATCGCGGTGACGAAATTCTCCGTGAATTCGTATACCAAACAAAATGTTCTTGGTAATATCAATTTATAGAATATAAGGTTGAAACTCTGTTATGTTTCGTATTGTACTGTAGTACGTAACCCTCCCTAATACCGAGTTCACACCAGGCGATTCTAGTCGTTCAACTTCCTAGGGATGTACTTGTTTTTCGATTCCAAGTACTTTTAGTATCGCTACTTTATAGCCATGTGCAAACCATATCCTTAAAGAGAAAAGATAGATACGTATCATTTTGAACAAAAGATATATATATATATCTTTTATATCTCTATATCCCTAATAACTCTGTGACGCTACGCTTCCTGTCCATTACATAGATGGTTATATGTTTACATCTCCCTTATTCTAACTCCGTGACGCTCTCTTTTTGACGCATATAGAGTTATATGCATCTCGCTTACTCTAACTCCTTTACCCTCTCTTTTTAACGCATACAGAGTTATATGCATCTCGCTTACTCGAACTCCTTTACGCTCTCTTTTTAACGCATAGAGAGTTATATGCATCTCGCTTGCGTTGAAGATATAAAAGAGCTAAAGAGATGGTGGTGAAATGTAAGATATACGGATATAATCTTTGGTTTAAGGAGATATAAATCTTTTTAGTTAATCACTCCTGAGTTACACACGTCTACTACTTTAGAATCGATACTAAGTAAGTACCGGTTATAAGTACTCGTTTCGTTCTCAATTATTTGTTTTGGAAGAACATTTAGGCTGGCATTATACAGCGATAATAGGGTTTCTAATGAAACTATTTGATTTGCTAATCAAGCGCGATTTAATCGATAAAAAATATCGTTTGGGTATTTTTTGTAACTCGTATCGTACATCCCTAGGAAGTTGAATCGCCTGGTCTGAACCTGGTATAAGTGTGCGACGCGACGCAACTCTGACTCGCACTTAGCCAGTTTTTTTTTATATTCTCATCCTTTTCCCGTCTATACGCTAACTCTTATCTCCATCCTTGTCTATCACTCACAAGAAGATATCGGCATACTCACACATGTCTGAAACACTTTGGCGGTGAATATAAATAATTAGAATTAGGAGAGGTCTCTTCGTTTTGTATCCATTTTTCTGTAGAGTATTTATTTTTGTAGTATTCTGGTTCCTGAAATAAAAATAAATAGTTACACACAAACCAAAATCGTGCCGACGGGATTCGAAACCCAAATAGTTGTCTCAATGCATAATTGGTTAAAATGCAATACATTCGTTTCGTCATATTGATAGGATCGTACTTTGGCTTAGCTGATCACAGATCCTGGGTATCCTTCGCAGGAGGCTTGATTCTCGTGGGTATGGCGAAATTTTGTAACAATGTACAAAAATATAAAGTAAGTAAAACTTAAAACACATAAACTTTAAAAAGAAATTATTTATTTCTGTTCTCGAAATTGTTCATAGAGAATATGAAATCAGAAATCAGAAATCAGAATATTTATTAACCATTATTATAACATGTACATTATAACATGTACATTATTATAACATGTACATTATTATAACATGTACATTATATTAGGCACGTCGTTTACATAATTATTAAAAAATTGCATTAATTATCATCTGATTGTAACTTATTATGAAAAAGATAACAAAATAATTAACATAACATACCAATATTAGTCATTTGTGCACGCAATTTTCATGTCTGATGTTGAAGGAATTTTCATTCAGCTTCATTGTCATAAATTCATTAATACTATAAAATGCATTGTTTGTAAAAAATAGTTTGATTTTGATTTCAGATGATAAGTCAGGCATTGGTAATTTGGTGATACTAGTTGATATGATAAATTTTCATCCACGATCAATATCATATAATTCATATTTAAAAAGAATCCTTTTTCATTATTTAAATGATACATCTATAAGGAAGGATACATCAAGGATACATATAGATATATCTACGAATCATACAAATATAGATTCATTTTCATCCACATCTTGCAATCTTAAAAAAGAAGTTTCATCCACTACAGTTTTATCCGCTACCAAGTTTCATCCACTGTCACGTTTGATCTTAAATCGATTTTTTTATCTTATAGGTTAGTGTTTGACCACTATCGCACCTGTTGGTAAGTGATGATGCGGTCGAGGATGGTAGCACGCTAGGCCTAGAATGGGAACTGGCTCTCAAGGACAGCTGCTGAAACACATTAGATGTTTGGCGACAGATTTTCTAACTTGAGGGTGGTAGCTGGCCAGGCGGACACTAGATAGTGTCCTACCACCATGCGGGAGTGGGGGTTTCTTAACGACGTTTTTCCTTCACCGGAGGGCCACTGTGAAAAGCGCACATACATTTTTCGATAGAAAAATCCATTGGTGCACGGCGGGGATTGAACTCGGTACCTCTGGCATCAAAGCCCACCATTCTCCCACTTACAGCACCGGGCCTTCATTTAATTATTGTATCAATTGGTTTACCTACCTCCCGCTCCCAAGGCGCGGTGTGACAGTGAGCGCAGTCAGTACGTAGGTTCGTGTCGCTCGATTCTGAACTCTCTGGCGGTGATATATACATTTCTTCTAGTAGAGGAAGCCAGCCTAACGCTGATACTTCCGAGTCGCTTACCGGTGAACCGCGAAGGTCGATTATCTGAAAATAATTAATATTTAGTTAAAAAACTAAAACAACCGACTCCCATGCCCCGCGAGTCAATTTCAGTAGCAAGTATTGAGACGTTTATCGTCATATCTCTGGAGATACTTATCAGATCTCGATGAAATTACAATGGGACCACCTCGGGAATGTACCCTACCAATTAAAAAAAGAATCATTCGAATCGGTTCGCAATTGACGACGTAATCGCGTAACATACATAAAAAAAATATCATACAGACGAATTGAGAACCTCTTTCTTTTCGAAAGTCAGTTGATAAACAAGATTTTGATGTATATATATATATAACACACACAAATCACTGAAAAACCACTTTAAAGTTTAAAAGCTTATAAAGTTTAAGGAAATTGATTTTCATTTTAGTAAAATGTAATCTAATTAAAAATGAAATATTGTAAAATCTACCCATTAATATATTCTATATTTTAGATTTATAATTGTACAATTATTACAATAATAAATACAGATTGTATATTAGGCATCAAACTGAGTCCTCTAGCTAGACGGCAGATATCTGGTATCCTACACCACGGGCCTTTGAGCCTAGTTTAGGTACCAGGGATTCGTTAAGTCATTTATATCCGATCCGATCCGAGTTCAAAGTGCCGTGCACCAATGGATGATTCTATCGAAAAATGTATGTGCGCTTTGCACGGTGGCCTTCCGGTGAAGGAAAAACATCGTTAAGAAACCAACAACCCCCGCATGGTGGTAGGACACTATCTAGTGTCCGCCTGGCCAGAAAATCGGTCGCCAAAAACATCTAATGTATTCCGGCAGCTATCCTTGAGAGCCAGTTCCCATTCTAGGTCTAGCGTGCTAACCATCTTCGACCGCATCATCACTTACCAACAGGTGAGATAGTGGTCAAACGCAAGACTATAAGATGTATAAAAAAAAACTGTGAAGGCTATTAAAAAAAACAAACTAAACTGAAAAAACTCGCAAGTCTTACCTTAAGCGCCTTAAACCCGTATCTAGTAGAAAGCGACGCGTAAGCTACAAACTCGCACAACCTGCGGCAACGTTGTAACACCAGTCGAGTCAGTAGAGGCAACTTGCTGAGTGGTAACATACAGTCGGGTTCTAGCCAGTCACACTCCGATACATCTACGTCCTGCAATATATACATAGACACGTGATGAAATGTATAAAAGAAGGAAAAAAAGAAAAAGAAATAAACTAGAAGGAAAATAAGATATATACATAGAAACATGATGAAAAGAAGGAAGATAAGAATAATGAAAAATGAAGGAAAATAGTAAAAAAGAAATGAAGAGCATAATTTCACCATTCGCATTGAGATATCTCTGTCGTGGTCTTACATTATCGTGATACAATAGAAAAGCAAAAAGTTATATGTATATGTAAAGTGTTATAGAAAGATCGAAGAAAGAGAAGAAGGAATGCAGCAAATATAGAGAAGGTTACAGTAAAGAAGAGTAATATTATAGAAACGAATGGATATACAGAGAGAAGAAAAAAGAAGGAACATCAAAAAAAGAAGGAAAATAAGAAGAACAGAAAGCAAGACCATAATTTTGCCACTCGCACTGAGATATCTCTAACGTGGAAATTAGGTTACATTATTGTGACACTAGAGAAAAGAAGAAACAGGGAAGGAGGAAGCAGAATAGAAAAAAATTGCACGTTGCTTCACAGCAGCTGTTACCCTGAGACAAAAGATGTTACGTTTTACATGTTTGTAACTTCATATGAAGTCAGTCAGTATTTTGTTTTTTTGTTATAATATAAGGTAACAGGACAAGCACGACGCTCGCCTGATGGTAAGCGATGACGTCTACCTATTACAGATACAGCGGCATGAAACATTCTGAACTGCCAGAATTTTGCATGTCACTGCACTGCGCCTGTTACCTCGAGACATAAAGATGTTAAGTCTCACGTGTCCTGTAATTTCACTGGACACTTTGCTATTTCAAGCGAAAAACATTCCGATTTCACGGCTGAATGATTGGCAAAGAGGTGGTACCGCCCCAGGCGGACTAGCAGAAAGTCCTACCACTATAATTAAGATAGTTTAAAAACTAAACCAACCGATTTCCATGCCCCGCGAGTCACTTTCAGTAGCAAGTTTGCGACGTTTATCGTCATATCTCTGGAGATACTTACATACAGATGAATCGAGAACCTCCTTCTTTTTGGAAATCGGTTGATAAAATATAGCACAAACTTACCTCCAAAAGTGGTAGTCTCTCTTGTATCATGGCAAGAAATGAGTTCTGCAAATTGTAGCACTTCGTTCCGAGCAGGGACAGTTTTTTCAATGTTTTCGGAAACATTGACAAATTTATCTAAAAAGGGAAATGTAATTATATTTTTAAAACAATACTTATCAGTTATTAATGTTAATTAATCTTGATAAAACGATAGTTTAAGTATTGCGTTAATTAGTGTGAATGGGCCAGCCGGTAGAGGCCGACCTAGGAGAACGTATCACGACCAGATCGGAGACATTTTAAAGAAAGGCCAAGTCAAAAGTACCTATAACCGGCGAGCATGTATGAAGGCGCTCATGAAAGTTGAAGAAGCGAAAGACGTACTCGTATGTCAGGATCGTAGCATGTGGAAAGACGTAGTGCCTGCTTATCTCAACGGGAAAAGGCGTGATTTTAAATATGTGTTACCGGAAATGTATGTAATCCGTCTTTGTATACAATTGCTAGGAAATGTATGATTTTTTTTTATACGTTATGGGCTAGCGTTTGACCACTATCTCACCTGTTGGTAAGTGATGATGCGGTCGAAGATGGTAAGCACGCTAGGCCTAGAATGGGAACTGGCTCTCAAGGATAGCTGCCGGAACACATTAGATGTTTGGTGACAGATTTTCTAACTTGAGGGTGGTAGCTGGCCAGGCGGACACCAGATAGTGTCCTACCACCATGCGGAGGTTGTTGGTTTCTTAACGATGTTTTTCCTTCACCGGAGGGCCACTGTGAAGAGCGCACATAAATTTTTCGATAGAAAAATCCATTGGTGCACGGCGGTTTGAACTCGGTACCTCTGGCATCAGAGGCAAGCGTTCTCCCGATTGCGCCACCGGGCCTGTAATTCCTAAAATCGCACGGAATTGTGTAAAACAAATTATATTAGACACATTTCCTAGGAAAATTATACATTTCCTAAATAGCAATCAGAAATGTAAAATATTTGAGATATCAATGGGTACGCGGGGTTAGGTTAGGTTGTTGTTGTTGTCTCAACGAGTGATTATTCTCATTTTAACAACGTGTTTTATTACAGAAAGCATTATTTTTATAAATTTCCTAATCTGATGAATGTATGTATGTATGATACTAATCAGATCTAGATAAAATTTAAAATTAAACAAATCATACATAATCAAGCATTAAATCATGCTTATGAAAAAAATATCATTTAAATTGGTACACAATTGACAGAGTAGGTAATAACGTAACAAACTTACAATAAGATCGTTTAAAAAACTAAAATAACCGACTTCAAATGCCGCGCTATTAATTTTCAGTACCAAGTTTGAGGTGTTTATCTCCATATCTCTGGAGATCTGAAGATAATTGAGACTTCTTTCTTAGTCTCCCTAAGTCTCGTCAAGTATCACTTAGTCTCGCTAAATCTCACTGATTCTCGCTAAATCTCACTGAGTCTCGCTAAGTTTCACTGAGTCTCGCTAAGTCTCACTGAGTCTCGCTAAGTCTCACTGAGTCTCGCCAAGTCTCAAAAGATCTCGCCAAATAACTCACCTTTTTACAATCAAACACGCAGTACTCCATCGACAGCTCTGTGAGATTAGTACACAGCTCCGTGAGTCGAGTCAGCGCCGCGACACTGAAAGTGACTTGAGGGCCTTTACAGTTCGGCTCCTCCGGGATATACGCCTTGACTGAGGGATGGCCATGTCGTGATGCGTTAGATAAATCTATTAAGTCGTACGGAGGGCGTTCCAGTGAATCTTCTATCAGTGGCACAGGCCTGCAATTCAAAATAAGTTTTTTTTTTTTTAATCTTATAGGGTAGCGTTTGACCACCATCTCACCTGTTGGTAGGTGATGATGCGGTCGAAGATGGTAAGCACGCTAGGTCTAGACTGGGAACTGGCTTTCAAGGATAGCTGCCGAAACACATTAGATGTTTGGCGACAGATTTTCTAACTTGAGGGTGGTAGCTGGCCAGGCGGACACTAGATAGTGTCCTACCATGCAAAATATATTATAATAGTTATTTATGATACTAGTGCGGTAAGTTGGTTTTTACAAACGAGTAGACGAATGTAAGCCCGAGACTAAGTCGAGGGTTTACCATAGGCACGAGTTTGTTGAAACCAATATCCGCACGAGTGTCATACAATATTTTTCAACAAAATTGCGTGAAAACACTACAATTGGTTATATATACTATACGATACTTCGCACCGTGGCTTAATTGGCAAAGCACCGGAACATGTTATTCCGGAGGTTGCGGGTTCAAGTCCCGTCGGTACGATGAAATTTTGGATTGTGTTTAACAATTTAGCAAGTTCCTCAGTGGTGGTGAAATATTATTCCAACACTTCGTTGCGGCGTAGCGGAAACTGCCTCTGAAAGCAGCTGTGCTATGGTGGGTCGTCAAAAGCTGCGCTGCGCACTGCCGGGTGCCTTGTGACCTGCGGCTAGACGCCCATGACGATTTCTCATAAAGATAGAGAGGTGATTTTAATTTAATCACGCCAAAAAGAAGAGAGAAAAAGAAGCCAAGCTTATGCCGATGCTTCATCTTCAATATGGACTGTCTATTAAGATACGGGGTAACATGAGCTCTCAACGGAATATCGAAGCAGAAACGTGCACTGGCAATCTGCACTCGTTGAATGAGTTTTTGTGTCCTTGCTAGCAAGCGCGGATCAAAAACTGTGTACATATAATTGAGTTTGGATAAAATTAGTGACTCCGTCAATTGAATGCGCAACCGCTCATTTAAATATGGTCTTATTACGGCAACCAACATAGCGAGTGTGTATATAAACTTACCGCCTTCCGTTTCCTTGTGACGCCGAAGGTTCCCCGGATTTAGAATCACCACATCTACAAGATTTAGCTTCTGGAACAAGAAAAAGTCGTCTATTCAATTCACAGGATAATTTTAAGATCATCGTTATCTAACTAATATTATAAAGGCGAAGGTTTGTGAGTGTGTATGTGTGATACTTCTTCACGCTAAAACTACAGAACCGATTGAGCTGAAATTTGGTATGTAGATAGCCTAGACCCTGGAATAACACATAGGGTACTATATATCCCGATATTCCCACGGGGACGATGTCTACGCGGGTAAAACCGCGGTACACAGCTAGAATTACAAAAGATTACAAACATTTGATTTCCGAACGTCTTTCAGATTTTTTTTGCTATAATTTCATCAACCGACTGAGGTTTTCAATTCATCAGTATATATTAGTTTTGTATGTATGTTACGCGATTACTCCGTCAATTGTGAACCGATTCGAATTATTCTTTTTGTAATCGGTAGGGTACGTTTCCGAGGTGGTCTCATTGTAATTTCATCGAGATCTGATAAGTATCTCCAGAGATATGACGATAAACGTCACACAGTTGCTACTGAATTTGACTCGCGGGGCATGGAAGTCGGTTGTTTTAGTTTTTAAACTATCTTAATTTAGTTATTATTATTTGATGTTATAGCAACCATTATAATACACACTGTAAGCAAATTTCAAGTCTCTATATACAACGGTTTGTACGATCGAGCATAAAACGCCTGAAAAAAACACGTTTCTTGTATGGGGACCCCTTTTTATTTTTAATTTTTAACTTTATTATGTTTTTAGTATTTTTTATTATAGCGGCTACACTAATACATACTGTGTGAAGATTTCAAGTCTCTATCTACACTAATATTATAAAGAGGAAAACTTTGTTTGTTTGGTTGTAATGAATAGGCTCAAAAACTACTGGACCGTTTTTAAAAATTCTTTTACCATTCGAAAGCCCCTGTATCCACGAGTTAAATATGCTACATTTTATTTTGGAAATAAATAGGGTTCCGTAAGATATTTGGGTTTTAGCAAAACAACGTTTGAAGGTTAGCTAGTCTATTATATGGTTCATAAGTTCAAGCAAAAAACGCCGAAAAAAACACGTTCCTTGTATGGGGCCCTCTTTAATATATATATTTTTTTTCTTTTTATATATCTTATAGTTTAGCGTTTGACCACTATCTCACCTGTTGGTAAGTGATGATGCGGTCGAAGATGGTAAGCACGCTAGGTCTAGAATGGGAACTGGCTCCACGGCATCAAAGCCGACCGTTCTCCCGATTACGCCAGCGGGCCCTCATAGTATATTATACTATGAGGGCCCGGTACTACCGGTACATACTTTATAGTATTTGTTGTTAAAACCCCCATAGTAATACATATTTCGTGAAAATTTCAAGTATCTGCCAATTACGAAGATAGATAGATTTTATTAATCACCATTTACAAAAAGAATAAACTGGCCAAGTGCAAGTCGGACTCGCACTCGTAGGGTTCCGTAACACAGTTAAGTATTCCATAACTATGATTTTTCGCAACTATAAAATTAACTTTGTTTTTCATAGTGTTTGTATGAAAAACAAAGTTATCTTTGCGGTCGCCATATCTCTAAAACTGCTGACTGTATCTCGTTCAAACCAATTTTCGTTGTTAGTTTTTATTGAGATCTACAGAATATATTTTTTTTAGATTTTTCACTCCTATACTTTAAAAGTTAGAGAGGGGGGGGGACACATTTTACCACTTAAGACGCGCCTATCTTTCAAATGACTGACTTTGAGAAAAAAATATTTAAGAAACCCCAATGTCATTTTCAAAGACCTATAGACCCATAGACACAAATAGGTTTGAAGAAAAAAAAAATTTGTTTCAGTTCCATGTATGGGATTCCCTTAAACTTATATATTATTTATTTTTGTATAAAAATCGGAAAGCGGTTCACAGAATACATCTATCTACTAAGTTTCAATTCTGTAGTCCTAACAGTTTCGGAATAAAATGGCTGTGACATACGGACGGATGGACAGACAGACATGACTAATCTATAAGGGTTCCGTTTTTTGCCATTCGGCTACGGAACCCTAAAAATGCTAAAACTAGAAACACACATTTTAAATGGTGTCAATTGGCGGTATTATCGCTCATAGCGATCTCTTCCAGACAACTTTAGATAACATTTGTCTAAGTATTGAAACATGCACTGGGTTGCGGGTGCACGTAATGGTACGGTTGGCAACCCTACATTAATCAGGGGAATTAAACATGTGTTTTAAGGGTTTAGGGGTATTCAGAGACACGAAAAAATGAGAATTTTCAGTAATTTTTTTTTGCTATTAAATCATGTTATTTTACAAAAGTAATAATATTATTATTATACAATGCTTTGACTTGAAGTCACGAAAATTTGAGAAAAAAAATATTTATAATTTCCAAAGTTATAGCTGTCTGTGTTGACCCAGTTTCAAAAAAAGGTCCTTGCGGTGACCATCATAAGTCCTTGAAGATTCATCAAAAATCAATGAAACAAAAAAATAATTATGGATAGATAATCTTGTGCCTGACCGAAGCTTTTTTTTCATAATTAACAAAATGGCGGTCTCTGGATTTTTTTTTGCAGATTTTCGGCAAAAAACCTACATTTAATGGTTTATAAAAAATCGAAGTTTAAAAAAAAACTTCGATCAGGCACTAGCTTTTTATGTTGCCTAAAACCTGTATAAGTTTCATTCAAATCTATTGAGCGGTTTTTGAGTTACAGTGGTCATATATATCAACATAGTTTTGAGAAAAACACATTTACCTGCTCCCGAGCGTTTTGGAGTGCCCGAGCGCTCTTTGTTATTTGTCGAATAACTCGAAAAGTAATTATCAGATCAACTTCAAATTTTCAGAGAATATTTTTATCGAAAATGCAAAAGGAAAAATGATTTTTTGAAAATCCTGACTACCCATAACCCCTACCTGCTCCCGAGCGTTTTGAAGTGCCCGAGCGCTCTTTGTTATTTGTCGAATAACTCTAAAAGTAATTATCGGATCAACTTCAAATTTTCAGAGAATATTTTTAAGATTAACACTTAAAGAAAATGCAAAAACAAAAATAAAATCCTGATTACCCCTAACCACAGTAAATACATAACAGTAGGTTATCTAAGGCCGCCCGCCGAGTTATTTGCCTACTCTTGCGTTGATCCCCAGGGTTGTCACTTTTACTTTTAGTTAATATTTTCGAACAAGCAGCACTTGATCTAAATTTATGCAATAAAAAGCATATTATGATTGAATATTTTACCAATTTATAAATTTAGTAAAAATAAAAAGCCTTTATTCACATAACATTTATTATATTATGTTACAAATTTGATACCGATAAAAAAAATCTCCGGTTTCTGCACGTCCGGAACGCTTTATTATTATTTGTTAATGTAAAGTAAATTCTCATTCTTATATAAAACTAGAAGTCCCCGCGGCTTCGCCCGCGTTAAAAACTCCTTTCATTTACTTAAAACTTTTCTTTTGTAAAAACGATTCTATCATTAAAGACATCAAATAAGAATTAGCCAAATCGGTTCACCTGTTTTCATGTTATCGCGTGACGAAGACAAATCAGGATTCATATTTATATAACCCGAAAAACCCAAAAAAGCGCAATTCGAAACAATATTGATTTTCAGACTTATTTACCCCAGTTCACTCTCATGGGGTGGCATTTAGAAAAAGTCTGGAACTCGTATTTACTTATTTATTTACAGAAGTACTTGTGTGAAATGTCGAATAAAATGACTATCCAAACATTAAACCCTCGCTTCATCCCTTGAAGAGTGAATTTTGTAAAATCCTTTCTTAGCGGATACCTACGTCAAAATTACTATCTAGATGCCAAATATCAGCGCAATCCGAAACAATATTGATTTCACACTTTGTTGCCCCACTTCACCCTTTTAGGAATAGAATTTCAAAAAGCCTGAAACACGTATTTACTTGTTTATTTACTAAACTACTTGTGTGAAGTTTCGAATGTAAAAGATGATCTATTCTTGTTTCTCCATACAAACTTTGAACCCTCGTTTCATCCTCTTCAGGGATGAATTTTGGAAAACCTTTCTCAGAGGGAACTAACGTCGTAATTAATAACTATCTGCATGCCAAATTTCAGCGCAATCCGAAACAATATTGATTTTCACACTTTATTACCCCATTTCACCCTCTTAGGGGTGGATTTTCAAAAAAACCTGAAACACGTAATTACTTATTTTTTTACTGGAGCACTTGTGTGAAGTTTGGGATAGAAAAGACTATCTAATCTTGTTTCTCCATACAAACTTTGAACCCCCATTTCATCCCCTTAAGGGGTGAATTTTGGAAAATCCTTTCTTAGTACACCTTTGCGTACTAAGACAAATATACCCTCCAAATTTCAAGTCTCTACGACCAGTGGTTTAGGCTGTGCGTTGTCTGTCAGTGAGTCAGTATGTCAGGACAAAGATTCTTATAGTATTAGATTTTTGTAGAAAGCTTTTAGGAATGAGCAAATTTCGATCTTTGCCGTAATTCCTGTAATGGGTGTATCTAGATTCTACACTTAAATTACAAGCTCGTTAAGCAAGCTCAGTAGGAACTATGAAGAATGATTAGTCCGGGTTTGCGAAATCGTTATTGAGGCACCCGAAAACACTACAATATTTTTTTCCCCTTTTTGAAGTCATGATACTCGTAATAATTAATATTATGGTAAGTGGCCGGCGAGAGTTGACGAATGCGAGCGGTCATGTAACGTACGCACGTGCTCACAGTCGCGCTGCACAGCCCGTACTGCCGCCACCTTATTCCCCCATATATTATGCTAGCGTATGCGTGAAATCGCGTGCCGACACGGCGCGCGGCGCGCACTCACACATTCAAACCGAGAGCGGCACGTTTGTATGAAGATATTTTACTGTTATGTATTTACTGTGCCGTAACCCTTAAGTGTGACGTTCGACGTATAGATGAAAGCTGAAAGGCTCAATACCTTTGTTTTTTTTTTGTAAATTCAAATCAATAAGTTATGTTTCTGTTAAATCTTCTTATATATAAAAACTAGAAGTGCCCCGCGGCTTCGCCCGCGTTAAAAACTTATTTTATTTACTTAAAACTTTTATTTTTAACCGACTTCAAAAAAAGGAGGTTTCTCAATTCGTATATTTTTTTTTTATGTTTGTTCGCGGATAACTTCGTCATTTATGAACCGATTTTGATTATTATTTTTTTGTTCGAAAGGAGATATTCCAAGTGTGGTAACATGGTAATTTTATTGAGGTCTGAGAAGTATCTCCAGAGATATTGAGATACACATCTCAAAATTGGTACTGAAAATGAATAGCGCGGCATTGAAGTCGGTTCTTTTTTAGTTTTTAAATGATATTATGTAAAAACGATTCTATCATTAAAGACATCAAATAAGAATTAGCCACATCGGTTCATCCGTTTTCATGTTATCGCGTGACTAAGGCAGTTCGGGTTTCATATTTATATAACGCGAAAAACCCAAATTTTCATACTTTGTTACCTACCCCATTTCGAAAAATCCTACAACACGTACTTTATCTCATCTTGTTTCGCCATACAAACTTTGAATCCCATTCCGTATCCGGGAGGAATTTTTGAAAATCCTTTTTGAGCGGATACCTACGTCATAATTACTATCTGGATTCAAAATTTCAGCGCAATCCGAAACAATATTGATTTTTAGACTTTGTTACCCCAGTTTATCCTCTTAGGGTGGCATTTTGAAAAAGTCTGAAACTTGTATTTACTTATTTATTTACAGAAGTACTTGCGTGAATGTCGAATAAAATAACAATCCAAACTTTGAACCCCCGCTTCATCCCCTAGAAGAGTGAATTTTAGAAAAATATTTCTTAGCGGATACCTAAGTAAAAGTAACTATCTGCATGTCAAATTTTAGCGCAATCCGAAACAATATTGATTTCAGACTTTGTTACCCCACTTCACCCTTTTAGGGGTGGAATTCCGAAAGAGCCTGAAACACGTATTTACTTATTTTTTTACTGGAGCACTTGTATGAAGTTTCGAATAGAAAATACTACCTAATCTTGTTTCTAGATACAAACTTTGAACCCCCGTTTCATCCCCTTCAGGAGTGAATTTTGGAAAATCGTTTCTCAGAAGGAACTAACGTCGTAATAACTATCTGCATGCCAAATTTCAGCGCAATACGAAACAGTATTGATTTTCACACTTTGTTACCCCATTTCACCCTCTTTGGGGTGGAATTAAAAAAACCTGAATCACGTATTTACTTATTTTTTTACTGGAGTTTTTTTATGAAGTTTCGAATAGAAAATACTATCTAATCTTGTTTCTTCATACAAACTTTGAACCCCCGTTTCATCCCCTTCAGGGGTGAATTTTGGAAAATCCTTTCTCAGATGTAACTAACGTCGTAATAACTATCTGTATGCCAAATTTCAGCGCAATCCGAAACAATATTGAACTTCACACTTTGTTACCCCATTTAACCCTCTTAAGGGTGGAATTTCAGAAAAACCTGAAACGTATTTACTTTTTTTTACTGAAGCATTTGTGTGAAGTTTCGGATAGAAATGACTATCTAATATTGTTTCTCCCAACAAACTTTGAACCCCCATTTAATCCCCTTAAGGGGTGAATTTGGGAAAAATCCTTTCTTAGTACAACACCCTTACGTACTAAGACAAATATGCCCTCCAAATTTCAAGTCTCTACGACCATCGGTTTAGGCTGTGCGTTGTCTGTCAGTCAGTCAGTCAGTCAGTCAGTCAGTATGTCAGGACAAAGATTCTTACATATTAGATGAATCCCAATTGCCCTTGGTCACTGCATCACGCGTGAACGGCTGGACCGATTTCGCTAATTCTTTTTTTGTTGTGTTTTTTATCATCAGGCGATGGTTTATGAAAAAAAAATTAAAATAAATAAAAGTTGTTTTTAACGCAGGCGAAGCTGCGGGGGCACAGCTAATCTATAATATTATTGATATGATCTATTTAATGTTACTTGACGTATGTAAGTGCAATTTTTTATTTGCCCATATACTGCATAAATGCTTTTACTTGACTTGAGTTGACAACCATGATATAGATACAGCCGGTAAAGTGCGGACGGACAGACAGACAGACAAGTCTCAGTAATAGGGTTCCTTTGGTACCCTTTCGGTACTAGTACGGTCTAGGACAAAATCGTAGAGACGAGGTGGTGGAAAACTGACTTTAAACTAATCCAGCCTCGGAATCACAGATATTGTTTAATTACTAGTACGCTACGTAGGCTACTCTGTATTTTCAACCTACGTCCAAAAAGGAGGAGGCTCTCAATTCGTCTGTGTTTTTTTATTTTTTGTAGGTATTTTACGCGATTACTCCGTCAGTTGTGAACCGATTCGAATGTCTCTTATTTTAATCGGTAGGGTACGTTTCCGAGGTGCTCCCATTGTAATTTCATCGACATCTGATAAGTATCTCAAGAGATTTGACGATAAATGTCTCAAACTTGCTACTGAAACTGACTCGCACGGCATGGAAGTCGGTTGTTTTTGTGTTTAAACTATCTTCATTATTTTAGCATATTATTACAAGAAGTAGCTTACAAAGAAACCACTAGTCTGTGCAAAAAGAACCGTCGCAGAAATTGAGGGCGCGCGTGTTGATGGTACTAATTTACTGTTTTTGTTGCGTTGACAACATTGCTCTGTCATTGCCAATACGACTAAAAATGTTTGATACATTGGTAGGTTCCTACTCTTATCATCATCGTGTGCTACTAGGTAGGTATGTACCTTCCTTCCTTACCTTTGAATGTTAGTTTATCGTAACGCCACGACGATTCTCTTTTTACAGACTCTAGCAAGGAGAAAATCTGCCACCATAACCTTACACTGTTCTGTCAGCACAGAGCTCTTGAGAGTCAGACCATCCTCGACCACATCATTGCTTACCACTATTCGAGACAGTGGTCTAACACGACCCTGTCAAATATAAAATAATTAAGATAAAAACTAAAACAACCGACTTCCATGCCCCGCGAGTCAATTGTAGTAGCAAGTTTGAGACGTTTATCGTCATATCTCTAGAGATAATTATCAGATCTCGATGAAATTACAATGGGACCAACTCGGAAACGTACCCTACCGATTACAAAGAGAATCATTTGAATCGGTTCACAATTGACGGAGTAGTCGCGTAACATACAAACAAAAAAAACAGACGAATTGAGAACCACCTTCTTTTTGGGAAGTCGGTTGATAAAATAATACATAGACCAACCATACTAATCGACATTCTACAGGCAAAGCCAAAACGATAAAGTACTATTTAATATTACCTTCTATTGGATTTTCATCAAATGTATGGCCCAAGCATCTGTAACAAAGAAAAATTAATATAAAACTTTCAAAGGGTGTGTTCAGTAAAATAACAGGGTTTACACTGGCTGAAACCATTTATTATTTATAGCCATTATTTTTCTATTTATTGTCCAGTAGAGACCGACCTAGGCGAACGTATCACGACCAGATCAGAGACGTTTTAAAGAAAGGCCAAGCCAAAATTAATTTATTAAGTCATTAATTCACCGCCATTGAAAATTGAATGGGACAACCTCGGAAACGTACCCTACCGATTAAAAAAAATAAAAAAGATTCCGACGAATTGAGAACCTTCTCCTTTTTTTTGTGAAGTCGGTTAAAAAAAGAATCATTCGAATCGGTTCACAATTGACGCAGTAATCACGTAACAAACATACAAAAAAAAACCCAGACGAATTGAGAACCTCCTTTTTGGAAGTCTGTTTATTGCACTCTGTTGGATTGCACTCTGCGGAAGTCAGTTTATTGTTTATGCACATATTGGTAAATATAGCAAAAAGCACATATTGGTAAATATAGCAAAAAGCACATATTGGTAAATATAGCAAAAAGCACATATTGGTAAATATAGCAAAAAGCACATATTGGTAAATATAGCAAAAAGCACATATTGGTAAATATAGCAAAAAGCACATATTGGTAAATATAGCAAAATGCACATATTGGTAAATATAGCAAACATTTTGCTACTCTTAACTCATCTTAAAATATGAGTATAAACTCAACTTGTAATGTATATGTTACCGGAAATGTATGTAATCCGTCATCACAACAAATACATTTTTATTTTTATTATATGTATATAGTATTAGTTTAGATGAAGGTACATATATACAACTTCAAAATAAATTAAACTATTAACTGAGAATAAATGAAATGTTATAAATAAAAATTAAAGTAGTTATAAATAAATAATAAACTGGCCAAGTGCAAGTCGGAATCGCACTAGTAGGGTTCCGTACCACACTACAGTATTTTATAAGATCGAGCAAAAAATACCACTATCATTTTTCGCCAGCAAAAAATAATAATTTATAAACATTTTATTTCTTATAACGCCATCTAACGTCTAACAAAGGTGTTAGGGATCGACATTTTAATATAACGCCATCTATGGGACGTTTACCTAACTAAGCGTTCATAGATGGCGTGAAATGCTGAAAAAAACACGTTTCTTGTAGGGGGACCCGATATTATTTTTAACTTTATTCTGTTTTTAGTATTTGTTGTTATAGCGGCAACAGCAATACATCATTTGTGAAATTTTCAACTGTCTTAACTATCACGGTTCATGAGATACAGCCTGGTGACAGACTGACAAACAGACAGACAGACAGACGGACAGCGGAGTCTTAGTAATAGGGTCCCGTTTTACCCTTTGGGTACGGAACCCTAAAAACAGAACCTAGGTTGCAGCTGTCTGCCGGTAACGTTCCCAAAAAGCTAGCGACGTTACCTCGTTGAATTGCTAGGCTAATCCGTTGGCCGAGGTAAGCGCCAGGTCTTTGCGTCTATTAAGCGTCTGGACAGCGTCCTTTACAAAACCCCGGGCATTGTATACAATTCCTAGGAAATGTATGTAATTCCTAAAATCACACGGAAATGTGTAAAACAAATTATATTAGACACATTTCCTAGGAAATGTATACATTTCCTAAATAGCAATCGGAAATGTAAAATATTTGAGATATCAATACGCGGGTACGCGGGGTTAGGTTTTTTTTTATAAAAAAAAAGGTTAGGTTAGGTTGTTGTGATTGATTTACGAGTCATTATTCTCATTTTAACAACTTGTTTTATTACAGAAAGCATTATTTTTATACATTTCCTAATCCGATATTGGAATTATATACAATTTCTAGGAATTTTACACATTTCCTAGGACATTTATATAGTAAATAGTTTTTTAAATAATATTTTATACATTTTTGTAAATTGTTAAACACAATCCAAAATTTCATCGTACCAACGGGAACCCGCAACCTCCGGAATAACATGTTCCGGTGCTTTGCATTGGCAAAGCTTAATTGTAAGCCACGGTGCGAAGTATCGTTACGACGAAATTAGTGGATTGCATTTATTAACCCAATTATGCATTGGTGGCGCCATCTATGACTGCTTATTACGTAAGTTAATCATTCGGAAGAAATCATTACAGTTTTCAAATCAGACGAGAGATGTTGCACTGCGTAAATCAAATATTATGTTTCTTTGAAGTGTTTCACACTTTATATTTTTGTAAATTGTTAAACACAATCCAAAATTTCATCGTACCGACGGGACTTGAACCCGCAACCTCCGGAATAACATGTTCCGGTGCTTTGCCAATTAAGCCACGGTGCGAAGTATCGTTACGACGAAATTAGTGGATTGCATTTATTAACCCAATTATGCATTGGTGGCGCCATCTATGACTGCTTATTACGTAAGTTAATCATTCGGAAGAAATCATTACAGTTTTCAAATCAGACGAGAGATGTTGCACTGCGTAAATCAAATATTATGTTTCTTTGAAGTGTTTCACACTTTATATTTTTGTAAATACATTTCCGGTAACATATACACATAATCATCGTCATTACTATCAGTACCCTTAGTACGAGTTTTCATACCAAACTCGATATCGTATATCGAACAAATTTTGTATGAAAGAATCAAGAATCAAAGCATTTATTCAGTATGTAGGCAGTATAAATATACGCACATATACACGTCAAAATCATAAATCATAACCAATTATCAAGTAAACATAGCAAAAGCAGAATTTAACACTTTGAATTAGAAAAAAAAAAAGTAATGAACCATTCAGCTGTCATACAATCGTTTACGTCAGAATATTTAAAAAAAATTAAAGTAGGTTAAAACCAACCATACATGTAACTGTGTGTTTCAGTACTTCAGACAATTTTCATATAAAAAAAAATAAAAAAAGTGAAATAGTGAAACACAACATAGAGAAACGCATACCGATCACAGTACATATCATGATCCAAATGGAACTGATAGTCCGTCTGTCAGCTGCATAATATTGTTTAAATAAAAATAAAAATGGCAAGCCTAGAAAGAAAATCTGCGGACAAAAGGGGAAAACTGAATGGCTGTTGAATCTACCGGTGTTTCGGAAATACTCCCATCAGAGAAGAAACACCAAGAAACTCTATGGGGCTTGTCTTGTCATTTTATCTTCTTTTTTTTTTTAAATTAATTGTACATGTCAGCTTTAAAATGTTAACAATATATTAATAATTATAATACAATTTATATTTGTTCTTGGAACTTGGGGCATTCAGGCCATGCATTTTTGTCATCCATATAGTCACCTATTGTATAGTATGATTTTTTCATCAAATTGGATTTTACATAGATTTTAAATTTGCTCATAGGCAATTGATCAATATTTTTAGGTAGCTTATTGTAAAAGCGTACACAGTTCCCCATGAATGAACCACTAACTTTCTGCAGTCTGAAATTAGGTATAATTAATCTATTTTTATGTCTTGTATTAAAATTATGTACATCAGACCTTTTCTTATAATCATTTATATTCTTACGTATGAACATAATATTTTCATAAATATATTGACATGCCACTGTTAGAATTTTAATTTCCTTAAACTTTTCACGAAGTGAATCTCGCGACCTCATACTATATATAGAGCGAATAGCTCGTTTCTGCAAAACAAATATTGATTGGATTTCAGCGGCTTTCCCCCACAATAAAATGCCATAAGACATTATACTGTGGAAGTAGCTGAAATAGACCAATCTTGCAGTGGCTTCGTCCGTTAAAAATCTAATTTTACGTACTGCGTATGCAGCGGAGCTTAACCTTCCTGCTAGAACCGATATTTGAGAACCCCATTGAAGCTTTGAATCCAGGGTGATGCCCAAGAATGTTGTGGATTCAACAAGTTCTAATGGTTCATCATTTATTAATTTACTTCTATTTAGGATACCCTTTTTTACATTTGGTAGAGAGAAATTAATACATTTAGTTTTTTTTGCGTTTAACAATAAGTTATTGGTTGTAAACCAATTCAGAACCTGTGTTATTGATTTGTTTACATCGTCAAAGTTAGGTGTAGTCCTATCTATTTTGAATATCAAGGAAGTATCATCTGCGAACAAAACAATATCACATAGGTTCTGTACGAATGACGGTAAATCATTGATATAAACTAGAAATAAAAAAGGTCCTAGGATCGATCCCTGCGGGACTCCCATTTTTATGAGGGATCCAGATGACCTGACGCCATTGACTTCAACCATCTGTGTTCTATTACAGAGGTATGATGATACCAGATCAAGTGCCTTACCTTCAACACCGTAGTATTTTAATTTGTAAATTAGTGTTTCATGACAGACACAATCAAATGCTTTTGATAGGTCACAGAACACGCCAATAGCATCTTGTGCTTTCTCCCATGCATCAAATATATGTTTAAGAAGACCTATTCCTGCATCAGTAGTAGAACGCCCTTTAGTAAATCCAAATTGTTTGCTATTTAATAGATCATTCATGTTAAAATGTGTTAAAAGCTGGTCTAATATTACTTTTTCAAAAATTTTACTCAATGCCGGTAGTATAGAGATTGGTCTATAGTTAGATGGATCATTTTTGTTTACTGATTTGAATAAAGGAATCAATTTACTTTTTTTCATTAAATCCGGGAAGACACCTTGATCAACGCATCTGTTAAAAATAAAAGCTAAGTATGGGCTAATAACAGTAATAATGTACCGACCGACCGCTACTATTACTCCCGTATTGTGCGTGAAGCGGTAGAAATAAAGAAGCATCCCAATTTCAACCGGGAGGATGGATTTAGGTTGGCCGCAACATGGAACCCTGTGATTAGCAAGTGTTCGAATCAAAGATCAAAGCAGCAAAAATCTGCCGATATTGTCAGTGTTGTGTGTCGCAATGGCAACTCTGATAAAAATTAAAAATTAAATTAATTGAGGGTAGTTTCCAACGATCTCTCCTATAAATAGCGGTGCGGACACTCACAACATTCAGTCGTCTCGTGACCACGATCAATGCAACTTGGTCGAAACGTCGAGTAGATAAGATTTATGTTTTAGGCGCGATAAGTCCCGTATTTAATTATTTATAACTGGATATTTCGGTTTAATATTTCGGTTAAATATTCAGTTGGATATTTCAGTTAAAACATTTCAGTTAAACATTTCAGTTAAATATTCGGTTAAAGTATTTTAGTTAAATGTTTCAGTTAAATATTTCAGTTAAATATTTCGGTTAAATATTTCTGTTAAATATTTCAGTTAAATATTTCGGTTAAATATTTCGGTTAAATATTTCAGTTTAATATTTCAGTTAAATGTTTCGGTTAAATATTTCAGTTAAAAAGTTTCAATTAAAAAGTTTCAGATCAGTTGAAAGTTTCAGTTAAAAGTTTCAGTTGAACATTTCAGTTAAACATTTCGGTTAAATGTTCGGTTAAGTGTTTCAGGTGGCTGGGAGTGGAGCTCGTGGTGCGTGCGGGTGCAGTGGGTGGCAGAGCATCGCAGGTCGTTGTCCCTGGTGCACGCGCCGACTTGCTGCGTCGCTGCCTTCGCTCGACGACGCTGCGACTGCCGGCTCCGTCGCTCCCAACTCAACAACACATCCATAGCGGACTACCAACTATTTCATGTTTCAGGTGGCTGGGAGTGGAGCTCGTGGTGCGTGCGGATGCAGTGGGTGGCAGAGCATCGCAGGTCGTTGTCCCTGGTGCACGCGCCGACTTGCTGCGTCGCTGCCTTCACTCGACGACGCTGCGGCTGCCGACTCCGTCGCTCCCAACTCGTTTCACTTTAATGTTTCAGTTAGATGTTTATGTTGAATGTTTTGGTTGAATATTTCAGTTGAGTGTTTCGGTTAAATATTACAGTTAAATATTTCAGTTAGATATTTTATTTATAACTAAGTAATAATGTAATTGAGAACTGTGGTTGACATTCCCCACAGGTCCTCGGTTTTCTTTTGTTTGAGCATTTTAAATGTTTTCACAATTGAGTCTGCAGTTACGTGTTTGAACTGGAACAAGGTATCACATTTATTTACACACTTTGATAATATAGAATAAGCATCAGCGGGACTAGAATTTATGGACTGAGTGGTAGTAATGGGTACTTGAGAGAAGAACTTATCAAATGTATTGGCAACCTCATTACTATCCATAATTAATTTATTGTTAACTTTTAAGATGATCTTACTGTCTCTTTGTTTTATTTTTCCAGTTTCAGTATTGATGATTTTCCATGTTGTTTTTATTTTATCATCAGCATGCTTAATTTTTCTACTAAAATGCAAAGATTTTGCTGTCTGACAAACCACTTTAAAAGTTTTGGAATATAGTTTTAAGTGATTTATGAATTTAGTATTGTGTAAATTAATTTGTTTTTGTGAGTATAAGTTGTACAAATTATTTCTACTTTTGTAAATACCAGGAGTAGCCCAGTCATCGAACCGAATTTTCCCAGCTCTTGTAATAGTTTTAAATTTAAAAATATTATTGAACTCTGCACCCAACATTTGAGATAAAGTGCTGTATAGGTCATCGGGATCCTCAGAAAATATTAGGTTCATTAGTTGCTTGTCAATGATATCCACAAACTGTTCAACCCGATTGGTTGTAATGGGCCTGTGTGTGTATTCTTGACCTTTGGTGGATGTTTTACATGAAAATGTGGCACTCTGTCCCAGATGGTCGGAGCCAAGTTTATCAAAGGTTGCAATTTTCTCAGGTTCACAGTTGCAAAACACATTGAACACATTGAAACACATTGAAAACACATTGAAAAACAGTACAGCGCCTCTCGTGGTTACTACACTTCACTAAATTTATACCAATCAGGGAGCTAGAATAAGTCGAAAACTTTGTGAGATCTGTCAAAAGCGTTTACGATGAAAACTCGTACTAAGGGTACAGCTTATCTCCGTCCACTGCTGGACATAGGCCTCACCTATGGCACGCCATTGAGCTCGATCTTCAGCTCTTTGTAAACATTAAAGCAGTGTTTTTCAACCTTTTTCATGACGCGACCCCCTTAGTATGAAAAAAAAATTCACGACCCCCTTCGCTCACGTGGCCTACAGGAAAGAAATTACATATTTTTCTTTAGAAACAAATATTATATGCGCTCTCACTCCCTCTCAATTACAACACTTACAAATGCTCTTCAATTAATATTTTCCTAGTAAAAGTATATTTTCATACTTTTTTTTTTCTTTAACTGAGGTTTCGCGACCCCCTTATAGTGGCTTCGCGATCACCTAGGGGGTCGCGATCCACACGTTGAAAAACACTGCACTAAACAATAAACACATAGTACACTGTTATTGTTATTTTCTCTGTTATTATTAATTTATGTTATTGTATAGATCTATTTTTAACCGACTTCACAAAAAAGGAGGAGGTTCTCAATTCGTCGGTTTTTTTTTTAATGTATGTTCACCGATTACTCGAAGATGCCTGAACCGGTTTGGAAAATTCTTAATTGTTTTGTTTCAAAGGGTACCCTTTCCAGGTAGTCCCATTTAAATTTTAACGAAATCGGCTGAGCCGTTTTTAATGTATCTACATTTGTATTACGATGCATTTATTTATCTCGGCGACTTACTGCTAACTACGGGCACAGATTATGTAATAGTTACTGTGTCTACTGGCTACTTTGACTAACGCAACGTTTAAAGAAGAACTGACTTTAAACGTTGCGTTAGTCAAAGTAGCCAGTAGAAGTTCTTTTAGTTTTTTAAACGATCTTAAATCATATTTACGTTATTGTTATCGGCGTCGTCCTACTCCCGGTCTCAGGCATTCTAAAAATCAGCGTCTTGGTTTTTAGGGATCCAAAAATCTGGACATTTGTGCTGAGACTGGTGTGTTTCAGCACCTCATATTGTATACCTTTTTTGTTTTTATTTTAGTTCGTTTTTTGTCAAAATGTCAAATATCTTCATATCATCTCTGTAACTTGAGGACGGCTGAATAAATGATTTATCAATCTTTCTTTCTTCTTTCTTTACATTTTATCAATTATAAAATTTGTTACATTTGCATTTTTAGTACATAATTTGTATGAACGTAATGATGTACTCACTATTTGTAATTAAATTTTTAAAAAAAATTACATACCATGTGGTAGGATACAGGGCTCCGTTCACGACCTACGCTCGGAGTACAACCTGTGCAACCAAACACTCTAACCTCTCTCTCTAACTCGTTTAGCGAATGTGACATACAACCTGTGCAACCAAACACTCTAAGGGTACGTACGCACTAATCGGTTTGCCGCAACGCGGCTGCCCGTTCGGTTAGCTGCAAGACGCGGTTGCAACTGCGGTTATCCGGGCGGCGGCTAGCCGTAACGGCAACCGGAAAGTGCGGATAGGATAACGTTGCGGTTTCATCGACCCATTTCGAAGATGGACGCTGAAGAAGTCGCGGCTATTTATTATATTTACTTGCGCTATATAAAGAGAAAGAAACAAAGAAAAAGGTACTACCAAAGGTACCGTTTTTAGCGCGTCAGTAGGTAGGTACACACGTGCGCCGTCAGTGGCGGTCGACCGCAAACTACTAACCGCGTAGTGGGTATAGCAACCGTCCGGATGACCGTCAATCGGGCCGCAGCGCTGCGAGCGACCGCAACGGTTGAGCGGCAGCCGCATGACAGTGCGCATAAATACTAATTTTTTATACATTATTTTGACTGCGGTTAACCGGACGGTTGACCGCTTTCCGGCTATCCACATAGTGCGTACAGAGCCTTACCTCTCTCTCTAACTCGTTTACCGAATGTGACGCTCTGAGGTCGTGAACGGGGTTAGAGCTCGGTTTCGAGTTTGGTTGCACTCCGAGCGTAGGTCGTGAAAGCACCCCAGTAGTACTATTTTAATTATTTTAAGACCACTTTGACCTATAGTCGCAATTAATAAATGAATATATGAAATATTTGCACTATAAAACTCACCCAGCGTCCTCTCTAGCGTACTTAGCATACCCACACACCCGCAGCGCGGTAGTGTGTGAGTTGAGCGCGTGTGTGAGTAGCCAGCGAATACGCAATCTGCCATAGAGGTCGTTGCCTGCATCCACATGTTGCCATAGTGTGCGGTCCAGTACTAATGTGCCAAGGCGAGGGCACGTGCTGAGAAAATAACAGAAACATTTACTTCATTATACAGATACTGACAGTCATCAATCAGAGATCGTCATTTTCACCATCTCTTTAAAGAGCCCGGCGGCGTAATCGGGAGAACGGTCGGCTTTGATGCCGTGGTACCGAGTTCAAACCCTGCCGTGCACCAATGGATTTTTCCGGCGTAATCGGGAGAACGGTCGGCTTTGATGCCGTGGTACCGAGTTCAAACCCTGCCGTGCACCAATGGATTTTTCCGGCGTAATCGGGAGAACGGTCGGCTTTGATGCCGTGATACCGAGTTCAAACCCTGCCGTGCACCAATGGATTATTCTATCGAAAAATTTATGTGCGCTTCTCACAGTGGCCCTCCGGTGAAGGAAAACATCGTTAAGAAACCAACAATCCCCGCATGGTGGTAGGACACTATCTAGTGTCCGCCTGGCCTGCTACCACCCTCAAGTCACCAAACATCTAACGTGTTCCGGCAGCTATCCTTAAACCAGTTCCCATTCTAGGCCTAGCGTGCTTACCATCTTCGACCGCGTCATCAGTTACCAACAGTTGAGACAGTGGTCAAACGCTAGCCTATAAGATATTAAAAAAACTCTAATAACACCCTCATCCTACAAATAAATCATAAGTCAGGAACTTCGAGCATTTACCAATGGAGATGTTAACGTTGTTATCCGCAAACATTTTTTTCTGCCGATACTTACGGGGGACGAGGTAAACACGCATTGCACACACACAAATCACTCACTTTAACGATCCCGCACACTAGCTTGAAACACGCACACAGTATTAAAATACAGCGTACTTACGCACGATCATACAGCCAAAAATTGCTATATGGCCAGCAGAGGGGTACGCCTTGCGTTAACATCTCCTTTGGTAAATGCTCGAAGGTCAGGAACTCTAATTCAGAACAAATTCCACACAAAAAGTGGCCCTCCTTCAAACTAAAACGATGTAGATTCAAAATAAGAATCACTTTCGAAATTACAAATGATTGGCTTGGAGATTGATTTAAATTCGGAACGAAAGCAGGGATTGGTTCGTGCATGTGCTGCAATGTCTGTTATTATGACAATGGAGTCAAACAAGACAAACGGCCGACTAATGAGGCGCTGGACACGACTTTTAACCCCGCCTGCTTGGACACGACTTTTGTTGGGTTATTTTTATAATGCAGTTACTTTTCCTGACTTATGATTTATTCGTAGCCCTCACCACTGGAAGCGTTATGCCAGTGACCCAAAGCCATGCTACGCATCATTAAGGAGCTGGGGTGGCTTGGGTAATCGCTGACAGGTGGAAATTCACAATACACCCCAAGTGGGACGTTAGTGCAGGTCTTATCACCTCCATCACTAATTTGAATTAGTATTATACAGAGATTTGTGAAGTTTTGTGAGGTTAACAGAAAGAGCAGTGTAGAATTATAAGTAGAAGCTTTATTTTAGAGACATTATCCAATCTTTAGAAAGAATTGTATTTTGGTAAAAATCTACTTGTCATATATTTTTCCATTGAGACAGATCTGTCATCCGTACTTAATCTATAGAGCACAGAAAGTAGGTTTCATATCTCAACAGATTTGTTATTTCATTACATTAATTTGCAAAACGCTAAGTAAACACATACATTAATCTTTTATTTACTTATAGAATAGATAGGATTTCTCTTCGCCAAAATTTTGCAGATGACAATCCTGACACCTTGGTCTTCTGTCAACGGCCGATGTTTTACCTGTCCAGATTAGCGAAGCTATCCATACTCATATTATAAAAAGTTTTGTAACTCTATCACTCTGTCAATCTGTCTGTTTGTTACCTAATCACGCCTAAACGGACGATCAGATTTTACTGAAATTTAACAAGGAGATACTTTATAGCATGTGGATGAACATAGGCTATAAATTCTTGGTGTACGTGAATGAAGTCGCAGGTATCAGCTAGTACTGTATAAATAAAATAAAGGATATTTTCTAATACTCACTACCCCAAAGCCTTGAGATCCATGGGAGAGCAATGCTTCAAGATATATAGGAGTACATCATCTGACAGATCCAGAAGATCGACAGCCGGGTTTGTAGCCTCAGCTGGGGGTTCCTTCGCTGCCTCTGGGAAATAAATTTTATGAATTTATTTAAAAGGTTGTGTTACGTCATCTATTACAGATAAAGCTTCCACAGACAAATATATCGCAGATGTTCTAGCATTCGGTAGTAAGTTCAAGTACATGAAAGTGCACTCATTTACAAAAATCACAATGATATTAAATAATACATATTGTTTAAAAAAACTAAAAATACCCTAGTCCAGCTAGCCCGGCTTTTGGAGCTCAGTTTTTCTAAATATCGTGCCATCAGGACTACAGAATAAAAGGTTCTATTTCCATTTGCGACTCCATACTTGTGCAAAACAGGCGTTTTTGCAGTTGCAGTAATAAAGAACATGTATAGTAGAGCTATTCTGTAAGCTCGTTTATACATCTCAAAAGCGGAATCTGCAGTGAGATTTGAAGTTCGTAATACAAAATTCATATCTCACCGTGGATTCCACTTCTGGCCACCACAGGTCAAAAATAGACAATAAAATAGAGAATATAATCTAATCAAGAAGAGAGAATAAAATGAGAGTGGCAATTTTCAAATTGGAGCCCAATTTTGAGAAGCTTTGCTCAGAAAAGCAAGCCACATCCTTCTCTTTGACCAACTCCAACTCCAACCAACTCTTTGAGCCAACAGAATATCTCTATTCATTTTTACAAGCTTTATCTCTACTTCCCAGCAAATTTATTTATCCGTCACAAATCTTGCGATTGATTTTAGAGCGACTTCCAGGGGTTCGATTGAGCTGAAATTTGGCATACATGTGTAAATCGCGTGACAATGCAATATTATGATAACTTGGTGCTGATCTGATGATGGAGCTGGAAGGTGGCCAAAGGAACTCCTAAACTACACATGTTATACCCGTCGTGTTTGGGCTTGTTGGATTTGTCTTGACTTACTCTGGCCCTAGGTTATGTAAAAGCTTGGTTTAAAAAGGTTTTTTAAAATATTACTTGTTAGTCATATGCTTTGTTCTTATTTTCAATTAAATTATGATTGGTAAAAGTGGCAGGTATTTTTGGGAGGTGGGGTTTGGGGTGTCGTAAAAAAATGTCAAAATCTTAAGGGTGTCACAGTACAAAAAAGTTTGGGAAGCCCTGCCCTAGTCATTTTCATTAACAAGTTTGAGGTGTTAAGTCTGATGTATGTGTGAAGTTTTGTGAAGTTAACAGAAAGAGCAGTGTAGTGATGTATGTGTGAAGTTTTGTGAAGTTAACAGAAAGAGCAGTGTAGAGTTATAAGTAGAAGCTTTATTTTGGAGACAATATCTAATCTTTACTTAGGCTTAGTTGCACTATTTTACTTTAATTGTTAAACACAATTCAAAATTTCATCGTACCGACGGGACTTGAACCCGCAACCTCCGGAATAAAATGTTCCGGTGCTTAATTGGCAAAGCACTGGAACATGTTATTCCGGAGGTTGCGGGTTCAAGTCCCGTCGGTACGATGAAATTTTGAATTGTGTTTAACAATTTACAAAAATATAAAGTGTGAAACACTTCAAAGAAAACATATTATCTTACTTTAACCATAACTTCAACTATTAACCAGTGTTTTTATATGAATTTTGACAGATTTTTGACGTTTGTTATAGTTAAAGTAAGATGGTGCAACTCAGCCTTAATAAAGAATTGTATTTTAGTAAAAACAACTTGTCATATATTTTTCCATTGTGACAGATCTGTCATCCGTACTTAATCTATAGAGCACAGAAAGTAGGCTTCATATCTTACTAACTAACTTAACTACTTAATATCTTACTAACGTTACTAGCGTTGTAACTAGGTTTAATCTCGCATTTTTGCTCTCAGGGAGTGCAATTTCTGTACTTGTACTATTCATTATTCTGTGACTATATATACATAATATATTTTTTTATGTTTGTTCGCAGATATCATCGTCAATTTTTTGTTGGAAAAGAAATATCCCAATGGTGGTACCATAGTAATTTCATCGAGACCTGATAAGTATCTTCAGATATGGAGATAAACACCTCGAACTTGGTACTGAAAATTAAAAGCTTGAAGTTGAACCGACTTCAAATACGCTTTTAGTTTTTAAAGGATCTATTTTTATTAGCTGTACTATCTTGCTGCTCCAATCTTATTATTAACTAAATATTGTTTAAAGGTTTAGTAAAATAAACCACAAAAGTCATAGCCATTATTCTGTATGTAGGCAGTAGGTAGTATTGATTTAAGCACTTATACAAGTCAAAATTTATATCAACACAAATATTATAAATGTGTAAGTGAGTTTGTTTAGATCAGTGGTTCCTAATGTAGTCCACGAAAGGGTTCTAACTGACGAAACATTAATATGACATGAGCCGTTTGACCACTATGTAATGTAAATATATTTACTTCTGAACAAGGGCGTTGCCAAGAGGGGGCAGGGGGGGGCAGTTGCCTCCCCCTAGAGAGCAAATGTAGCTAGCCGCAAAGCAACCAAAGTGCAAGCAATTGACGCATCGCATGACAAAACGTAAATAAATTCAGAAGGCAAAGACTTCCAAAGTGTAACGCTTCATGCTCTCGGCATTCATATTTATTGTCCTCTATAATATTGCCCCATTGCCCCCCCCTTAGTCATAAGCTGGTGACGCCCTTGCATTTGAAGCAATAATAAACGAAAGCATATAAGAAAACATTAACAGATATCATCTGCAAATGTTAGCTAAGGAATTTAATTGTTACCAGAATATGTATTACTGTATTAGCAATACAGAAGAACCCTTTTGGATCGGGTGCTAGAGAAAATTAAAATAGAAACTGTAAGGACGCATATAAATCTAATTCGGAGGAGCAGTTATAAAAAAGTAATTTTAGTAAGTTACGAAAATTCTAGAAATGTCTAAAAAGCGTTATCTAATCCTTTTTTCAACAACTATTTTATTCGAGCCAAGATTCCTGACCATTACATACATATCCAGAAAACGATTGAAAGTAAGTGATGATATGCGTAGCAGGTTTGAGCTAAAACATCACCACAATTCAAGAATTTGTATGGAAGACATTAGCTCAATCTTATTGATGCGAGGTATGTTTTCCTCAGGCTATTCTGTCCAATTGCAGTGTCAAAGCCTCCTCTAAAAAAAACAATGGGTTGCATTCCGGGAGTGCCGGCAGAAATGAAAACTTGAACACGTCATTTTTTAATATTTTGGAATGACACCTCGCGCAAGCACCCTGCGCTCCGTCTTACGAATTTTCGATCAGGACACGTGACCTGACGCGAGTTTAACTTTTTTTACCCTCCCCAAAAAAAAGTGCACAACACCACTAAAAAAGTTTTTACTTCAAATACAAAATTATCTACTAAAAATTAGATTGATAGAGTTTATTTTTTACTTTGTGGTGCCTGCTGCTAATGATAAACTTAAAATGGTCCCTGGTCCCAAGAAGGTTGGGAACCACTGGCTTAGATGTTTGTTTGCCACTTCTTCACGGTCAAACAACTTGACCGATGTACCTGAAATTTTGCACAGGAATAGCTAGTACTATAGATTAGGCTATAGTATAATTTATAACGCGAGCGGAGCTGCGGGAGACTTCTAGTTAGAATCTAAACATAGCAAAAGCATCATTTAACGGTTTAAATTAAAAAAGCAGGATTTTTCTGAATAGAGTCACCTTCAATGTTTTTTTTCTACCCTAATTAAAATGTACAAGAATATATAGTTTTGTATTAAATAAGTACAATTTCCATTACTTTAAACATGAATTTAAAGATCATACCATCCTGTACGTATCCACTATCGTCCATTTCTCGTTTGGAATCGTTTCCTTCATTCAGGCTACTCATATTCGGTAAAATTCACTAAACAACACAAGATGACTGTCCGCTTTTACATCAATACATGTTCATGTTACACTTAGAACAAAGAAATCTTTGCAATACCAATGAATATGGCAATATCCGACCGAAATAATAAACAAGATGCTTTTTGGAATGATTCCAAAATTGCATCGCGTCCACCACAAACAAACAAAATCAAAAACCTAAAAAGTAAAAACACGAACGAAACTAAATGAATGGTCGGTTCTATACAAGGTACTCTGTGGTCGGTTCGGTAACACAGATTACTATATGAGTTCGTAATCGGTTTTATTCTATTGGTTCGGTCGAGATCGAACTCGAAGTAACCCCCTCCACAGATTACTATATCTCTGTAGTCTGTGATCGAAGACGATGACTTGACAATCACATGACACGGGTTTTTGATTGACAGCTATCGTAAAATCAACAAATAGCCGTTTGACAGCATTTCATCTGTAATTGTCTAAGGTTACCGGTTTTTTAGCTTATACATTTTCTAGAAAATATACTATTTATACTGAAGGTATTATGACTTGGACTAGACCTTGAATTAGACTTGACTCGAATGTGACTTTGACTCGACTTTACGACTTGAATATACGAAAACTTTATTATATTTGGATACTTTGACACTGGCTAAAAACACTAATCGTGTGGAGCCACGAGACGAAAGAAACTAAGAAAAAAGAACAATTTTGACACTTGATTGAATTGAGTTTGACATGACAAATTCAAAAAGTTCACATATATATAATCTGTGATTCAGTTCAATCTAATCAATTTCATTCCTCTCTTTCACCTTCACGTGTTTTCAACAAACATAAACTCTTGTTTTTATTTACGATTTACAATGGCTAAATCGATTCGGAGCAAGTGGAAGCGCAAATGCCGCAATATAAAACGGGAACGCTATGCCGTTAAGGAACTAGCCAGGCTGAAAAAAATGCTGGGCATAAAGGAGGAAGAGAAAACGTCGACTGAAAATGCTTCTCAAGATGAGGTTATGGATGCTGAACAAGTGATTTTCTTAGATGCTGGAGCAATAAAGAAGGATCAAGAAAAGAAAAATAAACGTAAGAAAAAAGGTAAAAAGGCGGAGGCAGAAGAACCCGATGAGGATGACGTCGAAATGAGTTCTGACGACGAAAAAATCGAGGTTGACGGTGAAAATGGAAAAACTCGCGTATTCAGCTCTAAAACACTAAAAGATCAAAACGGACAGTATCCAGTGTGGCTTCACAAGAGAAAAATCGCGAAAATCAATAAAATCGGCAAGAAAAATACCAAGAAACGATCCAAAAAGAGGAAGAGACTGTAGGGAATGGAGAAATGAATATTTTTGATAAGTCAACTAACATGTGTTAAACCTACTATTGGTATCGTAAACATCGCGCTAAACTTGACCGAACTTGAATGTTTCTTTTGTTTGTTGACCGTTGCAGAAAGGGTACTTACTGTACAATGAATTGGCCTCCAGGCTATCAAATAAGTAATTTATTTAGGGAAACCTAAATTGTACATATGCCTTATGCATGCAGAGCGAAAACTAAGCTTACTTTGTTTAGCTTAGCTTGCGCAGCTATGTTTGTAGTCTGTATACATGTACTCTGTGTCAGCTAAGCTAAACCAAGTTAGCATAGTTTTCATCGTAATGGACTTTAAACCAGTATTGGTTGATGTCATATAAAGTCTAAAAATTTTTGTTCATTCAATGCCGAACTCAAGCCAATTACAATATTGTTGGTATTTCACTGACTTGACTTTTTGCTAGCTAGCTTACAGAATTGTGAGTCCTACTATATGTGTATATATTTCTTGACTCAAAATATGTGTATATATTTCTTGACTCAAACTCATGCCGGACTGAGAACGGAAACTTATTACTCAAGAATTGGGTATTACTAGCCATGGGTAACTCAACAAATATGATTGAACCGCAGATCAGATCACAGCTCACGCACTTGAACCGAAGCTGCGAGCCGGCTCACAGGTCAGCTCAATTTGTAGTTATACGTATAGTACGCGTGAGTCGCGACTCGAGTGCAGGCTCAAGCGAGCTGCGTTCACATACTATTAAATGTAGTAACGTTACTGTTTAATGGTGTTATGAAACAGTTTTATAAAGCTGTAACCTTTGCATTGAATTTTGAAATTTAGTTTGTTGTTTTATGAACTAAAATAAAACGAACGTTTTTCTACTGATTTTTGCCTAAGCTATCTCAATAAATATATTTTTAGATTTTTTCTCATTTAGAGTAAAATACCCTATTGACAACTTAGCACTTACTATTGCGTTCCCCGAAACCCGAGTATTTAGTGTTCTGTCTGAGTTATTACGTTCCGAGCCGTGACTGTGAGTGTGAGCCGTCTAGTTTGCATTTGAGCTGCAACTCAGTGAACCAAGTATCTGTGATCTGAATATTTGAACCGGCTCTGACCTGAGTACACAAGTCTAGGTATTACTGAACTTGCGGTCACTCGGGTTTTTGGCACGAATATGCCTGCCTTTTTTATCATAGTCTGAGTTTCTTGACTACAGAGAATAATAGACCTTTTAAGTTCGCAAAGTTCATGCCTTTATGAACTTTTCCAGTTATGTATCATCCTACGTACGCAATCTTTAGAAGTACCAAGCAAGTTCATCAGCTATCCAAAATTAAATAAATAATAATAGAATGAAAGGAATACCAAGTGTAAAAGGTACAAAATAAATGAAATAACCACATAATAAAGACTTTATTATTTACAAAAAACTATTAACCTATTATTATAACTATTAATAATTTTGGTTATAACCTGGCCTATTATTATAACTATTAATAATTTTGGTTTCATCAGCTTTACCACAAAAACAATGTTTTATTACTCAACAATAATTATCGCTTTTTGATCTTTTTTTGTGGTAAAAGATGTTAACCCTCTGTGGCTTACTGCTTAGGGCTAGTTCACACCGCAACACGACGTGACAATGCTTCTTTTTTATATCACTCTCTTAATAAGTGTGTGCTGCGTCGCGGTCTGAAGTCTGAACTGACTCTTAGTTTCTACCAAAACAAAGAAGAAAATGAATTCTTCTCTTCTTTGGTAGAAACTAAATTATCTGTGCAAGTAACTAGATTTCGTTCCACTGCATGTTTTTTATAGTATCGAAATCCTATTGCCTAGCGCACATCTAGTGAGGCACAGCAGGGATACTAAGATAATTTAAATTAAGAAAATCTCTTCTGTAAGTGATGATATGGTCGAAGATGGTAAACTCGCTAAGGCCTAGAATACCTCTCAAAGGCTGTGTTTACATATTCTTACCTATGAGTAAGCCCTGCCTATGTTGTAAGTGACATGGCAAAGCCAGCATGAGCCGCGGCCATGTAGTTTCGGTTTCAACGACACAAATTAATACGAAAGATTAATATGTTTTGAAAATTATTTATAAATTACTAACTAATAACCCTCGACACAAATTAATCATAGCTAAGCATGAAAGATTAATAAGATTTGAAAATCATTTATAAATTACAAATGAATAAACCTCGACACAAATTAATCATAGTATTTAATTTTTTTTCATTTAACAATTTGTATACTGTAGTTCTACTCGTTATTTAGTGCATGCAGTCTTCATCTATAATTATAATAACATTTACCACTTTGTCTCAGAAAAATTATGTTTTAAGCACTTTGTAAATATGTATATTATGTTGACGATCAATAAATAAATAGCTAAGCATATGAAAGTTTAATAAGTTTTGAAAATTATTTACAAATTACATATAGTACATTAAATTCTCAGACCAAATAGACTTCTTATTTGGTCTGAGATTAAATTGATTTATTTATAAGTTGATCCCATATTTGATGAGTTTTAAGTTAATCAATTTTCAATACGCTTTTTTTACTCACAGGTTCCAGCTCTATGTGAGTGTAATACTTATACTAAAATAATAATTCTCTACACAAATTAATCAGAGCAATGCACACTACCTCAGAAACAAAAACAACCTGACTAAATCATTTTAGATTTACTTAAGACATATTATATGTACACAATGTTCAACGTATGACACATTTGTTTGAGGTGTAGTTAATGTAATTTTTGTTGGGTAGTTAGTATTTTGAAACTAAAATAATATTCCTCGACACAATTTCATCATAGCAATGCACACTGTCTCAGAAAGAAAAACAAACTAAAAAAATATTTTAGATTTACTATTCACTTATTAGGTACTTTTATAATCATAACTAAATCACAGTTTGTTTAGCTGTTTGTGAGGTACAATGCCTTATGCCACAGACAGACATAATATATACACAATTTTAAACTTTTAACACCCGTGTTTGCATCAGGGGATAAATGATGGAAGGTGGTTAGTTTTTTTTGAGGTAGTTAATATCATTTTTTTGGGTAGTTAGTATTACATTTTGTGAGGTAGTTCTTATATTGTTGTTGGGTATTTGGTATTTTTAACTAAAATAATAACCCTTAACACAAATTCATCATTCATTCATGATAATTTCATATATGCACATTGTCACATAAAAAAAACTAACAAAATTATTTTAAATTTACTATGCACTTATTACTTTTATAATCATAACTAAATCACAGTTTGTTTAGCTGTTTGAGAGCTACAATACCACAGGCAGACAAAATAATATAGACAATTTTAAACTTATTATAACACCCCTGCGTTTGCATCAAGGGTTAAACGATGGAATGTAGTTCGTTTTTTTGTGAGGTAGTCAATATAATTTTTGTTGGGTAGTTAGTATATATTTTTTTTAAAGCTTACTAGCAATGTGAGATGCACATTACTAGTATTCTTGTTAACCCCTCCAACTAAGCTAAATATGCTTGTGTCTGGAGTGGGTAACACGTCAATAGTGCAATGGTGGGGATCGAAATCACGACCTCTCGATCGCCACTCCGACACCTTAGCCATTGAGCTATTGTCGCTTCATTTTATTTGCTATTACATTCATTGAGGTAGTTAATATCATTTTTGTTAGGTAGTTCGTGAAACATTTTGTGCGGTAGTTATTATAATTTTTATCGGGTAGTTTGTATTAAATTTATAAGCTGGAATGAGGTTTGTATGTATTAGCACGTGTGAAAGCTTTATGAAGTTCCTCTTGATGCACGTCTGTATGTAAATGTCTCATTAATTGTACATTTTCGATGACTACATGGCAGATTGTGCAGAATGATGACTCATTGGATAACTGTAAACAAATAAAATAAAAGATTACTACTAATATTGTTTAAAATTTTTTACAAGGAACTGTCTTTACATTGGTGGTTTACAGTGGTGCAGTCGGAGAATAGTCGGCTTTGACATCAGGGTTCAAATTCCCCACAGTTCAAAAGTAGTTTAGTAGGCAAAATGCTTCAGTCTTGAGCATTGCCGCAAAGACACCAGTTTATCGATCTTTTATCGGATACATTTTGAAGACTGTGCCTTTCAATTGCACAAATTAATAGGGAATATGCATGTTTCACTCATTACATCCATATAATATAATAAAAAAATAAAATACTGCTGGAATTAGTCTACTTCTTTTTTAAATAAACATTTAAATATACAAATAAATTTGAGCAGTTTAAACGCCATCATTTCCCGGGCTCTTTGGTTGTGCATTGTGACGTCACGCACTTACGTCAGACACACGCCGCTTGAAGCAAACTAGCTTTTTTTTCTTTAACTAAGACTCCGCGCGATTATTGTACTTAGCCAATGGCATGTTTTTTATTAAATTATACAGTTTCTCTAATCTCGTACTCATTTTTATCTATATTAAATGGTTAGTAATAGACATTTCTGCACAATAATACGCGGAAAACACAATATTTGGAAATAAATACAATTAGACCACACCATACATTTATTTTTATGTTCCCGCGCTCAATGTTTCTATCACGTGGAGAAGTACATAATGACGTCAACTTTCGATTCGACCAATGGTGATCTGTTTTACAAACTTAAATTTCCCTCGCTTAAATTGCATTTTTAATTTATTATTTTAAGCAAATAAAATGGATTTAAATTAAAAAAAAAAAGGTTTTACATATAACTCCAGGACAACAAAGAATCGAAAAAAAATTATTTCCAATAAATCTGAGCTTCATGCATATTCCCTATTCCACCATCCCCCTTTTACCATCGTACTACCAGGTGCATGCACCATCTACGCATGTTTGATATTCCATTTTGTCATAAAAAGAGCTTTGCTTGAAGGAATGGAATTCCCTGCCAGAGTCTGTGTTTCCTGTTAAGTACAATCCGGGGGTCTTTAAATTGCGAGTCAACAGCAGGTACCTTCTAGGTAAGCGTGCTGCATCGTCGATCACATCTTCACTTAACATCAGGTGAGATAGGGGTCAAACGCTTGCTTATCACCTGTAAAAAAAATGTCCGAATGGACTTTTCCATTTCACAGATTTTTTTTATGAATGTGCCTTATTATTCAATATACTAACAGTGCCTCACGGTTTCACCCATGTAGTTCCTGTTCCCATGATAATATGGGGATAAATTATAGCCTATGTCACTTGCTGATAATGAAGCTTTACATAAGTAAAATAATTTTTGAAATCGGTCTAGTAGTGTTTGTGTTAAATTATTACAAACAAACAAACTGAAAAACCAAATATTTTCCACACGCAAAAAGGGCCCATAGACAGCCTAGTTGGGGAAAACAGCCTGCACACCAAGAACCAAATCTTCACTTTTTTTTTTTTTTTCTCGTCACAAAGGTACAGTTTACTTATTTAACATAGGATAATAAAAGTACATGAACAATAAATCTTTAAACTTATACTACTTTGTGAGAGCTGGCACCTGATGTAGGTTTTTGTAAAAAACCTGTATTACAGGTCGCCAGGCCCCCTCGTCGTATGTACATAATTGTAGATTATTGTGTAGGTTAGTCCTCTGTGGGAATGTGGGAGAATAAACATTATTACCATATAATTTAAACTTAGTAGAAGCTAGAACAGTAGTTAGAGCCTTTATATCTAAAACAAGGTTATATGATACCTTATAATTTATAATTATATACATATACAGCAGGGCCTCGATGATCCGAACACCGAAAATGTATACCCTGTTCGGATGCACGAAGCGTTCGGATTATAGTATGTTAAAATTTTGAAGGGGATTTTTCGAAATAAAACAAAAATATTTTACATAATAATGTGTTTATTGAAGTATGTACGTTAGATGTATCTTAGATACAATGCTATTAATCACACTTTTTTGTTCGATGTTGAGGCCATGATGCAAATTTGAGACGCCAACACAATAAAATGGCGGAAAGGTGCGCGGGCGGACGAAAAAGCGATACGTGTGTTATCTAAAACGCACTGCGTGGCACTGCAGGACAGAAACTGTGAGAAATGGAGGTTGCGCAGGGGTAAGAGGGGGTCGTTCGGATTATAGAGGCGTTCGGACGAGCTGGGGTACGGATTATCAAGGCCGTGCTGTATATTGTATATAAATTATATTATTTATGTATTTATAAATATTTATAACATAAGTTTGTAGATGCGTAGTGTGTGTGTGTGTGTGTGTGTCTTGTGCGTCTGTAACAAGTGTAAGAGAGACTTTATAATATTAGTTTAGTTAGATCCACCCAAGACTGTATGTGATAGAAAGGAGCTGGGATGCCTTGGGTAGCAATGGCAGGAGCAAATGCACAATACATGAGTAATAGACTTCAGTCAGTTGTCCCTTTAACCAATAGAATGATTTGTATAGAGAGCGGTAATAATAAATATTTATATCCACCTACAGTAACAAGCAAATATTTGAACTTTATAGAAAAAATGAGAGTAGTCAAATAAAGTTAACTTTAACTCCAAATTTCTCAAAAGCAAAATGAGGGTAGGTTAGATGAATACAATCAAAGGAGGATAGACGAAGAATTCTGTTTTAAAATTTAGTACAAAATGCTTTAGATTATATAATACCTATTATATGCATAGGTTAAATAGTTGAATATGCTACGCTACATACCTTTCTTATTAAATTCTCTGAATACGCTTCTTCATGAGGAGCCATTTCTAGCGCGCAAAGATGCGTCGATGAATTCTTATGTTCCTCTTTAAGACTAGACTGTAACTCCATTTCAACAGTGCAGAAAACACATTTGTACATCTCTCCAACTGTAATGATTCCGTGGTAAGCGTCAGAAGATACCACAAGCTTGTTTTTATCATTCAAAGTTATTATGAAATATTGTGATTCAGGCATGATATTTTTCTTCTTTTCGTGTTCGATAGCTTGGCGGGAAACGAACTTAGGCTGTCTTAGCGCTGGCACGGACATTTTAACAAATGTATTATCCAGCAAATTACTGTAATTGAAATAATAAGACAGTTTATTTCAGTTTGGATAATTTCTTTGCTGTATCTATATATTTTTAGTATTTTAAAACTTTCGCCAGTCATGTCAATTGTCATCTGTCAGTAAGTATTGTAAGTACAACGTCAGAGTAACAAACGTTTCCGTGTCCGGTAATCCAGACTAATATTATAAAGAGAAAACGTTTTTAAACGAGTTCAACTTTTGAGATGTCTAATCACGAAGCAGGTGCATCAGTTTCAATATCGCGGAAAATATCGTTTGCGCGAAGCAGAATTTCATACATTTAGGCAATATTTAAAGGAGAGCAATAAAAATCTACACTAGCGCCATCTCTGGGTTTCATTTGTCATTACTGTTACGAAAGTATCTGTCTGTCTGTCTGTGTCACTTTCACGCTAAAACTACTGCACCGATTTAAATGAAATTTGGTACACAGATAGTCTAGAACCTGAGAAAGGACATAGGCTACTTTTTAATGCGAAAAAAGGATTGTAAAGGCTTGAAAGGGGGGATGAAAAGTTGTATGGAAGTATCGTCATTTTCAAAGCTAGAAGCTTGAAACTTATTTCTTAGACTGTTGTTTCGATATAAATACATTTGACATTCAAAGTTTGTAAAAGTTTTACCCTCAAGGGTGTAAAATAACAATAGGGGATGAAAGTTTGTATGGAAATATGTAAGGTTTATGTGAATGTTCTACTGAACCGATTTAAATGGAATTTGGTACACAGATAGTCTAGAGCCTGAGAAAGGACATATAGTTTTTAATGCGAAAAGAGGGTTGTAAGGTGTTGAAAGGGGGGAGGAAATGTTGTATGGAAGTATCGTCATTTTTAGAGCTGGAAGCTTAAAACTTATTATTTAGGCTGTTGATTCGATATAAATAAATATGTCATTCAAAGTTTGTGAGGGGGAAGGGGGAGTGGAGAGGGAGTGTAGGGGAGGGGAGGGGGAGTGGACGGGGATGGTAGGGGAGTGGAGGGGAGGGGGAGTGGTGGGGGAGGGGAGGTGAGCTGGAGGGGAGGGGATGGGGATGTGGAAGTGAGGGTAAGGGGGAGGGGAGGGGAAGGGGAGGGGAGTGGGGGAGCGCAAGGGGAGGGGCAGGGGAGGGGAGGTGAAGGGGGAAGGGGAGGTGAGGGAAGGGGAGCGGGAAGGGAGTGGGAGGGGACGGGAGGTGGAGGGGCAGGGGAGGGGAGGAGAGGGGAGGGAAGGGGGAATTGAGGGGAAGGGAAGGGGCAGTGTAGGGAAGGGGAAGGGGAGGGGAGGGTAAGTGAGGGGCGGGGGAAGGGGGAATAGCGTGGCGAAGTGCGGTGCGGTATATTTGGGATACGTATGTGTTTTATTAGTTAATGCTACCCATAGACACTATTCCACGCGGACGAAGTCGCGGGTACAGCTAGTTAGTGATATGATAATGGTATTTTGCCAAAGACCTTACTATATTAAACATGACTGCGTTCTGAACCGTAAAACCGGCCCACATGAGACCAACCTTAAAAGTTTGTTCCTTTCTTTTGAGGTGACCACAAGTTTAGGAATGTCGAGAACCTACTTATACAATATGTTATAGGCAAAACATAATGTATTTACACATTAATTAATTAGTTTCTTTCTTTTCTAAAATTCACTGTTTTTCTGGATAATAGTGGAAAAAATGTTTCTATTCAAATTACTAAAACGTAAATAACTATTAGTACAATTTATTATTAAAACTTGTTCTTTATATGAAAACTATTACTAGGTATATGTACATTGAATAATTAAACAACCGAAACAAATAAAAATATATATTATGATTTATGAATCAAAACTTTATTTCTCTTATACATAACTAAATCATACAGTTATTGTACATTGTTACACACAATCCAAAATTTCATCGTATCGACGGGATTCGAACCCGCACCCTCCTGGGAAATATGCCCAGGGTCTCTGACCAACTAAGCCACGGTACGAATCTATCGACATAGTAAAGATAATAATACTACGAACTATCGATACGACGAAATTAATGGAATATATCTCACCCCATTATGGTGGCGCCATCTATGATAACTATTAGTAGTAAATATATATTTTTAATTTTTGACGTAATGTCGTCCGATACTCAATATGTTTGAGCATTAAAGCTTTTGCATACGTTTTATGTCTCATAGTCAAAAAATTCTGCGAAATGATTTTAATGGTGGTAGGACACTACCACCTGGCCAGTTACCACCCTCAAGTTGGAAAATCTGTCACCATAACATCGATTATGTTCCGGCAGCTATCCTTGGGAGCCAGTTCTCATTCTAGGCCTAGCGCGCTACGATCCTCGACCGCATCATCACTTACCAACAGGTGAGCTAGTTGTAAAACGCTACCTAGCCTTTCTGATATTTATTTAAAAAAAATTAAAATCTGAGATTCTTTTCTGAAGTGGAATTTAGTTATGAACATTGAACGCAAAATATAATTTTCTTCAAGATTGTGTTGTTACTTGTTGCCCTACACTCTTATTCACCATCACTTATACATACATCACGCCTTTACCCCGTTGGGTTGGGGTAGGCAGATACTACTTCTTTGTCACTAAATCCAAATTAATTAGTATAAATAATTATAATAACACACACATTTTCTCGTTCCCGCCAAAACCCCTGAAATTGTTATGAATTATGTCAATTAAAAATAATCGCGCCATATTCAGTGTTACCAGATCAGATTAAATTAATCGTACTTGTAAATTGATATTACCACGTAAATAAAGTTATTTACAGGCCAAGCGTGTAAATAACTAATTATTACTTGAAAAATAATAAATATACAAAAATAAAACAATATTTGCTAACAAAAGAAGTCCAAATTAAGTCAAATGAAAATCATTGCCGGAATCTGCCACAATCACTAAAATAACTATGAACAAGCTTATCATCATCATAATCAGCCTGTGTCAGTCCACTGCTGGACGTAGGCCTCTCCCAAAGTACGCCACGGAGCCCTTCGAGCATTTACTGAGCCCGATATTCGGCTCATTGGTAGGGGTATTTTATATAGGTATTTATTTATTTCATAACAAGTACGTGTTACGCTTACAGCATAGCCAAAACGCATAACAAGGTAAAATTACAAAAAGATTTTAAACAGTAGGTAAAATTATAAACTATACAGTAGTATTTAGCTACGCCATAGTTTAAAATGGTTGTACCGCCATTTATCGGTCGTCAGAGCCTCGTTTGTTGGTCAGCAGGATGCTCCACGGGCAGGTGAGGTTGGCTGGGTGCATTGAGGTTGTATTTGTGCTCCCTTACATTACATAAGCGTATATTCGTAAGAATTTCGTAAGATATTATTTAATGTCAAGTAACCTTCTAATCGTGTAATTGACAAGATAGAAAAATCTTCACAGTGCTATATAATTTGTAATATGTACCTACGTATGTGCATATGTTCTAAACTAAGTACAATTTACTGCTTCCGTCTTTCATAAAAAAACTTTTTCTCGATAAGCATGTATTTTATTACTTTTGTCATAAAATTTAATATTATTATTCTGCTAATAAAAAAGAAATAATACTATGTGAAATTTTATTTATATTTAAAATGAATACTTTCCTTGTTTATTTAGTTTATTGTACGTAAATAACTTATGCGTATTGTTTTTATTCTGTTTGTTACATAAAACTAATGTGATCTATTAATTTTGTTGTTGTTTCACAGTTATTTACTTTGGTATAAAAACGTCCATATCAGCACCACCTAAAAAACATGTGTTTTTCCAAATCGATGAGTTTATTCAACAGTTAATGATATCTGAGAAGTTTGATGAGCTAGCTGATATAATAGCTGAGAAAGCGGCACAGAAAATAAAAAATATTGACAGTGGAAATTCTGTTAGAGGTGTAGCAAATGTTTTGAGGCAAAGCGATAAGAAAGTATCCAGCAAATCAGAAGAAAATATAAACAGCAAAGAAAGAGTAAGAGAGCATAAATTCACTAATAAATTGCAAGATGAACCAAAATTAAATAAAGAAAAAGATGCTCAATCTAAAGAAGTGCTGAAATATGATCGTGAAAAAAAGAAAGTAATAGATTCTCGGTCCCAGGAAAAATCACACCATGACCGAGAAAAAGATAGAGAAAAGGATAGCAGATCTGTACCAACATTCCATTTTGATCGAGAAAAGAAATCAGAAAAAGATTCTCAATCTAACGAACAATCTAAAGACCAAGATTCCGAAAAGTCTCGAAACAAGGATCGTAAAGCTGTTAAGCTTGGCCAAATAGATACGCAATCATTTTTAAACAATCGCATGACATCCAAAGCGTTAAGACTTAACTTTAAACATATGACAGGAGCATTGGAAAAAACTAGATTTAATATAAAAAGTAATAAGTATCACAAAAAAGAATCTAGCACAGAAAGCGATCATAGAGACATTAAGAATTATAATAAAGCTGAAAAATCACGAGAAGAAACTGAAAATATATCAACAATAAAGCGTGAAAATTATAATAAAAATAAATACAATTCGGTTGAGAAACATATATTAGACAGTAGTAAAGAAAAAGAAGTTCATGAGCAAGAAACGTTTCATGAGGAATTTACGGAGAGAAATACGCCAGCAAGTGAAAATAATAGAAGTAATAGACATTCCGCGGAGAGAAATACGCCAGCAAGTGAAAAAAATAGAAGTAATAGAAATTCCGAATATCAGAGAACAAATGATAAGCCGATACCTCGCAATAATATTGAACCACTTGACATTGGTAATCTTGATAACTTTAAATCCATAGAGGCATCCTTGGACGAAGAAAACCAAGAAAACCAATATAGAGGCAATAAATATTCAAAAAATACTTTACAATCCGTTAGAAAATTCGGAGAAAACGATGAACTTAGTCAAATGCTTGAATCAGAAGAAATGTCTAGCACGCCAGAAGTTACAACCGCTAAAAAAATTATGATTCGCGAAGAAAATGGCAAATGGTTTGTGCAGCAAACGTCTGCAGAATATGCTGAGTATCACGATACTGTTGCTAAGGCAACCAAACAGAAATTCATAAATACGTATAAAAAGAAGTAATAAAACTGTGTCATTTAGAAAAGATTTTCATTAAAATCTTCAAATGACATAAAAATGTTTGTACACATCATTATAATGTAGATCTTCACATCATCTTTGTAAGCTCTGCTGATATGATTGTAATTATTATTCGTATTAAATTTAACATATCATTTATGTACCTATATTACATTTATAACATGAACATAGGTATGGTAACGCTTAATTTTAAAACTTGAATATGGGTCACATCCTAACTAATATTATAATTGCGAAAGTAACTCTGACTGTCTCACTTTCACGCCAAAACTACAGAACCGATTTAAATGAAATTTGGTGCACAGATAGTCTAGAGCCTGAGAAAGGACATAGGCTACTTTTTGATGCGAAAAAGGGTTGTAAGGGGTTGAAAGGGGGGAAGAAAAGTTGTATGGAAGTATCGTCATTTTAGAAGCTAGAACCTTGAAACTTATTTTTTAGGCTGTTGATTCGATATTAATAAATATGACATCCAAAGTTTGTAAAAGTTTTACTCTCAAAGGTGTACTATATAATTATAATAGGGGATGAAAGTTTGTATGGAAATATGTAAGGTTTATGTTAATGTTCTACTGAACCGATTTAAATGGAATTTGGTACACAGATAGTCTAGAGCCTGAGAAAGGGCATAGGCTACTTTTTAATGCGAAAAGGGGTTGTAGGAGGTTGAAAGGGGGGATGAAAAGTTTTATGGAAGTATCGTCATTTTTAAAGCTAGAATCTTGAAACTTATTGTTTAGTTTAGGCGGTTGATTCAATATAAATAAATATGACATCCAAGTTTGTGAGGGGGATGGGGGAGGGGGAAGAGGAAGGGGGAGCTAGGGGAGGGAGTTAGGGGAAAGGGGGAGAGATAGGAGAGGTAAAGGGAAAGGGAATGTGATGGAAAGGGTAGGGGAGGGGGAAGTGGGGGTAAAGGGGAGGGGAGAGAGCAGTGAGGGGAAGTTGAGGGGAGAGAGCAGCGAGGGGGGAAGGTGAGGGGAGGGGAGTGGGAGAAGAGAAAGCGGGAGGGGACGGGAGAAGTGGGGGCAGAGAGAGGGGGAGGGGAGGGGAGGAGGAAATGGGGCGGAAAGGGAGGGGGAGAGGGAAGTGAGGGGGAAAGGAGGGTGGGGGAAGAGAGAGGGCGAGGGTAGGGGATAGGTAAGGGGGAGGGAGAAAGGGGAGAAGGGGGAGGGAGAAAGGGGAGAAGGGGAGAGGGATTTGCGTGGTACGGTGCGGTGTAGGTGGGATACGCATGTATCTTATTTGTTATATATCATAATTAGCTTAAATAATTAAAAATGCTACCCAAAGACACTATTCCACGAGGACGAAGTCGCGGGCACAGCTAGTTAGCTAGCAAGGAACCCTTACAGTTTCGTCATATCCATCTGTCTGTCTGTCTGTCTGTCCGAGATTTTGCTAAGAGACCGTTAATACTAGAAAGCTGTAATTTTGTGGGGGTATGTATATAAATTATGCCGACAAAATGCTGAAATAAAATTGTTAAATATATTTTTTTAGGGTAGCTCTCCTATATGAAAAGTGGGGATTTTTTTTTCATCATCCACCGCTGCCCCATTGTGTTGGGTATTGTTGAATAGGTATTTTAAAATGACCTTAGATTTGCTAATACAATTTTTCGATTGAATGCTCTATTTACGAAATATTAAACTTAAAGTGCAAATTTTTGTTCCAGTAGGACGTCCCCCCCTATAAAAGCTAAACTGCTGGCTTGAAAAATATGGAAAAGTTCGTGATAATAGCGCATTTCATGAACTTTAAAGGAAAACTATAGCGGTTAAGATAGATAACTGTATTAGTTTACCAGTAATAGTCGTTGAACTTGGGTGTTGGATAATATTGTACCAAATACAAAGTCCTTAGAATAAATCTTTTAAGTGACAAAGACGGAGTACCTAGTTGCTTGTTTATAACGGGTAAAGACTTGCATTGAATAAAAGGCTACTACGGAACCCTACTTTGCCGGTTATTTTTTATATAAAGTGGTTAATTAGAATGTTTAACACCTAATTATCTACTATCTATAACAATGTTTTTACGTTAATATTTGTTTCAGTAGTTAGGTACTATACATGTATTGCATGTATGTAATGGATTTTATTGACGTATTTTTTATGACTAGAATTTACGCTATAATATTAACTTGGTGTTTGCTCCGAGATATTAACAATTGGGTGACAATGATATTAAATTAAGCCACGTTACACAATTAATAATATACTACTTAGGATTGTTCTTAACAAAATTGATGACTTAAAAAGTAAACAAAGCTGTTTCTGAATAACAAGGTCACCTTTATAGCTATAACAGTAATGCTAATTAATATACCAAATAGATAACATTTCTAGCTTTGTTGATTTAGCTTGAACAAGACACGTTGTCGATGATGTAGACTTTTATTATCTGTGGAATAATAATGGGTAAATATCAGAAGTTTAATGGCAGCACAGAGTCGTTACCGTATGCCATGAGCATAGAGAAAGTATTGTATGTAGAGAAAACATTAGGGTATGCGAATGAAATAGAGAGATATAACCCGACTAAAACGATGACCACGTGATACATATACCAGCTATAAGATAAAATGAACAACTTAATTTGGTCGGGTTATACATGACAGCGGGTGAGAGCCAATGGGTGCACTAGAAACTGGCTCCATACATTACTGGAGCCAGTTGAATCGCATACGCAGGTAAAGGATAAAAAATTGTTGTTCATTTCGCTCTCTCAGCCAGTGATTGTATATTTTTATCCTTCTCATATTATTATTGTTATTTAAATGCCACATCCGCTTAATATTCCATCCACGGCCATGAAGCTCTTGATGCTAATCTACTTTGATGTCTATGTTCGTTTATTATTTTTAAGGCTAGACCGCACTAAGCGACACTTCACTGCAGCGGCGCGACGCGACACATAGTGACAAAATATTCTTTGTAAGAAATTGTATGAGGTATATCGCACTACGCTGCAGCGGAACTACGCGCCGCGACACTGCGCGACAAAATTGACCAAATCATCAAATCTGACGCGCTGTGTCGCGTACAGATTACTATATGTGTCACAGTGGTGTCGCGTCGTGTAGTTAAGCGAAAGTAGGTCGTTGATACATATGTAAGAAATGTATGAAATGAAAGCGGTATAGAAATCAATCGATAAACAATTTTAAGAAAACATAAGGTTTTTCAGATGAACAATGTTCGAGTTCATTTTAAATGCCATGTGTTGAGTATCCTACTAATATTTTTCTTTTTAAGAAAACACCACTTTGTAAATGATGTAGGTAGGTGTAATTCCATTGCTCATAGCTGATTGCTTCACATCATTCTGTATGCCGTTGACATAGCCATACAAATAATGATTTCTGGCACAAGGGTTTTGGACCCATAGGCCCCGAACTAGTCAAGCTGTGTTTCAGGAGCCAGTGGCTTCTCTCATTCTATTAATCTAACATTATATTCAATGTAAAAGTAAATTAACAACATTTTAATTTAGAGTTAGAATCTAAACTGAATTTAATTCTGTATATTATTGTATTTATCTAATACTATAAGAATCTTTGTCCTGACATACTGACTGACTGACTGACTGACTCACTGACAGACAACGCACAGCCTAAAACGCTTATTGTAGACTTGAAGTTTGGTATATTTGTCTTAGTACGCAGGGGTGTACTAAGAAAGGATTTTTGAAAATTCACCCCTTAAGGGAATGAAATGGGGGTTCAAAGTTTGTATGGAGAAACAAGAGTAGATAGTCTTTTCTATCCGATACTTCACACAAGTGCTTCAGTACAAAAATAAGTAAATACGTGTTTCAGGTTTTTTGAAATTCCACCCCTAAGAGGGTGGAAATGGGGTAACAAAGTGTGAAAATCAATATTTTTTCGGATTGCGCTAAAACTTGGCATGCAGATAATTATTACAACGTTAGTTACCTTTGAAAAAGGATTTTTCAAATTTCACCCCTGAAGGGGATGAAACGGGGGTTCAAAGTTTGTATGGAGAAACAAGATTAGATAATCTTTTGTATTTGAATTTTAACACAAGTACTTATTAAGTAAATACGTGTTCCAGGCTCTTTCGAAATTGCTCCCCTAAAAGGGTGAAGTGGGGTAACAAAGTCTGAAATCAATATTGTTTCGGATTGCGCTGAAATTTGGCATGCAGATAGTTATTTTGACATAGATATCCGCTAAGAAAGATTTTTTTTTAATTCACTCTTCAAGGAGATGAAGCGGGGTTTCAAAGTTTGGATAGTCATTTTATTCGATATGTCACACAAGTACTTCTGTAAATAAATAAGTAAATACGAGTTTCAGACTTTTTCAAAATGCCACCCTAAGAGGATAAACTGGCTTAACAAAGTCTAAAAATCAATATTGTTTCGGATTGCGCTGAAATTTAGAATGCAGATAGTTATTATGAAGTAGGTATCCGCTTAGAAAGGATTTTCTAAAAATTCCTCCCGGATACGGAACGGGGATTCAAAGTTTGTATGGCGAAATAAGGTGAGATAAAGTACGTGTTGTAGGATTTTTTGAAATGGGGTAGGTAACAAAGTCTGAAAATTAGGGTTTTCGGTTTTTATAAATATATATATAAATATCGATCAAATGCAAATAAAATAGCAAACAAAAGCTGTGAAGGTATGGGCTACTAAATAAATAGGGTGCGTAAAAAACTACGCGTTAGAAGTGAAACTTCCCTCACAGAGACTGAACAGGGATTGAACTCTGGCATCAAAACCGACCATTCCCTGACTACACTACTGGGCCCTCAAAAATATCACTACCATTTAAAAAAAAAAAACATGTAAAATATCAAACGTGCTCACAAAATTTAACGACAATCGGTTGAAAAATGCGACCTGTAGATAAGAACATTCAGTTATTTGCCGGATGCAATGAATGTTGGAAAAAGAAATAAAAAAAAAACCACAAGTCTGTCACTGTCAGTGGCGTCACTCGCACCAGTCTAAACGAGACTGTGATTGTAATATACTTACCTAAATATTAAATACGAATCAGCAACAATAAATTTAGAACTGACTGACTTTTTTGGTCTTGGCTGAAAATAAGTTCTCTATCAAGCCTTAGCTGTGGACATCACATCTATCAACATATTTAACGTCATATATAGATAAATAGAAAGACCTCAATAAAAGTTAAAAAATGAGGTAAAGCATCAAGTCTGGCAACTCTACACACTGCGGGAAAATCACGCCCGAGCCGAGCTGTCAAATTTTATTGTCTGTCATGTCACCACCATTGTCACCAAATGCCCGTACAAAATAAAAAATATTAGGCAGTCCTCGCTGCCATGCACAAATTCAAGATTCCCAGGTAAATCATTAGCCATGTAATTCCATATTCTACTATTTACCAACCAAAAATTACAAATATATATATTGCAGTATCATTATAACCCCAAAATATCGTCTGCGTATAACAGTGTTATTTAATTGTTTTCTTAGCAAATAATGCTTAAAATATGTGTAAAGTTGTCAAACTTTTACTAATAAGTGTTTTGGATTTGTGTATAATTATTTTTATTATTGTTTTTGCGTTGTAAAACAAGGAAAATATATGTAATAATACATACGTAGACTATGTACTTATGTGTTGTACTTAGCTACAGCCTCATCTCTTATACAGTTTTACATGGAATATTTTACATTTTTCCTTGCCTTATGTAAGATATACCAATGCATAATAGATGGAGAACTTGACTAGTGGTTTTCCATCTTATTAAATTCTATCTCTTTTATTTGACCTTTAATGTGTACTTACATTCTACTTACTTACTGTAGTAGTGTTCTGTATTAAGTAAGTAGATAATATATAAAGTAATAAGAATATATTATATAGAAGATATATAAGAATATATTAATATATTAAGTAGAGTATATCTTCTTATATATAATAAACTGGCCAAGTGCAAGTCAAACTCACACTCGTAGGGTTCCGTACCACACTACAGTATTTTATAAGATCGAGCAAAAATACCACTATCATTTTTCGCCAGCAAAAAAATAATAATTTATAAACATTATATATCTTATAACGCCATCTAACGTCTAACAGAGGTGTTAGGGATCGACATTTCAATATAACACCATCTATGGGACGTTTACCTAACTGAGCGTTCCTAGATGGTGTGAAATGCCGAAAAAAACATGTTTCTTGTATGGGGACCCTCTATAGTTTTTAACTTTATTCTGTTTTTAGTATTTGTTATTATAGCGGCAACAGAAATACATCATCTGTGAAAATTTCAACTGTCTAACTATCACGGTTCATGAGATACAGCCTGGTGACAGACGGACAGACAGACAGACGGACAGCGGAGTCTTAGTAATAGGGTCCCGTTTTACCCTTTGGGTACGGAACCCTAAAAATGAATCCCAATTGCCCTTGGTCACGGCATCACGCGTGAATGGCTGGACCAATTTTGCTAATTCTTTTTTTGTTATAACTTTTTTTGTCAGGAGATGGTTCTTATGAAAAAAAGGGTTGGTTCTATATCGAGTCGCCTGAATTTGAGTAAATTTATGTATATTGTGTATGAATTTAACAACTTTTCAAAATATTGGGTGGTCGCCTAGTGAATTAGGAAAAATATAATTATGTTGGTTTACGGCCAGCCGGCCTTACTGACGCGTCGCGAGTAATTTGATTTCCTACGTCCTTTTTCTACGTACATATAATTATATTGTTGACTTATGTTTCATGTATGTGTCAATCTGATGTTATTATTTTTAGTTTACGGCCGCGTATATTTCCCAAAATCGTCAAAAAAAAATATAGAGGGCCACATTCTAAACCCTCCATGTCAGATTACGGCCGTGACCCAATATGTCATTTTGCGTCCACCCAACAGGTAACGGGATATTTGAGATGATTTTTTTTTAAATTACGACTAAGCAAACATTTGACTACAATCTCACCTGATGGTAAGTGACGATGTAGCCGAAGATGTAGCACGCTTGCTCAGTAAATACCTATTCACTCTCGATTTGAACATTGCTAGGTTATATTTTTGAGGAAACACAGTCGACGACAGAGAATTTTATTTTTTAATTAATTTAAATGGTGAGATATTCACTTCAACAAGTACTGCCTTTGAAGTCAGTTTCTTTCATTTTGTAAAAGATCTTTAATTATATAAAAGTACTTTTTGATATGAGAGGGAAATCCTCATACACAAGGCTTGGGAACCGGGTTAAAAATTCAAACCGGTTTGGGCGTAAGTACAAATGAACTTTTTATTTTGGTTTTCGTTAGTTCTATAAACCGCTATTGAACAATATTTTGCAAAGTACTTTTTGATAAAGATTTCGTTGAATAAACCGGTTTGGAACGGTTTTAGCTATGGTCAGCGACCACTTTTCAATTTACAGCACTGGAAGCAAGCAAACAACGATTTAGTAATTGTAAATCACATATTGAAAACAGCGGTCGGTCATACAAATTATACATATATGGCAAGCAAACTTAGAAAAGTGCGAGAGCATGTTTTTTTATCGCCCGTGCCAAATGCAAGTAAGTTCGCGTAAGCCTCTCGCGAAATAAACCGGTTTATAGAGGTTTTTAGAGGATTTTAAACGAAATAATTAAAAAACCGGTTTATGCCGTATTTAAACCGGTTATACATAAACCGGTTTCTAGCCCTGCTTCGAGCGAAATAATTGATGAAAACCGGTTAAAACCTTTAAGAAACAGTTAAGCATAAACCGGTTTCAAGCCTTGCTCATACAAACTAAACAATAAATATAATAATTAAGATAGTTTAATAAACTGGCCAAGTGCAAGTCGGACTCGCACTAGTAGGGTTCCGTAACACACGACAGTATTTTATAAGATCGAGCAAAAAATACCACTGTCATTTTTCGCCAGCAAAAAATAATAACTAATATACATTTTATTTATTATAACGCCATCTAACGTCTAACAAAGGTGTTAGGGATCGACATTTTAATATAACGCCAACGCCATCTATGGGACGTATAAAAACACGTTTCTTGTATGGGGACCCTCTATTATTTTTAACTTCATTCTGTTTTTAGTATTTGTTGTTATAGCGGCAACAGAAATACATCATCTGAGAAAATTTCAACTGTCTAACTATCACGGTTCATGAGATACAGCCTGGTGACAGACGGACAGACAGACAGACAGGCAAACAGACGGACAGAGGAGTCTTAGTAATAGGGTCCCGTTTTACCCTTTGGGTACGGAACCCTAAAAACTAAAACAACCGACGTCCATGCCCCGTGAGTCAATTTCAGTAGCAAGTTTGAGACGTTTATCGTCTTATCTCTGGAGATACTTATCAGATCTCGATGAAATTACAATAGGACCACCTCGGCAACGTACCCTTACCGATGAAAAAATAATCATTCAAATCGGTTCACATTTGACGGAGTAATCGCGTAAAATACATACAAAAAAACATTTTTTTATAATATCTTATAGGCTAGCGTTTGACCACTATCTCACCTGTTGGTAAGTGATGACGCGGTCGAAGATGGTAAGCACGCTAGGCCTTGAATGGGAACTGGCTCTCAATGATCGCTGCCGGAACACATTATGAAAACAATAAAAAAAACATACAAACGAATTGAGAACCTCCTTCTTTTTGGAAAGTCGGTTGAAACCAATATAAATACATAAATAAAGGCTTTTATTTTAAAAAAATAACAGTTCATTAAGTTATAGATTATTACATTAAAACTAGAGGAAGGAAGGAAGATCTAAGTTAAATCTGTTATGCCTATAAACATTCTTGTTTAAGGAAAATATTCATTAATTTTAATTATAATTTATTTTTAAAAGCTTACTTGCAAGCAATGTGTGGGTTGCACATTACTAGTAGTCTTGTTAACCCCTCCAACTAAGCTGAATATGCTTGTGTCTGGAGTGGGTTCACGTCAATAGTGCAATGGGTGGGGATCGAACTCACGACCTCTCGATCGCCAGTCTGACACCTTATCAATTAAGCTATTGCCGCTTTTATATTAATTAAATATCGCATAGTTAATTTATGAACACTAGATGGCGCTTTTCAATTCTATACAAATCTGCGTTTACTTCAACGTGTAACGTAAGTAAGTGGGGTTTAAAGACACATACTAATAATAAACTGGCCAAGTGCAAGTCGGACTCGCACTCGTAGAGTTCCGTACCACACTACAGTATTTTATAAGATCAAGCAAAAAATACCACTATCATTTTTCGCCAGCATAAAATAATAATTAATAAAGATTTTATTTCTTATAACGCCATCTAACGTCTAACAAAGGTTAGGGATCTAAATTTCAATATAACGCCATCTATGGGACGTTTACCTAACTAAGCGTTCATAGATGGCGTGAAATGCCGAAAAAAACATGTTTCTTGTATGGGGGTCTCTCTATTATTTTTAATTTTATTCTGGATTTAATATTTGTTGTTATAGCGGCAACAGAAATACATCATCTATGAACCTTTCAACTGTCTAACTATCACGGTTCATGAGATACAGCCTGGTGACAGACGGACAGACAGACAGACAGACGGACAGCGGAGTCTTAGTAATAGTGTCCCGTTTTACCCTTTGGGTACGGAACCCTAAAAACAGAATAAAGTTGAAATTAAAAGAGGTCCCCATACTAGAAACGTGTTTTTTCAGGCGCTTTATGCTCGATCTTACAAACCATAATAGATAGTCTTGAAATTTGCTCATAGTGTGTACTACTACAATGGTTGCTATTACATCAAGTAAGTAATAAAACTGGCCAAGTGCGAGTCAGCATCGCGTCTCTTATCGCACACTTAGGGAGGGTTCCGTACAATACGAAACATAACAGAGTTTCAACCTCATATATTTGATTAATTGATATTACCAAGAATATTTGGTTTGGTCGCGATCTAAAAAGACGGGGCTCGTTTACTAGCGCCATCTATGTCATTTTGGCGAAACGAATTAGATAGATGGCGTTTAAAAACACGTTTTTTGTATAGGGACCCCCTTTAATTTTTAACTTTATTTTGTTTTTAGTATTTGTTGTTCTAGCGGCAACAGAAATACACCATCTGTGAAAGTGATCTCAACTGTCTAACTATCACGGTTAATGAGCTATAGCCTGGTGACAGACAGACAGACAGACGGACAGCGGAGTCTTAGTAATAGGGTCCCGTTTTACCCTTTGGGTACGGAACCCTAATAGAAACTAAATAACATTAAAAATTAGATCAAACAAAGTCTGTGTTTTTTTTTGTTTATTTTGTGTGTATGTTACCCGATTACGCCGTCAATTATAAACCGATTCAAATGATTGTTTTTGTAATCGGTAGAGTACGTTTCCGAGGTGGTCCCATTGTAATTTCATCGAGATCTGATAAGTATCTCCAGAGATATCACGATAAACGTCTCTTGCTTGCTTGCTACTAAAGTTGACTCGCGGGGCATTGAAGTCGGTTATTTAGTTTTTAAATTAATTATTCCGGAAAATTTTGTTCAATCGGAACCCTACGTGTGCGGGTTCAAATCTCACTTGGCCTGTTTTTATATATATATATACATATATATATGTAAATAAAGTGTAGGTTCAAACCTTACGCAAGGTTAGGTCATTGTCTAATAATCACTGAGCTGATAATTGAAGGCCTTAGTCAATCCATATCTTATCAGTATTATGACAGATTTATTAGGTGTTCCAATTGCGTATCTATCTTTATCTAATAAAAGCTATTTAAGCCACAGATGGTAGCAGCATATTATATAGATGTTCCACCTGACTCGCTACCAATAAAGTAGTTTACAACCGTCAAGGAGAAAATCTACCGCCTTAACCTTACAGTGTTCCGGCGGCACACAGCCTTTGAGAGTATTCTAGGCTTACACCCATATGCATAGTCGGTTCCTCAAGATTTCCTCCACTCGAATTTAATTTGACTCAACCTCAAGGATAAAATCCGTATGCAGAATTTAAAAAAAATCCTCGACTTGAGCAAATTCCTCAGTCGAGTCGAGTGAAAAACTGTCAAACTCAAGGTACGTCGTGATCTACCTTAAGGTCTCCTCAAAGCTTGTTATCAGCGCTTTGTACGTTATTTCTAAAGTTATTTCAAGTTTTAATACATTATAAATATCGTCCCATAAAGCTGATGATGAGGAATTCCTTAGACGATTTTGATTTAGAAAAGACAATAATGAATGTCTCGAATGGAGGTTCCTCACTGGAGGGTGAAGCCGTAACTGAACATACTAATTTCAAGGGTGTTTTCAAGAATTCCTTGAGGTGACCTCGACTAAAGTCGAGTGGAGGTCTCAAGAAAATAACTCTGCATATGGGTGTTAGGGTGTTCGTCACATCATCGCTTACCACCAGGCGAGATAGTGGTCAAACGAAAAGTCTAAGATATAATAATCAAGATAGTTTAAAAACTAAAACAACCGACTTCCATGCCCCGTGAGTCGGTTACAGTAGCAATTTTGAAACGTTTATCGTTATATATATCTCTGGAGGTACTTATCAGATTTCGATAAAATTGCAAGGGGAACACCTCGGAAATGTACCCTACTGATTTAAAAAATAATCATTCGAATCGGTTCACAATTAATATCGCAAAAAAAGACGGAGTAATCGCGTAGCAAAAAAAAAATATACAGACGAATTGAAAACCTCCTCCTTTTTGGAAGTCGGTAGAAAATAAGCCACCACGCTGAAAAGGTGTAAAGTTTTGATAAAGTATTGTATTGAATAAAGCCCGCCACAGACATATCTATATATATAGCTAGCAGCGCCTCGCAGTTTCACCCGCGTAGTTCCAGTTCCCGTGAGAATACGGGGATAAAATATAGCTTATGTTACTCGCTGATAATGTAGCTTTTCATTCGTGAAAGAATTTTCAAAATCGGTCTAGTAGTTTTTGAGTTAAATCGAAACAAACAGAGTCCAATTTTTGCTCCTGGCTAGTTGAACGGCGCTGTTTAGTAAAGAAGCTAGGCTGTTGATTTAACGGCTTATAAAGATATCTGCCTGCGATATATATATGCTGTATATTGTATAGTGTATTTATTTATATTTATGTGTGTTCATCTATTTCTCTGTCAGTTGTGGACCGTTTTTAGGGTTCCGTACCCAAACCAGACTCCGCTGTCCGTCTGTCTGTCTGTCCGTCTGTCACCAGGCTGTATCTCATGAACCGTGATAGTTAGACAGTTGAAATTATTACACATGATTAATTTCTGATGCCGCTATAACAACAAATACTAAAAATAGAATAAAGTTAAAAATAATAGAGGGTCCCCATGCAAGAAACGTGTTTTTTCGGCATTTCAATGTAACGCCATCTATAAACGCTTAGTTTCGTAAACGTCCCATAGATGGCGTTATATTGACATTTCGATCCCTAACACCTTTGTTCGACGTTAGATGGAGTTATTCTTATAACGCCATCTAACGTCGAACAAAGGTGTAACAATCAATAAACATTTTATTTCTTAATAAAATGTTTATTGATTGTTATTTTTTACTGGCGAAAAATGATAGTGGTTATTTTTTGATCGATCTTATAAAATACTGTAGTGTGGTACGGAACCCTACGAGTGCGAGTCCGACTTTGCGAGCACTTGGCCAATTTATTCAAACTATGTGTTGAAATGAAAACTTCTTGAGTGGCTTTGTGAGCTTTTTGGGATGGGTAAACAATGTTAAACACGCGTCAGGACACGTGACCTGATCGAAAATTCCTAAGACAGAGAAAGAGTAGACCAAATGCACAACGTTAGATAATGTTCAAGTACATTTTCAGTTTCTGTAAATTGTTAAACACAATCCAAAATTTCATCGTACCGACGGGACTTGAACCCGCAACCTCCGGAATAACATGTTCCGGTGCTTTGCCAATTAAGCCACGGTGCGAAGTATCGTTACGACGAAATTCGTGAGTTCAAAGAAACATAATATTTTCAGTTTCACTTCTACCGGCACTCCCGGAGTGCAACCCGTTGTTTATTCGAAGGAGTATACTCGTGCGGTAGTCCTATTGTAAATTCGTCGAGATCTGATGAGTATCTCCAGATATATGGAGATAAAATAAACACATAATAAAACTGGCCAAGTGCGAGTCAGCATCGCGTCTCTTATCGCACACTTAGGGAGGGTTCCGTACAATACGAAACATAACATTTCAACCTCATATATTTGATTAATTGATATTACCAAGAATATTTGGTTTGGTCGCGATCTAGAAAGACGGGGCTCGTTTACTAGCGCCATCTATGTCATTTTGCCGAAACTAATTAGATAGATGGCGTTTAAAAACACGTTTTTTGTATGGGGACCCCCTTTAATTTTTAACTTTATTTTGTTTTTAGTATTTGTTGTTCTAGCGGCAACAGAAATACACTATTTGTGAAAATTTCAACTGTCTAACTATCACGGTTTATGAGCTATAGCCTGGTGACAGACGGACAGACAGACAGACAGACCAGACAGACGGACGTACAGCGGAGTCTTAGTAATAGGGTCCCGTTGTACCCTTTGGGTACGGAACCCTAAAAATTGCTATTGAAAACGACTAGCGCGGCGTTTGAAGTATCTTTATCTCTATAAACTTCCACACTAACTCGTAAGCCTGTTTATTGCTTAATTATTTAGTTGATCACATAATTATACAGATTAGATAACGTTTAGTATTTCTTACAGTTTCTTGAATGTAATATTTGTGTATTGTATGCTATCGCTTCATGGTTGTACGTACTTTTGTATAATATCGTTTAAAAACTAAAAATGAACCGACTTCAATGCCGCGTTATTAGTTTTCAGTACCAATTTTGAGATGTTTATAACCATATCTCTGGAGATACTAATCAAACCTCGTTAAAATTAACATGGTACCACACTTGGGACATTTCCTTTCCAACAAAAAAAGAAAATCAAAATCGGTTCATAAATGACGAAGTTATCCGCGAACAAAAATAAAAAAAACAATTTATACGGTCGAATTGAGAAACCTCCTCCTTTTTTTTGAAATCGGTTAAAAATCTACCCGAACTATAGATAAGTGAAGGGCAGGGCACAGTGGTTAGGTGAATGGTTGGCTTTGAAGCCAGAGGTAGTGGGTGCGAATACTTCGAATCCCGCCGTGCACCGTGCGCCGTGCAACCGACTTCCTAAAAGAAGGTTCTCAATTCGTCTGTTTTTTTTTCTTTTTTTTCGTATGTATGTTACGCGATTACTCCGTCAATTGTAAACCGATTCGAATGATTATTTTTTTAATCGGTAGGGTACGTTTCCGAGGTGGTCCCATTGTAATTTCATCGAGATCTGATAAGTATCTCTAGAGATATGACGATAAACGTCTCAAACTTGCTACTGAAATTGACTCGAAGTCGGTTGTTTTAGTTTTTAAACTATCTTCATTATTCTATTGACAAAAGTTACTCGTATATGCGCATTCATTCAACAGTGGCTGACAAACGTAGCGTAGGACATCCTCAGACTAGGTGGAGCGATGATATTCTCAAGGTGACTGGCAAGAGAGTAGCCGAGGATCGTGCTCAGTGGCGTAAAATTGGAGAGGCCTATGTCCAGCAGTGGACTAGTATAGGCTCATGATGAGATGATGATTATGAGATTCCTGTAAAGGAAAACATTGTTAAGAAAGCCCCTTATTAGTAAGCTTGAAGGATTACTGGTGTTGGCCTAACTTTTATCAATCTAGTAACGGCCCCTGCAGGGCTAGCATGGCAAGGGGACTATTTTGTCTTTCCACCTATCCGTGTTTTGTTTGGTGGAGAAGGCAAATTATAAGTAAAGTTTTTCTACAATTATAAACGCCCGCTGACTTCTAATCAATTCTTTTTTTAAACTAAAAAAAATCAAAACTCGGGGTAAAACTTCACCAAGCGTTTAAATTGTTGATTGATCTCCTGTCAGTGGCGAAAAACAGGGAAATAATTTTGTCTGTCCCCCGGGGCCTATAAGGCCATGCTAGCCCGCCGGGATGGTGTTGGTGGTAGGAAACTTTCTAATGTCCGCCTGGCCAGCTACCTCCTACTGGAATAATAAGGATAATTATTTATAGTATTGTTATAGGTACCTAATAAGTTGCCGTGTTCTTGTTTTATTGTGGATTTTTATACTCGACTAGCTGTGCCCCGCGGTTTTGCCTGCGATAAAAACAACTTTCATTCATTTAAATATGTTTTTCATAAAAACCATCTCATGACGATAAAAAACACGACAAAAAAAGAATTAGCGAAATCGGTCCAGCCGTTCACGCTTGATGCCGTGACCAAGGGAAATTGGGATTAATTTTTATATATACGAAGATATGAAACTACAGTCTTACACCTCTTTCACACGGCAGTCCAGTTTTTAACAGGATCCCATTTTCTGCAGGATCCCGTTTGATGGCGAATGTGTTTATATGCTAGCGTTCACGCGAGCATCCCGCATGCGGGATCCTGCAAAAAACCGATCCGGTCCACTTGTGCCATTCGGTTTTGTCACTAGAAACTGGATCCGAAGTCCAGTAAAAACCGGGATACTGTTTAATCACACATATATTTCAATAGCAGTGTTCACTCGGCAGTCTAGTTTTGCGGGACCAGCTTTTTACTGAATCCTGCAAAACTGAACTGCCATGTGAACACAGCGTCCAGTTTAGCAGGATACCGTAAAAAGCCGATCCTGCAATACTGGACTGCCGTGTGAAAGGGCTGTTAGTGTATGGAAAGCACTCATGAAAGTAGAGAAGCGTAAAAGGTATGTCAGGATCGTAGCATGTGGAAAGAAGAAGTCTGCCTACCTCAACGGGAAAAAGGCGTGATTTTATGTATGTGGTAAAAGGTATGTCAGGATCGTAGCATGTGGAAAGAAGTAATCTCTGGCTACCCCAACGGGAAAAAGGCGTGATTTTATGTATGTAGCCCTCCGGTGAAAGAAAAACATCGTTAAGAAACCCCTAAACCTCGCATGGTGGTAGGACACTATCTAGTCTTCGCCTAGCCAGCTACAGCTTAAGTTAGAAAATCAGTCGCCAAACATCTAATATGTTCCGGCAGCTATCCTTGAGAGCCAGTTCCCATTCTAGGCCTAGCGTGCTTACCATCTTCGACCGCATCATCGCTTACCAACAGGTGAGATAGTGGTCAAACGCTAACCTATATGATATTTTAAAAAAAATACTTACGGTACCTCGCGGTTTCACCCGCATAGTTCCGATTCCCGTGAGAATACGGGGATAAAATATAGCCTATGTACGAGGGTCATTCAATAAATACTTAGCCTACAAAAAGTAAACGAAAATTTTGGAAAAGTGGCAATTTATTTTTCAACATAGTCTCCTTTTAGTTCGATACACTTAGCCCAGCGATGCTCCAACTTTTTTAACCCTTCCGAAAAATACGTTTTCCTGAAGTCTGCAAAACAGGCCTCCGCGGCGGCGATGATCTCCTCATTTGATCCATATCTATTCCCGGCGAGAGATTTTTTCAGATTAGGAAACAGAAAGAAGTCAGAAGGGGCCAAATCTGGAGAATACGGTGGATGGGGCAGCAATTCGTAGCGTAATTCGACCAATTTGGCCATGGCAATGGCAGACGTGTGAACCGGTGCGTTGTCGTGGTGAAACAGCACATTTTTCTTAGCCAGATGGGGTCGTTTTTTCTTTAATTCGGCGTCGAATCGGCCCAATAAACCGGCATAGTAAATCCCTGTAATTGTTTTACCCTTCTCGAGGTAATCGATGTAGATCACACCTTGTGAATCCCAGAAAACGGTGGCCATAACTTTTCCGGCCGATTTTACAGTTTTCGCCTTCTTTGGAGCACGTTCCCCGGTCTGGATCCATTGTTTTGATTGCTCCTTGGTCTCTGGTGTGTACCAGTGGATCCAGGTTTCATCGACGGTCACAAAACGACGCAAAAACTCCGCTGGATTCCGCTTAAACAGCGCCAAACACGTCTCGGTCTCACGGTTGCACTTGTTTTCCGGTGTGAGTAAACGGTGCCGCGCCATCGCGCCGACAGCTTTCTCATGCCGAGTTCCTCGTGGAGAATATGATGCACTGTTCCTTCTGAAATGCCTACAGTCTCAGCTAGCTCCGGAACCTTCAATCGGCGATCTGCCAATACGAGATCATGGATTTTTTTAATTTTTTCCTCCGTAGCAGCTGTTTTCGGTGCACCTGGACGTGGTTCATCCAAAACCGACGTACGGCCACGTGCAAACTCGTTGAACCAATCCTTGACGGTGGCCATCGATGGAGAAGAGTCACCGTACACAGCATCCAAGCGCTCTTTGATTTCGATGCGCGTTTTCCCTTCCAAAAATAGGAATCGAATCACCGAACGATATTGCTCTTTTTCCATTCTTGTAAAACCGATCGATACGTTCGCTTCCATAAGTTGTCAAAATAAAACAAATGAAGGGATTGGAATGAAAATTTGAAAAAAGAATTAAAAAATAATGTGCTACACTGTGGTAAAACTCTTTTGAAACTACAGCGCCCTCTGGCGATGAGGCTAGGTACTTATTGAATGCACCTCGTAACTCGCTGATAATGTAGCTTTCCATTAGTGGAAGAATTTTTAAAATCGTTCCAGTAGTTTTTGAGTTAAATCGAAACAAACAAAAAATCTACTCTTTCCTATTTGTAATATTAGTTTAGATAAAAGCATCTAGATGGCGCTAGAGTAGGTTGAATAGCTCTCCTTGTAAATATTGCCTAAATGTATGAGATCCTGCATCGCGCTAACGATATTTGGAACCTGATGCACTTGCTTCGTCGTCATCACACGTCACGTCTTAAAATTTGAACTCGTTATAAAATGTTTTCTCTTTATAATATTAGTATAGATAGATATAGATGTATGTATGACCATTGACCACAATCTCGCATGTTTTAAGTGACGATTGATTACATCTTGAACCACATCGTCCCTTAACATCGGGTGAGATAGTGGTCAGTCGCTCATCTATTCGGAATAAAAAAAAGTTTAGAACCTGGATTAACACTCGGGATTCTTTTTAAGACAGGCAAAGTCGCGATCATTGCTAAGTATGATATTTTCTACACTATTATTGAATACCGTTTTCTTTTGTTTCAGATCTTGAAATGCCGTGATATTCCCACAAAACATATTATTTTTTATCCAAAAATCTTACCAAAAAATTTGGAGGCATTTATTTTCATTTCCTACGCACAAATAAAATTCCCACATTTTCGGCAATTACTAAGTACGGGCAAAATAAATTTGCACATCCATCACCGCTGTAGGTCCGGCTGGATTAAAGCGACGACTCGATATCTTGGTTTGTCCAAGACAAGTCGGCACAGACAATCATAAAACCATCGACATGGAAGACATCACTAAGGGGTTGCAAGAGCTGACCGTCCTTTCCTTTCGCAAGGTGGACGAAATGAAACGTTTAGCGAGTCATTTCCGCTACGTCATTACCCACCCGGTCACCGAATCCAATCCCATCTTACTTAAGTATTTGAAGAGTTTAGACGAAACGCATAAAAGAATCTTCACGCAAAATCGCGAGAGCGTCGAAGTCGAGTACATTTTCACGACTGAGAAGAAGAGTAACATACAACGACAACGTTTTAACAGTCTTCCTGTAAGCGAAGTACCTGAATTGCTTAAGGCTGAATTATTGACCGCGGAGAATGCCACGCAGGTTCATATCTGCACTGATTGTAACGTAGAAATAGAGCTGAATGATGAGGAGCCTCTGATGGAGTCGCTCCAGAAACACTTCAATCTGCCCATCCACCTGCCCAAGTTGAAACGCGAGAGCATTGACGTCTCTGAACCTGTTTTCTTACCCAACATGTCCCGACGGCTGTCTTCCATGGCCGTCAGCGAAATGCCCATTCTAAGCATCGATATAAACCAAGCGAACAAAACTACAGAGAAAATAGACAAAGCATTCCTGAGTAAACTCAACGCGGCTTTGATGAGGACCCTTCCCGATACTTCGGAAGCTACCATCGGCGCCGCAGTGAAATTCTACCAAGAATCTTACGACAAATTATGTCAAGACGTGGCCAATATCGATTTCTCGACCATGGCAAGTTCTGTTGCGCCGATCATTATGAGTATTCGTGACAACGTGTACCAGAACTTCGCTGCAGATTCCAATAAGAATATAGAAACTGATGACAATGACCAAACGCCTGAAAAGCCTAAGGCGCAAGTGAAGAAGTATCGCTATTACGGCCCTATTGAGAATTTGATTCTCAAATTGTTGACGGATCACAAACTGCTAACATTAGTCGATGACCGCACGGGGAAGCTCGCGTTTTTCTGCATCGCCTGCGAGTATTACACTCTGAGATTCCATTACGATAGCGTCTTGAGCCACGTTTTCAGCGAGACGCATATCCATAACCTATCCTGTATTCTCCAATCGGACAAGCACGTTCCTTTCGCGGTCCACACGGACCCTTCGATCGAAACTATCAAGAAGATCAACGAGCATTTCCTTTTGCGACATGATGTTATAACGCATCCGAACGGATGGCAATGTCGTCTGTGTAACTCTAACATGGATAGCACAGAAATGACTATCGTACACATTTTAGATGAGAAGCACCTCGCTAGACTCTCGGATGAGCTCTACCTTCAAACGAAGAAGGCGAGTCCGGATGGAGGCATCCCCGAAGACTGGGGTCCGAAAGACTTGAACTGGTCGAAATTCTTAGCCAGCTCGGGTAAGCCGCAGAATCGGAACGATCACGTCATCATCGAGAACTTTATTAAACCGTCGGGAAAAGTTGGCAACTTTTGCACTTGCTGCGATATGACTCTGAAAGGCCCGCGTCAAGTGCTCTTCAATCACATTCGCCAGAAAAAGCATTTGCGTAACGCTGCGCCGCGGAAACTAGTGATGCTTTATAAGAACCACTGCCGCCCGTGCGAATATTTCGCCAGCTTCGGCAATTTCTACGTCTGCACCATCTGCCCTAACTACGTAGCTCTACCCTCTTTTGCTGCGATAGTCGAGCATTTTGAAAGCGATTCGCATTTCGAAGTGATCGCTAAATTGATCAAATCTGCTCTTTTCCCTGAAAACGAAGATGATATCGTCGTTCAAAACAAGATAGTTCAAAACGATGCGATAAAATGCGAAGTCTGCGACGAGACCTTCACAGAAATCGGTCTGGCGATCAAGCACGTCTTATCTTCCGTTGAACATCAAACAGCCATTGCTGAATTCAAGACTAAAGAAAAAAAAGGCGATATAATATCTGTTTACATCAAAGGAAATTTCATTTTGCACAGCGAAGGAGCTTCCTTTACTTGCGTGTCTTGCAAGTCCGTTTTTAATTCGATTCGTTCGCTCTTGACGCATTTGGTTTACGCGGAGCACTTTGTTGTGAAACCGTCTATGGAGAACGTTTTCCGTTTCTATCTTGAACTAAAGCATAATATAAATATGTTGGGAAGAAACAAATATGTGTATTATCAGTTTGGTTCGCTGAAGTGTGGCGTTTGTGACGCAGATGTGGAAGAGGGAGAGAATGCTAAGAGACATGTGGTCTCTGCCCGTCATAGAGAAATTATGGGGGCCGCTAATCTTAATATGGATGCATCTGCTATGGAATGAATGTAAGTATTAACACACTATGGCCAGTTTCACCGGTTCATGATAAAGTGACAGATAGTCATCTGACAGATGACGCCATATAAAAGCTGTCAAAAATGTGTCAGATTAGTTCCTGATAGGGCTATCAGGAAGGTGAAACTGGCCCTATCAGTATTAGCAATTAATCAGAGAACTTATCGTGAAGTTAGATAGTGATTGACAGGAACCGCGGAATTACTCCATGAGAGGGGGGGGGCAAACATCTTTGGTCACCCTCTTCCATCAATCTCAACGGGCTTCCTCCGATCTACTTACTTACATGTAGTGAATTGGAAACGGGGGGGGGGGGTTGAATTGAAAACGGTTTGAGGCCGCTAGTGATTAAAATGAAGGAAATGACCGAGATGGAGCATATGGGCCTGCATAGCTGTGTCCTGTCCTTGTCATTTAGTTCATTCAATAATCAAAGTTCGTGACAAGCAGACAGTTTACGCGCTTAAGCCAAAAAAATCTGCCTGTTTTGTTAGGGTAGTTTATTATTGCCAACAAACTCAATTTTATTAAACTTATCGAAATCATCCTAAATTTTACGAATGAAACGCTAGCGTGTGCTAATTTTACATGTGGCGCCATCTAGATTCTCGTTGAATTTCTAAATATTATTTATAATTTTCAAACATAAAGCGCCCTCTGCCGGACCAGCTTTCGGTAATCTTCCCCATTGGAAAGGTTTCCGTGACAAAATAGCTCACGGATTTATCAATATTAAAAATTAAAAATGAAGCTTTAAATTAAATTGATTATTATATAATATTTAAAAAATATATATATTAAATTCAAATTCAAAATGATTTATTGCGACTAATTTTTCAAGCTAATAACATACATTTTGGAGATAAAAATAAAAAACTAAACTAAACGAAAATTAAAGGATGTCCGTGTGGTAAAATACCAAGAACGCTGGCTGCATTCCCGCGTTGAATTGTTAAATATAATATAATAATATATATATATAATATTGAAATAAATTGAATTTGTTTAAAAAGTCTGCTGTGCGTGCACGATCCGATATAATAGGGATGCCTGGGTCAAAAAATAGTATTTTTTTTAGTCCGTAATTTCGATAATCATAAAATATTGGACACGAATTTTTTTATTTTAGAAATCAATAGAAATTGACAAAGATAAAGAGCGTCAAAGTTCGGGAGTGGGGACTCGTGACGTCACTAACCGCTAGAAAGTAGTACGCTTTTTAGCGGTTTGTGACGTCACGCGGAATTTCAACGCTCTATATGTGCGTCATTTTTTGTTTAATTGAAATAAACTGGCCAAGTGCAAGTCGTACTTGCACTAGTAGGGTTCCGTACCACACTACAGTATTTTATAAGATCGAGCAAAAAATACCACTATCATTTTTTGCCAGCAAAAAATAATAATTAATAAACATTTTATTTCTTATAGCGCCATCTAATATCTAACAATGGTGTTAGGGATTGACATTTCAATATAACGCCATCTATGGGACGTTTACCTAACTAAGCGTTCATAGATGGCGTGAAATGCCGAAAAAAACACGTTTCTTGTATGGGAAAACTATTATTTTTAACTTTATTCTGTTTTTAGTATTTGTTGTTATAGCGGCAACAGAAATACATCATCTGTGAAAATTTCAACTGTCTAACTATCACGGTTCATGAGATACAGCCTGGTAACAGACGGACAGACAGACAGACAGACGGACAGCGGAGTCTTAGTAATAGGGTCCCGTTTTACCCTTTGGGTGCGGAACCCTAAAAATAAAAATATGTATCCAATATTTTTTTAATAAGGTAAATGACAGACAAAAAAAATTTTTTTTGTGAACTAGCCTATTTATTATACATCCATGGAAGTGTCAAATTATTAAATACAAGTGGTATGTTTCAGGTTTTGCCTGTTGTTTGCTGTGCGACATCGTGGCCTGTTAGACTTAATGAGTTATTATGAGAGCGTTCCAGTGTAGATATATGGCGAGAAATCAAATCATTTTACATTTTTAATAAATGAAATAATTTTTTTAATGTTGTTTTATTTTGATACTACTGGGTACATTTATTGCTTATTTTCAACCGACTTACAAAAAGGAAGAGGTTCCCAATTCGTCTGTATGTTTTTTTAAATGTATGTTACGCGATTACTCTGTCAATTGTGAACCGATTTGAATGATTATTTTTTAATCGGTAGGGTACATTTCCGAGATGGTCGTACTGTAATTTCATCGAGATCTGATAAGTATCTCCAGAGATATGACGATGAACGTCTCGAACATGCTACTGAAACTGATTCGCGGGGCATGGAAGTCGGTTGTTTTAGTTTTTAAACTATCGACAAGCACTTGATCACTATCTCACCTGATGTTAAGTGACGATGCGGTCTAAGATGGAATTGTGCCTGAATTGCCTGATAGGTAAGTTTAAATAAAATTCTTTTGTTAGTTGTGTTTGACTGCTAACTCTTCTGAAAGTAAGCTATAATGAAATGAAAATAAATCTACAAAAAGATTTTTTGTGCAGGTGCTATTTAGTCTTTTTTTAACCGACTTCAAAAAAAGGAGGAGGTTTCTCAATTCGACCGTATATATTTTTTTTTTTTATGTTTGTTCGCGGATAACTTCGTCGTTTATGAACCGATTTCGATTATTCTTTTTTTGTTCGAAAGGAGATATCCCAAGTGTGGTACCATGGTAATTTTATCGAGGTATGATAAGTATCTCCAGAGATATTGAGATAAACATCTCAAAATTGGTACTGAAAATGAATAGCGCGGCATTGAAGTCGGTTGTTTTTTAGTTTTTAAACGATATTATATGATATTAGAAGGTAACAAGACAGGCACGACGCTCGCCTGATGGTAAGCGATGAGGTTTACCTATTAGGGTCAGTTCACACCGCGACGCGAAGATGCATTTGGAGAACGCGCGACGCCACCAAATTATCTCAATGCAATTTGTTTCTTATTGTGTAGTTAATAAAGTTCAGTTGTTTTTGTTTATCACGCGGTTCAATTGATTCTTCGAGACGCCGCGCGGCGCTGCCTGAAGCCGCCGAACTCAATGAAAGTGTATCTTTTTGTATAGTAAATAAAGTTATTTTTTATAATACTCTCGCTTTTTGTAATAAAGTGCGCGCCGCGTCGCGTCGCGGTCTGAGCCGACCCTTACAGATACTGCGGCATGCAAAATTCCGTACTGCCAGAATGTTGCATGTCACTGCACTGCGCCCGTTACCTTGAGACATAAAGATGTTAAGTCTCACATGCCCTGTAATTTCACTGGAAACCTTGCCATTTCAACCGAAAAACATTCCTATTTCACGGCTGAAAATTAATTGGCAAAGTGGTGGTACCGCCCCAGGCGGACTAGCAGAAGTCCTACCACTACAATGAAAACTTAACTAATATAATGGGATGAAAAAGTTAGCAAAGCGCCCTTTTCACAACGTTCGAGCTGAAATAATTGTTGGCGCTATCAGGAACCCGTGAAACTGGCCCTAAGTATCTTTTTGCATTTAACTGTCGATTAGCTTACTCGACACGTTACTTGTAGATGGTGAAACAATTCCACAAAGGTATAAATAAAAACAAGTGCATATTGGAATTAAATTGACTTTAATTAAATTAATTAAAACTAATTCTTAACTCTGTAGAACAATAAAACCTAAATATATTAAAACTTATAGTAGAGTCAATTTAATAGATCACATTTGACACTTCATCAAAATTCAACAACGTGGCCATGTAATGAAGGGCACATAGAATTATTAATTATTTCAAAGTCAGAACTGCATAATTACTTAACATATTTCAGTTACAAATACATATTTATTCTAATAATAACAAAAGAAAGCGTTTTTACGGTTTACTTTGACTAATAATTAATTTTAAACATAATAAACAATATTTGTTCTAAAAAACTAAACGTCAGTACAAGGCGTGGATGGAATATTAAGCGGATGTGGCATTTAAATAACAATAATAATATGAGAAGGATAAAACTATACAATCACTGGCTGAGAGAGCGAGATGAACAGCAATTTTTTATCCTTTACCTGGGCTGCGTTCACGACCTACGTTCGGAGTGCACCCAAACGCTCTAACCCCGTTCACGACCTCAGAGCGTCCCATTCGCTAAATGAGTTAGAGAGAGAGGTTAGAGCGTTTGGTTGTACTCCGAGCGTAGGTCGTGAACGGAGCCCTGCGTATGCGATTAAACTGGCTCCAGCAATGTATGGAGCCAGTTTCTAGTGCACCCGTTGGCTCTCTTCCGCTGTCATGTATAACCCGACCAAATTACGTTGTTCATTTTATCTTTTAGCTGGCATATGTATCACGTGTTCATCGTTTTAGTAGGGTTATATCTCAATAGCTATTTCATTCGCATACGCTAATGTTGTCTCTACATATTATATACTTTCTCTATGGTACAAGGTTACGTCAGTGAACACTTTTTTTAATAAACACTATATAGGGATGCTACCCAAAAAATCAAAAGATTGATCAGTCGATAGGTTGAATCGAATGCAAGGATATTGTGAAGGATGTTTTACTATAAAAATAACTACACTGTGATTGTAATTAGCACAATATTATTCTTTGACTAAAAAAATACAAAAATAATTGAATAGGAACTAAAATCAATAACAATTTGGGTTAAAATACTAACGATAAACTACTAAACGTTAGATCCATAGGTACCATAATACCAAAATGGTTACCATATCAATGTTTTTATACAGTAAAAGAGCTCATGACATTTAAAGAATAAATCCAGCACGTAAAATATTGTGAATATGAATAGTAAATGTTGACATTCTGTTTTTTTTTATGTATCTTATAGGCTAGCGTTTGACCACTATCTCACCTGTTGTTAAACGATGATGCGGTCAAAGATGGTAAACACGCTAGGCCTAGAATGGGAACTGGCTCTCAAGGATAGCTGCCGGAACACATTAGATGTTAGCGAAAGATTTCTAACTTGAGGGTGGTAGCTGGCCAGGCGGACACAAGATAGTGTCACAACCCCCGCATGGTGGCATGCGGGGGTTGTTGGTTTCTTAACGATGTTTTTCCTTCACCGGAGGGCCACTGTGAAAGCGCACATACATTTTTGATAGAAAAATCCGGAGTTTGAAGTTGGCCTCTACCCTATACCTCATCTCTGGCAACCTGTACCTCTGGCATCAAAGCCGGCCGTTACGCCACCGGGCCCTCAAAATGCATTTCATTCATTCATTTATTTTTCATATATAGGTACTACAGTACACTTATATTCGTCAAATGTAGATACAATAGTTGTAAAAATAAAACAACATGGAAAAAAAATACGATAATACACACAAAAAATTAAGCTATATCTATAAAATCATTAATCAATTACAATACATTATTATAAATATGTCAATACATCAATTGTAAGAATTTATGTCAATAGTGCGCCATGTGGACTTGTCATCAATAAAATCTTTAATATTATAATATGCTTTTTGCATGAGGACTCTTTTTAATATAATTTTAAATTTATTGTCTTTGAGGCTGATCAAGGCCTCAGGAAGAATATTGTAAAATAGAACCGAATTATATACAAATGATTTTCCTATCTTTGCTAGTCTATTGTAAGGTAACACTAACCTATCTTTATTTCTAGTGTTGTATTTGTGATAATCACTGTTACATTTAAATTTACTACGGCTTTTTCTAACGTACATGATATTTTAATAAATATATACACAAGGCATGGTCATTATACTAATTTGTTTAAATTGTTCTCGTAAGGAATCTCTGGGACCCAGTCTATAAATTGCCCTCACTGCTCTTTTCTGTAATACAAATACACTCTGGCGATCTGCAGCATTACCCCACAGCAAGATGCCGTACGACATCAGAGAGTGAAAGTAGCTATAGTAAACTAGTCTTGCAGTTTTTACATCGGATACTTCTCTGATTTTTCGTACGGCATATGCTGCTGAGCTCAGCTTACCGCAAAGCTCAGATATGTGTTTACCCCAGCCTAGCTTACAATCAAGTGTTAGTCCTAAGAATTTAGTATGATTAGTAGTCTCAAGTACCTTATTGTCTATGTTAATAGTATTAGAATTGTTAGTGGTCACATTATTCGATAGTGAAAATCTTAGGCATTTAGTTTTTTTCGCATTTAACATTAAATTATTTACACTGTACGAGCTACGCATCGTACATTCACCTTTTCACCGCATTAATTGTAATTTAGACTAAGTCAGCAAACTGCACCTCAACATACATTTCTTATTTTAATTTAGTTCACAATTGACCGCGCCGTGTCGCGTACTCACCTAGCACATTACCTAGCACCTAGTTTTCATAGCACTTTATAATATAATTTTTACATTAAACTTTTTAGCATTTAAAACTATTTTCAATTACGATCCTTAAGCCAGCCTAGGGTTCGTACATATTGGTCCTTCGAGTCTACCGTCGAGACGGGACCATTGCGCGGGTGACCTCAATTAGTGTTTCGTCACCTAAGTTATACGTGTAGTGCAACGTTCCGTTTCCCGGTGAACTAGCATCGTGGAGTACACTCCGTTTGAGGATTTGTAGGATACATCCTGCAAATTAGCAGAGCACCGACGAGTCAGGAGACTCGTTACTAGCAGCACCAGCGAGCCAGAAGACTCGCAAGTAGCAGAGCAGCAGTGGGCACAGAGGCCCGCGACTAGCACTCCAGCAACGACGAGTCAGGAGACTCGTTACTAGCAGCACCAGCGAGCCAGAAGACTCGCAAGTAGCAGAGCAGCAGTGGGCACAGAGGCCCGCGACTAGCACTCCAGCACTGGTTGAGAACAATCTCGCCACCAGCAGTACAGTATCACCCTCCTAGCAACCCACTGACCGCACGAGCATCAACATCGGCTTTCGAGTAAGAGATTTCCAATTTTTATTCACTTCTTCATCTCGTTTGTCGCATAATTTGAATAACCATGGAAGATCTTTACACTAGTCAACTTGAAATTTTGGATGCTATCAAATCATTAGCTACCAACATCAAAAAAGATGGGGCAAGCAGGAAAACAGCAGATTACTTCCGTAGAAAATTGGAAACTCTCGATTCATACTGGGGAGATTTTCAATACAACCATGACCGTATATGCACCGAATTCAGCAGAGAGCATCAATATTTCAAAAATAAGGAATATGATCAAACCAGTGCGTACTATGAGTCAGTTAAAGCGCTTATCACAGAAGAGTTTCAAGATTTTGTGGAGAAGCAGCAGGCAAAGAAACCGTTCGTCGCTATGGTTGAAGGTGAAACTTCAACTTCACTAAAAAAGAAATCATACACACCTAGCACAGAGACGATTGAAAGTGAGAGTGCTAGATATCAGGTGAAGCATTCTCGTGAGGAAGTTCCCGTCCAGCACACACAGGAGTCGCGTGGCGTTACTAGTCACTTGGATGACATGTTGCGGAAGCAAGCTGCCAATTTCAGGGCATTATCAAGAGACGTAGCAAAGGTTGAGATAGACAAATTAAAAACAACATGGCAGTTCGATAACGCTTTAGCATCGCTGCAGTCTCGCTGGGCAGCAATTGACAGCTTACATGTAGATCTCGATAGTGAGTTGAACGGCGAGAATGAAGACTATGAAATCGCATTCAGCAAGCATGAAGATATTTATACCAATGTCAAAAATCGCTTAAACGAGAAAAGGTGGTCGACAGCAAATACAGAAAAAATAACACCGCAATTAGAAATTCCCATTTTTCACGGTAATTATAATCAGTGGTTATCATTCAAAGATTTATTCAGTGACTCCATACATAAAAACTGCACTTTATCTAATGCTCAGAAAATGCAATTTTTAAAATGTAAATTGAAAGGTGAGCCAGAGAGGCTGATTCAACACCTATCGATTAGCAATGATAATTATGACATATGCTGGGAGATTTTAAATCGTCGGTATAATAGCGCAAAGCTCATTTTCACTTCACACTTAGACAGCATTTTAGATTTGCCCAACTTACAACAAAAATCATCTACACAAATTAAAAGGATTCATGACGTCACCATGGAATGTATCAACGGCATAAGAAAACTAGGGGTGGACACTTGGGAACCTGTAATCGTTCACTTACTTACCCAGAAGTTAGACTCTGAAACTTTAGCAAAATACAACGACTCCCTGAAAAACAAGAAAGACATACCTGCTCTGGATGACCTCATGAACTTTTTAGAAGATAATTTTACATCCATGGAAGCATCAAACCGTCGCAAGCAAGAGCATACTCGAAGCATTACGAAATCTAACATACAGCAAAATCCAATTGCAACATCTTATTCTGCGAAGAAACATAATTTTAAATATAATCACTTTAACTATGCCAATGCACCAAAGGTGCTGACCACTGCAACGAATGACGCGCCGGCTACACTTTATTGCCCTCTTAGCAAAATTCCGTTTCACGGGCTATTCAACTGCACTAAATTCGCTGGCTTGCCTAATAACGTGAAACGTAAAACTATATTTGATCTCAAATTATGTAGCAACTGCTTATTTAAACATGATTATCATAACTGCACTTCAGAGAAAAGATGCCAAATCTGTTCCCAAAAACACAACACCATTCTTCATGAAGCATATAATCAAAAAAGTCCAAATAAATACTTCGGCAATAAGACCGCCACACCACCATCAAGTTCGAATGAACCACCCCAACAAAACGTGAGCACTGTAGCACGTGAGGCATGCTCTCAGGTTTTATTAGCAACAGCAAAAGTAAATGTTTACGCCGCGGATGGCACTACTTATGCCTTCCGTGCCCTAATTGATCAAGGCTCGCAAATTTCAATTATAACTGAAAAAGCGGCTCAACTTTTGAAGTTAAAAAGAGAGAAATGTCATGGTGTCATTTTTGGAGTTGGAGAAAAAGAAAATAATTGCAAGGGGCAGACTTCAGTGACATGCACCTCTATTTATAATAATTATACGTTTACGTGTTATGCTTATTATGTTATGCTTATTATGAATAACTTAATTAAAAACTTACCGAATGAAACGTTCGTAAAACCAGCATGGGAACATATAAAAAAATATTAAATTAGCAGATCCAGATTTTAATGTGAGCAGCCCAGTCGATATATTGTTTGGAGCAGATGTTTACTCTCAGATCATGATGGGAGGCATAATTAAAGGTCAAGAGATATCTGAACCTATAGCACAGCAAACACAACTATGCGGAGCAATGAAAACATTTCACTGTAATGTCGTTGTAAACAATATTGAAGATTTGAAGCAATTTTGGGAGATAGAAGATATCGGTGAGACGAGCGTTGGCGAGTACGCTGACTTGTCTTCCAAAGATCAGCACTGCATACAATTTTACAACAAAACTACTATACGTCAACCAAATGGCAGGTACTCGGTGAGATTACCACTTAAAGAAAATATCGAAGAACATTTGGGCACTTCGAAACCTACCGCAATAGCACAATTTAGAAATTTAGAATTAAAATTAAGCAAACAAACTCAAATGACAAATATGTACCGAGACTTTATGCATGAATATAAATCATTACGTCACATGAAGCCCGCGTCACGTAATCAGACACCCGTCGATTGTAACTTACCACACCACGGTGTCTATCGAGTGCAAGCTGAGACAACAAAATTGCGAGTGGTATTTAATGCGTCATCAAGGACGTCGACTGGGAAAAGTTTGAATGACCTAATGCACACTGGGCCCAACCTACAGCACGACCTTCAATCCCTTATATTAAAATGGAGACAATGTATATACGGTTATACAGCTGATATAGAAAAAATGTTCCGAAATATAGATGTACAAGAATGTGATCAGTCGCTTCAGAAAATCGTTTGGAGAGATTCACCGGCCGAGCCTGTACAAACATATGAACTTACCACAGTAACATACGGCATGAAAGCAGCTCCCTTCTTGGCGATAATGACGTTGCGACGGCTAGCATCCGATGAAAAAGAAAAACACCCAGAGGCAGCAAAAATAGTAGAACAGTCATTTTACATGGACGACCTCATTTATGGGTCACATACCATTGAAGAAGGCGCCAGGACTGTGTTACAATTACAAGCACTTCTCCAAGCAGGTGGCTTCATATTGAGAAAGTGGTCCTCAAATGAACCAGAAATGTTAAATACTATTACCAGCACTCAGAATTCCGTTGATCCAGTTTTCACTTTTAAATGCGAGCACACCGCAAAAACTTTGGTTTTATATTGGAGCCCCAAAGACGACTTCTTCATGTTCCAGTCATCGTTTGAATTTTCAAATAAAAACGCAGATCGCACTGAAAAAAGAATATCAAGAGTTGTGTGCAGTATTTAATGAGCAATTTTTAAATGAAATTACAGTAATGGAGATCACTTGGCATTTTAATGCGCCCTCGTGGCCATCAGCAGGAGGACTATGGGAAGCGGCTGTCAGAAGTCTGAAAAACCACACAAAAAAGGTGATAGGGGAGCAAAAATTCACCTTTGAAGAGCTGTCGACCCTGTTGGCTCAGTTGGAAACGTGTCTCAATATGGTCCCCTCTGTCCTTTAAGTGAAGACCCTGCAGACTTAAATTGCCTCACTCCTGCGCATTTTCTAACAGGTGGTCCGACTCTAGATATTTTAGAAACAGAGAACGATCTTCGAACAAGGTGGCATTTAGTACAAAAAACATTCCAAGACATATGGAAAAGATGGCGTACTGAATATCTAGCACAAATCACTTCAAGAAGCAAATGGCAAACACCGCAAAGCACTATCAAGGTCGGGGATCTAGTTACCATCAACGACGCTAATTTACCAGCTGGAAGATGGGCAATGGAGAGAGTTGTCGAATTACACCCCGGAGCGGAGGGGTTAGTACGGGTCGTATCATTAAAAACAAAAAGTAGCATCATAAAACGGCCTGTAGTAAAATTATCCATTTTACCAGTTGAAACTCATGATTATAACGACACAGCACCGCCTACTTGCGACCTTGAAAACAAAGCAAAAACAGAATCAAATCATGAACCAAAGAAACAGCATCAAAATCCGAGAGGATCAAGAAAAGGCTTTGGAAACTTCCTTACGTTAGCATTATCATTTTTATTCTTTATGAGCATTTTGACAGTATCTCAGTCTGCTTACAACACAACTGCATTAAAAACCAAGCAAGGTCTATACTTTGATAAAGTAAGCAACATGCAAATAATACGAGATCATTGGAAAATTGTCATATACTACGATATGGATCCATACTGGCAAGGTGTCGAAGCATTTAAACAATATCTAAAATGCCTAGATACATTGTGTACTAACATTAAATCTAAAACACATTGTGACACCAGTGTCATGCAATTACGTCACAGTTCCACGGAACTAGACTACTACGACCAGCTGTTGCTTAGCCAGCATGCGGCCACGCTACCCGAGAGACGCCGCCGAGGTCTTATCGACGGTGTCGGTTACGTCGCTAATTCATTATTTGGAGTACTAGATGCGAGATTCGCCGAACAATTTAAAAATGACATAACTTTACTGAACAAAAACCAACAACATTTAGCAAACTTACGGCGAAACCAAACTTCGGTAATCGAAGCGGAGTACAATTTGCTAAAGAGATCTGAGCAACAAATGGATAAAATGAGAAAATTAATCAATCGCCATTTCATTGACATTGAAAACGCTGTCAATTCACAAAACACCGAAATTAATAATTTAAAGCTCATTGGAGAATTTACCTTAAGTACTATAACCGCAAGAAATATGTTAAATTACCTGAAAAATATTCAAGAAATCCTGTTAAATACAGTTACGGATGTTTATCATGGAAGATTCAATTTCCATTTAATTTCACCTCAACAACTAAGAAATGAACTTAGCACAATTTCAAGCCAAATTTCTAAAGATTTATCATTACCCATTAAGAACATTCACACAGATCTCGGCAATGTCTATCAATTTTTACACGTTAAGACTAGAATGCTACGAGAATGTTTACTTTTTGAATTATCTGTGCCTCTCACCAGCCGAGATAGCTATGAAATGTACAACATAATTCCTGTGCCGATTAAAAGCAATCAATCCCACAGTATAAAGATAATGCCTGTTTCAGAAATGATCGCCGTCAATTTAGCAAAGGATTCATATTTAAAGATTAGCAAGCATGACGTCAGCTCGTGTCTTTATAGCCGTGACACATATTATTGCTTTTTAATGAAACCATTATACCAAATGAAATCGGAAGACAGTTTATGCCACATTGACCCAATAACGAAGCAATGCCTATTCAGCACTTTAACATGTGACGATGAGTGGAATGAACTGAGGGGTATAAATAGGTACCTATACTTTTGCTGCAATCGTTGTCAGATTCACATTGTATGCGAGGATCAAATTACAAATGTACCACTAAACACCACTGGTATAATTAGCATAGGTCATGGTTGTTTCATGAAAAACAATAAGTTCACAATATACGCTCATAACGCCGACCAGAGTGTATTGAAAACGAAGCCGATGATCTTCACGTCTAATTTGGATCCCATTAACGATATCATTAACATTTCAATTCCATGGGATTCCATTAACCAGACAGCAGATAAAAATCAGGAATTAGATGCAACAGCACATGATATAAAACGGATGAAAGAGAAGGCTCCAGTATTTAGCGAGATAAGTTACCATGACGTCCATCATTACGTCCTTATCTACTCAATACTGGGTGTGGTCAGCATAGTGGGTGTGATACTAGCATGGAGACGGTGCCGGAAGCCGCGAGCCGTAGCACCTGTGCCGCCGCCGGTGGCGCCGCGCCGAGCACTAGCAGCGACTACACACCGATATGAAGCACGATCGCCAGTTTCTATCACAAACATTAGTGAGCAATGTGAAAGTGTCGATATCGGTGATGATGGTGTAGTGAAATGTGTTATTCCGCGAAAATACGCTCGTAGTTCCTCTCCTCACCCACGGAAATCAAATTATGACTTTTCTTAGGGACTTTAAACCTAGTTCTTATTTAGCAAATCAATTTAATCTTATATCAGTTTTATCTCACCTCGTTTCTCCCACCCTTTGCCCTTGGGAGCATGTACGAGCTACGCATCGTACATTCACCTTTTCACCGCATTAAGTACTTACCGCACTTAGTCTAAATTACAAAATTTAGACTAAGTCAGCAAACTGCACCTCAATATACATTTCTTATTTTAATTTAGTTCGCAATTGACCGCGCCGTGTCGCGTACTCACCTAGCACATTACCTAGCACCTAATTTTCATAGCATTTTATATTATAATTTTTACATTAAACTTTTTAGCATTTAAAACTATTTTCAATTACGATCCTTAAGCCAGCCTAGGGTTCGTACATACACTAAACCATTCCTGTACATTTGTCAATGACCTATTAATTATGTCAGCATCAAACATTTTCCTATTTATGTCAAATAACAAAGATGTGTCATCCGCAAATAATATAATATAGCAGAATTTATTTGCTAGAGATGGCAGGTCATTTACATAGACTAAAAACAAAAAAGGGCCAAGAATTGAACCTTGAGGAACACCTATTGACACATTCAGAGCACTCGATAGCACACCATTGACATCCACTGTTTGAGTTCTATTGGACAAGTACGATCTCATCATTTCTAGTGATTGGTCTCTTACACCATAATGATAGAGTTTCCCGAGAAGTATTCTATGGTCCACGCAATCAAATGCCTTTGACAAGTCACAGAACACCCCGAGGGTATCATGTGACTCATCCCAAGCCTTGAAATTTTTTTCCACAAGATCAATGGCAGCATCTGTCGTGGAACACCCTTTTGTAAAACCGTACTATCCAGAAAACAAGATGGAGTTGCAGTTAAAGAAGGATGTTAGTTGAATCAACATCAACTTTTCAAAGATTTTACTCAATGTTGGTAATATTGATATTGGCCTTAAATTACCTGGGTCCTTTTTATTGCTACTTTTAAACAGGGGTAAAATTTTACTGTTCTTCATTAGGTTTGGAAAAGAACCCTGATCAATACTGTCATTGAATATTTGAGATAAAAATGGAGCCAATATGTCTATACAATTATCTATAAATTTTACTGAGATACCCCAAAGATCTTCAGATTTTTTAGATTTTAAAGATTTAAATGTCTTAATGATAACTGTGCTTGTTACTTTATGGAAACCAAATATTTTTGTCGACTCATTTGTAGAGTCTTTAAGTAGTGACAAGGCCATATTAGGGTCCGTTGATTTAAGATACTTAGTTGCTTCGTATGGAATTTTGGCAAAATAATCTACAAAAACGTTAGCAACTTGTTTTTTGTCCGTCACAGTAATGCTATCATGAGTTACTTTAAGCTCATTAGAGTGTGATCTTATTTTACCTGTCTCCGTTTTGATGATTGACCAAATTGTTTTAATTGTATCTGTGGATGATTTAATTTTGTTTATTATATAAATGGCTTTTGCTTTCTTACAAACGCATTTAAACAACTTGCTATATTGACGTACATATGTAACTATATTTTCATCCTTAGAAATAGCTTTAATATTGTACAATTCATACATCCGGTCCCTGCTTATTCTAATACCTTTAGTGGCCCACATATTAAATGTAAATTTGATCTTAATCGTTTTAGAAATAATTGGAAAGAACAAGTCAAAGTTTTGTTTAATTATATTAATAACATTACAATAATTTTTATCAGGGTCATAATGTATGTCAAAAATTCGGTTAATTTCTAAATTTACATTATTTTTGAAGTTGTCCAATTTTGTGCTATTCATGCGGCGTTTGGTCATTTCCATTGCCGGTGTTTCCTTTTCAAATGGAAGGAAGACACACTGACCAGTATGGTCAGAGCTTAAATAATTTATAATGGCTTTATGTACGATTATATTGTTGTCACAAAAACATTATCAATGCAAGTTGAAGTTGTAAGGGTTATACGTGTTGGCTCTTCAAATTGTAACTCCAAGTTAAAACTCTGGAATAAATTAAGAAGCCTATTTTTAATGTTTGTGTCTACTAGCACATTAACATTGAAATCACCAACTACAATTACCTCCTTATTTCTATTGCACAGTTTTTTCAAAGCTTCTTCCATGTTTAGCTCAAATATCCCAAAATCACCAGACGGTGGCCTATAAACATTAACAATTACATAATTTTTTAGTTCAACCCAAGGAATTTCTATGACACGCTCGGCGGACAAGTGTATAATATCTTTCCTCTCTTTAAAGTTGATAGATTGTTCTATCAGAATTAGAGAGCCACGTCTTATTGTTGTTTTCCGACAAAATATACTTGCTATTTTGTAATTGTTAATGTTAAATGATAATTCAGTATTTTTAACCCAAGATTCAGTGAGACATAATACATTGACACCAAATTTCTCTAAAAACAAACTAACTAAACTAAGCTCTAACTCCTTTCCCTGCAATCCTTGAATGTTCTGGTGCACTACTGAAATGTTCCGGTCACTTTTGCTGTGTCTAAAAAAAGCGAGATTGGCTCAGCACCCTGTTCAGTCATGTTTACAATATTATCTCGTTTAGTCATTTCTATATTATCAATGTCACAATTAGATGTCATAATTTCAGTAACAGTTTTTTCTTACCAATAGGAGAGTCAATATTACATAATAACAATTTACAAAAGTTAACAATGTTAATCGACTTAAGAGTCTCCGCATTAATGTCAATGATATGGATGTTATCACTCATTGATGCCAAGTTATACAGATCAATGAAAAACTTATACAAAAATTTATTGTAAAACTTGTTTGTACCATATGGTAAGGTGCAGATTATAATTTTCGCAATTTTACTGATTTCATGAATGATCATCTTGCATTCATAGAAGTTTTGCTTAGATAATGTGTTTTTTTCACCAATCAAAAGTACATAAATAGAGTCAGGAGACTTAATCGCATCATTGTACAGCCTTGTTATACAGTTAATAAAAGAAGCTCCTGGGCTACAATTATTTATAACATTTTTCTGGGTAAGAAGATTAAGACGAGTTCCTAATCCAGCTCCAAGGCTGTCAGAATATTAGTTGTATATTCTGACAGCCTGTTCCCAGAAGCTTTTTTAGTTGGCGAGTTATGGTTTTGTTTCAAGTCTGAGTCTATTTTTGGTTGTATCCGAACATTATTTTCCGATTCTGAAACAGTACCTGTAAAAGAACTATTATATTGTGTTTCTGATCTTTTAATCCTATTTTCGTTGCCTATTTCTTTGTTGCCCATCATGACGTTAATTTCTTTCAATTTTTCATCAATAAAGTCTAGTGTCGCCATTGTGCTATCCCTATTTTTAGTAACGACTTCATATTGCTGCACCATTTTAAGAATTTTTGTGTTTTCGTCTTGCAGATACTGAATCATTTCATTCCTCTTCTCTAGCTCTGCTAGTAGTACGGTGTTTTGTTGTGTTAAATTATCTGATATTTGATTTGTTATGTCACATTCGATATCATACAAATCGCTTACCGGTTTATCTACTAGCTCCATTAATTGTTCATTTCCTTGTCTGGTATCTTCCTGTAATTTTCGTAACTCATTGTTTATATCGAAACATTTTTTATTCAACTTTCTTATACTATTTTTAAGTTTTCTCAATTTATTATTCTTTATTCTTAAATTTCGTCTTTTAGAAAATATAACATATCTATATTTATCCGAAATGAAACTAGGAGATGTAGTTTCTCTATGTTCTATATATAGTTTGTTATATTTAGTTTCTAAGTCCGTGTAATTTCTATTGATTACCTCAAATTTTTGTTGTAAAGTTTGTTTAAGTTTGTTGTAAAATAAATGTTTCTTATAAAGTAATGATTTGATACAAAAAATATTGACTACAAATGATATTTTATAATTTTATCTTTCTTGACCTATTTCGATTAAAAAAATATCAATGTAATAACATAACTTTAATAAAAATACAACAACCATTGTTTAAATAATAAGTAAAATTTGAAAATGTTAATAATCTATTTAAAAAATACATAGAATGTTAACTAATTTGCACACCATGATACTTGGTAAAATGTATAGGCGACTATTGATTATTAATTATCATTTACCACCTACATTTTAACACAATGTAATGAAAACTTACATTCTGCAAAATAAATGAATGATTATGGGGCAGTACCACCACTTTGTACAGCAGCAGGGCGAAGAAACGTTGAAAACATATTCGGATCATTTATATCGATAAATACAGGGTGAACCAAAAGTCCGTTTATATTTGAATCGGTTGCCGCATCGAGCAGCGGCGGGCGGGGTGGGGCGGAGGGTTACGCATTGAAAGAGCGGCCAATGGGGATTTAGTACTAGCGATGGGTCGTACTTGATAAATCCAGTACCAGGGCTACGTAGTACGACCACCATCAACTACCAGGGCTGAAAACCAGGGTTCAAAAAACTTTCAAGTATTTATCGAGCCCGGCTAAAATACTTGCATAGGAATTTAATACATGCATTAACATAATAGAGGCGAATATCGTGTGTATAAAAATGAAATACTTCCAAGTGTAGGAATCAAAAATACTTCCATAGAAAATTGACCCTTATTCTTGTCGGTATAAGGCGCAATATAACGTTCACAATAAAAAAACTTTTAAGACTTGCAAGTTGCAAAAACCTTCAAAGTATTTTGTATGAGACGGGCGCGCCCGATGCGACTGAGCCTAGCCGAAATACTTGCATAGGAATTTGATCCATGTGCTTAAGAGAATAGAGGCGAATATCGTGTGTATAAAAATGAAATACTTCCAAGCGTAGGAATTGAAAATACTTGCATAGAAAATTGACTCTTATTATTTATAATAAATAAGGCGCAATATAGCGTTACATAAAAAAGACTTCCAAGTTAACGAGTGAGTTGTTGAATAAAATACTTTTAAGTCTTGCAAGTCTTTAAGGTTGGACCCTGGTTGGCGTACTTGCAAGCATAAACCAGGTTTTAAAACCTTGTAACGTAAATACGTACCTTCCCTATTTAGTACCATGGCGTCGTTCAACGGTAGCCAACGTGCTCTCTGCGTACGCGAGTACTATCGAAACAACGATTCTGCGACTTTAGCGCAACGAAAATTTTGCGCTCATTACAACATACGGCATAAAATTGAAGCTCCATCAATTCAGTTGATTAAAAAATGGGTGCTTAACTTTTTTTAATTTAAAACCCATTTTTTAATCAACTGAATTGATGGAGCTTCAATTTTATGCCGTATGTTGTAATGAGCGCAAAATTTTCGTTGCGCTAAGGTCGCAGAATCGTTGTTTCGATAGTACTCGCGTACGCAGAGAGCACGTTGGCTACCGTTGAACGACGCCATGGTACTAAATCCCCATTGGCCGCTCTTTCAATGAGTAACCCTCCGCCCCACCCCGCCCGCCGCTGCTCGATGCGGCAACCGATTCAAATATAAACGGACTTTTGGTCCACCCTGTAGATGCATTCTGCAACACTGAATTATTCAATTAATGTACTATTACTCCAGTCAACTGCTATGTATTAAGTATAATAGTAAGACAATGTTTCTCTATACGTATGTTTATGTTTAATATAATTCAATTAAATAAGAAATTATCTGTTATTAAGAGAAAAACAAATTTTAAGATGATAGATATGATTGGATCAGATTACGGTTGGTTGTAAATAACTAACTTTGGCAGTACCTCCATTCCTCTTTCAAAAGAGCAGGCAACGCACCAGTACTGCCTCTGGCATTGCAGGTGTTAATAGGCGGCGGTAACCACTTACCATCAGGTGGGCCGCATGCTTGTTTGCTTCTCTATATCTATAAAAATATATATATATTTTGCTGTGAAATTAGCGGATTGAATGGCAGTGTTATTTTAAACAAAACAATATTACAGGGAATGGAATTTGAGACTTAAATATCTTAAGGTAACTGGTGCAGTGCAATTACCTGCAATATTCTGTCCGCCCAGAATTTTGCATGCTCCTGTATCTGTAATAAGTAGAAGTCATTGCTTATCGGTAGGCAAGCATCATGGTTGTCCTGTTATCTTATATCATACTAGCAGCCCGCCCCGGCTTCGCACGGGTAGAACATATATGCCTACAAAATTTGCATCAGTTTGTTGCATCGAATATAAAATATGAACATATTTAACAACCATCGTCATATTTCATCCAATTTACACAAAACCTTAACGAATTATGCACTTAAACCTTCCTCATAAACACTCTGGCTATTGGTGTAAACCGCATGATAATCCGTTCAGTAGCTATTGAGATTATTGCGAACAGACAGACAGACGCAGTGATGAACTTTGTTTTATAATACTTACGTATTGATATTGGACGGCCCTTTGGCGTAAAGGATAGTTACCCTGATTCTGACCCGACAGTCGTTGGTTCTAATCCTAGCTATATACCTACCAATGAAAGTTTTATGTGCATTCATGAATCATGAGTTTTCGTACAGTGGTAGTGGAATCATTAAATCTACCAAAAAGTAGCTTACCACCAAGGAGTACATCTGCCGCCGTAACCTTACGGCGTTCCCCGACGCAAAATGTAGGGGTAATATACGTTTAACGTGTGTATCTGTGTGTCTGTCTGTAGCATCTTAGCACCTAACCGGATGAACCGATTTTGTTTTTATTATTGATAGTTTTTTTTTGTTTGATAGATGTCTTCATCGAGAGTTTTCTTAGGTTTGATTCATGAAAATTCGTTCAATCGTTATAAAATTATGAGCTTTTTTCTAGTTCATTGCGCTATGAAATCAACTTTCATAGGTCTGATCAATTCGAAAATCTTCTTCTTCAACGATATTGTAAGAACATGGAAGCCTCCTGGACTCTACAGAATACTCAAATCCTCACCAACTTACAGCTCAGATTTTAAATGTCGTGTTTAGAGTCATTGGAAAAAGCTATTATACATAGATCAGTCGGGGTGGTTTAAAATATTATATTATACTAGCAGCCCGCCCCGGCTTCGCACGGGTAGAACATATATGCCTACAAAATTTGCATCAGTTTGTTGCATCGAATATAAAATATTATCATATTTAACAATCATAGTCATATTTCAACCAATTTACACAAAACCTTAACGAATTATGCACCTAAGACCTAAACCTTCCTCATAAACACTCTGGCTATTGGTGAAAACCGCATGATAATCCGTTCAGTAGCTATTGAGATTATTGCGAACAGACAGACAGACGCAGTGATGAACTTTGTTTTATAATACTTACGTATTGATATTGGACGGCCCTTTGGCGTAAAGGATAGTTACCCTGATTCTGACCCGACGGTCGTTGGTTCTAATCCTAGCTATATACCTACCAATGAAAGTTTTATGTGCATTCATGAATCATGGGTTTTCGTACAGTGGTAGTGGGAACATTAAATCTACCAATAATTAAGATAGTTTAAAAACTAAAACAACTGACTTCAATGCCTCGCGAGTCAGTTTTAGTAGCAAGTTTGAGACGTTTATCGTCATATCTCTGAAGATACTTATCACATCTCAATGAAATTACAATGGGACCACCTCGAAAACGTACCCTGCCGATTACAAAAATAATCATTCGAATCGGTTCACAATTGACGGAGTAATCGCGTAACATACACACACAAAAAAAAAGAAAGAAAAAAAAACATACAGACGAATTGAGAACTTCCTTATTTTTGGTAGTCGGTTGAAAAGTAACTTACCACCAAGGAGAAAATCTGCCGCCGTAACCTTACGGCGTTCCCCGACGCAAAAAGTAGGGGTATTATACGTTTAACGTGTTTATCTGTGTGTCTGTCTGTCTGTAGCATCTTAGCACCCAACCAGATGAACTGATTTTGATTTAATAGGGGTATTATACGTTTAACGTGTGCATTCATGAATCATGAGTTTTCGTACAGTGGCAGTGGAATCATTAAATCTACCAAAAAGTAGCTTACCACCAAGGAGTACATCTGCCGCCGTAACCTTACGGCGTTCCCCGGCGCAAAATGTAGGGGCAATATACGTTTAACGAGTGTATCTGTGTGTCTGTCTGTAGCATCTTAGCACCCAACCGGGTGAACCGTTTTTGATTTTATTACTGATAGTTTTTTTTTGATAGATGTCTTCATCGAGAGTGTTCTTAGCTTTGATTCATGAAAATTCATTCAATCGTTATAAAACTATGAGCTTTAATCAACTTTCATAGGTCTAATCAATTCGAAAATCTTGTTCAACGATATTGTAAGAACATGGAAGCATTGACCTGATGCTGGGACATCTCCTGGACTCTACAGAATACTCAAATCCTCACCAACTTACAGCTCAGATTTTAAATGTCGTGTTTAGAGTCATTGGAATACTTTTAATGAAAAGATTATATATAGATCATTATTATTATATATACTAATATTATAAAGAGAGAACATTTGTATTTTTGTATGTTTGTAATTATTTTGCTCAAAAACTAGTGGACCGGTTTAACAAATTATTTCACCAATATATAGAATGGACTTTCGAAATGAAAATAGGCTATATATTATCCCGTTTAAATCAAAGGTACATTCGTGGAGACCTAATTTTCAAAGGAATAGGGGGGTCAGGAAGGAAAACCCGACTTATTTTTATATATATAGATGAATATTATTTTATACAATAGATCATATTATTATACTATATTGACTTCAAATTGATTGTGATCGGTGGGGATCTACAGCATAGCTAAGCTTATAATAATATGTTCGTAGTAACTATGACCTAATCTGTGGTTTCACTGCAAATATTTTATTAATTTTGCGATGCGTGTTTGTGAAATTCGTGATTTCTTCTAGAGTTTTCATTTGAATTATATACTGTAAAGGACAATTTTAATCTATAATATGTGGCCAAGCTAATTAACGTAATTATTTGGATAAGGATTAATACTATATACTTGAAAATAGCCTTGGAAGTTATGTAATATTTTTTAACAAAAATTTTAATATTAAAATGGTTACTGTGAGTCAACCTTAAGAGATAGACATATGCTGTCGCGGACTTTTTTGTAGGTCTTATTAAGTTGTACAACTCTTGCTTAGAAAATATTCTTCTATCTATTTTCAATTAAGCAGCGTTCGTAAGAAACGTGTTTTTTCGACCGTTTATTTGCCGACTTAGGTTGCAAATTAGGTCTCCACGAATGTACCTTTGATTTAAACGGGATAATATATAGCCTATTTTCATTCCGAAAGTCCATTCTATGTATTAGTGAAAGAATTTTTTAAATCGGTTCAGTAGTTTTATAGCTTACTCATTACAAACATACAAAAATACAAATGTTCTCTCTTTATAATATTAGTATAGATGAAAAATTATGATTAAATAAAATTATCCTTTCACACTCTTATTTTGTTTTAATGTATAACCATGTTGATAACAGGAAGAGGGTCTCAATTCAACTGTATTTTATTTTTGTTACTTTAGAACTCTGTCATTTACTAACCAATTTGAAAAATTATTTTTTGTTTAAGAGTGTATACTTCCTGTTTGGTCTCATTGTGAATTCATAGATATCTGATGAGTATCTCTTGATATTTATTAGATAAACACTAAACTTGCTACCAAAATTTCAAGCTATTTTTTTTCGTTTTGTAAACAATCTTATATTATTCCTGAGTAGTGGCCATGATGTTAGCCACAAGCACCTGCGCGGTTGTCTATTATTTACAAGACACCATGTCTGTATATTTATTTTTCAACCGACTTCCAAAAAGAAGGAGGTTCTCAACTCGTCTGTTTTTGTTTTGTATGTATGTTACGCGATTACTCCGTCAATTGTGAAACGATTTGAATGATTTTTTTTTAATTTGTAGGGTACGTTTTCGATGTGGTCCCATTGTAATTTCATTAAAATCTGATAAGTATCTCCAGAGATATGACGATAAACGTCTCAAACTTTCTACTGAAATTGACTCGCGGGGCATGGAAGTCGGTTGTTTTAGTTTTTAAACTATCTTAATTATGTTATAAACAACAAAATTCTTAATAATTCAGTTACAATCTACTAATGAGGGCCCGCTGGTGTCGTGGGAGAATGGTCGGCTTTGACGCCAGAGGTACCGAGTTCTATCCCTGCCGTGCAATGTATTTTTCTATCGTGTAAAAATGTATGTGCGCTTTTCACAGTGGCTCTCCAGTGAAGGAAAAACATCGTTAAGAAACCCTCGAACTCCGCATGGTGGTATGACACTATCTGGTGTCCGCCTGGCCAGCTACCACCCTTAAGTGAGAATAGAATATTTTTTTTTTTTTTTTTTTTAATGTTAGAAAAAATCTTTCGCCTAACATCTAATGTGTCCCGGCAGCTATCCTTAAGAGCCAGTTCCCATTCGAGGCCTAGCGTGCTACCATCCTCGACCGCATCATCACTTACCAACAGGTGAGATAGTGGTCAAACGCTATACTAATATGTAATGTAAATAAATAAATGTAATTATTTATTTATCTAATATATAAAATTCTCGTGTCACAGTTTTCGTTGCCATACTCCTCCGAAACGGCTTGACCGATTTTGATGAAATTTTTTGTGCTTATCCGGTATCTATGAGAATCGGCCAACATCTATTTTTCATCCCCCTAAATGTTAGGGGTAGTCACCCCTAAATATTTTTTTTATTTTTTAGACAAAATTTTTTATTTCTATTTTTTTATGATACAACATACAAAAATACATACAATCCTCAATTTTCACCCTTCTACGATCAACCCTTATTTTTCAATAGCCATTTATTTATATGGCAAAACAACGTTTGCCGGGTCAGCTAGTTATTTATAAAAGTAAATATAATTATTTATTATTTCAGAAACTACAGCCTCAGGGGAAAATGTGAGTGCGACCATGGCCACAACAGGCGAAGCTGTAGAATTTATGGACAAATTATTCGATAGTGTGAATGGATCGCGAGGGAGCACTGTCCGGGGCAAACTACGTGGACCCGTTAAACCTAACTCTCATCATGTCTTTAAATTTTGGACTGAAGCGAAAGAAATACTAAAAAATATACAATTTTTAGATAAATCTAGTAAGAGAGCTCGCAGATATAACAAAACCTATAAGGTTCGAGTTCCATCTCTTAATGGATGGGTTACAACTTTGGAAAGTTTTGAAAGGTTGTCTAAACTGTTGTTTGAATAATATCGTTTAAAAACTAAAAAACAACCGACTTCAATGCCGCGCTATTCATTTTCAGTACCAATTTTGAGATGTTTATCTCAATATCTCTGGAGATACTTATCATACCTCGATAAAATTACCATGGTACCACACTTGGGATATCTCCTTTCGAACAAAAAAAGAATAATCGAAATCGGTTCATAAACGACGAAGTTATCCGCGAACAAACATAAAAAAAAAAAAAAAAAAAAATGCGGTCGAATTGAGAAACCTCCTCCTTTTTTTGAAGTCGGTTAAAAATATGACATACAATATTTTTATCCAAGAAACATAAATCAGGATCCTCTGGAGAATTTTTTTGGTAGGATCAGAGCCATCAACTACAGAAACGTCAATCCTGACGCGAATACTTTCATAAATGGATTCAAGTCATTGCTAATGTCCAACGGTATGGATCCACATTCAATATACGCAAACTGTGAGGAGAAACAGTTGTAGATTTTTTAACCGACTTCAAAAAAAGGAGGAGGTTTCTCAATACGACCGTAATTTTTTTTTTTTTTTTTAATGTTTGTTCGCGGATAACTTCGTCGTTTATGAACCGATTTCAATTATTCTTTTTTTGTTCGAAAGGAGATATTCCAAGTGTGGTACCATGGTAATTTTATCGAGGTATGATAAGTATCTCCAGAGATATTGAGATAAACATCTCAAAATTAGTACTGAAAATGAATAGCGCGGCATTGAAGTCGGTTGTTTTTTTAGTTTTTAAACGATATTATTAAATGTTATGATGAGAAACTCTTATCAACATTGGATGAGGATAAATAAAATGGTGTATGTAGTGGACCCACAACAACCCACAACATTAGCATAAACCAATCACTAAATCCAGTTAATGAGAGATTTCGCGTACACTCTGCTGCATATACAGCAGGATATATGTGCAGAAGAGTGACAAAAAAAATTGATTGTAGGAGATGCTCTGAGACATACACACAAGTATAAGTAAAACAGATATATTTCACAGATGGATTGAGCAACGCAAATACACATAACACGCGAGTTCCGGCAGCACTCAGCCCTTCAGAGATAGACTAAGTATTTTAGGCCTGTTGTCAGCATAGCGTGCTTTCATCAACCACATCATCAATGACCACCACGTGCGATAGAGAGATATATAAAATTCTTTATTGTACCACCTCTTAATATAAATTAACAAACAGTAGTATACATGTTAATTATAGTGTTACAATGGGCGGCCTTATCGCTAAAAGCGATTTCTTCCAGGCAACCTTTCAACCAGGTAAGACAGTGCTCTAAACTGCATTTCATACTACGCTTTACAATTCCGCTATATAGTACAGCATGTCCAGCAAACTGGCAAATATATAGTATAGAATCAAAGAATCAAAGCATTTATTCAGTATGTAGGCAGTATAAATATACGCACATATACACGTCAAAATCATAAATCATAAAATAAATCATAACCAATTATCAAGTAAACATAGCAAAAGCAGAATTTAACGCTTTGAATTAGAAAAAAAAAGTAATGAACCATTCAGCTGTCATCCAATCGTTTACGTCAGAATATTAAAAAAAAATTAAAGTAGGTTAAAACCAACCATACATGTAACTGTGTGTTTCAGTACTTCAGACAATTTTTATATAAAAAAAATAAAAAAGTGAAATAGTGAAACACAACATAGAGAAACGCATACCGATCACAGTACATATCATGATCCAAATGGAACTGATAGTCCGTCTGTCAGCTGCATAATATTGTTTAAATAAAGTGTGAACGTGATCTAAATAAATATATGGTGAGCGATATTGTTGTAATATAATATATGCTGGTAGCTATTATATTATAGCGTAGACTGAAATGCGCTTAACGCTAGCCGGCTATATCAAAATAATTACTGAGTATATTGGAGCAACTAGAATTATGGTTTAACCCCCTGATCATAATTAGAGCGCCCCAATTTAGGTTTCAACCCCAATTATTAGCTAGGTGGCTGCCAAGTCACTGACGTCATTTTCCTGTTGATCTCTTGCAGTATAAAGTTACATCTGGCTATTTGAGCAGGTTTTAGTTTTAGCTATATTTTAGTTTTAGTTATAATGCTAATGTTTGTATCTAGAGTGGTGTTTCGATCTTCAAATGACTCTTAATGTATTAAAACTATAATCCCCATTCTAAGCCTCGCGTGCTACCACCATCCACATCATCACTTACCAACAAGTGAAATAGAGGTCTAACGCTAGCCTAAATGCTATATCGAAAAAGACTATATTAGAGCTACTATAATTGAAGTTTAAGCCCACTTGATCATAATTAGAGCGCCCCAATTTAGGTTTCAACCCCAGTTATTAGCTAGGTGGCTGCCAAGTCACTGACGTCATTTTCCTGTTGATCTCTTGCAGTATAAAGTTACATCTGGCTATTTGAGCAGGTTTTAGCTGTGGTGTTGTATCTCTGGTGTTTCTATCTGGAGTGGTGTTGCGAGGGACGCGTTGTGCGCGGCGAAGCGCGCGGCGACGGCGAGCGCGGGCCGTTGCTGGAAGTGGAGGGAGGGGTTTATTAGATACATACTAAAAAAATATTCTTAATATTTTTTTTATGGTAGAAGGTTACAGGACAATCACGACGCTCGCCTGATAGTAAGCGATGACGTCTATCTGTTACAGATACGGAGGTATGCAAAATTCTGAACTGCCAGAATGTTACATGTCACTGCACTGCGCCTGTTACCTTGAGATATAAAGATCTTAAGTCTCACATGCCTTGTAATTTAACTGGACACTTTTCCTTTAAAAGAAACCGGTGTTGGTACAACCCCAGGCGGACTACACTTATCTATTGAATAAATCGCGGATAGAACATTGAAAAAGCTTAATTCTAAACTATAGTATTGCTTTATGCCAGTTAAAATGTAAACAATATTTTTTAAATAGTTTGAGGGCCCGGTGGTGTCGTGGGAGAATGGTCGGCTTTGTCGCCAGAGGTAGAGAGTTCAATCCCCGCCGTGCACCAATGGATTTTTGTATTGGAAAATTATGTGTGCTTTTTCACAGTGGCCCTCCGGAGAAGGGAAAACATCATTAAGAAACCAACAACCCCCGCATGGTGGTAGGACACTATCTAGTGTCCGCCTGGCCAGCTCAAGTTAAAAAATCTGTCGCCAAACATCTAATGTGTTCTGGCAGCTAGTCTTAAGAGCCAGTTCCCATTCTAGGCCTAGCTTGCTACCATCTTCGACCGCATCATCACTTACCAACAGGTGAGATAGTGGTCAAACGCTAGCCTATATGATATAAAAAAAAAATTATGTCAGAGAAGATTTTCTTTAGATTTGAATTGCAACGCTATGTGGCCATATAGAGTTGATATTGGTTTATGGTGAGAGTTGGTGTCGGATATCAGGGTCAATGTCACCTGCTCATTGTCAGTAATGGGAGAGAATACCGAAGGTGTTGGAGACATGGAAGACTCTCCTCGGTGCTAATAATTTTATTTTGTTTTAAATGTGACATTTTATTAGTTTTTTTATAATGTACTACTTCGACGTAGTTTAGGCTTAGAGACATTTTTTTTATTTTCTGACACTATTGTAACTTTTTATGACTAATGGCAACATTTTATTCTACTTCACTTTTGCACGATATTTTTCTTTTATAGGCTTCACACGTATACTGCATTGTCGTGTTCAGTGTATTTCAATTAGTCATTTTACGTTTGTACTGGTGTTACAATGTATTACACCCATATGCATAGTCGGTTCCTTAAGATTTCATCCACTCGAGTGATTTGACTCAACCTCAAGGATAAAACCGGTAGGCAGAAAGAAAAAAAAAATTCCTCGACTTGAGCGAATTCCTCAGTCGAGTCGAGTAATGAACTGTCAAACTCAAGGTACGTCGCGATCTACCTTAAGGTCTCCTCAAAGCTTGTTATCAGCGCTTTCAAAGATATTTCTTAGGTTATTTCAAGTTTTAGTATGTATAATAAATATATAATAAATAAATTAATGACGTCATTCCTTCACTCAACCTCGACTCGCCTTTACTAGAGGTTCCTCACTGGAGGGTGAAGACGTAACTGAACATACTGATTTCAAGGGTGTTTTCAAGAATTCCTTGAGGTTACCTCGACTAAAGTCGTTTTTTTTTATTTATGTAGAGTCAAAGTTGGGTGATATTATTTTTTCAACTTCGATTTAATGAGACTTAATTTTAACCAATTTATCAACCGTTTTTGCTCGATTTGTGACAGTGTCGTTAGTACGTTTATTTAGCACCACATTGGGTGATAAAAACAACGTAAAATTGTGAAATTTGTTGTTGTGAAAGATATGATTTAAGGTCTCAATTTTTCTCATTTTTATAATTTTGCCAGTTAAAATTTAATCAACAGATAAGGATTTTTTTACCCAGGACTGCTGTGACTCCCCCTCTCACCCCGTGCCCGCTTGACGTTGAGTAACGGGACACCCTGTATGTCACATAATATCTTACCAGTTTCTTTGTCTTTTCCTTTGTAATCATCATCTAAGGATCTTGACAGCGAGCGCTTCTTTGGTGACTGTAAAGTTAAATGTTAAAGGATTAATCATTGATATGAATATGTCAAATCGCATCGGCAAACATAGTGTAGGACGTCCTGTGACCAGGTGGAGTGACGATAAACGCAAAGAGGTGGGCAGTGACTGGAAAAGAAGAGCCGAAGATTGGGCTCCGTGGCGCATCTTGGGAGAGGCAGGTACGTCCAGCAGTGGACTGATACCGGCTGATTATGATGATGAATATGTAATGAAGGTATGCGTGATCCATTTCTAATTGGGGCCACCATTTTGAGGTTCACCATGTGGCGCCACTGAGAAAAATGGTCCTTATGCTGCCAAATAGTCATGATGACCGTTGCCAACCCTCACATTTATAATGAAATGTCAAATACAACAATATGTCACTTTGGGATAAATCTTAAGGTAAAAATGACATTTACAATGGTCACATTTTTGATACTGGCAGAAAAACGCTAAGCAGCGTTTAGAAGCCATTACAATAAGAAGAAGAAAAATTACATTTTATGATTGTATGACGTTATCACGTATAATTATTGTCTGTAAACCGACTTTACAGACAACCAATTTTTTTATGTACATCGTCATCATCAGCCTTTAATAGTCCACTGCTTGACATAAGCAAAACCTATTTTAAAATAAATAAATTAAAATAAAATCAACATACCCGTCTTTTTATCTGCTTCTGGTAATCCCGTGCATCATAGAACTGCGGCTGTGACCGTCTCACTCTACCTGTTCGTCTCTTTATGTCTTCCACAACAGCGGGAAGGCTGTCAGCGCCGCGACGAGACGTGAAGAATGTATGACCACATTTACAGGATTTTGACGCTACTGCCACCTGAAAGTATGTTTATATTTTTTTACTATATCATATTGGCTAGCCGCTAGTGTTTGGACACTATCTCACATATTGGTAAGTGATGATGTGGTTGAGGATGGTAACACACTAGGCCTAGACTGGGAGCTCGCAAGGATAGCTGCCGGAACACATTAGATGTTTGTTCACATATTTTACAACTTGAGGGTGGTAGCTGGCCAGACAGCCACTTGTCATATTTGAAGGTGTCACTATACCATATAGTGAGTCGGTTAGAAACCTGGGTAATATTATCGATCGCAGTTTGTCATGGGGTCCCCAATTAATAGAAACCAGTCGTAAAATGCTTTCATTGCGCAGACTATGTAATTTCCTACCTACTACTACTAAAATTGCGCTTGTACAGTCTCTCCTTCTACCTATCCTAGACTACGCCGACTTCTGCTATCTCCACCTTACTCAAAAACAGCTAAATAAACTCGAGCGCTTACAACATTTCTGTATTAGGTTTATTTTCGGACTGCGGAAGTATGACCATATTTCTGAATATCGCGCTAAGCGTGAGTGGCTGCCCATTCGCCGTCGCCGGGATGCGCATACACTATCACTCCTTTACACTGTCCTCTTCAATCCTACTTGTCCACTTTACCTTCAAGAGGTTTCAAATACCTTCACCTCTCCCACTCCACCCCCCATCCTTCACTTAGGTCTTCAGAGAATTTAAGGCTAAAGATTCCTATTCACAAGTCTTCGTTCTATCAAGGTTCATTTAGCGTTGAAGCTGTCGTACTATGGAATTAATAAAATAAATAAATATATACATATAATACCGGAAATGTATGAAATCTAGGAATTGTATACAAATCCTAGGAACTGTATACAATTCCGAAGCTATTTAGGAAATGTATAATTGTTTAAAAAATTACGTAATACATAAATTTCCTAGGATATACACGGTGAGAAACTACACCATTTAAGATTTGCGGATGATATAGTCCTGTTTGAAGAAAACCCGGCACACCTCAAAGAAATGATAAAATCAGTCCGTGAAGAAAGTATGAAAGTAGGCTTATCTATGAACAAAGATAAAACAAAACTGCTGACAAACTCCAAACCCATAGCCATTGAAATAGACGACCAACCACTCGAATGTGTGCCAGAATATAACTATCTGGGACAATTAATATCTCACAATGAACAAACCACTGAAGAAATTAACAGGAGAATAGCAAACGGATGGAAGAAGTACTGGTCACTGAAAGAAGTCGTAGAATCCAAAGAACTAAAAATGTCAATAAAAAGGAAAGTATTTAACACCTGTATACTTCCCGTCATCACTTACGGATGCGAAACCTGGTCACTAACTAAACATCACCAAGAAAAGTTGCCAGAGAGCCATGGAGAGAAGCATGGTGGGACTGAAAACGATGGACAGAGTGAGAAGTAGCACTGTAAGAGCAAAAACTAAAGTCATTGACATATTGGAAAAAATAGACAGCCAGAAATGGAGATGGACCACATGGTCACATGATAAGGGCGGCCCAAAATAAATGGAGCACAAGAGTGTCAGATTGGTACCCCAGATGGGAAGCGCAACAGAGGACGCCAGCAAACCAGATGGGAAGACGACATAAAACTGACAGCAGGACATCATTGTAGAAGGGTCGCACAAGACAGAACCCAGTGGAAAATGTTGGAGGAGGCCTATGCCACGAGGCACGCTGGACTGCATGACATCATATAAAACAACAAAATAAATTTTTTTTTAAATCCCAAATATTGTCACAGTTCAGAATTAATGGCTTATTATTATTATTATTAATATAAATGTCCTAGGAAATGTGTAAAATTCCTAGGAATTGTATATAATTCCAATATTTAATTAGGAAATGTATAAAAATAATGCTTTCTGTAATAAAACACGTTGTTAAAATGAGAATAAACACTCGTTGAGACAACAATAACAATCTAACCTAACCAAACCTTTTTTTTTTTAACCTAACCTAACCCCCCGGAACCATTGATATCTCAAATATTTTACATTTCCGATTGCTATTTAGAAAATGTATAAATTTCATAGGAAATGTGTCTAATATAATTTGTTTTAAACATTTCCGTGTGATTTTAGGAATTACATACAATTCCTAGAAATTGTATACAATGACAGATTACATACATTTCTGGTAACATATACATTGGTACACAGCAGAGGCTACGGGCTACCTCTGGTTTCAAAGCCAACCATTCCGCTACTGGGCCCTCATCAATAAAAAAATTACAATTAATGAAAAGTTATATGTGGTATCTTTTTAGGGTTCCATACCCAAATGGTAAAATAGGACCCTATTACTAAGACTGCGCTGTCTATCAGTCTATCACCAGGCTCAATCACATGAACCGTGATAGGCATGAAACCGTACGTGTGCGAGTCCGACTCGCATTTGGCCAGTCTTTTATTGTGATCTTGTGTAAAATCAAGCGACACTTGCCGGGTGGTAAGTGATGAAATTTGCTAGTATAGATAATTTGTAAAAAACTTAAATTTAGATATTAGGTGTAACTGCACTTCTCTCATTATGGTTACATTTAGATGTTGAGTTTCAAATGCACTGTATTGAATATTGGTTTTTTTTTTAAACATGATAGGCTAGCGTTTGACCACTATATCGCCTGGTGGTAAGCGATGATGTAGTCAAGGATGGTGAACGCTAGGCCTGGCCATTAGTAGAACACCGTAAGATATGTCGGCAGATTTTCTTCTTAAATGGTGGTAAGCTACTTTCTGGTAGCAAGTCACCAGAAAATTGTAGAAATAATGCATATACCACCTGTGTAATTATTTTCAATTTCACGTTGCAACTGGATAAAATGTCATCATTTTGTCAGACCAACGTTACCAAAAGAATTCAGGGATTATATTGTGCTTCTAACAATTCTTCTTATTCTTATTTCTTTGTTTTTGGCTTTTGCGACTTCTTATTCTTATTGATAAAGAAGTTAATATAAGACGTGCAATCACTGTGTGATGCTTGAAGTTTGTTCATTATTGAGAGTTAACCCAAGTATGTTATTTCTTTCTTTCTTTGTTTACGTATCATTGGATGATACTTACCTGCATTTCGCATTTCGGGCAGCTCTTAGCAATCATTTTATTTTTTCCCATTGTAGTAAGTAATTTGATAACTGTATTTTTATAGTTTAGTAATTATTTATTCATTTGCTTCCATTATTTTTTCTTTTTTACTGAAACTGAATTCTGAAATAAAATCATAGACGGATTATTATTATTTCTTTGTTTTTGGCATAGACGGATTTTAATCAAAATAATTTTGACCAGTGACAACCACCCACATACAGATAACTTTTTTTGACAACTGACAATTTTTTATTTTTTTTTAAATTCTTTATGGCTCCACACGATTAGTGTATTTAGCCAGTGTCAAGTATTGAAATTTTTAAAACTATATACATTATAAAATATTTACAAGTTACATTCAACATACAATTTACTATAATTTTATATTATTTATATCTATGTATTCAGCTAATGCTTTATACACATTTGGCTGAAAATCTGTGAGTAAGCAATTAATATTAGTGGGAAATTGAATCTTAAGATTTCTTAGAGTCTCATACAACATATCAGAATCAAATAGAGGGCATGATAGAATTAAATGATTTAGGTCTGAAATCATTTCTCCGCATTCACAAGATGGCGAACTTACAATTTTAAGTCTAGCAAGATGTGCCGGACTGCATACGTGACCCAAGCGAGACCTTATGAGAGTAGAAGTTGCTCTTTTACCAAGTTTAAGAACAGTAAACCATGGTTTGTGTGAAATGGATTTTTGAATATTGAAATAATGTTTGCCTTTTTGGCGAGTGCTTTCAGACCAAGCTCTACTCCAAGATTCCTGGAGAGAAATTGTAGCTAAAGATATAAGATCATGATAATAGTTTTTATATGGAAAAATATCTCCACACACGACTACTTCATTCGCCAAGCGGTCAGCAATCTCATTGCCTTTAATACCACAATGGCTTGGTATCCACGCAAAAGACACGGTAAAACCCAATATTGTACACTGATACAATTTATACCTAGATTGTGTAATAATAGGAATATGTACTTGTGATTTAAATGGAAATTTCGAAAGCGACTGTAGGGCACTAAGAGAATCACAGAAGAAAATTGTTTTGGGGAGTTTCATCAAAATAATATATTCTAGTGCTTTTAATATTCCAAAACATTCAGCAGTAAATACAGATGTTTCGGGTGGAAATTTAATTTTTTGTACAATCTTGAATTGTGGATGGTATACTTCAACACCGACACAATCAGAAGGCTTATGCTTCGATGCATCTGTGTAAATTTGATGCCATCCATCCCAATAGCTATTAACAACGGAATTAAAATGTGAGTTTGTATTAGGATCACTTTTATCAATGTCGATATTATAAACTATGTTAGGCGACATAATTAAACATTCGTAATCAACGAGATATATAGACAGTTTGTTGATGCGGTGGGTAGGAGCCTTCAAATTATTTAAATTTGTCCAACTGTAAACCAAGCAGGGGCGAGATTTGTGAGTCCAGTAGTCAGCACCTGAGACAATGACATCAGATAACAGTTGCAATTTTAAAAACAAAGGATGATCAGATAATCTTAGCGAACGATAAATAAATTTATCTGAAAGATATTGTCGCCGCAATTGAAGTGGTGGTTCACCACATTCAACCTGTAAGGCATTTATAGGACTCGACTTCATAGCTCCCGAAATTACCCTCAAAGCCTTGGCCTGGATGGCATCTAGCTTCTTCAGTCCAGCTGAGCTACAAGGCTCTAACAGGAATGAGCCATAATCTATGACACTTCTTATCAAAGCATTGTAGACAAGCCTTAAAGAAGAGGGATGCGCACCCCACCAAACTCCCGAGAGGCATCTCAAGAGATTGAGAAGCCTTTCACATCTGACACTAAGGAACTCGCAGTGAGGAAGGAATGTCAATTTTGAGTCAAGTACTATACCTAAAAATTTTGTTTCATTACGAACGGGAATATTATTCCCGTTGTAAGAGATAGCAGGATGTAAGGTTATTACGTTGTCTAGAAAATACTACTACATTACTTTTCAGAGCTTCTGCTCTAGAGCTTTCTAGCTCAAGACCGTTATTTTCCATCCACAATTTCAAATTATTCAAAGCAGATGAAATGAGCAAACTGGCTTTATCAATGGAGCTATCAGCACAATAAATGAGCAGGTCATCGGCATATTGAAGGACTTTTACAAGGCTATCTATAGTTCTATCAAGATCGTATGTGTATATATTATAAAGCAAAGGGCTGATGACGGATCCTTGTGGAAGGCCTTTCCAAACATATCTTATTTCATTGTAGTTGTCTAACTTAACTGATCTACCGTAAAGCATGTTTATAATAAAATTTGAAAGTGTTGATGGAACATTTACAGATTGTAATTTAGCGGTCAAAATTGGTTATAGTACGCTATCATACGCAGAATTAACATCGAGAAAAGCTGCAACAACAGATTCTTTACGGGAGAATGCCATGCGAATATCTGTTACGAAAATGCTTAAGCTGTCTAAAGTGCTTCTTCCTTTACGGAAACCATATTATGATTCAGACAGAATAGCATGACTCTCTATAAACCATTCTAAACGATTTTTAATGAGGTGCTCTGCAATTTTTGCTATGACTGAAGAGAGCGCTATAGGTCGGTATGATGCTATGAGTGCCGGTGATTTGTCTGGTTTTAAAATTGGCAAAATAATTTGTGATTTCCAGGCATTTGGAACATTGTTAGACATCATTACAGAATTTATTAAATTAAGGTAGTACATAAGTGTTTGATCTCCTAAATTGCGCAAGAACGAATATGGTATACCGTCATCCCCTGGAGCTGAATCACGTAAGTTCGAAAGAACCCCTTTAAGTTCCATTAAAGAAAAGGCCGAATTAAGATTTTGTGTATGAGATGGGATAGGCATTATTAATGATTGTAAGGAAGGAGCAACGTATGGGGGCGCAAGCTTACTTGGATACAAACCACACAATGATCGATGGAGAATGCAGCGGTTAGTATTAGACATTCCAGACTTGAAGCGCCTAATGTTGTTCCAAACAATAGATGGGTGTGTGTTTGGAGAAATAGACACAGAAATTTCTCCAACTTAAAATCTTTTTTTTCTTAAAGAGCTTTTTAGATTCTTCTATTGTTTCTATAAGGGTTTTATAATTGTCTTTTGTCATATCATCATTATATACAATTTCAGCTAATTTTCGTTTATTCGCGGCACCAGTACACTCACTGTCCCACCATGGAGGAGAAGGTATTTTACCAATGGCTGCATTTTTCAGTGAAAAAATGTCATCAGCCGCTGACAAGATTGCTTTTGATAAAGCCTCAGAGCAAATACTACTGTTATTTGAGGTAATAGACGGCAGATTCAAGCATTTGTTTTCTACACATGATTTAAATGTATCCCAATGCTTATCGTTTATTTTATATTTGAGACGAGGTTTTTGAACGGTCATTGGTGGAGTTTTCTTTGAACTGGAAATAATGATTGGGAAATGGTCACTACCAAAGGTTGATAAAAGGGTACTCCAAGAAAATTGCGTTGCTAAATCTGGATTACAAATTGTTAAATCAATGGCACTAACATTTTCATTAGGGTTAGTGCGCCTTGTAGCGGCACCGGTGTTTAGTAAACATAAGTTATGGTTGTCTATAATATCTATCAAATCTTCACCGTAACCACTAGAAACAGAACTACCCCAGGACTGATGCTGAATATTGAAATCCCCTAAAATAACAAACGGTTTAGGAAGCAATGATAGCAGAGAATCAAAATGATTTAATATATTTGATTAAGGTCGCGGAATATATAAAGAAACATGGCAAATGCCATTTACTAATACGGCAGAAGCACTATAATCATCATGATGTGGCAGAGAGATTGGTTTATGGAAAAGATTACTTTTAAAGAGTATGGCTACACCGCCATATCCGTCAGTCCTATCTTGTCGATAGCAAGAGTAACTATTTAATTTGAAAACAGAGCCTGGTTTAAGCCAAGTCTCTGCTAAGGCAATAATCGAAGGGTTAAATTTATTTACAAGGTAAATGATTTCGTGTTTTTTACTAATCGCACTTCGGCAGTTCCACTGCATCATCACACAATTGATGCGATGCAGTGGAACCACCGAAATACGACTACAGTTCGTGTTCATTTGAGGGCTTAGATCCATTATGGATCTGTATGATTTTTTTTAGTAATTCAATTATGGGGGCAGCGTTGTCCGGTTTCAATAGGTTGGTCTGAGATAATGTGGTAATTAAAGCGACAATAATGTTTGTCAAAGATTGCTGTTCAGTGTCAGTACTACTTTGTGCTTTCAACGCACAACCATTGGCAGGAGGTGGCATATCATAGTCTTTTATGAGTTGTTGGTGAGCCGCTTGGTCATACCCTTTAGGGGGCTGACGGGCTGAACGCGGTTTTAATAAGACAGTTTTTCTATAAGTCATATTAGAAGAGGACGGTGGCGGCATTTTTCCGATCACCGGTGTTGTGCGACTAGTGGCAATGACATCAGCGTAAGATTAAGACTCTTGAGGATGCAGTTTGCAAGCCTCAGAGTATGAAATGCAACATTCTGCCATGGATTGCCTGATACGCTTTTGTCGATCGAGCTCAGGACAAGACTTGCTAGTAGCAAAGTGCGAGCCTGAACAGAGGCAACATGAAGAACAATCCTCTTCAATGCTACAACTATCCGCAGTATGATCTTGACCGCACTTAAAGCAGCGAGGTTTAGACCTGCACTGCATTTTAGTATGGCCAAAACGGCAGCAGTTGTAGCATTGGATAAGTATAAAGTTCTACCGGCAGTGCATTGAAACACATGAAAATGCGCTTAGGCAGAACCTGCCCATCAAACGTGATAACTACTGTTTGAGATGGCTTCCAGACTGGGGACCCATTGACAGTTGTCTTATAATTCAGACGTCTAATCTTAATAATTTTACCACATCCTACGGGAACATTGATATTTTCGGTAACCTCTTCCGGGGACCACTCAGCTGGTACACCTCGTATAAGGCCCATGCGCGTCAAATTGAATGTTGGTATGAATGCTTTTAACTTATTTTTAGGCAAACTGTCGTGGCGCAGGAATGTGTTTGCAGCATCAAAGTGCGTGAAAGCAAGAGCTATTTTGTTTCTGCCTATGCGTTTTAAACTACCATTTACAATATTTGTAAATTGTTGCTTCTGTAATAATTTACCGAACGCGATGGGATGTAAAACAGTGTTGTCGTCAGGATTAGACTCCCTTTGAATGTGAACTAGGTATGGTGCTACATCTGTAGATTCGTAAAATTCCCTACCAATTGGTGAGGGACGAGGATGTGTATTATCATTTGTGGAAACAGGAGTTGAAGCTGGTTTTTTGTCCAATTGTTTCTTTATCATAGGTGTCTCGGCAATTATTTCCGTTGTATTACAAACGCAGTCATTTTCCTTTGGTTCTGACACCGAATTACGTTTACGTCTACGCTTATTACAGTGCCGGCACATCTTGCTAGGTCGAGATCGTCTTAAGGCTCTATTCCATCCCACGGAGCCATCGGTCTCCATACCAGACTCATTAGATGCAGACATAGGTGCAGTTGAATTTGGCATTACTAATGAAGAAGTAGATGCGATAGTAGTCTCAATAGTGATATCATTGCCCACAGGAGGAACAGAGCCCCCGGGGTCGGGGGGCTCCTCCATCGCAGAAAAAATCAAAGAAAAAGTGCTTACCGACAGATAATTCAAGCAACTAATTAAACTATATACAATAAAAATTAAAACGATTCACAGTTTCAACTCTCCTGACCAATATTTACAAGGTAAAATATTATTTCCAATTTCACAAATTTAAAACACGCCCGCCAAGTTGGAGAGTTTCCCGCGCTTTTCACACACACTTTTCCACGTTCCCGCCAAAACTCAACTGACAATTCTGACTGCTAACTAGGACTTTTTAGGGTTCTGTACCCAAAGGGTAAAACGGGACCCTATTACTAAGACTCCGCTGTCCGTCTGTCCGTCTGTCACCAGGCTATATCTTATGAATCGTGATAGACAGTTGAAATTATCACAGATGATGTATTTCTGTTGCTGCTATAGCAACAAATGGTAAAAACAGAATAAAGTTTAAAACTATAGGGGGCCCCATACAAGAAACGTGTATTTTTTTCGGCATTTCTATATAACGCCATCTATGAACGCTTAGGTCAACGTCCATAGATGCGATTATATTAGATAAGATTATATTGAAGTGCCTATCCCTAACACCTTTGTGTTAACTTTCACTTAGATAGCGTTAGATGGCGTTATAAGAAATAATCACGCGGCTCACAACTCTGCTTTGATAAAATGTTTATTAATCATTATTTTTTGCTCGCGAAAAATGATAGTGGTATTTTATCTCGATCTTATAAAATACTGTAGTGTGGTACGAAACCCTACGAGTGCGAGTCTGACTTGGTCAGTTTATTATTTAGGGTTCCATAGCCGAATGGCAAAATCGGAACCCTTATAGATTCGTCATGTTTGTCCGTCCGTATGTCACAGCCACTTTATTTAGAAACTATTAGGACTACACAGTTAAAACTTGGAAGGAAGTATATCTTTTGGGCTGGGATCTTAAACGAGTCGCCTGAATTTGAGGATTCTGCTGCTGTGGGAGGTTCAAAGAGGTCTGTCTTGATCCTCTCTAATAGATTTTAGCTGCCGGAGTTAAGTCAAAATATTTTAAATTTATATTTATCCTTTCAAAATTCGCGTGAAAATCTTGCAAATGCGTGAAATGGAACGTAAAGGGTAGCCGCAGCAGCGGCCGCACGTCACCTAAACCGACGCTATGGCGTTTAAATTAAGGTACAAAGAGCGTTATCTGTTAAATGTCCGTCTAATTTGATTTAATGAAAAGTCAATGAATTTCCATAAAAAAATCTTTATTTTTTTTCGTAAACTATGTTTCCGCGTTTCTCGCACATACGGGGAGTGGTACACCTCCTAGCCCCCCTCCCCCTCTCCAGCTCAAACTTATTATTAATCAATTTAAAAAAATTAAGTACTAAAGTACTTTACCTCAATATATTAAAATATTCATATCTCCCAAAGGCTGGGGTTCCACAACTTTTCCTTCAAAGAGGGGGTTCTACCCCTCTCCCTTTCCCTTCCCCGATAGGTCTTTAAAATGACATTGAGGTTCCTACAACAATTTTTTCTCAAAGTCAATCATTTGAAAGACAGACACTTCTAAAGTGGTAAAATGTGTGGGGGACACACTAACTTCTACAGTGAAAAATCTAAAAACAAAATATATTGTAGATCTCAATAAACTCTTTTAAGGGCAATTGGTTTGAACGAGTATAGTCAGCAGTTTTTGAAATATACCACATTTTAAAAACCGTAAATATGACTTTGTATGAAACAAACACTATTAAAAATAAAGTTAATATATTGCTGGCGAAAAATTAAAGTTCTAAAATACTCTACTGTGTTACGAAACCCTACTAGTGCGAGTTAACTTGCACTTGGCCAGTTTATTTTTTAGTTGAATTGTGGCTCCACACGAGTAGTGTATATAGTATAGTGTAAACTAAATATAAAATATTAGAGCGATACAAAAATACATTTCAAGCTTAACCTGTGCTTTAACAGAGACACATATCGATGGGATGAACTGAAAAATACATTGCTAAACAGCAAGTAATGCAATGTGTGAGACCTTAAGATATATTTTTTAAGCTATACCTGCTATACATCCCGGGATGTAATGTAATTACCTAACCGGGATGTAATGTATTAACCTACATTAATATCCATTATGGCTGCCGTGTGTGAAGGCCTTATTATATTACATAATGTAATCAACAACTTTATCGGAGGTAGAAAGGTCGAGGGCAAAAGATGAAAACATTAGATATATACGGATACCTAATTAATTCAAGGCAATTAACTACTTAATACCTCAGTTTTACATTGTTTTTATCGAAAGCTTGTTAGCGCGACGCGGCCGAAGCCACTTTCTCAGTTTCCCAGTATAAAAGTTACTCTATGTTCTCAGTCACAGACTAATCAGTCTGACTTATATTACACAAAGAGTTGACTAAATAGTCGAGCGAGACTAAATATCTCACAATCTAATAAGCCCATAAGATAAAATAGTACTACTTTATCTAAGGTAGCAAGCTACCTACTCCTAAGGGCCGAGTCTTTCTATGAACATTTCAAAATCACGCGTGACGTGGCGCCACAGAATACATACCAGTTTTGCATCTCTTTGCGCCCTCTGCGTGAAGTCTCGCTGAGTCGCTACCCCGTAGTCATAATGAAACAAATGAAAAGTTTACTGTTGCTATACTTTGTAATTGATATTTGATATTGTTTGTAATGTAAAAGCAAAGGTAAGCTGAATTAATACTCAATTCAACTGTATTTTTTTTTATTTGTGTTACCTCAGAACTCTATCAAATTTTGACCGATTTCAAAAATTATTTTTATGTTTGAGAGTTTTTTTTTTGTTTGGTCCCATTCAAATTTTTTGAAGTCATTGACAAACCAATTACAACCGCGCGATGGCACCCCACCAAACCTCAAAACATGCTTAAAAGGGTATATTACACCACACTGAATCAGGGTTACTTACTAGTACTTTTAACCGGTACCTACTCATACTGAATAAGGCTTATCGATTCCTAAGTATTGAGACTAAAAGTACTTGGAATCGAAAAAGAAGTACATCCATAAGAAGTCGGACTGACAGAACGCGTATCGAGCGGGCCGATCTACCACGAGCCTGAACAAAACGAATCCCTAAAACAGACAATTTAAGAGCCTCCTCTTCATTTGAAATCACTTAAAATCCAAACTTTTCATACAATTCGATACTTATGATGAGCACAAGATAGCTATTTTGCTTTCGTAATTTTTGACATAATTCAACGATGAAGCTCTTGTCAAACTCAAATTTTCGGTCGGGCTTTTTTCGTTTAGAGTAGGGTTTACGATACAACAAATGTCAAATTTACGTTCGGTCGGACCAATTGATAAATCGCAACCGACCGACCGAAACGAACGTGATTCGTAGTAGAAAATGCCCGCTAATTTCGGCCGACCGACCGAATGACCGGTTCGGAGTTGGCCTCCTGACTCGCGAGGTGGTGCGCCGCAAAGTGCGCCGCGTGATGTGCAACCGGGAGAGGAAGCAGCAAGTAGCAGTGCTGTGTTGCGTCCTCTCGAAGGCGTTTGACGACGCAGACCACGCAATTCGCAATTCTAGCACTGAAACTCGAACACTACGGCATACAGAATAGGAAACTCGGGATACTGTGCGATATCCATAGAAATAGGAATAATAAGTTATTCATATTTCTATGTATTTATCAGACAGCTGGTTTCTTATTTTATTTACTATGATTGATATGATATGATTCTCTCTCGAGTTCTCGACTTTTCTCGAACCTAATTTCCCATGTGATAATGTGCTAATTAGGGTTCATTCTCGGGAATTCCCGAGCCGAGAATTCCCGAGAATGAACCCTAATTAGCACATTTCAAAATTATACGTATTGCCAGCTTTCGCTCGCGGCTTTGCTTGCATGCAACCGATAATTTGGATTTCTGAAAATAGAGATATTTATTATATATTTTAAGATATTTATTTAACTACTTATTATACTAATACTATGAAGATATATTCAAACAGACTTTCACATTTACAATATTTGTGTTGATAAATATCGTTATCAAATAAATTTGCCTATATAATATGGCATACTTTACCAAATCGTTTATCGTTAATGTTCGTACTATAAATAGGAGTAGCTCGGTCACTCAATCAATCATAGAGGCAGATATATTTTATTAAAATGAACGTGCCTGTCATATTACTATTTTGCGCCGTAGTCGGACATGGGATGTGGTAAGTTTTTTAAAATGTACCTATGGCTTCGCATAGTCTATCTTAAAAAGCGAATGGAAAAGTTATCTTGTTTTAAAGGAATGAAATATAGTGTTAAAATCTGTCCGTCCGTCTGTCCGTCCGCCTGTCACCAAGCTCTCAAGAACCGTGATAGTAGACAGTTAAAATGTTCACAGATTATGTATTTCTGATGGCGCTATAACAAAAAAATACGAAAAACAATAAAATAAATATTTAAGGAGGCAATTTTATTAAACAAATACTTACTTAAATATTTACAACAAACGTGATTTTTGCTTCTGTTTGCTCGATATTGATAACGGCAGCAGGTAGACGCTTGAAATATGCACAGAATATTGAGAATATAATATAATTACTTGCAAAATAAATAACTAACAAAAATACACAAATATTAAAATATATATAAGATACAACAAATATTTCAGGGGGGCTCTCATAAAACAGACAGTAACTAGCTGGCCCGGCGAACTTCGTACCACCTAACAGACAATAATATTTAATGTCGTGTTACCTTTTAGATTAACTTAATTTAGGCTTTTATGAACGTAATACAAAAGAGATATTAAGTTAAGTAGGTAATGTATTATGGCAATAAAGAAATAGATTAAAGGTTAAATAATTAGATAATATTAATTATTATTAACTATTAACTATTAACTATTTTATTAATATAATAATATATAATAATAAGAGCTAAGACCTAAGCTCCAGGGTGGAAGTGTTAAAGGCATAAAGTTTAGTGAAAGTGCAGCACACCTCTCAACACCCTTAGCTACACCTATCCACACTAATGTTGCCCTTCGGCGCCGACATAACGGTCTGCCTTTATGGGCCCCATTCAGTGTATAGCGAGTCACCACCCGCCTCAATAATTTGTAATGAGGCATAATTGGCAGGTGCCGTACCTCATCCCATAGACCAGCAATTCGACATTAATCAGCTCACTCAATAATCTCATAATATAATGTACCATCTTTTTATAACATAGTTTCCCATATCTCCTTCTCATCCATAGTACTTGTACTATTCATTATTCTGTGTCCATAGTAATAAATAAATTAAAATTGAAAAGGGCCTCTTGACTTGTTGTTGGATTCGGCTCCATCAATGCCCTCTAAAAGACCGGGCGTGTACGACCCGTGATGTTAAATGAATATATAATAATAATATATTAATATATATATTTTTTTTTTTATTAACTATTAATTATTTTATTTAATCTAATTATTTTGGTAATATTTATAAATATTACTCTAATGGAATAAAAAATATCTTTGAATATTTGTGCAATATTGTGACTTTTGTTGTATCTCTATTTTTTGTATTATTTTGTATCTCTTTTTTTCTTAAAATACTAAGGCTAGCGCCATATGGTTGCAGTGCGTTTATTCTACCGCACGGTATAATAAACTGTATATGTACCTACAATAAAAGTTGCGTTTATCACAGATATACGGCGTTAATATCCGCAAGTGCGCGCACATCTATTACAATACACTCCTTGCCATGCTCCATGACTTCACAGAATATGCGCGCGGTAAAAAAACGCACCCGCACCGCACTCGCAGTGCGCGCGTGCACTTACTGATTTTGGGCGATACCATTTTGATCTGTGGGAGTGGTGGACTCACGACCACAGATACAGTACCACAAGTATAACTTGACGGTGGTGGTTTTTGGAACTAATTCCGAGAGATTAATTAATTAATTATATTATTAATTAGAGATTACCGCGACATTATTGTTGATAAATCCGCTGCATTAAAATAGTTCAAAAATGCCAAAAGTAATTAAAAGTAGCTTAAGAGAAACTGTTATCAAAGTACAAAGTAAAAGCACAGTGGCGCACAGCCGCGCCAAGTTATACTTGCCATTAAGAGTATATACTGAAAACTCACGACATTGACATTTGACATTTGTTACCAATATTGTTATTGTTTACAATTTGCTCGAATTTAATATAATACTCGTGTTTTGGCGAAATTGTGGTGGTATTGTCGCAAAAGCCAAAAACAAAGAAAATAATAATAATACTCGTGTTTGTTAGTAAATCTATCGTGGAGTATTACTATTTATTACGATAGAGTGGAAAACTAGGTATTTTAATTTATTGTCATTAAGTGTATACTTACATATTCATACATTTTTAAAGTAACTTTGCCGCACTTCTTGGTACGTTTTTACGACTGAGCGGCAGGATCAATTTAGCTGAAATTTTGCAAAGGTATAGCTAGTATCATTGAATAGGATATATGATACTTACCAGTCCGTGCGAAGCCTTGAGGCGTACGTAACAATTATTACATGAATAAGCTCATTGAGGTTATGTTTCGCAAAGCTGATTGTATCAGTTAGTTTTTACAGACAGTATTTAAGTTTCAGCTTGATACCTTTCCACGTTCCTGAGAAAAAAGGTCATGACAGACGGACAAACAGACAGACAAATCAACAACAAAGTGATCCTATGGGTTCCGTACCTCAAAAGGAAAAAAAAGGAACCCTTAAAATATTACTTTTTTGTCTGTCTGTCCGTTTGTCTGTCTGTCCATCTGTCCGTGTGTCACCACCGATTATCTGAGGAACAGGTCGACCTAGCAAGTTGAAATTTATACTAGATACTGAGATCTATAGTCCCTATAAGGTGTATAGAAATCAAGGCCCTGTCTCAACACCTTAAAAAGATATGGGCCAATTTAGATTTTCGCAAAAACTTGTAAGTTACAAAATTTACCTTAATTTTCCACGGTTTTTTATTTTTCGGAATTTTTCCTGTACTTGAGCTATAAGACCTTGCTTTTCACCGAAATTGACAATTCTAGGTCAACCGGAAGTACCCTATAGGTTTTGGGTCGAAAACTTATAGGGTACTTCCCCTTGACCTAGAATCATGAAATTTGGCAAGCAAAAATAAAGCAAGGTCTTACAGCACAAATAAAGGAAAAATTCCAATAAAAATAAAAAAAGTTGAAAATTAAAAAGTGCCACCATACATATATAGTTTAGGCCAATTAAGGTATCTGAGTAATATGAGCGCATACAATTTAGAGGTCTAGCTTAATTGGTAATAACCAACGTTGGTATGGAAGCCTCGGTGGGCGAGTCCAACTCGACTTGGCCGGTTTTTATTTCCTTTTGAGGTACAGAACCCTAAAAAACTTCTAATGCTATAAGATGATGAAAAAAATGTAGGCATATATGCTCTTACCGTGCGGGACAGGTATCTTCTATTATTTACATAATTTTAAATTACAAATTTAACTTCAATTTTCCTCGGTAGAGATTCAATGGCTAACTAAATCGCCAAAGATAATATTTTCGTATAGAAATAATACATTACATTATGATTTTTACATTAGGCTTTAAAAGGTACATTAAAATCTGTTAAGTTGTTTTTGTAAAAGCAAATTAGTTATGTGTAATGTTAATTTTGTGAAGACGTTAGGGTTTACAGCCACTATACCAAGACTTTGCTATGTATGAATTGAGATTTCCACTGAAATTTGAGAAGAATGTTTGAGGGCCCTGTGGCATAGTGGCGTAGTGGGAGAATGATCAGCTTTGATGGCAGAGCTTGCGGGTCAAAGCCCCGACGGCACCGATGGAATTTTTAATGAAGACCCTGCTTTTTTTTATTCCGTTTTTTGTAGTTATTGTACTTTATAAAATTATTGCATAAATTATACATACATATTGTGGCACACCACAACGGGATTGACTTGTAACTTGATATTTTGTAATAATGATGATTAATACTCTTTACTTCTATTTAATAATACAGCATATAGGGAATACAGAACCTCATCATCATCATCAGCCTGTGTCAGTCCACTGCTGGACGTAGGCCTCTCCCAAGATGCGCCACTGAGCCCGATCTTCGGCTCTTCTTTTCCAGTCACTGCCCACCGCTTTGTATGTCGTTGCTCCACCTGGTCACAGGACGTCCTATGCTACGTTTAGAAATATGTTGTTTTACTTACAGAAACTGCAATAAATGAATTTGATTTGATAACCTGCCCTTAAAAAAAGGAGTAGCAATTGAATTTGTTATAATATTTTATTTAATTAATGTTCCCCGAGTACTCAGACGCCTGGCCGGTTCAGATTTTTTTTTGTTTAAAAGTGTAAACTTTCCAAATGATCCCAGTTTCCTCATTTTATTTCATCATGTTCAGTATCTCCAGAGATATGGAGATGAACACTTTAAACTTTGTATTGAAAATGACTCGCGGCATCATTGCTAGTAGGCTTTATAAAAAAAATATTTTCTCTATATAAAATCAGGGTTGGAAAAAGAACAGGTTTTTTTAAAAGAACAAATCAACATGTTTTATTCAACAAACAATAAAAACATGTTTTAAATCATTTTTTATGAAATGTTTTAATTTATTTGTATTAAACATGATTAAAACATGTTTTAAACATCACAACACTTGCTAATGACAATTGAATTGTTTTATAAAAAAATATCCCCAGTACAAGCGGGCGAAATATCTTCATCCTCCGTACCTAGTAAAATATACGTCATTCATTCACTCACTTACTTATTGAAGTTGATGGCGTAATTATTCCCGGCACGCCAGACCAGACCATTTCGAGTCTAGGGGATTTCCCGAATTCATCTAATTAAGAGTTGTAAACACACTTTACCTTTGTAACTGAATGTTGCCAGTTAAAGTTTTTTAAAAGTACAACAAATAATAATGATAAGTCATCATCATCATCAGCCTGTATCAGTCCACTGCTGGACGTAGGCCTCTCCCATGCGCCACTGAGCCCGATCTTCGGCTCTTCTCTTCCAGTCACTGCCCACCGCTTTGCGTATGTCGTCGCTCTGGTCACAGGACGTCCTACGCTACGTTTGCCGATTCGTGGTCTCCACTCTAGGACAAGTCTACCCCAACGGTTATCAGTCCTGCGGCAGATATGACCAGCCCACTGCCACTTCAGCTTGCTAATCCGTTGAGCTGTCGATAACTTTAGTTCTCTGGCGAATTACTTCGTTCCGGATTTGATCCCGCAGAGAAATACCGAGCATAGCTCTCTCCATAGCTCGCTGAGCGACTTTAAACTGGTGGACTAGTCGGACTGTGAGTGTCCACGTCTCGGCTCCGTATGTCATCACAGGTAGGACGCACTGGTTAAAGACTTTTGTCTTTAGACACTGTGGTATAGGCGACGAGATGACTCGACGGAGTTTTCCGAATGTTGCCCAGCCCAGCTGAATTCTTCTCTGGATTTCCTTCTCGAAGTTATGTTTGCCTAGTTGGAGCGTCTGCCCTAGGTAAACATACTTAGTGACAACTTCGAGTGGGATTCCATCTACGGCAATCGGTTCCGGAACAACGTGCTCGTTGTACATGACTTTGGTTTTATCCAAATTCATCCGGAGACCGATGCGACGAGAAGAATCAGCTAGGCCATTCAACATCCTTTGTAGGTCCTGCAGCGTCTCTGCCATAATGACGATGTCATCTGCGAATCGTAAGTGAGAGATGTACCTGCCGTTGATGTTAATGCCACGATCTTTCCAGTCCAGCGTCTTAAACATATCCTCCAAGGCGTTAGTGAACAGTTTCGGGGATATGATGTCCCCCTGTCTCACTCCTCGACGCAGGTGGACATGTTTAGTTCGCTGGTTCTGTACTTATACAGTCATCGTTGCGGCATAATATAGACATCTCATCACTTCGATATATCGCCAGTCGACTTGGCAACGCTGCAAGGACTCGAGAACAGCTAGGCTATTCTGTAAGCTATCTCGACAGCGGAATCCGCGGTGAGTTTTGAGTTTCGTACTACGAAATTCAACCGTATTACGAACGTGATACGATTGAATTTCGTAGTACGAAATTCGAATCTCACCGCGGATTCCGCTGTCGAGATAGCTTATAGAATAGCCTAGCAGACCAGGTTTCGATTGAGTCAAAGGCCTTCTCATAGTCTACAAATGCTAAGCATAGAAGCCGATTGTACTCTTCGGTCTTCTGTACAATCTGCCGCACCGTGTGGATGTGGTCCATGGTGCCGTAACCGCTTCGAAACCCGGCCTGTTCCGGAGGTTGAAACTCGTCGAGTCTTCGCGCAAGACGGTTTGTGATGACCCTTGAAAATAGCTTGTAGACATGGCTCAGAAGTGAAATCGGGCGGTAGATTTTCAATAGGGTTTTGTCTCCTTTTTTGAAAAACAAAACCACTATGCTTCTGTTCCATGCCTGTGGAGTTCTCCCAGTGAAAAGAACGGAATTAAAGAGCTGCTGAAGCTGTTGAACTGCTGGAGCTCCTCCGGCTTTTAAAAGCTCCGTTGTGATTCCGTCTTCTCCTGGGGCTTTTCCATTTTTGAGTTGTTTAAGGACCATCACGATTTCGTCTCGGCTAATTTCGAGCAGATCTTCTGTGAAGTGGCGGGTTAAGGTGGCTCTAGAATCCTCAGTATCGGGTTCGGGCCTTGAAGCATGCGATGCGTAGACCTTGCCGTAGAAGTCTTCAACTTCCGACAGAATCTCCGGCTTGGATGCGACGACGTTCCCCATTGACGTTGTCAGCTTTGTGAGGTGGCTTCTACACAGAGGCTGGACGAACACTTTCGACCCCCGATTCTGCTTAATTGATTCTTTAATCAAGAGCGTGTTTGAGGATCGGAGGTCGCGTCGTACCAGCTTCTTTATGGATTTGTTGCGCACCAGGTTAGTTGACAAAGCTGACAAAGGGTCTGTTCGTCTCTCTTCCATTAGCCGAAGTGTTTCTGCCGAAAGTTTGGACTTTTTGCCCGTACGCTTGCTCTCGCAAAACTTCGTCCCTTCATCCCTGAGGATTTCCACCACTTCCTCGAGTATCTGGCCTACGTCATCTGTGGTTTCCAAGGCAGCGAATCGATTATCCAATTTTAATTAGAATGTTTCGGACCCAAAAACGGTTTGGAGTAGGTTCGGACGGAATGTAGACTTCATCAATCGGAATCTCTCGGCTTTAAAGTCGATATCCAGAGAGCCTCGTACAAGTCGGTGATCACTTCCAGTATTAAACCTAGTGATCACTGAGACGTCTCTGAATATGCACCGTTTGTCCGTAATGATGAAGTCAATCTCGTTTTTAGTCACAGTGTCGGGGCTTTGCCACGTCCATTTCCTTTGGGGCTGTTTCTTGAAGAACGAGTTCATCAAGAAAAGCCACTCTCTCTCTCTCTCTCGAGGAAATTGACGAGCATTTGCTCCCTGTGATTCCTACTGCCAAATCTGTGTGGTCCTATAGACGATTCGCCGCAAGTTTGTACTCCCACTTTGGCGTTAAAGTCTCCCATGACAACGTTGTAGTGAGCCTTGGAGGTAGTGTGTAAAGCTCTGGAGATATCTTCATATATGCTCTCCACCTCATCCTCCAAGTGTGTCGAGGTCGGTGCGTAGACCTGGATAACCTTGAGGCGGTACCTCTTGGTTAACTTAATTATGAGGTACGCTACCTTGGTCGACACACTGGAGATTTCTACAACGTTGTCACTGAGAACCTTGTTGACCAGAAACCCGACGCCGCCTTGGGATGGCTGATCTCCTTCTCTGTAGTACATTAGATGGCCCGATTCTAAGGTTATGGTGTCCTCTCCCTGTCTTCGGACTTCACATAACCCCAGAATGTGCCATCTTATGTGTTTCAGCTCATTCTCCAGCTGCGCTAGATGATCGTCCAGCCAAATCGTGCGTCCATTGTACGTTGCGAGGTTCAGTTTGTTCTGGCGGCCTACCGTAACTCGGGGATTCTTAGCACCCCCTGCCCTGCCGTTACCGTGACCGCCGCCGTGGTCAGGAATAGCATGGCGGCCGGGAACTGGGGGCCGCGGCTTATTGTGACTTTCCATTTTGGTTTCATCCCTTGGGAGGGATATGCCCTAATCGCCATGCTGGGCAGGCGTGTTGGTGATCGCACGACGTAGCTTCTCGCACCAGTGACGCTGCTGCCCGTCACCGGCCTGTAGAATTTGGCTACGCCATAGATATGAAATGGTTATACCGCCATTTGTCGGTCGCCAGAGCCCCGTCTGTTGGTCAGCAGGATGCACCACGGGCAGGTGAGGTTGGCTGGGAGCACCGAGGTCGTATTTGTGCTCCCTTACATCCCATTGATCCCCAATGATAAGTATGAATATTTAAATGAGTTGATGAAGTAAAACATGATGTTTTGTATGTATGTTTTAAACGTGTTTAAAACGAGTTTAAAACGTATGTATTTTTTCCAGTGTTTTAAACAAATGTTTTAAACATTGCCAACCCTGATATACTGAAAATACATAGTGAGCGGAAACCTTGTAATTATTTGGTTCTACTAATACATATCTAACAAAACACATACTTACTTACTGTCCAAGTTAGCCTACACGTGTATCAATCAAACAAAAACAATAATTATAATCATCACTTAAAAAAATCTATATTAACTTACAAAAAAATTACATCTCCAAGTCAAAAATAAAGAAATTACATACCTTAAATAACATTTAAAACTATTACAACTATCAATTACAAAAAAATATATACCAACAAATAAAAAAAATAACTTAAAAAAATACTTTAAAATGTTTAGACTATACTTAAAAACAGTGAATAATATAAGAAAATATTCACACTCAACAGCAAACATAAGAAAATGCTCAAACTTATCAACAAACAACATACGCCAATGTTCTGACTTATCAAAAGTGACCATAAACCAATGTGCCCACATATCAACAGTGACCATAAACCAATGTGCCCACATATCAACAGTGACCATAAACCAATGTGCCCACATATCAACAGTGACCGTAAACCAATGTTCCCGCTTATCAACAGTGACTTTTAACCAATGTTTCCGCTTATCAACAGTGACCATTAACCAATGTGCCCACTTATCAACAATGACTGAAAACAAACGTGCCCACTTATCAACAGCAAAATTACGAAAATATTCCAGTTCTCCAATGACACCTGTCTATGATACTATCATCATCGGAATGGGTGCAGCCGGCACAGCAGCTGCGTCAAAGCTGGCCTCGGCTGGGAAGAAGGTGCTGGCTTTGGAAGCTCAGAACAGGATAGGTGGTAGAGTGAACACTCAGCCGTTTGGTGACGGGGTCATTGAACTCGGAGCTGAATGGTAAGTTTTTTTAATTTTTGTATATCTTATAGGCTAGCATTTGACTACTATCTCACCAGTTGGTAAGTGATGATGCGGTCTAAGATGATAAGCCCTCTAGGGCTAGAATGGGAACTGGCTCTCAAGGATAGCTGCCGAAACACATTAGATGTTTGGCGACAGATTTTCTAACTTAAGGGTGGTAGCTGGCCAGGCGGACGCTAGATAGTGTCCTACCACCATGCGGGGGTTGCTGGCTTCTTGTTTGACGATGTTTTATTAATTTTATTTTTTTTCTTTCGCGTTTTATACATACCGTGGATGGAGTATTAAATGGATCTGGCATTTAAATAACAATAATAATATGAGAAGGATAAAACTATACAATCACTACTATGAGGGAGCGAGATGGACAACAATTTTTTATCCTTCACTGCATATGCGATTTTATTGTTTGGAGCCAGCTCTGACTCCCAGTTCTAGAAGCACCCATTGGCTTTCATCCGCTGTTATGTATGATCCGACCAAATTACGTTGTTCATTTTATCTTATAGCTGGCATATGTATCACGTGTTCATCATTTTAGTCGGGTTATATATCTATAGCTATTTCATTCGCATACGCTAATGTCTTTTCTATTTAATTTTCCCTCTACAATAATATACTTACTCTTTATATAATCTTTTCTTATTATTCTTACCTATTGAAATATGGTCTAACTAGGCGGCTGTTTATTGCACACCTTGCAACCGACTTTCGCAGGTTTTTTTGACCGACTTCACAAGAAAGGAGGAAAGGACACACTTCTTAATTCGACTGTATTACAAGCACAAGTTACAGACAGTCTTCGAAAATAACAAATGTTTGTAATCTAAGGAATGAAAACGGCATAGACATCAATCGAAAAGGAAATAAGATGTTTGACAGATTTATTCAGTATCACCCGCGGAGGGAATATTAAATGGAGAAGAATTTGGCGTATACGATGAAATAGCTATAGAGATATAACCCGTCTAAAATGATGAACACGTGATACATATGCCAGCCATGAGATATAATTAACAACGTAATTTGGTTGGGTTATATATGACACCGGGTGAAAGCCAATAGGCGCCGCTAGAGCGGGGGGCAGAGCTGGTGGCGAACAATAAAATCGCATACGGGAGAAGGATAAAAAAGAAAAATATTGTCCGTCTCGCTCACTCATACTAGTGATTATATAGTTTTGTCCTTCTCATATTGTTATTGTTATTTTAATGCCAGATCTTTTTAATTATCCATCTACGTATCACCATAGAAAAGATAATAATCTATCACAGTGACAGATCACTGGGTTCGTCTTGTAAGCCATCTGTTGAGTCTTCGGGAACTAATATATTTTTTGTAAGAAATGTTACAATCCCGGGGTCTTTAAATCGCGAGTGAACAGGATCTTCTAGGCATGCGTGCTACATCGTCGATCACATCTTTACTTAGCATTAGGTGAGATTATGGTTAAATGCTTGCTTATCATTGCCAATATTATAAATGCGAAAGTCAGTTTGTTTATTTGTTTGTTTTCTACCTCATCACGGTCCAACGGTTCAACCGATTTAGCTGAAATTTTGCACGGGGATAAACAGTAGAGTGTATTAGGTGATAGGATACTTTTTAATGCGGGCAAAGCCGCGTGGCTCAGCTAGTGTACGATAGAAAAAATCGCATCATTATCACGTTTAGTTTTCGAACACTATGAGTTTAGCCTCACTGGTGCTAAGTCTCCTTTCCTTCTCAGGATCCACGGAACTAAATCGTCAACAGTCTACGAGCTGGCTTTAAAGAACAACGTGTCTATAATACCTCAGGAGCTCTCCTTCAAAGTTTACAATTCAGACGGCAGCAGCGACCATGAAGCACTGGTAAATGAGCTAACAGCGTTCGCGTTGGAAGTGGTTGAGGATCCGCCAGAGAAGCCCGAACCGTTGGGACAGTATATTTCGAGAAGGTATGAATGAGAATTAGAATTCATTTATTGATGTAAGGAAACACATCTCTCTCTTCTCTCTTTCTTTTTCTAGCTTTCGTTCTCTCTCTTTCATTTTCTAGCTTTCTCTGTCTTTCTATTTCAAGAAACAACGTGTCCATCAAAGTTTTGTATAGTATATTTGTGACAGGTATGTCAATTTTTTTTCTGTCAATCTCTCTTCAATTCTTTCGTTATCGTTACCTGTATTTATATACCTCATTCTGTTTCTGTTTTTCTCTCTTCATTGCTCTCTTTCCATGTCCATTGCTCTATATCTCTCCTTATCTCCTATCCATTATCTATACCTCTCTCTTCAACAGAAGTGGGCGTTATAACATATAGCAGTCAATATAATTAATTATAAAAATATATTCTTACAACACATTAAATATATCACCCCTTGACTGTTATAATATATTTTGTTAAATGTTATAAATAACATCGCGCCGATACTCGGCAACGATCGGAAATGTTCGTGTTTCGTCGGGATCCGCGGGCCGCGTAACAATCATGGCGAACTTCGTCCTTAACTTGTTCATATACTAACCGAAGAATGTCACACAAATATGAATTCTCTTTCAATTGGAATAAGATCGAATTTTATTTGCATATAATATCGTTTAAAAACTAAAAAAACAACCGACTTCAATGCCGCGCTATTCATTTTCAGTACCAATTTTGAGATGTTTATCTCAATATCTCTGGAGATACTTATCATACCTCGATAAAATTACCATGGTACCACACTTGGAATATCTCCTTTCGAACAAAAAAAGAATAATCGAAATCGGTTCATAAACGACGAAGTTATGCGCGAACAAACATAAAAAAAAAAAAAAAAAAAATATACGGTCGAATTGAGAAACCTCCTCCTTTTTTTGAAGTCGGTTAAAAAATGTTACTTCGCGGTCTGTGAGTCACTGCACAGACTGTTATGAACTTCATTGATGTTATTTTTAATGTAATGATGTTGTTTAGATGTTGTTGATATAAATTATTTTAGTTTAGTTTGACGAATTTGCAAGTTTTAATGGTTATCGTTCGTATTTTACGTTAAAGCGAACGAGTTTAATTGTTGTACATATATAGTAAAGCCATTGTTAATAGTTTAGTAATTTAAGTATAGTGTAGACAGTATATTAGGTTTATAGTTTTTGTTTATATGTAAATAATGTCGCGACCACGGAGTGCTGCTATTTGGACTTACTTTGTTTTTTTGTGCAATTATTGCAAAAAGACTTTGTCGTACCTATAAAAGTTATATACAATACCATTAGCCATTACATAATACTAAATTGTAAATTGTATCTACCCTAAGCCTGTGCAGAAAGTAGGCAGGAAAGTTCATTGAGAAACATTTTATATAATCATAGCTTATTAATTATATATCAAATACTCAAATGTAATCTCATATTCTGTGTGATATTCTTCTGTGTGATGTTGGTTGATGGAAAAATCATACAGAGATACTGAAAACCTATTTGTTATATTAAAGTAGGTAAACAATTACACAATCTATTTAAAAATATAATACAAATAATGCTACCATCATACACAAACATACGCAAACACACACCCACGCACGCAGACACATTCACACACACACACACACACACACACACACACACACACACACACACACACACACACACACACACACACACATATTCAAACTTTCATATATTATCAATAGTATAAAATGATAAAATGTACACTTATATTTCATTATTTTAATCATTAAATACTAGATATCGAAAAAAAAATCAGTTATACAAATTATGTCAATAATACGGGAAGGATCTGACCCTGTAACACAGTTTGTAACTAGCACGGGGTACAGATGCTCACACTTCGAGATGTAAAATTTTTGTTAACTAACGTTAATGATTACATAAGATAATACTAATTTAGCTGTAATCTTACTGTAAACACTGAGATATCAATAAATATTACTACTACTATTACTAAAAAAAAAAATCTATAATGTCTAATTAAATACTTAAAACATTACACTATGGCAAACAACAACATACTAATATAATTATAACAATCCTTTGTAATGATAACACTATAGACAACTAAACGAATAATATAACGTACAACGCATAAAAAAAATATAACAGTTATGCCCACCTTTACTCTTCAATACTCAATACTTTATTGCTTTATTACTTCGTTGCTCCCTTGCTCCCTTTCTGCAATGCTCGCATTAAAAAACATTTCCTTTGAAGCGCTGTTTAACTGTGCTTAAATCTTTGTGCCAATATATTTCTAAAAGTTCTCCTTCTAAAAGACCTATTCTGCTCTCATGCTCTCAAAAAAAAACAAGGTGTGTATAACAACACAAGAGCTCTCCTTCAAAGTTTACAATTCAGACGGCAGCAGCGATCATGAAGCTCTAGTGTATAAGCTAACAGCGTTCGCGTTGGAAGTGGTCATGATCAACCAGAGAAGCCGAACCTTTGGGACAGTATATTTCGAGAAGGTTACTTACTCTTATCTCTCTTTGTCGTTTATCTTTCTTTATATACCTCATTCTATCTCTGTTTTTCTTTCTCCGTTGCTCTTTATGTCACTCTCTTTCTCACTCTGTTCATTACTCTATCCTCTCTTTTTATACACCTTATTATTCACAGATAGAAATAGAGAAATAATAAGGATTGCTCTCTTTCTATCTGCAATGCTCTCTTCAAATAAAACGTGTTTTTCTAATAGATATTTATTCTCACCCTCTCTCTCTCACACACACACACACACACACACACACACACACACACACACACACACACACAAAAAGGCGTGTCTAACAACACGAGCTCTCCTTCAAAGTGTACAATTCAGACGGCAGCAGCGACCATGAATCGCTGGTAAATTAGTTACAATGAGTCCATTCGGCATGCAATTAACTCACAGTGTATTTCTAAAAGATATGTTTTTAAAATATCTCATAGTCTAACGACGTTTTCACGTTTTCGAGTCTTTTCATCGCCGATACCACAGAGCCTAAAGACAAAAGTTTTTAATGAGTGCGTCCTACATGTAACGACATACGGAGCTGAGACGTGGACAATGACGGTGCGACAGATCCACCATCCGTGAGCTATGAAAAAGGCTATGCTCGGAGTATCTCTGAAATGTCTAATTCGTAATGAAATCATCCGACAGAGAACTAAGGTTGTCGACATAGCTCAAAGGATTAGCAAGCTGTGGACTGGTCACATCTGTCGTAGAACCGATAACCGTCGTGGTAGACGTGTTTAGAGTGGAGACCATGGCTCGGTTAACGAAGCGTTGGACGCCCTCCAGCTAGGTGGAGCGATGATATATACGCAAGCTGGCTGGTAGCAGTTGGAAAAAAATGGCTGAAGATCGAGCTCAGTGGCGTGCCATAGCAGAGGCCTATGGCTTATGTCCAACAGTGGACGAATTCAGGCTGTTAATGATGATAGTCTAGCGTTTGACCATTATCTCGCCTGTTGTTAAGCGATGATGTGGTCTAAGATGGGGAACAAGCTTGGAATACTCTGACTGTGTGCTGCCGGAACACCGTAAGGTTATGGCGACAGATTTTTCTCCGTGATGGTGCTAAGCTAGTTTTTGGTAGCAAGTCAGGCGGAACAAGTTTACTAATCTTTCGTTTTCTCTTTCTATCTTCATGTTAGTATGATCTTTTTCAATTCGTTTACATGGCGCAATAGATGGACTCATAATCTTAATGACAACTTTTGTCTACTCTATTTCATGTGAAAGTCAACTTATTTAATTTCCCTCTATTCTGTCTCACTCAAATTTTAGAAATGGCTTTGTAGGTGGACTATGAATAACAAACTCACTATAATTTTATTCATTTTGTGAGTGAGTGATTTAGCACTAAAATACAAGCGACAGCCAATCAGATTGTATCTTTTTATTTTAGGGGTCTTAACCCAAAGGGTACCAACGAAACCCTATTACTGAGACTCCGCTGTCCGTCTGTTTGTCTGTCTGTCTGTTCGTCTGTCTCCAGGCTGTATCTCATGAACCGCGATAGTTAGACGGTTGAAATTTTCATAGATATTATATTATATTTCTGTTATAACAACAAAATAATAATACCTACACTAACACCCTTGTGTTAACGTTCACTTAGTTGGTGTAAGAAGTTCGTTAGATATTTGTTAGATGGCGTTGTAGTTAATAAGCGTGTTTAGTATTGACATGGTAATATAATATTATATTATACTTATATATTATTATACTGCGGTTTGGAACCCTCCGTGTGCGAGACAAAAGTCTGACTTTTTTTTTTTTTTTTTTTTTATTTGTTTATTTAAGTACTTAATAATTACATACATTTTTATGTTGTGCCAATAAACCATAAGTTTGTGCTGGCACTCACATTCAGGATCGCGCGACTTAAGTATTATTTATACAGCTATTTTACAAAATAACACTTGACTTAACTAACTTACTAATAAATCGCACTCGGCCAGTTTTATTTTGGTCGCTAACTTTATCATCACTTCACAAAGTACACTCTGCAGGAGGTTGACCTTTAGACGACTTTACAAGGCGATAAAGTTATCAAGTTGTTATCAAGCTTGTATGTCCACAGAAAACAATAAGATAATTTAAAAACTAAAACAACCGACTTCCATGCCTCGCGAGTCAATTTCAGTACCAAGTTCAGTGAGACGTTTATCGTCATATCTCTGGAGATACTTATCAGATCTCGATAAAATTACAAGGGGACCACCTCGGAAACAAACGTACACTACCGATTAAAAAAAGAATCATTCAAATCGGTTCACAATTGACGGAGTAATCGCATAACATACTCGTACACACAAAAAAAAAAACAAGTCGGTTAAAAACTACGACAAAGGTAGATAACCTCTTTAGCTTATCTGCCAGTATAAGTATAAGACTTTTCTTATACTATTAAATATAATTAGGTAGTAAATACTTAGATTTAAACTACACCTTTAGTATACTTAAACCGTATTATTTATTAATTTTCCAGAGTAATCGACTTCATAAAAGCCAACCACTCCTCCGTACAAAACAACACCGACTTTATAAACGGTTTCCTCGAGTTCATGGATCTAGTGATCAATAACTACGAGTCATCGAACAGCTGGAATGACGTCACTACTCAAACGGTCTACGATGAGTTGGAAGGAAACCAATATATGAGCTGGCATAAGCATGGATATAAGACTCTTTTTAATATACTTTTGGTAAGTTTAAAACGCTCGCTTCGCTCACGCACAGAATTTTTTCGCTTCTTTTTTTTCTAGCACTCATGCTATTTATACTACAATACTTTATTTTTCAGAACAAATACAACAATGGCCCCGGTCACCCTACACTAGAAATAAAATTAAACACAGAAGTCACTAAGATCCAATATCCACAACAACCTAACGAAAACGTGGTAATCACTACTAAAGATGGCACTACTTACACAGCAAACAATGCCATTGTCACCCTCTCAGTCGGCGTGCTGAAAGAAAGGTATGTAGTAAGCGAAGTGTTTGAGCGAAGCGAGCATGATGCGTGAGCGGAGCGAGCATTTTCGAGCAAAAAGCGGATAAAAGCAAACATTAATATAATATAACATTAATATTTTTGTGTTTTGCATTTTGTAACTTTGTAATGTAAAGAAAGGATTTTATTCGTGCATAATTTAAATCAAAATCTAAAAACATATTGGGTATATTTGTGGGATTTTTTGATTTGAAGACAGTTGTCTAAATTCCACATCCAGATAGGCACAATTCTATCCAAAACCCGCATCTATATCTAAAGAAATCTGGGCAAAGTTCTTGTCATTTTGTATTAAATTAATGGCACTCGAAACCATCGCTATTACTGCACACATATTATAAAACCAAGTCCTCCGCCGCGTCTGTCTGTCTATATGTTCGCGATAAACTCAAAATTTACTGAACGGATTTTCATGTGGTTTTCCGTAATAGATAGCTGATTCATGAGGAAGGTTTGAGTATAAGTTTAATTATTGTTTAAAATATGACGATGATTGTTGAAGATGTTAATTCGTATGCGACGCAAGAAGCTGATGCAAAAATGTAAGCATAGTTATATTCTCTACTCGTATGAAACCGGGGCGGGTCGCTAGTCAAATGATATTTGTTTCAAGTTGAATGTGATGTAGGTACTTTGAATAACATTTACAATTTTCAAATATTGTCTAGTATCTTTTGACCAATCTTACGTGATGTAAATTGATGATACGGTCTATGATTACGCTTGTTAAATGACACCTATTTCACGCTCAAATACTCGTATAAGCGGTTTTTATGATTGTCTTGATAAACTCAGACTTAGACCAAGAGCTGTACTAATGTACTAATATTGTACTAATGTGAGAAAACACGCAATTTGTACAAGTTGTACAACGTACGTTTAATTAATTTTAATTTAAAATTAATTTTAATAAATAAAACTAACTACTAACATCAAAGTATTTTTGCTTGCATGAGAGATATACATATAAAGTCCACATAGTCTGCATAAAAAAAAATGTTAATTTATTTGATGATTTGTATGTAGTGATGATGCCTTTATTTTATTTTAAAGCCATGACTATTAAACTTCTGATCAATAAATGAAAAAAAAGGAAATTAAGATAATTACTTATATTAAAGGCGTTGTAAACCTATTTGTGAGGACCTTCGTCGTCATCATCATCATCAGCCTATCACTGTCCACAGCTGGACATAAGCATCACCTATGGCACGCCACTGAGTTTGATCTTTAGCTCCAACCGCTGTCAGCCAGCTTGCAGCCTTGTGAGCCTTAAATATGTCCAGTAAATAAAAAAATCTTTGGCTGATAATGATGATGAAGCAATTTTTTCAGACACCCTAATCTTTTTTCTCCGGAGCTGACGAAAGCGAAAATAACCGCTATTAAATCCATAAGTATGGGTCTTTTGGACAAAGTAGTGCTTCTTTTCCCTGAAGCTTGGTGGTCTTCTCCCGGAGAAAACTTCAACTTTTTATGGACTAAAGAAACGAAAAACTCAGTCAGTGTGAAAGACAATTGGACAACGAAACTTGTCTCTTTATGGAATCCTATGGGTTCCAAGAAAGCAATGACGATTTGGTTTTCTGGCGATGGAGCGAAGTTGGTTAGTAATGTTTCGAATTTGAATGTCGGATCTTAGGCAATTTGGATATCACCATCATCTTACTACCCTTATACCACTTAAGTGGAGTCGCCCGGTCGGTGCAACATGTCATTCTCTTCCAAACTTCCAATTGGGTCTTTCCGTTGTCATTTCTATCCACTTCTTTTATACATCCATATCTTCCACCACACAGGCCAACCACTCTTTGAGACCGTTCATAAGACACTGTTCATAGTTTTTAGCCATATTTAAAGTTTATTCAAGGAGCTAGAAAATTATCCATATATTTTGATACAATTTTTCCGCTATTTCATTGGTTACATATTACTTATGCTTAGTAATTGGGCTCTCTTCGCTCGCGTATGTTTTTGTTAGTTCGTGATTATATTTTCAAGAGCATTACTGCAATTACGATAGGGGCTTAGAAAATTTTAGGCGCAAGTAGGTGGTTATTGGGTGTTCTACTCCAGCCACATCTGTTGATTAAACGATATACCCAACTGCGTTCGCTCCGCTTGCTGCGCTCACTTGTTGCAGTTGGGTATATCGTTTAATCAACAGATGTAGCTGGAGTAGAACACCCAATAACTAAAAATTGATTATCTCTCACCACTTGTGTTTTAGAACTCAAAGCCTCCGGTGTAATAATTTTGATCGACGTGTTTTAGAACTCTCAATGACCCCGGATTAATAGTTTTGATCAACTGTGTTCGTAACACATACGGTTGGATGATCCATGGTAAGTATCATCCTGAGAGCCCAAGGTAGGATTATCTCTCACCGCATACGATGTCTCAGCACATACGGTTGGATAAAACATGGTAAGTATCATCCTGAGAGTCCAAGGCAGGATTATCTCTCGCCGTTTGCGATGTCTAAACACAATCGGTTAAGTGATCCATGGTAAGTTTCACTCTGGGAGCCCAAGGTCGGATTATCTCCACCGATTGCGATTCCTAACCTACCTGTGTTTTGAGCATATCGTATAGTCAGATAAACCTGTTCTACTACTTCTACTAAAGCCGTAATGACTTTTTGTTGGAATACTTACGATAAATTATCGCGCCCTAACCTACCTGTGTTTTGAGCATATCGTATAGTCAGATAAACCAAAAAATATTACAAAATTAAAATCTGCTACCCCTAAAGCACCAACTTTTATATTTTCTGTGCTTTAAAGAAATGTGTGTATATACGTTAATAAAAATTCAAGCGTAGTCACTCACCATTTTCATCTAAAGGATTTTAATTTATTAAATTCATGAAGATCTCATTGTCCCTGCTGCTTGTCGTTCCTGTAAAATATAAATTGGTACACATTAGTTTAAAACTAAGAATACACAATTTAATTTAAAAAAATCTTTACTCAGAATAAATCAAATTAAACTTGGAAATAACTAAACATTAAATCAGTGTGTAGTTAATATAAACAGCAATCGAAAAATAATCATTTTTATGTAATTTTTTAATATTATTTTCTTTACATAACATTTACATAACATGTTCAAAATAATTAGGATCGTTTAAAAAACCGACTTCAAATGCTACTGTATTCAATTTGAGTAGCAAGTTTGCAGTTATTATCGCCATATCTCTGGAGATACTTGATAAATTTACAATGAGACCACTACAAAAGTATAATCTTTGAAATAAATATATAATTAAAAAAATCGGACCACAATTGACAGAGAAAAATAAATAAAAAAAAATTTACAGTGAAACATAGAACATCCTCCTTTTTTTTAAAGTCGGTTAATAGGGCTTTTTGTCGTATGAAGACCTATTTTATTTTTTCGATTTCTAGTTATTGAGAAAATCTTTATTATATAATACGACAGAAACTTGGTTTTTAATTTTATTTTCGAATCAACCAAAAAAGAGTACGTTGCAAAATATTATACAATAAAAGCTAGGTACTTTCTTGTTATTTCCAAATAGTTACAGAACTACACTCACCGATACACTCACCGACACCACAGCCGACACCGTACACTTATATAATGAATGATTTTGTTCACACGCTAGATAGTAGGTACAAACGTATCAAGGTAAAATGGATTGAATAACAATTATGTACATCGTAAGCATTTCTTTTAAGGGTTCGCATACACGTTCGTTTTTAACTCTGCGATTGAACTGTTCTGTAGGTACAGATAAATTTTTATACCATTAAGTTTGCACTGTACAGTTAATTAAATGCTATTTTAACCGACACCTAACCGAGGAGTAGGTTCTGAATTCGTCGGAATCTTTTTTTTATGTATGCTTCTCGATTACTCAAAGATGGCTGTACCGATTTAGAATATTTTTTATATTTGTTTGAAAGGACATACTTTCCAAGTAATTTCATTTAAATTTCATCGAGATCTCATGACTATCTCAAGAGATATGGAGACAAACACATCAAACTTGGCACATGACTAGCGCGACATTTGAAGTTGGTTCTTTTGGTTTATTAACGATTTTAAATTATAATTATTACCATTCAGTTAAACTATCATTCATATGTATAGTCACACTATTTAGTGAAAACGAGCAGTTTAAACTCAAGGTGTGTAGCGGCCTTAGGACAAATTACTTTTTAACCGACTTAACAAAACGAGGACTTAACAGATAGCGTTTGTACGAATTACTTTTTTGTTTATTATATCATAGCTCAATCATTTATGAACTGATTTGTTTTTTTTTTTTTTTTTTACTGACTTCACAAAAAGGAGGATGTACTCAATTCGTCTGTATAATTTAATTTTTTTGTCACTTCAGAACCTCATCATTTATTAACTGTGTGTGGATTTGGAGAATGTTTTTATTTTATTTTTTTACCGACTTCAAAAAAAGGAGGAGGTTTCTCATTTCTACCGATATTTTTTATGTTTGTTCGCGGATAACTTCGTCGTTTATGAACCGATTTTGATTATTCTTTTTTTGTTCGAAAGGAGATATTCCAAGTGTAGTAGTACCATGATAATTTTATCGAGGTCTGATGAGTACCTCCAGAGATATTGAGATAAACATCTCAAAATTGGTACTGAAAATGAATAGCGCGGCATTGAAGTCGGTTCGTTTTTAGTTTTTAAACGATATTATTATTAATAGAATATGTTTACAGTGTAGTTCCATTTTAATTTTAACGAGATCCGATAAGAATCTCCAGAGATATGGAGATAGATACCTCAAACTTAGTACTGAAAATGACTTGCGCTGCATGTGAAGTCGGTTTTTTTGTTTTGCGAACGAACTTAAATTATGTAAGAAAGTAAATAGTAATACTTCCCGTGTGGTGTATTGTACAGTTCAAATAATTAGATACCGTCTTATTATCTAAACACATAAAATATGATTGTAATATTTTATGCACTGACTTTTAATTTTTCTATCTTTTAATCTATCGTAGTCGGGTAATGGTGTGAGTTTTTATATTGTCATCCGAGTAGGCGGAATCTTTCTTTGATCCGATTTCAAAGGTGGTGCGACAAAGGTGGTGCGACCATTAGCTTCAAATTTGCTTGTTTTGTTAAAGTACGGGTACTTAATATCTTTTGAATTGGAATATTATTTGCTGACACATAAAAAGTATTTGCTATAAAATCGCGTAAAATTAGAAAACTGACATATTCTTCGCTGGTTCATCATCCTCGAGAATCTTGCTGCCTGCCAGACCCTGCCAACCGCCCGCCACCCTGCTCAGCCACCGCCTGCCACCCTGCTCAGCCGCCGCCTGCCACCCTGCTCAGCCGCCGCCTGCCAGACTCCGCCAGCCACCGCCAGCCCGCCTGCCGCCTGACATTGCGCAGCCACGACACTTCGAGAAAACATCTACAGAAATATGTGAGTGAGTATTGTCTTATTACGTGTTTTTTAAAATCTTTGTTCCATCCATACTCATTTTTTATTTTTTTTCTCAGGTCGGACTCTGAATACGAATCTGAAGCAATCGTGGCCACAGCACCGTCGGTGTTGTCGCAGCCTACCAAGAAGCCAAAAGCCTCAAAGCGCAAGATCACCCCCGTCGTTAACGCTGCTGCCCTTGCTAAGCGCGGTCATGCATCATATTCACCATCCTTCACACCACCCGATTTGCAAGAGCCGGAATTTTCGTGGTACGTATATATATATATATATATATATATATATTATATCTGATAGGTTATCGTTTTTATCGCTTGGTGGTAACTACTACTAGGTACCGATGCAGGGCCCCAACCGTACTATAATTAACGTACCGTACTATAATTAACGTATATACGATAATTTAGGCCTCCGTATTATGTACGCAAATACACGATAAATTCCATACACCACAAAGTTTGAGAATTACGCTCATATTCAATAAAAAATTGAGATACTATTGTTTATTGGTAACAGCGCCAGCTTATTTCTTAATTTCAAAACGTTGGTACGCTTATAAAATCTGTGTACTGTGGTCTGTCTTCTCAGCCCGTCTGCCTGTATGGAGTTAAATATACATTGATTCTGTTCTGTATACACAAACAAAGTGCAATAAAAATTATCGTTTTATATGATTTTTTAATGTATTTTAAGCCATTATACTGAGTGTACGATAATTTTGCTCCAAAAACGTCAAAATACGATAATTTCACGGCCCTGGTACTTTCCTCGCTTCAGGTTGGGATCCCTGTACCGATGATGATAATAATTATTTAACAATAATGTATATTGTATGGAGTGAGCAACGTTAAATGATTATTTAACTCTGAATCTAATTATGATGATAAAAGTTCCTAAATATTATCATAACAGTATTTCATCATATTTTATTTTCTTTGTTTTACAGGTCTAAAAAACGCAAGTCAGACATCTTTTCGATTCTGAAAGGGGAAGAAAGCGTTGCTGCATCTAACGCATCACAAAGCGCCGGAGGCAACGTATCGACTTCTTCCTTCACGACGAGGGTTTCCGGAGGGCAGAGCCGACGCACCGCAACAGTCTCCGAAGGCGACTTTTACGTTGAGGTGAAGCTTTACAACGTCGTCGACGTTCAAAATACGCCTCCTCAAGAACGCTATAAAAAAGCGTTGACGAGTGTAAAGCTGCGTCTCAACGAACAAACTAAGGAGTGGGAAATTTTACAAGAGTTTCTCATTACGGTGTTTAAATTATTTAAAGATTCTAAACCATCAACATTTAGTGATAAGATTAATTTTAAATAAACAAAACGTGTGCATAGGTTTATTATGGTTTTTATTTTATTAAATTAAGTTAGGTTCATAAAGGTAGATAGAATTATTATAGTATGTTTTGATATATGTAGTGTAGGTAGACTATATTAAACTCTCAAAGTAATTTTTTTAATTAATTTGAAATAAAAAAGAAAATTAAAAGCGTATAATATTATAATACTGACTTTAAAAAATAGGTAACTTTCTATGTAGGTAGGTACTTAAATTAATAATTATATCTAGTAGGTAAACAAGCAAGTAGCTTCTACAATGCCATTCTGTTCAGTTTGTAACACATCTATAAGCGGTAGGCGCTGGACAGGTCATTTGCGAAGTAATACACATAAACAAAACATTTTAACTGTACCGCATATCGATGTGGAAGGCGTAGATATTGTAGCGACAGCATTTCAGAACCGAATAATATCTTACAGGATTGCTGCGCAATACGCAAATGAACATTCTATTGATGTATTTTTAGATTCAATACGAAACAAAGTCAAACTCATTTTAGATGAATGCATAAAAAAACATATTTGTGTCAAAGTCAACTTCGAAATATTCTCAAAGTTTTTACTTTTCAAAAATAATGAACAAGAAACTAAATCGTTTATGACAAAAAATATCCCTGTTTATGGAAATTATAATTTTGAGCATTTATATTTAAATGTAATCAATACAATACGCACAAAAATTGACCAATTCGAAGAGCAAGATTCGGGTTGGACTTTTCTTAATTGTATGCATATTGAGGTTAATGTTAATAAATATCAACCACTTCGCGGCTCCACGTATATTGAACTACCAATATTCATCAAGAAAAAGAAAGCATGTTTAAATATTCAAAACAACGATAAACACTGTTTTCTGTGGAGCGTACTTGCAGCCCTCTATCCAGCTAAAAACCATCCTGAAAGGGTTTCGTCATATGTACATTTTCGCAATGTACTAAACACTGAAAACATTTCGTTTCCCATGACATTATCTGATGTTAAAATATTCGAAGAAAACAATCCAAACCTAAGTTTTATCATTTTTGGCTTAAAAAATAACAAGACTGTTGTAGGCCCGCTTTATAAATCAGAAAGCCATGAAAATAAAAAAACGATTCACCTTCTTTGGATAGAAAACAACACAACATCTCACTATTGTCTCATAAAGAATTTATCGAGACTGGTGAGAAGTCAAATAACGAAGCATAAAGGACAGATCTATTTTTGTGACACTTGTTTGTTGTTTTTTAAAACGGTTGAGGATGTAGAAAGTCATACCTGTAACGGAATTGTCACTGTCCTACCGGAAAAGGGGTCAGTAATTAAATTCAAGAATTTCGAACGCAAACAAGACATTCCTTTTGTAATTTATGCTGACTTTGAAACTATGCTAGAAGATGTAAGCAAAAGTGAATCAGATCCTCAAAGTTCTTATACGCGCACTACACAAAAGCATACACCTATCGCATTTGCTTACAATGTGATTAATTCTGTTGACCCTTCTTACAATAAATTCGTAATCTTTAGAGGTCCTCATTGTGTAGAAAAATTTGTTAGCTCTCTTTACAAAGATGTTCGGGATATCCATGCAGTGTTATCACAAAACGTTCCCATAATTTTTAATGCAAACGATGCAGTTGATTTTAGGAATGCAGTTCGATGTCATATTTGTGAGAGTTTTCTATTCGGAGATAAGGTCAGAGACCATTGTCACCTTACTGGACAGTATCGGGGTGCAGCTCATAGCTTATGTAATTTACAGTACAAAGTTCCAAAGTTTGTGCCAATTTTTTTCCACAATTTAGCAGGGTATGATTGTCACTTGTTTATAAAAACACTTGGTGAAGCGCCTGGACCAATAAAAATAATTCCTAAAACGAAAGAAAATTATATCTCTTTCAAAAAATTCATTCCAATATCAAGAGACGAGTTCGTTCAGTTAAGATTTGTAGATTCGTTCAAATTTTTAGGAACCAGTCTAGAAAAATTGGTTAAAACCATGAAAACTCATGAGTTTACTCATTTAAGGAATATTTACCCAAATGAAAATGAGTTTTCCCTTCTAACTCGTAAAGGCGTTTACCCTTACGAGTACATGAACGCATGGGAACGTTACAACGAGCCATTTCTGCCAAGCAAAGAAAGTTTTTATAGCTCTCTCAACAATGAGCACATATCAAATAAAGATTATGAGCACGCACAGTCAGTTTGGACCCAATTTGAAATTCGGAACCTAGGCGAATATACCGATTTGTATTTAAAAAGTGATGTGTTGTTGTTAACAGATATATTTGAAAACTTTAGAAAAACTTGCAAACATTACTACAACTTGGACCCTGCATTCTATGTTACAGCACCGAGTTTATCATTCGATGCTATGCTTTATAAAACAGGCATTGAGTTAGAACTAATAGATGACTTTGCTATAGTAGATATGTTACAGACAGGCATACGAGGAGGTGTGGTAATGGCAGCACATAGGCATGCCAAAGCAAACAACGAATTTATTTTCGACCATGATCCTTTGATGCCAGAATCATTCATAGTCTATATAGACTGCAATAATCTTTATGGATACAGCATGTGTCAAACATTGCCCTTGTCAAACTTTAGGTTTCTTGATCAATCAGAAGTTAATAAACTGGATGTGAATAATGTATCTGATGATGCAGAGTTCGGCTTCATTCTAGAAGTCGATCTCATTTATCCAAAAAAATTACATTGGGAACATAATGATTTACCGTTTTGCCCCGAAAAAGATATTCCACCGGGTGGAAAAAATGAAAAGTTAATTCCAAATCTTTATGACAAATTTAATTATGTTATACATTATGTACATTTAAAAACCTGTTTAAGACATGGTTTGATCTTGAGACAAGTACATCGTGCTATAACGTTTCGACAGAGTGCATATTTAAAACAATACATCGATCTTAATACAAATTTGCGTCAAAAAGCAACGTCAACTTTTGAGCAAGACTTTTTCAAATTGCTCAATAACAGTGTTTTTGGTAAAACGTTAGAAAACAACCGCAAGAAGGTCCATGTTGAGTTGATAAATCAATGGAATGATCAAAACAATAGAACTAAAAAAAGAAATAACGCAGAAAAATTAATCGCGAGTCCAAACTTTCACAGTGCTTCAGTTTTTACGGAAAGTTTGGTTGCGATTCAATTAAAGCCTAATCGTATAGTATTGGATAAGCCACTGTATATCGGATTTACAGTTTTGGAATTATCAAAATCACATATGTATGATTTTCACTATTCTATATTTAAACCATTTTACAGGGACCGCTTGACGATGTGTTATACTGATACAGACAGCTTTATTTATCACATCCAAACCAAAAATTTTTATCAAGATGTGAAAAATACGTTTTTGGAGTATTTTGATACCAGTAACTTTTCTGTTGATAATTATCACAAATTACCAATAATTAACAAAAAAGTACCAGGACTTTTCAAAGATGAAATGGGTGGAAAAATAATCACTGAATATGTAGGATTACGCTCTAAATTATATTGTATAAAAAATACTGACACTGAAATTAAAAAGGCTAAGGGAGTAAAATCATGTGTTGTTCGAGATCTTAGTATCTTAGATTATACAAACACATTGCTTACATCAAATACACTACGCAAGAAAAACATATTGTTTAAAAGTATAAAACATGAAATATTTACACGTTCTGTAAACAAAATTGCGCTTTCTAGTAGCGACGATAAACGATTTATTTCGCAAGATAAAAAATCAAGCAGAGCTTGGGGTCATATTTCAATTCTTGGGGTCTAATCTAATGTAAGTAGCTTAAGATTATCTGTAAGATGAAATAAATATGTAATATAATAATAATAATAATAATGTTATAATAATAATGTAAAGTGAACCTTAAGTAAGAATATAGTGAATAAACGAATTTCATTTAGAATACTTGTTGTTTTTATTTTATTTTACGAGCCTTAACATCTAGCTTAAGTTAATAATGCAAAATCAATTTAATGTTTGTGAAAAATTTTGTGTAAGCTATTCCTGTAATCTACGTAGATACTTCAAATTCACTAACGCAGCATAAACTTTTAACACCGACGCAGGTGCACTGACATGTCACTACATGATTTTGCACATTCGACAAACATTGAATAAAATTCATCATGCCCTGCTCATTATACCCTGTTCGAGCGTCGCAGTTAACACACATATTCACATACTTTCAAGTCGACTTAAGACGTAAGTTTTGAACTTTTATTCGTTTATTTCTATTTACTCGATATTATCCATAAAAATGACCCTAATAGTTTTCTATTTTGTTTCAGATTATGACAGACATTGTAATAAATAATAACAGTGAGACTCAAGATGGACTTTTTGGAATTAATACCCAAGACCTTCTTTTCCACTGTGCGCAGAATCCATGAGAAGGCTTTGACGAAATTTTTCCAATCACTAATCAGAAGAAATCGTCTCCAAAACGTCCAAAACGGAAAACAAAGAAGACACCTGGTGAAACTAAGAATCTTCGCAATAGTATGCGGCGATCATCATTTGTTTTAAACCGTGAAGCATACAAAGGGAGACGTTTGATTCAGATCAAAATAATAGACATTAGTGGTGATAACAGTGACACTGAAAGTGATGTTGTAATATCGGCTCAATATATAGTAAAAGATTTTACGGACAGAATATTAGATCAAACCGAAAGAGTGATTAAAAATATATGTGAAAATATAATAAGTGATTCTGACTGATGAGACGCATAATTGAATAAAATTATTTTTAAATAGATCAGTTAAATTAAATTAGAAGTGATTCTTAAGATGTTTAATCAAATCAGTAAGTAGTATCTCCCTGAATGCATTGTACTATTTAATTCATTAAATTTAAGATATGTTTTAATTTTCGATATTATATTAAAAACCTATTCAAATATCTGCTGTATTTTAATTCCTAAATACTCACCACTTTAATTCTTTAAAATATAATTTGGTAGAATAAAACAACAACCAGTTTAGGCAATAATTATTTTATTTTATTTAAAACATTAAATTAAATTCTTAGCTTACATTGAATAAATGTATATTATTATTATCATACCACTTTTTTAAGCACAATACATTTTTTAATGCACACATTTTCGTGTGTTGTACACAATTTAAATTTATATTAGGTTTTTCATAGTCGTGATTTAATTTTAAAAAATTAGGACATCCTTTTTCTCCCACATCTATTATTTCACAGTTCTCACAAAGGCCTTTGATCCACATAACTTTCTCAGTTCCTTTTGTTAACACTTTTTTCTTATTCAAATATGGTATTATAATTCTTTTGAATTCCCTGTAGTCAATGTGGCCTTCACTCCAGAAATATCCTCGATTTGCTTCTATCCACCGCACTTGTTTCTTTTCTTCGATCGATAAGTTTTTAAATGGATAGGGGGGCTTGACAAGAAAGGTTTGGGTATTTTCTTCGTTTAAAATAGACAATTCTTTTATAATAAAATTATTTTGTGTATCTTTGAATCCTTGTACATCCACGAATATATATTTTATTCTGCAAGGATTCATATTTTAAGATATTTTTTTTACTATATTACTCAACGGTCTGTACTCGATGATGGAATCGTTTAAAATAAGACAATATGCAGCTGTCTGATCAGGTATTTCTGAATGACATTCAAGTTCCACACGTACGCTAACTACAGGACCTGACTTAAGGTTTTCGCTTTGTCTAGAGCAATCGATTACAAACAGCGGTGCTTTTTCTTTGAATTCAGAAGTACTTAGCAGTGGTTCACTTCTGCGTCCATAATAAGATGTCTGAAACCTGACATATTGCTCATACAATAATGAATATTTATGATCATCAAGACTAATATTCAAGTTTTCATATGGAAAATAGTTAGAGTTAAGATATACTTTGACATCTCTTAAATAACAAGGGTCGAATTTTGATATATCGCGATCAGCTAAATTTTTTCTATTTGTTTGTAAGCCTATGATTACATATCTTGGCTTTTCAATCTGTGAGGACGTTTTAATTGACCAAGTATGCTTAGTTGTTTTAGGTAATAAGGGATACTCATATAAATCCCAATTTCTAAAAGCCAAATATAGAGAACGATCTTTTTCCAATAACTTTAGTAAATTAACTTTTTCTTTATCTGATACCTTGACGTGTGGAACGCGCCAAACTAACTTATTTATTATTATATCTTCAAGAACCTCACCAGATGGAACTTTCAAAGAATTCAAATTTGTATTACTGCGTAATAATATCAGTTCATGTTTACAATTCATAATTATTTTCTTATAATCTTCAGCAAAGCCCAAAATATTACTAAGAGGTATTGAGGCAGAAAAACTATTTCCATGGGTTGTTTTTGTTCCATTTATATCCCAACCCCAAGCTTTTGCTATCTTAGCTTCATTTTCATTAAATGATACTAAACTCTTCATTGTTGTAGTCATTCCAGCATTTTTGATTCTATCTATTTCAACTCCATTTAGTTCATAACGAATATCTTGAAAAAGAAACAGTAATGGATTGTTTGTGAATTCCACAGCAGTAACTTTTAGTTTTGTATCCTTCTTTATGATGTTTACTGTTCCTTCTAAATAAAGGGTACTTGCTGATGGTAGTATGTATAAATCCTGCTGATTGATAGGTATGCGGATTTCATCATTCCTGTTAAAACTTGTTACGTAAGGTTTATATGAATGATATTCGATACCGTCTATGGTGTTATCGTATGCTGGTGAACTTGTTATATCCAAAATGTTCATTTTAATAGACCAATTAATTTCAGGAACTTTTTATTTTCCCTGGTCAATTTAATTTTTTTCTTAGTTGTTCCTTTTCGGATTGTTCGATGAGTACTGATGTGTTTCATTATTGAATTACTACTTTTATTGAAGTCGATCATCTTTTCCTGATATGCAAATATAATTGAACTTCTTCACCGCGTAGATTTATTAAATTATTATTAATATCTAATAATCTAATATTAATAGTGCTGACGTCAATTTGATTGACAGGAAAATAAATTATATTCTTTGGCACTTCTATTATTCGGTATCCTGGAGGCACGTTAGGAGCAAATTCATAAAGAATATGGCTTGGTTTTCCATTAATATATGATCCGCTCACTATATCACATTCGACTCTTACCACTGTTGTCGATAAAATGTTAACTGGGAGTTGCGACTCGTGTATTATATTGGCTTTAAGAGTTTTATTACCAAATCCTAGTAAAGTTCCTGGAGAATTAGCTTTTTCAAAATGGATATCTTTAGAGCAGAAGATAAACGATTTCAACGTGTTATTATTGCAAAATAAATTAAAAGCGACTCCTTTTTTTACGTTTGACTTTAGATAATCAGAAATATCTTGCAGTTCGTAAGTGCCTTCTGGTATGTCTACGACTTCGTTATTGTCATAATAATATTTATTGTTTCTGTTATCAATGTTAGGTATTGAATTGAATGTTGAGAAATATAACAGAGCACACTCGTATTCATCATCAAATTGTAAAGCTGGATAATAGGTAGTGGATAAAATAGAGGTGTTGCCTGTTATTGACAGCGTGAAAGACATTTTAGAAATGATGGTAATAAAAACACGTTTATAAATATATAGTCACAATACTTTATTAGAACATTTTATACAAATAGTATTAGCATAACATTTTTTCCAAAATTCACTTAGGAACTTTAAACATAAATGACCACAATTAGATGTATTAAAACGTTGATATCTACAATAATTGTATGTTATATTAAATTTTAAATATCTTATTAACTCAATTGGTGGCTTTAAATCACCAAAGCTATCAAAATACTCGCAATAGTTAAAATGTTTTACATAGGCTACCCAATGGGTTCCTTCATTCTCTGAGCTATCTAAATTAACAATCGCACACTCAATGTCCTTAGGCTTTGGCGGCAATTCATTTCTCATGAAAACACCTCTAAAGTAAGGTATGTGTTTAGTAGCATACTCTAATATGTCTATATCAGTGAGAGCACGCTTGGGTAACCTTTCTATTAGTTTTTTGAACTATTTACAAAAAGACCATTGCCTTTTTTATATGGTTTTATATATAAGCCTTTTCCTAAGGCGATACTTTCCATCGTTTTATTATGACGTTGGGCTTCTTCCAAATTCTTTTTAGCTGCTTTATGATCATTTACAGCTTTAGTAATACCTGCTGCACCTCCAACCAATGCACCTAGAGCAGACAGTCCTGCGAATATTGGTATAAGTGGTAAAATACCACCTGTTTTTGGTAACGGTATTACACGAGGCAGACACACTCCTTTTTTATTTTTTATCAGTTTTTTCGCAGCTGAATATGCAGCTTTAATAGCTCTAGAATTGCTTTTTGGTTTTAATTTTTTCAGTCGTTTATGTATTGTAGAGACGATCGATTTAAATGTTCTCACGCCAGCACCATGCTTCATTTTGGTTTTCATCACTTTGCTCACAAGCCACGAAGACAGTTTTTCTCCTCTTCCTGCATTTTTCGATTTCATCCGTTGCTTTGCCATATTTAATAATTCTAAATCAGCTCTGTGTCGATCTTCCAATTTATTTGAATTATCGTATGCTATATCGTGTCTCATGCAAGCATTATCAAGCTCATTAACTCCTTGATCACCTCTCAATAATCGTTTTCTTAATCTGGTACCAGGTCCACAGTAATTGTACCCAGGTAAATGCAATTCAAATGGTAAGTTATTTATGATGCTGTTAACGAGTCCACCACCATGCATAGCTGAGTTATAAATGAGATAAAATATCTAAATAGACTTAATTTTATATACTTAGGTATGTAACTCTATAGAAAAGATAATCATACAATTGCTCGTTTTTCAATCCAACTGTTTTCAGTACTAGGTAGACCTAACCACTTTACGAATAATTTATTACCTTTTTTTCTTATAACCTTTTCAATTAGATACACATTAGGACACTTAGTTTTTTGAAGTTCTTGTTCATAAAAACTTCCTAAAATTGGTTGATAGTGTAGATCTTCTATGGAATAAGTGATAGGTTTAGAACCATGAACTTTTTTAATCAAAAACAATTCCGTAGACCAGTTTGGGGTGTATCCTTTTTCAAAGTTACCTTTATATTTACTTATACGAACATGGTCACCAACTTCTAATTTTCTGGTCTTTGACAGACATTTAATTTCCTGTGATTTGATTATATTTCTCAATACTTCACTTTGGTTTGATTGGTTAACATCGTTTGGTTTATATTTTATTGTTCGATGTATTGTGTTATTGTATGTTGCCATAACACTTTCTAAAAGCTTTCCAATCCATTTATAACTACCATTCAAACTAAAATTTTTATACAACTTGTTCTTGAGAGTTTTGATTAGTCTTTCTACTATAGAAGCCTTTTTTATGGAATATGTAGAGTAATGATTAATTTTATTTTTTAGCATAACTTTTTTAAATTCATCGTTATAAAATTCTGTGCCCATGTCAGTTTGTAAGTTAACTGGCTTTCGATAATTTTTAAATAATAGCGAACTAAATGCATTTGCTATTTCGGATTTAGTCTTCGTTTTAACAGGGATAGCCCAGGAAAATTTAGAAAAACAATCTATTACAACAAAAATATACCTATATCCATTATTACAACTTTTTATATTTTGAAAATCCATAAGATCAGCTTGCCATAAATCATCAATTCCTCTTAATATTACAGATCGTCGAACAAAGTTTTTACGAGCTGTTTTATGAATTTCATTTACTATTTGTAGCTTACTCATTTCTTTGATTTAATGATTTGGTCTAATTCAGCCTTTGTATAATAATCTGCTTTTAAATTCTCAATGCCTTTTTTAACATCTGCTTTTAAATCGTTGAATATTATATCGACTTCTTGTTTTTTTACAAACAATTGAGATTGGCTGTCTACGTATTCCTTGTTCACAGCATCGGTATTTTTAGCTTATTACTATTTTTAGCGGTAGCTTACTCATTTCTTTGATTTAATGATTTGGTCTAATTCAGCCTTTGTATAATAATCTGCTTTTAAATTCTCAATGCCTTTTTTAACATCTGCTTTTAAATCGTTGAATATTATATCGACTTCTTGTTTTTTTACAAACAATTGAGATTGGCTGTCTACGTATTCCTTGTTCACAGCATCGGTATTTTTCAATGGAATTGTAATCCCAGTCAACCTTGTATTTTGTAAATCGAACTCTCCGGTTTCAGTTCGCATCAAGACTTTATCAAAATTTTCTAAAAAGTCTGGTAAACGCAATCGTTTATGAATATGATGTCCAAACTTATCCATTATTGTGAACTGATGGGTGTTGTTGACAAAGATCAAATGATACTATTTTTAGAAATGTATGCTATTTATTAAGGTATAATGTTGCTTTCGCGCAGTTCTTCTATAATAGATATTATTTCATTATCTAACCCAGTGTTACCAGCATCTTTTGAAGCAATCAATAGTTTTAATCTTTCAACCAGTTCATTAGGATTGTCCCAGTAAACGTAGTCAACATTTTTCTTCCACTGTTTCAACAGAGGTAGTCCTTTTCCTTGATGAAGTAAATCAGGTTGACTACTGTCAGTGCTCGCTGAAACTTTACGCAACTTAAATAGCGGTTTTATTATATTCAAGTATTTTCGACCTCTGTTACTTCTGATTGGTTTATTTGGATCGAATTCTCTTCGGTGCACATTTGTTTCTAGTAACATTATTTTATAATGTCTCAAATCTTCATCAGTTATTGCAGATATATTAGGTACTTTTTTAAACAGAAGTTCCTTTATACCAGGAGTATATTTGTACTTGTTTGCACCAACTTGAATATAATCATCAAAAAGAGTTACACGCGAAGATCCCATCATGTGTTTACCTCGTTCATTTCTCACGCCAAACGGAACATCTTGTAAAGTTTTGGAAGACATGGACCACGAAGAAATTTCTTGATCACTTGAACCTGATTGCACTGATTTAAATGATTCCTCATTTTCTTCATTATCAGATTTTTCTGAATTCTCATAGCTTTCATCTGAATCATTAGAGTCTCTTGGACTAAATACGTCGAACTCGATGTTAGAATCTCTCTTAAGAGTTTTGTCCTTGTCTAATGGACTTGAAGTTTCAAATTGTACTCCTTTAGTTTGGGAACACGTTTTAGATTTTTCCACCATTTCATTAAGAGGACTTGTAATTGGTTTAAAAACAGATTCCAAAATACTATTGTTTTCCATTTCAATATCTCGCATCTTTTTAACCTTATTTTTAACAGCTGCCGCAGCCTTTACAATTTGTCTCTTTAGATTTTTTTCCATATCTTTAAATTGAATTTCAATTGATTGAACTATTGTCAGTGTTCTCACGAAAGTGATAACATATGTTTTTACTTCAGCTATTTATAGTAGGCTAGCAATAGAGTATAATCAGAAATACAATCGTGTTATATTGGCGAATACTCGCCTACAAATTGGACACTTATTACCAATGGAAAAAGCACACTTTGCACAAGCCGCAGCATGACCACAAGGTAAAAAACAAGTGTTAAGCTCTTCTTCTAAACAAATTTTACAGATTATTGAAGATGATGTATTTACTATCAAAGGTAGATCATCCAGTGGAGTCTGTTGGCAATTTTTTTTAATTTCTTCGTATACATAATTTTTCATGCTCTTAACGTAGTCTTTTCCTTTCATTACTAAAACATACGGACATGACTGGAACCAGCGCGCGTGCTCTACCCATGGTTGATCTTCGGAGTTCCAGTCTTTAAGCCTTCCATCGCAGTAAAAACAAATAACTCTGTCGTCACAGCCTGCATAAAAAAATCCTGCTTCAGCCATTTCTTGTGGTTTTTGTGTTAATCCTCGAGGCCAGGTATCGAAACTTCTTAAACGTTTGTATACAGTGGAGTATATACGGTTCACAGGATTATTAAACATGATTTCTATATTTAATTATTAAGTTTACTGCTATTAGCTGTTTACTTTTCAACACCTCGACAAGCATTGACATATTTACGACATACATACTAATGAAACACAACAAACGTATCGAATTTCTTTCGGTAACATCCTTTGTTTTTTTCACAATCCTTGTTAATCACTACATAACTGTAGGGTTCTTTCCATATATTTGCACACATTTCTCTAAATTCCTGCCACGTCATATCTGTATTGACGTGTTCATCATAAATATGTCTCATATTTATATCATCTTGCTTAAAGAGAACAATTAAATTTGCATTATCTCTCACTAACTGTTTTGGTATTTTGCTATAAGTCTGATTTAGATAAAAACAGTCTATATATTTATGTCTTCCCATTGCAAAATAGTCGCGCATATTATTTTGATTCTCACACGCTACGTCATCGAATATAATTATTGAGTTACATTTTGCTGCCTCTGGAGTAAGAACTTCTTCATTTTCATGATACTTAGAAAAAGTAACACCAGGAACCATTCGTAATACCTGTTCCAAATACATGTATCTCGGTTGATAAAGAGTTTTTGAATAAACATAAACATTTTTAAATTGCAAACCATTTTCATGTAAGATGAGTCCGATAGCCAAATTAGTTTTTCCACAGTTCGACGGGCCACATATTATACATCGTATTGTATTTGGTAAAAGCTTTCCATGACGAAAACTGCGTTTTTCAGAATTAATATTTATATTTTCGAATTTTAATGATATTGGCTGCTTAACGAACTTCATTGCAAGAGCGCTTTTCGCAGAATGATAAGTAATGTTTAGTAACCACATTAATAAACATTATAATTTTCACCGGAGGCTTTGAGAGTTCTAAAACATGTTGATCAAAATTATTACACCGGAAGCTTTGAGAGTTCTAAAACACAAGTGGCGAGAGATAATCAATTTTTAGTTATTGGGTGTTCTACTCCAGCCACATCTGTTGATTAAACGATATACCCAACTGCAACAAGTGAGCGCAGCAAGCGGAGCGAACGCAGTTGGGTATATCGTTTAATCAACAGATGTGGTTGGAGTAGAACACCCAATAACCACCTACTGGCGCATTCAAAATAATATTTTCGCTCGCTTCGCTTATACAACGCAATAATTTCAATCATCTGTCTAAAAAGTTACGCCAAAAAGGCATATGGTAAAAACACATCACAGTAAAAGAAGGATATTTTAACTAAACATATTATATAAACAGGTTTCCCAGAAGTCAATGTCAAGCGGGCATAAGAGAGAAAGGGTTGGGCTGGGGGTGGCATACCAGTGCCGGTTAAAAATCTACTAACATTCATTTTTAGGGTTCCGAACCCAAAGGGTACAAACGTAACCCTATTACTGAGACTTCGCTGTCCGTCTGTCTGTCTGTCTGTCTGTCTGTCTGTCTGTCTCTCCGTCTGTCACCAGGCTGTATCTCATGAACCGTGATAGTTAGACGGTTGAAATTTTCACAGATGATGTATTTCTGTTGACGCTATAAAAACAAATACTAAGAACAGAACAAAGTTTTTTACGCTAGCGCAGCGCCACCTATCTAGTTGCTAAGATGGCACTATCGTCTTTACCTTAATCTGAATCTCGGAAGCGGCTCCAACGATTAAATAAAATTTAGTATACCTACAGGGGATTTCGGGGGCGATAAATCGATCTGGCTAGGAGTCATTTTCAGAAAATGTTGTTTTATTCGTGTTTTCAATAATCAACTTTATTGATAATCAACTTAAAATATGACTCTTCCCGACATCTATTGGCGAGTAGAAGTACTATATCAGTAAAGCAGTTAGTTGCTCTCAATTAAAAAAAATAGTATTATTATTCGTCAATAGATGTCGGGAAGAGTCATATTTGTCTGTTTAAGTGGCAAAAAATTCCGAGCAAAGCTCGGTCAACCAGATATTTAATAATATTAATTACTACAATTACTGTTACTACTATTACTACTATATAATACTATTCTACCTTTGTGTTAACGTTTACTTAGTTAGTGTTAGAAGTTCGTTAGATGGCGTTCGGAACCCTCCGTGTGCGGGACAAAGTCTGACTCGCACTTGGCCAGTTTTATTTAAATCAACACCATCAACACCAATATTAATAAACCGGCCAAGTGCGTGTCGGGCCACGCGTAGTGTAGGGTTCCGTAGTAGCCCATTATCGCAATATAGAACGATTCTGTTGTTCTTTATACTGAATACTATATATAAATATAAATTAATATATAAAAACAAAACACAATTCAATGTGTATTGTAAACACACAGCTGAACGAACATAACAAGTACCTGCACTCTACTTTCTATTCTAGATTCTCTGTCTGTTCACTCCTTAGTCCTTTTTATTCCATATGTATTAAATATTACTTTGAAAAGTTTTTTTTTTGAAAGCAATCTAAAACGTACAATTTAGATATACAGTGGAGTCCGTTTATAATGACATCGAAAGGAACTGACAAACAAGTCATAATAAGCGGACGTCATACAAAGCGTTTTGTGAAATGAAAAACCTTTTTTATGTAAATATGAATGTACTTAAGTAGTTTAATACATAAACATAGTTCAAAACAAAAACGAGCCACGTGCCGAACGTCGTCGGGAATCAACGAACATTACCGAAGGTGTACAGAATCATGTCGGTCATTATAACCGGACATAATTTACATTTTTGTATTAAAAATGGGTCATAATAAGCGACATGTCACTGTAAGGGAAGTGGGAAGTAATTATATCCGACTTATAAAGAATTTCATATGAAAACCAAATTTCGTAGTATAGTTACGTCATAATAACCGGTTGGTCAATATAGGCGGAGTCATAATAAACGGATTCTACTGTATCTGTAATGTACTTATCATAAGTGAAATGAGACCCATGTGTGCTTCGTCGATGTACCATTTAATGGTAAAACTTGATGTAAGTAAAAATGCAAATGAAACACTTGCGTGTGTTAACGGTGTACAACGCCATCTATCGGATTTTTAATTATATTACTGTATGTAATGCCTAACTACTATAAATTATTTATTGTGTGCCACTGCGAAAAAATAGATAAATTATCACTAACCTATGGTCCTATATGTCCGTCTGTCTGTCTGTCCGAGGTTTTGCTAAGAGACCATTAATACTAGAAAGCTCTTATTTTGTAGGGGTGTGTATATCAATTACGCCGACAAAGTGGTGAAATAAAATTTTGAAAAATATATTTTTCCGGTAGGTAGGTTTTTATTTTTATTTTTAGGTAGTAAGTCTTCCCGTCACAAACAAGCAACTACATCATCTTAGTCACTTTAAAGGATTTATACTAAGGATTTTGTATTTGGTACAACCAAAGAGCAATAATTACTAAAGTACAGAGCGCGGCTACTCGAGTTCGAACTGGTCAGAACATCGTCGCTGTCCACCGGCAAGCGCGAACAGTCGACATTCTGAGTTCGAGCGGAGTGCGTTTAGAAACATCTTATTTCGTTTTTGCCGAGAAAATGGTGTAATGTGAGGTGCCAACTTGTCAAAATGACACAAGGAAACACACGAAACTAAAATGCAACATAACATTTCACAGGTAATTCAGTTTTTCATACTTTAAAACGGATATACTATTATATGATAGCGGGGGTGAAGTACATGTGAGACGTGCGGTTGCGAGTCGCGTCCCACTACACCGTCCGCCGCTTCGCCGGTGATGCATTGAGTAGTGATGTGCGTGCTGTCATTATTTACGTTCAAGCGAAGTCGAAGTAAGGAAATACTCCGATGCTCTAAAGTGTTAATGTTAAGATTTTTGTGTGGTTAGCTTTATATTAGTTACTAGCTGTGCCCCGCGACTTCGCGACTTCGTCCGCGGAAAATAGTGTCTCTGGGTAGTATTTTTAATTATTTAGGCTAATTATATTACAAATAAGACAAATACGTAGCCCACCTACACCGCGCCGTACCACGCCTCGCTAAGCCCCCTGCCCTCCCTCTTCCCCTCTCCTACCCTCCCCCCTCCTCTCCTTTTCCCCTCCCGCTTCCCCACCCCCTCATAACCTAACTAAAACTTTTACAAACTTTGAATATCATATTTATTACTCGACTGCGAAAGAAAGAGGGTTATATTTTACTTAGGGTTAACTTTAACTTTTTCTTAACTCCTGAAATTTTACCTACAACGGGAGATCCTGGTGACCTGCAATACAGGTTTTTTTGCAAACCTATGTCGGGCACCAGCTCACACAAAGTAGCTACTTTTTCATGAATTCATCACTTACTTACTATAAGTCTTTAGTTTGTTATCTGCATTGTGTTGAGGAATAAATAAATAAATAAATAAATTTTAGGTACCCTCATAGGTACTCTTAATTACATTCATAGGTACTATATCTTTCGTGCATTTAAGATACTTATATAATGACTGAGAAATCGTAGGAAAAAACAAACAGCGTATCTTGAGATTATTATATAACAATCCTCTCAATTTATGAATTTTCTATATTCATTTTTGTCGTCACGTGTCACCCGCTTCATCGATAAGCGCGCGGGCGTTTGCAGGCATCCCTACGCAAGACCTATATATCAATGTACGTAGCTATAGCACATCTGCTTACAACTCTCAGCAAGGTGGCGGGCTCATAGCCGCGCTCTGTACTTTAGTAATTATTGCTCTGGGGTTGTACTACTCATTATTCTGTGTCTGACGACTATTACTGCTACACTAACAAAGTTATCTTAACCGCTATAATTTTCCTTTGAAGTTCATGAAATGCACTATTATCACGAATTTTTCCAGATTTTTCAAGCCAGCAGTTTAGCTTTTAGAGGGGGGGGGACGCCCTACTGGAACAAAAATTTGCACATTAAAGTTTAATATTTCGTAAATGGAGCATTTAATCGAAAAATGCTGTTAACAACCCTTAAGTAATTTTAAAAGACCTATTCAACGATACCCCACACGATGGGATAGACGACGAAAAAAAAATTCATCCCCCATTCACACAAAACAAATATTTTTTAAAATTTTATTCTACCACTTTGTCGGCGTTATTGATATACATACCCTTACAAAATTACAGCTTTCTAGTATTAACGGTCTCTTAGCAAAACCTCGGACAGACAGACAGACAGACAGACAGACGAACATGTCTAAACTATAAGTAAAAATAAATAAAAATGCGAAAGTGTTTGTATATTTGTTTGTTGAGGATTTCTTCACAGTCAAACGGCTGGACCGATTTAGCTGTTTTGTTGTACAGGCACACCCCGGACACTTGACTAAATCTCCATACAAACTAGCGTTTTAACGACCGACACTGTGACACCGACACAGACTCTAAACACATCTCGTTTTTCTATTCGTGCATTTGTGTGCGTGATGTCTAAGGTTGTCGCTCGTAATCACCGTATCACAGATTATATAATAGTTACTACGTACTGACCGTAAGAATATGTTTTGTACACTTACCCAAAAAGCTTTTAACACTAAAAATATTAGTCGCTATTTCGTAAACCATCGTCTACAGAAACATTAAAGTTTTATTAAATATTTTACAAACTAAATGTTATTTAGGTTCAAAGAAATTTTATTTACTCATAAAGAATTGAACAATTCGCTTATAATGAGCTTACATACTTATTTATAACTAATTTCTATAACTAGCTATATTTAATATTGAACGTTCCGGAGTTAGATTTTGATGTTTGTATATAACCAATGCTTTAATTTAGTTTTAAATATCATAATACTTTCATTTTCTTTAAGGTCGTTAGGTAGTTTATTATAAAGTTGTGCACCCTCAAACGTAATATTTTTTCTGCCGTATTGCGTCCTTGCAGACCGTAAAGTTATTTTGTTGGTATTTCTAAGGCTGTGTTTAAATGTTCTTTTAGTATATTTTTTTTATTAAAAGACAAGTTGTATATATATATAGTTGTTCTAAATTGAATAGTTTGGTTTCATTATAGATAGTAGAGGTGTTCGTCAAATATTCGTAGTTAAAAGTGTTTTTATGGATTTGTTTTGAGCGATCTGGAGACTTTTAAGGTTGGTGTTTGCCGCACTTCCCCACACCTCAATCAGATACTCCAAATGTGACTTGACAAGCGAGTTATATATTGTCATTCGGACTTTCCGCGGTATACATCCGACTGCACGTCGCACGGCTCCTGTCACAGATGTGACCTTCGACCTCACGTGATCTATATGAGCTCGCCAGTCAAGTTTATCGTCCAGTTTCAGACCGAGATATTTTTCTTGATGTGATCGATGGATTATAGTACCATTAATAGTAAGTGGTGTATAAGGCGGCATTTTTTTATTTTTAGCTTTAAATATCATGTAAGATGTTTTTTTGGTATTTATAGTGAGTAAGTTGCTTTGACACCAGATGTTAAATTTATGAAGATCGCACTGCGCTTGGCTAATAAGATCAGGTAGGTTACGTCCGAAGTAGAAGAGGCAAGTGTCGTCGGCATACAAGGTTATATGTCCGGTCAATCCTATCCTACTGAAGTTATTGACATACGTTAAAAACATTAAAGGTCCTATAACCGATCCTTGGGGTATCCCACAAACGATTTTTTGGCGGTCACTTTCGTGGTTTCCTATCTTTACCACTTGATATCTATTAGATAGGTAGGAAATGAAAATCTGGAGGGCTGTGCCCGTTATACCTAGGTCCTCGAGCTTGTCAATTAGGATTTTATGACTGACTGTGTCAAAAGCTTTTTTTAAGTCGATAAATATACCTAAACAATAACATTTTTCATCAATATTATTTTTTATTTTGGTTATTAAGTCAATTGTGGCAGATAGTGTGTTTGACTTAGGCCGAAACCCATACTGGTGTTCAAATAAATAATTTAGTGTCGATAGATGATATTCAAGCCTATTATATAGGACCTTCTCGAAAATTTTCGATATAACGGGTAATACCGATATGGGTCTGTAATTTCCCGGATCAGTTTTAGAGCCTGATTTAAATATTGGGGTAACTTTAGCTATTTTTAAGCTGTCCGGGAAAATCCCCTTACTAATACATGTATTTATACAATGGGTCAGTTCTGGAACAATAATGTCAAATACACATTTCACAGCTTTCTTAGTTATGCCGTCAAGACCAGTGCTAGTGTTTGAATCTAGATTTTTTATAATTTTGCTTACTTCATCACTCGAACAAGGACGCAACTCATTTATTTGTGTGTTTGGTTTAGTGTTCATGCTTCTGTATGTCATAGTGTAAAAAATATTATGTTGATATGTTTTTGGTATATCATTAGCTAACTGTGTACCTACAGTAGAAAAGAATAAATTAATATGTTCACCAATTTTATTTGGATCTTCTATCGTGTTTGAGTTGTCAATTATTAGTTTTGTAGGTGCACAAATTTCTTTATTTTTATTTGTAACTAAGATATTTATTAGGTTCCACATTTTTTTAGGCTTTTTACACTGATTAAATTCTTTGATATAGTATTGCTCTTTGGTTTTTTTAATTAATAGTCCAATTTTATTTCTTTCAGTTACAAAGTCCTTCTTAAGTTTTTCATTTTTATTGTCTTTTTTACGTAGTTGCCATAGTAAGTTTCTTTTATTTATTCCATCTATTATTGTTTTGTTGATCCACTCTTCGCGTGGTGTATTTAATATTTTCGTTTTAGTTAGTTTACTCTCTTTTATACATGTTTTAAGAAATATCTCGAGTTCATTGTACATACCATATTCACAAGTGAAACTCGCGTCAGAGACGCTTTTGTATAATTGTATATAGTCTATAGCTTCGTATTGTACTTTTTGTTTAGGAATACGCTTACACTGTAGTACTTCAAGAAATAGCTGCTTGTGGTCTGATAGTGGCGAGTCGATGACGGTGAGGTCGCATGTCAGTTTAGGTATATTTGTACATACGTGATCTAGTAAGGTTTTACATGTATTAGTCTGTCGAGTACAGTAGTCTTCATTTATATTATTTATAATTTCATATCCCATTTCTTGTAACATAGTTAAATATGTTGTTGTGTCGTTTCCAGTGGACAATAAGTCGATGTTAAAATCTCCCAGGACAATGCATCTCTTGCGTTTTTCTAATTGATCTGTGTATTTTTCTATGAACTGCATTGTATTTTTCTTGTCAGGCTTATAGATTGCGCCGATATTAAAAGCAAACCGATGTAGATATATCCATAAGTAGTGGATACCATTGCTATGTTGTCCTTCAGTTAAATCAAATTTTAAACTATTATGTATATATATAGATACTCCGCCCCCTTTTTTGTCTTTGCGATAACTGTAAACATGCGCGTAACCCGTTAAGTTGAAATATGTAGCTTCCGAATCCGAAGTAATCCATGTCTCCGTTAGAATTATTAGCTGAGTAGTACTTTTAATCGCCTTCAAAATACACTTTAGTTCATCAAACTTGCCTTTTGTTCGTATGCTACGAATGTTTGCATATAAAATTTTAAGTGAATGTGGGTGACAAGTTAAGTCGCTATACGATGTTTTGATATGGTGTTTGATATCTTGCAATATATTTACATCTCCATGTGACTGGGTGAATCCTTGAAGTTTTTTGATGGTTTCTGCACTTTTTTTTGGATTTACGCACGAGTATATATCGTTGTTTCATTTATGAAAATGAATTCGAAAATACGAATATGTACGTAGGTATACTAATATAATTAAGTGTTTATTATATACCTACGTAATAAGAACCTACGTAAATTTGAACCTCCAGTGTCTACTGGTCCCAACATAAATGTATGAAGTTGATGTTCTTCTCTCCGTGAGTAGTAATTGTTCTATAGTCGTACGCGTGGGGCGTCCTTGCTCAGCGCAGCTCCTCGACAGCTCCAGAGTCGGTGGCGGGGTGAGGAAGCCCGGAATTGGTGGGGGGAACAGAGTGTCCGTTCTATACGTGGTATTATTATCTTTTCTATGGTACAGGGATAGCCAGTATTATGGATTAGGCTATAGGCTACTTTATAACGCAAGCGAAGCCGCGCGGCACAGCTACTTAGTAATATGTTTGCTTGATTGCCGTTAACAGCTAATTTAATTAAGACCACGCTCGTGAAATTATTACTACAATAATGAAATTTGATGTCACAAACCTAAAGATATGGTTTTAAGGTGTCGATGAATTTGCCAGTTATAACTGTACTGATATGTCGTTTATTTTTTTATTTTTCCCGGATCTCGTAAGCCCCCCTTTCGCCCCGTGCCCTCTTGACCTCAGTGTCTAGCACACCCTTTATATCCTGTGTCTTTCGACATTTATTTGTTTGCTTACTTTATATTGGTTTAAAAATATTTAAATCTTTACCGTCTTCCTCTACCAAACAAGCTCAACCCCATGATAGGGCTCATCGTCACTTATCAGGTGAGATCGAGATCTGAAAATAATGCTACCTTTAAATGACGACGCAACTTGAAAAACTGGTCTTAAATTATTTATATATCCACGCCAAAATCAACCTTACTTACTAACAGATATAAGGCGCTGTTTACCCCCTCACTACTGGAACAAAAATCTCGCTCAATCGAATTCATCGCCATAGGAGTATGTGACAAAATATTTCTTCGCTTTGATAATATTTGGTGGAACCCAAAAAGTTACTACGGGTTTATATGGCGGAGTGAGGACAGAGCGGCCGTGAGCGAAGCGAGCAAATGGAAGTTGGGTGTTGACGGAGCAAGCAGTCCGATGGCCTCTAATTCGACTATCGTGCTTTGGGTCTGCGGGAACGATGCTAAAACGGTCAGTATTCTGCATGACCATTTATTATTTTATAGCACAGTGTGACCTAAACCCGCACTTTACGTACGCTTTCCTGTGACTTAAGTAGTCGATTATTACACGACGTTTAGCACCCTCGCTGTGCTCGAGCGCTAACTTCACGCCGTGCAATAATCTTCTATTTGACGGAAAAGCGTAGCAAGCGTAAAGTGCGGGTTCATGTCATACTGACAGCTATAGAATAATATACGATACTCGTGACTTAAGTAGTCTATTATTGCACGCCTTGCAATAATAGACTACTTAAGTCACACGTATCGTAATATATAATAGTCTTGTTGATGCGCATCCAAATCATCGCGCCACCTATTTATTTGTTGACGTCTTACAGCTTCGGGTATTTATTGTAAAATATATCCGCTCACAGTTACTGTGGATAATCTTTGAATGTCCGAGTCTGTGTCCACCTTTCTTATACATATATCACATATCGTTGAGTCATCCGCTATTATGTGGGATGGGAAAACATCTTCAATAGCATTCCAAAAGAGGGTTAACTTGTGCCGTGAAATCATTACAAAAATTGCTAGACTCTCGTGTTTTTAAATATCTTCTCATTATTTTACGAACATCATATTTTTGAATGATTTTTAGCACATTTCTTTCGTAAACCTAGACTGACTTTACGATTTATTCTGCTGTCAATCTTAAAATATCTCAAATTTTCAACTTTCAACGTTCTCCAATAAAAGAAACATAATTATTAAAACATAAAAAAGTATGTATCCATGAATATTAATTAAGGTTTTTTTTTTGTAATGTTTCATCGACTTCACGTAGATGTCTCACTGCTATTACAATTTAGCCTTATAATTAGGCTAATAAGTAATTTGATTTTACTTAATTTACTAATAAAATATTATTAAGAATGTGTCCATTAACACTTTTCCTAATGTCTCTATTAATTAAGGGGCAGACACTTTGTTATTAGATATTATATTTATTATATAAGATATGCGAACAAACAATGACAATTATTTTGGACATACCTCATCCCAAGTTTCACAACAACAAGAAACACCCAAGTCTACGAGTAATAACAAGCAAAGCAAACCTGCTTTACGCATTATAACTAAGACGAAAAAACACACCAAAGCACATTCCAAAAAAACCAATGATAACACTCAAGGAACTGAACCTCCAGTTATCACTCTCAAGACACCTGAAACTAAGACACTTGATCCTAAAACCGAAGTGCCAAAACCAAGTCAACAACCTGGAAAATCAAGCGTACCGAAGATGCTCTCCACCACCGCAACAACTACGAGTAGAAAAGCGACTAACAACTGCAAACATAAACCTAAAATTGTTATAATAGGGGACCAAACCTGCAAAGGTCTTGCTACTTCGCTCATCACTCAACGAAGCAAGCACAGAAACGCAAAAGAATATGACGTCATAAATTACTCTTTTCCGGATGCACCAGGTGACTATATCATGCAAAACTTCCAGATGCCAAACGATGATATTGAAGAAGATGATTGGTTGGTGATTTCTGTTGGTACAAATGATACAAACCCAACAAGACTGTTGATAGAATTATCGACATTTATAAAACGATTTCCTAAACCTCAAATTATACTAACTGGCATAGTCTTCAACCGACACTTAAATGAGGGCAAGCTTAACCAAGACATAAAAACTATAATCAACACATTTAATAACTGTCAATATCTGCCCATTCCCCAAGCACATGTGTTTAAAACAGAACCCCGAAGTAGTACGTACCAACACAAGACCCTAAACCACTTCATCAACACTTGCGATTATAAATCATGTTACTTAGATAGTAACATTACAAAAATGTTAAAAACAAAACCATCGCATGTTATTAAAAGAGGTACCATACCATACTATTTTGACAAAATTAAAGTTTCTCAGGATAGCCCTGCACATAGTAAAACAGTTACCAATATTGAATATTCAAAACCCAAGCCTGGCACCATTCCCTTCTATTTCAAAAAACAAATTAACCCTCAAAATGCCTCTACTAACAAAAATCTGATAAACAAATCCAATGACGTGACACAGCTTTTTCGTGCCTAATGAGAAAGAAAAAAATTTAAACATGTTTCATCTAAATGTACAAGGTATTAAATCTAAAATTAGTCAAATAGAATTATTAACAAGCGAACAGAACATTGATGTGTGCTGTTTTAGTGAAACGTTCCTAAGGTCCTGCGAAGCAGAAGTATTACAGATAGATGGTTATCAGAAAGCTGCACATTACTATCGAAAAAATTCGGCACGAGGTGGTGTGGGTATATATGTCAAAAACTCTACTCCATATAAAAGGTTAGACTGGATTACAGAAATGTCCATTGAAAGGCATTTTGAATGCTGTGGAATAGCTATACCAGTATTAAGTTACTTTGTAGTCTGTATGTACAGAACACCGGACGCTAGTATGCCTTTATTTCTACAGAGCTTAGAGACACTACTACACAAACTAACAATAAGAAATAGAAGTACAAAGAAAAAAATATTTTTATTAGGAGATTTTAACATAAATCTTCTAGAATTAAACAATAAAAGCAAGTCATTCATAAATACTCTACAAATGTTTAATATTCATCATACCATTTCGCAACCTACGAGAATAACTGAAAACTCGAAAACATGTATTGACAATATCTTAACCAACATAAAACGTGGATATGTATCTAAAATCCACGATCTAGGTATATCTGATCATACAGCACAATCTATTAAAGTATTTTGCAGTCTCGAGTTCAGAGAAAAATATTGGTATGTGCATAATTGATAAAAAAAATTGATAATGAAAAGTTGATATTCATCTTAACATTTTTTTGAAATATTTATCTCAACTTAGCTTTTCAGAAGTATATGACCATGACGACCCTAATGAGGCATACAAGGCGTTCTTTGACTTATTTCACCTTATTTTTAACTTGAGTATACCTACAGAAAGGATTAAAATAACGTATAAAAAGAAAGCCAATTGGCAAACAAATGGCATCAAAATATCGACCAAGCGAAAGAGAAGAGCGTATATAGAATCTCGAAGTAGCAAAAGCAAAGAAAAGTATGCAATATATAAAAAATACTCGAAGATCTTGAAAAAAACTATTGACATATCGAAAAAAATATCCAACATTCGATACATTGACAGGAGTAGTAACAAAAATAAAGCAACATGGGGGATTATTAAGCAAAATACTGCTCAAACAAATAGTATAAAGACTACAATAGATAAAATTGAAATTGATGCTAAAGGCATTGTTGACCCTACAAAAATAGCATCTTGTTTTAATAGATATTTTATTACACGTAATGACTCAAGACCAATCTATGACCCTAAACAGCAGAAAAATACTAGTGTGTCTTGCAACACCATTTTCTTGAGACCAGTAACATGCCAAGAAATAAAAAACATAGTAGGATCTTTAAAAAATAAAAAGACAGCGGGATATGATGGTATCTCTGTTCAAGTAATTAAGGCTAGCCTGGATTATATCATAAAACCACTAGTATACATTATTAACCTTACTTTTGAAACAGGATGCTTCCCGGATGGACTTAAAAATGGTTTAATTAAACCTATACATAAAAAAGGTTCTAAAACAGATATGCGTAATTATAGGCCCATTGCAATATTACCCAGTGTATCCAAAATTTTTGAAAAGGCAATATACAATAGAATTATTTCGTTCTTTGACACCAACAATGTTCTAAACAGTAATCAGTTTGGTTTCCGAAAAGGAAAAAATACGACTATAGCCATTTTTAAAATGTTAAATCAAGTTTGGGGTGAAATTAATAATAAGAGGACAGGGATCGCTGTATTTTTAGACTTATCTATGGCATTTGATTGCGTAGTTCATAAAACATTGTTAAATAAATTGGAAGCAGTAGGTATTAGAGGAACATCTTCAGCTCTCATAGAATCATATTTAAGCAATAGAAATCAAGCAACAGTAATCCAAACCTACAATTTTGATACCAAGTCTATAGAACAAGTAGAATCTGAATATGAAAAAGTCATCATAGGAGTCCCACAAGGTAGCATACTTGGGCCTTTATTATTTTTACTGTATATTAATGAACTGCCACAAATCACACAGCATACCTGTGTTATGTTTGCCGACGACGCTACCATCTTCATCCCACAAAACCATCTTAATCAAAATGAGTTTGAAAAAGAAGTTAATAATACCTTACAAATTGTAACAGAATGGTTAAGCAATATTAACTTAAATGTCAATATCAATAAAACAAATGTATTACAGTTTAAAAATTACAAGAGTCGTCAATTAAACATTAACATAATGCATAATGGATATGTAGTTACAGAGGTAAATACAACTAATTTTCTTGGCATAGCACTTGATTGTTATTTAAATTGGAAAGAGCACATTAGCAAAATAAACAGTAAAATAACAAAGTATTGCTACGTATTATCAGTGCTCAGTAATATATCGTCAAAAAAAGTGGCAATAAATGCATACTATGGTTACGTCTACCCTCATTTAAGTTACGGTATCATTTTCTGGGGAAATTCAGTAGATGTCCAGACAACATTTATACTACAGAAAAGGTGCCTACGTAGTATATACAGAATGGAAGATACTGACTCCCTTCGTGAATTATTTGTCGATGAAGGTTTCCTTACGCTAACTTGTATATATATCCTAGAACTGTGTACATTTGTAAAAAATAATGAATCAGATTACTTCAGCGAACAATCCAGCAGAGCTAACAAACTTCGCAGTAAATATAGATTCAATATGTGTATTCCACAAGTAAATAACACTATGTATCACAAAAGTGCATTTATAACTGGCATCAAAGTTTTTAATAATTTGCCTATAGAAATAAAATCGTTAAACGGACACTTTTTTAGACAAAAGCTAAAACAATGGCTACTTAAAAAATCATATTACAGTCTTAAAGAATATTTTGATGAATGAAACTTACAAAATGTCCGGCTTTAACTCTGCCTGGTATCATTATAATATCGCAATTGAAGATTAAAATAATAAGTTACGATAATAAGATAATAATAATAATAAGATAGATTGTATAGATTTTAATTAGACGTTTAATATTATTGTATGTTCGTAAAGAACAAACTGTTGGTACTACATACCCAATATTAAGACCTTTGTAAACACAGTTATTGAACAATAAAATTTATTCTATTCTATTCTATTCTATTCTATTCTATTCTATTCTATTCTATTCTATTCTATTCTATTCTATTCTATTCTATTCTATTCTATTCTATTCTATTCTATTCTATTCTATTCTATTCTATTCTATTCTATTCTATTCTATTCTATTCTATTCTATTCTATTCTATTCTATTCTATTCTATTCTATTCTATTCTATTCTATTCTATTCTATTCTATTCTATTCTATTCTATTCTATTCTATTCTATTCTATTCTATTCTATTCTATTCTATTCTATTCTATTCTATTCTATTCTATTGTGTTTTTTTATATAGCGTTCACTATTACTATACTTATGCTCACTTAGTAAAATATCACTGAAGTAATTCGAACGGTTTTACCCTTTTTAGTCTTCTTACTATGTCCGTGTTGTCGAGGAGCTGGATAGCCTCGACGTTCACATGATGGTGAAGTCTGCAATCGTGAGCTTCAGCATATTGTTTTATCGTTTTAGCGACGTGTTCCACTTTTAGGTCCCGATGGAGGTTGTCATTTCTAATGTACCAGGGTGCCTTTACAATGCTCCTGAGTACTTTGTTTTGAAATTTTTGTATAATCTGTACGTTTCTCTGTTTGGTGCATCCGCATAGCTGGATACCATAAGTCCATATTGGCTTAAGGACTTGTTTATATAATAGCATTTTGTTATGCACTGACAGAGATATATTATTATTTATATATATTATTATTTTGTAATCTAACTTTAGTTATTGTTTATATTTTATTGTATGTTTATATTCATATTGAATGTTTTCCAAACAGCCAGTGCATATTCTTGTAGTGAAGCTCTAATTCTTCACGTTTTCAATTTTTGTATAATCTGTACGTTTCTCTGTTTGGTGCATCCGCATAGCTGGATACCATAAGTCCATATTGGCTTAAGGACTTGTTTATATAATAGCATTTTGTTATGCACTGACAGAGATATATTATTATTTATATATATTATTATTTTGTAATCTAACTTTAGTTATTGTTTATATTTTATTGTATGTTTATATTCATATTGAATGTTTTCCAAACAGCCAGTGCATATTCTTGTAGTGAAGCTCTAATTCTTCACGTTTCTTTTTGACATGCAGCTTCCAGCTTAGCTTTGCGTCTAATGTCATCCCTAGATATTTTGCTTTGCTTATCGTAAGGTATCGGTTGATTATTTATCAACACCGGATGGTAGTTTGGTCTCTTATTTGTGAAATCTACGTGTACAGATTTACTTTCGTTGAGCTTTATTCGCCATTGCTTTGTCCATGCAACTATGGAGTTAATTGCTGTCTGAACCTTTTCCACTGCTTCCTCTTGGGTGAGACCTGTAGCCATAATGGCTGTGACATCCACGAAGGTTGCGATAGTGTTATTTTCTAAATGAGGAATATCACAGGTGTATATGTTTTGGAAGCATATTTGTCAGTTTGTGTATGAGACCATTATGCCAAACTTTGTCGAACGCTTGCGCTACATCGAAGAAGACGGTAGTGCAAACTTTCTTTTCTTCCAGAGCATTTTCTATGATGTTGGTAATCGATGAACCTGGTCTATGGTGGAGTGATTTACCCTAAATCCAAACTGGTAGTCAGGAATAAGTTTTCTTTCTTCTATAGTGGGTGTCAGCCTTTTCAAGAGCAGTTTCTCGAATAACTTCGATATTACTGGTAACAGAGAGATTGGTCTATATGATGTTGCATCTTGGGGTGGTTTACCAGGCTTCTGGATCATAATAAACTCAGCTATTTTCCACAAGTCGGGCACGTATTAAAGTCTGAATGACGCATTGATGAGTGTTGTTAGTTTGGCTAGCGCTTTTCGAGGAAGATTTTGGATTTTGGGGTACTTCAACTGTAATCATATCATATCCTGGCGTCTTTTTCTTTTTAAGCTTTTTGATTTCATTGTAAACTTCTCTTGGTGTTGTAAGTTTAATTTCAATATCATCTTAGGATGTTTCAGTTAGCGTAAAGTCATGGTCCATATCCTCATTAGTCTGAAATATCAACTCTAAGTGTTGTGCAAATCTAGAAGCTTTCTGTTCATTGCTGACGGCCCAACTCCCGTTAATTTCTTTTATAGGTGGGACCTGCAGAGTAGGTTTTTAAGGTTTTTAGTGGCTTTCCACAATGAATAGTTGGTTGAAAGATCACTTGTCAGATGACTCAAGTAAGTGTTCATGGATTCATCATTGAAAGCTTGTTTTGTCTTGCGAAGTTTTTTGTTAAGTTTTTCAGAAGCATTTTGTCTTTTGGACATCTTGTCATGTGCTATTGCTGTCGCTGTCTTCTCTTATTAGCTATCATATCTCTTATTTCTATGGGATAATAATTACTTCTAATTTTCTTATTGTATTCTGGTGTATTTTTCTAGGCACATTGTTGAATGTCAATTATGATTTTTTTAAAATCGATATCTACTTCATTTGGACATTTTAATGAAGTTTTTAGGTCAGTTATATTGTCTAAATCTAACTTGAAGCTTTCCCAATCTGTGTTTATATTTGCCAAGGAAGGGCTTGTTTTTTCTCAATTATGTTCTCACTTATCGATAGAATTATCGGTCAATGGTCAGAGTTCATATCATAACCTTCCTGAATATGCAAAAAGCTTGGTGATACATTTTTATAAATAAAAAAATCTATGAGGTCAGGAATCTTCAAAGGAGCAGTGGGCCAGTAAGTTGGCTTGCCTGTTGATATGACATCACAGTTGCATTCTCTAATAGCTGTTAATTGTTCTTTTCCTTTGGTGGTAGTCAGTCTCGATCCCCAGTAGGTATATTTAGCATTAAAATCACCTCCTAGTATAAATCTGTTACCTAGTTCTTTCAAAAAACTTTTGTACTGTTCCACTTTTAGGCGGACAGTATATCGATGATATTGTAATGGGATACCTTTTAGTTGAATAGCAACTGCTTGTATATGTTGTTCTTCAAACTTATGTTTTTCGAAGTGATTGATATTATCTCTTATGATGATAGCGCTGCCTCCTCTTGCGGTATTATCCGGGTGAAGAGCATGGTAAGTTTTATATCCTTGTAGTCGGATGTAGGATTCACGTGTAAAATGTGATTCGGAAACAAGACAAATATCTATATATTTTCTGTATTGAGGACTACCTGTAGTTCGTTTCGATGATGAAGCAGCCTATTAGCATTCCACGCCATTATATTTTGTGATTTATTCATGATGCATGTTTTGAAGTGGCTGTTTTAGTGCTATTTTCTAGTTTTTCAATCTACTGTCAAATGAGGTCATAAGTGACAAAATTTGATCAATTTTTTCGTCAATATTGGTACTTTTCTGCTGAGTTTGAGGCTGTGGTAATCTCTGTTGCTGAGTCCCTTTAGTAATTTGAGCGTACGTCATACGTGATGTTTTTAGTTACGCTTTGTGCCTTTTTGGTATTATTTGCACTTGGCGCCTGGGTAGTGGTAGTTGTGACATTTTTACTGGTTTGCTTATTTTTTAAGCTTTGTAATTCCTTGGCTACTATGCATCCTCGATAGTTAGCGGGGTGCGGTTGACCACAGTGAACACATTTCGGTTTAGCATCAGCTGGCTGCTGACAGTCTCGAGTCAAATGCTTGCCTGTACATTTAACGCATCGTGGTTCCATGGAACAGTACTTTTGTGTGTGCCCATATGATTGGCACCTCTTACATTGGGGGAGAAGTCTGGAGGTTTTCACAGGTTCGATCTCCACTTTGCATCTAATTCTAATTCTAATTGGTAATGGGGGCGATAAGACCTGCACTGACGTCCCGCTTGGGGTGTATTGTGCATTTCCCCCTGCCAGCATTCACCCAAGCCATCCCAGCTCCTTGACGAAGCGGAGCACGGCTTTAGGTTGCTGGCATAACGCTTCCAATGGTGATGGTGATGATGTATCGGATAGTAAAGATGATGCTGTCAAATGTATGTGTGTATGCCTGCTTGTTTGTGAACTTGGATGTAGTGATAGTGCTAAAGCAGATGGTGATGATGATGATGATTGTAAATGTTGTTGCTGCTGCGTCTGATACTCTGCATCCGGGTCACGCTCATGCAACCCAGCTGTGGTTCTTATTTCGTTTAAGACGGGACAATGTATTATCACATGTTCCACGGTTTTATCTTCTGACATGCATCCTCGACAAAGAGGACTGTCTGTGGCTCCAATTTTATAAAGATGATAGTTAAGATTACAGTGTCCCGTGATGAGGCCTACTATTAGGCGAAGGTCCGGTCTTTGCAATTGTAGCAATTTGTTGGTAATTTTCCTGTCTAATGTTGGCAGAGCGGCTTTTGTGTGTTTGCAACTCGTCATGTTGTTCCACAACCTTTGTTGTTCGGTTTCTGTGTGACGGCGTAGTAGGTCTCTGACTTCCATCGATGATGGTCTGCATAGACCCATCACGTCGTCGCTTACCTGCTGTTTCGTGCCTTCCTTGGCAAGTTTGTCTGCTGAGATATTGCCGGTACAGGCTGCATGGCTTTTTGTCCATTTTACCTTTACTTTTATGTTGCGCTCGGTTGCCAGAGTTTGCAAGATGGCGTGACATTTGGCCAGTACTTTCGATCCACTTTGCATCCTAATATTATCCTTATATTGTAAATTTTATTTATATCTTCATCTTTTTCGAAAGAAAGAAACATATTAAGTGGTTCCTTCTTCCTCCAGCTGAGTTTGTTGACCGCACTTAGAATTTTAAATCCATTGAGGGTCAGGTCACTCACTATTCTATCAGGCATACACGAAAAATGAAGATTTTTAGCCATCACTCTTATAGGTCTATCTATCCTGCTTGTTTTCGTAAGAATGCCAACGTAAGCTATTTTGTGACAGCAATTTCGTAATACTTCTGTACGAATCTTCATCGTGCGCATTTATCTTCGCACATTCGCTGTTCATTACTTTTATGATAAACGTGTCCTTAGGAACGCTTGTCAATAGGAAGTCGTAGAACGCCTGATAGTTTCGGACGTCTTCAACGACAATTGGTAGAGGTTGGGGAGGTTTCTTTAACTTTTTTTTGGTGATCTGACTGGGGGGATCATCTTTCGTGGGGGAGGGAGACTTTAGCAACTTCCTTTTCTTCCTACCTTTTTGTCGCACCCACCCGGTTGCTTTAGCGAGTTCCTCTTCATCGGTCTCGTACTGGACTGCGGCTGAAGGTTCCTCATTACTTGACTGTTTAGTTGGAACAGTGTCATTCTGCTCCCGAACATGTTTAAGATGGACTGAAGCTCGTGGATCTGGTTTTGTAGTTCACCAACAAGATCCTGTAATTTAATACGTTGTCTTCTTTCTTCTTCGAAACGATCATATAGCAATCGTTCCGTTTCCATTGATAAAGTTATCTTTGTAGGTGAAGCCATAGTTATTAGTTGCTTCGCCTTAACATTTGTTTACACAAAACTAGCTTGTTTCACTCACTACGCGTATCTGGGTCATCGCGACGACCGTATAAACAATACACTCGCGACGGCTAAGTAAGCTGCTGCGTCAGCGCCTTACCCGAGCGGACTAGAGCAAGCGCAACGCGAACGCGACCTTTCTCTACGGAAGTAGCGAACTCACTCCAATTAATGAAGGTGATTTAAGAAATAGAAATACCACAAACTTCATTCATCTTTTTATAAATATAAAATTACTAAAACTGTATAATCGTTTAAGTCTCAAGTCTGCGTTCGTTCATAAAGACCATATCAATATCTGTTTAGTTTTTTTTACGTGTCTGGGTCTACAAGACATCAGTGAATAGGTCTTTGAGACAAACTGCACCGTACACCGCATGGTCAATTACGGTTACGTGAGATTGTGCTCAAGATCATCCTGCAATCAACAACCTAGACCTTATTTATTATCAAAACAGGTATGCAAACTTATTTACCCCGTCACTACCCGAGCAAAAAACTAACGCAATTGGAACCATATCTATGGGCGTTTGCGATAAAATAATCCTTCGCTTCCCGCACTCATTTTGGCGGTCTCAAGGCTTTATCAGCTTTATTTGGCTGAAGGAAGACAAAGCTAGCATGAGCGAAGCTGATAAATGGGTGACGAAGATTAATGGAGCTGGAGAGCCCATGGCATCTAATACTACTCTTGTGCTTTGGGCGTGTGGAGACTACGCCAAAAGGGTTTGTATTTGAGGGTGTTTGGATTACGTAGATTAGTTTAATTTATGTTATGGGAGAAGTTTAATGAAAACAATATGAAATCTATCTTTCATTCATAATTACATTGCATGATACATTGGGATTAAATTTAAAACATTAATAAGGTTTTATGAAAAATATCGCTCGCTTCGCTCATGACACGGCATATAATGTATTCAGATAGGACACTGGTAATACGTAAACATCTAGTAAATCTATTATGAGAACTTCGTCATTAACATCGCGCAAACGGCAAGCAGCATATTGATAAATGTTGAAGAACCTTCGTCACATTGTCATTAGGTAGTGGTTAAACAATTGATTATGATGAATACAAAAGTGATATAGAATTTTCGTGTAAAAAAAGCACTTAGTAACGTCAGAAAATTCTAAATTTCTCGATTATTATATCGGATACACTTCGATGAACGTGTCAAGGCATTTCATTATTTTAATTCACTGTCTCTTTGTAGAGGATATCCCAACTAAATATTTCAGCATTTCGCTTTCCTTTCATCCACATTTCCCCAAGTGGAATTCCATGCCAGAGTCTATGTTTCCCGCTAAGGGTTTATTTGTTTTGTCGATCTTCAAGACGCATTTGAGTAGGAGTTTTTTTTAACTAAGCGTAATTCAAACTTTATCATCACTTTCCTTCTTTTATCCACTTAAGAACTTTTTTCCTTGAAAAAGCAAACGGCTTTAATTCATTGACTAGGAATTAAGCCACGTTAGACGTCATACCGGTCATGACCCTTAAACGATTGTCGAAACAGGTACACCACACTATTTTCACCGCCGCTATCCGAATCCAAACTACAAGCTATCAAAGTAGTTCCAATTGGTGTTTGCGACAAAATAATTCTTCGCTTCGCTCAAGCTTGGTGGCCACAAAAGTATGACTTCAGCTTTATTTGGCGGAGCGAAGATAAAGCTGCCGTGAGCGAAGCGGATAAGTGGACGACAAGGATGAATGGTGTTGGTGAACCAATGGCTTCGAATACTACCCTTGTTCTCTGGACTTGCGGAGATGATGCTAAAATGGTCAGTATTTAATTAGATTTGACTTGATATGGACAATTTAACATTATTGCGATATGAGGTGTGGCAGTAAGACGTTTCTTGTCATTAGATAAAGATCATATTCATCATCATCATTAACAGCCAGTATTTGTCCATTGCTGGTCTAAGGCCTTTCCTATGGCACGCCACTGAGCTCGATCTTCAGCTACTCGGTTCGGTAAACGAAGATTAGGACGCCCTCCAGCTTGTACTATTATTTATTCTGTGCGCCAGCAAGGTAGAGCGATTATATACGCAAGCTGGTTGGCAGTGCTTGGAAACAAGGATAAAGATATTTATTACAAATTATAACTCAGATGTAGGTACCATCGCGTACAGTTGTGCGTATCCAGTTTCAAAACATTTTCGGTTGCAAGAGTCGATTATTTTTCTAACCAATCAGAAGAGCCAAAACAAAAAAAATTTTTTTTCTTACCAATCAGAAGATCCAAAACCAAAAACAAAAAATAATTTTTGGCTTTATCCCTTCTTGTCATTGGTCAACAATGTCAACATAGACAGAAGCGAGATGCCAATTCAATAAGAGTGCACAGGAAATTATTCCTTAAGGTAGATACGCACAAATGAAGGCGATTGTACCTTAGAAATAGATAATATGTTATACAATATCTATGTTTATAATTAGATTTTCAAATAACTAAGATTTCATTTCATAACACAAAGTAATTTATCAGTGGATCCCAAACTAGGCTAGTGAGGTTCTTTCGTATGCCTACATCATTGGCACATATGTGAGGGATCCTAAGCATACATTGGACTCATACTTTCACGGATCGTTTGGAATACCCATATAATTAGCATTTAATATATGTACGGATTCATTAAGGTGTACATGCTGAGGGTATAAAGGCCTATATCTAGCAGTGGACTTACAGAAGCAAGTTTACATAAGTATGCCATTTATGAAATTATTGCTCTCTGAAGGAAAGTGTTAGGTGTATATGAATCAAATGTGTAAATTAATTAACATTAACACTTGTATTTTCCAAAGAAATTATGCATTTCTTTAGGCAAAACAACATGACCTCATTCATTAAGACATTGCATAAATTGGGTATACATTCAAGAAATCTGTACATAATGCTTTCATGAAAAATATTTATCCGCTCGCTTCGCTCACACAACTCGCCATTTGCCAATTCCAATATTTTATCTATCAGTCAGTAGTTAATCTCATGAAAATTTTAACATAAGATAATCGAGAAAGAAAATAATCGAGAAAAATAAACTACGGGTAGATACATTATTCAACCGAATTGTACTTACTTTTTAGGTATTGTCTCGTAATAAGAAATGCTATAGGCATGGTTACCTTCGCACCTTGAAACTTTTCATTGTGTGCATAGGTTCAAAGCACATTGACGTTAAACAAAGCGTTGCATTTTACCTCTTAAACTTTATAATTACTGTCAGCACTAAAATACCAGTTGTAAATACAAGTTTGGATAGTTTGATAGTGGTTTGTGGATTGTATTTAATATAGATGTCCAGCTAGTCTCGTCTAACTCCCGTGACAAGCAAAAAGACAAGCACAAGCGGTAGGAGTATATTATATCGATATTCCAAAGGCCAAGGAGAAAATCACCATACTAAGCCAATCAATCCGCCATAACTTTTAGGTTATGGCTGTAAGCGGCAGCACACAGCCTTTGAGAGTCAGACTATTCTAGGCCTAGCGTGTTTACCATCTTCGACTGCATCATCGCCTATATGATTTAAAAAAACGCTCAAAAAGCTTATCGGAGCGAAAATTATTCGCTCATAATTTCTCGCTCCGCACGTTAATGTGCTTTGACCCACACAACAATGGTGGCTCACACATATCCAAATGCTCATCAAATTCTTTCCAGGCATGCTCAACTTTTTACACCAGGGTTACCAGATCAAAAAATCAAAATCATTAACATCATGGCTATAGGTGTTGCCAATAAAATAACTTTACTGTTTAATGAGGTTTTTTGGACGAACGACTTATTCCAAGGATTCCTTTGGAAGTCTAGTGATAAAAAGATGATACCAAAAGGTGATTTGTGGACAACGAAAATATTTGCTGCTAGCACTCCATATGGTTGTGATAAGGCTTTGACGCTTTGGACGAGTGGTGACAGTGCTAAATTGGTTAGTATAAAAAAATACCGGCAAAGTCGAGTTGGACTCGCCCACCGAGGCTTCCGTACCAACGTTGGTTGGGACCAATTAAGCTAGACCTTCTTCATTCGATTTAGCTATCTATGTATATGGGGACACTCTTTAATTTACAACTTTTTTATTTTTTGAAATTTTTACTTTATTTGTGCTGTAAGGACCTTGCTTCTTGCCAAATTTCATGATTCTAGGTCAACAAGAAATACCCTAAAAGTTTTCGACCCAAAACCTATAGGGTACTTCCGGTTGACCTTGAATTGTCAAGTTTGGTAAAAAAAACAAGGTCTTACAGCACGGAAAAGGAAAAATTCCGAAAAATAAAAAAAGTTGAAAATTAATGTAAATATTGGTACTTACAAGTTTTCGCGAAAATCTAAATTAGCCCATATCTTTTTATCGTGTTGACTCAGGACCTTGATTTTTATGTACCTAATAGGGACTATAGACTTCAGTATCTGGTATAAATTTCAACTTGCTAGGTCCACCCATTCCTGAGCAAATCGGTGGTGACACACGGACAGACAGACAGACGGACAAAAAAGTGATTTTATAAGGGTTAAATTTTTACCTTTTGTGATACGGAACCCTAAAAAGAGGGTGCGTAGAAAGCTACGTGTTTGTAATTAAACATCCAAAATCATTCAATTTATTTCTCAACATCACTAATTATTTGTTTATACAACTCCATCTGTTGAACTTAGCGGGACGAATGCCCGAATGATAGCGAATACGTCTTCGTAGTTGCGCCGTTCTACAATAGAGGGCGTTTATAAATATAAAATATAACATGACGCTTACGTCACTTAGTTGAACGTGAATTCGTTGATTCGGATTGTGACGCTACGCTCAACAATAAAAATATTATTTAACAGTGCATGAAATGTGCTATTTGTGTAAAATCACAAATAACACAATAATATAATCTACTTTTGTAGGTATGCATTAAACAGCACGTAGAAATTAAAAGTATGATATGTTTGGGTATTTTTCAAACGGACTAGCAGAAGTCCTGCATTTGAACAGGAAATACTAACAAAAATGTCGCCGTAGCACTGAGAAAAATATAACACCTATAGAATAATATTTGACTTAAGCAGTGCAATATCTGCCCCCTGATTCACATATTAATCGGAGTTAATCGGAAACATTAAAATTCGGAAGCGTCATTTTGAATTTCGAATCTTTTTTATTCCGTGAGCTATTTGGCTGCGGAAATCTTTCCGATTAGATCATTAGAATAACAGATTATTTTGAGTCTAATCCATAACTTTTGATGTTTTAATTCAAATGTTTGTTAGAGCATTGTTTTTTTTGTGTAATTGTAAATAGCACAGACAAAAACAGTTTCCGAATCCGAGTTTGCTTTCGAATGACTGAGAATCAGGGGGCATAAATCTGTATTGATTTCATCAGAGTAATTAAAATACCTGGTACAGAGCTATCCTGTTTGATTTACGCAGAGCAACATCTCTCGTCGGATTTGAAAACTGTAATGATTTCTTCCGAATGATTAACTTACGTAATAAGTAGTCATAGATGGCGCCACCAATGCATAATTCGGTTAACAAATGCAATCCACTAATTTCGTCGTATTGATGGAGCGAACCGTGGCTTAATTGGCAGAGCACCTGGACGTGTAATCCGGGGGGTGCGGATTCGAGTCCCGTCGGTACGATGAAATTTTGGATTGTGTTTAACAATTTACAAAAATATAAAGTGTGTGACACTTCAAAGAAACATAATATTATATATATATATATATTATTTCGATACAAATTCTTCTTTATTTATTTATATGCTTATTTCTTACTTGCATTATTCAATGAGTTAAAACAAGTATCAAATTCAGTAGTCGCGCAATAAATACTAATTTATTGGTGTTGCCTGTGAGAGTGACTATTTAGTTCTTAAATAATTAATTTCTACTCTTTTATGTTGCACTGTACATCCCCATTTTTTTTTGTTCCTCTATTTATATTTCTCCAACATGGGTCGGAGTCCTTTTTGAGAACCCCAAAAGCTTGAACAACAAAAATCGGCTGGTGTGAAGTCTGTGTAACCAAACCAAGGCTATGTTGTAGGTGGAATCTCTACCAGACGACGTAGTAAAGGCTAAATCAATGGAGGTGATTCGAAGGTTTATGGGTAAGGATAGGACGATACCCGATCCCATTGAAATGATCAAGTAAGTTTGTTTGTTATTTTATATCGTATAGGCTAGCGTTTGACCACTATCTCACCTGGTGGTAAATGATGATGCGGTCGAGGATGGACACACTAGGCATAGAATGGGAACTGGCTCTCAAGGACAGCTGCCGACTACTACTAACTAGCTAGAGTTATATATTAAAATAGTTAAGATAGTTTAAAAACGAAAACAACCCACTTTTATGCCCCCCGAGTCAGTTTCAGTAGCAAGTTTGAGACGCTTGTCATCATATCTCTGGACATACTCATCAGATCTCGATAAAATCACAATGGGACAACCTCGGAAACGTACCCTACCGATTAAAATAAAACTGGCCAAGTGCGAGTCAGACTTTTGTCCCGCACACGGAGGGTTCCGAATTTCCGAAGTCCGAACGCCACGAACTTCTAACACCAATTAAGTAAATATTAACACAAAGGTAATTAATGTAATTAAATATCTGGAAGACCGTGTGTTCGTACGACTAACTGTCTACTGATTCTAGCTAATGCTCAAAGCTCTTTGTATACTCAAATTGTAGATATATTATTCAATACTGTACACTACATATGTGCAAATAAACTTTATCTCAACTAAGTGAACAAATCGACCAAGGCCCACAAATTTGACAACTGAAACGCTTGCGCGTGCTAATTTTTCCTGTGCTGCCATCTAGCTGCGTCGAGGTGAATTAATTTCGTATCGTATCGTATTGTAAACAACACGTTTTTGTTTTAAAAACCCTTTAATTTTTAACTTTGTTCTGTTCTTAGTATTTGTTGTTATAGCGGCAACAGAAATACATCATCTGTGAAAATTTCATCCGTCTAACTATCACGGTTCATGAGATACAGCCTGGTGACAGACGGGCAGACAGACAAACAGACAGACAGACAGACATACAGACAGACAGACAGACAGACGGACAGCGGAGTCTCAGTAATAAGGTTCCGTTGGTACCCTTTGGGTTCGGAACCCTAAAAAAGAAACATTCGAATCAGTTTACAATTATTATATATATATATATATATATATATATTTAAAAAAGCATACAGACGAATTGAGAACATCCTTCTTTTTGGAAGTCGGTTGAAAATGGCGTCTTATTAAAATGTCAAAACACTCATTCCTTTCAGATCTAGCTGGTATTCAAACCCATACACCCGCGGCAGCTACACATACGACAACATAGAGTCGCCGCAGCATCCGAACGCTCGGTCTGACCTGGCGCTACCTATCACGGACGCGGCCGGCTCGCCGCGTCTCTTGTTCGCTGGAGAGGCTACTGATGTCACGCATTTCTCTACAGGTTTAACTATTTAATTTACATATTTATTTCTCTACCGGTTGATCACTATTTACACATTCATGTCTCTACCAGTTGATCACTATTTACACATTCATTTCTCTATAAGTTCATCACTATTTACACATTCATTTCTCTATAAGTTGATCACTATTTACACATTCATTTCTCTATAAGTTGATCACTAATTACACATTCATTTCTCTATAAGTTGATCATTATTTACACATTCATTTATCTACAGGTTGATCACTATTTACACATATATTTATCTACAGGTTAATCAATATTTACACATTCATTTCTCTATAAGTGGATCACTATTTACACATTCATTTATCGACAGGTTGATCACTATTTACACATTCATTTCTCTATAAGTTGATCACTATTTACACATTCATTTCTCTATAAGTTGATCACTATTTGCACAGTCATTTCTCTACAGGTTGATCACTATGTACACTTTATTTTATGTATCTAAGCAGTCATTTATTTATTTATTAATGTACTAGCTGCACCCGGCGGCGGCTTCAGCCGCTTTATATAGTATCACATGATCAGCCTGTATCAGTCCACTGCTGGACATAGGCCTCTCCCAAGACACGCCACTGAGCCCGATCTTCAGCACTCTTTCCAATCACTGCCCACCGCTCTGCTATTATAAAGTATCCTCTGTGTTAATCCAGGTTACTTATATACTATCTTTATGCCAAATTTGTATCTAAATCCTATGCCTAATCAGGGCGAGCGGAGTGAGACCTAACACTATCCCACAACCTGAGCACTTTTGTGAAACTTTACTGAAAAACTATCACGCCTATCGATTTGTGCTTTAACATACTAGGTAATTTAAATTCACATGTAGATTCACATTCATCAGTAAAAAAATATCATTTTATTACCGTAAAAAAATAAAGTTTAACAATTTTGTTTCTAGGATAGAATATTATTGTACTACTAACGCCATTCGTTAGAAAATCAAATAATTAACTTCGCTGCGAACATAATGTTTGGTTTCTAACGCCATCTGTTGGAAATCTAAAGAATTTACATCTGTCATCCAAATGACGTCTGTTATCAGTGTTACCATTTGTGGCAGATTTCTGCCATTTAGGCAGATTTGGGACCTACATTTTAACTCTACCAGATTAAGCTGACGATTCCAAAACCTGGTAGATTTCAAGGATCTTTATGAATTTTGAAATATAAATATAAATTTGACAATGTTCTATTTCTATTTAAAGTACCTATAACATTTTTATTTGGTTGGAAATGTGTAAAAGTTTGAATGAGAAGGTAAATAACTTCATTTTGTATTCGGTCGCGCAGATTCGCCATTTAATATAAAAAAAATTGTCTTAAATATTTTTACCAGGCAGAAAAACTACGCGAGCCCTCACAAAGCTCGGCTTTTAGCTAGTTTCTATCTAAATTCTATGCCAAATTTAGACTTTCTAAATCCTATGCCAAATTTATATCTAAATCCTATGCCAAATTTCTATCTAAATCCTTAGCCAAATTGCTATCTAAATCCTTAGCCAAATGTCTATCTAAATCCTATGCCAAATGTCTATGTAAATTCTATGTCAAATTTCTATCTAAATCCTATGCCAAATTTCTATCTAAATCCTATGCCAAATTTCTATCTAAATTCTATGCCAAATTTCTATCTAAATCCTATGCCAAATTTCTATGTAAATTCTATGCCAAATTTATATCTAAATCCTATGCCAAAATTCTATCTAAATCCTTAGCCAAATTTCTATCTAAATCCTATGCCAAATTTCTATGTAAATTCTATGCTAAATTTCTATCTAAATCCTATGCCAAATTTCTATGTAAATTCTATGCCAAATTTCTATCTAAATCCTATGCCAAATTTTTATGTAAATTCTATGCTAAATTTCTATCTAAATCCTATGCCAAATTTCTATCTAAATCCTATGGCAAATTTCTATCTAAATCCTATGCCAATTTCTATCTAAATCCGTTTCACCGTTGTGTGAAAGAGTAACAAACATTCATCCATCTATATAGTCACCAACTTAACTTAACATAAAAGCATCTAGATGGCGCTGTAGCATGTTACATCGTTCTCCTTCTAAATATTGCCTCAATGTATGACATCCTGCATCGCGCAAACGATATTTTCCGCGATGTTAGTAAGGGGGCGTCCATAAATTACGTGAGGTGTTTTTTTTTAATTTTCTGTACCTCCCTGCCCCCCTTGTGAGATGTCGTGAGATTTTATTCAACCCCCTCCCCCATCCCCCAATCTCACGTGAGATTTTTCAAAATGTGGGTTTCTTACGTAAACGCGTTAGATTGTTATTGTAAAAAGAAAAAAATCATTTGTTTCGTGCTTTTCTTTACGACTAGTTAAGACTAGTAATCAATATTGCTGAGTGTTTAATTATAAGTGTATATTTTTTTTTGTTTCAATTAGAAAAAAAATTGCGTGATATTTGCCGAGACCCCCCCTCTCTTCAACGTAAGATTAGATGAGATTTGACTCGACCCCCTCCCCCCCTTAAACACCTCACGTAATTTATGGACGCCCCCTAAGTAAAGCAAGTTAAAAGTACCCATAACTGGCGAGCATATATTAAGGCGCTCATGAAAGTGGAAAAAGCGAAAGAGGTATGTCAGGATCGTAGCATGTGGATTAATGTGGAAAGATCTGTAGTCACTATCTATCACAACGGGGAAAAGTCGTGATTTTATATTAGTAACAGATGCGGATCTCTGCCTTTTAGCCGAAAATTGTTTGGCAGATTATCACTTGCCAACTAACGTTTCGCAGTATTTTATTTCGCCGAATAATCATTTGCCAACCTATCACATAATTTTGTATTATTTCCCAACCTAACAGTTGGCAACTTTTAGGCTTAAATGACACTTTTAAAAGGCCAACTTTCAAGTAGCAAACGTTTCAATATGGTATTACAAAATGCCAAAAGCACTGTTGCGTCTACGGATGTCTTAGAATGTTTGCCGTCCACTTCTGTACTATAATCACATATTCAAGTGCCCTGTGTAGTAAAACAAAAGCGATTTGGTTCTGGCACTTCGCCGGCCGCTGCCGCGACACTTTGGCCCTCCACTCCACCTCCCCTTTTGCATTTAACAGTAATGACAATTAAAACGCAGGAGATGGCGCCAGTGTAGATTTTTATTGCTCTCCTTTAATATTGCCCAAATATAAGAGATCCTGCATCGCGCAAACGATATTTTCCGCGATATTGAAACCGATGCACTTGCTCCGTGATTAAACATCCCAAAATTTGAACTCGTTTAAAAATGTTTTCTCTTTATAATATTAGTCTGGATAAATGTAAGAAAAGGGAACTGTTACACAGACGAAACGTTATTCGTATACTAAAAGTAGTCTGGCCTAGTGAAGGATTTGACAAATGATAAGTGCCCTGAACGTGTTGTGTCATTATAATAATCAGATTATCAATCATTCTACCAAATGAAACGTTGTCATACAAAAAATTGACAATCGTTAGTTGTCAAAGTGAGGAATACCGAAGGCGAATAAAGGCGAGAAACCGTTGGTTGGCAAGTGATAATCGGCCTAACAATTTTCGGCGAGAAGGCAGGATCCCAACAGATGCATTTGTTTTCTCATTAAGAGCAAACGCGGGGTGCACTTTTCCATACAAATGTATTCCCCCGTTTCCTCCCTGGAAAATGCATCTAGAGCAAAATTTGTTTCTACAAAAATCGAGGTCTGCTGTAGACATTTGCTTTTTTTGACCAACTGCAAAATTTTTGTAATTTTGTAAAAATTCCTTTTTTAATGGATAGGGTACATTACCAAGGTGGTCCCATTATAATTTCATCTAGATCTGATAAGTATCTCCAGAGATATGGAGATAAACACCTCAAACTTACACTGAAAATTACTAGCTTGGCAATTTAAGTCGATTATTTTCGTTTTGTCAATGATCTTAACTTTTTATTATTTCAGTGCACGGAGCAGTGGACTCTGGGTTCAGGGAAGCAAAGCGATTATTAGAACACAGCAAATTATAAATATTATTTTTTATTTATTGGCGTCTATTTTATGTATAACTAATAAATAAAACATGCAATACGAACTAAACATTATTTTATTGACACTTCATCTTGTCGATTACAATATTTATTGCAAAGAAAAATGTCTTGACGTAGGTAATGTAGTACTAATTTAATTATTAGTATGTGGTCTTACCATACGTTTTCACTGCACAGAAAACATGTTGCAAAACAATTGCCCGCTCTTACTCAAAGGATGTTAGACAGAGGCGGAGATTGTTTTACCACAGACCTGTAACATATTAACTCGATCGCGTACACCGGCCCCCATGAGAACGACCTTGAACGGAGTTTGTCCCTTTCTTTTGTATGGACAACTTATATATATACATACACATACATTTTACAATCGGTCTATTCGCTCCAGTACCTGTTGCGATACCCTAACAGGGTCATATGTTATCAAATCTTCACTCTAATATCTGTATTATATACATTGTAGATACATATAAATGCAATAAAATATTGAGTATTGAGTATACCATACGTATACCATACATATAGTATAGAACATATATAGGACTATCAGGTTGTTAGACAAGGACACACTCCCACCCTGGTGTCTCTCAATTGGGCCGTTTTGTTCTACAAAGCAATTACAACCTTATTGTTAAAGCTTACGGATTAAATTAAATTTGTCAGAACATCTGCAGTGCCCCATCCTTTTTAGGGTTCTGTAGCCGAATGGCCAAAAAAAGAACCCTTATAGATTCGTCATGTCTGTCTGTCTGTCTGTCCGTCCGTATGTCACAGCCATTTTATTCCGAAACTGTTAGGACTACAGAATTAAAACTTGGTAGGTAGATGTATTCTGTGAACTGCTTTCCGATTTTTATACAAAAATAGAAAATATAAAAGTTTAAGGGGGGGCATCCCATACATGGAAATGAAACAAAAAAAAATTTTTCTTCAAACATAGGTTTGAAGAAAAATTTTTTTTTGTTTCATTTCCATGTATGGGATGCCCCCCCTTAAACTTTTATATTTTCTATTTTTGTATAAAAATCGGAAAGCAGTTCACAGAATACATCTGAATCAGAATTATTGTTAAAGCTTACGGATTAAATTAAATTTGTCAGAACATCTGCAGTGCCCCATCCTTTTTAGGGTTCTGTAGCCGAATGGCCAAAAAAAGAACCCTTATAGATTCGTCATGTCTGTCTGTCTGTCTGTCCGTCCGTATGTCACAGCCATTTTATTCCGAAACTGTTAGGACTACAGAATTAAAACTTGGTAGGTAGATGTATTCTGTGAACTGCTTTCCGATTTTTATACAAAAATAGAAAATATAAAAGTTTAAGGGGGGGCATCCCATACATGGAAATGAAACAAAAAAAAATTTTTCTTCAAACATAGGTTTGAAGAAAAATTTTTTTTAGACACGTATAGACGTGTGGCGTCTATGGATAGGTCTTCAAAAATGACATTGAGGTTCCTAAAATATTTTTTTCTCAAAGTCAATCATTTGTAGGATAGGCGCGTCTAAAGTGGTAAAATGTGTGTCCCCCCCTCTAACTTTTAAAGTATGGGAGTGAAAAATCTAAAAAAAATATATGCTGTAGATCTCAATAAAAACTAACAACGAAAATTGGTTTGAACGAGATACAGTCAGCAGTTTTAGAGATATTGCGACCGCAAAGATAACTTTGTTTTTCATACAAACACTATGAAAAACAAGTTAATTTTGTAGTTGCGAAAAATCATGTTATGGAATACTTAACGGTGTTACGGAACCCTACGAGTGCGAGTCCGACTTGCACTTGGCTAGTTTTTTTTTACGTCTATAGACGTAATATTATAAAATTTGTAAATAATTGTAAAATAATTTTGTAAAACACATCTACGAGTATGTGTTTTACAAAATTACTACAAAATGTTTTTGTGCAATTAATACTATCGGTAAGGCGCCACACTATCTTACTACCTAACCTATGTTATTAGCGGTAATGGGTGGGGGATCGAACTCAAGACCTCAGAAAGCTGACCGCCTTAGCCATTAATCGAGAGGTCTTGAGTTTGATCCCCCACCCACCCATTGCACTATTGACGTGAACCCACTCCAGATACAAGCATATTAGCTTAGTTGGAGGGGTTAACAAGGATACTAGTAATGTGCAACCCACATTGCTAGTAAATTAAAACAAAATAAATAGAAAAATTAAAATAAATTAGTAAATTTCCTCATTGGTGTCTGTGTTTTCCGGTAACTACAACTCTTCAAATCGCGAGTGAACAGGTATCTTCTGCGTGCTACATCATAATTATCGCATCGTCTTTTAACATCAGGTGAGATAGTGGTCCGACGTGGGTCTTAAGTGCCCCGGAGACGGTCATTGGTACGTGATTGACCGTTTCAATTGAAGGTGCGAATGTTGGAGTTTCAATCGACGCGCCAATGGCTCATGTTTAGGAAGAAAACGGCCTCACTGCTAAGAAGGCTTCGAGACAGTCCTAATAGCATTCTAAGATTAGTAGCAGAGGATCCAAATTCGCCTGTCATGGTGAGCTTTGTGCATGCATTCGTTGACAGAAAGAAATCGATCAGTGTAGCAGTGATGAGTGATGCCACCTTAGGGTATTTTTCACTAGATTTAGGGTAAAACTGAACTCTCAGGGAAATTTTTAGACTATGAAATTATTTAGGATATTTTTGTCATAACAAACGTTAACATAATTCATTGTTCGTAACACTACTTAAGATCATTTTTTGTACTCATTTACATGTATGACCCGACCAAATTACGTTGTTCATTTTATCTTGTAGCTGGCATATGTATCACGTGTTCATCATTTTAGTCGGGTTATATCTCTATAGCTATTTCATTCGCATACGCTAATGTTCTCTCTATTTAATTTTCCTTCTACGTTTTCACAGTTTTAATTAAATTTGTATAAATTTGTACTAACCTATTCCTAAGCTAATTAATTACTAACAAAATATGAATGTCTTATCTGAAAATAAATGATATTTAATATAAATTATTGTTTACTAGCTGTGCCCCGCGGCTTCGCCCGCGTTAAGTAGTATCCTATAGCCTAATCCATAGTAGGTACTGGCTACCTGTATACAACATTTCAGCGAAATCAGTTCAGCCATTTGACCGTGAAGAAGTCGCAAACAAATAAACAACTGACTTTCGCATTTATAATAATAATAGAGTTGATAATAATTGAGAAATTATGAATAAATTAAGTATAATTAAAGTTAAATTTGTTATTTTTATGTATTGTAATACTTTATAAGTTCATTTTAAATTAAATTGTGCGGATTCTTCCATTGAGAAATTAAAAGACAATATACGGATAATTAACTAAGCTTTATATTTTTAAGTGCTTTTACGATCGTTGCCGATCGACGACACAAAAACGACTCCGTTTCTTGTCAATGTGCCCATTTCAGCTTCAAATAGCGTGTCGTTTATAATTTTTTCAGCATAAAGTCTCTGGTCTGGTGGTAATCTGCTTAATTTTATAGCCCAGCCCTTAGCTAGTATATCAGATTCATTTTCAGGCATTGGGAAATATGACGTAGCTAAACCTACGAGTTCATCTGTATTTGAACTCGAACTTCGTTTCTTCTTTTTTGTTGGTACAGGAGTGGCGGCATCAGACGGTCTAGATGTTTCTTCGGTCAATGATCTCTGTAACAAAACAGTAAACAAGATATTTTTTGTTTCATGTACCACAAACTTCAGTAGATCTTTGTATTTTTAGGGTTCCGCAGCCGATTGTAAAAAACGGAACTATTATATTATTCTATTCCTATATTCCATATTATATTATTTAAAATACATATAAAAAGCGTAACGATAGAGAGGTAAATATAGAGAGGTCGTGAGTTCGATCGCCACCCCACCCGTTGAATTATTGACGTGAACCCACTCCAGACACAAGCGTATTTTAGCTTAGTTGGAGGGGTTAACAAGAATACTAGTAAATGTGTAACACACATTGCGAGTAATCTTAAAAAAAATACAAATTAAACGCAAACTAATCGTAGTATAAATCATATTCCGAATAGAACTGATTGACCATCTATCAGCTGCATAATACCCTCGTAACAGGCAACCCTAGATCTACAAGTGTGTACGAAGGTACGTAGGTACGGAACCGTACCTACGAGTACATAGTACTATTAAGTATTCTGTGCTACGAGTGCGAGTTCTACTTGCACTTGAAGTCCAGTGTTGCCAGAACGTTACTTTTGTAACGTTTTACGTTACTTTTTGACCCCTTTACATTATATTTACGTTTCATGGTGACTCAACCATAGTACATACTGTAATGCAAGGTCAAAATACGAAAATAAAAAATCGTTACTATTTTTGTCAAAACGTTACGTTTCGAACCAACTTTTGGACTATTATTTATTCTGTGCTTTTGGTTACTTTTGAGGACAGGCACTGGCAACACTGGATTCAGACTTGAACAGATTATTATATTCAATTGTTTGTTTACTTACCTCAGAACTTTCAGTATCCTCTATCTCGACTTGATCTCTGATAAAAATAAGTTCCTTAAAATACCATAGCGTGGGTTCCGGTATCCCATCGGTATATACACTTGATTTTTTCTTTTGCTCGATTTTTTTGCACTCTTTGTTGAAATTTGTACGTAAGGTATTAATTTTTCTTTTAAATGTCTCCTCATTGTATTCGGGTTTGTAGATTCTTAATATTTTAAGTATTTTTTGTATTGCCAGATTCCTTTTGTTTTTGTTTAGATAATCCTTAGATTTCGCTTGCCATAACTCGGGACAATTACGATATAAGGATATGAGAAGCAAAACAAACTCTCGTTCCGCGATTGGAACGCAATCAGCTGGGCCCGGGTCGGGACGCGGCATGTCCGCCATGTTTCTTGACTAGCGAGTGAGTGAATGACGGTGAATGACCGAACGATTGTCAATAATGTCAATTGCAGAACGAGACGTTCAATTGGTTGCGTTACGTCATTCGCGATTGCTAATGGGCTTCAATCAACATTTATAATATATATTTAATAGTTGTAGTTATTACGAATGACAATGGGTTCAATTGCCTCTATAGACGATCATTTATTTGGTCTATCAATGATGTGAGAGTTGATAATTGACTAAACCGACGGTCGCTGGTTATAATCCTAGCTATTGACCAATTGAACCAATTGATTTTCTTAAGTTTGTATGTGCATTCATGAATTATGGGTGTTGTTCGTACATAGGTAGTGCGATCATTAAATCGATGTTCCGTCTTACTTGCTACCAAAAAGTAGCTTACCACCATCAAGGAACGACCGATTTAGCTGAAATTTTGCTCAGGGATAGGCAGTAGGTACTTATTAATGGACAAGGCCATAGCATACTTTTATCACGCGGGCGAAGCCGCAGGGCACAGCTAGATTTATACGATAGTTATACTATTCATTATTCTGTGACGATAGATCAAATTATCAAATTGAATATCGGTTGTGATCCACAGAAATAGCGAAGCTAATGTTTTTGTAGTAACTATTGTGTAATCTGTGGTTTCGCTCAGATCTTTTGATGTGCATAGTTAGGGTTCCGTACCTCAAAAAGTAAAATAAGGAACCTTTATAAGATCACTTTCTTGTCTGTCTGTCTGTCTGTGTGTCACCACCGATTTTACCGACCCTATAGGGTCGAAAACCTATAGGGTAATTCCCGTTGATCTAGAATCATGAAATTTAGCAAGAAGCAAGGTCTTACAGCTTATATTTGCGGTCGATATATCTCAAAAACTGCTGACTGTATCTCGTTCAAACCAATTTTTGTTGAAAGTTTTTATCGAGATCATATATATTTTTTTAGATTTTTCACTTCCTTACTTTAAAAGTTAGACACATTTTACCACTTTAAACGTAGGCACGTTTCAAATGATCTTTCAAATGATTGACTATGAGAAAAAATGGTTTTAGAAACCTCAATGTCATTTGTATAAAAATCGTAAAGCGGTTCACAGCACACCAAGTTTCAACTGTGTAGTCTTAACAGTTTCGGAATAAAATGGCTGTGACATACGGACGGACAGCGTTCTAACGGCGTCCAAGCTATTAAAATGTTCTTACATTTTTGACGAAAAATATAACATGGTTTAAAAGCTATTGGAATCGATTTACTTTCAGGTTTCGCATCAAGTAGGAATAACCTTGTATACGTAGTAACTATTATATAATCTGTGCTTGTATATTATACCCTTATCAACCTACTTCCACAAAGAACGAGGTTTTCAATTCGTCTGTATGTTTTTTTTTATGTGTGTTACGCAATTACTCCGTCAATTGTGAACCGATTCGAATGAGTCTTTTTGTAATCGGATGGGTACACTTCCGCGGTGGTCCCATTGTAATTCATCGAGATCTGATAAATATCTCCAGAGATATGACGATATACGGAAGCGGTCTGAAGTGATATCGTGCTTGTCTAGAATGAGGATTTTCTTAGATTTCTTATTAACCTATCATGAAATGGACGCATTACATGATAGGTTTTGTTTGTTGTCAGTTTGCTGGCAATCACGGCTGTGACAGATATATATATATACTAGCTAAAAGCCGAGCTTTGTGTGGGCTCGCGTAGTTTTTCTGCCTGGTAATATTTTTTAAGGCAGTTTTTTTAATATTAAATTGCAAATCTGTCCGACACTGGCAAAAAAATTGCTAAAACACCAACCACTCCAACAAATGCATAAAATTTGCCATCATTATTATTGAATTATGGCATAAAATAAGGCATAATATAACCGGCCAAGTCGACTTACTTACTTACTTGCCCACCGAAACTTCCGTACCAACGTTGGTTGGTACCAATTAAGCTAGACCTCTGAATTGTATGAGCGCTCATATAACTAGGCCTATCTTGATTGGAGTAAAATATAAATGTATGGGAACACCCTTTGATTTTCAACTTTTTTTTATTTTTTGAATTTTTCCTTTATTTGTGCTATGAGAACTGGCTTCTGGTTTTCGACCCAAAACCTATACTTACTACTATACTTCCGGTTGACCTAGAATTGTCAATTTTGGTTAAAAGTAAGGTCTTACAGTACAAGTAACGGGAAAATTCCAAAAAATAAAAAAGTTTAAATTTAAGGTAAATTTTGGTACTTACAAGTTTTCGCGAAAATTTAAATTTGCCCATATCTTTTTATCGTCTTCACTCAGGACCTTGATTTTTACCTACCTAATAGGGACTATAGATTTCAGTATCTGGTATACAATTCAACTAGCTAGGTCCACCCGCTCCTGAGAAAATCGGTGGTGACACACGGACAGATAGACAGACAGACGGACAAGAATGTGTCTTATAAGGGTTCCTTTTTTACCTTTTGAGGTACGGAAGCCGAGAAATAAAGTTTACCTTCTCATTTAAATTTTTAGAAAGGCCCTAGGGGTATAAGCTAAGAAAATCTGCCCCCGGAAGATATTTGATTGATATTTATACGACATGTAGGTACTAATAAAATATTTATTTTCTGAAAGTTTGAGATCTGTAACTCAATTGTTTTTTTTCTAAAGCAGAAAATGTAAAAAAACAGAAAAAAAATATTTTTTTAAGACAGCAGCAATTAATCCAAATTTTTATATATCTTTAAGACTAATGTGCTATTATGAAAAAATTAAAAGCTTTATATCATTATAGGATCATAAAAAAATAAAAAATATTAATGTTAAATTTCATTTTTTTACCATTATACAATTTTTTTACCATGTAACAATTTTGGCTCAATAACAAAAAATATATTCGTACCTTTAATATTTCCCTTTAATAATGTATATCTATAGACATATTTATAGACACCCATAGGTTTGATGATCTTTTTTTTTGTTTCCGTTCCATGTATTTAGCAGTAATTAATCCAATTTTTTATATATCTTTAAGACTAATATACTATTATAAAAAAAATTAAAAGCTTTATAACATTATAGGAAAATAAAAAATAGTACTGATACATTTATTTTTTTACCATAATACAATTTTGGCACCAAACAAAAAAAAATTTCTTACCTTTAATATTTCCCTATAATAATATGATATTTTTGTTTAAAAAAAGGAACGCCATAGTATACATAAAACACTTTTTGGCCCCAATCATGAATTTACATATAATACATTACATGCCAGCTTTTAATTGCTTTTTCCTGCTATTTATGTACATATACATCATTTATTACAAATAATATTAAGTTTCAAAATAACAACAATACCTTCTATTGTGAAAGTAAATAAGTAAAACATTCAAATATCAATTATCAATTTTATTATTCAATCTTAGTTAGCTATGTTTCGAGGAACAAAATATTATTATGACACTTTATTAGGGTTCCGTAGCCGAATGGCAAAAAACGGAACTCTTACAGATTTGTAATTTCTGTCTGTCTGTTCGTCCGTATATCACAGCCACTTTATTCCGAAACTACTAATAATTTGGGAATAGTTAGTATAATAGTTAAGAATAGTTTCGAAATTCCTAAGAATACACAGTTGAAACTTGGTGATACATGGAAGAGAAACGAAAAAAGATCATCAAACCTATGGGTGTCTATAGATAGGTTTTTAAAAATTATATTGAGGCTCCTAAAACTATTTATGCTCAAAGTCAATCGTTTGAAAGATAGACACTTCTAAAGTGGTAAAATGTGTGTCTCCCTTCCCGTCTTACTTTGAGCAGATAATGGGGGGCTAAAATGCGACATATTTAGTACTAATAACCCTGCATAATGTATGTAACCAAAGTTATACCCCGCACGTATCTATAGGTTTGATAGTTTTTTTTTAAGTTTCAGTTCCATGTATGGGTATAACTCCCCTTTATCTTTTATTTTCAATCGACTTCACAAAAAGGAGAAGGTTCGCAATTTGACAGTTTTTTAAAGTTTTTTTTGTTACCTCAGAATTCCGTCAAGTCTTAAGCGATTTGGAAAATTATTTTTAGTTTGATAGAGTATGCTTCCTGTGTGGTCCTATTCAAATTATAACGAGATCTGATAATTATCTCCGGAGATATGGAAAATGGAGATAAACATCTCAAACTTAGTACTAAAAATTACTATCGCGGCATGTGAAGTCGGTTTTTGTCGTTTTGAAAACGATCTTAAATTATTTTATTATTGTATAAAAATCGTAAAGCAGTTCATAGAATACATCTACCTACCAAGTTTCAAGTGTGTATTCTTAGGAATTTCGAAACTATTATACTAACTATGCCCAAATTATTATAGTAGTTTCGGAAAAAAGTGGCTGTGACATACGGACGGACAGACAGACAGACATGACAAATCTATAAGAGTTCCGTTTTTTACGGAACCCTTATAAAGTGTCATAATAATAATATTTTGTTTCTTGAAACATAGCTAAATTTTTTTATTTATTTACTTTCATAATAGAAGCTATTGTTGTTATTTTGAAAATTAATATTATTTTTAATAAATGATGTATATGTGATATATATATATGTACACTAGCTAAAAGCCGAGCTTTGTGAGGGCTCGCGCAGTTTTTCTGCCTGGTAATAATTTTAAAGGCAGTTTTTTTTATATTAAATTGCGAATCTGCCCGACACTGGTAAAAAAATTGCCAAAACACCAACCACTCCAACAAATGCATAAAATTTGCCATCATATTATTGAATTACGGCATAAAATATGGCCTAATAATACCGGCCAAGTCGAGTTGGACTCGCCCACCGAAACATCCGTACCAGCGTTGGTTCGTACCAATTAAGCTAGACCTCTAAATTGTATGAGCGCTTATATAACTCAGAGGCCTATCTTGATTGGAGTGAACTGTGTATGTATGGGGACACCCTTTGATTTTCAACTCTTTTTATTTTTTTTGATTTTTTTCTTTATTTGTGCTATGAGAACTGGCTTCTTGCCAAATTTCATGATTCTAGGTCAAAGGGAAGTACCCTATAGGTTTTCGGTATATTTTTTATAAAAACAGTTGAAAATGAAGGTACATTTTGGTACTTACACGTTTTCGCGAAAATCTAAATTTGCCCATATCTTTTCATCGTGTTCACTCAGAACCTTGATATTTACACACCTAATAATGATTATAGATCTCAGTATCTGGTATACATTTCAACTTGCTAGATCCACCCGCTCCTGAGAAAATCGGTGGTGACACACGAACAGACAGACAGACGGACAAGAAAGTGATCTTATAAGGGTACCTTTTTTACTTTTTGAGGTACGGAACCCTAAAAATAAAGTTTACCTTCTCATTCAAACTTTTACAAAGACCCTAGGGGTATAAGCTAATAAAATCTGCCCCCGGAAGAAATCTGATTGATATTTTTACGACATGTAGGTTCTAATAAAATATTTATTTTCTGAAAGTTTGAGATCTGTAACTCAATTGTTTTTTTTTTCTAAAGCAGAAAATGTAAAAAACAGAAAAAAAATTTTTTTTAAGACAGACTGCAGCAATTAATCCAATTTTTTTATATATCTTTAGGACTAATAATAGCTATTATATTAAAAAAATGAGAGCTTTATAACATCATAGCATCATAGATAAATTAAAAAAAATATTTTTGCATTTAATTTTTTACAATGATACAATTTTGGCACAATAACAAAAAAAATCGTATCTTTAATATTTGCCTATAATAATGTAATACTTTTTTTAAAAAAGGTACGTCATAGTAAAAAAAAACTGGCCAAGTGCGAGTCAGACATTTGTCCCGCACACGGAGGGTCCCGAACGCCATCTAACGGATATCTAACGAACTTCTAACACCAACAAAGTGAACGTTAACACAAAGGTGTTAGCAATTAATATTATTAAATATCTGGTTGACCGAGCTTTGCTCGGTATTTTTTGCCACTATTATTGCTACTAAAACAGAAAAATGTGACTCTTCCCCGACATCTATAGGCGAATAATAATACTTTTTTTTTAAAATTCAGAGCAACTAACTGCTTTAACGACACAATAACACTAAAGCTACTTCTAATCGCCAATAGATGTCGGATAGAGTCATATTTTAAGTTGATTATCGATAAAGTTGATTATTGAAAACACGAATAAAACAACATTTTCTGAAAATTAATCCTAGCTAGATCGATTTATCGCCCCCGAAATCCCCTGTATACTTAATTTTATTTAATCGTTGGAGCCGTTTCCGAGAGATATCAATCGTTCATAGATGGCGCTATCGTGTTTACCTTAATCTCGGAATGATGAATGATGGCGCTATCGTAAAAAACACGTTTTTCGTTTTAAACCCTTTAATTTTTAACTTTGTTCTGTTCTCAGTATTTGTTGCTATAGCGGCAACAGAAATACATCATCTGTGAATATTTCAACCGTCTAACTATCACGGTGCATGAGATACAGCCTGGTGACAGACGGACAGATAGACAGACAAACAGACGGACAGCGGAGTATCAGTAATAGGGTTCCGTTGGTACCCTTTGGGTGCGGAACCCTAAAAAGCACTTTTCGGTCTCTCTATCATCTGCTAACATCATGCATTTACATATAATACATTACATGCTCGCTTTTAATTGCTTCTTTTCTACTATTTATGTACATATATATGTATTACATATACATAAATATTATAAGAAATAATATTAATTTTCAAAATAACAACAATAGCTTCTATCGTGAAAGTAAATAAATAAAACATTCAAATATCAATTATCTATTTTATTATTGAATCTTAGTTAGCTATGCTTCAAGGAACAAAATATTATTATTATGACACTGTATTAGGGTTCCGTAGCCGAATGGCAAAAAAAGGAACTCTTGTAGATTTGTCGTGTCTGTCTGTTTGTCCGTCCGTATGTCACAGCCACTTTTTTCCGAAACTACTAATAATTTGGGAATAGTTAGTATAATAGTTACGAAATTCCTAAGAATAAACAGTTGAAACTTGGTAGGTAGATGTATTCTATGAACCGCTTTTAGATTTTTATAGAAAATTAAAATATTTTAAGATCGTTTACAAAACGACAAAAACCGACTTCACACGCCGCGATAGTAATATTTTTTTTATCGGTTAACATTTGACGGAGTACGGTGGTAGATTTGAGAGGAGACGGAGAGCCTAGGGCATTTCCAACCAAAAAAATGGATAATAAGAATGTTATACTTTAAATAGAAACAAAATTGTCAAAATTCTATTTATATTTCAAAATTCATAAGGATCCTTGAAATCTGCCACTTTTTGGAATCGTCAGCGTAATCCGCATCATCACAACAGGCGAGATAGTGGTCAAACGCTAGCCTAGAAGATATTAAAAAAAATCTGCCAGAGTTAAAATTTAGGTCCTAAATCTGCCTAAATGGCAGATATCTGCCATAAGGTACACTGATGCCACAAGTCATTTGGATGACAGATGTAAATTCTTTAGATTTCCAACAGATGGCGTTAGTAACCAAACATTATGTTCGGAGCGAAGTTAATTATTTGATCTTCTAATGGTGCCCCCCCCCCCTCCCCCCTAAAAGCTAAACTGCTAGCTTGAAAAATCTGGAAAATTTCGAGATAATAGTGCATTTCATTAAATTTAAAGGATACTATAGCGGTTAAGATAACTTTATCAGTTTAGCAGTAGTAGCCGTTGAACTTGGGTGTTGGATAATTTTGTACCAAATACATAATCCTTAGAATAAATCCTTTAAAGTGCAAAGACGAAGTACCTAGTTGCTTGTTTATAACGGGTAAAGACTTGCATTGAATAACAGGCTACTACGGAACCCTACACTGCGCGTGGCCCGACACGCACTTGGCCGGCTATTTTTAATGTTAATAGAATTATATATTTTTTTACTGATAACACATCTACATGTGAATTTAAATTACTATGCAATAGCACAAATCAATAGGCGTGATAGTTTTTCAGTAAAGTGCACCACAAAAGTGCTCAGATTGTGGGATAGTGTTAGGGCTCGCTTCGCTCGCCCTGATAATATATTTGTTTACTGATAACACATCTACATGTGAATTTAAATTCACTATGTTGAAGCAAAAATCAATAGGCGTGATAGTTTTTCAGTAAAGTGCACCACATAAGTGCTCAGGTTGTGGGATAGTGTTAGGGCTCGCTTCGCTCGCCCTGATTAACTATCGTCTAATGGGGTGATTGACGGTGATTGACCGAAATTTACATACTTTTGATGGCTGCATCAGCAACCAAACGTCATGATTGATGGTTTTGATTGACGGATAACCTACCGTGTAATGGACGCCTTAAATAATGTATGATTGTACAAAACGAAAAAACCGACGTCACATGTCGCGATCTTCGAGCATTTACCAATGGAGATGTCAATGCAAAGCGTACCCCTCTGCTGGCCATATAGCCATTATTGGCCATATGAGCGTGCGTAACTACGCTGTATTTTTAATACTGTGTGCGTGTTTCAAGCTAGTGTGCAGGATAGTTAAAGTGAGTGATTTGTGTGTGTGCAATGCGTGTTTACCTCGTCCCCCCTAAATATCAGCAGAAAAAAATGTTTGCGGATTACAACGTTAACATCTCCATTCCTAAATGCTCGAAGGTCGCGATAGTCAAAGTACTGGCTAGTTATAATCATGTCATCTATGTATACTTTGCTTATATTGTCAGGGCGAGCGAAGCGAGCCCAAACACTATCCCACAACCTGAGGACTTTTGTGGTACACATTACTGAAAAACTATCACGACTATTGATTTGTGCTTCAACATAGTAATTTAAATTCACATGTAGATGTGTTATCAGTAAAAAAAATATATTTTAATACCATAAAAAATGAAGATTTACAATTTTGTTTCTAGGATAGAATATTATTGTACCTACTACTACCGCCATCCGTTAGAAGATCAAAGATTTAACTTCGCTGCGAACATAATGTTTGGTTACTAAGGCCATCTGTTGGTAATCTAAAGAATTTGCATCTGTCATCAAAATGACGTCTGGTATCAGTGTGCCATTTATGACAGATTTCTGCCATTTAGGCAGATTTGGGATCTAAACTTTAACTCTGGCAGATTAAGCTGACAATTCCAAAAAGTGGCAGATTTCAAGGATCTTTATGAATTTTGAAATATAAATAGAATTTTAACAATTTTCTGTTTCTATTTAAAGTATAACATTTTTATTATGCATTTATTTGGTTTGAATTTTGTAAAAGTTTGAATGAGAAGGTAAAGTTTATTTTTGTCATATTTTATACCATAATTCAATAATATAATGGCAAATTTTATGCATTTGTTGGACTGGTTGGTGGTTTGGCGGAGTTTTGCCAGTGTCGGGCAATTTCGCCATTTTATATAAAAAAACTGCCTTAACAATTATTACTAGGCAGAAAAAATACGCAAGCCCTCACTAAGCTCGGCTTTTAGCTAGTTTATCTCCATATCTCCGGAGATAACTGTCATATCATAGTTCGCATTAAAAGCCACCTAGAGTTTTGGCGGGAACGTGAAAAAGTGTATGTGCTGTGCTCTCATTGTATTTTTTCCTAAAACTAGCCACCTAGCGATTCTATTAAAACTATTTTTTTAAATAAAAACTGCTCTTTGTTAGGCTGCAGCGTAGAGAGAGAAGGCAATACTCCCATCTACGGGCTGCAGGCTTAGAATTCTCTTCTCTAAGGACTGTGTAGCTGTGTGCTGCTGGAACACCGTAAAGGTGCCTGTAAACGGGCTACAAAAAATGCATCTTGCTGGCAATTTTTATTGACCAATATATCTCAGTATATTTGCAATGGTACCCTTGCTGCAATTTCATTTTGCAATACATTGCCGAGAGTAGCCCAGCAACATTCGGCAACTGGATTGCTGAGAGATCTTGTTCGTACACGCGCGGCATATTGCGGCTAGATCTCGCAGGACAAAATGGTGGATACCGAAGCTGTTGCCGTTGCTGCAGCTTTTATTGTTTTGTATCATCGTTTAAAGAAACATAAATCTAGAAGAAAAGTGTGGATCCGGCCATATTTAAACAGACGAGAAACCATAACTAACCTTGACAAGGAGCTGATTCTCGATAAATATCTATTTCAAAACTTCACTAGGATGTCCAAAAGTGACTTCGAGTATTTGTTGAATACAATTGGACCAAGGATCAAAAAAGAAGATACAAATATGAGAAAGGCAATACCAATCAATACAAGACTAGCAAAAACACTTCGATTTTTGGCAACCGGTGACTCTTACAAGAGCTTAATGTATTTATTTAGAGTCTCTGACAGTTCAATCGCTCACATAGTTCCAGAAGTTTGTGCAGCTCTGACAAGTGGATTAAAAGAATACATCAAAGTAAGTTTACATTATATCTTTATTTATTTTTATTTCTTAAAAAACATATCATGTTACAGTAGATGCTACTAGTTCTTCGTAAGTAAGTCCTTGAACACTAGAATCAGAAGTCCCAAAGTTTTGCATGACGCCGCGATGAGTACTTTGTAGTGAGTCCTGAGTAGTCTGAATCCTAGAACCTGCCACGTCCGGTGCAAGATTGGAATTAAGAAACATTGCCATATTATGTTTCTTTGAAGTGTTACACACTTAATATCTTTGTAAATTGTTAAACACAATCCAAAATTTCATCGTACCAACGGGACTTGAACCCGCAACCTCCGGAATAACATGTTCCGGTGCTTTGCCAATTAAGCCATGGTGCGAAGTGACGTTACGACGAAATTAGTGGATTGCATTTGTTAACCCAATTATGCATTGGTGGCGCCATCTATGACTACTTATTACGTAAGTTAATCATTCGGAAGAAATCATTACAGTTTTCAAATCCGACGAGAGATGTTGCACTGCGTAAATCAAATATTATGTTTCTTTGAAGTGTTACACACTTAATATCTTTGTAAATTGTTAAACACAATCCAAAATTTCATCGTACCAACGGGACTTGAACCCGCAACCTCCGGAATAACATGTTCCGGTGCTTTGCCAATTAAGCCATGGTGCGAAGTGACGTTACGACGAAATTAGTGGATTGCATTTGTTAACCCAATTATGCATTGGTGGCGCCATCTATGACTACTTATTACGTAAGTTAATCATTCGGAAGAAATCATTACAGTTTTCAAATCCGACGAGAGATGTTGCACTGCGTAAATCAAATATTATGTTTCTTTGAAGTGTTACACACTTAATATCTTTGTAAATTGTTAAACACAATCCAAAATTTCATCGTACCAACGGGACTTGAACCCGCAACCTCCGGAATAACATGTTCCGGTGCTTTGCCAATTAAGCCATGTTCAAACGGGTTCAAGTCCCGTTGGTACGATGAAATTTTGGATTGTGTTTAACAATTTACAAACATTGCCATGTCTGCATTATATAAAATTTCACTTATTTTAAATTCAACTTGCGCTCGCGTGTAGCTATCATATGTGTTCGTACGACGAACTTTCCACTGATTTTAACTAAATGAAACACTGTATGTACTACTATAGAAGATATATTAACTAATACTTTAACACTACAAGCAAAACTCAAATAAGTAAACGCATCGAACGAGGCCCACAAATTCAACAAATGAAACGCTTGCGCGTGCTATTTTTTCCTGTGCTGCCATCTAGTGGCGTCGAGGTGAATTTAATTCAAAGGTAAGTTATTTGTAGTCGATTGCAGATTGAACATTCACCAAAGGGCGTAGTCCTTTCACAAATCTCAATACACTGAATAAATTAAACTATTATAGAAAAAATATTGAAAACACAATCACAGCAAGCCGCCCACCATAGCGGAATGAATTGATAAATTGAAACTCTACAAGCAAACACAATTAGGTAAGAAACGCAAAATGAATCTATATAATATATAAAAAAAATATATATAAAGTGGTTCTCCTATCAGGAAATGACCCCGGGTTAATGGCATTGGATCATCCGGATTCTCACTCAGTTAGGATAAAGGGCGCGAATTCAGACACGCCTCTATTTGCGTCAGGACTGTCGAGAGCTCTTCAAAAGTTAGCGTTGAATCTCCGATTACTCTTTTGAGATGCTTTTTAGCTGAACGGACTCCTGCTTCCCACAAACCGCCGAAATTCGGGGCTAGTGGCGAAATAAACTTCCACGTAGTTCCCTCGTTAGCCAGAAGATGTTGTAACTCATCAGGTAGTTGAGAGACTGAACGGTCGAACATCTCATGTAACTCTTTATCGGCTCCAACAAAATTCGTGCCATTATCCGAATATAGCGTCTTGCAGTGTCCTCTCCGTGATACAAATAGTCTGAATGCGGCGATAAAGCCTTTTGAATATAAGTCTGATACAGCTTCAAGATGTATTGCCTTCGTAAACAGATACACAAATAAGCAAATATAACCTTTGTAAGATTTTGCTCCACGTCCCGGCGAAAATCTGACGTTGATATATCCTGAAAAGTCAACTCCCGAAGTCTTGAATGCTCTCATAGGTTTTAGCCTTGCTTCGGGAAGTCGTCCCATGAGCTGCGTAGTATTTTGTTCGGAGTACCTCACACAGGTGGTGCAATTTCGGTAACACCTTTTGACCAAGTCGCGAGCTCGTGTGATCCAGTACCTTGATCTCAGGAAGTTCAGCATGAGCTGGGGTCCTCCATGGAGCGTTCGATGATGAGCGTCTAGTATTACTAGCTTGGTGATGTGACTATCACTAGGCAGAATAACAGGATGACGTTTGTCGTAGTCTACTTGAGCCTCATGTATTCGGCCTCCAACTCTTACAAGCCCGTTCTGGTCTATAAACGGGTGAAGTGTGTGTAGCGGGCTTCTTTTAAAAACGCTCTGACCACTACTCAAGCGGTTGATTTCTTCTGAAAAGTACTGTCTCTGTGTCTCTTTTATACAAAATTCTAGTATACGATCGGTTTCTTGTTTGTTTACTGTTTTGCACAAAGTATCTCGTTTTTCTTTAGGTAGTCTCAGGTTAAGAAATTACTTGCAGTAAGCCAAAACTCGTAACATTTTAGGTAAATTTGAAAAGTTTGTCCAAATAAACGCCTCCATGTTTTTCACAGTAGTAGTTAAAGTCTTAACGGCCTTTGTCTCTTCCGTTCTCTCAAAATTTGTCTCTCTATTAACGTTTTGGTAATCACCTCTTAGGCCACTCTGGACCGTGCCACCATAAGTCGTAGGTGGCCAACTCTTGACTAGAAAGACCACGCGATGCTATGTCAGCAGGATTTGTCTCAGTGCTGACATGGCCCCATCTCTCGTGATCCAGCATGGTCAGTATCTCAGAAACTCGGTTGGACACGAACGTTGTCCTAAGAAGGAACGGTGTGGTTCTCCAGCAATCCAAGCCAAAACCACTGTGCAATCTGACCACGCGAAAATTTTAGTCTGTGGTATGCTCATCACTTGCGACACTTCATGCATTAGTTTCGCCGCTAACAAAGCTGCACATAACTCCATACGAGGTATTGAGATTTGCTTCTCTATGGGCGCTACTTTAGTCTTTGCTGTCAAGATGTTCGTTTTGACCTTCCCATCAGAACTCTTACATCTCAAGTATAAAACTGCTGCATAAGCCGCTTGTGATGCATCGGCAAATACATGCAGTTCCACATCGTCATTACGTTTACATTGTAACCATCTCGATATCACGATATCTTCAATGTTGCTCAAATCAGATTTGAATTTCTGCCACTCCAGTAGGGGCTGTGACGGCAGTGTATCATCCCAAGATAGTTGAGTTTTCCACAGATTCTGGATGAAGATCTTAGCGATAATAATCACTGGAGCTATCCAGCCCATAGGATCGTATAACCGTGCTATCTCTGAAAGGACTCTCCTCTTGGTCACGTTTTCGCTCCCGATGTCATATTCAGGTAGGTTCAGTTGGTACTCGAACTGATCGTTGTTTTTATCCCAGGAGATGCCAAGCACCTTTATGCTATCACCAGACTTGAAGGTAAGTGCCTGATTGTTTCTCTGGCTCTCTTGGTGGATGCTGTTCAATAGCTCGGAACTATTACTACGCCATTTCTGGACTTCAAAGCCACCCTTTCTCATCAGTTTTGTCATTTGCTCATATATCAATACAGCTTCTTCCTTTGATTCGCAGCCAGTAAGTAGATCATCCATGTAATAGTCTTGCAAGGTGATTTTAGATGCTAGTGGATATCTTGACTGCTCATCTTTAGCTAGTTGTTGCAAGGACTTCACGGCGAGATACGGCGCACACGACGTTCCAAAGGTAAGTCTTAGCATTTTGTAATGTAGAATAGGACCATCTTGATTTGGCCTCCACAGGATTCTCAAAAAGTCTGTATCTCGTGCGTCGACACGGACTTGCCGGTACATTTTTACCAGGTCTGCCACTATACAGATCTCATGGCGTCTCCACCTCATTAGAATATGTCTCAAATCATCTTGTAATTTTGGGCCGGTAAGTAGGTTGTCATTAAGGGAAACATTATTCAACCCCTTACTCGAAGCGTCAAAGACAATTCTTACTTTAGTTGTGTCTTTATCATTTCTGACTACCGCGTGGTGGGGTAGGTACACCACGTTAGTATCCTTCAACTGCTTCTCATCTGTTATCTGGACCATGTGGTTCTGATCAAGATACTCTTCAATCACGTTTTTGTACTCTTCTTGTAGTTTCTTATCTTTCTGTAACCTCTTCTCTAGTGATTTGAATCTCCTCAGTGCTACCTCCTTACACTGACCATACAAGCACTCTGGATTGGCTGTCTTAAATGGTAGCCTCACTACATAGCGACCTTCAGTATCTCTGACAGTAGTCTCCTCATATATTTCTTCACATCTGATTTCCTCGTTTGTCTTTTTCTTGTTGATACTATCCTTTAGGCTCTCTCTCAATCTCCTAAAATTGTTTCAGTAGTTCGTCTTATTTTATCTGTATGTGCATGCTTATAACCTTTCTCTTTTCTTGTGTCATTAATTCCTTATTGGTTTTTTCCAGACAATATCCAGCTAAGAAGAGTGTTTTGCCCAATAGGTCCACTTGGCGATGGATGCTTTAGCAGACCTTCAAGTAGAATTACATCGTGTACTTCGACTCCGAGTATCAGATCTATCTTTCCAGGTGTCCCGTAGGTTGGATCCGCCAAAGGTAAGCCCTTTATTTCAGGCCAGCTGGACATCGACACTTCTTGTGCAGGTAAGTATGACGTCAATTTCTTTAGCATATATGCCTCAACAGGCATTGAAAAGGTAGCATTTATTGACTCTATTTCGAAGGAAGCTATATTCTTAGCTCTTGTATGTCCTTCGCCGAGACCGGATACTACTCGTTGAAGAGCTTGTGCAGTAGCCTCGGTGATGAACGAAGCCTCAGAACCCTGGTCAATAAGGGCTCTTACAGTTTGATAGTAGCCAGTGGACGAACGAATTCGTACCAATGCCGTAGCCAACAGGACTCTACTCTGATGATTTTGTTGTGCAAAGTGAACTTTAGTCTCCTGTGGCGTTCTCGGATATGATAATGCTTCAGTAGAAGACTTCACAGATTTCACTTCTGCAGCAGTAGCTGGCTCTTGAGCAGTAGCTCGCTCGTAGTGTAGTAGAGTATGGTGTCGTTTGCCACATTTTTGACAGCAGGTCGGAATATGGCAATTCTTCACTGGGTGTGTATTCGACAAGCAATTAAAACACAGACCACCTGTCTGTACAAACTCGAATCTCTTTTCTGGGGACAGCGCGCTGAATTGCTTGCATTGATACAGGCTGTGCTGGCCAGTACACCTCACACAGGTAAATTTTCTCTCTTGCATAGCTGAGTGAAAAGCCCGTTTCACAGGTTGCTTTGAGTTGCTGTTTGTTGTGGACTGAACCGGTCGGGTTGTGCTCCGACTGACAGGTTCCAGCATCTCCAATGCTCTAAATCTCATCTCAAGGAACTTTTTAAGTTGCTCCCAGGTAGGTAAATTGTCTGCAGATTCACTCGTATCAGCTCTGCTCACTTCAAGTTCCCATAGTTTACGTGACTCATGATCCATTTTGGAGGTGATGAGGTAAACAATAATTGCGTCTCAGGAACTGGTGACAATTCCAATATTGTTCAGAGACTTCAAGCACGCCGAAGTTATGTCTAGCAGTTGTTTTATAGCGTTGGACGAATCACTTGATATATTCTTTTGAGAGAATATGCGCTTCATGATCTCATTTGCATTATATCTTTTGTTGCTATAACGTCGTATAAGTTGCTTCCAGGCCTCTGTGTAATTTAATTCAATAGTCGAAAGATTCTGCAACAACATTTCAACCGCTCCCGATAAGCAACTCTTAAGATAGTGTAACTTATGTACAGCAGACAAACTCGGATTTCGATTAATGAGAGAATCGAACATGTCGAAAAAATGCGGCCATTGTTCGTAGCCTCCTGAGAATGTAGGGAGCTCAATGCGTGGTAACTTTACGTCGCAGTTATATCCTGCATTGCTAACTGCCGGTGACAACGCTGCTTCCTGATGTTCTGGAGTGGGTTGACGTACTCGCAGGTCATCTATTAGCTTCGTTTTGTAATCGATATAAATGTCCTCCAACTGCGTGTAAACATCCTCCAAGAAATAAGAACATCCGGCTCTTTCCGGTTTGTCCGCAACCGCGGCAATCTTGTGATGTCCAGTTTTAAAGGCCTCCCATAACTTTCTAACGCCTCAAGTTTAGTATTAATGAAAGTCACGGTTATTCTCTCCTTCGATGTTTTTTTATAATTCGTGTAAGTTTTACGGAGACGTTCTTGTAAATCGTCTTGAATCCGCAAAAGTTTTTTAAGTTCGTCGGCCATCTTCTCGATTTACCGCGCACAATATAAAGTCTTAATAAAATTCAATCTACAAGTATGAAGAATGTCCAAACACTTTGAATTTTAACAAGTTGAAGTTTTAAGGAAAATATTCTAAGTCCTGTATTCTATTCAAAATTCTATGTTCCGTATTCTATAAAAAAGTTACAAGTGTTTTAGCAAAATGCAGGGTCCAAAGTCCACTTTAAATCGCGCAGGGTTCACTTAAAAAAACCCTAAACGACACTCTCTGTCATTATCACTATCACTGCACTTCATTCGCGGGATACGGCACCATTATGTTCGTACGACGAACTTTCCACTGATTCTAACTAAATGAAACACTGTATGTACTACTATAGAAGATATATTATCTAATACTTAACACTGCAAGCAAAACTTAAATGAGTAAACGCATCGAACGATGCCCACAAATTCAACAAATGAAACGCTTGCGCGTGCTAATTTTTCCTGTGCTGCCATCTAGTGGCGTCGAGGTGAATTAAATTCAAAGGTAAGTATTTGTAGTTGATTGCAGATTGAACAATATGTGCTTAATTTATTGGCCACATGCTGTCCAAACCCAGAATATGGGTTTCTTTCTTTTCCACTGCTATTTATTATTTGAGCCGCTTTTTCATACGTTCAGCTATCGGGAAGAGTATACTCGATCATAGTCTAAATATTCCTGAATCAGAACCACTTCCTGGACGAAACAAGCTGCAGCCATATGTTTTTGTCGCCGATGATGCTTTCCCATTAACACAAAATATTTGCAAGCCATATAAAGTGGATTTAAACATTGGATCTCCTAAGCGTATTTGTAATTATAGAATATCTAGAGCACGTAGGATTGTAGAAAATGTTTTCGGTATAATGTCGTCTGTTTTTCGAATTTTTCATTTAACTATGAATGTAAACTTGGAAAATTAGGTTAAAACTAATAGAACCAGTGGGGCTACCGCCCAAGTGTCGTCGGCAACTTTTCTGTAATAAGTTTTTATTGGTGCAAAAAAGAAGTAGCAATGTGTCATGTGTATAATTATAAAAGCATGTAAGTGTACAGGTACTTTTACAAGAATAATATGAGTTTATAAGTACCTATACAAGTATATAAATGCATAAGTTTATAAGTATGTATAAAAGCATGTTAGTGATTAGCATAAAAGTAGGTATATATGGAAATACTTATTTGAATTTTTACTTTTTTTTTGCATTCACCAAAAAAACCAGTAGAAAGCATAATTCCTGAGTTTTATTATATCCCGATATTCCTATGGGTATAACCACGCGACGCAGCTAGTCAATCACACTTAATATTATAAATGTGAAAGTTTGTTTGTTTGGATATTTGGATGTTTGTCCGTCAATCACGCTGAAACTACTGAACGGATTTTGATGAAATTTGGTATACAGTGTATGAGCTGACTTGGGTGATAGCATACTTTTTACCCCGATTAAATGCTCCCTTGGGATAAAATAGGAATTTACGCAGAGCAAAGACGATATACGGCAATATTGCAGTGAAGTCAAAGCGGGATAAATGATTTGCAATATAGCCGGCTAGACATGAAATTCTTGCGACTATAATGCAATATCTTGGCAATATCTCCGGGCTACACGGCAATATTGCAGCAATTGTTGCACTGTGTTAAGAGATATAATCGGCAACTTGGCGGCTATACTATTGCAGCAAGAAATTGTCAAAAAACTAGCCCGTTTACGAAGGTTACGGCGGCAGATTTTCTCCTGAATGGGTGAAAGCTACTTTGTGGCAGCAAGTCAGGCGGAACTTCGATATAATGCTTCTACTATTGCCTACTTATTAAAATTGAACAAAAATATGGCTCAAAAAAAATACTAACATTACTAAAATCAAATAATTTATTAAAACCATTATTATCCTTTGAACTCAATCAGAGTTTATAATATACCAAAGGGATTTCTAAAATATGCGGAAAAAGAAGCCAAAGTATCCCGACCTTCCGGTATAAATGTGTTCAATGTAAGGGGTGCTACACACATATTCGGGTCGGCACATTCAGCTCCGGCAGTATTTGTTGAACGACTAGGCCAGCCCGAAGCAATTACTACTAATGTTCGACTTTATTCGGCTAAAGCCGCGTCTCCGCCAGGCGCACAGGCTCGCGGGCAGCTTCAGATACGTCAGCTTCGCGATCTTCCCGGAGACACTGGGACGAGCCTCGCGGAGGCAGACCGAGCCATCAGAAGTCACATCACATAACCGTCTACGCCTAACGAACAGCGCACACTGAGACACCTTTGAGGATGTCACATTTACCGACAGCCGACGGCTCGACCCCGAGGCACGCTCGGCCGAGCCACCGTGCGCCCGAACGTCCCCGAGGCATGTCCACACAGACCAAGCATTTGGCTCGCGAGGCTGCCGCGCGAGTGCGTGCGCTTGGTGGACACGCAGCTTAGCCGTAGAATTATCTTTTCTGTGGCTTAGCGCCGATCGGGTAGTCCATTCGGGCTGTATATGTATAATGGGGTGGTACATTTGGTTCGGTAGTAAGTATTCATAGAATTACATACAATGCCGAACCGAAAAAATCTACTCTTGTTTGTTTTTATGACTATTTTTCGCAATTTTCAAGCACCCAAAATCTTCGGGAGTTTGTTATGGAAAAGAGCCGCCAATAACCTCAAAAGCAGCAGAAATTAACTCGATATTGTCTTTTTCCCACATTCTTAGCACTACTGAACTAATATTGATCGCTAAAACCGAAAAAATATTGATCCGCCTGGCCAGCTACCACTCTCAAGTTAGAAAATCTGTCGCCACACACCTAATGTGTTTCGGCAGCTATCCTTGAGAGCCAGTTCCGATTCTAGGCCTAGCGTACTACCATCCTCGACTTACCAACAGTCAAACGCCTATATGATTTAAATAAAAAAAAACATTCGATTTTAAAGCCAAACTGCTTAATTTTGCCCAACTGAGCTTACCCGAGTGTATAACGTGCGGCTAAGTCGTGCCAAAAATGTATCTATATATATATGTATATAGGTATTTGATTTTGCCGCCCGGCTCTGCCTATTAATGCCAGCCCGCCTATGTGTGTAGCACGCCTTATTAATTCAAGCTAATAATAATATTATCCAAAACCAGGCCTTCGCTGTTCTGGCGACAGTATTGCTCTAAAACCTTTGCTTCCCTCCAACCATCCATAGTGCCCCATAGAGGAAGTTGTTTGGGACATCAGCGAAAATTGGAGGTACCTGTAACAAGAATAAGATCGTATAGAAAACTAACAAAACTGACTTTAAATGCCGCGCTATTAGTTTTCAGTACCAATTTTGAGGTGTTTATCTCCATATCTCTGGAGATACTTATCAAACCTCGATTAAATTACCATGGTACCACACTTGGGATATCTTCTTTCCAACAAAAAAAGAATAACCTAAATCGGTCCATAAACTACGAAGTTAGCCGCGAACAAACATAATATATATATATATATATATATATATATATATATATATATATATATATCCTAATCCTAACTTCCTAACTAATAACTAATATATACTATATATAATATTATAAATGCGAAAGTAACTCTGTCTGTCTGTCTGTCTGTGTCACTTTCACGCCAAAACCACTGAACCGATTTAAATGAAATTTGGTACACAGATAGTCTAGAGCCTGAGAACGGACATAGGCTACTTTTTAATGCGAAAACAGGGTTGAAAGGGGTGGATGAAAATTTGTATGGAAGTATCGTCATTTTAGGAGCTAGAAACTTGAAACTTATTTTTTAGGCTGTTAATTTGATATAAATAAAATATGTTTTAATTTTACCTTCAAGGGTGGAGTGAGGGGAAAAGGGGTGGAGGGAAGAGAGAGGTAGAGGGGAGCAGGGAGGGGGCACGGCGTGGTACGGTGCGGTGTAGGTGGGATACGCGTGTATTATTTGTAAAATAATTAGCCTAAATATTTAAAAATGTTACCCAAAGACACTATTCCACGCGGACGAAGTCGCGGGTGCAGCTAGTACATGATATATATACATATACGGTCGAATTGAGATACCTCCTCCTTTTTAGGGTTCCGTACCCAAAGGGTAAAACGGGGCCCTATTACTAAGACTCCGCTGTCGGTCTGTCTGTCTGTCTGTCCAACTGTCACCACGCTGTATCTCATGAACCGTGATCGTTAGACAGTTGAAATTTTCACAGATGATGTATTTCTGTTGTCGCTATAACAACAAATACTAAAAACAGAATAAAGTTAAAAATAATAGAGGTTCCCCATACAAGAAACGTGTTTTTTTCGGCATTTCACGCCATCTATGAAAGCTTAGGTAAACATTCATAGATGGCGTTATATTAAAATGCCAATCCCTAGCACTTTTGTTAGATGTTAGATGGTTTCTTTCTTTCTAATTATTATTTTTTGCTGGCGAAAAATGATAGTGGTATTTTTTGCTCGATCTTATAAAATACTGTAGGGTGGTACGGAACCCTACTAGTGCGAGTCCGACTTGCACTTGGCCAGTTTATTTTGAAGTCGGTTAAAAATGAATATATAACAAACATTTTTTCTTGTTTTTCAACCGACTTCCAAAAGGAGGAGGTTCTCAATTTGTCTGTATGTTTTTTTTTATTATTTTGTATGTATATTACGCGATTAATCCATCAATTGTGTACCGATTCGAATGATTATTTTTAGGGTTCCGTACCCAAAGGGTAAAACGGGACCCTATTACTAAGACTCCGCTATCCGTCTGTCTGTCTGTCTGTCTGTCTGTCTGTCTGTCTGTCTGTCTGTCTGTCCGTCTGTCACCAGGCTATAGCTCATTAACCGTGATAGTTAGACAGTTGAAATTTTCTCAGATGGTGTATTTCTGTTGCCGCTAGAACAACAAATACTAAAAACAGAATAAAGTTAAAAATTAAATGGGGTCCCCATACAAAAAACGTGTTTTTAAACGCCATCTATCTAATTAGTTTCGGCAAAATGACATAGATGGCGCTAGTAAACGAGCCCCGTCTTTCTAGATCGCGACCAAACCAAATATTCATGGTAATATCAATTAATCAAATATATGAGGTTGAAACTCTGTTATGTTTCGTATTTTACGGAACCCTCCCTAAGTGTGCGATAAGAGACGCGATGCTGACTCGCACTTGGCCAGTTTTATTTAATTGGTAGGGTACATTTATGAAGTTGGTTGGTCAAAAAAAGCAAATGATAGGGGCAAAGCTACAGCAGACCTTGATTTTTTGTAGAAACAAATTTTGCTCTAGAAGCATTATCCAGGGAGGAAACAGGGGGATACGTTATTATGGTAAACTCTTCGAGCATTTACAAATGGAGATGTTAACGTTGTAATCCGCAAACTTTTTTTTCTGCCGATACTTACGGGGGACGAGGTAAACACTCATTGCACACACACAAATCACTCACTTTAACGATCCCGCACACTAGCTTGGAACACGCACACAGTATTAAGAATATAGCGTATTTACGCACGCTCATATGGCCAATAATGGCTATATGGCCAGCAGAGAGGTACGCCTTGCGTTAACATCTCCATTGATAAATGCTCGAAGGGAAAACTGCACCCCGCGAACGCTCTCAATCCTAGTTATAAATCTCTTGAGTCACTCTATTCTATTGATGAAAACTGCATTAAAATCCTTTCCGTTGTTTAAAATATCGAAGCACTAGCAGTGCCCCGCGGCTTCACCTGCGTTAAAAACAACTTCTATTTATTTTATTTTTTTTCATAAGAACCATCTCCTGACCATATAAAATACAACAAAAAAAGAATTAGCGAAATCGGTCCAGCCGTTCAAGCGTGATGCCGTGACCAAGGGCAATTGGGATTCATTTTTAGGGATAAAACGGGTTAAAAAAAAAGGGTAAAACGGGTTCCCGTTTTACCCTTTTTTTTGGGTACGGAACCCTATTACTACGACTCCGCTGTCCGTCTATCTGTCTGTATGTCTGTCTGTCTGTCTGTCCGTCTGTCACCAGGCTATAGCTCATTAACCGTGATAGTTGGACAGTTGAAATTTCACAGATGGTGTATTTCTGTTGCCGCCAGAACAACAAATACTAAAAACAAAATAAAATTAAAAATTAAAGGAGGTCCCCATACAAAAAACGTGTTTTTAAACGCCATCTATCTAATTAGTTTCGGCAAAATGACATAGATGGCGCTAGTAAACGAGCCCCGTCTTTCTAGATCGCGACCAAACCAAATATTCTTGGTTATATCAATTAATCAAATATATGAGGTTGAAACTCTGTTATGTTTCGTATTGTACGGAACCCTCCCTATGTGTGCGATAAGAGACGCGATGCTGACTCGCACTTGGCCAGTTTTATTATATATAACAGATAACCGCAGTTTAAAACTGTGATCTTGCCGTGTCAAAGCTTATTAGCTTACATACGCGGGAAACGACTTTGTTCTTATGTTATTTATAGCTACAGCAGACCTAAATTTTTTACACAGTAAAGTATTCTATAACTATGATTTTTCGCAACTAAAAAATTAACTTTGTTTTTCATAGTGTTTGTATGAAAAACAAAGTTATATTTGCGGTCGCTATATCTCAAAAACTGCTGATTGTATCTGTATCGTTCAAACCAATTTTCGTTGTTAGTTTTTATTGAGATCTACAGCATATTTTTCTTTTTAGATTTACACTCCCATACTTTAAAAGTAAGGGGGGACCACAGAAATAGGAATAAATTCCTATTTCTATGGGGGGGACACTCACATTTTACCACTTTAGACGCGCCTATCTTTCAAATGATTGACTTTAAGAAAAAATGATATTAGGAACCATGTCATTTTTAAAGTATAGTACCTATCCATTGACAACCCCACACGTATAGGTTTTAAGAAAAAAATTATATATACAAGGTGTAACATAAGGGTGTAGTAATATTTAAACTGTGTATACCTAGCCTGACGTATAATCTACCTGCAAAGTCTCGCTTTCCTCAGCAGCATGGATCCAGAGTTATGACAAGTTAAACTTTTCCAAAAACTTCGCTGTGTATAACCCTAATGTCAGCTGATTAGTAGCGTAAACGCACAGAATAAATAATAGTACAAGTAGTAAACTTATTCATTGACTAAAATAATTTAAAATAAAATGAATTATTAAGGTCAAAGGAACCGACGAGCAATATGAATTATTGCTCGTCTTTGCGAATGCCGCTCGCCAATTGGGTACGGAAACGATCACTCCTCTGAAATACCGCGGGCCAATCGAATACGAGCGCCATGTCCTTGAAATACGGCCAGCTAATAGCAACACGAAAGAAAGGAAGAGAAGAAAAAAGGCGGCGACCAATGGCGAAAAAACAGTTAGGGTTGTCCAAAATATTGCGAATAATTAATTTTTAAACTTTGTATGGTGAAATAAAGTTTCGATTTGAAGTTTGATATTTAGGTATAGGATTCGTGACATGCTATACATACACACCTTTCAATATTACTACACCCTTATGTTACACCTTGTATAAATAAATTTATAAATAAATAAATAAATAAATATCCAGGGAGGAAACGGGCTGCACCTCGCGATCGCTCTTAAACGCGGTCAAAGCCGCGGGGAGCAGCTAGTTATAACTCACCTTGTAGACCCACAGTAAGACCACCCCAGTGGTGACCAATTGACTACTTCAGTGCTTATCTCTGGTGGTGGTGAGAATTCTGTAACAAAACACATTCTATGACTTCTAACACTTCTAACCCGGAGGTCGTAGGTTCGAATTCTAGCCGTAATAAGCCGTGCCTATGAATTCATGAGCAGGATGCTAGTCCACGGGACGTAGATTAATTCCATCATGGAGAAAATCTTGTCCCTTTCTGTTGTATGGACTACATATAACTATATAGTTTACATATATAGTACATGTTAGCACTGGCAGGTTGTAAGACAAGGACACACCCCCACCTAGTTGCCTTTCGTTTAGGCCGTCTTGTTATACATAGCAATTACAACCTTATGCATACGGATTCAATTGAATTTGTCAAAAAATCTGGATGGATGGACCATGGAATAAATATTAAGCGGATGTGGCATTTAAATAACTAGCTAAAAGCCGAGCTTTGTGAGGGCTCGCGTAGTTTTTCTGCCTGGTAATAATTTGTAAGGCAGTTTTTTTTAATATTTAATTGCGAATCTGCCCCAAACACTGGCAAAAAATCTGCCAAACCACCAACCACTCCAACAAATGCATAAAATTTGCCATCATATTATTGAATTATGGCATAAAATATTACATAAAAATAAAGTTTGTAATATTGCTAAATAGTTTATTTCACAACATTAGGTACGTAAATACACATAATAATGTAGTTTACACATAGTTTACGGCATTAATTGGGAGAAAGCGCGAGTCGTGTGAAGACAATAACAAATCATATGTTGATCCGCGAATGACGCGGCGCTCACTGAAAACTAACCGTCTCTCAACTCGCGCGCAGGGACCGCACCCCCGATACCCATGCTTGCGCGGGCGTTTCGCGCGTTATAAGTTTATTTACCATCTCATATAAACTTTTACAAATTTCCAACCAAATAAATGCATAATAAATATGTTATACATTAAATAGAAACAGAAAATTGTCAAAACTCTATTTATATTACAAAATTCATAAAGATCCTTGATCGCCAAATCTGCCTAAATGGCAGAAATCTGCCACAAATAGTCACGCTAATACCTGACGTCTATTGGATGACAGATGTAAATTCTTTAGATTTCCAACAGATGGCGTTAGTAACCAAACATTATGTTCGCAGCGAAGTTAATTCTTGGATTTTTAACGGATGGCGATAGTAGTACATATTTTTAATCCTTTACCTGCGTATGCGATTAAACTGTATCCAGCAATGTTTGGAACCAAGTTCTAGTGCACCCATTGCCTCTCACCCGCTGTCATGTATAACCCGACCAAATTACGTTGTTCATTTTATCTTATAGCTGGCATATGTATCACGTGTTCATCGTATTAGTCGGGTTATATCTCTATAGCTATTTCATTCGCATACGCTAATGTTCTCTCTACATATTATATACTTTCTCTTACTTTCTCTATGGCAGTGCACCACCTATTTATATCTTTTTTTATTATTATGGCTCCACACGTTTAGTGTATTTAGCCAGTGTCAAGTATTTAAATTCTTAAAGTCTTTGTAAATTCCAGTCATAAAGTTGGATCAAAGTCACATCTCAGGTCAAGTTTGAGTCATATTCTAGTCCAATCCAATTCATATCCTCAGTGAAGTTGTGGACTTTACTGAAGATTTTCAGTGGAATATTTGTAAGAACGCAAATAGCATATTTTGTGTCACACGTAGGGTCCGGTCATAGAAAAGATAATAATACTACGTCCGGTTCCGATTGAACAAAATTTGTTGCAAAAATTAAATTTTTATTTAATTTAGTTTTATTATTTGATGTTATAGCAACCATTATAATACACACTATGAGCAAATTTCAAGTCTCTATCTATCTTGTACTATTAATTATTCTGTGTATTTACTACGGTTTGTAAGATCGAGCATAAAACGCTTGAAAAAACATTTTTCTTGTATTTATTGTTTTTTTTTTCTTATATGTATTACCCCCTTTTATTTTTAACTTTTTCTGTTTTTAATATTTGTTGTTATAGCGGCCATGGTGTGACGATTTCAAGTCTCTATTATGGTTCATAAGTTCAAGCAAAAAACGCCGAAAATACACTTTTCTTGTAGAGCCCTGTCAATATTTATTTTATTCTGTTTTTAGGGTTCCGTACTTCAAAAGGTAAAAATAGGGAATCCTCATAAGATCACTTTCTTGGCGGTCTGTCCGTCTGTCTGTCCGTGTGTCGGTCTATAGTCCTTATTAGGTGTATAAAAAGCAATGTCCTGAGTCAACACGGTAAAAGGTGGACAAATTTAGATTTTCGCGAAAACTTGTATGTACCAAAATTCAGCTTAATTATTAACTTTTTTATTTTTCGGAATTTCCCCTTCACAACAACCAATCTGAAAACCGTAAATATGTAGTTTAATAACACAAATAACCGGCCAAGTGCGTGTCGGGCCACGCGCAGAGTAGGGTTCCGTAGTAGCCTGTTATTCAATGCAAGTCTTTACCCGTTATAAACAAGCAATTAGGTACTCCGTCTTTGTCACTTTAAAGGATTTATTCTACGGATTTTGTATTTGGTAGGTACAAAATTATCCTACACCCAAGTTCAACGACTATTACTGCTAAACTAATAAAGTTATCTTGACTGCTATAATTATCCTTTAAAGTTCATAAAATGCGCTATTATCACGAATTTTTCCAGATTTTTCAAGCCAGCAGTTAAGCTTTTAGAGGGGGGGGGGGGGACGCCCTACTGGAACAAAAATTTGCACTTTAAAGTTTAATATTTCGTAAATGGAGCATTCAATAGAAAAATGGTATTAGCAACCCTTAAGTTTTTTTTAAAGACCTATTCAACGATACCTCACACGATGGGGTAGACAATGAAAGAAAAAATCATCACCACTTCTCTTATAGGGGAGTTACCCTAAAAAAAATATATTTTTCACAATTTTATTTCAGCGCTTTGTCGGCGTAATATATATACATACTCCCACAAAATTACAGCTTTCTAGTATTAACGGTCTCTTAGCAAAACCTTGGACAGACAGACAGACGGACATGACGAAACTATAAGGGTTCCTTGTCTGGACTACGGAACCCTAAAAAGGTAAATTTAAACTAATTAAAACAAACGAATTATTTGCTAACAATGCACAATGCAATATATTTTCTTGACAGGACTTGACAGGTTTTTAGGGTTCCGTAGTCCTGACAAGGAACCCTTATAGTTTCGTCATGTCCGTCTGTCTGTCTGTCCGAAGTTTTGCTAAGAGACCGTTAATACTAGAATGCTGTAATTTTGTGGGAGTATGTATATATATTACGCCGACAAAGCGCTGAAATAAAATTGTGAAAAATATTTTTTTCTGTCTGATGTATGTCTGTCTTTCTTTTAGTAATTGTTGTTGAAATACATCATCTGTCAAAATTTCAACTGTTGATAGACGGACAGAAAGACGGGCGTACAGCGGAGTCTTAGTAATAGGGTACCGTTTTACCCCTTGGGTACGGAACCCTAATAAGGGCATAGATGAATATATTCATACATAAATATCCTATTGTGCGCTTCTTAGTTTTGGGAATACCCGAATTATAAAAATATTTTTCAACGATTTATTCGGATACACAGTTCATGAAATATATATATTATTATGTGCTAACTATATTACAGTTTATCCTATTCAATATAACGTATAAAAATAAATGAAATATAAGTGATTAATGACATTTTCGCATCAATTGTGTGTTATGATATATGAAATTAGTAATATAATAATTATACATTTTAAACCTACGTAGAGTTGATTGAGATTTGATTTTGTATCCGAATTAAATAACCTTGGAAAAGAAAAAGGGTTGCCCGGTAATGAAAATTTACCATAACATTGTAAAGTTTATTAAAATGTTGTAGGTATACATATAACAATGACCAATATATTGCAGCTTCTTAATATTTTATTGTGTTTACATTGCTATGATTAATATTAGTGTACTTTTGTAAAATGACGATAGATATATAAGTAGGTTAACGTCTCGAGTCTTAAAAGTGATATGTTGAGATTTTTGTTAATTGTTTCCAAGATGGATTTGACGAACGACGTCTTTTTAGGGTTCCGTAGCCGCATGGCAAAAACGAAACCCTTATAGATTCGTCATGTCGTCTGTCTGTCCGTCCGTATGCGGTAAGTCACAGCCACTTTGTTCCGAAACTAGTATTATATTATTTAATATATATATATATTTAATATTAATATATATAAGGAATACACACTTAAAACTTGGTAGGTAGATGTATTCTGTAAACCACTTTACGATATTTATACAAAAAAATGAAAGATTAAGGGGGCCTCCCTATAAATGGGACTGAAACTAAAAAAATATCATCAAACCTATACATGCGGGATGTCTATAGAAATGTGTTAAAAATAACATTGAGATTTAAAGTTAAAATATTTTTTCTCAAAGTCATTCGTTTGAAAGATAGACACTTCCAAAGTTGTAAGATGTGTGACCTCCACCCTTCCTAACTTTTAAAATTAAAGGGTTAAAAATCTTAAAAATATGCTGTAAATAACAATAAATACTTCTAACTAAAATTAGAATGAACGAGATAAAGTCAGTAGTTTTTGAGATATAGCACATTTTGAAAACCGCAAACATTTTATTACCTTTGTAATTCATACAAACACTATGAAAAACAATTTGCTTGCAAAAAATAATAGTGGTATTTTTTGCTCGATCTTATAAAATATTGGAGTGTGGTACGGAACCCTACGAGTGTAAGTTCGACTTGCAGTTGACCAGTTTATTTCTATCACTGGATATACAAGCATTTGACCAGATGCCACAGAATAGCTAGATAAACACATTATTGACCACTTAAAAGCAGAAACAATTAAAACAAAACAATTTAAATCTATAATAATAAATTATGAAATATTATATTGTAAATAACATGAGGATAATTTAAATCTGAACATGGCAACACTTGCATTCCAGAACTTTAAAAGAACAGAATTTGCTTGGCTTTGCAAATAAAAGATTCAAATTTCATTTACTTCCTGCAGTCACCTGTTCTGTTTCTAATAGTCTTAACTTAAGTTGCAGTTGTTATAATAAAAATAAAATGAATCAATTGACCGAAGCTATAGCAATGGATTGCGAAATGGTAGGAGCTGGTGACAGAGGTAGAATAAGTATGGCAGCTCGAGTTTCATTGGTCAACGAATTTGGTACTTGCGTTTACGACACATATGTCCTCCCAAATAAAAAGGTAAGTCGATTTAATAATCCTATTTCAAATAAAATAATGTGAAGATTTTCTTTTGGTCTGTATTTTTATTAATATAACTATCAGCACAAACCTCTTATATATTCGAAAGAACATATTATAAAACGCTATTCTGTAAATTCCCAGCTCCCGATATAAATTAGGTTACGAGATATTCAGTTCAAATTGAAAATTGATAGGTACAGTGCCACAAGTATAACTTGGTGGTGGTGGTTTTTGGAACTAATTCTTTTAAATTGAAACTGTGAGTTTGACGTTTGAGAGATTACCGCGACATTATTGTTGATAAATCTGCAACATTAAAATAGTTCAATAATGCCAAAAGTAATTAAAAGTGGTTTAAGAGAAACTGTTATCAAAGTACTAAGTAAAAGCACAGTGGCGCACAGGCACGCCAAGTTATACTTGCCGGACTGTACATTTTAGTTAGTTTCGTGTTGTTTTGACGTTTGACGTTTACGCAAACTTTATATATGCAGACGCCGACGGTGCACCGTGCACTACTGGCCCGAAAGAGAGCGACCTTGAAAGGAGTTTGTCCTTTTCTTTTGTATGGACCACTATACACAGGTTGTCCCAGAAAGTAGTGTCAAGCGGAAGTCCAGAGGTAGGACACCTCCAGGGGTGTCCAAATCACTCCCATGTATGTTCCGCGATTTTTGATAGTTTAGAAGTTAGGAAGTTAGGGTAGGGTTATGGTTAGGATTAGGGTTCCGTAGCCGAATGGCAAAAAACGGAACCCTTATAGATTCTTCATGTCTGGGGGGTCATGGGTAAAGACCTAGACAAACACTTCTAAAGTGGTAAAATGTGTCTTCCCCCCCCCCCCCCTCTAACTTTTAAAGTCAGGGAGTGAAAAGTTTAAAAATACATGTACAGTAGAAATACAAGAAAACAGTAAACACTTTCAACGAAAATTGGTTTGAACGAGATATAGTCAATAGTTTTTAATAGACTTCACAAAAAAGGAGGATGTTCTCAATTAGACTGTATTTTTTTATGTTTGTTACCTCAGAACTCCGTCAAATCTTCACTGATTTGAAAAATTCTGAGAATATGCCTCCCGTTTGGTCGCATTCAAATTTTATCGAGATCTGATAATAATATCCGGAGATATGGAGATAAACTCTAATATTTGAAATCGATGAATTTGTATACCTTGATGATATGATACTGACTACTGGCTAATTTGACTATCGCGGCATGTGAAGTCAGAAGTTTTCGTTTTGTACGATCATGTCATTGTGTGCAATATTATATTTATAAACATTTAAAGAACTTCGTCTTTACTCTATTACCAATTATCACTACGATTTTTCACCTCTGGTGACAGTTGGGCATAAAATTCCAATTGTCACTATTAGTGTCAACTTCATGGAGGTACGTAGTACATCGTAGTACATATACAAGGTGTGTTTTTGCATTCTCGCCATATTTGCAGGGGTAGGTATACTCCATGTTACAGAACAAGAATCAGTAAAAAAAAAATATTTAAAAAAATCATTTTAATGATAGAGCCAGCTGATAGAGCGGCGGCGGTACACGTCAGTGACCAGCACAGCCACAGCTGATCGCTCTATCAGTGTCATAACATCATCTACGTATGTGTGTACGCGCCTGCGCGTTTTTCTGATATTACTCGGGGATGATTCTGAAAATCACAAAATTGTTTTATCAAATATCCGGGTTTTAATTCGCGGGCGAACTTTAATAATATTATTAAGTGATTAAGGGTACCCATTACAATCGACTATGCGAAAATGACGAGAATGCAAAACCACACCTTGTATATCAATCTACGAACAAAAAAAATATTTTTACGAAAAAAATATGAAAAAAAATAAAAACATATTTTTGTTCGTACTGTTATACGGGTTCCGGGAAAACACTTTTTAAAAAAACACTTGTTTTCACTAAATAATAATATATTAGAAATTATCTTAATGAGATAGTAAAATAGAATAATTGATTTTATGATATGTTGCAAAGATTGGTATAGGATGTTTCGCAACGGAGGATGAGTGAAGACTGACTAAAAAAAAGGTAATGAATAATCATCTATAATCTAAGTTGCTGATATAGCTGAAAGGTGTACATTATTGGGCCTGAAACCTAGGGGTATAACAACCCCCCGCATAAGAGTAAACTTATTTAATTAATTATAAGTTTACGGAAGTTGTTATTCTATGCGGAGACGAGGTTGGGCAACAGGACTTGGATTCATTGATATATTTTCTTGCTTCGGATTAATAACAAGTTTGCGCTTGTAACATATACCGACCTTTACATTATAAATCATTAAACTTATGATTACGATAAATGCAATTACACTAAATGATAAACTTACAGTATTAGGGATAGTATTATCATAAAGAAACGTATCTTCTACAAATTGATTTGGTAAGTCATTCAAAAGTTTTAAGCTTTCTAAATTTACATTATTTATTTCTGGTACGGCTAATTTGGTGAGGCTTAGCTCGGTAAATCGTTTTAAGTTACAGCAAGAATCGTTTACTATATTAAAATTTGATATGACAAGGCTCGTAGTTAAGTTAAAGTTTTCTCTAGCGTCTAATTTAATATCTTTACAAAATGCAGTACAGTCTGGTTTCAGTAAAAGTATTCCAGTTCCTGATATAACTTTATCTACACATATGTGTTTACATTCGATAGTTAGTTTTGCATGGTTTGATTGAACAAATATCCATTTATTACCATTTAATTTATGCCAAATATCAATATTTCCATATATGAATTTAGTGGTACATTTTTCTGGTAAGACTTCCACAGCTTTAGTCATGATTTCGATTTCACAATTTGGGTTATTGATTACACTTAAAATATCTAATGAATTACACACAAAATGATTATTAATAATAGTCTTACATAACTCTAAGTTATCTATACTGAAATAAGTTTTCCTATCTTCACTAAGGCCTACATAAGATTTAGGCGTTATTATTAACGCGTAAGAGTTTGGCATGTTTGCGTCATGCGGTACTGGTATAGGTACACTTTTATAGAGATTATAGCTAATCAAATTCACCAAAGGAATTTTAACTACAAATACTAACTTATTGTCTAGATAATATGCTACTAAATCAACTAGATTCATCAATAAATGAATGTTATTTAAACTTAACTCTACTGGAAACTCCTTGTGTTTAGGTATATTCTTAAAATTAATAATAATATCTTCATACAGTTGTTTAGGAGTAATTACAGATGGATGAATAGTATTTGACTTAACGAACAATATGCTACTAACTAGATCCTCAACTTTATAAGACAGTGTTAATAAGGTAGCTTCAAGAACATTCAATATTTGATTTAAATTATTTTGGAAACTGACGGCATTTGTAATGTCTGATACATTTTTTATAATTAATGACATTTTATCCATTGCATCTGTCAACAGGAATTGATTTTTATTCAATTCTATAATAGAGGAATTAAAGGTAGAAATGGCTGAATTTGAAACGAATATGCTACGGGCGAAATTAGAACTTAAATTTCTATTAGTATTATACAGTGTTTGTATAGCATGATTGTATTTATTGGCGTCATCTTCATCTAAGGTGCCAAATATATGTTTAAATATAGTTCCGACGGCAGAAAACCAAGCTGATCTCTTCGAATTTGCAGGTATTAAATGTGATATTGAGTTATAATCTCGGATGATGTCATGAAATAATGAGTCAAGAGGTTGTATCATATTGTGACATTCAATATTGTTGATGAATTCACTTTGTTGGCAAGTATAACGCACAGTACCGAATATGCTTTTAATGTTTTCTATATGTTCAGGAATAAACGATATATCGATTGGGATAAGTATGTGAATATGGTCATTAATTAGTTTAACTGTTCCTGAAGAGTCAAAGAGGATACCAGGGCTCTTGGTAATTGGTTGGATGAATTCTTCTTGTTTATAACCCAGTGTGGAATGACAAAATATAAGCCTGAAATGAGAAGAATAAAGTTAAGTGCAATATATTTATATATTTTTTTCTAAACTAACTTATTTTATATGTACATTTTACTAATTATATTAATTTATGTTTCAGATGCTGCAGCTGGTTTGACTTCATCAAAGTGGTGTTTAACATGTCGTCGGTTCATTAAAAGAGACAGCGAGTTATTACCATGTACCTTAACTACTTTGAAGGGACCTTTCCAAACGGGGGACAGAGCTTTCCGTAACCTTAGATGGTTTTTCAGGTAAACAAGGTCACCTACTTTATATTTTATTGTTTTAGTGCGTCGGTCATAATATTCCTTCGATTTTTCTTTAGATGCATTTATATTTTGTAAAGCTATATCTCGCGATAATTTAAGACGGTGATGTAACATCTTGAGGTATTCAGGGTAAGTTGTATCAGAGCGGAGTTCGTAGATCGAATCGGGGATAAAAGGCTTGTGGCCGAAAAGAAGTTCGTAGGGTGTGAATTGCGTCGTTGTATGGATATTGGTGTTATAAGCTAGCATTGCTGTGTATACAAATTTGTGCCAGTCGTTTTGATTTTCGTTGACAAATGATTTTAGATATTCTTTAAGTGTGGAGTGGCTGCGCTCTAGAGCACCTTGAGTTTGTGGGTGGTAGGGTGAAGCCCATATCTGTTTAATTTTGAGGAATTCACACGTTCTCTTAAACAGGTCAGCTGTGAAATTTGTACCTTGATCAGTAACAATTGTTTTGGGAATGCCGAACACTGATATAAAGTGTACCAAACATTCGCATGATTCTTCTGCTGTTGCATTAGAAATTGGATAGGACACGGAATACTTAGTCAAATCGTCTTGTATTGTAAGTATAAATTTTAATTTAGGAATACCGGCTTCCGGTAAAGGCCCGACTATGTCTAAACTGATCCTTTGAAACGGATGTGTTGAAGATGTTGTGATTTGCATAGGCGCTTTGTTAATTTGGCGCAGTGCTTTGTTTGATTGACATAAAGAGCACAATTTGACATAATTTTCGATATCAGATCTCATGTTTTTCCAATAGTATTTTTCTTTGATTCTATTATACATACGCGTTGATCCTAAGTGTCCAGCAATAGGTATATCATGGTTTTCTTTTAAAATTTTAGCCACTTCAGACGGGACAGGATATATAATTGTGTTATGGTGAATATTGACTGTTACATTAGTGTTATTAAATAGATACATGAGCATGCCATAGATTTTGACAAAGGAATTCTGTTCGAATGCATTTTTAAAGTCAGATATTGCTATTTCATTTATGTTGCCGGTTAGAAGAATATCGTCTCTGGCTGACTTTAGCGTCTTGAAGATGTCAGGGTAGGAGCAGGTGTCGAAATAATAGACCTTGGTAAAGAGGAGATAGTAGGTTTTGCCTTTTATATTAACTTTCTTAAAAGAGTGCAGTTCGCGTTCGCCATCGTGAATTGTGTCATCAGCGTTGGAGATAATGTCTTGAAGGTATGGGTTTGAGTCGTCAAAGTCTATGGACACGGGGATTAATATTGTCTTAGCATTACTTTTAAATAGACTTTCATTATGTTTTTTGATAAATGTATTGTATGTTTCGTTTTTGCTCGTAAAAGATTTTAGAAATTCGGTATATTCTTTATTAGAACTGGAAGGCGTTGCATCAATTTGTCTGGTTTCGTTAGTGCGAAAGTCTGGCGAAAAAGAAGGATTAAGAGCAGGAATAGGGGCTGGTGGAGTGAGAGTGATCTCGGGAGACGGAGGATTCAGTGGGGAAAAGTCAATGTTTTGATTAAGTGGGCTAATTCCCAAGTCGCCCAAGTCGATTAAATCGTCAAGAATGTCTTCAGGAATTTCTGAGTCAAAAGTGGGTTGGTTATCGGATAATCCTGACGTTGAAGGTTGTGGGTCTACATTCTCTTGAATGATTGGATTGACTGGGTAACGTGACAATGTGTCAGCGTTGCTGTTAACCTTTCCTTTTTTGTAAATTACCTCGTAGTCATACTCTTCTAGTTTGAGTCTCCATCTGACTAATTTTGACCCCGGTTCTTTACAGTTAAATAGCCACTTAAGAGGACGGTGATCGGTAGCGATTGTAAATTTGTGGCCATATAGATACGGCCTAAACATTTTTGTACCAAAAATGATGGCCAAGCATTCCTTTTCAGTTACACTATAATTACTTTCCGCCTTATTTAAAGTTCGGGATGCGTAAGCGATAGGCCGGTCATTTCCTATAGGCCCCTGAGACAAAATCGCAGATATGGCATAGTTTGATGCATCACATGACAGAACAAACGGTTTTGTAAAATCCGGGTACGCCAAAATTGGTGCTGATATCAGGGCACTTTTGAGATTTTCAAAAGCTAATTGCTGCTCGTTGTTCCAAATGAAGGGGATATCTTTCTTTAATAGATGTGTGAGTGGTTTAGCAATTTTAGATAGGTCTGGAATAAAGCGCCGGTAGTACGACACTAATCCTAAGAAAGATTTAATGTCTTTCGGACATTTGGGAACGGGAAATTTTTCTACAGCCTTGGTTTTCTCAGGGTTTGGTCTAACACCTTGGTCGGTAATTATATGGCCAAGATACGAGACTTCCTTGCGGAGGAATTCGCATTTGTCAGGTTGTAGTTTGAGATTGAAACTTCGGAGTCTATTGAAAACGTTGGATAAGTTTTTCATGTGCGTATCAAGGTCGTATGAATAAATTACAATGTCATCAAGGTACACAAAGCATTGGATACCCTGAAGACCGGAGAGTGCAGTATTCATTAATCTTTGGAAAGTGGCTGGTGCATTTTTGAGGCCAAATGGCATACGGGTAAATTCGAAGTGTCCTTGCGGAACGGAAAAGGCAGATTTAGAGGCGTCTCCTTCACAAATTTTGATTTGATGGAAGCCAGATGCTAGATCAAGTGTACTAAAATATTTAGATTTGCCGAGTTGGTCTAATATTTCAGATATATTAGGAATGGGATACGAGTCGCCAATAGTAATATCATTTAATTTGCGATAGTCTATCACGACACGCCATTTGCGCTGACCAGATGCATCGGCCTTTTTTGGGACGATCCAGATTGGGGATGACCATGGAGGTTTTATGATTCCATCATCGAGCATTTTGTTAATTTGTGATTGAACTTCATGTTTATGAATTTCGGGAAAACGATACGATTTTGTATTTATTGGAACTGAGGAGGACGTAGTAATTTCATGTTGTAGAGCGTCAGTGTATGTCAGTTTGTCATCAGGGAGATGAAAAATATCAGAGAATGAGGAACAAAGATCATATAATGCGTTAGTTTCTTCTTCATTTAGATGGGAAATCCGTAACAGATTTAGTACTTCTTCAGTGCGGGTTAGAGTGTCAACTTGGGTATCAAAGTGTGTTGTGTGGAAAATTTCCTTGGAGTTGGTTTTGTCTAATGGAGAAATTACAAATTTGAAATTAGAATCGATTTGTACAGGAGATTCAGAGATATTCACGACAGATACATTTACTCGACCGTTTGGTTTTACTTTTACAACACAATTTGCCACAAGGAGGGAATCGTTTGGATTTTGATCAAAAATAACACCTTCACCAACATCAGGATTTAGTACGGTACATTCTATTATTGTTTCGGTCCGAGGAGGAATAAAAAAGGCTGGCTCCGTAAATTTGAGATTGAGTTTAGTTTTGTCCACGGTGAGTATTTTTTCAAGATAGTCTATTTTACAATTATATTTCGAGAGAAAATCATTTCCAATTATGCCGTCATATGGAAAATCTAAATTTGGTACAATGTGAAAGTGGTTATTCAATGAATTGAAATGTATTTGTATATGTCCAAGTGATTGCATTGGGTTGTTTGTTACGCCACTAAAACTTATGATATGTTTTATTATTTCAGGCATTAGTTCTACGCAATCAACTTTCAGAAGACTAATGGATGCGCCGCTGTCGACTAAGAGCCTTAAAGGCTTGGAAGAGACGGAAGTTTGGACTTCGACAAAAGGTAAGTATTTTTTTGTTGGGTTAGTCATTATATTATATGTTTTTAACAACTTATTTTTTATTTCAGATGCAGGACATGAGGGACACGACTTGGTAGTAAGTTTCACATGATTGGTATGTAAAATCTGAGATGGAACAGCGATAGGATTTTGTGGTTTAATCACATTATTATTATCTTTTTGTATGGTGCCGGAGATATGATTGAGATTACAAGATTTTTCAGCTTTAACGTTTTCTTTTACTTGAGATGTTGTTTTGATTTTGGATTTAAGGACAGTAGAATATAGTAACGGCTTAGACATTTTAATAGCAATTGACGGAGACGGCGGCAATTGAGTCGACTTAGCATTTAGAGATGAGTGAGGTGCATAAACTGGATTCAGTGCATTCAGAGGATTCAGTGGTTTCAGTGGATTCAGTGGATTCAGTGGCTTCAGTGGATTCAGTGGATTCAGTGGATTCAGTGGATTCAGTGGAGAACGAGACGACTTAGAACGATTCAGTGGATACTGTGAGGAAAGAGACGATTTGGAAAGATTCGGCGTAGTGTCGATTTTCCTTTCTAGTTTTCCCGCACGACACTGGTCGGGAAGGTCTGCTCGTTTAAATCATCAGGATTCTCAGCTGAGTTAATGACGTGAATAGGTTGGTTCCTCCTAGGGAATGCGTTTGGACTTTGCCGCTGTGCATCTTGGTTCTGTGAACCAAACCGCCTATTATTATTATTATATTCACGCTTGCGGCAGTTCTCAATCGTATGTCCGATGTTTTTGCAGTATCGGCAAACAGGAGGAGATTGAGAATTAGAAGGCCCAGGTAGAGCCCATTGTTGACCTTGAGGCCTTGGAAAAGAGATCTGGCCTTGGGGCCTTGGCAGAGCATATTGACCTTGGGGTCTAGAGTAAGAGGGGGCATTGTTTCTATATGATGTTTGTTGATTGCCATTGAATGAAAAATTATGTTTTTTATATGTAATACCTAGAATTTTTTCTTCCGCTGAGGCGAAGCTGATAGCTTCGTTAAGTGTTGTCGGATCTCTACACCTTACGATTGTGGACAAACGCGGATCGAGTCCCATCATAAAAACGTTTAATGCTAAATCTTGCATGGTAGCTACGCGGCCTGATAACTCGTCTTTCTTTTTAGTGGGAATGGAAATATTTATTTCAGTTAGTAAATTCGACAAGCATGACTCGACTTTGAGCGAAAATTGACTCACATTTTCGGTGTTGTTTTGTTTACAGCCCTGCAAATCGGCGAGGAGATGAGCGTAATGTTTTTTGTCACCGAATTGATTTTTTAAGAACTCTTCTAACTGTGGCCACTTTGTGAATTCTTTAATGGCGCACACTGCTTCCGCTTTTCCCGAAAGCCTGCTTAAAATATATTTGAACAATATGTCTTGTTGGGAACTCGATGCCAAATTAATAGCGTTACGGCAGTTGTTTAAAAATGGAATTAAGGTTTCTCTCGAGCCATCGAAAGTACCGATAAATCTCATAAGCACATTGAGATCCATGTCTGTCAGTGTCATTTGCGCTGCTTCTTCCTTTAATTCCTTTGCTTTATCCTTACTCGACATCTATATACTTACATCTATATATATAATTCTAAAATAGGAAAACAGATACAAAATAATAAGATAACAATAAATCAAGGTTATAACACACAAAATTAAATGCTCTTCTAAGATGCACGGAGTCTCGGGAGTATGCACTTGTTATCGATTCGAAGAAATAGAGCCGGCGGTGCGTGGGCGAAGTTCACGGTAACACAAATGCACTGATATGTTTAATATAAAAGTAATTGTAACTCACAGGATTAGCAGGAACATTTCGATGGTAAAATTAAAAAACCAGGGTGACGGTGACGAAGTAGAACCAGGTCCGAGGATCAGCATCAGACACTGGGCGCAGTTTCTTCTGGGAATAGCAGTGGGGCCAGAGCCTTCGGGCTCCGGAGACTCGACGTCCAAAGGTAGTGCCTTCACCAGGGGCACTGCAGCACAATCACGACGAGTCGAGACGTCTAGATACACCCAGATTAAAAGGCGTATAATTTGACGTCACGGAACAGCGATTTACACTTATTTATGAAGTTTACTTGAATATCACTTATTTTGAGGCGTCCGAGGATTTTTAAAAATCCCTTAAGCTGCCACCAATGTTATACGGGTTCCGGGAAAACACTTTTTAAAAAAACACTTGTTTTCACTAAATAATAATATATTAGAAATTATCTTAATGAGATAGTAAAATAGAATAATTGATTTTATGATATGTTGCAAAGATTGGTATAGGACGTTTCGCAACGGAGGATGAGTGAAGACTGACTAAAAAAAAGGTAATGAATAATCATCTATAATCTAAGTTGCTGATATAGCTGAAAGGTGTACATTATTGGGCCTGAAACCTAGGGGTATAACAGTACACATCAATGGACAACATAGATTTTTTTATACCCAACCCCAAGTCCTTTTCCCCGTGGTAAGATTGCGACACTGAAGTTATTTCGCTAACAGTAGCTATATTTTTTTCAGTCATTTGGTCTTCGAAGATACACTACGGAATTCACACACAAACTTACATTTGCTGTCACAATCTCTATGCACACTGATAAGGATGTAGCCACTTTAGGTCAGGTGTCAGCGAGAAAAAGAGTATCTATTTATTATATAAAGAAACTCCTGTTTTCACTGAGCTGACCTATTGTGGCGGAACTCAAATAAACAGTAGATAACACTTAAGCCACATTTTTAACTAGGGGACATGTCGCGGGAACAAATCGCTCGACGTCCACGTAGTTGTCTCTGCAAAAGATGTGGGACAATGTCCCGCGACATATGTCTTGTTCACACTAGCCAGTCGTGATCAGTATGCCGCCCGAGGTACAAGTGTTGTTCAGTGCAGCAGGAACACAAAGCGACACACGGTTTAGTGGGTAAATTAATAGTGCAATAACAACCAAACACTGCCAACGCCGGTAATAATCTCCGATCCGCTAAAAGTCGAATCAGTGGAATGCAAAATAAACTGACTGATAGAACGAGTGAAAAAAGACGCGGCGACGCGGGCACAGATTATATAATAGTTACTACGTAACAGATATTTCACTCCCCTACAAAAAACACAATACCAACGCTTATTTCAGACAATACAAGCAAAAATGTGTCTAAGGCGCTCGACCTAGCGTTGTTATTACTTTGTTCAGCGCGCGATGTACCGGCGCGCGCCCGATACAGTAAAGGGTTGACTCAATGAAATAAAAGAAAGTTTACGAATTATTTTTATTTAGCTCACAAAATAACGTCAAAGTTCCTAACTTAGAGTCGAATTTGAAGTCGGAAAAGTGAATTTTACGCCGTCTTGTCATTTTAGTATCGTTAGCATAAAAATATATTATGCTTGTTTTTTGTCAACCCCGCAAAATTACTATGAATAAAAAAAATATATATATACGGTCGAATTGAGAAACCTCCTCTTTTTTTGAAGTCGGTTAAAAACAATCGTTTTCCTTATGAGATTTATCCGACTGGCGGATACCAACGCCGGCGCTGGTCGAAAGTTTAGGTATAAAGCGCTGTATCTATGGGCGAGTGAGGGAGGCCTGCCTTAATCTTATATTTTTTATTTTTGTATGAAACCGTAAAGCGGTTCACAGAATACATCAAGTTTCAACTGTGTAGTCTTAATATTTGAATAAAGTGGCTATGTGGACATATGAACGGACGGACAGACAGATATGACGAACCTATGAGGGTTCCGTTTTTGCCATTCATGCCCTAAAAACATACAGACGAATTGAGAATCTCGTCCTTTTTATAAGAATGTTGAAAATAGGCGTGACGAAAGATTTTTTAGGCGTGACGAAATTGAATCGACTGTCATGCTGTGATTGGTGTGCAAAATGGCCGATTGCAGTATTTTAATGTTATATTTTATTGAAAATCTTAATAATCTCTGTTTTTTATATAAAACTAAACTAGTGTTTTAAATTGTTTTCATATGTATTTTCCCTAAAATCATTAAATTTTCGATTATTTTGATACTGTCGTCATGCCTATTTCTGAAAAATCTTGTTTCTTTTTAGTTTTATTATGGCTCCACACGATAAGTGTATTTAGCCAGTGTCAAGTATTGAAATTCTTCAAGTTTTTATGAATTTAAGTTGTAGAGATGGGTCAAAGTCACATTTCAGGTCAGTTTTCAAGTAAAATATAGTCGAAGTCATACCTTCAGTAAAGATGTGGTGTTTACTGAAGATTTTCAGTGGAATTTTGGTGAGAACGCAAATAGCATGTTTTTCAACATTGTGCTGTTTCCCTATACTCGCACACATTCACCGGCACTTAATGGTTAATAATCCACATTTATTACACATTAACTCGCGGAAGAACAAGTTTTAGAAAAAAAATACAATGAGATCACACACACTTTTCCACGTTCCCGCCAAAACCCAAAAATCTTGTTTCCAAAATCTCGCACGGGTTTTCCGTATAAGTAAAAAAAATGCCTCATAGACAATATTATTTTTCTAGGTTACCGATTACCGCACGCAAGTGAGTGGTATAACTCCAGGACACTTGTCACATGGTAAACCATTTGAAGAGGTGAAGCAATACGTCGCTCGTATGATCAAAGGCCGCATTCTGGTCGGCCATGCCGTAGACAAGGACCTGAAATGTCTAGGGCTGTGCCACCCTGAATGGAATGTTAGAGACACTTCGCACTACCCGCCTTTCCAAACGGTAAGTAAAATGTTACTGTCAGGCGTCTCGTCTGCTTGTTTACCCAATGCTGAGTCTGTGCAAAAAGAGAACCGTCGTGGCGTTACGATGAACTAACATTCAAAAGTAAGGAAGGAAGGTACATACCCACCTAGTCATTATCAGCCGGTATCAGTCCACAGCTGGACATAGGCCTCCCCCAAGCCACGCCACTGAGCCCGGTCTTCGGCTCTTTGCTTCCAGTCACTGCCCACCGCTTTGCGAATGTCGTGGCTCCACCTAGTCACAGGGCGTCCTACTCTACGTTTGCCGATTCACGGTCTCCACTCTAAAACCAGTCTGCCCCAACGGTTATCGGTCCTACGGCAGATATGACCAGCCCCCTGCCACTTCAGTTTGCTAATCCGCTGAATATATATAATAAACCTACCTAGTAGCACACGATTATGATAAGACCTAACAAGTATCAAACATTTTTAGTCGTACTAGTAATGACAGCAGTGTTGTCAATGCAACAAGAATAGGAAATTAAAACAATCGACGACCGACGCGACCTCAATTTCTACGACGATTCTATTTTTGCACAGACTCTACATGAAATTATTAAAAAGAACAAAAACCTCGGCTTTTTAAATGTTTTTTTTTAATCAACATTATAGTGCGCTATGATATTAGGATTTTTTATACCGTTAGTGTTACTTAATATATATTTGAAATGGGCTTAAATTTAACTCTTTACTTTGATACCAAACAGGGTATAGTTTGAGCAAAACATTTTTTTTTATTTGCTCTTTTTGTCTCTCTTTGTGGCTACAAAACGAGAGCCAATTTTGTACTTTTTTTAATAACATAACAAAATGCCATTTTGTTTTTTTTAAATATTTACATAGCCTTCAGCAGGGCTAGCATGGCCTTATCCCCGGGGAAAAACAAAATTATTTCCCTGTTTTTCGCCACTGACTGCTGTCAGGGAAACAGGGAAATAATTTTAGTATATTGATCTCCTGAACAACACAACAATTTAAACGAGAACGCTTGCTGAAGTTTAACCACGAGTTTTGATTTTGTTTCTTATTAAAAAGTTTAAAAAATAATTGATTAAAAGTCAGCGGGCGTTTATAATTGTCGAAAAACTTTACTTATAATTTGCCTTCTCCACCAAACAAAACACGGATAGGTGGAAAGACAAATAGTCCCCTTGCCATGCTAGCCCTGCAGAAGATCAATACCTTTCATTTAAGAACTCATTCATTGAAATCGGTCCAGCCATTTGGCTCTTAGATGGCAATAATGAAAAATACTTACATATAATATGCGCAAAACACATTTACCCTCCTTTTGGCAATCTTAAGAAACTTAAGAACTAACTCCTTGCACTATTATTTATTCTGTGACACCGTGACTATACATGCTTACGAGTCATATTCAGGAAGGAGGTGTTAAGGCAGACTAATACTCTACTCATAAAAAAAAATTTATGGCGAACATCGAAGTACGTAGTACACATACATCGATGCTGGCGAAGTAGTCGAATAACTTATCACGAGTACACAAAAAACGGACTAAAGCCGCGTTTTCACTAGGGGACATTTGTTCTGCGACTCTGTCGCTCGACACGAAATTAGCGTGTCCCGCGCGATGTCGCCCGACGTTACTTGAGACTAAAGATGGCAAATTGGCAATAATGGTTGAAACATTTTAATGGTTAACAGTTAATTGATAAAAAACATATCGATAATTTTATTGGTTAAAAATATTAGTTAATATTATTCGAGTAGGTTTGGTTTTTTTCTTTTTCACACAACAACACAAAATAAGTAATAGTACAACAACAACAACTTTATTATCTAACTAGCAGCCCGCCCCAGCTTCGCACGGGTAGAACATATATGCCTACAAAATTTGCATCAGTTTGTTGCATCGAATATAAAATATGAACATATTTAACAATAATCGTCATATTTCATACAATTCACACAAAACCTTAACAAATTATGCACCTAAACCTTCCTCGTAAACACTCTGGCTATTGGTGAAAACCGCATGATAATCCGTTCAGTAGCTATTGAGATTATTGCAGAACAGACAGACAGACGCAGTGATGGACTTTGTTTTATAATACTTACGTAGTGATATTGGACGGCCCTTTAGCGTAAAGGATAGTTACCCTGATTCTGACCCGACGGTCGTTGGTTCTAATCCTAGCTATATACCTATCAATGAAAGTTTTATGTGCATTCATGAATCATGAGTTTTCGTACAGTGGTAGTGGGATCATTAAATCTACCAATAAGTAGCTTACCACCAAGGAGCCCGGACCCGGTGGCGTAATCGGGAGAACGGTCGGCTTTGATGCCGTGGTACCGAGTTCAAACCTTACCGTGCACCAATGGATTTTTCCATCGAAAAATGTATGTGCGCTTCTCACAGTGGCCCGTCCGGTGAAGGAAAACATCGTTAAGAAACCAACAACCCCCGCATAGTGGTAGGACACTATCTAGTGTCCGCCTGGCCAGCTACCACCCTCAACTTAGAAAATCTGTCGCCAAAAACATCTAATATGTTCCGGCAGCTATCCTTGAGAGCCAGTTCCCCAGTCTAGGCCTAGCGTGTTTACCATCTTCGACCGCATCATCACTTACCAACAGGTGAGATAGTGGTCAAACGCTAGCCTATAAGATATAAAAAAAAGGTGAACATCTGCCGCCGTAACCTTACGCGTTCCCCGACGCAAAATGTAGGGGTAATATACGTTTAACGTGTGCATCTGTGTGTCTGTCTGTAGCATCTTAGCACCTAACCGGATGAACCGATTTTGTTTTTATTATTGATAGTTTTTTTTTGTTTGATGTCTTCATCGAGAGTTTTCTTAGCTTTGATTCATGAAAATTCGTTCAATCGTTATAAAACTATGAGCTTTTTTCTAGTTAATTGCGCTATGAAATCAACTTTCATAGGTCTGATCAATTCGAAAATCTTCTTCAACGATATTGTAAGAACATGGAAGCATTGACCTGATGCTGGGACATCTCATAGACTCTACAGAATACTCAAATCCTCACCAACTTACAGCTCAGATTTTAAATGTCGTGTTTAGAGTCATTGGAATGCTTTTAATGAAAAGATTATACATAGATCAGTCGGGGTGGCTTAAAATATTATATTATTATATATATAGATGAATATTATTTTATACAATAGATCATATTATTATACTAAATTGACTTCAAATTGATTGTGATCCATGGGGATCTACAGCATAGCTAAGCTGATAATAATAATAATATTTTCGTAGTAACTATGACCTAAGCTGTGGTTTCACTGCAAATATTTTATGAATTTTGCGATGTGTGTATGTGCAATTCGTGATATTTTCTAGAGTTTTCATTTGAATAAAATATTGTAAAAGACAATTTTAATCTATAATATGTGGCCAAGCTAATTAACGTAATAATTTGGATAAGGATTAATATTATATACTTGAAAATAGCCTTGGAAGTTATGTAATATTTTTTAACAAAAATTTTAAGATTAAAATGGTTACTGTGAGTCAACCTTAAGAGATAGACATATGCTGTCGCGGACTTTTTTGTGGGTCTTATTATGTTGTACAACTCTTGTATAGAAAATATTCTTCTATCTACTTTCAATTAAGCAGCGTTCGTAAGAAACGTGTTTTTTTTACCGTTTTTTGCCGACTTAGGTTGCAAATTAGGTCTCCACCAATGAACCTTTGATTTAAACGGGATAATATATAGCCTATTTTCATTCCGAAAGTCCATTCTACGTATTAGTGAAAGAGTTTTTTAAATCGGTTCAGTAGTTTTTGAGCCAAATCATTACAAACATACAAAAATACAAAAATACAAATGTTCTCTCTTTATAATATTAGTATAGATAAAACAAACCATAACCACAGAGAGTACTAGTAGCATTAACTCATTTCATACACTACAGTTAATTGTTTAAAATATCACATCACTTTGTTAAGAATAAAAATATCGGAAACATCGATTAACTCATTCCATACACTACAGTTAATTGTTTAAAATATCGCTTCGCTCTGAAAAGAATAAAAATATCTGAAACATCTATTAACTCATTCCATACACTACAGTTGATTGTTTAAAATATCGCTTCACTTTGTTAAGAATAAAAATATCGGAAACATCGACTCGGCGAATAAATTATTAGTGTTTTATTTTGAGGGCAATAGAGCATACAATCGAATGCAGTTAACTTATGGAATATTTTATATGGTTGAAAACAACATGTTCGAACTTCACTCCGGTCATCGTGTAATATATCAATGTTCGAATATGTTCCTTATCTAGTACCGTTTATAGCTTAAACTTAAGTGCATAAAAATGGGTTAGTTCGTGATTCGCAAGGCGAGGTCATTATCAGTTGAAGTTGATATAATATTTTTATTCGTTAATGTTAATTTTGGTTATTGAATATAATGGTATTTTTGAATATTGGTTTATTTTAATAGTTGATAGTTATATTCATCATCTCTACTTGAGACATTTACGTGTCGCGCAGCTTGTCGCTAGTCGATGGTCTGCGAGCATCGACACGCGCGACCTTCGCGTCCCTCGAAGTCGCTCTCTCTCGAGTCGCCGGACAGGCTTTGAATAGTGAGAACGTGTGTCGCTTTGTGTACCTGCTGCACTAAACAACACTACCTCCTCGGGCGCGATCACGACTGGCTAGTGTGAACAAGACATTGCGGGACATTGTCCCACAACTTTTGCAGAGACAACTACGTGAATGTCGGGCGATTTGTTCCCGCGACATGTCCCTAAGTGAAAATGCGGCTTAATTAAGCCGCGTTTTCACTAGGGGCATAGCTAGGGGCTCTGCTCGGCGCTCTGCGAGTGTCGACTAGCCCCCTAATAAAAATGCGGCTTTAAGAACTTCCTCTTTTTTGTGAATGCGTTTTAAAGTTTTAAAAATATTAATCACACAATATCATCAGCTATGTCCGCAGACAGCTTTTTTAATCATGTCTTGTTTACAGCCTCGAGGTAAACCATCGTTGAAGTTCTTGGCAAAACGGTATCTTGGCTGGACCATACAAACTGGCTTTCATAGCTCTGTGCAGGTAATAATATTATACTCATTGATTTATTATTAAGATATGTAGTTTAAAAATTAAAACTACTGACTTCCATGCCGCGCGAGTAATTTTCAGCAGCAAGTTTGAGACGTTTATCGTCATATCACAGGTGATACTTATCATATCTCGATTAAATTTAAATGGGACCACCTTGGAAGTTATACCCTTTGAACAAAATATGAATTTTGCAAATCGGTCTAGGCGTCTTTGAGAAATCGGTGAACATACAATAAAAAAATATATATACAGTGGAACATAGAACCTCCTCCTTTTTTCAAGTCGGTTAAAAACCGAAAAAAAATTGTATGTAGCACAGAACAGGCGATGTAGTATTTCGCCTGGTCTGTGGTAAAGTAAATTAACTTATATTGCGTAACTGTTAGTACGTGACATTATGGGGGACAGTATAATAACAACTCTGTGACTAACATAAAGATAGTCTGAGAACAACTTTTAAGCTATACTTCGGCCGTTCAGAGAATGCGTTCCTTACACCTATCAGTTAGTCATGACTAGTGATGGGCACAACATAACACTGAGTTCGTTACCGTTCCTCCAAAATGAACCGCCGCATTATTTTTAAGATTATTTTCGTTTTAAATTGGCGGAATCATTTAAAATTTATATTTTAGTTATATAAGTGGAAACCAAAAAAAGGTAATAATAATAAAATTGTTTTATTTATTCTTTGTTACAAAGTTACAATCTGTATTTCTATGCAATAAAGTACATTGAATTGAATGTGCGTACAGAATATTAATCAGACTCCGATTCGCTTGAGGAGGTGGTGTCTTCATCATCATCTTCGCCTACATGTATAATTATATTATTATCAATAACAGAATCAATCCAGATATCTCGGTCAAAATGTTCCAAAATCAGGTTATTAGTCTTCTCAACAACCTTTGCCCAGTCATCTCTTGTGACTTCCCCGCAGGCTTCTTTTAATAGGGTCATCATCTTTTTCGTGCTGAATGGCGGGGGAGTATTGTGGCGGGCGGCGTAACCTTTTATTTGAGCCCAGATTAGCTCGATCGCGTTATATTGGCAATGATACGGTGGAATTCTTAGAACGCAATGACCGTACTCCAGAGCCAGTTCATCAATTTCGTATCGCACATTTGCCGCTTTATATTCTTTAACTAATTTAAATAGCTCTGCTTTTAGCATCTGCATATTTGCGTCAATGCCTTTTGCTTGTAACCAAGCCACCATTTTTTCTTTTTTATTAGCTTGGGTAGGTGGTTTCTGTATTTGAACCGAGTGATAGGAGGCATTATCCATGAATATTACAGAAGGCTCTGGTAGGCTGGGCAAAAGCACGTTCTGGAACCACTTGTAGGTTGCGTCACCAGTACAGTGGCGTCACGCCGGGAATCGAACCCAGCGCCTACCTATGAATGTATTGCGATCGAAGCGATTGCGATATGATGAAAATGATTTGAAATACGAATAAAAAGAAACGCGTAACACAAGTTGAATTTTGGTTTAATGAACACGAAATGAAATGAATGAATTACGACAAAAGAAAACAGAATATGATTACAGCAAAGTGATTGAGAAGAACAAAATAAAGCACAGAAAGAAATGAAAGTTACGAACGTACAGTAACAGCTAATATTTTACAGCAAAAAATATGAATAATGATTACGATAAATGTACATGGAAATGCTAAGCTTAATACGAGCGCGCGCTTCAAAAGCTAGGATCGCAATAAAGGGTCTCGGCGGCGGCTGCTCCGGTGTGCGCGGTGCGGGGGCGGTGTCGTACGTGCACCGGTCGGGAACAATAAGATCGCGCTATCAGTGGCATGTTTCGCGGTTGCCCAAGCTCATAAGCGCTACCGTATTTGCTGTCCGCTACACACTCTTTAAATGTAGTGGCATTCATTTCCTCGTGGTAGTCATTTGTGGTTTTTGATTGAAATGCCAGTAACGCGTTCTCCACAAAGCCGTATTTTGCAGAACCTGCGTGGCATATTATCAGACGGGCCCCCTTACCCATTGGTACTTTCGACGTCGACGCTTGTGTATCATCCGTCCAAGAACGCCGTCCAAGAACGGGAAACCGTGTGATTGGCGTTTAGACATGTCTCGTCAACGAACACGACATTATCCCAGTTATCAATTTTTTTTGCATCTCTCAAAAAACTTATCCGTTTTAAAATTATGTCGTATCGTTCTAATAAAAAATTTCTTATGTCTGTTTTTTTATACGAAAGACCAATATCTTTTAAGATTTTGGTTAAAGCTGTTTTACCCCCGCTAAACAGTCCAGCTTCTCTTAACGATGCCAAAAGCTTCTTCCTGTTGAGATATTCATTTCTGGAATAGTAACCATATATATGATTTCTGATTGCATCGGCGTCAAAGGTGTCAATATCTGTCACGGGTTTAGTTCTACGTTTCTTGTTCGGAGTACGTAAAATATTATTTTCCGTGCCAGTAGAGCCGAACTTTTCTTGATTAATATATGTTATCGTTCGTTTGCTAACTCCAAGCGCCTGAGAGACGCGATCTTGTACTTGTTCGACAGGTACCAGGGGTCCGCAATTTTGCCGCTCCCGCTCAAAGTAATCTTGCAGCTGGATGATTAACTCACGGGCTCCACTTTTCAATGTTTGTCCACGTTTAGGCACTATTATGCACCAAAAGTAAAAAGAACGCAATACAAAACACAATCGAAGTCCGATTTAGCGCCGATGTCAGTTTGAAAAGCAGAAACAGTCCATTAAACGAAAGCCGGGTAATCAAATAAAAATAGATCGAAAACACTTGAAGAACGTGGTCTATGCGCACGAAACGACAACAGACGACTGTTTTAGCGTCACAAAATGGCGGCACATAACGCCATTTGGGGTTACCATTTTTAATCTAAGTATAAAAATGCTAGTAACCCCATTTGGGGTTACCATTTTCAACCTAAATATAATACTAAATAAAAATGCTACTTTCTTTCGCGCGTTCGTTTTGGTCGTAGTTTTATTTTTATATTTCGCTAGCAGCCCACGGCTTCGCACGGGTAGAACATATATGCCTACAAAATTTTCATCAGTTTGTTGCATCGAATATAAAATATGAACATATTTAACAACCATCGTCATATTTCATCCAATTTACACAAAACCTTAACGAATTATGCACCTAAACCTTCCTCATAAACACTCTGGCTATTGGTGAAAACCGCATGATAATCCGTTCAGTAGCTATTGAGATTATTGCGAACAGACAGACAGACGCAGTGATGAACTTTGTTTTATAATACTTACGTATTGATATTGGTCGGCCCTTTGGCGTAAAGGATAGTTACCCTGATTCTGACCCGACGGTCGTTGGTTCTAATCCTAGCTATATACCTACCAATGAAAGTTTTATGTGCATTCATGAATCATAAGTTTTCGTACAGTGGTAGTGGAATCATTAAATCTACCAAAAAGTAGCTTACCACCAAGGAGTACATCTGCCGCCGTAACCTTACGGCGTTCCCCGACGCAAAATGTAGGGGTAATATACGTTTAACGTGTGTATCTGTGTGTCTGTCTGTAGCATCTTATCACCTAACCGGATGAACCGATTTTGTTTTTATTATTGATAGTTTTTTTTTTGTTTGATAAATGTCTTCATCGAGAGTTTTCTTAGCTTTGATTCATGAAAATTCGTTCAATTGTTATAAAATTATGAGCTTTTTTCTAGTTAATTGCGCTATGAAATCAACTTTCATAGGTCTGATCAATTCGAAAATCTTCTTCTTCAACGATATTGTAAGAACATGGAAACCTCCTGGAGTCTACAGAATACTCAAATCCTCACCAACTTACAGCTCAGATTTTAAATGTCGTGTTTAGAGTCATTGGAAAAAGCTATTATACATACATCAGTCGGGGTGGTTTAAAATATTATATTATATTATTATATCAAGAATCAAGAATCAAAGCATTTATTCAGTATGTAGGCAGTATAAATATACGCACATATACACGTCAAAATCATAAATCATAAAATAAATCATAACCAATTATCAAGTAAACATAGCAAAAGCAGAATTTAACGCTTTGAATTAGAAAAAAAAAGTAATGAACCATTCAGCTGTCATCCAATCGTTTACGTCAGAATATTAAAAAAAATTAAAGTAGGTTAAAACCAACCATACATGTAACTGTGTGTTTCAGTACTTCAGACAATATTTATATAAAAAAAATAAAAAAAGTGAAATAGTGAAACACAACATAGAGAAACGCATACCGATCACAGTACATATCATGATCCAAATGGAACTGATAGTCCGTCTGTCAGCTGCATAATATTGTTTCAATAAAAATAAAAATGGCAAGCCTAGAAAGAAAATCTGCGGACAAAAGGGTAAAACTGAATGGCTGTTGAATCTACCGGTGTTTCGGAAATACTCCCATCAGAGAAGAAACACCAAGAAACTCTATGGGGCTTGTCTTGTCATTTTATCTTTTTTTTTTTATTAATTGTACATGTCAGCTTTAAAATTTTAACAATATATTAATAATTATAATACAATTTATATTTGTTCTTGGAACTTGGGGCATTCAGGCCATGCATTTTTGTCATCCAATCATATATATAGATGAATATTATTTTATACAATAGATCATATTATTATACTATATTGACTTTAAATTGATTGTGATCGGTGGGGATCTACAGCATAGCTAAGCTTATAATAATATTTTCGTAGTAACTATGACCTAATCTGTGGTTTCACTGCAAATATTTTATTAATTTTGCGATGCGTGTTTGTGAAATTCGTGATATCTTCTAGAGTTTTCATTTGAATTATATACTGTAAAGGACAATTTTAATCTATAATATGTGGCCAAGCTAATTAACGTAATTATTTGGATAAGGATTAATACTATATACTTGAAAATAGCCTTGGAAGTTATGTAATATTTTTTAACAAATTTAAGATTAAAATGGTTACGGTGAGTCAACCTTAAGAGATAGACATATGCTGTCGCGGACATTTTTGTAGGTCTTATTAAGTTGTTCAACTCTTGCATAGAAAATATTCTTCTATCTATTTTCAATTAAGCAGCGTTCGTAAGAAACGTGTTTTTTTGACCGTTTATTTGCCGACTTAGGTTGCAAATTAGGTCTCCACGAATGTACCTCTAATTTAAACGGGATAATATATAGCCTATTTTCATTCCGAAAGTCCATTCTATGTATTAGTGAAAGAATTTTTTAAATCGGTTCAGTAGTTTTTGAGCTTACTCATTACAAACATACAAAAATACAAATGTTCTCTCTTTATAATATTAGTATAGATAAAAGTTATCTTATAGTCCATTATTTTCAAATTCTTAAAAAGATAAACAAAACGTATTATTTTATAAAGTATAACTGTTTAAGAACAGATTACGATACTATTATTGCCTGTTATTGTTAGCACAGCACTACAAATATAAAGCGCTGACATAACCTTGTAATAGCGCAGTATAGATTTAGAAAAATATTGTTTACCAAGTTATTTGACACTCAATTTGGCACAAAATTATAACATTCATTGATTATTGATATAATAATGTTGTTGTAATGCTCATCAATTGTTAAAACGGTAAACAACCAGCAAAAATATTTTTATCGTAACTGCAACGCCATTACAAAGTTACGTCGTCAGTTCAATCGCGACGTGTCAGGAACGCATTCTCTGAACGGCCGAATATAATAACACGGCTGCGTTCACGTCCTCCGGGGAAGGTTTTTTGGTTGTTTTGCAACTCGCTTGAAGGTCCGGAACGATCACGGGTGTTTTTCACTCAAATTGTGACTTTGACATTTTGCGCAGACTCGAATTTCGAGGTTATGATAATTTATTTTTCTTTTTCTGAATATTTTCCGTTTGTTTTTACGATTAATGTCTTGTCACGTCTTGGTCTCGACAATGCAAATTTTCCTCCTATTCCCAAAATCTGTAAAAGAAATTACAGCTTTTCCCGCCAAATATACTGTCAAAAACGTCAGAGCGTTTTTTAACCATCGAATTTGATGGTTAAAAAGTTGCAACCGGAGTGAAACAACCGAGGTCGTAAACGACACTATTGCTATAACCGAGTGCGACGCACTGAGGTCGTGAACGGGGTTAGAGCGTTTGGTTGCACTCCGAGCGTAGGTCGTGAACGCAGCCCAGTTTGCCCGTATCGGGTGTGCAACAATAAAATGTAAAAAAAAACAGTAAAAACATCCAAATTATTAAAAGGTTTTTTTATCAGGACGCTAAAGCTGCTATGAAGCTATACAAGTTGGTGGAAGAAGATTGGGAAGAAGATAGCGAGTACGACAGCGATGACAGTTACTAAGCTTGCTTCTAATGGAACAAACAAATTACAAAAACAATCGCACGGTAATGTTATCAGTCAGTATTCTATCCTCATACATACGATCGGAACGCGAGTCATACCTACGCCTCTCGAGTTGGGTACTCACTCGGTACACCAAATATAATATAATCACTACGTCTCGAATGCGCCGCAGTAAAGAACGAGAGAATATTTGATTGAATAGGTACAAGTACTAACTTAATATTATGACAAAGAACAATTTACAGACTACTTTTTATACGTAGTATTATTATCTTTTCTATGACTTTGGCTGTTTTTGGTTGCTTGAATACTTCAATAACACACCAGTGATAACATTTTTTTAATTACTTACCCTGAAACTTCGAAAGGTAAGACTATAAAATAATTGTTATATACCTAACTACTACTTCGGAATTTGTTGTTTATTTTTTAATAGGTTTTTCGCTTTCTCTGCCGAGTAAGTAGGCGGGCAGCCCTGTCGCGTGTTTACGTACCGCGCGGCTGTAGGTAATAGGGAACATGCATGAAGCTCAATTTACTGAAAATTTTTTTTTTTCGATTCTTTGTTGTCCTGTAGTTATATGTAAAACCTTTTTTTTATTTAATGCCTTTTTATTTGCTTAAAATAATAAATTAAAAATGCAATTTAAGCGAGGGAAATTTAAGTTTGTAAAACAGATCACCATTGGTCGAATCGAAAGTTGACGACATTATGCACTACTCCACGTGATAGAAACATTGAGCGCGGGAACATAAAAATAAATGTATGGTAATGCTGCATAAATGCATAAAATGCAAAAATTATGCAAATGCATAAAAAATAATAATACTACGTATAGAACGGACACTCTGTTCCCCCCACCAATTCCGGGCTTCCTCACCCCGCCACCGATTTCGATTTGTCGAGGCGTCAGTCTGAGCAAGGACGCTACACGCGTACGGCTACAGAACAATAGGTACTATTCTTGAGGAGAAGAACATCAACTTCATACATTTATGTTAAGACCAGTAGAAACCGGAGGTTCAAATTTACGTAGGTTCTTATTATGTAGGTATATTATAAATACTTATATACCTACCTATATATTTGTATTTTAGAATTCATTTTCATAAATGATACAACGATATATACTCGTGCGTAAATAACATTTAGTTTGTAAAATATTTAAAAAAACTTTCACGGTAAAACATTTTTGTAACACAGCAATTAGGAACTTGATGTAAGAACCTACGTAGTATTTATATTCTCTTTGCTTGTTGAAGTGTTGTGATTTAATGTTTCTGTAGACGATGGTTTACGAAATAGCGACTAATATTTTTAGTGTTAAAAGCTTTTTGGGTAAGTGTACAAAAAATATTCATACGGTCAGTCGTAGTACGTATGTACGAAGTAACTATTATAAAATCTGTGATACGGTGATTACGGGTGACAAACTTAGACATCACGCACACAAATGCACGTATAGAAAAACGACATGTGTGTAGTGTCTGTGTCGGTGTCACAGTGTCGGTCGTTAAAACGCTAGTTTGTATGGAGATTTAGCGAGTGTCGGGGGTGTGGTATAGTGTGGTCTTATTGTATTTATTTCCAAATATTGTGTTTGCCGCGTATTATTGTGCAAAAATGTATATTACTAACCATTTAATATAGATTAAAATGAGTACGAGATTAGAGAAACTGTATAATTTAATAAAAACATGCCATTGGCTAAAAAATACAATAATCGCGCGGAGGCTTAGTTAAAGAAAAAAAAGCTAGTTTGCTTCAAGCGGCGTGTGTCTGACGTAAGTGCGTGACGTCACAATGCACTACCAAAGAGCCCGGGAAATGATGGCGTTTAAACTGCTCAAATTTATTTGTATATTTAAATGTTTATTAAAAATAATTAGACTAATTCCAGCAGCATTTTATTTTTTTATTATGTTATATGAATGTAATGAGTGAAATATTTTTCTTTTTAAAAACATGCATATTACCTAATTACCTATTTCAAGGACAATATTATTTACAATCCATGTCTAAAACTGTGACAGGGCCGAGTCACAATACTGGGTAGATAACATTACCGTGACAATCCTAAGTCTTGTCAGAGACCAACAAATTCTGACAAGCTGTTTTCTCAGCATAGTTAGCTGAGTTTGTTTGTTTGTTGGTTCTATTCGCGTGTCAATCAAAATATCAACTTGTATGCATGCGAATTGAACCACCAAACGTTAATAATGAATCCATTTATTTCAACTAATATTGATGTTATGAATACAATACTTAGACATATTACCACATTTAAAACATTCGTTTTTTTTTGTAAAAAATAATGTACTTTTAAAAAGTACGCTATACCTACTAGTTAGTCTATAAAATATATATTATTATTATACTAGCTTATAATGTCAAATAATATTGACTTCATAGACGTAATAAAAAGGATGGTGCACTGCAGATGTTTTGACAAATTCAATTTAATCCGTATGCTTTAACAATAAGGTTGTAATTACTTTGTAGAACAAAACGGCCCAATTGAGAGACACCAGGGTGGGAGTGTGTCCTTGTCTAACAACCTGATAATCCTATATAATGTGTTCTATACCATATCTATGGTATATATATAAGTTGTCCATACAAAAGAAAGGGACAAACTCCGTTCAAGGTCGTTCTCATGGGGGCCGGAGTACGCGATCGAGTTTAATATGTAGCAGGTCTGTGATTGACTTATATTAAATTGGCTTAAAGTTAGTAACTTGCAATTTGTGCTTGGTTGTGATATTACATGCATATATATTGCATATAACATATTCGAATTAACATATTTGTCCAATTATTAATTACCTTAGAAGAAATTTGGTTTTGCATTTTTATTTACGTATAAGAAAATATTAAGTTTGGTTTCTTTTTACTAATATTACCAATAGTTATAAGTTTTACGAAAAATTATATAAAAATGTTGTTGATACCGTCTATTCGCGGTTGCCACTAACATCATAACATGTTTGTCACCCCGGGTGACAAGCGGGAAAAATATCCCAGTTGTCTATAATTAAATAGAACATTTTATTCCTTGCTGTCCCAAGATACATATATAGATATGTAGATAACACTTTATTGTACACCGTTAAAAACAATGAACATTAAAGTACAGTTAAATATTATGTTTCTTGAAGTGTTACACACTTTATATTTTTGTAAATTATTACAACACAATCCAAAATTTCATCGTACCGACGAGACTCGATTTTATGTACGGTTATATTTTTCGGATACTGATTACTGAATTTCAATGTGTACAGTCTTTTACCAGTCAACCTGTATTAGCAATGATGTTTGTTAGGGTAAAAGACATGTAATTCCCATATATTTTTAAGGTGCTTCAGACGTGAACGCTAACAGAAATAGGATTTTGTCTAGGAAGTTAGTTACCCTGATATCATCTAGAATAATGTACATTTAAGTGAAGCAGTGTATATACATATTAAACCACTTAAATATGTTTATAATTCGTGGTTTGATTTATGCCCTCTCCTCTACCCATATTAGAAACATGTCCCACGGCCCGTTGGTACACACATTAATTAAATTATTTATTTATTCGATTAAAACGGTATAATACCAATAACATTAATCTAAATCATTTATTATTGCACAAAAGTTTAAAAAATTATATAAATATTAGAAAATGTCAATTAATATTTTGTCCTAACCCCACTGCTGCCCGTTTCAGTGGCGGCCGTTGGGAGTAAACCAGTTTTAAGTTTTAGAATAAAATAATGTGCCGTTTTAGTGCGAGGCCGCACTACGGTTTACACCGCGGCCGGTTATTATTTTTTACAACCGCATAATCGCTTCACGTACACGCATTGCGGTTAAACCGATGTTCATCCTCATGCTATAAATGATCTCCTTGTTAAATTTCAGTAAGATCGGAACGCCTGTTTACGCGTGATCTGATAAGGGGCCTTATTCAGCATGGCCATTTTAAAGTCTTACCGTGCCGTGTTACGTTATCTCCGCGTTATGGTATTCTCTATGCCAATTAAAACGCGGAAGGGTAAGGTTATGAGCGGGTTTTGAGCTGTCAAAATATCGTGACATATGAGGACGTGTAACGCGCGCGTTTTGTATAATTTACCTATGTGTGGCATACAGAATACAATTTTTCAATAACGTGACGTGGCGCGTTAAGGAACGCGTTATCTCATTGGTCATACTGAATAAGGCCCAAGGTAACAAACAGACAGAGTGACACAGTTACAAACGTTTTTATAATATAACTTAAATATAGTAAGTAAAAGTATATAGTATAGATATGAAACTTACCTTGCCAATGCTTACAATAATACAAATCCCCTTCACAGTGACTTGAAAACTGGTAAAACTTTAGATATTTCCCGTAACCTCTGTTAGCGTTTAAACAGACAGGCGCATACACGTCGGGACAAGAAGCGGGACATACGTGGTCGTCGTAAGCTCGTATCAAATCGTATAGAGTACTGAAGGAGAATTTTCGAAGTGCCGGCTTTGCTAAAACATAATAACCAACAAATATAGTAAATAGAGTCTGTTGCTGGGCCTCTAGACAAACTCAGATTTCTGTTTTCATTCACGCTAACGCAAGTTCAAAATGTGTAGAATGACATTTATGTTTCCGCAACAAAGATGTCATTGCCATGCACTTTGAAATTGCGTTAGCGTGAATGGAAACGAATTGGATTTTGTTTAGGGGGGGCTGTGCCGTCGTAGAGAAAGAGGGGTCGCGCGTGTTGATGGTTATAATTTACCGTTTTTGTTGCGTTGATTGACAACATTGCTCTGTCAATGCCAATACGACTAAAATGTTTATTCCTCGGTAGGTACCTACTCTTATCAGTATCCGGTGGTACTAGGTAGTTCCTTCTTTACCTTTGAATGTTAGTTCATCCAACTATTCATTATTCTGTGGTTCATAGTAAAGCCACAACGGTTTTCTTTTTGTACAGACTACTTACATTCAAAATTTAAACCCCCCCAGACTGATCTTTGTATTATAATTATAATCTTTTCAATGAGCCCAAACTCGACATCATTGCTGTGAGTTGGCGAGTTGAATATTCTGCAGATTCCAGGAGATGTCCCACCATCAGCCTGCCATCAGGTCAATGCTACCATGTTTTTACAATATCGTTGAAGTAAGAAGATACCGAATTTCTAACTGATCAGACCTATGAAAGTTTATTTCATAGCGTCAACTAGAAAAAAGCTCATTGGTAGTCAAAACTTCTGAACGGATTCTCATGAATCAAAGCTAAGAACACTCTCGAAGTCTCGATCAAGACACGTAACAAACTAAATCAAAATCGGTTTCTCCGTTTGGGCGCTGCGATGCCACAAACACCACACAGGTACACAAGTCAAACTTATAACACCCCTTCTTTTTGCGTCGGGGGTTAAAAATAGAGCGTTGCAATGGAGCGTAGTGTGGAGCGTAGTAGTAGTGTCAGATTTTTAGGCCTCAGTAGTAACAGAACAGAAGATATTGCGCTCTAACACTCAAATCGCCGACGTTGGTCAAAAAGCTGGCAGTAGACCCCATTTCACGAAAGAAGTCCCGCAGACGCAGCGCTGTATTCGCGCGACATAATGTTAAATATGGGGAAATCAGGGGAAATAATTTATCGTTCATTTACTTTCATTTTATTAACTACTACGACTCGAATATTTAGATGAGAAAAAAATTGTTTTGATTGAAAAAAAAGAGAAAAGTATGAGAAAAAAATTTAGTTCCACAATTGTCCGCGGGACTTCTTTCGTGAAATGGAGTCTATGGAGTGCAATTGGGGTGGACACGTCTCTCGCATGTCGGACGAGCTGTGGGCTAGGCTCGCCTCTGAGTCACCAATCTGTTGGGCTATTCTGTAAGCTATCTCGGAAGCGGAATCCGCAGTGAGATTTGAATTTCGTAGTACGAAATTCAACCGTATTACGAACGTGATACGATTGAATTTCGAAGCATAGACCTATACCTCGAGACTGAACATCTCGAACTGGCATTGTCGAACACCGCAAAGGTGCTGGCCGGCAACTTCCCGCTCACACGTAGCTCGGCACTCAAACGAACAACACGCGCGTTATGAAAAAACCGAAATGCCATCGTGTGTCCCCAGATACTGTAAAAACCAATCAGGAAAAACAAACAAAAGTGACGGTGTCACTTCTAACGGTTCTTCATAAGTAAGTTCAGATTTCAGAAGATCATCTTGCCAAGCTCCGTATTAGAGATAGTCCTAAATGTGATTGTGGACATCCCGTAGCCGATGTAAATCATATACTATTTATTATCTTGCCCTATCTATGACCGTTCCTCCTTCTTTGACACTCTCTTGTTACTGAAGATTCAATTTCCGATTAATGCTCCATACCATACATGTTATCTTCAAATAATCGCCTTATTTTTAAAGCCATATCCGACTTTATTTTATTGAATGATATTAAACTGTAAATAATATATTTTGTATTAACCTACTGTATTTATTGTAAATATTTTGTACATATCTTTATATATTGAAACATGCTTTTCTGATCATTTTTAAATTCCGAATCATATTTGCTATTATTTCTTATGTAAATAAGTTTCCCCGTTTTTAATAAATAAAAATGTAATAAACTAAGCAACTATATCAAGAAAGTGGCACAATACACAGACCGTGTTATGGCCAAGTCCACAAAAAAAATCTGATTATCGAATAAAACACGCTAAAATAAAACATTATTTTGTCAAATTGTAATGACACTTCACGACGCGGCGCCATGTTCTGTTTGCACGTGCAGCTAGGCTATTCTGTAAGCTATCTCGACAGCGGAATCCGCGGTGAGATTTGAATTTCGTACTACGAAATTCAACCGTATTACGAACGTGATACGATTGAATTTCGTAGTACGAAATTCGAATCTCACCGCGGATTTCGCTGTCGAGATAGCTTACAGAATAGCCTAGCAGTTCATAGATTGTGTAAACAGATATAACATTATAGCTAAACTAGAAGTCCCCCGCGGCTACGCCCGCGTTAAAAACTCCTTTTATTTACTTAAAACTTTTCTTTTGTAAAAACGATTCTATCATTAAAGACATCAAATAAAAATTAGCCAAATTGGTTCACCTGTTTTCATGTTATCGCGTGACTAAGACAAATCAGGATTCATATTTTTAAAACCCGAAAACCCAATAAAGCGCAATCCGAAACTATATTGATTTTCAGACTTTTTTACCCCAGTTCACTCTTTAGGGTGGCATTTTGAAAAAGTCTGAAACTCGTATTTACTTATTTATTTACAGAAGTACTTGTGTGAAATGTCGAATAAAATGACTATCCAAAATTTGAGCCCCCGCTTCATCCCTTGAAGAGTGAATTTTGAAAAATCCTTTCTCAGCGGATACCTACGTCAAAATTTCTATCTGGATGCAAAATATCAGCGCAATCCGAAACAATATTGATTTCAGACATTGTTACTCCACTTAACCCTTTTAGGAATAGAATTTCAAAAAGCCTGAAACACGTATTTACTCATTTATTTACTAAACTACTTGTGTGAAGTTTCGAATATAAGAGACAATCAATTCTTGTTTCTCCATACAAACTTTGAACCCTCGCTTCATCCTCTTCAGGGATGAATTTTGGAAAACCTTTCTCAGAGGGAACTAACGTCGTAATTAATAACTATCTGCATGCCAAATTTCAGCGCAATCCGAAACAATATTGATTTTTACACTTTATTACCCCATTTCACCCTCTTAGGGGTGGAATTACAAAAAAACCTGAAACACGTCTTTACTTATTTTTTTACCGAAGCACTTATGTGAAGTTTCGGATAGAAAAGACGATCTAATCTTGTTTCTCCATACAAACTTTCAACCCCCGTTTCATCCCCTTCGAGGGTTAATTTTGGGAAATCCTTTCAAAGAGGGATCTAACGTCGTAATAACTATCTGCATGCCAAATTTCAGCGCAATCCGAAACAATATTGATTTTCACACTTTATTACCCAATTTCACCCTCTTAGGGGTGGAATTAAAAAAAACCTGAAACACGTGTTTACTTATTTTTTTACTGAAGCACTTGTGTGGAGTTTCAGATAGAAAAGACTATCTAAACTTGTTTCTCCATACAAACTTTGAACCCCCGTTTCATCCCCTTCGAGGGTTAATTTTGGAAAATCCTTTCTCAGTGGGAACTAACGTCGTAATAAATATCTGCATGCCAAATTTCAGCGCAATCCGAAACAATATTGATTTTCACACTTTATTACCCAATTTCACCCTCTTAGGGGTGGAATTAAAAAAAACCTGAAACACGTGTTTACTTATTTTTTTACTGAAGCACTTGTGTGGAGTTTCAGATAGAAAAGACTATCTAATCTTGTTTCTCCATACAAACTTTGAACCCCCGTTTCATCCCCTTCGAGGGTTAATTTTGGAAAATCCTTTCTCAGTGGGAACTAACGTCGTAATAACTATTTGCATGCCAAATTTCAGCGCAATCCGAAACAATATTGATTTTACACTTTATTACCCCATTTCACCCTCATAGGGGTGGAATTCCAAAAAAACCTGAAACACGTCTTTACTTATTTTTTTATTGAAGCACTTATGTGAAGTTTCGGATAGAAAAGACGATCTAATCTTGTTTCTCCATACAAACTTTGAACCCCCATTTCATCCCCTTAAGGGGTGAATTTTGGAAAATCCTTTCTTAGTACACCCTTACGTACTAAGACAAATATACCCTCCAAATTTCAAGTCTCTACGACCAGCGGTTTAGGCTGTGCGTTGTCTGTCAGTGAGTCAGTGAGTCAGTGAGTCAGTGAGTCAGTGAGTCAGTGAGTCAGTGAGTCAGTGAGTCAGTCAGTATGTCAGGACAAAGATTCTTATAGTATTAGATTAAATTGCCTATTTTTAACCTTTGGGGAACAGTTTGACATGTGTGTATGTACTGTAATTTACTGTATAATAGGTTATTTTACTCTATATGAGAAATCTAAAAAAATTATAAATGTATTATTGAGATAGCTTAGGCAAAAGGCAGTCGGAAAACATAAGTTTTAGTTCATAAAACATAACATATCAAACTAAATTTTAAGATTCAATTTAAAGGTTTCAGCCTTTTTACCCGACTGCGAAAGAAGGAGGGTTATGTTTTTTGAGTGTATGTATGTATTGTTACGTGCGGGGTGGTATTAAAATGCCAATCCGATGAGATGATCGTTTATTTCCACTTGAACACTAGGTTTCACAATGTTCCACAGTAGCTGTCCAAGTCGTCTTGCATAATTATCAAAAGTCCGTTAACACACACTGAGGTCGTTGGTAATCACAATCACTGATTTCACTGTTCACAGTTCACAACACTAGTTCACTGATAACACTTAACGATCACTTGGTCGCTATCCGCGCTTAGATAGTTACACTGTCGCTTCCAGAGAATGACTGACTCAAGCCGCGGTTTCAACGTCTTATATAGGACGAGAATATTTGTACAGAACTTTCCAGTATTGACTCAAAACAATAGACAAAAGACGTTCAAAACAGAGCAATAAAAATCACAAACAAAAGGGTCGGCTTTCCTTTGAGCATCTGATGTAAACAACTTTACCATACATGCTAATTTGATCTCTAACTACTTATGAATAATGAATGAATGAATGAATTTTTTTTAATGAATGAATGAATTTATTAGGTAATCAAATCTTATGCTATTTACATTGATAACTTAAATATGTGAACATCCTATATGAATTTTTGGAGTAAAGCCCTGAAATTCCACACTAGGATACCCTGTGTCGTCGAATTTAGTCTCGTCCTGTTATTTATATATAAATAAATATGTGCTTATTGTACAAGTGTAACAGGTAACGGCAAGTATGCTCGATATAGATAGGTAATATTAAAAAGAAATTGGAGCCAGAGTAATAATAACAATGTGTACATACACTTACACGTTAGTATTACTATTAGTATTACTATGGACATTATTCTGTGCTATGTAGTAGGTAGTGTTACTGAAAATATAATTAGCTGATATTACAATAAATCAACCAAGCTAAAGAAGCACAAGTTAAAAAATAAAATATAGTCAGGCTAATAATAATATACCTACACAACTAGTTGCAACTGAGAGTAATGATAACTTAAAATTTAAGATATATTATATAATATTCCCAAGCTTTTAATTGATGATTTGATTGTATATGGGTATGTGGGTGGCATGTATTTTATGTGGCTGAGAAAAATGCATGCGGGTGTGTGTATGTGTGTGTGTGTGTGTGTGTTTGCGTGCCTGGATGCGTGTGCACATTGCACACATAACAGGGTGAGGGGTATGTGTGGTATATTATATAGGTACTTGCTTGTATCTGAATATGAATTATTTAATTTATGGGTTTGTGTGTGTGGTTATGGGAGTAAGAAGTGTGTGAGTGTGCACGAAAGTGAGCTGTATTATTGTTTAAATGCAAGTTTTAAAATGTCATATTTGTGTCGTTGTGCGTCGTTTTGCGTAATAAATGTCATTTACATTATTTACATATTAGTGATTAGGGGGCCTGATTCACCACGCATTGGCTTGAATCCAGAGATATTGCTGAAATTGGGTATCAAGAGTGTTTTGGTCTGGAGCTCTCATGTGTGACGGAGAGCTATCCACTGGTGGAGGAGCAGGCCCCTTAGTGTCATATATTGGCTTTAATTAAGTTTTCAGTCTCCAAGTAATCAGTAGAAGACAGCCAGGCAATAATTTTACGTTTGTATAAAAAGCGTGTTATATTGATTATATTGAGACTTCTGTCTAAGCGCTGGTATAAGTAAGGACCCTTGTAACTGTAAGCTCGTTGGCCTAGTAATGTCTTTCGCCGAGGAGTCTCCCATGAATGTTTTAACGTGCGTCTATTTGTAATTACTGCATTTTGAGATTTTTTATGAAACCGCATCGTTGCTGAGAGGATATACAGTTGCAGCAGCCTGACCCGTAAAAAAATCGTGTCCTTATAGAGTTGGTCAGTTGAGTACCTGAAAGGTTTGTTGTAAGCAACTTTTAAGAGAGCTCTTTGTGCTCTTTCGATTAATTTCGAATAAGGTTCAATCTTAACTACAAAACTAGGTACATTGACTAGGGTCGGTATTCCAGAAAGGTTACTTTTAGGACGGTCGGGTCGGGTGTTTATAGCCCCTAATTACTCTATTGTTTCCCACGCTATTTTTGTTCGAGAAGCTTGGCGAAACATCGCGACTCGACGACGCGATGTAACAGTATGTATGTATATTTCTTTGGCACGCCCTAGAGCCTCAACGGCTTGTCATATTTTTATGTGAGTGGTGTCAATAGATTCGTCTAAGTCGTGAGATTGACAACACTGGGTTTTTTTGTCGTCGTCGGTAACTCGGTATCGACGGTATGGCGATAGATGTTTAATCTACAATTTGTCACATCTGTTTGTCGGTTTTATCTATGGCGGCAACCGCTCCCCCCTGCCCTCGCGTGAATGATAAGGCTGAGCGCAGACTACAGACAAAACAGTCTTAAGACTGTCTCAAGACTGTCTCAAGACAGTTTTGTCTATCACCCTGCGCACACTGCGAACAAAACTTTTTTGTCTGCGAGGATGCGACACAGAACAAGATATAGAATGGACACTTTGATCACTCCACCAATACATGTATTATGTACCTACCTACAATTTGTCTTCTTCAGTTATACAGTAACTAGATATCTACTTTATCATTTTTAGGGTTCCGTTTCTCAAAAGGTAAAAAAAGGAACTGAGCGCTCATACAATTTAGAGGTCTAGCTTAATTGGAACCAACCATAAAATATGTTAATAAATAAAATAGTGCTATTGAGTGATTTATTTACGTCGCGTCGTTCGCGTGTGGCGCGTCCTTGCTCAAGTTAGTTCCTCGATAGCTCAAAATCGGTAGGGAGGTGAGTAAGCCTCGATTGTTGGGGCGAACAGAGTGTCCATTCTATACGTAGTATCTGTTCTGTGTTGCATCGTTTTTCTTTGTCGGCACCGAGAACAAATAATAATACTACGTATAGAATAGACACTCTGTCCCACCCACCAATCGAGGCTTCCTCAACTCGCCTCTGATTCTGGAGCTGCTGAGGAGCTACTTTAAGCAAGGCACCACACGCGGACGACAACAGAACAATAATACTACTCACGTGAAAATTAACGTCAACTTCATACATATATGTTGGGACCAGTACACACAAGAGGTTTAAATTTACGTAGGTATAATATAGAATTATATATAAAAACCAGCAAAATCGAGTTGAACTCGCCCACCGAGGCTTCCGTACCAACTTCTCAGACTAGTTTAAGGGACAAATTTATCTTTGTAGTTCGATCCATATAGGAAATGTATTGCAACAGCTACAATTAATCATAAGTTAAATATTATGTTTCTTTGAAGTGTTTCACACTTTATATTTTTGTAAATTGTTAAACAATTATTTGTTTAACAATTAATCATAAGTTTGTAAAAGTGAATTAATAGTTTTTAGGGTTCCGTATCTCAAAAGGTAAAAAAGGAATCCTTATAAGATCACTTTCTTATCCGTCTGTCCGTCTGTATGTCCGTGTGTCACCACCGATTTTCTCAGGAACGTGTGGACCTAGCAAGTTAAAATTTATACCAGATACTGATGTTTATGGTCCTAATTAGATATATAAAAATCAAGATCCAGAGTCAACACGATAATAAGATATAAACATATTTAGATTTTCGCCGAAATTTGTAAGTACCTAAATTTACCTTTATTTTCAACTTTTTTATTTTTCGGAATTTTTCCTTTACTTGTGCTGTAATACCTTGATTTTGACCATAGTTGACAATTCTAGGTCAACCGGAAGTACCATATAGGTTTTGGGTCGAAAACCTGTAGGGTACTTCCCGTTGACCTAGAACCATGAAATTCGACAAAGAGCAAGGTCTTACAGCACAAAAAAAGGGGAAATTTCAAAAACGAAACAAATATTAAAGTAAATGGTGTCCCATACATACATAATTAACGCCAGTTAAGATATGCCTCTGAGTTATATGAGCGCTCATACAATTTAGGGGTCTAGCTCACCAAACTTAAGTTTGGTGCCAAAAGGTAAATATGTAACTAAAATTGTGCCACTGTGTAATTTATTTTATTCATAGTTGACGCTAATTAAGATAGGCCTCTGAGTTATATGAGCGCTCATACAATTTAGATGTCTAGCTAACCAACCTTAAAAAATGTAAATAAATAAAATAGTGCTATTGAGTGATTTATTTTCGTCGCGTCGTTTGCGTGTGGCGCGTCCTTGCTCAAGTTTGTTCCTCGACAGCTCAGAATCGGTAAGGAGGTGAGGAAGCCTCGATTGTTGGAGCGAACAGAGTGTCCATTCTATACGTAGTATCTGTTCTGTGTTGCATCGGTTTTCTTTGTCGGCACCGAGAACAGATAATAATACTACGTATAGAATAGACACCCTGTACCACCCACCAATCGGGGCTTTCTCACCTCCCTATCAATTCTGAGCTGTCGAGGAGCTAACTTGAGCAAGAACGTGCAACACGCGGACGACGCTACGAGACGATTGTTTTTAAAACATAACCCTCCTTCTTCCGCAGTCCGGTGACTGCGAAAGGAGGGTTAATATATATATATATGTATATATATATATATACATACATATTATATACATATTAACCGTATATATATTATATATACATTTGTATATACATATAAATGTATGAATGTATGTATATTTCTTTGGCACGCCCTAGAGCCTGGCTTATCGTATTTTTATGTTAGTGGTGTCAACAGCAAGTATTAAAAAGATAATTCTTGTTTTCAAAAAGCTTCGTCAATTGCAGACGAGAATACTATCAGATCTGTATGTACAAAGTTTTGAATTCCCACCATATTTGCAGGGGTATGTATACTCCATGTAAAGAAATCAGTAAAAAAATATATATTAAAAAAATATGTATAATTAACTAGGTACTTGAAATCAAACCTTCTTAAATCGACTCGCTCTTGGCGAACTACACGCACTCAGTCATACCGCCGCCACAGGCGCCGCATTGCCTTTCGGCAAAAATCAAAGGGGCCGCGTCCGTCGGCGGCGACCGGTGAAACATGTTTGTGTTATTATTTTCGTTTTGTCGCTTCATTTTTAACCGACTTCAAAGGTTTCTCAATTCGACCGTATATATGTTTTTTTTTTAATGTTTGTTCGCGGATAACTTCGTCGTTTATGAACTGATTTTGATTATTCTTTTTTTGTTGGATAGGAGATATCTCAAGTGTGGTACCATGGTAATTTTATCGAGGTCTGATTAGTATCTCCAGAGATATGGAGATAAACACCTCAAAATTGGTACTGAAAATTAATAGTGCGACATCGAAGTCGGTTCTTTTTAACCGACTTCAAAAAAAGGAGGAGGTTTCTCAATTCGACCGTATATATGTTTTTTTTTATGTTTGTTCGCGGATAACTTCGTCGTTTATAGAACGATTTTCATTATTGTTTTTTTGTTGGAAAGGAAATATCCCAAGTGTGGTACCATGGTAATTTTATCGAGGTCTGATAAGTATCTCCAGAGATATGGAGATAAACACCTCGTAATTGGTACTGAAAATTAATAGCGCGGCATTGAAGTCGGTTCTTTTTTAGTTTTTTAAAAGATCTTATTTAGTTTTTAAACGATATTATAGCCTAGTGGTGAGTCGTAGTCACTTGTTATTGCCAAGACAAAGTTTGTAGAGAAGACAAAATAAACGAATAACATCGTTTAAAAAACTAAAACATTCGACTTCAAATGCCGCGCTATATTTTCAGTACAAAGTTTGAGGTGTTTATCTCCATATCTCTGGAGATACATGGAGGGAAGGATAGCTGGAGGGGATTGGATGTGGAAGTGAGGGGAAGGGGGAGGGTAGGGGAGCAAAGGGGGAGGGTAGGTAAGCGAGGGGGAGGTTGGGGGGTTTAGGTGGAAGTGAGGGGGTAGGGGGAGGGGAGAGCATGTGAGGGACGGAGGGAAAGGGGGAGTAGCGTGGCGTGGTACGGCGTGGTGTAGTTGGGATACGTATGTGTCTTATTTGTTAATGCTACCCAAAGACACTATTCCACGCGAACGAAGTCGCGGGCACAGCTAGTATTTATTATATATATATATATATACATTTTTAAGGTTTGTTAGCAGATAACCGCGTCGTTTATGAACCGATTTTGATTATTTATTTTTTTTGTTGGAAAGGAGATATATATAAAGAGGTCTGATAAGTATCTCTAGAGATATGAAGATAAACATCTAAAAATTGGGACTGAAAATTAATAGCGCGGCATTGAAGTCGGTTCTTTTTAACCGACTTCACAAAAAAGGAGGAGGTTCTCAATTCGTAAGAATCTTTTTTCTTTTTTATTTAAGTTCACCGATTACTCGAAGATGCCTGAACCGATTTGGAAAATTATTTTTTTGTTTCAAAACATACCCTTCCCAGGTGGTTCCATTTAAATTTTAACGAAATCGGCCGAACCTTTTTAATATATCAACATTTGTATTATGGCATTTACTTATCTCGACGACTTACTACTTGGCTGGCACTTTACCTACTGGCACTGATTATATAATAGTTACTACGTCTACTGGCTACTTTGACTAGCGCGACGTTTGAAGTCGTTTCTTTTAGTTTTTTTAAACGATCTTAAATTATTTAGTTTTTAAACGATCTAATCTGAAGTCGATTAAAATAAAATAAATAGTTTTTCTTTTTCCATACAAGTTGTTCGTACCCGTCAAACAGGATGCGTTTATTTCATTTGTTAAGGTGCGTACAGACTATGTAACATAATGTATTGTATAACATGGTGAGATAACATGTTTCAGATGATTTGGACACTCATAAAACATGTTCAAATAACATCGCCAGTCGTCAAAGCGCCGCTTCGCTTTTCGGCAGAATTCAAAGCGGGCCGCTTCCATCGGCGAATCACGTGTACACGGTAAGGCGCGGTTTATACAGAAGAAACGTGGCGCGGACGGATGTCAGTGTGGACGTTCGTTCCCATTCTGGGTTCTTGTGAGGGTTTCGAGGCGAGCCTCCTTACCCTGGTTGGGCTCTGGGGCAACTACCCTCGGGGTACGCGCGGGTTTTAATCAGCCCTATAGTGGTCCGATATGGTCGTTGGCCAGATCTGGGCGTGGTGGTCATGTTGGCCATCTTGGCATGGTGGTCTTGTGCTGCTGTGGTAACCGCTACTCCTCCTCTTTGCTGCTTTCATCCACCGGGACTAAGTCGCGTGGGAGTGCACGCCAGGTCGATACAGCGCCATCAGGCGGCCGGGCGTGGTGCGGTGCAATGTTCTGGAGGTGAGGGTGTGGTCCGTTGTCTGCACGGTCATATTGACAGCGCGCCAACCGGACCACGAACTCCCTCACCGTCTCAATTTTCACGTCCCGGGCGTTGGCGTCATTGCGTACGTATCGACCGGCTCATCCGCAGGCATGATATCCGCAGGGTGACGTTCTGAATGATCTGAAGACGCTTGCGCTGGGTTTCCGAGCATAGGGCATACCACGCAGGAGCAGCATACGTCATCTTCGTGCGTATATACGTTATATTGTATATGCCGACTTTGGTGTAGAGGGGCAGCTTCGATCGGAGGACCGGATGGAGGAGGGCCTTAGCGGCTTTTGCTTGGTGGACTGCGTGATCCACGTGCGGGCGCATCCTCAACGTCCGGTCGATGTAGAAGCCCAGGTACTTTGTACTCGTTTCCCACTTGACGTCTTGTTCTCGGAGCTGCAGTGGAGGTGGCAGGATGGGTTTGGGCTCTGGTCAGCAGCGTGGCCGTCTTCCTCAAGTTGACGGCCATGCGCCACTTGTCCAGCCAGACTGGAAGGATGTCCAGAACCTTCTGCATTCTGTTGGCGGCTATAGTAGCTTTGACAGAGGACGTTATATACGCACTGTCGTCGGCAAAAAGTGCTAGTGTTACTCCTCGTTCTCCTGGTGCAAGGTGTTCGTCCGCCAGAACCGGTATGTCGTCTGTGTAAACCGCGTACATGTACGGTGAGAGACAACTCCCCTGGGAGACTCCCGCTGCGATCTGCCGGTTGCCGGAAGTGGCGCCCTCGACGGACACGCAGAACTGTCGGTTTCTCAGGAACGATGAGACGATGTGGATTAGCGCCGCTGGAGTCGGTGTCCTGGATAACTTGTAGATTAGGCCTTCGTGCCACACTCTATCGAAGGCCTTCTCGATGTCCAGGAACACGGCGACGCTTCTACTATTTCGGTTCAGTTCACTGGTGAGCTGGTGGATCACCCTCGTCAGCTGGAGCGTTGTGGAGTGACGCGTGCGGAAACCAAACTGCTCCTCACGTGGGGTGAAGTGAGGGCGCAGTCTCCGCAGCAGTAATCGCTCGAACAGCTTGGCGAGGAGTGACAGCAGGGTAATAGGGCGGTAGCTGGAGGGTAGACGACGGACCTTGCCGGGTTTGGGTAGTACTATGACTTTCCCTGTCTTCCACGTTGCGGGAAAGTATCCTGTTCTTAAGATACCGTTGAAGAGTCTGTCTATACACACCAGACTTCTCCGCGGCATCTGCTTGAGTTCCGCGTTCGACACCTCATCTAGACCGGGTGCCTTTTTCGTCTGTAAATAGCGTACAGCTCGTGCCACTTCCATTGGGGAGGTGAAATCATCCCCTCCCAGCGGGGGCGCCGAAGTCTGCAGCAGTTGGACTACTTCCGCGGATACTGCGTTGTAGTGGGGCACGACAACAGGTTCAGCATTGAGAGGAACGGGATGCAGCTGAAACTGTGATTCTAAATGATCAACCAACAGTTCTCTTTCCGCTGGGGCAAATTTCCGGCTTCCTGATGAGTCCGTTAGTGGGTAGACTGGTATCTTAGCCCTTAACAAACTCCTATTCAGGGCATGGAGGTTGGTTTCGTCTTCAGTGGCTTGGGCGATACGAGAATCCCATGCGTCACCTCACCACTTCTTGACTTCATTGGCGAGCGTTGCAGTTATAGCATTTAGTCGTGTTCGTGTAAGTACCCCGACAAAGAGTTGCTTCTGCCGAAGCTCCAACCGTGATGAGCAGTGGTAGGTGCTGCTCATCCAGATCGTAGAGGACCTCCAGATGAATTGGGGCTGGCAGGTTCTTGTGGGCTACTACATCGATGACGTCCGGGTTGTGGCGTGGATTGGATGGTATGTGGGTAGGAGAGTCTAGGCCGATTACTTCGTAACCATTCCTCTCCGTATCCTCTTGGAGTTTTCTTCCGATGGTATTAATGACTCTGGACCCCCACATCAAATGTTTGGCGTTGAGGTCCGCTGCCAGCAGGGTTGGAGTGGCGTCCATAAAGATACGCCTCATATCACCAGGGTCGAAGTTGGAGTTCGGTGGCCGAAATCCGCCAAATATCTTCACATCGTGTCCTCCAAGTTGGACCACGACGGCAGTGGTTTTGGTGATTTGATTGGTTAGGTCACCAACTACGTCGTGCACTATGTCCCTCCGCACTAAGGCAGCCGTTCCACGATATGGTCGGCCCTGGGGTGAGACATCGTCATGCCGGTACACGAAGTAGTTGGCGAATTTAAATTGTTCCGTCTTCTTCAGCTTGGTCTCACCCAGGAGGATGATATGAACATCCTGCGAATGTGTGAGAATGCGTAAGTTGTCGGTCTTGGTCTTGATGCCGCCCGGGTACCAGTACAGTATGCGGAGGTCTTATCTATGCATACTGGAACCGGGATAGTGCGGACAGTCCTCGCATAGCTGCCGTCCGAAGATCGTCCGGCTGCTATGGCTGCGAGTAGGCCCACCAGGGCTCCCACCAATGCTGAGATGGGTTCCGGGAAGGTACTCTGCTGTTGACCTGCTTGGTAGCAGGGGTATTCGGCTTGAGTAAAGACGGCTGTCATTTGTGGCTGGTATGGTGGGGCCCATGGGTATGGACCTGTTGGCATGGGTCTTGTAGGAAACCTTGCTGCAGAGCGTGGGCGAGGTTGGGCAAAGGCACTCGCACCTGCTTGCATATAGTATGGTGCTCCTGGTGGTCCCTCTGGCCAGTCTCGGTGTGGGTCTAGTCACTGCCGATGCTGTGGTGGTGGTACCCGTGACAACCTGAGTTACTGGCACGAAGTGGACTCGTGACTCTGGTCTCGGTCTGGTCTCTGTTAGTGCTTGTGCTGGTCTTGGTACTTCTGTTGTATTAGTGGTGGGCTGTTGCGGTTGGTGTTGCAGGGGTGCCCCTTCTGTCGCAGTGTCCGATTCTCCTGCTGGCGTACTAGCAGGTGCTTGCCGTCTTCTTGGGGCTCTCCACCTTGAGCGAGGTCTGGTTGTTGCTGGCTCGGGTAGTGGAGGGTAGTGCGCCATGGAGGCTCTAGACGGCCCATAGGTTACTGTGGGTGCAAGTAGCCTTGGGTCTTGTGGTGGTTGCATCTTGGGCAGGAATGGTGTGAAGTTGGCCGGTCGCATTGACGGGGGTACCGAGGTGGATGCTGCCGTGGGCGCGGCGCTTTCTGGTCTACCCTCCCTTCGCGTTCTCTTCCTTCTTCTCCCTCCTATTCCTCCCCTACGGTGCACTGTGGGGGCGCCTCGTGGTATTGAGTCGTTAGCTGGAGGGCGCGGACGGATGGCGGAGGTAGATAGTCAAAGTAACGCAATATAAACCTTATAGTGCGTAATATAGAGTAATTTTTGGCTTAAAGAGAATTGCGCCCGGTTCTTTAAAACGTTAGCCGATCGTGTCAGAGGCTAAAATAAGAAGCCAATACTGCCAAAATGGTAGGTAGGAACCTGCCACATATGGTCACACTAGCCGTATCGCGCCAAGTGTCTCCGCCACTTCAGTATAATTTACGAAACTACGTGATAAAAGTTGGCGCCACGCCACAAGCCCTCGCCAAGTCTCTTCTGTATAAACCGCGCCTAATATTCGCGAAACAGTCGTCAAAGCGCCGCTTCGCCTTTTGCGGCAAAGTTCAAAGAGGCCGCGTCCATCGACGGAACACGTGTACACTACTGAATAGGCTTGGGCTAACTATATCCAACAGAGGAGTGAGTACATCGTATATAATTCCATGTAAGGATATATATCTGCTTAGTATGTCCGCTTAATATATTATCCGCTTAGTATAACTGCTTAGTATGTTCGGTATATCCATGTGAAATGTGTTTCAGACTTTGCAGATAAATAGATAAATAATACTTCAATGATTAGTATATCCCATATCCAAAATAAAAAATATCCGCATTTCATAACCGATATTATGTAACATTATAAGACCGTACCTGTTGTGTTTTTGCATTGTTTTTGTACCCGTTGTTAGTGATGATGACGTGATCCAAAATAATATGGCAAGGTTGCCTAGAAAATACCTATTCACTTACGGCTTTACTTTTTAACCGATTTCACATTTTTTTTGTGTTTCATAAAGGTATACCGGATATATGGGATATACTAGTATTAAGGTTTCGGGAAGTGGAATGATGGGTATATATTCGCTTAGGGATATAAATCCGAAGATATAGATGTGTCCGGAGTTACCCAAGCCTACTAACCGAGAACGACAAACGATAATTGTTAAATAACATTGTTATTCTAATGTGTACAGCAATGTTTTGGGTTGCAATGTTGAATAACAAGGTTACATGGTGTGGACGTGTTATATATTTACTATAATATATTTATATAACACAAGTTAAATAACATGTTACATAGTCTGTACGCACCTTTATCAAATCAGACATTTTTTAGGGTTCCGAAACCAAAGGGACCCTAGGGACTACTGAGACTTCGCTGTCCATCCGTCCGTCTGTCTATCCGCCTTTCTCAAAGCTGTATTTCCTTTACAGTAATAGGTAGATACTTGACATTTTCACTAAGTATGTATTATTATGGGGATTTAAAAACAAATACTAAAAACTAAAATAAAGTTAAAAATAAAACTGGCTAAGTCGAGTTGAACTCGCCCACCGAGGCTTCCGTACGAACCAATTCAGCTAGATCTCTAAATTGTATCAGCGCTCATATAACTCAGAGGTCTACATTAATTGGCGTAACCTATGTATGTATGTACACCTTTTAATTTTCAACTTTTTTATTTTTTGGAATTTTTCCATAATTTGTGCTGTACCTTGCTGCTTGCCAAATTTCATGATTCTAGGTCAACGGGAAGTACCCTATAGGTTTTCGACCCAAAACCTATGGGGTACTTCCGGTTTACCTAGCATTGTCAATTTTGGATATAAGCAAAGTCTTAGAGCACAAGTATAGGAAAAATTCCGAAAAATAAAAAATGTTGAAAATTAAGGTACATTTTGGTACTAACAAGTTTTCGCGAAAATCTAAATTTGCCCATATCTTTTTATTGTGTTGATTCAAGACCTTGATTTTTATACACCCAATAGGGACTATAGACTTCAGTATCAGGTATAAATTTCAAATTGCTAGGTCCACCCGTTCCTGAGAAAATCAGTGGTGACACACGGACAGACGGACAGACAGACGGACAGACAGACACACAGACAGAGAGACAGATGGACAAGAATGTGATCTTATAAGGATTCCTTTTCTACCTTTTGAGACACGGAACCCTAAAAAACAGTTAATTTACTTTTACAAACTTATGATTTGTAGTTGTTGCTATACATTTCCTATGGATCGAACTACAAAGTTAAGTTTGTCCCTTAAACTAGTCTGAGCAGTTGGTACGGAAGCCTCGGCGGGCGAGTTCAACTCGATTTAGCTGGTTTTTATATATAATATAGAACCTACGTAAATTTGAACCTCCTGTGTGTACTGGTCCCAACATATATGTATGAAGTTGACGTTAATCTTCACGTGAGTAGTATTGTTGTTCTGTTTTCGTCCGCGTGTGGTACCTTGCTTAAACTATCTCCTCAGCAGCTCCAGAATCAGAGGCGAGGTGAGGAAGCCTCGATTGGTGGGTGGGACAGAGTGTCTATTCTATACGTATTTTTATATATTATATTATTTGTTCTCGGTGCCGACAAAGAAAACCGATGCAACACAGAACAGATACTACGTATAGAATGGACACTCTGTTCGCCCCAACAATCGAGGCTTACTCACCTCCCTACCGACTTTGAGCTGTCGAGGAACTAACTTGAGCAAGGACGCGCCACACGCGAACGACGCGACGAAAATAAATCACTCAATAGCACTATTTTATTTATTTACATTTTTTAAGGTTGGTTAGCTAGACCCCTAAATTGTATGAGCGCTCATATAACTCAGAGGCATATCTTAACTGGCGTTAATTATGTATGTATGGGACACCATTTACTTTAATAATTTTTTCGTTTTTGAAATTTCCCCTTTTTTTGTGCTGTAAGACCTTGCTCTTTGTCGAATTTCATGGTTCTAGGTCAACGGGAAGTACCCTACAGGTTTTCGACCCAAAACCTATATGGTACTTCCGGTAGACCTAGAATTGTCAACTATGGTCAAAATCAAGGTATTACAGCACAAGTAAAGGAAAAATTCCGAAAAATAAAAAAGTCGAAAATTAAGGTAAATTTAGGTACTTACAAATTTCGGCGAAAATCTAAATATGTCTATATCTTATTATCGTGTTGACTCTGGATCTTGATTTTTATATATCTAATTAGGACCATAAACATCAGTATCTGGTATAAATTTTAACTTGCTAGATCCACCCGTTCCTGAGAAAATTGGTGGTGACACATGGACATACAGACGGACAGACGGATAAGAAAGTGATCTTATAAGGATTCCTTTTTTACCGTTTGAGATACGGAACCCTATAAACGATTAATTTACTTTTATAAACTTATGATTAATTGTTAAACAAATAATTGTTTAACAATTTACAAAAATATAAAGTGTGAAACACTTCAAAGAAACAATATTTAACTTATGATTAATTGTAGTTGTTGCAATACATTTCCTATATGGATCGAACTACAAAGTTAAGTTTGTCCCTTAAACTAGTCTGAGAAGTTGGTACGGAAGCCTCGGTGGGCGAGTTCAACTCGATTTTGCTGGTTTTTATATATAATTCTATATTATACCTACGTAAATTTAAACCTCTTGTGTGTACTGGTCCCAACATATATGTATGAAGTTGACGTTAATTTTCACGTGAGTAGTATTATTGTTCTGTTGTCGTCCGCGTGTGGTGCCTTGCTTAAAGTAGCTCCTCAGCAGCTCCAGAATCAGAGGCGAGTTGAGGAAGCCTCGATTGGTGGGTGGGACAGAGTGTCTATTCTATACGTAGTATTATTATTTGTTCTCGGTGCCGACAAAGAAAAACGATGCAACACAGAACAGATACTACGTATAGAATGGACACTCTGTTCGCCAACAATCGAGGTTTACTCACCTCCCTACCGATTTTGAGCTGTCGAGGAACTAACTTGAGCAAGGACGCGCCACACGCGAACGACGCGACGTAAATAAATCACTCAATAGCACTATTTTATTTATTAACATATTTTAAGGTTGGTTCCAATTAAGTTAGACCTCTAAATTGTATGAGCGCTCAGTTCCTTTTTTTACCTTTTGAGAAACGGAACCCTAGAAATGATAAAGTAGATATCTAGTTACTGTATAACTGAAGAAGACAAATTGTAGGTAGGTACACAATACATGTATTGGTGGAGTGATCAAAGTGTCCATTCTATATTTTGTTCTGTGTCGCATCCTCGCAGACAAAAAAGTTTTGTTCGCAGTGTGCGCAGGGTGATAGACAAAACTGTCTTGAGACAGACCGTTAAGACTGTTTTGTCTATAGTCTGCGCTCAGCCTAAGCGTTCGACAAAATGTACTCGGGATAGCGACTCTTTGGTTTAACTCTATGTTTCGAAGTACGAAATTCGAATCACACCGCGGATTCCGCTGTCGAGATAACTTACAGAATAGCCTAGCAGATAGTCCGACGGACAGAACATGCACTCTCTGACAGCAAACATGCGAGATTAAACCTAGTTACAACGTTGATAACGTTCTAAATACGACTGTCGGTTATATCGTGGATGATACACGAAGCGGTAGGACTAACATGCGAGTGAATGACGCCTGACTGAGTGGAGCCCACGCAACTTAAGGCAAAGAATACTTAACAGTAAGTTAGTAGTTAAGGTGGGATTTCGCAGGACGCACGCGGCAGACTTCATAACCGAGGTTCTATGATTGACTGTATGTATTTTTTTTATGTATGTTCACCGATAACTCAAAGACGCCATAACCGATTTGAAATTTTTTTTTATTACAAAATGGTATAGGTACCTTCGCAGGTCCCACTTAAATTTCATCGAGATATGTTCAGTATCTCCAGATATATGAAGACTTAGTACTGAAAATGACTAGCGCGAAGTTTGAAGTCGGTCCTTTTCGTTTTTTAACGATCTTAAATTATATGAGACCTATACCGACATACAACTGCCGCGTTCGCGTCAAATCAATTCACGACATGTCGCGCGGAAAAAGGGTACGAAGGCCATCCCAACCGTGGGAAAAAACCGCTCAAAATAGTATAATAAATAGTAAGGTCGTCGGAAATACTAAAAACTGACTTCATCACGATGCAGTATTCTTTTCTTTGCCACGATAGTCATTTTCAGTACCAAGATTGAGACAAACATATCTCCGTATTTCTGGAGATACTTATCAGATCTTGATGAAATTACAATGGAACCACCTTGAAGATGTACTCTACCAAAGGATCCCTATTACTGAGACTTCGCTGTCCGTCCGTACGTCTGTCTTTCCGCACTTTACAGGTATCATGTAACAAACATACAGAAACACACACATAGTCGAATTGAGAACTTCCTCCTTTTAAGTAGTCAGTTGAAAAGGTCGAATAGAGGTTGTAGTACTTGTAGTATCTAATACCAGGTCCAGACTAGGCGATATTTGTTGTTCAACTTCCTAGGGATGTACGATACGAGTTACAACAAATACCCATTCGATACTTTTCTATCGTTTAAATCGCGCTTGATTAGCCAATCAGGGGCTTATGATTGAATTTGACAATTGATTATTGAATGCACAAAATGGACTCAATGACGGGACGCATCTGTACAGCTTCATATCTGTAATTTCGTTTATTTCAATCCCTAGCAATTAAAGATTTTAGTTATTACTAAAAATCTTATTAGACAATCTGATAGATTTTAATTGGACGTATAATATTATTGTATCTTTGAAAAGAAGAAATTGTTAGTACTTCATACCCTATAATAAGACCTTTGTATACACAGTTATTGAACAATAAATCTTATTCTATTCTATTAAGTTCAATCATAGGCCTGCTGGTAGCTTAATTCTAAATTTTATTATCGCTCTATAATGCCAGCATGTTCTTCCAAAACAAATATTTGAGTAGCGAGACGAGTACTTTTAACCGTTACCTACTTACTCAGTATCGATACTGAAAGTAATAGAAATCGAAAGAACAGTACATCGCTAGGAAGTTGAATAACAAAAATCGCCTGGTGTGAACCTGGTATATGTAGTTACTAGCCGTGTGTGGTTTTACCCGCGTAGACATCGTTAGTGGGAATATCGGGATAAAAAGTACCCTATGTGTTATTCCAAGGTCTACGATATCTATACCAAATTTCAGCTCAATCGTTTCAGTAGTTTTAGCGCGGAAGAGTAACAAACATACACACAAACATTCGCGTTTATAATATAAGTAAGGATTAGTTTAAAAAAAAATACATACTAGAATTTGCCACAACGCTTCTATTAGACTTATCTCCTTTAGTGAGGTCAACATTTACCCCAGACTGTACGTAATGCCGTCTCGACGTATTTAGATGATAGCTGCAATGATCACTGCTTACTATAGAAAATTCTGAAAAAGTGAGGTAGGTATTCATTTTTTAAAGAGAAACTATTCAGACTTAATATATAAATATGCTGCACTGCAGATGTTTTGACAAATTCAATTTAATCCGTATGCTCTAAATATAAGCTTGTAATTGCTTTGTACAACGAAACACCGCAAACGAAAGGCACCTCGGTGGGAGTGTGTCCTTGTCTAACAACCTGCCAGTGCTATATATATATTATGTATAGTATATATATGTGTGGTCCATACAAAGGAAAGGGACAAACTCCGTTGAAGGTCGGTCACTTGCGGGCCGGTTTTGCGGTTTAATTCACATTCGAGTTTAATATATTAAGTCTGCTTTTATTTCATCGCCTCAAATTTCGTCCATTTATCGCAAGTCGCCGGTGCTTTAACTTGATTGGTGGATATGTTTGACATTTAGGTCTAGCTGTGATTGGCGGAAGCTTCGCAGCCATATTTGTTTGCTAATGTGTTATGTCAACTGCTGTCATAGTCAAATTGGGGAGCACTCGGAAGATTTTTTAAAAACTAATTAAATTAAAAATACGTGTTGAAGATCTAGAGGCTTTAATATTAATGAATTAAATCTTATAACATTATCTCTTAGCTAAGCTTAAGTCTAACATGTCTCAGAAAACTTACTCAGCATTACAAGAAATGCATCAGCTTTTGCTGAGCAAGCCGTCTCAGTCTAACACTGAGAGGTAACCATAACTGGGTGAGGGGTAACCATAACTGGGTGAGGGGTAACCATAACTGGGTGAGAGGTAACCATAACTGGGTGAGGGGTAACCATAAATAGCTAGCTACCATACATACATACAAAAAATGTCACTTGCATCGTGGTTTCATAAGCAACACCATACTTTCTTTTTAGGGTTCCGAACCCAAAGGGTACCAACGGAACTGCTTTACTGATACAGTACTTCTACTTGCCAATAGATGTCGGGAAGAGTCATATTTTAAGTTGATTATCAATAAAGTTGATTATTGAAAACACGAATAAAACAACATTTTCTGAAAATGACTCCTAGCTAGATCGATTTATCGCCCCCGAAATCCCCTGTAGGTATACTAAATTTTATTTAATCGTTGGAGCCGCTTCCGAGATTCAGATTAAGGTAAAGACGATAGCGCCATCTTAGCAACTAGATAGGTGGCGCTGCGCTATTGTAAAAACCTTTTTTTTAACTTTTCTTTAATTTTAACTTTGTTCTGTTCTTAGTATTTGTTGTTATAGCGGCAACAGAAATACATCATCTGTGAAAATTTCAACCGTATAACTATCACGGTTCATGAGATACAGCCTGGTGACAGACGGACAGACATACAGACAGACGGAACCCTATTACTGAGACTCCGCTGTCCGTCTGACAGCGGAGTCTCAGTAATAGGGTTCCGTTGGTACCCTTTGGGTTCGGAACCCTAAAAATGGGAGAATCAGCCCGGTATTTCCATCAATAGAAATCATCATCATCATCAGCCGGTGTCAGTCTACTGCTGGACGTAGGCCTCTCCCAAGATGCGCCACTGAGCCCGATCTTCGGCTCTTCTTTTCCAGTCACTGCCCACCGCCTGTCTCACATTATCAATAGAAATTTTATTCAGCCTGTTTTATCCCACTGCAGGGCAAAGGCCTCCCTTCCCTCCTTCTACACGTCGCGGTCTATTGCTTGTTGGGTCCAGGTGTTAGAATAACTATCCAGTTCATCCCGCCATCTCCGTCTGGGTCTACCACGTCGTCGTCTAACGTTCTGTGGAACCCACTCTGTAGAGAGTTTGGACCACAGATTGTCCGACATGCGGCATATATGTCCGGCCCAGTTTCATTTCAGTTTGGCTTTATGGCTTTATGACCAACGTCAACAATTTGAGTTTTGGAAAGCAGTATGTTATTTATGATGCGGTCTGAAAGTTTATACTGCGCTCCATAGCTCGCTGACAGACTCCGAGTGCGGACCTTTGATGTTCTGTCAGACCAAGTCTGGGCACCGTAGGTTAGGACGGAGAGAATGCACATATCCATGAGTTTCTTCTTCAGGGTTAAGGGCAAGTCACGTCAATAGAAATACCTAATGGAAATAGTAGGACTGGGATACACACCCGGAAACGGAAATAGCGGGATATACCCGTAAAGTCTGCTCGATTAAGTTCCTAACAACTCCGATAGATGGCGTAGTACACTATTACAACCCCTCCAACTATGCTAAATATGCTTGTCTGGAGTGGGTTCACGTCATGACGTCAATAGTGCAATGGGTGGGGATCGAACTTACTACCTCTTGATCGCCAGACCGACGCCTTAGCTAAGTAGTGGACTATTTCTTTCAAAGAGGGTATCCATAAATTCCATAAAAGTCGGCATCGTATCATCAGGGCCCATGGTGTTTCAGATAAGCGACGGTGACCACTTCCATCAGGCGGGTGGTATGCTTGTTTACAGACTAAATAATAGTTATGTAGAAAGCTACGCATTAGAAGTGAAACTTCCTTCACAGAGTGGGAATTTAGAGTACCAAGATCAGTCAATTTATTTCACAACATCACTAATTATTTGTTTATACAACTCCATCTGTTGAATTTAGAGGGAGAATGCCCGAATGATAGCGAATACGTCTTCGTAGTTATGCCGTTCTACAATAGAGGGCGTTTATAAATATAAAATATAACATGACGCTTACGTCACTTCCGTTGCATTCGGACCGTGACGCTACGTCACATCCGTCAAATTTTACCTCAAAGCACTTAAAGTAACTAAAACTCACTTAAAAAAAATCTTACCTTGTCCCGGATAGTCACACATATTACTCAAAAATAAAAAACACCAATTTTCGAAATCTTTATACTGAAAAGTTTCATTGATTTTTCTGACTGCACATACATGCGTATTTTCAGCCTTACATATATTTCTATTTTTACATATTTTTATTATATGACTGTGTGATAAATGCGAAGTTATGTTAAATTTTGTCACATTTAGTTCAGGCAATTTCATATGCACTGATTTACTGAAAGCATTTTCACAAAAAATTGTAAATAAAATATAAAATACGACTAACATTTTTATAGATTTTTAGTTTACATAATATTTTCCATGAGTATTGTTTATGTTGCAATAAAAATACTGTAAGTAATAAAATATTTCTACACTACAATCCTAATTATAATATAAAAACGGTTGTAACTCTGTCTGTTTGTTATGTCGATGGTTTGTTACCTAATCACGTCTAAACGGACGATCCGATCTGACTGAAATTTAACAAGGAGATACTTTATAGCATAAGGATGAACATAGGGTACTTTTTGTGAAAATAAAGTCATGATTTTTTATACATTATTTAAATAACTGAGATCACACAAATGCTGATTGACAGAGCTTTTTACAGTGAGACAATTCTTGGTGTACGTGAACGAAGTCACGGGTATCAGTACCCTTAGTTACGTAGTAACTATTATGGTGGCCATATACACTACGAGAAATCGTTACGATCAGACTGTACAGTTCGACAGTCTGATCGTAACGATTTCTCGTAGTGTATATGGCCACCTTTACGATCAGTCGGCACAGTTCGTCCGATTCCGATAAATCAATTGAAATTTTCGTATTGTTCCGTTCGACTGTACAGTCTCAAAAAATCGTGCGAAACTGCACAGTTTCATAACATGCATGTAGCGATTTATCGGTACCGTTCGAACTGTACAGTCTGATCGTAACGATTTCTCGTAGTGTATATGGCCACTATTATATAATCTGTGCTAAGGGCACAAATTATATAATTTGTGCCCTTAGCACAGATTATATAGTAGTTACTGTGTAACAGATACTTCACTCCCCTACATAAACACAATACCAACGTTTATTTCAGACAATACAAGCAAAAATGTGTCTAAGGCGTTCGACCTAGCGTTGTTATTACTTCGTTCGGCGCGCGCCGGTACTTCGCGCGCCTTATACAGTAAAGGGTTGACTCAAAGAAATAAAAAAAAAAATGAATTCTTTTTATTTACCTCACAAAATAACATCAAAGTTCCTAACTAAGAGTCGAATTTTAAATCGAGAAAGTGAATTTTACGCCGTTTTGTCATTTTAGTATCGTAAGCATTAAAAAAAATTAAACATATTATGCTTGTTTTTTGTCAAACCCGCAAAATGACTATGAAAAACTTAAATCGTTTCTAATATAGAATACGAATGCGCAGTTATCCCGTCATTTGAATAATAATATACGTTGCGCGCGCGTGAACAGTGACAACCGACTGGCAGATAGTACCGGCGCAGGTGACGAAACTTTAGATAGCAGTAGCTATAGGCGAGTGATGGAGGCCTGCCCTTAGTACGAGTTTTCATACCAAACTCGATATCGTATATCAAATATATTTTGTATGAAAAACAGCACAGCGCCTCTAGTGGTTAATACACTTCACTAAATTTACACCAATCAGGGAGCCAGAATAAGTCGAAAACTATGTGAGATCTGTCAAAAGAGATGAAAACTCATACTAGGGGTACAGCCAGTATTTCTATATTTATTTCTTAAATCAAAATTACAAGTTCTCGTGGATTTAACATTTACTAAGGGCCAGTTTCACCGGTTCCTGATAGCGCTAACATGGAGAAATATGACAGATTTTTGACAGCTTTTATATGGCGGCATGTGTCAGATAACTATCTGACGCATAATCAGGAACCGGTGAAACTGGCCTAACAGTTATAAAAATACGTAGAATTAATTCAAATTAAAAAGTATTTATTCACACATGTATGTCATTATACTCAATAATTCGAAAACTTATTCGGATTCTGAAACTGCCTTTACTTCAACTTGGATCTTTGCTATAGGCATGACGACAGTAGGATCAAAAAATCGAAGATTTAATGATTTTACGGGAAAATACAATTTAAAACACTAGTTTAGTTTTATATAAAAAATTGAGATTATTAAGATTTTCAATAAAATAATAAAATCAATCAATAAAAAAATTAAAATACTGCAATCGGCCATTTTGATTGAAACATCAATCACAGCGCATAACGTCACGCCTATGTCTTTTTATGAGGTTTTCTTGAAAATGTTATTAAATTTTGGAAAACCCATGTGTATTCATTGTCACAGATTATGTAATCGTTACTACGTTAAGTATGTCATCAAAATATGCGTGACGTCACAGCCGACGCCATGACACGTGTGAGCTGTTTTCGCGCACTATTGAAAACATATTAGAAAAATTGCTCTAAACTTCGTTAAACTTAAGTTAATTACCGAAATATAGGTTTTTTCGTGAATAGTAAATGTGTTCCCACATTACGGAAGAGGATTTCAAAATCTTTCGTCACGCCTATTCACAATGCTCCGATCGGTTACTTTTGATATTTCAATGCGAAAAAATCTGTGAAAAAATTTCAGTTAGACTGAAAAGGTTTCCGCGACAATTTTTTACAAAAAGCTCAAGGAGTTATCAATATATATATATATATATATTTTTTTTAAGATTTCCAAAAGTAATTTGTACAGTACACATGCAATTTCTAGTATTATGCAATTAACATAATTAAATTATATTAAACAGTAGGTGTAGTCGGTTACGATACGGTACAATATTGCTAGCATTCCGTGGGCCCCAAACTAGGCTAGGCCTGTATCTTGGGCGCTGTAACGTAACAGAATGTAACGTAACGGAGCGCCTGGAGGCAGCCTACCTCTCATTACGGGTAATGAGGGAACCTAGACAAGGTAAACTACAGAAGACGGGTTATAACAGTTATATTCATATAATTCTACAAAACTCTACGATACTTAACTTAAATAAAACTAAGCGTTTTTCACTGCACTTTGGGTCCATTGCATTGTATCCTTTCCTGGTATGAAGCAACAAAGTCCTTGGTCAATAAACTTGGAGTAAGTCATGTTGAGCATGGATATCCTGGTCACAATGGAAGTCAGGATATCACAGTGTCGTGATAACTGGTGGTATCTGCGTTCTGACTCCCGTCTTGGCAGCTGAGCTTTGACGTTCTTCAGAGCATGTGCATGCCTCCGCTCTATCATCAGAAACCCTCGGTTCAGCATCTTCATGCATATCTCATTGAAGGCTCTGGATACAATTCTGTTTTAGCGATTTCATCGTAAGAGAGATACGATAGAATATTTTCTACCATAACCACTGGAAGACTCATCAATTCCATTTTCTCTTGCTGCTTACAGAATCTTGTTTTCTACTTTTTTTTAAATCATTCTTCCCCATATTTTTCCGTCATTGTTTTTCGTTTTTAACCGACTTCAAAAAAAGGAGGAGGTTTCTCAATTCGACCGTATTTTTTTTATTTTTATTTTTTTATGTTTGTTCGCGGATAACTTCGTCGTTTATGAACCGATTTTGATTATTCTTTTTTTGTTCGAAAGGAGATATCTCAAGTGTGGTACCATGGTAATTTTATCGAGGTCTGACAAGTATCTCTAGAGATATTGAGATAAACATCTCAAAATTGGTACTGAAAATGAATAGCGCGGCATTGAAGTCGGTTCATTTTTAGTTTTTAAACGATATTATTCAATTTTGAAAACGTTCCGTCATGAAGAAACATAAATTCTTTTAATACAAAAGAGTATATGTATGATATTAACAAATAGGTGGTTTACGAAATGCCACACCTATTCTAGACGGATGTAATCCAACCAAGGTGACCTTGGTGGGAACTAAGTTTTCAATCCGCGGATTGTGTTTTGGCTACACGGATCTAATCCACGCGCCATCACGCTAGCGAATCAGTCGCGAGTCGTCTTCTGGCATGAAATGACGTACTCGTATCGTGTACGGACCGTATTCGTACTGTAGAAATGGCTCCTAATTTTTCCAAATTTCAAAAAGTGGCCTTGCTTTACGAAAAACAAAAAAAATATAAATTGGATGAAGCATACGTGCGCAGCCGCTGCCTGTCACAGCGCGACTGTCTTAGAGCCCTCGCACATTACGGCCACCAGTCGCCGCCACTAAACGCGACCACCAGTAGTTCGGCTAGACCACTACACGCCGCCACCAGTGGCAGCCACTAGTGGCCGCATCAAGCCACCAGTGGCTGCCACTTGCGTCAGACACTAGCTGCAAGTATCTCGACAGAGGTAGACGTGTGTTGCCCAAGAATGGACGCACTCTTGATTTCGCTATTGTTGCTTATTATTCTAAAACGTAGAAAACGGCGCCGAATTCAGAACCATCGACGACCAATTCATCGGCGTCACTGGGTACATCCAATTCTGACATCACGCAATAAAAATGGACAGCACAAATTGCTGTTCGAAGAGTTAAAATGTTATCCAGATAAGTTCTTCAAGTATTTTAGAATGAGCGTGAACTCATTCAATGAATTACTTAGCGTTTTGCACGATGACCTCAAACATCAAGATACACGGCTGAGAAAAAGCATCTCTCCAACAGAAAGGCTGGCTATAACTTTAAGGTAAGTATCATTCATTCGTATCATTTTGCTTCTATTAGTTTGCGACTCACGTGGATTCTAGAACGTAAAACAAACAATTAAAAAAGCCAAATTGAAATAGAAATTATTTATTAATGAGAATTGAAAAATCGCAAACTAAATCAAGTTACATATCGCAGATATACAGTTTTTATAACAAATACACATTTACTTTTACATAGTCAGTTGTCAAAAAGATGTTCATTTATATCATCTGACAAAACAGAATTCATAGTATTATCAGATGCAGATGGCGAGCTAACGGAAAAGTCATGCTCAAAATTTGATTGATATCCCACAGAAGGTGGACGCGAAGCCGATTGATATCCCAAAGCAGATGGACGCGGAGTCGGTTGATAACCCGAAGTAGATGGTTGCATAGTATGGTATGAGCGTGGTTCCTGAAATGATGATGTGAAATATCCATGTTGTTGATTCTGTGATGTTCGCATATACTGTTTATATTTTTTTAGTACCATCAATACATCGGTTTGAGCATCCAATTTAAATTCATTGGGTATTTGTTTAAAGTGCGGGACCAAGGACAAAGCAAAGTTATGGTCAGCGTCTTCTTCATGCTTGTTAGAATGACGAGATTGTAATTGTTCTGAAATACTAACAAGTATATCAGTTTCTGCTTGAATGTCTTCATTATTTGTCTTGTTCTTTTTTGGCCTTTTTCTCTCAGTCGCATCGTGTACCTCGTTCGGTAATGGGCTGGGATCACGTCGTGTGTGAGCCAAGTTTTTTAAAAAAGATAGTTGTTGATAATATATATACGGCTTGCGACTCGATGATGCAGATCCACTTTTAACGCTCATTTGTTTAGAGTGTTCTCTTTTGAAACAGTCACGAAGGCTTTTCCATTTTTGCTGCAACTGGGATGCTGAAACATAAAAATAACATAATCAAAGGTTTCTAATCTGTTCTTTTTGTTGCAGGTACCTTGCTACTGGTTGTTCATTTGGTGATTTTGAATTAGTATATCGATGTGGTGCGTCAACTGCGAGATTGATTGTAAAAGAAACATGTAAATTGATCTATGCATCACTTCAAGATATCTGCGTACCACAACCAACTGAAGAGATGTGGAGTAAAATAGCTAAGGGGTTTGAAGAATATGCTAACTTTCCAAATTGCTGTGGTGCAATTGATGGAAAACATATAAGGATTATTAAGCCTCAAGATAGCGGATCCTTATATTATAATTATAAACACTATTTTTCCATCGTACTTCTAGCTATCTGTGACGTGAATTATAAGTTCACATTTATTGATGTCGGCTCTTATGGGAAAGCTTCAGATTCGACTATCTATAAAGAATCGAAATTATTCAAAAAATTGGAAGACCAATCCCTGAATTTACCTGCACCAAAAGCAATTTCTAGTAGTTCTGGTCCTGTAAACTACTGTTTTGTTGGTGATGAAGCTTTTGGTCTTGCAGAACACATGTTGAGACCTTATTCAGGAAAACACTTGAATATTGAAAAAAGAATTTTCAACTATAGGCTTTCTCGAGCCAGGCGTCATATCGAGTGTGCCTTTGGGATATTAGTGAATAAGTGGAGAATACTACATCGACCATTGAATGTGTCAATAGATTTCGCCGAAGACATCGTGAAGGCCTGTTGTATACTACACAACTTTGTTCGTCAGAGAGATGGATTTAATTTCCATCATACATTGACTGTACCAGGACTTCACGATATCGATAACGCCCACGTGCAATCTCGTCGTTCATTAAACACCAGAGATATATTGAAAGATTATTTTATTAGCAACGAGGGAGCTGTACCTTGGCAAAATAATAAAATATAATAAATATATAAGTAATAATAATGTAAAATAAAATTGTCCAAAAACTTACCTGCTTTGTTTTTTTCCGCTACATTTTTTTCACTAAAATTTGGAATAAATTTTAGGCACAATTGCTCCCAAGCTTCAGTTTTCTTACCCCTGTCGCTATACAAATCTGACTTTAAATCCCAAATAGCGGGTCGCTCTTCGACATCGGAAATAAAAGCGTCTACATCAAAATGAGGAATCGGATCCGTGGACATCATGCACGTGCATTCAGTACGCAGCTTACAACAAGACTAGACCCGGGAGACGGGATTGGGGAGCGGCGCGCAGGGGTGGGAAGAAGCCGGCAACTGTGGCCGTGTATGCGCACGAGTCGAACGACAAAACGCAGCCACAAGTAGCGAGCGCGCTCGACTCTCGCAGCTTGTGGCTCGGACGCGGCCACTCAAGCGCTCAGTGTGCGCCGATTCTATATAAAATGTATGAAGAAACGCGTCCGCAGGTTGTGGCGGCCACTAGTGGCTGAAGCGTGGCCGCCACTAAGTGGCCAGTGTGCGGGGGCTCTTAGTAGGATGGATGTAATCCCCCGGTTACACAGATTTAATCCACGCGCTCCAACCGCGGATGGGAACTCGCGCTCGTACACCAAGGACGTTGAAGGTCAAATCTAAATTTGGATTACATCTGGAGTCTAGATGGATTGAAACAAGCAAGGTCACCTTGGTTGGATCGCTGGATTACATCCGTCTAGAATAGGTTTAAGTATCTAACTATGTACTTTTTATGAAATAAATGAGTTTGAATTAAATGAAGTTTGTCCTTTAACCTAGTTTCACAAATGTGTACAGAACCCTCGGTGCGCGAGTCAAACTCGCACTTAGCCTGGTACTTTAATTTTAAACCATAACTTAATTTATCTTCTCTTACTATATATTATCTTATCAAAAATCCCCATTTTCACCAACGGGGTAACATCTACACCCTCCGGCACATCCTGATAGGGGTGATGTATTAAATGCAGCAAAATCTTTCTATTACAACTATGGGAGCCCCAACTACACAATTTACAATTAAACTTGTTCTTACTCTTAGTTTTATTCTTCTTTTCTTTCTGATATACTTCTGTACCACTATGTTTGTCTTTCATATGGATGTCTAAAAGGCGTTTTGATAGAGTGATTCCGCATACTTCGCATTGTCTGTGCGCTTTCACATGTTGGTCGAAACACGGTTTGCTCGGGAAACTTAACTCGCAAAGTTCGCAGTAGAATGGGTATTCTTCTTTCAATTCGTGTTTGCAGCCTTTTTCCTAAAAAAAATAATACGGGAAATTAATAATCATACTATCTTACTAATATTATAGAGGCGAAACTTTGTGAGTTTGTAAGTGTTTGTTACTTCTTTGCGCTTAAACTACTGTACCTGTGCCACAAGTATAACTTGGCGGTGGTGGTTTTTGGAACTAATTCCGCTCTCTTGTGAGTTTGACGTTTGAGAGATTACCGCGACATTATTGTTGATAAATCTGCTACATTAAAACAGTTCAATAATGCCAAAAGTAATAAAAAGTGGTTTAAGAGAAACTGTTATCAAAGTAAAAAGTAAAAGCACAGTGGCGCACAGCCGCGCCAAGTTATACTTGCCGGACTGTACGAGTTTTTATCGTAAACGCTTTTGACAGATCTCACATAGTTTTCGACTTATTCTGGCTCCCTGATTGGTCTAAATTTAGTGAAGTACACTTCACTAGAGGAGAGGTAACCGCTAGAGGTATGAAAACTCGTACTAGGGGTCCAGAACCGATTGAGCTGAAATTTGCTATGTAGATCAGGGTTCGAGGATATATATCAAATATTATTTTATAATATATTACATACGAACATACATACAATCACTCCTTTTTCCCGTTGCGGTAGGCAGAGACTACTTCTTTCCACATGCTACGATCCTGACATACCTCCTTCGCTTCTTCCACTTTCATGAGCGCCTTCATACATAATATATATTGCAATACAAAAATGGTAATAATATCGTTTAAAAACTAAAAAAGAACCGACTTCAATGCCGCGTTATTAGTTTTCAGTACCAATTTTGAGATGTTTATCTCCATATCTCTGGAGATACTAATCATACCTCGATCAAATTAACATGGTACCACACGAACGACGAAGTTATCCGCGAACAAACAAAAAAATAAAAAAATATACGGTCGAATTGAGAAACCTCCTTCTTTTTTTGAAGTCGGTTAAAAAATAAATATTACTTAGTAATAGCATTTAGCGTTAGATACTACTGTATCTACTATTTCTACTGCCTATTGTATGTTTTGGTTTAATTTGTCTGATTTTAAGTACATACAAATAAACAAAACATTAAAAACATTGTAGTTTTTTTTTTATAATTATAGTATGTTTATGTAACTCATATGCAAATAGTATTCATAAATAATACAATAAAATAATAATATGGCTTTCATACAAAATGGATATATATCAAACTTGATATATATCATAAATATCCAATATTTTGATCTTTATAATAAATATCGGATATTTTCGAACCTGATGTAGATAGCCTAGACCCTAGAATAACACATGGGGTACATTTTATCTCGATGTCCCACTATAATCCATTACATATAGCTTGATCTCTGTGACAGCTGTCAGAAAAATCACGCCTATGAAGTACTAAATTTCTTAATAGTACAGTCCACCTGTCAATGTCATACTTTATGGGCATGCCGATTAGTGATGGGCGACGAATGATCGCGACCACAGAGTTTTAGATAGAGTTTTATTTAAAATATCGATAGTTTATACTAACGATATTTTAAATAAAACTTAATTTATAAATTTTTATATATGTACAGTAGAACTCCAATTATCCGAATTAATGGGGACCGGGACCCATTCGGATAATCAAATATTCGGATAATCGGATATTTTTAAAATAAATTGCCATTGGAGAGAATAAAAGCTACGTTTTGATATTGCACTATTTTTTTATTGAATTAAATGAAAGAAACATGAAATTTTCACATTACAGTTAAGACAAGTCAAGTCAAGACTTGACGCGCAAACACTGGCTTCGCGGGGGGAAGAATAATAGCGCACTTAGACTTTTTTTGGACAATTTTTTGTCATTCGGATAATCGGCGATTCGGATAGTCGGAGTTCGGATAATTGGAGTTCTACTGTAATTAAATTAAACCAAATTGTATGTTACATTAGCATCGATAATAGTGAAAATCGTCGATAAATACTATCGTAACATTATTATAATTTATCTAATTAATATTATTTACATGTTTACATACTATATCTTAAATAGTAGTAGTTGTAGGTGAGAAATTTGATTTTATTTACTTACGTAAAATCGAATTTCTCACCTATAACTACTCATTCGATTTCATTACAACATTGTTTGATAATCGATTTTTTCCACCACTACCCCAACTCTAAAAATGTCAATCTTCTATGTAAATGTCACTGTCACAGAGATCAAGCTATATTTTATGCAGTATAATATTATAAAGGCGAAAATTTGTATGGGTGTTAATATGTTTGTTAATGTTTCACGCTAAAACTACTGAACTGATTGAATTGAAATTTGATAACTACAGAACCGATTGAGCTAAAATTTGGTATGTAGATAGCCTTAGACCCTGGAATAACATATGGGGTACTTTTTATCTCGATATACCACGGGAACGAAGTCTACGCGGGTAAAATCGCGGGGCACAACTAGTTAATTAACCACAGGTGGTATTTTACAGGTGGTTATATCGATGTTCCGTCTGACTTGCTTTTTCGCACTTGGCAGGTTTATTTAAGACTATAAATTATAAATTCATACCTTCAAATGCGCTTTAAATTGATTTCTATTTTTGGACATAAACCCGCACTCCCGACATTGAGTATGTTGACTTTCGTGTTTTTTTACGTATTTCTTTGACACACTGCTGTATGGGCAGTGCTTACATTGATACGGTTTTATACCTGAAATATAATTCTTATTTAATAACGGACTTCACATAATAGGCTAGTTTCCAAAAAAAATTTTTTTAGTCCGTCATTTACATTATCAAAAATATTGGATACGTATTTTTCAACCGACTTCCAAAAAAAAGAGGTTCTCAATTCGTCTGTATTTTTTGTGTGTATGTTACGCGATTACTCCGTCAATTGTGAACCGATTCGAATGTTTCTTTTTATAATCAGTACGTTTCGTACGTTTTCGAAATGGTCCGGTTGTAATTTTATCGAGATCTGATGTCTCAGTATCTCCAGAGATATAAAGATAAACGTCTCAAACGTGCTACTGAAACTGACTCGCGGGGCATGGAAGTCGGTTGTTTTAGTTTTTAAACTATCTTAATTATTATTTTTTCAATTAAACAAAAAATGACGGAGATATATAGAGCGTATAAATTCCGCGTGACGTCACAAACCGCTCAAAAGTGTATTACTTTCTAGCGGTTAGTGACGTCACGAGCCCCCGCTCCCGAACTTAGACGCTTTTTATCTTTGTCAATTTCTATTGATTTGTAAAATAAAAAATACGTGTCCAATATTTTATGATAATCTAACTGACGGACTGATTAAAACTACTATTTTTCGACCCAGGCAACATTCCTATTAAGATAGTCACATGAACATCTTCAAGAGACAATATTTGATTTACGTAGTGCAAACATCTCTCTTCGGATTTGAAAACTGTAATGATTTCTTCCGAATGATTAACTTTCGAAATAAGTTATCATAGATGGCGCCACCAATGCATAACTGGGTTAAAAAATGCAATCCACTAATTTTGTTGTATCGATGGATCGGACCGTGGCTTAATTGGCAGGGCACCTTAGGACATGTTATCCAGGGGGTGCGAGTTCAAGTCCCATCAGTACGATGAAATTTTGGATTGTGTTTAACTATTTACAAAAATATAAAGTTTGTAAAACTTCAAGACACATAATTAATATAATTTAAAAACTAAAACAACCGACTTCCATGCCCCGCGAGTCAATTTCAGTGGCAAGTTTGAGATGTTTATCATCATATCTCTGGAGATACTTATCAAATCTCGATGAAATTACAATGGGACCACCTCAAGAGTATACTCTTTGAATAGAAAAATTAGAGGTTCTCAATTTGTATCTTGTTTTTTAGGGTTCCGTAGCCGAATGGCAAAAAACGGAACCCTTATAGATTCGTCATGTCTGTCTGTCTGTCCGTCCGTATGTCACAGCCAATTTATTCCGAAACTATTAGGACTACAGAATTGAAACTTGGTAGGTAGATGTATTCTGTGAACCGCTTTCCGATTTTTATACAAAAATAAAAAATATAAAAGTTTAAGGGGGGGCATCCCATACATGGAACTGAAACAAAAAAAAATGTTCTTCAAACCTATACGTGTGGGGTGTCTAGGTCTTCAAAAATGACATTTGAGGTTCCTAAAATCATTTTTTCTCAAAGTCAATCATTTGAATTTGAAAGATAGGCGCGTCTAAAGTGGTAAAATGTCTCCCCCCCCCCCCCCCCCCCTCTAACTTTTAAAGTATGGGAGTGAAAAATCTAAAAAAAATATATGCTGCAGATCTCAATAAAAACTAACAACGAAAAATGGTTTGAACGAGATACAGTTAGCAGTTTTAGAGATATGGCGACCGCAAAGATAACTTTGTTTTTTATACAAACACTATGAAAAACAAAGTTAATTTTGTAGTTGCAAAAAATCATAGTTATGGAATACTTAACTGTGTTACGGAACCCTAAGAGTGCGAGTCCGACTTGCACTTGGCCAGTTTTTTTTTTATGTATGTTACGTGATTACTCCGTCAATTGTGAACTGATTCGAATGATTCTTTTTTAATAGATAGGGTATATTTCCACTGTCCCGTTGTAATTTTATTGAGATATGATAAATATCTCCAGAGATATGAAGATAAACATCTCAAACTTGCTACTGAAACTGACACACGCGGCTTGGAAGTTGGTTGTTTTAGTTTTTAAACATTCTTAATTATTTTGTTTTAGTTTTTAACTATCTTAACTATTAAAGTCGGATACCATATCATACTAAAAATTGCATTTTTCATAGTATATAAACAACAAGTGTTTGACCACCATCTCACCCGATGCTAAGTGAAGATGTGATCGACATTGTAGTACTGCACAAACAAATAAACATGCACTGGGTTACGGGTGCACGTAATAGTACGGTTGGCAACCCAACATTAATCAGGGGAATTAAAAATGTGTTTTAAGTGTGACGTTCGACGTCTAGATGAAAGCTGAATGGCTCAATACCTTTGTTTTTTTTTGTAAATTCAAAGCAATAAGTTATGTTTCTGTTATATCTATAATATTTTTTATTGAATATGATCTGTTTAATGTTATTTGACGTGTGTAAGTGCAAATTTTTAATTTGCCCAATATGGGCATACTGAATAAATGCTTTGACTTTGACTTTGAGTATATTTGTGCGTGTTACTTTATTTAAAAAAAATTAAATTATGTATGTCCTGCTTGTATTTTCCGATAAAGATCGGAGACCTTTCAAACTTGACATTGTTGATATCTTTCTCAGAAATTCAGCAATTATGCGTTCTATTGCTACCACTAGCGCCATCTACTTATCAAATCAGGAACTAATTCCATACCTTTGTGTATATTGACGTGTTCATTAAACAAAGTGCTATTATATGTAGAGTAAGGACACATAGAGCATTGGTAGGGGTTTTGTCCTCTATGGTGCCTTCTAATATGTTGGGCCACTCGCTCTGTGCTCGGGAAGGAGTGGCTGCATTCTCCGCACTTGTATCTCACTGTGCCTGCTTTGACGATTTTTTCACTTGGATATTCGTCAGGCTCCCTGGAAAATTTTAAATCAAATGTTCAAAATTTAAAAAAAAGTTGAGATGGAATTTTTCATCGTGCTATATTATGACAGCTGGATGGTTCATTACTCTTGTTTTTTTTAGGGTTCCGTACCTCAAAAGGTAAAAAAGGAACCCTTATAAGATCACTTTCTTGTCCGTCTGTCTGTCTGTCCGTCTGTCTGTCCGTGTGTCACCACTGATTTTCTCAGGAACGGGTGGACCTAGCAAGTTGAAATTTATACCTGATACTGAAGTCTATAGTCCCTATTGGGTGTATAAAAATCAAGGTCTTGAGTCAACACAATAAAAAGATATGGCCAAATTTAGATTTTCGCGAAAACTTCTTAGTACCAAAATGTACCTTAATTTTCATCTTTTTTTATTTTTCGGAATTTTTCCTTTACTTGTACTTTACGTAAGACCTTGCTTTTAACCAAAATTGACAATTCTAGGTCAACCGGAAGTACCCTATAGGTTTTGGGTCGAAAACCTATAGGGTACTTCCCATTGACCTAGAATCATGAAATTTGGCAAGAAGCAAGGTCTTACAGCACAAATTAAGCAAAAAATCCAAAAAATAAAAAAAATCTTAAATTAAAGGGTGCCCCTATACATACATAGTTTACGCCAATTACTCTGAGTTATATGAGCGCTGATACAATTTAGCGGTCTAGCTTAATTGGTACATACCAAGGTTGGTACGGAAGCCTCGGTGGGCGAGTTCAACTCGACTTGGCCGGTGTTTATTTTATATTCAAAGCGTTAAATTCTGCTTTTGCTATGTTTACATGATAATTGATTATGATTTATGATTTTGACGTGTATATGTGCGTATATGAATACTGCCTAGATACTAAATAAATGCTCTGATTCTTGATTCTTTGATATGCGGCTATATTATGGTAGATACTTTTCATCCTGGTAGATACATGCAACCATGCTTCTGTATGCTAGGTGCTTGCGAAGCAATTTTATTTTTATCCATACTATGATTATGGCGCCCTCTGAAACTATCGCCCGGGTTGACCACCCCCCTAGATCTAGGGCTGAACGCAGGCGGAGCCGTGGGGCATTACTATTTACTACTGTAAGCTAGTTTAAAAGAAAATTATACTCACTCTTTTACAGTTAAAATAAGAGGTTTAGTATTCACATCTATGAACAAAACTCCACTTTCTGGATTTTCTTGCATCTCTAGCCCTGAAACGTAAATCAAGAATTAATGCTTTTTTTATAAACTTATCTCTGCAAATAGATATTCAGTGAATATAATAATCATTAAGATTAAAATTAGTAAAAGTTTAAAAACTAAAACAACCAACTTCCATGTTCTCTTGTGGGGACAAGTCAGTTTCAGTAGCAAGTTTGAGACGTTTATCGTCATCTCTGGAGATACTTTGGAGGACCACCTTGGAAATGTAGGGTCCATTTCCAAGGTGGTCCTCCAAAGACTCTCCATTAAAAAAATAATCATTTTAATCGGTTCACAATTGACGGAGTAATCAAGTAACATAAAAGTTTTATGAAAAATTTATGTTTGCTTTTCACACCAAATGCCCCCCCGCACAGTGGTAGGACACTCTAGTGTCCGCCTGGCCAGCTACCACCCTCAAGTTAGAAATATGTCGCCAAACATCTAATGTGTTTTCCGTCAGCTATCCTTAAGAGCCAGTTCCCATTCTAGGCCTAACGTGCTTACCACCTTCGACCGCATCGTCACATAACAACAGGTGAGATAGTGGTCAAACGTTAGCCTATAAGATATAAAAAAAAACTATATACTAAGTTACACTACCTTCAAGCTCGGAAGCAAAATATTTCTCTATTTTTACCACATCTACCTCCATTTTCATTATAATTTTTTTATTGCTGTATGAATACAATATGTATATATACAATATGTATATAAACAATATACAAGGAAACCATTAGACGTGTGTAACTCAGGAGTGATTAACTAAAAAGAGTTATATCTCCTTTAACCAACGATTATTTCAGTATATTTTACATTTCTCAACCATCTCTTTAACTCTTTTATATCTTTAACGCAATGATTCATTTCACGGAGTTAGAGTAAGCGGGATGTAACCATATAACATACCATTCGTTAAAAAGAGAGTGTAAAGGAGTAGAGCAAGCGAGATGCGTATAACTCTCTATGCGTTAAAAAGAGAGGGTAAAGGAGTTAGAGTAAGCAAGATGCATATAACTCTCTATAGATTAAAAAGAGAGCATCACGGAGTTAGAGTAAGGGAGATGTAAACATATAACAATCTATGTGATAGAAAGGGAGCGTAGCATCACAGAGTTATTAGGGATATAGAGATATAAAAGAGATATATATATCTTTTGTTCAAAATGATACATATCTATCTTTTCTCTTTAAGGATATGATTTGCACATGGCTAGAAACCATGCATTACAACCCATTCTAGGCCTAGAATGCTTACCATCTTCGACCGCATCATCACTTACCAACAGGTGAGATAGTGCTCAAACTCTAGCCTATAAAAATAAACTTGTTAAGAGTTAGGTCGCGATCATGAACCCACGTCAAACGTCTCAATAATAGGGTTCATTAGCACCCTTTGAATACGGAACCCTAAAAAGGCCCAATTTCACTTTATGCAGGTGTAGACTTTTTGTAAGTTTTATCAAGATGTAATGACAACCCAGAGATATTAAGATAAGTACCTCAAACACACTACTGAGAATGACTCAACCAGTATGTGAGATCGGTTTTTTATGTAGTTAATTTAAAATTTAAGCATCTAACTAAAAAATAATGGTATCGGCGGTAAAACTTTTCAGCCTACCCACTCAGCGGTGAAATATTATTTCTATAAACGATTATATCGTACAAGGGAAAATTGGTGAACGGTAAGGAGCTCAAATTTAATATATATCAGCTAAAATAAATAATAGATTACCTTGACTGATCTATAAAACGCCGGTACGGTGTACGATTACGACGGCACGATAGTTTATTTCCTTGTAAATGGTGTGTTAAATATAGTATATTTAGTCCTCAAATACAAAGAAATGACTTTATTTTAAATACAAAACGAAAGACTAGTCCTGAGAACTAAGAAGCTCAGCCAAGCCCATAAAATAAAGAAAATAATATAAATAAATACCACAGGACACCAGTAGCTAGGCTAGAGCAGTCCACAGATTACTATATGTGTCAGCAGATTACTATATGAGTCAGAGACACTGCATACATAATTAAATAACTCAGAATTATGAACGTACTTTGTACCAACAAACACTGCATAAAATAAAGTATAGGTTAAACCGCACTAAGCGACACTTCACAGCAGCGGCGCGACGCGACACGTAGCGACACATTTCACACACAAGGTATACCGCACTTGAACTGCAGTGCCGCGACAGTTTGCAGCACGGAGAATAGACTCTATCTGTCTTTATCCGAGGTTAACGTAGTATTATATTCTCTTTGTCCGTGGTTTGCAGCAAATTTTGTCTGTCAGTCGTTCGGCAATTTCTAAGGAAGATGGAAGAACCTGATTTGAACGTTATTATAATGAACGTAACGAAATAATTAACGTATATACAACGTTATACAGACTGACTAATACAATTAATTTATCTACGTCGAAAGCCATTTTAAACTTAAGGCTGTACACACTCAATCTTGATCGCAATCACAGAGTTCTGATCGCGGATCATAGATCACGGATCACGCCACAACATTACACGTTCAATCTTGATTTCTTCAGTCCGTGTATCGTAACCCCCGCGAGAACACCTATAACTTAGTACTTTTTAGGGTTCCGTACCTCAAAAGGTAAAAAAAGGAACCCTTATAAGATCACTTTCTTGTCCGTCCGTCTGTCTGTCTGTCTGTCTGTCCGTCTGTATGTCCGTCTGTCTGTCCGTGTGTCACCACTGATTTTCTCAGGAACGGGTGGACCTAGCAAGTTTGAAATTTATACCTGATACTGAAGTCTATAGGCCCTATTGGGTGTATTAAAACCAAGGTTTTAATTCAACACAATAAAAAGATATGGGCAAATTTAGATTTTCGCCAAAACTTGTTAGTACCAAAATGTACCTTAATTTTCAACTTTTTTTATTTTTCGGAATGTTTCCTTTATTTGACCAAAAATGACAATTCTAGGTCAACCGGAAGTACCCTATAGGTTTTGGGTCGAAAACCTAAAGGGTACTTCCCGTTGACCTAGAATCATGAAATTTGGCAAGAAGCAAGGCCTTACAGCACAAATTAAGGAAAAAATAAGAGAAGTTGAAAATTAAAAGGTGCCCCCATACATACATAGTTTACGCCAATTAAGGTAGACCTCTGAGTTATATGAGCGCTGATACAATTAAGAGGTCTAGCTTAATTGGTACATACCAACGTTGGTACGGAAGCCTCGGTGGGTGAGTTCAACTGGCCGGTTTTTGTTAATATGTAAAAAGTACTTTGTGGTGCATGGGTGCCAGATAAGGCGAATTATCGCCATTTAGGCTACCTTAAGGGCTCAAATGGCGACCAAACAATCCAATCGGTTACCAGTAGCTATTTAGGCTAACTAGAAATATAAGAATAGGCCATTTGGGCTACTTGAGGATTCCCCAAATCTATACTAATATTATAAAGAGAGAACATTTGTATTTTTGTATGTTTGTAATGATTTGGCTCAAAAACTACTGAACCGATTTAAACATTTCTTTCACTAATACATAGAATGGACTTTCGGAATGAAAATAGACCATATCTTATCCCGTTTAAATCAAAGGTACATTCGTGGAGACCTAATTTTCCACCTAAGTCGGCAAAAAAACGGTCGAAAAAACACGTTTCTTACGAACGCTGCTCAATTGAAAGTAGATAGAAGAATATTTTATATGCAAGAGTTGTACAACTTAATAAGACCTACAAAAAAGTCCGCGACAGCATATGTCTATCTCTTAAGGTTGACTCACAGTAACCATTTTAATCTTAAAATTTTTGTTGAAAAATATTACATATATTCCAAGGCTATTTTCAAGTATATAGTATTAATCCTTATCCAAATAATTACGTTAATTAGCTTGGCCACATATTATAGATTAAAATTGTCCCTTACAGTATATAATTCAAATAAAAACTCTAGAAGATATCAAGAATTTCACATACACGCATCGCAAAATTAATAAAATATTTGCAGTGAAACCACAGATTAGGTCATAGTTACTACGAAAATATTATTATTATTATCAGCTTAGCTATGCTGTAGATCCCCATGGATCACAATCAATTTGAAGTCAATTTAGTATAATAATATGATCTATTGTATAAAATAATATTCATCTATATATATAATAATATAATATTTTAAACCACCCCGACTGATCTATGTATAATATTTTCAATAAAAGCATTCCAATGACTCTAAACACGACATTTAAAATCAGAGCTGTAAGTTGGTGAGGATTTGAGTATTCTGCAGAGTCCAGGAGATGTCCCAGCATCAGGTCAATGCTTCCATATTCTTACAATATCGTTGAAGAAGAAGATTTCCAATTTGATCAGACCTATGAAAGTTGATTTCATAGCGCAATTAACTAGAAAAAAGCTCAAAGTTTTATAACGATTGAACGAATTTTCATGAATCACAGCTAAGAACACTCTCGATGAAGACATCTATCAAAAAAAAACTATCAATAATAAAAACAACATCGGTCCATCCGGTTAGGTGCTAAGATGCTACAGACAGACACACAGATACACACGTTAAGCGTATATTACCTCTACTTTTTGCGTCGGGTTAAGGCGGCAGATGTTCTCCTTGGTAGCCAAACTACTTTTTGGTAGATTTAATGATCCCACTACCACTGTACGAAAACTCATGATTCATGAATGCACATAAAACTTTCATTGGTAGGTAGGTATATAGCTAGGATTAGAACCAACGACCGTCGGGTCAGAATCAGGATAACTATCCTTTTCGCCAAAGGGCCGTCCAATATCACTACGTAAGTATTATAAAACAAAGTCTATCACAGCGTTTGTCTGTCTGTTCGCAATAATCTCAATAGCTACTGAACGGATTATCCTGCGGTTTTCACCAATAGCCAGAGTGTTTATGAGAAAGGTTTAGGTGCATAATTCGTTAAGGTTTTGTGTAAATTGGTTGAAATATGACGATGATTGTTAAATATGTTCATATTTTATATTCGATGCAACAAACTGATGCAAATTTTATAGGCTTATTTGTTCTACCCGTGCGAAGCCGGGGCAGGCTGCTAGTGTATTATATTATTTCTTTATAGTTGTAGAATATATGCAATATAAAAAAGTATAAAGACACTGGTTTACCTTATGATTACCTACCCTAACATCTTTGTGTTAACGTTCACTTAGTTGGTGTTAGAAGTTCGTTAAATATTCGTTAGATGGCGTTGTAGTTAATAAGCATATTTTGTATTGACACGGTATTTATATATATCGATGTTAAAACGACATGTACTTAATTTTTCCGGCAAATTTTGTTCAATAGGAACTCTACGTGTGCGACTCGCACTTGGCCAGTTTTTACATATTAAAAAGTACTCTGTTGTAGGATGGTTATAGGTGTTGTCGGGGCGGTTACGATACACGGACTGAAGAAATCAAGATTGAACGTGTAATGTTGACGCGTGATCCCGTGATCCGTGCTCACAATCAGAACTCTATGATTGCGATCGATATGTGTCGCGTCGCGCCGCTGCAGTGAAGTGTCGCTTAGTGCGGTCTAGCCTTAAGCATAATCCCACAGATTATAAAATAGTTACTACGTAAATAATACTTTCCGTTGTTAGGTTGGCTACACACTCCGTTCATAATTCGGGTATTAACAATGTAGGTAAGTGCCAACACTAGGGCCTTATTCAAGATCCATCCCGGCTGTACGTCAGCTCAAGGCCGCGGCGCTGGATGTAGCATACTGACTGTCGTGCGCGCATCAAGCGAGCAGAGTAAATAGAACGAAAAATGTGTTAAATTATAAATGTATATTATACGTATATGTTAAATCTGCTGTACAGCAAGTCTATGCACCATCAAGCCGCACGATGCTGGACTGCTCTTACGTACTTCCGCGTTATTCATTGTCCATCTGCACAACGCTCGCTGTGTTGGGGGTGCTCACTGGATGCAAAATCGGTCGTGCAATTCCAGCAAACAATAATAATTATCGACGTACGTCAATCCTATTCACGATACTTTTGCATCGTGCATGTCCTTGAGCTGACGTACAGCCAGGATGGATCGGGAATAAGGCCCTTTTTATAACGTAGTACAGTGATTCAGATACTCTGTGGGCTAGAGAGATATTACAGTCCTGCAAGTATAACTTGGCGCGGCTGTGCGCCACTGTGCGTTTACTTTGTACTTTGATCCTATATAAAAAAGTACTCTGTGACTTTGCTGTTTCTCTTAAACCACTTTTAATTACTTTTGGCATTATTGAACTATTTTAATGTAGCAGATTTATCAACAATAATGTCTCAATTAATAATATAATTAATTAATCTCTCGGAATTAGTTCCAAAAACTACCACCGCCAAGTTATACTTGTCAGACTGTATATTATAACCAGTTAACTATATACTTCTATATATATATATTGCAAACAATGGTTAATATTATGCATGACGCCTTAAAAAGCAAAGGGATGAAAGTGAATGTAAGCAAGACCAAAGTAATGGTTTTTGAAAGAGAAGAAAGAATGACTGATTGTTATGTGACGATTGAAGGAGAAAGAGTGGAACAAGTGAAAGAGTTTGTGTGCCTGGGTTCTAAGTTTACGAGAGATGGTAAGTATGAAAGTGATATTGAGCGAAGAGTTTTGGCTGGAAACCAAGTGAGTGGGGCACTACATAACTTTATGAGAAGTCAGAATGTGTCTAAAAAAGCACGACTGGCTGTACATAGGGGAGTGTTGGTTCCCACACTCATGTATGGTAGTGAATGCTGGGTATGGCAGAAGAAACATGAAAGTAAAATTAATGCTGTAGAAATGAGAAGTTTGAGAAGTATGATCGGAGTGACTCTGATGGATAAGTTGGAGAACAGCGTGATAAGGGAATGTTGTGGTGTGGTAGAAGATGTAGTGACAAAGATAGAGAAAGGGATGCTTAGATGGTTTGGACATCTAGAGAGGATGGATGAAGAAAGATTGACGAAACAGATTTATGAGACGTGTGTGAATGGGCCAGTTGGTAGAGGCCGACCTAGGCGAACGTATCACGACCAGATCGGAGACGTTTTAAAAAAAGGCCAGGTCAAAAGTACCTATAACCGGCGAGCATGTATGAAGACGCTCATGAAAGTGGAAGAAGCGAAGGAGGTATGTCAGGATCGTAGCATGTGGAAAGAAGTAGTCTCTGCCTACCCCAACGGGAAAAAGGCGTGATTGTATGTATGTAACTACAGAACACTATTACCCACGAGCCCTAGACAGAGTATAATTAAAGTGGCTACTCACAATGCAATTTCGTATTCAATTTGTTGAACGGACGGTCGACTAGACACACAACATGTTGAAAGTAGAGTCTGGCCAACGAAAGCTGTCCAAGAAAAAAGGCGGGAATTAAAAAAAATCAAGAGCTGTTAACCCTGGCTATACACTGCATAAACGGAGTTGATACTATTTATTTTTCAGCAAGTACATTTTTTCGAGTTGTAAAAATTATGAATGGTTCAAGTTCGTTTTGACAGTCATAAATTATTTCCATATCAAAACTTCTGAAAATAATACGTGGACAACTTTCGTTGGCCAGACTATGCGTCAACTTGCCTCCTCACCGTGAATTAACGGATTCAATACGAAATTGCATCGTGGGTAGTGTAGCGTTATCCCCGTGTATTTGGGGTTAACGTGTGATTAAGGGTTCTTAGTTGCCTAAGGAACGTTCCTGATTGAAAATGAAACAACAAAAATTCCATACAAGATTTTATTAGAATTTATATAAAACAAAAACAAAACTTATCCTTACCCACCACCGGTTAACGAGAGTTTAGGTACCACCACCGCTTAAAACTAAACTTAAATCTACCGATTAGACCGGCCTAGGGCCTTCTGGGTCGGTGTGCCGTATCACAATGAATTTAGAAAACTTTGGGAGTCCGATGGAAAAAAAACTCCCACAGCTTCCACTGATTGTCGCCAACCGCCAGAGGAAATTTACAAACACATTCCTTAAATCTAATCCAGTCGGAAGGTTGAAGACCTGTATTTGACAGCACCCCAGAACCGTCCGTAAAATTTAGGATCGGTTGAGATAATCCGTGTATACCGGGCTTAATATTAACTATATTTTCAATCAGAACTATAATGTCAGTATAAATTATAAATGCAACTAAGTGATTCGCCTAGTCGAGTTATAAGAAAGCCACTGTCAGGCCTACATTGGTTTTTTACCATGCCTGAAGGGCAAGCGATGACGGGGTGAGATTATAATTATTTAATATTTTAGTTGTTGTACAATTCCCTATAATTAAAATGAAGGGGTGATTAAATGGACGAGTCCGATGAGGGGCGAATACAGAATCTCCCTTGGGGGGTTCTCTCGATGATAGGGTTACAATGAGGTGAAGATGATGATCACCCGGTGATGATAAAATTGAATGCGGCATTCCACTAGGTGTGGGCAGGGGTGTGGTTGATATGAAGTATGGCACACCCTGGTTGAAATATGGTGAGGTAGTACCTTAGCACAGGCTGACGGGGTCAGGTGAGGAGATTACCCTCTTTAGGTGTAGGCCGGCGAATCGGAGGTTGTCTCCGCTTGGTTATGGTTCACGGGCGTGTCGGGGCTACCTCGCCGGGATCCCACGTGGTCGGCCCGCTAATAGGGTATGTAGAGCCCCCTGGAACATGGTGGCGGTCCTTTTTAAACCACACAATTGTTACAGTTAGTTATAGGTGATCTAAGGTTATTGTCATTTTTATAACGGGGAACGGGGATACCTCAGCGTGTAATACTAGGGTTCCTTCCCAGTTTCTTAATTAAGTCCGCATTATTAAGAGGCGGGGCGCGGTCAGAGGGATTGCTCTGTCCGAGCCTTGGAATATTCCTATCTCGGTATTTATGGCGACTGGGTCCGATTATACTGGTAACTAGCTCCCACAACTCGGGGAAACGGAATAGTTTCACCGTAGGAAAGCTACGTAGCACCGATACTCAACATACAGCCCGAAATATGTTAGGTTATTGAGGTAATGGCAACGTCGACGAACCGGAGCTCTTCCCGTCTTTGGAAGCAAACTACGCCACTTTTACTACATTTAGCGTAGTTGTAGGCAGGTAAATAGGGAATATCACTTAGGGCGAGGCCCTGTTAGACCTCTCGGCCTCGTGGCATCGCCAGTTTCGCGTCAATCGGTCCCGACTTCGGCAACCTTTTTCCGTCACTTTTCACTGATTAGAAAACACACATTTTAAGTAGACACTGTTCATTACTAACCTTTCGGGGTTTCTTAGAGAATATTGGTAAACTTTTAAGGCGCTTCTGGAAGCTCGTAATGGGAGCCGATCCCTTCGCGATCGGGTCGGGACGAAAAAGAAGTACGAAAAAAAGCTTCCGTGAGCTCGTATCAACTCGGGGTGTGTCCCCGTCGCTGTCAATTGACAGTTGACAGTTTGTATTAGAATAGTTGTCACTTTGATTTATGGACTGAGCAATAGGATCAGACGAACACGCGTTCAAAGAAGGTGAACGGTGTACTTTTTCTTAGTCTATGTTTCTAAATCAGCGCCCCCTTTCTTAAGACAGCAGAACTACCGTTACATACCGGCCGTCGGTCGATGCGAATCGCTAGCCGTAGTGCAAGCTGCTGTTTTCGCTCCCGTTGTCTTTCGGTTCGGACAGATGGCGCCAAAAAAAAGCCTTGCATTATTGATTAGTATTTGTGATGATTAATCGGATTCCCGTATTCCTACGTTATTAAAATGGAATTCGTATTTTGGAATGGTTTCCCATTTAAGAATTATTATTTGGGAAGCATAGATTGCATTTAATTACGGGTTGTTGCTCAATGGTCCGCCAGGTGGCGCGACCAGTTGGGGAAACTTGACCTAAGTGATGGAAGAGAAGAATCGAGAAAAATTAGTAGATGGCGTGGAAATAAAAGGTTTGATATAGTATGGTAATTATTTGTATTTTATGGTTTGATTTTATTTGGATTTAAGGGAATATCTAGTTATTTTTTATGGCATTTAGGAAGTAATGAAAATTCGAATTTTATCAAAAAACGACGTTACAGTAGCCACTGAAAAGTGAGGACAGGCACAGACAGATAAAATGCTAAATACTATCAATCTATTTAGTGTAACTGTCAATGTCATCATCATTGAAGCATACAGAAACAGACGTAATTGTAACGTAAAGTAACGTTTTGTCAAATTACATTTAATCCGTATGCTTAAATTTTAAGGTTGTAAATGCTTTGTAGAACAAAACGGCCCAAACGAAAAGCATCTGGGTGCCTGCTAGTGCTATATATGTTCTACTATATGCTACTATATGCACAGTTTTACAATCATAATATGCCCTCGTATCACGAAAACCATTGAATGAACGAAATGACGGGGACGCAGCTATATAGCTGCGTCCCCGTCGTTTCGTTCATTCAATGATTTTCGTGATCAGCCACATGTATAGGATTGCCGAGATATTCAAATACCTCGTCTGGGGTAAGTTCGTCCATCGCCCGATTTAGGTTATCCATGATGGACGTATTGTAGATGAAGTAATACGATTATAGTCTCAAGGTACAATATCGGGTTATATTGTCAAGTTTAAGCTGAAATACAAGTAAAGAATTAGATTATATTGTAGGTTTTGCTAGTATGCATTATGTTCGACCATCCGTCGTATATTCGCAATGACACTGACACCTCAAGTCGGTCCTGACCGCTCTAAAGATGACTGTCTATGAAATACAAAGAAGTATCTATTCTTGAACTAACAAAGAGTACCTTCTAGACAACCCAACAAATCTAGCTAAATTATTATTTTGATTTAACTTATCAGCTTGATTACGTATGCACCATTATATTATATAAGTTGTCCATACAAAAAAAAGAGACAAACTCCGTTCACGGTCGGTCTCTTTAGGGCCGGTGTATACAGTCGAGTTTAATATTAAGTAGAAGGTCTTTGCATAGAAATTAGATTAATGTGCGTAGAATCTTTATTGGGATAATGGTATCGAAACGTAGACAGCGTATATTAAAATAGACCTGGCATTAAAATAACAATAATAATATGAGATGGATAAAACTATACAATCACTAGTATTAGAGAGCGAGATGGACAACAATTTTTATCCTTCTCTGCATATGTGATTTTAGTGTTTGAAGCCAAGGGGCCTATCACGAAGTATGATAGGGATTAAAATGAACGAAATTACAGAGATGGAGCTATAAAACCTACATAGCTGCGTCCCTGTCATTAGGTAATTTCGTTCATTCAATGATCAAAAGTCAAATTTCGTGATAGGCCTCTAGCTCTGGCTCCCTGCAGAGCTAGCATGGCCTTATCCCCGGGGAAAGACAAAATTATTTCCCTGTTTTTCACCTCTGACAGGAGATCAACACAACAATTTAAACGCTTGGTGAAGTTTAACCCCGAGTTTTGGTTTGGTTTCGTATTAAAAAGTAAAAAAAAGAATTGATTAAAAGTCAGCGGGCGTTTATAATTGTCGAAAAACTTTACTTATAATTTGCCTTCTCCACCAAACAAAACACGGATAGGTGAAAAGACAAAATAGTCCCCTTGCCATGCTAGCCCTCCAGTTCCATTATTGGCTTTCACCCGCTGTCATGTATGACCCGACCAAATTACGTTGTTAATTTTTTCTTATAGCTGGCATATGTATCACGAGTTCATCATTTTAGTCGGGTAGTATCTATTTCATTCGCATACGCTAATGTCTTGTCTATTTAATTTTCTGCCTACGAATTTACGAAATTGATTGAGTTGAGTATCTAATTAATGGTATCACCATGAGTTGAGAAAAGTGTGTTATATTTTTCCTAAAACTTGTGATCTTCCGCGAGTTAATGTGTAATAAATGTGGATTATTAACCATTAAGTACCGATGAATGTGTGCGAGTATAGGGAAACATCACAATTTTGAAAAACATGCTATTTGCGTATTCACCAAAATTGCACTGAAAATGTTCAGTAAAGTCCGCATTTTTACTGTGGGTATGACTTGGACTAGATTTTGACTTGAAACTACCTGAAATGTGGCTTTGACCCATCTTTAAGATTTGAACTGAATTTCTCAAACTTGGAGAATTTTAATACCTACTTGACACTGGCTAAATACACTAATCGTGTGGAGCTATAATGAAACTAAAAATAAAAAAGTAAAATATCTTCTCTTCTCTTCCATATTTATTAATCTGTGGCAAATTGACTTCAAAATACTTGAAATGAAACAGTGCGAACGCCGAATTTTATTTCTTCTGTAATTTCCTTCGTATTTCTCATTGATTCTCTCTAATAACTTCAACCTCCTGATAACGCAAACAACAAAGCGCTGCACAATTCATTAAACATGGACGCCTCAGAGACCGACGATGGTGGAGGAGACTTGCTCGAAGAATACGCTTACCTCGTTCCAGAAACAGACACAACCTGCAGCATCTGCCACGCCGAATTCCTCGACGTTGAGGACTTGAACGTCCACGTGAAACAAGTCCATGAAGGCTCGGCTACTCCTAAACCTTGCCAGTTTTGCGAGGCTACCTATACGGACTTGGAAGACTACGCATGTCACATCCGCGATATCCATTTAGCAAATCTGACGAGTTGTCGCTGCTGTTCCAAATGCTTTATAGACCTTAGAAAAGCTAAAAAGCATGAAAGAAAACATTGGAGTAAATCTAACATGTATGCTTGTTCCCAATGCATTGGCCATTTTACAACACAGAAGGAATTAGAGCTACACGAATTAGTGAACCATGATAACAAAATCGACGGTGAATTTCTGAAGTGTACGCCTCATCTGTCGTTCCTTCTCAAGTTGAAAGTTATAGCGTTATTACAATGTGACGAACAGGTATTAGTATGCCATAGTTGTGATTTCACTGCGACAGACTTGGCTACTTATCTCGACCATTTGAAGGCAGATAAATGTCACGTCGTAGTCTGCGATAGATGCGGTGACATTTTCAAGACGAAGACATCGTTAAAGAAGCATTTTCTTCGTAAGAATAAATGCTTAAATCCCACAGATTATACTAATGATCTGACGATTTGTCCAACTTGTAAAAACGAGGTTCATGGTAAACAGATGTTAGCGCATCTTAAAATATGTAAAATTTACAAATGTTACCCATGTGAGGTTGTTTTTAGTACGATTGATGAGTTATCAGCGCATCAGTCTCAAGTACATCCTCTAGGATTAGACGTCTCAAAATGCAGATACTGCCTTAAAGAATATGTCGGTGAAGAGTCGCTTGCAAAACATATAGATAGAGCTCATCGAGATTCGTTTATACTGTACAAATATGCTTGCAAGGAATGCGGAGATATTTTCAAACATCCACAGAAATTATTCGCTCATTATTTCACTAAGCATAAGGACTTACAACCGTACACTTGCAAAATATGCGATTTGAAGTTTAGAGTACGGAAACGTTTCACCATTCACATCAAAGTTCAACATAAAAGCATTGGCGTAGTTGAGTTTGATGAGCAATATCATGTTTTCTTTAGTAAGGAAAAATCGGAGAAACCGTTCATACCAACATGTGTTATACCAGAATTACTAACTAAAGAAAATAAGAAAAGTGTTAAACCACTAAAGAAATTTAACGAATCAGATAAAAATGTAGATGATAATAATACTGATAGATCTGGACTTCACATAGACATGCTTAATACAGAAACTGAGTTTGATGAGTTCTCTGAAGCCGTTGAAACGATTGAACAACGCAAAACCGTGCCACCCAAGAGAAAAGTTATGAAACGAAAAAAACCCAGAGACGTTGTTGTTCTTTCATCGTCGGAGGAAGATGACGCAGAACCATTGTTTTTAATAAAAAAACGAGCTGAAAGACAACGTTTCCAAAAATTATTCACACGTAACAAAAAAACGAAGCAACAAATGAATAGGAAGCAATTTACTTGTAAAGAATGTCAAAAGTATTGCTATACGTTTCAGAATTACCATAATCATATTAAAACTCACAATAAAAATGAATTGATCGAATGTGTGAAGTGTTCTAGAACTTTCAAAACAAAGAAAGGTTTGACAGAACATATCTCTACAGATCATGCAACCTCGAAACTTATCGAGACATTGAAAAATGTTCGGGAACGTAAGCAAGTTGAGACGCATAACTCTATAGCTTCTTACAATCATCCAATAGAAGAAGAAGTAGAAGAAAACACAGATTTGCCAATGTCAGAAAAATTTATGAGAACTATTAAACGAGTTAAAACTGAAAGAAGTACTGTATCAGCGAAATTAAAACCAGCACCCGACAATAACTCTGTTAAAAATTTCCTTGAAAACTTTGTGCCTGACGTTACTGATTCAAAAGAACAAAAATTGGAATATATGCTCACTGTCAAGCAACTCGACAGTCCGTTCTATAGAAAGTCTTCGATTCACTTAACGAAATGTAAGACAGAACCACCTCCGAAAGGGCCCTTTAGTTTAAAAATGCCTGAACGATTTAAAGAAGACAAGAATGCGAAGCAGATAAAATTAAACGTTAAAATCGTACAACCAATTGTGCAATCGGAAACTGAAAATTATCTTGAGAATCAAACCCCAGACCATATGAAAACGATGCTTGTTTTTGAAGATCACGATGACTACAAGGATGATTCTATACCGGATGTAGCTCAAGAGGTGATGTTAGAAGGAACGGAAGAGCCTCCGAAACCGAGCATTCAAGCTCCGCAAAAGATTTTGATTCGAAAACTGCCCCAGGGTTATCCCAAGATACATATAGCCACGATGCAATCAGAAGCACCTTTCTTCAAAATTATCAAAGTAGACGGAAACACGGACAAGACTATAGTCTTAGACACAGGTACTATAGAACCTGAGATGCCTGAAGAGTCTCCAAAAGACGAAATTATAAGTCTCCCAGATGGTTCGAAGTTTGTCACAGTAAATCCATTTGCTCATCTATTAGGAGATACGTCAGTAGAAAAGGTACTAGAGCCGATTAAGAATAAGCATTATAAACCAGCTATAAAGAATTTTAAAGGTCTTTTAGCTGAGGCACTGCAAAATTTAGATAAGCCTAAACCGAAAAAGCCTAAAAAGACTGCGGAGAAAAAGAAGTCGAACATAGAAACTGTTGAAAAAATATTAGACGCAAGTGAAATTATAGCTTAGAAATTATGTAACTATAAAGATAGTTTAAAAACTAAAAAAACCTACTTCCACACCGCACGAGGCAGTTTCAGTAGCAAGGTGTATAAATGGTTTAGGCGCAAATTGCCCAATTCTTAAAATGGCATATGAGTCTTAAATTGACCAATTATCAAAATGGCAAATTCTCGAAATGCCTAAGTCCCAAAATGCCTAATTCTCAAAAGGCAAATTCTCAAAATGCCTAATTCTCGAAATGGCAAATTCTCAAAATGCCTAATTCTCAAAATGCCTAATGCCTAGTTTCTCAATATGGCGAAATTTTTTTTTTTTTTTTTTATAAACAGCTTACAATCAATGTGGGTTGCACATAACTGTTCCTGTTAACCCCTTCAACTAAGCTAAATGTGCTTGTGTCTGGAGTGGGTTCACGTCAATAGTGCAATGGGTGGGGTTGAACTCAAGACCTCTCAATCGCCAGTCTGACACCTCATCCGGGATTAAAAAGCGGCATGGACCAATGACCAATGTGCAACCCAACATTCATTGTAAGCTTTTTTATTAAAAAAAAAAAAAAAAAATTCGCCATTTTGAGAATCAGGCATTTTGAGAATTAGGCATTTTGAGAATTTGCCATTTTGAGAATTAGGCATTTTGAGAATTTGCCATTTTGAGAGTTGGTCCTTTTAAGACTCACATGCCATTGTGAGAATTGGACATTTTGGTACCACACTTGGGATATCTCCTTTCGAACAAAAAAAGAATAATCAAAATCGGTTCATAAACGACGAAGTTATCCGCGAACAAACATTAAAAAAAAATATATATACGGTCGAATTGAGAAACCTCCTCCTTTTTTTGAAGTCGGTTAAAAACATACAGATGAATTGAGAACCTCCTTCTGTTTAGAAATCGGTCGATAAAAATATGTTATACATTTGTAGTATGTATGTAGTTAATTATATACTTATAGTTATTAAAAAAGTATGTTTAACTACAATCACAATCTGAATATTAAATAAAGTTATTGTTGTTATAAGCGATAGTTTAATTTATAACCTTGATAGGATATTGCAATTATGGTAAGAGCTAGCGGATATTTTGTAAAGAAAACTAGGAGTTTTTGGTGAAAAAAGCAAGCGTGAAACTTGCATTCTCGGACTAACATACAGTTATCTGTGACTCGCGTTATCGTCTCCGCACGCTACCCATAATGAGCTATATATATATATATATAGCAGGGTGTCGGGTTACCTATGTGAACTTGGCACCCAACTTTCGAAAAATTGATCTTTTTTTGTTTTTTTTAAGGAGCATAATGTAAGTAGTGACACTAACTTTGTAGTATTTAAAAAAAAAAATTACAAAAAAATGTCAGACCCCAAAAGTGCAAAGGTTTCATATGGTCCAAATGAAAACCATCGATGGAAGACTACAAGGGCTACCCAGAGAATATCCATATATAATATCTATGTTCCGCGAAAATCTATAGTTTTTGAGAAAATTGCGTTTTACTTGTTTTCAAGTAAGTCCCCGAAATGTTGCAATTTATTTAAATTTTCTCCCAAACTTTAAAGGCCAGAGCCCTAGTTTTTTTGTGGGACTATGAACAATGAATGGGTCTTTCAGGGAAAACTACGATTTTTTATTTAGGCTTATTATTTTCAGATAAACAAAAAATAATACGTCACATTTTTTTATTTAGACCATATAAAAGCTTTTATCTGGGACAATGAACTAAAATGTTAAAAATAAATTCTAGTAAGTATTTGGGGTAGGTACTTACCTATATTCTTAAAAACTTGAAGCACTACCCGTTTTTCAGGCTAGGTAATTACTATACTTCAGTGCCTCAAGCTTTTGAAAATATAGGTAACCTACACCCCAAATACATACTAGAATTTATTTTTAACATTTTAGTACATTGTCCAGATTAAAGCTTGTATTTAAAAATAGTTTTTACTTATAATTTATTTTTAACTTTTTACTCGTAGGTATAGCTACCGACTACCTACTACCTAAGTATTTAAGAGAAGGCATGATGTTTTAAAATATTCTACGGATATTTGATGTGATTATGAGTAAAGTGCTCTTCAAGGAAAATCAATCGACTTGGTGGGGCTATGTTGCTTTAAAACAGAAATGCCATGGCCACCTTACAGCTTCATCATCAGATCCTGGCTATCATTTAAGTGTAAAGTGCTCCTCAAGACGAATCATTTGAGCCCAAATTCACTGGGGTTACGTTATTTTATCACAGAGATGCCGTAGCCACTTTCCAGCTTCTTCACCAGTCGCTAAATATCGCCTAGGTGTAAAGTTCTCTTTAAGACGAATCAATCGAGCCCAAACTCGGTAGTGTTTTGTTTTTTTATCACAGATATTCCGTGGCTGCCTTCCAGCTTCATCATCAGACCCTGGATATTATCTAGGTGTAAAGTAGACGTAATCGGACATCGGGAACTTTAAGAGTAGATTGATTGAGGTTGATTGAGGTTTTAGGTATGTTGAAAAATATCGAAAAATTTTCTAGACTATCTTTTGCCATTTTTTAATAAAAGTATTATTAACATTCCAAATTTTACTTATTATTTAAACAATGTTTGTTATATTTTAATTAAAGTTAAGTCATTACATTGATAATTTTTAATTGAAATAGGTTAAGAAAAATAAAATTATAAAATCTAATTTGTAGTCAATATTTTGTTGTGTAAAATCATTATTTTATAAGAAAAATACAGAATGTCCTCATTTACTATTCATATTCACAATATTTTACGTGCTGGATTTATTCTTTAAATGTCATAAATTCTTTTACTGTACAAAAACATCGATTTGCTAACCATTTTATTACTCTCCGTTTAAACATTAGTAGAGGTAAGTCCTTAAAATGATTAGGTAGTTTATTGTACCCTATTATAGCGTTTCTAAATGAGTTTATTTTTGCGATATCAAGTATGCACGGTGGATAATGCAATTTGAACTGCGTAGTAGATCTGCCAGTACGATTAACTACGTCTATCAATTTTTCAAAGTAGTGTTGATGTTGCCTAACAAACAAGCATAAGGGTCCCCGCACACGGGCCACGGGCCACAACCACAAAACGCCGCCACCGGCATATTTCCTATAGTTTTCATACATTTTATCATGTAGCGTGTGGCGGCCACCGGCGTCAACCGTGTGCGGCGAGTCTATATAAAATGTATGAAAACTATAGGAAATATGCCGGTGGCGGCTTGTGGCCGGTGGCCCGTGTGCGCCGACCCTAAGTCTTTAATGTACATGCAAGCCAATAGTAAATATTTAATTTTTTTTTAAGTGGTTTACAACTAACCATAAACCAGGCTCCACATACGGCACGTATACATTTTTTCTGAATTAAAAATACCTTCTCAAACAGTACCGAATTTCCCCATAGTATGAGACCATATGAGAGAACTGAAGAGACATAACCATGGTATGCGTTCGGAGCTGCTTCCGCGGAAACAGTTGTTCCAGTTGTCCACATTAATACATACCTTAAAGACTAACATGTACAAACAATAAACAAATACAAGTAAATAAGACACGTTAAATTCACGACGTGTGACGTACGGTCATAGTGTCCGGTATCCGACCTCGAAAGCGTCGAAACTTGACACCCCTCGGCCAGAATTCCTCCGCCATATACGTTCCGAAAGACTTAGCCGGAACTCGCACCACAAAGGAACTGAAGTCGACGTTACGACGTGACTCCAGCTTTATCACCCTCAGAGATAACTTCGTCTTTATCCATCCAGTCCAATCAAGATAGGCCTCTGAGTTTATATGAGCGCTCATACGATTTAGAGGTCTAGCTTAATTGGGACTTACCAACGTTGGTACGGAAGCCTCGGTGAACGAGTCCATCTCGACTTGGCCGGTTTTGTTTTAATAGCATTTGACCACTATTTCACCTGGTGGTAAGTGATGGTGGTCGAAGATGATGAACACGCTAGAAATAGAATACTCTTGACTTAAGGGCTGTGTGCACCGTGGCTTAATTGGCAAAGCACCGGAACATGTCATTCCGGAGGTTGCGGGTTCAAGTCCCGTCGGTACGATGAAATTTTGGATTGTGTTTAACAATTTACAAAAATATAAAGTGTGTAACACTTCAAAGAAACATAATATTTAATATAGATATTATGAAAAATTTAAAAATGTTTATTTACAGCTATAGCCAAATTAACAATATTTATACAAATCTTCACATAGTATAAAACAAAGTCGCTCCTGCTCAGATATTTCAATGTACGCTACGGATTTTATTGCAGTTTTCAGCAATTCATAGAGTGATTCAAGAGGAAGCTTTATCAGAGCGAGCGCAGCGAGCCCTAACACTATCCCACAACCTGAGCACTTTTGTGGTAAACTTTATTGAAAAACTATCACGCCTATTGATTTGTGCCTTAACATCATCGACTTCATTGCTATGAAGTCGATGTTTAACATAGTAATTTACATTCACATGTAGATGTGTTATCAGTAAAAAAAAAATATTTTTTAACATAAAAAAAAATTAAGATTAACTATTTTGTTTCTAGGATAGAATATTATTGTACTACTAACGCCATCCGTTACAAGATTTGAAATTTGTAATAGTTTGAATGAGAAGGTAAATAAACTTTATTTGTATGCCTTATTTTTATGCCATAACTCAATAATATGATATCAAATTTTATGCATTTGTTTCAGTGGTTAGTGGTTTGGCAAATTTTTTGCCAGTGTCGGGCAGATTCGCCTTTAAATTAGGGCGAGCGAAGCGAGCCCTAACAGTATTCCACAACCTGAACGCTTTTGTGGTGCACTTTACTGAAAAACTATCACGCCTATTGATTTGTGCTTTAACATAGTAATTTAAATTCACATGTAGATGTGTTATCAGTAAAAAAATATAATTTTATTAACATTAAAAATAGCCGGCCAAGTGCGTGTCGGGCCACGCGCAGTGTAGGGTTCCGTAGTAGCCTGTTATTCAATGTAAGTCTACCCGTTATAAAAAGCAACTAAAGTCCCCGTCACGAGAAGCTATAAATTATGTAAACAAGTGTTCAGGAGTTCACAACATTTGGACCAACAAAAAAAAAATGAATTTGTTTAAGATTTAATAAATTATTAAGTAACAAATATTAATTAACATATATTATTTAAGAATAATTATTCATCAGATTCAGATGTTTCCATTTCTGTGTCAGAATCAGTGACATGTATCACTCGTACGCATTCGAAACTCGAATGACGTGTTTATTTCAAAATGGCGTCCCGATAGTTTACAAACCCTGCGTCCGGTACCAAGAAACACAAACGATAGCGCTTTGCGTCGTTAAAATATGATCCGACTAAATTAAATAGGTTGTTACTTTCATATAACCCGTCTATATTTCATGTCGACTGAATATGGTCAATTTATTATTATCTCGCAGTATAAAATGTTTACTTAGTAAAAGATGTTTGTTTACATAATTTATAGCTTCTCGTGACGGGGACTTTAGGTACTTCGTCTTTGCACTTTTAAAGGTTTTATTCTAAGGATTATGTATTTGGTACAAAATTATCCAGCACCCAAGTTCAACGACTATTACTGCTAAACTAATAAAGTTATCTTAACCGCTATAGTTTTCCTTTAAAGTTCATGAAATGCACTATTATCACGATTTTTTCCAGATTTTTCAAGCCAGCAGTTTGGCTTTTAGAGGGGGGGGGGGGGGGGGGACCGTTAGAAGATCAAAGAATTAACTTCGCTGTGAACATAATGTTTGGTTACTAACGCCATCTGTTGGAAATCTAAAGAATTTACATCTGTCATCCAAATGACGTCTGGTATCATTGTACCATTTATGGCAGATAAGATATTTTATTGATATTTACACGATATGTTGGTAGTTACGTCTGCCGACTCTTCAGATAACACGCGTCAGCGTTCTATATTCTGAGTAACGCAATCAGACACCGGACACTGAATAGACAAACAACAGATAAGAGCATCCGTCCCACGGTGGTCTAATATCAAAGCTCTAGATTTAATTTATATTTAAGTTAGTCTTAGACAAGCTCTTGTAGAGAATAAACGTCTTAAATTAATAAAGTTTCATTTTTTAAAAGATCCTTCGGCTCGCTCAGCTCTTGACTAATAAAATAGGTATATTTTTATTAAAGTTTGAGATCTCTAACTCAATTGGTTTTTTTTCTATAGCAAAAAATGTAAAAAACAGAAAAAAAAAACAATTTTTTCAAGACAGCCTGCAGCAATTAATCCAAATATATATCTTTAGGACTAATAATAGCTATTATATATAAAAATTAAGAGCTTTATAACATCATAGGGTCATAGAAAAAAAATGATAATTTATTTTTTTACCATGATACAATTTTGGCTCAATAACAAAAAAAAAATCGTACCTTTAATATTTCCCTATAATAATGTAATATATATATTTTTTTAAAGTACGACATAACCATAATTAAAAAAAAACCATAGTAAAAAAAAACATTAAAAATAAAATAATGCATTACATGCTCGCTTTTAATTGCTTTTGTCTGCTATTTATGTACATATACTTTGTATATCATCTATTAAAAATAATATTAATTTTCAAAATAACAACAATAGCTTCTATTGTGAAAGTAAATAAATAAAACATTCAAATTTCAATTATAAATTTTATTATTCAATCTTAGTTAGCTATGTTTGAAGGAACAAAGTATTATTATGACACTTTATTAGGGTTCCGTAGCCAAATGGCAAAAAACGGAACTCTTATAGATTTGTCATGTCTGTCTGTCTGCCCGTCCGTATGTCACAGCCACTTTTTTCCGAAACTACTAATAATTTGGGAACAGTTAGTATAATAGTTTCAAAAATTCCTAAGTATTCTATGAATATGATGTAACTATGTATTCTATGAACCGCTTTACGATTTTTATACAAAAATAAAAAAATAAAAGATTAAGGGGGTGCTCCCCCATACATGGAACGGAAACAAAAAAAAGATCATCAAACCTATGGGTGTCTATAGATATGTCTATATATATTCATTATTATAGTGAAATATTAAAGGTACGATTTTTTTTGTTATTGAGCCAAAATTGTATCATGGTAAAAAAATTAAATTTAACATTAATATTTTTTATTTTTCTATGATCCTTTAATGTTATAAAGCTTTTAATTTTTTATAAGAGCATATTAGTCTTAAAGATATATAAAAATTTGGATTAATTTCTGCAGTCTTACAAATTTCTTTTTTGTTTTTTAGATTTTCTGCTTTAGAAAAAAAAACAATTGAGTTACAGATCTCAAACTTTCAGAAAATAAATATTTATCTACATGTCGTATATATATAAATCAAATATCTTCCGGGGGCAGATTTTCTTAGCTTATACCCCTAGGGCCGTTGTAAAAGTTTGAATGAGAAGGTTCACTTTATTTTTAGGGTTCCGTACCTAAAAAGGTAAAAAAAGAAACCCTTATAAGACACTTTCTTGTCCGTCTGTCCGTGTGTCACCACCGATTTTCTCAGGAGCGGGTAGACCTAGCAAGTTGAAATTTATACCACATACTGAGATCTATAGTACCTATTAGGTGGGTAAAAATCAAGGTCCTGAGTGATGACGATAAAAAGATATGGGCAAATTTAGATTTTCGCGAAAACTTGTAAGTACCAAAATTTACCTTAATTTTCATTTTTTTTTCTTTTTTGGAATTTTTCCTTTATTTGCACTTTAAGACCTTACCTTTAACCAAAATTAACAATTCTAGGTCAACCTGAAGTATAGGTTTTGGGTCGAAAACCTATAGGGTACTTTTCTTTGGCCTAGAATCATGAAATTTGGCAAGAAGCCAGTTCTCATAGCACAAATAAAGGAAAAATTCAAAAAATAAAAAAAAGTTGAAAATCAAAGGGTTTCCCCATACATACATAGTTCACTCCAATCAAGATAGGCCTCTGAGTTATATGAGCGCTCATACAATTTTGAGGTCTAGCTTAATTGGTACCAACCAACGCTGGTACGGAAGTTTGGGTGAGCGAGTCCAACTCAACTTGGCCGGTATTATTATGCCATAATTCAATAATTAGATGGCAAATTTTATGCATTTGTTGGAGTGGTTGGTGTTTTGGCAAATTTTTTGCCAGTGTCGGGCAGATTCGCAATTTAATATAAAAAAAACTGCCTTTAAAATTATTACCAGGCAGAAAAACTACGCGAGCCCTCACAAAGCTCGGCTTTTAGCTAGTATTTAAAAAAACTGCCTTAAAAATTATTACCAGGCAGAAAAACAACGCGAGCCCTCACAAAGCTCGGCTTTTAGCTAGTTTATAACTAGCGGGCAAAGCCGCGGGGTGTAACTAAAGTATATAGGTATTATTACAAATAAAAGTCGGCTCATTTGTAGTAAAGGTATATTGCGTGCGTATCTTATCAGGGTTTGGTCAGTTCTGGTGGTAATGCATCGGTAGGTATTAGTTTGGGCGGGCTGTCAGCGTCACAGGTACAAAAACAGTTGTTACCAGCCGGGCCGTGAGGCAGAATCAGCACTTTAAGGTTCATACTAGCTTCTAGCGCGTGCATTATTTCTGAAAAACAAAATTTAAATATAGTCTTTGCAAAAAGAGAACCGTCTTAGAAATGGAGGGCGCGCGTGTTGAAGGTTTTAATTTACTGTTTTTGTTGCGTTGACAACATTGCTCTGTCATTGCCAGTCAATACGACTAAAATGTCTGATATCTTGGTAGGTACTGTGTGGTGGTACTCTTATCATTATCGGGTGGTACTAGGTAGGTATATACATTCCTTCCTTACTTTTGAATTTGTTTGTAAAGCCACGACGGTTCTCTTTTTGCACATACTCTAGCCAAGCATCGTTAGGTCGTTTTGAGCCAGGATTTTGAATTGAGTTTTAATATTCTATTAATATTTTAATATTCTATGCTTTATATTAGATAAATATTAATATTTATAGATTTAACTTTTTCGACACCAATATTATAAATGCGAAAGTCAGTTTGTATATTTTGCATGTAGGTAGGACATTATCTATAATAGTGTCCGCCTGGCCAGCTACCACCCTCAAGTTAGAAAATCTGGCGCCAAACATCTAATGTGTTCCAGCGGCTATTCTTAAGAGCCAGTTCCTATTCTAGGCCACAGAATAATGAATGGTATGATATAAAAAAACATACCTTTTTTCCCTTGACTCAAAGCAAGCTTTCCTCCAGATTTAGTGGGTGCAGTTGTAACTTCAGTCCCCCCTGGTTTTGGTTGTCCCGGTGGCCTCGGTTGACACAACTGGGGTGTCACTTGACCACCTGGTTGTCCCGGTTGACCGAATGGTTGTGTGCAGTTATTTGATTTATCTGTATCTTCGCTCGACTCGTCACTGTCGTCTGCGTCTGTTGTTGTTGCGACTGTTGTCGTTATTGGTTTGACTGTTGTTGTTGGTTTTAAAGTTGTTGGTTTTTCTGTTGTTGTTGTTGTGGGTTTTTCTGTTGTTGTTGTTGTGGGTTTTTCTGTTGTAGTTGTCGGTATTTCTGTTGTAGTTGTAGTTCCATTGGCACATTTAACATTTTTACTTGCGCTTACATCTGTTTTGTTACTTATTTCTAATATAGGACACTCATCAGGTTTTTGAGTTGAAAGTTCAATAATTTCTGTCGTTGATTCTATCTCTGTACTTAAGTTAGATTCACTTGAGTTTTCTATTGAAGACTCATTAGTTTCATAGTAATATTCTTCTGATTCAGGACTAGAATATTTATCAGAATATTCAATACTTTCCCGTTCAGTATCATAATAGTCTGGGTAAGTTTCTGTATATGCATAATCTGCATCATTATATGAATAATCTTGAGTTGAGTCTGCATCATTATCAACTATTGGTTCAGTGGTAGTTGGTTCCGTTGTTGATTGAGTTGTCTTAGTTGTGTCACTTTCAGTTGTCTCCGTTGTGTAACTCTCAGTTGTTTCAGGTTCATATTCCGTCGTGAGTTCACTTGAATCATATTCAAAGTCGTTTTCTTTACCGTAATCATAATAATCAATCATGGGCTCATTAAAATCTGTTGTAGATTCTATTGTATCTGATTTTTCTGTTGTGGTGTCTTCAATTTTAGTTGTGGTAGGTATTTCTGTGGATGTTTGGTACTCTGTTGAACTTTCAGTGACAATTTGAGTTGTGGTTGGTTCCGTTGTGAAATATTCCATTGAATCGTCTGGCAAACAAGTGATTTTTTCGCTGTATGGTGTTTTAGTTGTATATGTGTTATAATCTTCTGTGTATATATCTGGGTCTTCGGTAAAGTAGTCTGGTTCGTCTGTGTATATTTCAGTTGTTGATCTGGGTAGTTCAGTTGTTGTTGTGGGGATTTCTGTTGTTGTTGTAGGTGTTTCAGTTTTAGTTGTGGTTGTCGATTCAGTCGTTGCTGGTAATTCTGTAGTTGTTGTTGGTAATTCAGTTGTTGTTTGGTGTAATTCAGAAGTGGTTGTAGTTAATTCAGTGGTTGTCTCCAGTAGTTGAGTTGTAGTCGTTGCCGGTTTGATGGCAATGTATCCATAATCAACAGTATTGATGTCATAATCTTCGTAATTGTCAATGAAAGGGTCACCATTTTCTGTTGTGTATTCTAAATCTTCAGTGTGATCTTCAAATATAGTTGTTGATTCAGTTGTTGGTTGTTCTGTGGAAGAAATTTCTGTTGTTGTTTGTTCTGTTGTAGAATCTTCTGTAAATGAAGTTAATTCAGAAGTATCTTCATCAGATATAAATTCCTCTGATGATATTGGTTCTGTCATGATTTTTTCAGCTGTTGTAGATGGAACTACCTCTTCAGTGGTAGAAGTTAGCATTGAAGTCAATTCAGTTGACGACGCAGGCGTTATACTTTGCTCTGTAGTTGATGGGGAAGTTATTTCTTGAGTAGATGAAGATACTTCCTTTACAGTAGTACATTCAAAATTTTCTGTAGTAGTCGATTTCGTTACATCTTTGTAATTTTCAGTGGTAAAATCATCGTACAGCTCTATAGTGAATTCTGTTTGTTTATTTGTGGTAATTTCAGGTTTTAATGTATTTTTTTCGGTGATTGCAACATTAATATTGTATTCTTTATCAACGTCGGACTCGTTTGAGTCTATAATTTCTATTTTGCTTTTAATTGTACTAGATTCTGTTAATGAATTTACTCCACTTGTAGGATCTTCAGTCGTAAAATCTACTTCATCATACAATTCTTCTGTATTAGATTCGTCAGTGTATTCTTCATATTTTTCAGTGTCAATAGCGTCAGTTGCCTCAATAATTCTTGTAGTTGTTTCAGCAGTGGTCTCTGTGTTTGATGTAGATTCTGATTTTGTATCCGCGACAGTACTGCCGCTGGCATTTCGAAAAAACTGCAGGGTAGTAGAAAGGATTGGGGATTCCGTTGTTATAATATTAGTTGAACCTTCAGTTGTCATTTCAGTTTTAAAATATTCTGTTGTTATATTAGGTTGAACTTCAGTTGTTATTTCAGTGGTATAATCAGTTTGATGCGTTGCTTCGTCGTAACTCTCAGAAACCATGTTTGATATAGTGTAATCAGGTTCTATAGTAAAATCTTTTTCAGTTGTGACTTTAAAATATGTATCTTCGTAATCGTCTATAAATGGTTCCGTATATTCTTGTTCTTCTTCGGTAGTTATTTCATTAGATTCTGTAGTTAAATCATTTGCAAAATCTGTTGTACTTGTTTTTTGTGCTTCTTCTGTAGTCGTTTCTATTTCTGTAGTTGAAATAATTTCAACTTTTTCTGTTGAAGGCATTGTGTTTGTTTCAGTTGTGACAGTAGTAGTTTCTTTTTCAGTTGTAGTACTAGTAGTTGTATCTCTTTCTGTTGTGGGATCAGTTACATCTTTTTCAGTTGTCATTTCTTGTTCGGTTGATAAAGTAATTGGAGCTTTGTCTGTAGTAGTTATTGTCTGAGTGTCATTTTCTTCGTTCGAAGGATGTGCTACAATTGAGTAAGTGCCATCTTGATTTTGGCTTATAAAAATAATTGCTGATGATTCCATGTCATCTAGATTAGTTTCATATTCAAGAGTAGTTGCATTTAGTTGTTGTGTTGTGACTTCTGTTGCGGCCGTTGTTTGTTCGGTTGTAGTCTTAGATGTCATGGTGAGTTCTTCGGTTGTGGTTGTTTCATGTGAAGTTGTGGGTTCTTCAGTCGTTGGTGTTTCAGTTATAGTTGTGTGTTCTTCAGTTGTGGGCGTTTCTGTTGTGGTTGTGGGTTCTTCAGTGGTGGATGTGTAATCTTCAGTTGTCGTTGAATATTCTTCTGTTGTTGTCGTTTCTGTTGTCATTGTAGAATATTCTTCCGTGGTAGTTGGTTCCTCTGTTGTGGTTTGTTGTACTGTAGTTATCGGTTCTTCTGTCGTTGTCTGTTGTTCTGTAGTTATCTGTTGTTCTGTAGTTGTCGATTGTTCTGTTGTTGTCTGTTGTTCTGTAGTTGTCGATTGTTCTGTTGTTGTCTGTTGTTCTGTTGTACTTGGTAACGATTCCGTTGTTGAAGTGACTGCTTCAGTTGTTATAGTTGTTGGTTCCTCAGTTGAAGTGAACTCCGTCGTTGTCTGTGCTTCTGTGGCTGAAGTTAATTCAGTTGTTGTTAGCTCTTCTGTAGTCGTAGGTTCCTCCTCTGTTGTGGTTGTTTCAGGTTCAGTTGTAGTACTTGTCGATTTTTCCGTTGTTATTGTTGTAAATTCTTCAGTTGTGGTTGTTGGTATAAGAGTTGTAGTAGTTGTTGTCGGTTCTTCAGTTATTGTTGTAGGTTCTTCAGTTGTTGTAGGTTCTTCAGTTGTTGTAGGTTCTTCAGTTGTTGTAGGTTCTTCAGTTGTTGTTGTTGTAGGTTCTTTGGTTGTTGTCGTTGTAGGTTTTTCAGTTGTTGTTGAAGGTTCATCAGTTGTTGTTGTAGATTCTTCAGTTGTTGTTGTAGGTTCTTCAGTTGTTGTTGTAGGTTCTTCAGTTGTTGTAGGTTCTTCAGTTGTTGTTGTTGTAGGTTCTTTAGTTGTTGTTGTTGTAGGTTCTTTAGTTGTTGTCGTTGTAGGTTCTTCAGTTGTTGTTGTTGTAGGTTCTTCAGTTGTTGTTTTAGGTTCTTCAGTTGTTGTTGTTGTTGGTACAGGCGTTGTTGTTGTAGGTGTTGTCGTTGTTGTTGGTACAGGCGTTGTTGTTGTAGGTGTTGTCGTTGTTGTTGTGGTTGTGGTAGGTTCCTCAGTTGTTGTTGTTGTTGTAGGTTCTTCAGTTGAAGTTGAAGTTGTAGTTTTCTCTATCCGTGGTTTATTCGATTTTACGTATTCAATTGAGCGAATTATATCTGAAACAAATTTTATTGGTAATGAAAACTAGACTTTAATGATATATTTTATGTAGTCTATGTTTTATACCTAGCATTTTGACTTAGTAGGTATTCAACATGTCTTTAACGTAGGTTAGTATTTATGAAAAAAAAGTTTTTAGGTATATTAGATATTACATTTTATCTTAGAAACACCTTCGTCTATTGTCTTTTTAGGGTTCCGTACCTCATAAGGTAAAAAAAGGAACCCTTACAAGATCACTTTCTTGTCCGTCTGTCTGTCTGTCTGTCCGTGTGTCACCACCGATTTTTCTAAACAGTTTTTTCTCTAGAAGCATTTTCCAGGGAGGAAACGGGGGAATACATTTGTATGCCCCGCGTTCGTTCTTCAGCCGTGAAATAGGAATGTTTTTCGGTACAAATGGCAAGGTGTCCAGTGAAATAACAGGGCATGTGAGACTCAACATTTTTATGTCTCAAGGTAACAGGCGCAGTGCAGTGACATACACAATTCTGGCAGTCCAAAATTGTGCATGCCGCTGTATCTGTAATAGGTAGACGTTATCGCTTACCATCAGGCGAGCGTCGTGCTTGTCCAGTGTACTGTTACCTTTTACCATAAAAAAAAAACAACGGGTTGCACTCCAGGAGTGCCGGCAGAAGTGTATACACATGTACACGTCATTTTTGAATATTTTGGAATGACACCTCGCGCAAGCGCCCTACGATCTATTAGAAATGACATCTCGCGCAAGCGCCCTGCGTCTTACGAATTTTCGTCTTACGATCAGGACACGTAACCCTGACGCGAGTTCAATATTTTTTTGGCTGGATACTTAAAGTATTTTACCCATCCCAAGAAAAGTGCACAACATCGCTAAAGAAGTTTACACTTACAAAAATCCCAATCCGAAGTCTTCTAAGCTGGCTAATACCAAAAACATGCCAGACCTGCTGGCAAGCTTAATTGTGAAACCAGAATAGAATAAAAATTAAGCGACAATAGCCCAATGGCTAAGGCGTCGGCCTGCCGATCGAGAGGTCGTGAGTTCGATCCCCACGCGTTGCTCTAAGCACAGGCAAGCTTAATTGGAGGGGTTAACAAGACTGTGCAATGTGGATTGCACATTACTAGTAGTTAACCTTATTAATAATATCGTTTAAAAACTAAAAAACAACCGACTTCAATGCCGCGCTATTCATTTTCAGTACCAATTTTGAGATGTTTATCTCAATATCTCTGGAGATAATTATCATACCTCGATAAAATTACCATGGTACCACACTTGAGATATTTCCTTTCGAACAAAAAAAGAATAATCGAAATCGGTTCATAAACGACGAAGTTATCCGCGAACAAACATAAAAAATATATATATATATATATATATATATATATATATATATATATATATATATATATATATATACGGTCGAATTGAGAAACCTCCTCCTTTTTTTGAAGTCGGTTAAAAAAGAAAAAAAAGTTATCTTACCTTTTTGTCCAGTCGCCCTTAACAAATCGCGTAGCGCGTCTATAAGATCTGAAATAAAAAAAAAATTATATTAACAAATTATTTCTTACTTTTTATCGGATTTGAAGCACGATGAGACAAAATTGTATTCATAATCATAATCATAATCAAGTATTTATTTGCAAGAATACAGTTTAACATTTAGGTTCTCAAAAATATGGTTTATGGAAGTATTCTGCCTGCAAGCAGACGCGCAAATATTTAAATTTATCTTTACATATACAATAGTTTCAATCATTAAATAAGTCATCGTGTAATACATAAGCTATTTAGTCACATTATTATTTTTACAAAAGTCAATTAATTCTTTGATGTCACAGAAGCACTTTCTTTGAAGCCAGTCACATAATGTTTCATTAAATGCTATATATAACCTTCTAACAACTTAATGTTGTCAGGGATCAAATTATATACTTGTATACACATGTTAAATATTTTTTTTTGATAAATATATTTATGACAAGGTGGCTGATACAGTAGATTTTTGAACGTTTTTCTATTTTGTCTAGTAAATATATCATTTCGTTTCACAAAGTACTCTGGGTAAGGTATTAGCATTTTAACCAATTATGTGTTGGTGGCGCCATCTGCATTACTGTTTAGAGGTTAATTATTTGGATGAAACCACGGTAATATTATCTAGTACAAGCTGTGCCCTGCGGCTTCGCCTGCGTTAATATCAACTTTTATTTATTTTCATTTTTTTCACGTGTGATGCCGTGACCAAGGGCAATTGGGATTCATTTTTATATATAAAGATTACATTATTATTTATTTAATTATTGAAGTAAAACTGTTTTAGCCGGACTGAGGTAAAATGACGGAAGTAACGTAGCGTTACAGTCTGAACGCAACGGAAGTGACGTGAGCGTCATGTTATATTTTATATGTACAAACGCCCTCTATTGTAGAATGGCGTAATTACGAAGACGTATTCGCTAAAGTTCAACAGATGGAGTTGTACAATAAAAATAATTAGTGATGTTGAGAAATAAATTGGATTAACTTGGAAGTATTGTACGCACTCGTAACACGTAGCTTTCTACGCGCCCTCTTTTTTGATTATATTAAATACTCTAGTGACATTTTGACCGTAATTTATTAAATTTATAAGTTTATTTGTAACTCCTAATAAATCGTGGCTTACTGCAATGGAGATGTTAACGTTGTAATCCGCAAACATTTTTTTCTGCCGATATTTACGGGGGACGAGGTAAACACGCATTGCAAACACACAAATCACTCACTTTAACGATCCCGCACACTAGCTTGAAACACGCACACAGTATTAAAAATACAGCGTACTTACGCACGCTCATATGGCCAAAAATGGCTATATGGCCAGCAGAGGGGTAAGCCTTGCGTTAACATCTCCATTGGTAAATGCTCGAAGCTTACTGCACTCCTTCTCAATGTACAGTAATTATAAAGTGAAAAAAAGTAAAAAGTTCTATAACTGTACCAAATCTAACATAATGTCCGTGCGCACAATGTGCACTGGTACACATTTTTCCTGCACGTATTATAAAATATTTAACTACTAGCAGCGCCTCGCGGTTTCACCCGCGTAGTTCCCGTTCCCGTGAGATTACGGGGATAAAATGTAGCCTACATTACTCGCTGATAATGTACCTTTCCATTTGTGAAAGAAGTTTTGAAATCGGTCCAGTAGTATGAGTTAAATCGTAACAAACAAACATAAAATCTAACCTTTCCTCTTTATACCATTAAGTTTAGATTAGATATAAGAAAATAACATAATAAAACTTACTGGTAGTATCTGTGTATTCTTCTAATAATATAACCACTTCCTCGAAAACTGCAACGAGATTTATATGTTAATATACTTAAACTAGAAAAAAAGTGCGTTTTGGACTCGCGCACCGAGTCCGACCGTCTGTCCGTCTGTCAAAACCCTTTATATCAAGACCCGGAATGCGTAGATAATGCGTTAAATAGTTATCTGACACATGACGCCATATAAAAGCTGTCAAAAATTTGTCAGATATCTTTATATTAGCACTATCAGGAACCGGTGAAACTGGCCTTAAATACTTTTTAATTGGGTCTACGGTATCTTTCGGCTGTGAAACTATCAAACCTGTAAGTCAACGCGATCAAAAGATATGACCGTTTATGTCGCATATTTTCGCATATTTTGCGATTTCACAAGAGAATGAAGACCTATAGGGTACTTCTCGTTGACATAGAATCACGAAATTTGGTAAGAAGCAAGGTCTTTAACCACTTACGTAGGAATGAATCTGACATTTCAACATTCCATTCGAAATTTAAAAAATCGTCCTTATAAACTTAACTTTTATTATGTTTCTTTGAAGTGTCACACATTTTATATTTTTGCAAATTGTTAAACACAATCCAAAATTGCATCGTACCGACGGGACTTGAACCCGCACCCCCCGGATTACACGTCCAGGTGCTCTGCCAATTAAGCCACGGTTCGATCCATCGATACGACGAAATTAGTGGATTGCATTTGTTAACCCAATTATGCATTGGTGGCGCCATCTATGACTACTTATTACGTAAGTTAATCATTCGGAAGAAATCGTTACAGTTTTAAAATCCGACGAGAGATGTTGCACTGCGTAAATCAAATATTATGTTTCTTTGAAGTGTCACACACTTTATATTTTTGTATTTTGGGGGTTGCGGGTTCGAGTCCCGTCGGTACGATGAAATTTTGGATTGTGTTTAAATATTTACAACTTCACTTTTACTCTCATAAACTCAAAATTTTTCGTCGATCTATCGCGTCGCATTACAGCCAGTGCTTTAGCTTGATTGGCTGATTAGATATGATGTAGGTATGACATTTAGGTCTAGCTGTGATTGGCGGACGCTTCCGCAGCCATATTTGTATACATGCTAATGTGTCATGTCACCTGCTGTCATAGTAGCTAGCTACCATAGACAAAAGTTTCACTTGCATCTTGGTATCATAATTTTTTTTTTCAATAATATAAGATCGTACAAACAAAATAACGAAAAATGCGACTTCAACTGCCGCGCTAGACATTTTCAGTAGCAACTTTGAAGTGTTTATCACCATATCTCTGGAGATACTTATCAGATATTATATATAAACATAACTGAGAGGTTACAAGGGTATCTACTAATAACCATGCGTATAAACTGAAAAATACTTACAGAATCTTTTAGAAATGGTGATGATTAGCTCAAAGAACCTCACAATATCTGTGGAATAAAAATAAAATAATTATGTAAACCATAGAATACTTAAATTCAATATATTATAAGATAGCAGCGCCTCGCTGTTTCACTCGCGTAGTTCCCGTTCCCGTGAGAATACGGGGATAAAATATAGCTATGTTACTAGCTGATAATGTAGCTTTCCATTAGTGAAAGAATTTTTAAAATCGGTCCATTAGTTTTCTGGGAGGTTGTCTGGAAGAAATCGCTTTTGGCGACAAGACCGCCCATTGTACCTTATTTTAGTTAGTTAAGTCCTATCTTAAGATCTTTTTGTAATTGGTGTCAATAAAGAGTATTTGTATTGTATTGTAGTTTTTGAGTTAAATCGTAAGTAAAGGCTCGTTTACACAGTGCGTGCTGCTGCCTGGCCAGTAGACAGCTACTCGGTTTGTCTACTCGTACGCCAGTAGCTCGGCTCGCCTTTGCTGTCTACACCACACCTAGCTACTGCTCAGTCCGAGTCGTGTCGAGATGTCGAGTGAACTTGTTTTAATAAAAAATGAATGTTTCATGAATGAAATATTATTGTCAGAAGACCATCTATCCGTACCCATTTCGAACTCGATTTACATAGGCGTAGCACACAAAAAACACGGCTTCCACTCACAACTGTCCGGCTGGCAGGCGAGTGAAAACAAAAAATGTTGAAGTAACTCGGATGCGAGCTACTGACCAACTCGCACGTACAAGTTACTCGTAAGTTACGTCCAAACAGTGCGAGTAACTGCAGTGCAGCTACTCGGAAGGCTTACTCGTACGCTAGCTCGCACTGTGTAAACCAGCCATAACAAACAATCAAACAAACCAAATATAAAATCTTTCGTCTTAATACTATTAGTTTACATGTATTAAACATACTCGTATTTTGTGTGTAATTTAGGCTAGCGTTTGACCACTATGTCACCTGTTGGTAAGTGATGATGCGGTCGAGGATGGTAGCACGCTAGGCCTAGATTGGGAACTGGCTCTCAGGATAGCTGCCGAAACACATTAGATGTTTGGCGACAGATTTTCTAACTTGAGGGTGTTAGCTGGCCAGGCGGACACTAGATAGTGTCCTACCACTATGCGGGGTCCGTTAGTGCCATTACTAAATATATACCAGATTTTTTATACATCATAGACTAGCGTTTGACCACTATCTCACCTGGTGGTAAGCGATGAGATAGCGGGTGTAAGATTTGAAGATGGTGAACACGCTAGTCCTAGAATACTCTGACTCTCAAGGGCTGTGTGCTGCCGGAACACTGTAAGGTTATGGCGGCAAATTTTTCCTTGACTTTTATCTTGGTAATTTATACACATTTATCTGTGAAAAACACTATATTAAAGAATATTATTATATTTAAATAGTAATGTATTATAAAAGCATTTGTAAATAATTACGAAGTATTAAGTATTGTTATTGAGTTTTAATATAAATAATTTGTTTTCTGTCTTTTAATGTGTACATTCTTAACAACTTTGTGTTAACACTGTTAACTTTTATTGTAAGTCCGGAATGGACAATAGAATAGAATAGAATAGAATAGAATGTTCTTTATTGCAGTAACTGTGTAAAGTAAGTACATGGGTACAAACAAGGTCTTATGTTAGAAGCGTTTCAACAGTTTTTCCCATTTCGGGCGTGCAATGTTTATGGTAAGTAATACAAATAAATGAGTTTATTCTTAATAACTAGGTAGGTACAAAATATGTTTTACTTGTTCTAATAATCTTATGTATATATATAACTACTTTTTACATTTCTTAGATAACTTACTATTTATTATACTTTAACTATTTATATAATTACAGGTATTTAATATGTTTTGAGATCATAATATTCCTTAAGACTATAAAATGCTTTAGGTATAATCCAGTCCTTTAGTTCTTTTTTAAACTGCTTTCCGTCTAATAATTTTAGATGTAAGGGAAGGTGATTGTAAGTATTTATGCCGCTTATGTATGGGCTTTTGTGATACATTGAATTATTACTTTGTGGGATACATATATTATGTTTATACCTGCTACGTTGACTACGTGCACGAACAGACACCACATTGAAAAAATATTCCTTATTATTTTTCACAAACACACATATTTCTAAAATATAGAGACCAGTAACTGTTAGCAAATTATAATTTTTAAAAGTATCGCGTAGAGTCTGAGTGTAATGTAAATTGAAAATACACCGTAAACATTTTTTTTGTAGTAAAAAAGTTAATGGTACATCAACAGAGTTGCCCCAAAATATTATTCCATAGCTTAGATGAGGATAAATATAACCATAGTATGCATTAAGTGCAGTTGCCTTGTTAGATATGTTTGATAATACTGAAAGTGCATAGAGAAATGTTGATATCTTATTATTTATGTAACTGATGTGGCTTTTCCAGTTTAAATTAGAATCTATGTTTAGTCCTAGAAATTTGGTTTCATTTACTTCGTTTATTGAGTTTCCTTTATTATTAATATTATTTAGATTCAGTGGAACCATTTTGTAATTTCGAAATTGTAATGTATTAGTTTTTGTTATGTTGACTTTTAGATTAAGCATTTCCAACCAATTTATCACCGATTCTAGGGTTTTATTTATCTCCTCTTCGAATTGAATGCGATTGAAGTTATTTTGTGGAATATAAATTGTAGCATCGTCTGCAAACATCACGCACGGATGTTTCGCTACAAGCGGCAGTTCGTTTACATATATTAAAAATAGTAGGGGCCCTAGTACACTGCCTTGTGGAACGCCTAGGGTTATATTTTTGTATTGAGATATGTTTTTTTCAATCGTTTTGGAACTTTTGTTGTAGGTTTCAGTAATTACTGCTTGGGTTCTATTATTTAGGTATGAGTTGAGTAAGTTCAAAGCATTTCCCCTAATACCAATAAATTCTAGCTTGTGAAGCAGTATATCAGGAACTACACAATCAAAAGCTTTTGTCAAATCAAGCATAAGAGTGATGCCAGTTCTCTTTTGATTAAAGTTATCGTATACCTGTTTTAGTAATTTGAATACTGCTAACGAAGTGCTTTTACCTTTTTGAAATCCAAACTGATTTTCGTTTAAAACCTTATTTTGGGCAAGAAACGAGGTTAATCTGTCGCAGATTACTTTTTCGAATATCTTAGAGAAACTTGGCAATAAAGCGATTGGACGATAATTAACCATGTCGCTTTTTGTTCCTTTTTTTTTGTAAATGGGTTTAATATGGGCTATTTTCAAGTCATCTGGAAATGATCCAGTTTCAATTGACAAATTAATAATATAAACTAGTGGCTTAGCAATGTAACTGATAGTATGTTTTATGACTTGGGTAGATATATCGTCATAGCCTGCACTTTTTTTGTTTTTCAATTCTTTTACAATATTTACTATTTCTTTTAAAGTTACTGGGCTAAGAAAAATTGAACTACAGTTTCGCATACATAATTTAGGTGTTTGTGCATTGATTTTAGAATTTATTTTGGGCATATTGATAAAATAATCGTTTAATGATTGGGCAATGCCTTGTGGTTCGCAAATTTCTTTACTTCCAACTTGTAAACGTTCAATAGTAGATTTTATAGTATTCGTCGGTGATGTATTTTGTTTGATGAGTCCCCAGGTGGCTTTTGTTCTATTGGTACTCTGGTTTATGTATTTTATATTAGACATTTTTTTAGAAACTCGTACAGCTTTTTTTAGAATTTTACAATATAGTTTATATTTATCATTGCTTTCACTAGTTACATGTTTAAGATATTTTAAGTAGTACTTTCTTTTGTTTGAACTTGAAATTTTAATACCTTTACTCTTCCAGTTTTGCTTTTTTTTGTAAGTAATTTTACGTCTTTCAATAGGGATGCATAAGTTGAATATGCAAGCATACATTTCAATAAAGGTTTTATATGCAATATTTGCATCGTTACATTCGTATACGTCATTAAAGTGTACTTGTTGAATGTATTTGACAAAAATATCTAAATATTTATCTACATTTCTTGACAGTTTGTACCAGAATTTTTCGTGAAAGCTGAGATTTGTTGTTAATCTAATTACTTGAGCTGTATGGTCCGAAATACCCAAATGTAATATTGCAGTTTTAAATTGCTTGAAATTAGTCAATATATTATCTATACAGGTTTGAGAGCGTTCAGTACATCTGGTTGCATCGGAAATCGTTGGGTTAAAATTAAATGCTTTTAGAGTATTAATAAACAATTCACTCTTCCTATTTTTTTGGAGTAAATTTATATTAAAATCTCCTAGTATAAGTACCTTGTTGTTTGTAGTTCTGATTCTAATAGTTAGTTTATGTAATAGAGACTCTAGATATTGTATAAATAAATTGATATTACTTTTTGGGGTTCTATACATACATACAATTACATAGTTTAATTCAGATAGTGCTATACCACAGCACTCAAAATGTTCTTCAATTGACATTTTTGCAATCCAATCAAGAGTTTTGACATTTATAGAATTTTTTACATAGATACCGACGCCCCCTCGTGACTTATTTCTTCGGCAAAAATAAGCTGCATTTTGAAATCCATCTATTTGGAGAATATCAATCTCATATTTCCTTTAAAAAAATTCACTCAAACATAAAATGTCAATATTTTGTTCTTCTGCGATAATTTCTAATTGGTCTACTTTAGATTTTATTCCCTGTACATTAAGGTGCATAATGCTCAAGTCGTTATTGTTTTTGGTGACGAAAAAGCTGTGTTTCATTTGCTTGAGTATTTTCATTGTTCTCAATCATATTTACTTTTCGTTGCTTGGAAGCAATCCTCTGAAAGTAAAATGGAATTGTACCAGGTTTAAGAGATGTTGTGGTACTTTTTGTCACATCATCAGTGCCATACACACTGTCTGTTTTCTTTGAACGGTTACTATTATTTCGTTTGTTCATCTGCTGAAAGTAGAATGGGATTGTCCCTGGTATAGGATTTGCATACATTTTGGATTTTTGAACTGAATTAAATTTTGATAATTTATTAATATTTTTACCAAGATAGGTGCACTCGTAATCACACGTGTTTATTTCATGATTCATTGTATTTACTATACGTTTAGCACCACCATGTCTTGTGATATCTAGATATTTGCTATTTTGGAAGTTACCAGTAATGGTACGCAGGTTTCGGTTTAATTTATCCTCATTTAAGTGGTGGTTGGAGTAAATTCCTGAAATTAAGACATGAGGCTTACAATATTTTTTTAATATTGATGATATTTCGATAAAAAATTGTATGGGATTAGTGTCATTTGACCCTATACACAAGACGAGCCAATCTTCCTCTTGTAAGTTGTGTTTGCTTTCCTCGAAGTTTCGCAGAATATAATCAGTGGGTGCGTCCGGGTAGGTAAGGTTAATAATGTCGTAGTCTTTTGAGTTACGATGTTTCGCTCGAAGTTTGATAAGTAATGAACCAAAACCCTGGCAGTTCTGATCCCCAACTATTACTATTTTGGGTTTTTGTTTGGCCTTGTCTTCTGATGTTTGCGACGAAAGTGTTGCACCAGTCGTTTTGACACCGGTCGGGTTTAAATATGTTGAGCAGGTCTTTAATTTTGGTGTTATTGGAGAACACATTCCCTTTTCTTTGTATTCGCAGGTTGGTGAAAGATTATCTTTTGAGAATCTATCAGCTGAATCTTCTAATTCCTTGAGATTTTTATCGTTTCCATCGTTTACGCTAGTGAGTATAGCATTTTCACTTTGAGATAACACTGGCGTGACAGATTTCTTCTTTTTTGATGTTTTCTTTTTGCTTTTTGTGGTTAGTAATGGTGATTTTGTAATATGCACTTCTTGTGTATGCTCTTGTGCTTTTGAGTGCTCTTCCTTATTATGAATATTGTTCAATGATAATTTTTCTATAGCTAGTTTTAGTTCGCTATTTTCCAATAGAAGTTTATTATTTTCTTCTTTAGTCCCTATAAGATGGTTCGTTAAGTCCTCAATAACAATTTTTTGTTGCATTATTTCAGTAGTTTTAGAGTTCGACGTACTGGAAGCATCTTCAAAACTTTCATCCGCAATGTTACTCGATAAGGAGAGACGATCTAGTGATAGCCGGCGTAATGTTTTTGGCTTTCTTAAAGTCACATGTTCGTCTACATTTTTACATTTAATTACGTCCTGATTGCCAACAGGAGTTTTAAAGGTATTAATTATATTTTAGTTTTGTCCCTTTGAGATTTACATCACGAATTTTTGGGCCGCTTTTATTTCAGAAAAACACGACAAACTGTTGGGACAATATTTTAAATGTAAGACCTAAACTATGTACACAGTTTTACACAGTAAAGCATTTCTATTCTATTTTATTCTATTCTATTAAATTCTATAGCAAACTTACCCATGCCAGTAATTTCAAATATATCATGGATGACCTCGAAGAAGGCTGAAAATTAAAGTATATTCTATAATGAGAGCCAAATAATATCCTACATTAGATTATAGTAAACAAACTGATCTTCCGAAAATGTTTGAATATCACTGCAGTTAAGATTCGAATAATGTAAAAGCGTTTGTAACACGTTTCTACTTAAAGGTGTATTAAACCACACATGCGTTCACTGCACCACCGTGAATCAGGGTCCTGTACTCCTTAATCAGGGAGGTGTAATAAGTATAAGGCAGTAAGGTCAACCCTATCCCTACCCTAATTAGGGAGCAAGAGATGACCCGGTCCGCCTAACACCGTGCATTGTTATAACACTTAGGTAGTTAGAGCGCCCAATTACGGACCACGCCACGCCCGCCCTTAAATAGAGACCCTGATTTGGTGTGGTGTAATACGCCATAGAAAAGATAATAACACTACAATACGCCTTTTAAGCACTCTTCTAAAGCGTATTTCAGACTACGCTATACAATTCCGCTATATAGCACAGCAGGTTTAAAAAAAAAAGAAAACATATACGAATTGAGAACTTCCTTATTTTTTAAAGTCGGTTGATAAATTATGTTTTTTTGAAGTTATACTTCTTTTGGCGCGATAGAGAAAAATTATGATAGTGAATTTTTACGATGCGCGCGCACACCGACACCTAAATTTAACATCGTGAAGTTAGTTCTAGGTGGTACGATGCGCGCGCACACCGTCACCTAAATTCTACACCGTGAAATTAGTTCTAGGTGGCATGACTATGTTCAAGTTGTATATGTCATATTTAACGTCATATTTTTACGTTAATAAAACCTTTTTTATTTAAATAAAATCTTTTTGATTAATTTTAATATTTATCGTTAATCACTACTGCATTTTAGTTATATTTATATAGACGTAGTAACTATTATATAATCTGTGCCAGTAGTACTCGTAAGTAGTAAATCGTCGAGATAAGTAAATGCATCGTAACACAAATGTTGATATATTAAAAACGGCTCGGGCGATTTCGTTAAAATTACAATGGGACCACCTCGGAAACGTACCCTACCCATTGAAAAAAGAATCATTCGAATCCGTTGACAATTGACGGAGTAATCACGTAAAATACACATAAAAAAATATATATATAGACGAATTGAGAGCCAACTGGCCAAGTGCGCGTCAGCATCGCGTCTCTTATCGCACACTTAGGGAGGGTTCCGTACAATACAAAGATAACAGAGTTTCAACCTCATATATTTGATTAATTGATATTACCAAGAATATTTGGTTTGGTCGCGATCTAGAAAGACGGAGCTCGTTTACTAGCGCAATCTATGTCATTTTGCCGAAACTAATTAGATAGAAGGCGTTTAAAAACACGTTTTTTGTATGGGGACCCCCTTTAATTTTTAACTGTATTTTGTTTTTAGTATTTGTTGTTCTAGCGGCAACAGAAATACACCATCTGTGAAAATTTCAACTGTCTAACTATCACGGTTAATGAGCTATAGCCTGGTGACAGACGGACAGACAGACAGACAGACAGACAGACAGACAGACAGACAGACAGACAGACAGACAGACAGACAGACAAACAGACAGACAGACGGACAGCAGAGTCTTAGTAATAGGGTCTCGTTTTACCCTTTGGGTACGGAACCCTAAAAACATAGACGAATTGTGAACCTCCTTCTTTTTTGGGAAGTCGGTTAAAAAGTTTATTAATGACACTAAGGTATTATAAAAAGGTACATATTACGTATTCACATACGTTTTTCTATTACTTACCTCTCCTATCAGATATTTTGCACAACATGGCCGCTGCGATGCTTATATTGGTAGAGTTTGTGATCCGTATGATTGTCTCTATAAAGTTGATAACATCTACTGCTGTATACTTCTGTACCGTCTCGAAGAAGAAAAATATATCTGAAAGATTAAAGCAAAACAGTGAACGTCGCGTTCTCACCGCGTGACTTGAAGAAAGGCATTTTTTTTGTAAAGCTTACTAGCAATGCGGGTTACACATTACTAGTAGTCTTGTTAACCTCCAACTAAGCTAAATATGCTTGTGTCTGGAGTGGGTTCACGTCAATAGTGCAATGGGCGTGGATTGAACTCACGACCTCTCGATCGCTAGTCCGACACCTTATCCATTGGGCTATTGCAATGTCTGGGCTCAAGGGCCGTGTGCTGCCGGAACATCGTAAGGTTATGGCGGCGGATTTTCTCCTTGACGATGGTAAGCCACTTTTTATTTTGGTACCAAGTCAGGCGGAACATCGGTTTAATTCTCCTACTAAGTACTTGTGCAGAAATTAGAATAGGTAAATAATCAATTTGTTTTTATGATGGACAGACATTCACTTGAGCTTCCAACGATACCCCATTTGACAAATTTTGGTAAGGAGCTAAGAAGTTATGAGGGAACAGATGAACATACATACACACACACACACACACAGAAACACAAACCACATACATTTATACATACACACCGGTCAAACACAAAACCCTCCCGTAGTCGGTTAATGTAATAAGATCGTTTAAAAAACTAAAAAACAACCGACTTCAATGCCGCGCTATTAATTTTCAGTACCAATTTTGAGGTGTTTATCTCCATATCTCTAGAGATACTCATCAGACCTCGATAAAATTACCATGGTACCACACTTGGGATATCTACTTTCTAACAAAAAAATAATTATCAAAATCGGTTCATAAACGACGAAGTTATCCGCGAACAAACATACAAAAAAAAAAATGCGGTCGTATTGAAAAACTTCTCCTTTTTTGAAGTCGGTTAAAAAGTAAAATCTATCTACTACACATAATAAATACATACAATAAGTAATATTACTTAAATGTAAGTAGGTAGGTACATATATTTCATGTTAAAACTACTTACCTGATATGTATGTAATGTTCTTCAAAACACCCCACGCTTGTTGCACAGCTGAAAAATAAATAATATTAGTAAGACCCCAAATAGTTTGTGAATTGTTATACACAATCCAAAATTTCATCGTACTGATGGGATATTGTGTATAACAATTTACAAAAATATTAAGTGTGTAACACTTCAAGGAGCTGAGACGTGGACGCCCTGTGACCAGGTGGGGCGACGACATTCGCAAAGCGGTGGGCAGTGACTGGAAACAAAGAGCTCAGTGGCGTGACTTGGGAGAGGCCTATGTCCAGCAGTGGACTGATACCGGCTGATTATGGTGATGATGAACACTTCAACAAACATAATACCCAAATAGTTTGTTGTAATCCAGGCTAATATTATAAAAACGTTCAAGTAAGAGAAAGATCACTCTGTTATCTAATCACGTCTAAACGGACGATCCGATCTGACTGAAATTTAACAAGAAGATACTTTATAGCATGAGGATGAACATAGGCTACTTTTTGTGAAAATAAAATCATGATATTGTTGGTGTACGTGAACGAAATAGGAATGTTTTTCGGTGTAACTGGCAAAGTATCCAGTGAAATTACAGGGCATGTGAGACTTAACATCTTTGTGTCTCGAGGTAACAGACGCAGTGCAGTGACATGCAACATATTGGCTATCCGGAATTTTTGAATGCTGCTGTATCTGTAATAGGTAAACGTCATCGCTCACCATCAGGCGAGCGTCGTGCTTGTCCTATTACCTTATATAACAAAAAATAACAAATATAATAACAAAAATATCATGTTTTAAAGTGTTACTTAATATTTTTGTAAATTGTTACACACAATCCAAAATGTCATCGTACCGACGGGACTCCAACCAATATATTATATTATTATTAGTATTGTGTGTAACAATGTAAACAAATACAAAGTGTGTACCACTTAAAGAAAGATAATATTTAATTTAAGCAGTGCAACATCTCTCGTCGGATTTGAAAACTGTAATGGTTTCCTTACGAAAGATTAACTTCTCAATAGTTATCAAAGATGGCGCCACCAATGCATTATTGGTTAAAATGCAATCCACCAATTTCGTCGTATTGCACGGATCGTACCGTGGCTTAGTTGGTCAGAGCACCTGGACATGTTTTCTAGGTGGTGGGGGTTCAAATCCCATCGGTACAATGTAATTTTGTATTGTATATATAAGAGCGAAGGCGTTATTACACTACCAATAAATAATAATTCATTATTAAGAGCTACATTCATTCATTTGAATGTCTATTTGAGCATTTTAAGTTGATTGAATTCATTTGAGATTGTTAAAATATTTAATTTACTTACTTAATTATTTATTACCAAAATCACTTCATTATTATTTATTCATTCATTTTATGATTTATAATTAAGCTTCAGGCTCATAAAAACATTCTAAACGTACAAACATTTATAACGTAAATTCAACGAGCTGAAGTTGGTATAAATACGGCCGCCAGACGCTCCACAGCTCATTCGAGCTCGGACCCACAGAGTACTGAATCACTCTACTACGTTATAAGAGTAGGCACTTCTCTACATTGTTGATACCCGAATTATGAACGGACTGTGTAGCCAACCTAACAACGGAAAGTATTATTTACCTAGTAACTATTATATAATCTGTGGTATCTGTAGTATTATGCTTATAAATTGCAGTGTTGGTTGGTACAAAGTACGTTCATAATTCTGAGTTATTTAATTATGTATGCAATGTCGCGGGACTTCGTCGAGCGGTACGGAGCTCCCGACATTCCAGTGTACTTGTAATATATATGTTGTAACCACATAAAGTTACTTGGTATTTGAACAGAGAACTTTTATTTGAAGTCTTCCACTATGGGTGATCGTCATCGTGATGACGACGAAGATGGTGATCGTGGAGTACCTCCCTCGTCATATATATAACAATCTCAAACTACCATAAAAAAGGCAGACGGAGCCGTGCCTAATACTCGAGTGAACGCAACTTCAGTAATACTAAATGCTTGAGTAATACGCTTCCGCGCTCAGTTTGCTACCAAGCGGCAGCAGGGACGGACGTGTCCGTGCGGTATTACTTCGCAGCGTTGCTTACGTAGTAATCATGCCGTATTGACTATGCCGGACTGAGCGCGGAAACTTATTACTCAAGAATTTAGTGTTACTGATCTTGCGTTCACTCGGGTGTTAGGCACGGCTCCGTCTGCCTTTTTTATGGTAGTTTGAGATAACAATATATAATTACATTTCGTTCCAGTAAAGAGGATCAGCTTTCTGAAGAAGTCCAGGATATCTTCATGACCCGACTGCAAGCGTATTTGTTCTAATATCTCCAATATTGGCACTGAAAAAAAAACATAGCTTAGAATAAATAATAGAGCTAAATTATTGAGTCTTTTAAAAAACTAAAAGAACCGACTTTAAATACCGCGGTAGTAATTTTCAGTACTAAGCTTGAGGTGTTATTTCCATATCTCTGGAGGCGTTAAACATATCTCAATGAAATTTAAATAGGACCACTTGGAAAGTATGCCTTTTTAAACAAAACAATAATTTTTCAAATTGATCGAGGCGTCTTTGAGTAATCAATCGATGAACATACATAAAAAGATGATTGTTGATGATTCCGACGAATTGAAAACCTCCTACTTCTTTTATGTCGGTTAAAAATAAAATATTCTAGAGCTAATTTCGTAGCAAATCACACTAATAACACAGAATATAATTTAAAAAACTAAAAGAACCGTCTTCAAACGCCGCGCTATAGACCGGCAACCTCGTGCGCGATCGTCCCGCGGGGTGACAGACGGTGGCGGGGACGAGGTAGCGGTGATTCTGGCACACGGATACGTAGAAACTATTATATAATCTGTGACACGGCTACACACGCTTCCCTTCCCCGCTACACCACCCGCTACCCGCTGACATCTTGGGTACCTCGTCCCCGCCACCGTCTGACACCCCGCGGGACGGTCGCACACGAGATTGCCGGACTATAGTCAAAGTAGCCAGTATACGTAATAACTATTATGTAATCTGTGCCAGTAGTTAGTAGTATGTCATCGAGATAAATAAATGCATCCTAATACAAATGTTTATATATTAAAAACGGCTCGTCGATTTCGTTAAAATTTAAATAGGATCATCTGGAAAGGGTACCCTTTGAAACAAAAAAAGAATTTTTCAAATCGGTTCAGGTATCTTCGAGTGACACAAACATAAAATAAAAAAATAAAATAATCATGAGATCATTTAAAAAACTAAAAGAACCGACTTCAAATGCCGCGATTTTAATTTTCAGTACCAATTTTGAGGTGTTTATCTCTGGATATACTAATCAGACCTTGATGAAATTACCATGGTACACCACTTGGAATATCTTCTTTCCAACAAAAAAAGAATAATAAAATCGGCTTATAAACGGCGAAGTTAACCGCGAACAATCATAAAATATATATATATACAGTCGAATTGAGAAACCTCCTCCTTTTTTGCAGTCGGTTAATAACAAAGATTCCGACTAATTGAGAACCTCCTCCTTTTTTGTGAAGTCGGCTAAAAATAATAATACAACATATTTTGAGTAATAGCTCCATCGTAGAACCGTAGCTACTGTCGTAGCTCGCACCGTAGCAACTACCGTAGCTTTAAGCGTAGCTTAATAGCTACAATAATTTGAGCACGAATCGTAGCTCTTTGTAGCATGTAGCACTGCGCTACGAACACTTGTAACCGTTATTTCAGATAATTTGAATTAGTCTGTATGTTTTTTACGCGATTAATCCGCCAATTTCACAATCGCGCTTGAATTGAACCGATTTGAATGATTCTTTCTGTCATGGGTAGGGTTCGTCTTCAAACTGGTCCCATTAACATTTTAAACAATATCTGATTAGAATCTCCAGAGATATAGCGATGAAACTCTCAAACTAGCTACTGAAACATGGCATTTAAAGTAGTTTTCTTTTCGTTTTGTAAACGATAAGTCAAGTCAAGTCAAAGCATTTATTCAGTATATGGGCATATTAAACATTAGCACTTACACACGTCAAATTACAATAAATAGATCATATTCAATAATAATAATTATAGATATAACGGAAAGATAACTTATTGCTTTCAATTTACAAAAAAAAAAACAAAGGTAGTATTGAGCCATTCAGCTTTCATCTAGACGTCGAACGTCACACTTAAAACACATGTTGAATTCCCCTGATTAATGTATGTAGGGATAACGGTATTAATTAACCAAGCGAAGCGAAGATCTCTGTTTTAGCTAGGGCAAAAAGGATTTTGTAAAGTCCGTCTGTTCTTCTCTACAGGTCGCATTTCTCAGCCGATTCTCGAGAAATTTTGTGAGCAGCTTCAGTTTCAGTTTTTGGAATTTTTTTAAATAGGTTATGTATGGGGTTTGAAAATGTAACAAATAAAAAATCTGTCGGAAAGGATATGCTTTCTATTCGCACTCATTCGGTCTCATTGTAAAATTTGTCGAGACTCGATGAGTATCTGTTTTTATTTATTATTATTATTCCTAATTCCTCCCACAAGATGGGAGTCTTTAGCTAGTTTTTTTTCTTACTGTCTAGCTTATATTGTTTTAATAAATATTTGACACATTTGGCATATTGACGAGTATCTTCAGAGATACGGAGATATATACACCCTGATTACTCAAAGTGCCATTGTTAGTTTTTTAACGATCTTAATTGAGGAGGTCAGGATCAAAAACTTACAGATATACACTTTTGTCACTTTTGTTGTTTTTGTTCTTATTCGACTCCAAATGATAAAATTCATTTTCATGTTGCAAAACATTTTTGATGAAAACGGCATATCGCAGTGAAACGCAAACTATGTTTAACCGACTTCAAAAAAGGAGGAGGTTCTGAATTCGTTGGAATCTTGTGTCTTGTGAATCTTGTGTATGTTCACCGATTACTCGAAGATGCCTGAACCGATTTGGAAAATTATTTTTTGTTTCTAAGAGGGTTCCAATTTTTTTTCCAGCTGGTCCCATTTAAATTGTAACGAAATCGGCCGAGGTATTTACTTATCTCGACGACATACTACTAACTATTGACATAGATTATATAATAGTTACTGCGTCTACTGGCTACATTGACTAGCGCGACGTTTGAAGTCGGTTCTTTTAGTTTTTTAAACGATTTTAAATTATTTATAAGAGTTTCATTCAAAACCACCACAAATCCATTACTATATTAAGGACCAGTTTTGCCGGTTCCTGATAGCGCTAATATGAATAAATCTGACAGATTTTTGAAAGCTTTTAAATGGCGTCATGTGTCAGATAGCTAATTATCTAACGCATTATCAGGAAGCGGTGAAACTGGCCCTAAAAATAGTAATTTGGTTTTTATTGTTTTATAAGCTTTGCAAGGACAGACGCGAGGTCTACAGCTCACAGAACCTCTGATTATTATAAAAAAAAGTATGTGTGTTATCTCCGTCGCACGACTGGAGTTTACTCTTAAAGAATTATTATTATTATTATGGTTAAGGTTAAGGTCAAGGTCAAGGTACAGATCAAGGTCAAGGTCAAGGTCAAGGGGCTAAATATGAAAATCGTTTCTCCAGTATACTTTGTATTTACACACATATATATTCTCGAAGTGAAAGGCTCGCAAACTACGTTGCGCAAAGGAACGTTACGCATTACTTTTAGTTAACGCCAAACCAAACGGTACTGTTCTGTACGGTTTTTGTCTTCTATAGACGTCGTTGGCGTACATGGCCCGCAAGTGCTTGTCACGATATGTGACTTTGGCGCTCAAAAGGTAAGGAGTAAGCTCCTGTAACTTACTTTTCTTGATGGTAAGTCCAGTGATTGCATCTCTCACGTCAGTCAGCTGGCCGGCTTGTGTGAGGTCCAGTAGTGACCCGAGGAAGTATAGCGGTTCTTGCAGCTTTGTCACCTTATTGACCTTCTGCATCACTGATACTATGTCTAGAAAGAATGAAAGAAAATATAAACACATTTATACATAGCCATAAAAGTATGAATCAATGAATGAAAACACTTTATTACGACTCTTTGTTACTCATATATATGATCCAGTTTTACATGTTGTAGCGGATCACACAGACAAGCTCCAATGTAGTGGTGTTACTATGCGGGGTAATTGTAGTGTAGTTGACAAAGTTAGTTTAAACTAACGCTTAGGACAATGGGGAGGCCAGACTTAATCAACATTTTCCATCAAAATATACAAGGCCTCTCCAGCAAAGCCTTAGAATTAGAATTATTTCTCGACTTTTATAAAGTTGATATAATGTGTATTACTGAACACTGGTTTGTGAAAGGTACTTTGTTACCAATAATCAGAAATTATACAATTGCAAGCACATTTATTAGACAGAAGGCAATTCGCGGTGGCTCACTTATATATGTATCTGAAAATTGTAATTTTAAGGAGCGTAAAGACATTGTAGCTTTGTCTGTTGAACGATGTATTGAATTATCTTGTATAGAGCTGGGGCAACATATAGTCATCTGTGTATACAGACCTCCATCGGCTGATTATAAAATGTTTGAGACAATTATGGAAGAAGTCATGATGAAAGTCTTCAAAACCCCGAAATCTTTGATAGTTTGCGGTGACTTTAATGTTAATTTAATTGAGCAGTCACCGCTCAGTGATAAGTTAAAAAAAAAATTTCTTAGCTTCAATTTAAAGCATCTTTTTAACCAGCCGACTAGAATCACTAGCTCATCAGCAACCTGCTTGGACAATGTGTTTTGCAACTGTGAACCTGAGAAAATTGCAATCTTTGATAAACTTGGCTCCGACCATCTAGGACAGAGTGCCACATTTTCATGTAAAACATCCACCAAAGGTCAAGAATACACATACAGGCCCATTTCAACCAATCGGGTTGAACAGTTTGTGGATATCATTGACAAGCAACTAATGAACCTAATATTTTCTGAGGATCCCGATGACCTATGCAGCACTTTATCTCAAATGTTGGGTGCAGATTTCAATAATATTTTTAAATTTAAAACTATTACAAGAGCTGGGAAAATTCGGTTCGATGACTGGGCTACTCCTGGTATTTACAAAAGTAGAAATAATTTGTACAACTTATACTCACAAAAAAAAAATTAATTTACACAATACTAAATTCATAAATCACTTAAAACTATATTCCAAAACTTTTAAAGTGGTTTGTCAGACAGCAAAATCTTTGCATTTTAGTAGAAAAATTAAGCATGCTGATGATAAAATAAAAACAACATGGAAAATCATCAATACTGAAACTGGAAAAATAAAACAAAGAGACAGTAAGATCATCTTAAAAGTTAACAATAAATTAATCATGGATAGTAATGAGGTTGCCAATACATTTGATGAGTTCTTCTCTCAAGTACCCATTACTACCACTCAGTCCATAAATTCTAGTCCCGCTGATGCTTATTCTATATTATCAAAGTGTGTAAATAAATGTGATACCTTGTTCCAGTTCAAACACGTAACTGCAGACTCAATTGTGAAAACATTTAAAATGCTCAAACAAAAGAAAACCGAGGACCTGTGGGGAATGTCAACCACAGTTCTCAGTTACATTATTACTGTTATTAGCCCATACTTAGCTTTTATTTTTAACAGATGCGTTGATCAAGGTGTCTTCCCGGATTTAATGAAAAAAAGTAAATTGATTCCTTTATTCAAATCAGTAAACAAAAATGATCCATCTAACTATAGACCAATCTCTATACTACCGGCATTGAGTAAAATTTTTGAAAAAGTAATATTAGACCAGCTTTTAACACATTTTAACATGAATGATCTTTTAAATAGCAAACAATTTGGATTTACTAAAGGGCGTTCTACTACTGATGCAGGAATAGGTCTTCTTAAACATATATTTGATGCATGGGAGAAAGCACAAGATGCTATTGGCGTGTTCTGTGACCTATCAAAAGCATTTGATTGTGTCTGTCATGAAACACTAATTTACAAATTAAAATACTACGGTGTTGAAGGTAAGGCACTTGATCTGGTATCATCATACCTCTGTAACAGAACACAGATGGTTGAAGTCAATGGCGTCAGGTCATCTGGATCCCTCATAAAAATGGGAGTCCCGCAGGGACCGATCCTAGGACCTTTTTTATTTCTAGTTTATATCAATGATTTACCGTCATTCGTACAGAACCTATGAAATATTGTTTTGTTCGCAGATGATACTTCCTTGATATTCAAAATAGATAGGACTACACCTAACTTTGACGATGTAAACAAATCAATAACACAGGTTCTGAATTGGTTTACAACCAATAACTTATTGTTTAACGCAAAAAAAACTAAATGTATTAATTTCTCTCTACCAAATGTAAAAAAGGGTATCCTAAATAGAAGTATATTAATAAATGATGAACCATTAGAACTTGTTGAATCCACAACATTCTTGGGCATCACCCTGGATTCAAAGCTTCAATGGGGTTCTCAAATATCGGTTCTAGCAGGTAGGTTAAGCTCCGCTGCATACGCAGTACGTAAAATTAGATTTTTAACGGACGAAGCCACTGCAAGATTGGTCTATGTCAGCTACTTCCACAGTATAATGTCTTATGGTATTTTATTGTGGGGGAAAGCCGCTGAAATCCAATCAATATTTGTTTTGCAGAAACGAGCTATTCGCTCTATATATAGTATGAGGTCGCGAGATTCACTTCGTGAAAAATTTAAGGAAATTAAAATTCTAACAGTGGCATGTCAATACATTTATGAAAATATTTTGTTCATACGCAAGAATATAAATGATTATAAGAAAAGGTCTGATGTACATAATTTTAATACAAGACATAAAAATAGATTAATTATACCTAATTTCAGACTGCAGAAAGTTAGTGGTTCATTCATGGGGAACTGTGGACGCTTTTACAATAAGCTACCTAAAGATATTGATCAATTGCCTATGAGCAAATTTAAAATCTATGTAAAATCCAATTTGATGAAAAAATCATACTATACAATAGGTGACTATATGGATAACAAAAATGCATGGCCTGAATGCCCCAAGTTCCAAGAACAAATATAAATTGTATTATAATTATTAATATATTGTTAACATTTTAAAGCTGACATGTACAATTAATTTAAAAAAAAAAAGATAAAATGACAAGACAAGCCCCATAGAGTTTCTTGGTGTTTCTTCTCTGATGGGAGTATTTCCGAAACACCGGTAGATTCAACAGCCATTCAGTTTTCCCCTTTTGTCCGCAGATTTTCTTTCTAGGCTTGCCATTTTTATTTTTATTTAAACAATATTATGCAGCTGACAGACGGACTATCAGTTCCATTTGGATCATGATATGTACTGTGATCGGTATGCGTTTCTCTATGTTGTGTTTCACTATTTCACTTTTTTATTTTTTTTTTATAAAAATTGTCTGAAGTACTGAAACACACAGTTACATGTATGGTTGGTTTTAACCTGCTTTAATTTTTTTTAAATATTCTGACGTAAAAGATTGGATGACAGCTGAATGGTTCATTACTTTTTTTTTCTAATTCAAAGCGTTAAATTCTGCTTTTGCTATGTTTACTTGGTTATGATTTATTTTATGATTTATGATTTTGACGTGTATATGTGCGTATATTTATACTGCCTACATACTGAATAAATGCTTTGATTCTTGATTCTTGATTCTTTATTGGACATAAAAGAAAACAGGACAAAAAATAATACATAACGAAAAGTACACACGGCGGTCTTATCGCTAAATAGATCTCTCCAGACAAAGTAGGTACATAGTTACAATATCGGTAGGTATAATTAATGGTAGGCTACGAAAAGGGAACATGCTCAGCATAATGCATCACTACATTGACTGCAGCAGTGCGCTAGTGCCCTTTTTTTTCGCATCAAGTAGTCGCCATATTATTAACTAATTAACCTAGGTAAATTAAGAAAAAAATATTAAATTAAAAAAATTACAATAATTTAAGATCCTTTACACAACGAAAAAACCGACTTCAAATGCTGCGCAAATAATTTTAAACAGACTTTTAATAATTAAGATAGTTTAAAAACTAAACCAACCAACTTCCATGTACAGCGAGTCAGTTTCAGTAGCTAGTTTGAGGCGTTTCTTTTCATATCTCAAAATCCCAAATTTTCCTGTTCTGTGTTCAATCTGCTTTACTTTCCAGAAACTCTAAAATTGATTCGAAAACTAAGTAAAATCGTGTTAATCATGCACTTTTTGACAACCAGCGTACTTCTAAGTAAGAGTAAACAAGAAACATACAGGTAAAGCTAATAAAAAACGTGTATGGCTAGATTTATTTTTTCCTAAAGCTGATGAGAGAGTCATGGAGATAAGGGATTTGAAAGATTGGTATTAATTATCTATGAGTCCTACTCATATTTTGTGTTACTAACAAAATAAGAATACCTTAAAAATAAATATTTGAAAAAGTGAAATAAAAAAAAAGAATGAAAATATCAAGGTGTTCGAACCTAGTTCCTACAATTGCCTGTCTTATGCGCTAATCACAACGCTTTTTAAAGCAAGCATTTTAGAGAGTAATATAAGCAGGCTAGTCGTAAACCACGTATTGTAGGTGCACACCGCGTACACATACTGGGTGGGGCAAAAGTAATCACCCTATCGGAAAACGCTATAACTTTTGCAAATGGCGCAGACAAACGCAGAATACAAATCGACAAGCCATGAATTGGTTTACTCCGCAAGGTCGCGGAATAATTGTTTCTATATTTTTGCGCAATAATTCGTCGGTTGTGTTGGCGCAGCATGAATTTTGTCGCAGATTTCCTAGCCGTCCGACACCAACTGGACAAACACTGCGGCGTTTGGCCAGGCGAGATGAGACTGGGACAACACGAGATGTTCCCAAGGCTGGCCGGCCCCGGAGCAGCCGTTCTGCTGAGAATATCGCTGCCGTTGCCCAAGATGTCGGAGAGGAGCCCGAAACATCGACCAGACGACGTGCCACGCAATTGGGCATTAGCTAGCGGTCCCGACGCAGAATTCTGGTGAAAGATTTGAAGATGTTCCCTTACAGAGCGCAGACAGTGCATGAGATGTTAGCTATTGACCACCAAACGTGTCTAACCTACGCTGAAGCCATCCTGAATCTCAACGAAGAGGTGGACGATTTTTCATCGAAAATGATCATGAGCGATGAAGCTCATTTCCATCTTAGTGGGTAACCACTAAGATGGAACGATACGGAAATGAACGAACGGAAACGATAATTTTGAAACAAAATTATCGTTTCTGGGACAACGAAAATCCGTGTATCACCAACGAAGAGCCATTACACACGCTCAAAGTTACTGCGTGGTGTGCTATTTACGCTGGTGGTGTCATCGGGCCATTCTTTTTGAGAACGCCGCGGGCCAAACGACGACTGTGGACGGCGCGCGCTACAGAGCCATGATTACCGAATTTTTTCTTCCTCAATTTGATGAATTAGGACTGGAGAACATGTGGTTCCAACAGGACGGTACAACGGCGCACACTGCTCGAGCCACAACCGATATTCTGAAGGAAGCATTTTCGGGTCATTTGATCTCTCGTTTTGGTGATTTGCACTGGCAGATCACCCGATTTAACCGCTCCAGACGTCTTTTTATGGGGTTTTTTAAACTCGCGGGCTAACGTCAACAAGCCTGAGACTCTCTAAGCTCTTAAAGAGAATATTCGCCAGGTATGCGAGAACCTGTCGCCCGAAGTTCTGGCAAGAGTGATGGAAAATGCCATAAAACGTGCCGGTAATAGTCATCAACTCTGGCGACGGCCACTTGACCAATATAATTTTCTCAAATTAATGGAATAAATTGTAATAGATTAAGTAAACAAATTTTATAAGCAGCAACAAAGTTTTTTCATTAAAAAAAGTTACAGCAAAAAACATCGGATGATTACTTTTGCCCCACTCTGTACATCGAACCAGAGCGTCCGGTAGATATAATAATACTCTCTGTACAATGCTGTGGGGAGCTACAAAGATCGGCACAAAGTGGAGACCGAGATTTTTATTTTATCACTAACACATACACAGCATTTTTATGAATGCTGTGTATGTGTTAGTGATAAAATTAAAATCGCTATTCCTGAAGATGCATCTCAGGATAATCGGCGACATATATTTGAATAATTGAAACTTGTACTTGAATTATTGTATTGTCATCGGTCCTTATCGAGTGTGCTAATTCGACCTTTTGAAGTGGGTGACAATCGCCCCCAAAACTTCCGTTAGCAATTTAAGATCGTTTACAAAAGGAAAAAGCCGACTTCACATACCGCGCTAGTCATTTTCAGTACTACTTTTACGGTGTTTATCTGCATATCTCTGGATATACTTATCATATCTCGATAAAATTACAACGGAACCAAAAAGAAAGCATACTCTCTCAAACAAAAAAGATATTTTTTAATCGATTAAGAATTGACGGTGTTCTGAGGTAACAAACACAAAAAAAATACTGGCGAATTGAGAAACTCCTCCTTTTTTATGAAGTCGGCTGAAAACAGGTGAAACGAATAGTGAAAAATTAAAGTCATAACAAACATGCAGGTACTTGCCTACTTTTTCCAGCACTGGCAAATATTGACATCGAATCATTCACACTTTTATTTTATAAATTCCGGAAACAAACGAGTAACGCTTATCCTTGGCATTCGTATTTATATGTTGAAGAATCAAACAAGTTTATGAATGATTGCAAGCACAGCACAAGTCTATTTCGTCTGAACAAGCTGCGGGCGGGCGACGCTTTCCAAGCCTCAAACCGCATTGTAATGAATATCATAAATGCAAGTTTTTACAAGTAACAGTTGCTGAAACAGTAACACCTTCTTAACATATTATCCGCCTACATTGATAGGTAAAGCCAAGCCAACATTTTTGTTCTTCACTATCAAAACCAGATTATTTTTTCGTGGACCCCCATTCATAACTTGTGGACCCCCATTTTCTTTTCACACAAACGTAGACCCCCGTCGATCTCCCGTGGACCCCTGGGGGTCCACCTGGACCACTTTGGGAATCACTGTTCTAGATCAACGGGAAGTACACTATAGGTTTTCGACCCAAAACCTATAGGGTACTTCCGGTTAAAGCAAGGTCTTACAGCACAAGTAAAGGAAAAATTCCGAAATATAAAAAAAGTTGAAAATTAAGGTAAATTTTGGTAGTTACAAGTTTTCGCAAAAATCTAAATTTGCCCATATCTTTTTATCGTGTTGACTCAGGACCTTGATATTTATACACCTAATAGGGACTATAGACCTCAGTATCTGGTATAAATTTCAACTTGCTAGGTCCACCCGTTCCTGAGAAGATCGGTGGTGACACACGGACAGACAGACGGACAGATGGATAGACGGACAAGAAAGTGATCTTATAAGGGTTCCTTTTTTACCTTTTGAGGTACAGAACCCTAAATAGACTAAGTGAACCAACATCGTGACGAAGACTCAACGGTTCAAGTGTCTTAGTCAGCGTCGCGTCATCGACTAATCTAATGGCTCTGATGATGATGATACTTCGGTGCACCACTCCAGAGATGCGAGCAGTAACTACTCCATAAGCGGCCGAATCTGCGCTTTGTACAACTAAAGTCGTTGACTCGTTCGGCTGTCCTAACATTTGCCATTAGGAAGCCTAGTCCCTGTCCCCAACAACACACTTAGGCTGAGTTGCACCATCTAACTTTAACTATAACAACTGTCAAAAATCTGTCAAAATCCATACAAAAACCACGGTTAATAGTTATAGTTACGGTTAAAGTAAGATGGTGCAACTCAGCCTTATATTTATAACAAGTGTGTGTGTGTGTGTGTGTGTGTGTGTGTGTGTGTGTGTGTGTGTGTGTGTGTGTGTGTGTGTGTGTGTGTGCGTGCGTGTTAGTGTGCGTGTGAGTGGTTGTTAAAAATGAAACCAAAATTACGAATAGAATAAAATATATGGAAGGCAGAGACACTCTATAATAAGATTAATGATAAAAGACGACACTCACTATCAGATTCAAAGACGTCAGTGAAGGCAGCTTGCACATCCCTCATGTTGTCTTTACCGGTGATCCTGTACAGGCTGTTTACTATCACCATGATGCCTGCAAATGTAAGTTAGTTAAGAAAATTCACTGTCCACGGCTCCGCAATGAAATTATGGCATTAAAATCAGTTCACGATTAGAGGAGAAATCGAGACACATACATACACAATAATTAAGACACTTTGAAAACAAAAAACTGATTTCTAAAAAGTGGTTTAACGTCATATCTCTGGAGATACAAATCAGATCTTGATAAAATTTTAATGGAACCACCTCGAAGATTAATCTTACCTATGACAAAAATAATCATTGAAATCGGTTCACAATTGGCGGAGTAATCACGTAACAAATATACAAAAAAAACATACAGTCGAATTGAGAACATCCTCCTATTTTGAAGTCGGTTGAATAAAAAATACATGATATGAATTAACTTCCTTTTTGGGAATTCGATTAAAAAAAATTGAACTTTTTTTTTCATTTATCATATAAGCTAGCGTTTGACCACTATCTCACCTGATGGTAAGTGATGATGTGGTTTGATGATGACGATGATCTTTCATCACCTTTATATCAATTACTAATGACAAATACTTACTTCCTCTGTTAGTCGCTTGAGTGAACTCTTCCAAGGCATATTTGAACTCTGTAATTAACAATATAATAATTATTATGGGAAGTAAAGATAAATTATTATTAACACCAATAATTTAACGTGACTTACGCGATGTCGATATAGCGATCGACATATGTCTTAAATCTATAAGTTTAAAATGAACATGAGTTTTTATAATAAAAAACTCGAAAGTCTGTTTGTATATTTGTTTGGGACTTCTTCACGGTCATACGACTGGACTGGTTTAGTTGAAATTTTGCACAAGGATAGCTAGTATATTATGAAAGGCTATAGGATAGTTTTCAACGCGGGCGAAGCCGCGGTGAATAGCTAGTAGCAATATAAGTATAGGAACACTGTCGTAGATATTTTAAAGTGCTTTTTACAAATATCTACAGAAACTAGAAATAAATAAATTAAAGCTCTTATTTAAATGCACTAAATATTTCCCTACGCTATACATTTTGCTATACATTACATTTCGCTGCACTAAAAATTTGTCTACGCTGTACATTTTCCTACACTGTACGTTTAGTGATTGGAGAAGCGTGAGTAGTAGAGCTACACCAACATCTTATTTGTTCGTTTCGTGGCCATCTTCAAGTGTAGAATGGTGTCGAGTTTGCTAAACAATACATTTAACTTAACTTTATATTTTGCTGCATTATACTTTTCTCTGCAATAAACATTATGTTGCACTAAATTTTTCTGCTTTAAATATTTTACTACACTATTATATTTTTCTGCACTTTACCTACATGTTTCTGCACTATAAATTTAGCAACTCATAATTGCTTTAGCAACTCTTATTTGCTGCTATAGTACATAATATTTTCCTGCAGATAACATTTCATGACGCGCAGAATTTTTCTGCACAATACATTTTGTTACACTATACATTTTGGTAACACTTAATTTCCTTGCACTATAAACTTTCCTATGTATATATTATTATTCCTATATGTTATATACATTTTGCTATACTAAACATTTTGTCACACTATACATTTAGTGATTGAGTACCGTGAGTAGTACAACTAAACCAACATCTTACGTGTTTGTTTCGTGACCTTCTTAATGAGTAGAATGGCTTCTGATATAGATCTTGTTCTCATCACCGCCACAAACTCACGGATCGCATCGCCAATAGCTAGAATTATAATGAATATATTATTATCAGCTCAAATAAGATCAGTACATTATTTTCAGAACTTTCCAATGTCATAATACCCATTTTTTACACAAATTGGTATCAACCTCATCTACATGTTTCACTTGTTTGTCCTGCGATCGTCAACCGGCCTGCCCAGCGTGGCGGGCATATTCCTCCCAATTAGGGAGAGGCCTACGTCCAGCAGTGGACTGACACCAGCTGATGATGATGATGATGATGACATGTTTCAAAGGAATGGGCTTAATGATGACATTAGTGACTTTTTAATTGCAAACAGATAAAAAAACATTTAAACTAAAACAGATAAGTACTTGACCACTATCTTACCTGTTGGTAAGCGATGATGCAGTCGAAGATGCACGCTATAGCTAGAATGAGAACTGGCTCTCAAGGATAGCTGCCGGAACACATTGGATGTTTGGCGACAAATTTTCTAACTGGAGGGTGGTAGTTGGCCAGGCGGACACTAGACAGTGTCCTACCACCATGCGGGGGTTGGGGGTTTCTGAACGATGTTTTTCCTTCATCGGAGGGCCACTGTTAATCCGATAAAAAGTTTCAACATGTTTCAACTTATGTTATAGCAAGAAAAAGGTAGCCCCCTTTGGATGGCACACTCTCCGAAATGTTACAACCAGTGTTAATTTACTTACCTTACAGTAATTACATAAAAGAAATAAGTTCAATAAAAGCTTGTAAAAACGAGCCAGCCGGTGGAAGCCGACCTACGCGAACGTATCAAGACCAGTAGGGCTATTACAAACATATTACGATTGTGTTACGATTTGAATTTCGTAGTACGATATTCAAATCTCAACGCGGATTCCGCTTCCGAGATAGCTTATAGAATAGCCCTGCAGCTAGGCTATTCTGTAAGCTATCTCGACAGCGGAATTCGCGGCGTGATTCGAATTTCGTACTACGAAATTCAATCGTATCGCGATCGTAATACGGTTGAAATCTCACCGCGGATTCCGCTGTCAAGATAGCTTACAGAATAGCCCTACAGATCGGAGACGTTTTAAAGGTCAAGCAAAAGTACCTATAACCGGCGAGCATGTATGAAGGCGCTCATGAAAGTGGAAGAAGCGAAAGAGGTATGTCAGGATCGTAGCATGTGGAAAGAAGTAGTCTCTGCCTATCACAACGGGAAAAAGGCGTGATTTTATGTATGTATGTATAAATGAAAATAATACCGCCAGTTCTTGTAGCCAATATAAGTAGATTGAAGGCGCCGTTCATATCTGAAAAATAAAACAAATATTCCTCAGGGCCAGATTCCACGGTGCAGGATCCCTGATAGCTCATTACGGACTTATCTGTATTCAGTATTCAGTATTTTATTGCGTCTATAAAAGTATCTGTTTAGTATGTAAAGTATTAAAGTAAAGTAAAGTATCTAGTATCTGTCATGTACTACAACTGTTCAGACGCCTAATACCAGGTTTACACCAGGCGATTTTAGTTGTTTAACTTCCTAGGGATGTACGATACGAGTAACAACTATACTCATTCGATACTTTTTCACCGACTTCAAAAAATGAGGAAGATTCTCAATCCGACCGTATAAATATTTTTTTTGTGTGTTTGCGAATAACTTCGTCATTCATGAACCGATTTTGATGATTTTTTTTTGAGAAAGGAGGTATCTAAAGGGTATTTATTAACATTGTAATTTCATTGAGATTTGATAAATATTTCCAGAGATGTAGAGAAAATCGTCTCAAACTTGCTACTGTAACAGACTCGCGCGGCACGGAAGTCGGTTGTTTTAGTTTTGAAACTATCATATCTATTGATTAAATCGCGCTTGATTAGCCAAACAAATACATCATTTTGAACCTTATTATCACTCTATAATGCCAGCCTAAATATTCTTCTGAGACAAATAATTGAGTAACGACACGAGGAGTTTCAACCGCTACCTATTCAGTATTAATTTTAAAGTATCGATACTAAAAGTACTTGAAATCGAAAGAAAAGTGCATCTCTAGGAAGTTGAATAACAAAAATCGCCTAGTGTGAACTTGGTATAATTAACATCACACGTGACCAAACGTGACGCTTATCAGTCAATATTAGCCTAGCTATACAACAAGAAAACGTCGCTAGCTTTTTTGGGAATATTACCGGCAGATGTGACCTTGTTTCTGGTTTTAGTGTTCCGTACCCAAAGGGTAAAAGGGGACACTAGTACTTAGACTCAGCTGTCCGTCCGTCTGTCTGTCTGTCACCAGGCTGTATCTCATGAACCGGGATAGTTAGACAGTTGAAATTTTTCAGATGATGTATTTTTGTTGCCGCTATAACAACAAATACTAAAAACAGAATAAAGTTAAAAATAAAAGGGGTCCCCATACAATAAACGTGTTTTTTCGGTATTTCAATATAACGCCATCTATGAACGCTTAGGTAAACGTCCATAGATGGCATTACATTGAAATGCCGATCCCTAACATCTTTGTTAGACGTAAGAGGGCGTTATAAGAAATAAAATGTTTATTAATTATTATTTTTTGCTGGCGAAAAATGATAGTGGTATTTTTTGATGATCTTATAAAATACTGTAGTGACCTTGTGTGATAGTGTGAAAGACCTATTCATTGTTCATAGTCCCACAAAAAAACTAGGGCTCTGGCCATTATACTTTGGGAGAAAATTTAAATAAATTGCAACATTTCGGGGACTAACTCGAAAACAAGTAAAACGCAATTTTCTCGAAAACTATAGATTTTCGCGGAACATACATGGGGGTTCTCTGGGTAGCCCTTGGAGTCCTACATCGATGGTTTTCGTTTGGACCATATGAAACCCGACACCCTGTATATACGTCTGTAAATATTTTAAAAAATCACATGTAAATATCACTTTTAGATTCAGATTTAAATAGTTTATTTGCGAAAAAGAGGGTACGTAGAAAGCTACGCGTTAGGCCGCTTGTATACGTCCGTTGTTTTCACCGGACAACGGACCGTTTATTGCCGGACTCACATCGTTGTATGGATTTGTCGCCGGACCGGAATTCGGTGCATCAAAGAAACTAAATAATAATAATAAAAATTTGACTTAATAGCTTATGTATTACACTGACTTATTTTAATATTACATATATAAATTTAAATATTTGCGCGTCTGCTTGCAGGCAGAATACTTCCATAAACCATATTTTTAACAACCTAAATGTTAAACTGTATTCTTGCATATAAATACTTGATTATGATTATGATTCATTTACATACATTCCTTATAAGACATACAACAGTGAGTCCGGCAAAAAAAAACGGTCCGTCGTCCGGTGAAAACAACGGACGTATACAAGCGGCCTTAGAAGTGAAACTTCGATGTTTATTCAATTTATTTCTAAACATTTTTTTTTTTGTAATAACTCGATCTGTTGAACTTAGCGGGACAAATGCCCGAATGATAGCGAATACGTCTTCGTAGTTACGCCGTTCTACAATAGAGGGCGTTTATATAAAAAATATAACATGACGCTTACGTCACTTCCGTTGATTTGTACCATGACGCTACGTTACTTCCGTTGATATGTACCATGACGCTACGTTACTTCCGTTGATTTGGACCGTGACGCTACGTTACTTCCGTTGATTTGTACCATGACGCTACGTTACTTCCGTTGATTTGGACCGTGACGCTACGTTACTTCCGTTGATTTGGACCGTGACGCTACGTTACTTCCGTTGATTTGGACCGTGACGCTACGTTACTTCCGTTGATTTGGACCGTGACGCTACGTTACTTCCGTTGATATGTACCATGACGCTACGTTACTTCCGTTGATTTGTACCATGACGCTACGTTACTTCCGTTGATTTGTACCGTGACGCTACGTCACTTCCGATTTTACCCGAGTGCGCCAAAAGAAGTATCACTTCAAATAACTTTATACAAAGAATGGCCTGCTCCTAAGATACGTACCGACTTCTGGTAGTAGGACTTTCATAACCCGAGGAAATTCCGCCGGGCCGATGCCTCCTGTGATATCTAATACTTCTTTTCTTACACCAGCCAAACCTGTAATACATTTACAATACAAAGTTAATGTAAATATTGTTACACACAATATAAATTGTTTTCGTACCGACGGGCCTCGAACTCGCACCCCTTTGGGAAACAAGTCCAGGTGCTCTGCCAATTAAGCCACGGTGCGATACTATCGATGTGACAACATTAATGGCTTGCATTTTTTTTACCAATTATGCATTGGTGGCGCCAATTGGTGGATCTGTGATATTTTTTTTCGAAGTTAATCATTCGGAAGAATTCATTGCAGGTTTTCAAATTTTGGAATTTTCATAGAATTTTCAACAAAATATTTGGATTGTGTGTAACAATATCCAAAAATATGAAGTGTGTAACACTTCTAGGAACATAATATTTAATTCGGTCATTCAGACGAATATAATAAAAACGTTTGTAACTCTGTCACTCAAAGAATCAAGAATCAAAGCATTTATTCAGTATGTAGGTGGTATTAATAAACGCACATATACACGTCAAAATCATAAATAATAAAATAAATCATAACCAATTATTAAGTAAACATAGCAAAAGCAGAATTTTAACGCTTTGAATTAGAAAAAAAAAAACAAAAGTAATGAACCATTCAGCTTTCATCAAATCGTTTAGGTCAGAATATAAAAAAAAATGAAAGTAGGTTAAAACCAACCATACATGTAACTGTGTGTTTCAGTACTTCAGACAATTTTTATATATTAAAAAAAAGTGAAATAGTGAAACCCAACTTAAAAAAACGCATACCTATGACTGTCTGTTTGTTACCCAATATAGCCTAAAGGTACGCACACACCGCGGCGTCCTGCGTCCTGCGTGCGGCGATCTCAGTACATTTCAATGGTTTTCGCGATCAGAAAACAATTGAAATGTACTGAGATCTCAGTACAGAGTGTCCGTACCTTTAACGGACGATTCAATCTCACTAAAATTTAACATGGAGGTACTTTTAGTATAAGGATGAACTTAAGCTATTTTTTTTAAATAAAATCATATTTTATACAGATCACACAAATGTTGATTGACAGAGGTAATATTCTTGGTGTACGTGAACGAAGTCGCGGGTATCAGCTAGTTGTAAATATAATACCTATAATTGACATAGCTCAAAGGATTAGCAAGTTGAAGTAGCAGTAGGCTGGTCACATCACATCTGTCGTAGAACCGATAACCGTTGGGGTAGACGTGTTCTAGAGTGGAGACCACGGCTCGGTAAACGTAGTGTAGGACCTTTGATTATGACAAGTAAATAATTGAGGGCCCGGTGGCGCAATCGGGAGAACGCTTGCCTTTGATGCCAGAGGTACCGAGTTCAAACCGCCGTGCACCAATGGATTTTTCCATCGAAAAATTTATGTGCGCTCTTCACAGTGGCCCTCCGGTGAAGGAAAAACATCGTTAAAAAACCAACAACCCCCGCATGGTGGTAGGACACTATCTGGTGTCCGCCTGGCCAGCTACCACCCTCAAGTTAGAAAAATCTGTCACGAAACATCTAATGTGTTCCGGCAGCTATCCTTGAGAGCCAGTTCCCATTCTAGGCCTAGCGTGCTTACCATCTTCGACCGCATCATCACTTACCAACAGGTGAGATAGTGGTCAAAACGCTAGCCTATAACGTATAAAAAAAAATAAAAAAAAAAAAAATCTAAATGTAGGACGTCCTCGAGCTAGGTGGAGCGATGATGTACGCAAGGTGGCTGCCAGCGGTTGGAAACAAGGAGCTGAAGATGGAGCTCAGTGACGTGCTATAACTTACCGTCGACATGGTTGGTGCTTTTGTGCTTGAAGTAATCACACACTTCGTGAATATCTGGAAAACATAATTTGAGATCATTAGGGTATTTTACTCTATATGAGAAAAAATCGATAAACCTAATATTGAGATAGCTTAGGCAAAATTTTTTTTTTTTTTTTTTTTTTTATAATGATTTATCTACTTGATGCAGATATCTCACTACAATTACAATCTAGCCTTATAACAACTAGGCTAATGAGTAATTTTATTTTCACTTAATTTACTATTAGAATATTACTAAGAATGTGTCCATTAACACTTTTCTTAATGTCTCTATTAAGGGGAAGACACTTTGTTCTTGTGTTCTTTTTATAGCGTTCGCGTTCACTATCACTACACTTTGTTCACTTGATAAAGTATCACTAATGTAACTCGAAGGGTTTGACCCTTTTTAGTCTTCTCACTATTTCCGTGTTAGGCAAAAATCAGTCGGAAAACGTTAGTACGTTTATTTATACGTTAGTTTAGTTTACGTTACGTTCATAAAATGGCAAACTAAATTTTAAAATTCAATTCAACGGTTTTTCAGCTTTTTAAAATTTGTTTCATAACACCATTAAATAGTAGTCGCCAGTAGTCGCCATGTTATTACGTCATACGGCTATGTAAACTTAGAAGTGTAAACTGTCAACTATCATATCACTGCATTTGTTTACACAGCCAACTGAAGTCATAACCACAAAGCAATATGGCGTCCACTGCGTCCAGCGTTTTCGTCAAATTTTCGCGCAAAATGCAAAATTTAAATGCATTTTTTTGGCATGATTACGTTAAACGATTTAATAAATATTTTAGATTTTTTTTTAATGGTGCATTTGCACTATACAATCTAATTGAGACACTTTTTAAAAATGGGTGAAATATAATGTAAAAGTGCCGATTATTATAGTCACTACTATAATGTCGACTGTCTCGACCTATATTTCGTGCATGCCCGATGCACTTCCTGGGCAGTTTACGCAACAAAATCGCGACAACCACTGATATGATTTTGAATCGTTTACAAACCAAACAAAAAAACCGACTTCAAACGCCGCGCTAGTCATTTTCAGTATCAAGTTTGAGGGTTTTCATATATCTGGAAATACTTATCAGATCTCGAAGAAATTACAATAGAAATGTACCCTACTACATAAAAAAAAGAATCATTGGAATCGGTTCACCGTTGAAGGCGTAATCGCGTAATATACATACAAAAAAACATTGAGAACGAATTTAGCACCTCCTCCTTTTTGAAAGTTGGTTGAAGAAACCGACTTCAAATACCACGCAGTCATTTTCAAAACCAAGCTTGAGGTGTTATTCTCCATTTCTCTGAAGATACTTATCAGTACCCTGAGTACGAGTTTTCATACTAAACTCGATATCGTATATCGAACAAATGTTGTATGAAAAACTGTACAGCGCCTCTAGTGGTTACCACACTTCACTAAATTTAGACCAATCAGAGAGCCAGAATAAGTCGAAAACTATGTGAGATCTGTCAAAAGCGTTTACGATGAAAACTCATACTAGGGGTCCTGGGGGCCTAGACAAAGACACATTTCTACCGTGATCTCTATAAAATTACAATGGGACCAAACGAAAAGCATACTCTCCCAAACAAAAAAAAAATTGGTTCAATTTGTATTATAAATGACTTACACTTCTCTCCGGATATCTTCTGCGTGCTTTCTAGAATCCCATCAAAATCGGCGTGGCCAGTCAAGGCACGCAGTATTTTGAATCCGCGGAACACATCTAAAATTCATAGATACCAACAAAAATAATATAGCCTTAGAGTACGATTTTATCCAAAAAACATCTTTTAATTTTTACGCGTATAGACTCTAGACTTTATTTTCCAAACGCGAATAATAAAAAAATAAAATAATAATAAAATACAAAAGCATTATAAATGTACAACGCAAAACTAAAACTGACGTAAAACAAAATAATTCTATTAACTCACCTTGTTGGTTAGTGAATTCTCTCAGAAGATCCACAATTACTTTAATATCTAAAAAAACAGTTTAAATTAGATTTAATTAGAAGCAGCAATAGCCTGGCGATCGAGAGGTCGTGAGTTCGATCCCCACCCATTGCACTATTGACGTGAACCCACTCCAAACACAAACATATTTAGCTTAGTTGGAGGGGTTAACAAGACTACTAGTAATGTGCATCACACATACTGGTATGCTTTTATATAACAAAACATGGACATTTATAATATATTACAAAATATACTTTTTTAAAGAATCTAAAAATGCCTTGCTAGCTTTTTTCTGTTGTTCGTCGAGGTTAGCTTCATTCTCTAGAGATAAAATATGAGTTTAAAAACTAAAACAACCGACTTCCACGCTGCGCGAGTGAGTTTCAGTAGCATTTTTGAGACGTTTATCGACATATCTCTGGAGATACTTATCAGATCTCGATGAAATTGCAATGAGACCACCTCAGCAATGTACCCTAACTATAAAAAAAGGAATTATTCGAATCGGTTCACAACTGACGGATCAATCGCGTAATATACTACAAATTAATATCGTTTAAAAACTAAAAAACAACCGACTTCAATGCCGCGCTATTCATTTTCAGTACCAATTTTGAGATGTTTATCTCAATATCTCTGGAGATACTTATCATACCTCGATAAAATTACCATGGTACCACACTTGGGATATCTCCTTTCGAACAAAAAAAGAATAATCGAAATCGGTTCATAAACGACGAAGTTATCCGCGAACAAACATAAAAAAAAAAAAAAAAAAAATATACGGTCGAATTGAGAAACCTCCTCCTTTTTTTGAAGTCGGTTAAAAAAATATTTGAAAACTTCTCCTTTTTTCGTCGGTTAAAAAAAATATCTTGAAGAAACTACATAAAAGGTACGAGTATATTATCCTTTCGAATATTAGCTACTACTACTAGCGTTTGTCCACTATCTTACCTGGTGGTAAACGATGATTTGGTTGAAGATGGTGAACACGCTAGTCCTAGAATACTCTGACTCTCAAGGGCTGAGAGCTGCCGGAACTCCGTAAGGTTAGGGCGGCAGATTTTCTCCTTGATGGTGGTAAGCAACATTTTGGTAGCAAGTCGGGCGGAACATCGATATAAATACAACCTGTTAACCTAAACATTCCTATATTACTTACTAGAAGTCCCCTGTAGGGTGTCCATGAATTCTATAACAAACTTCCAATTTCTCGAGCCACGAGCTTTCCTCATAAACGTCAAAACTAGCTCCTTCGCTGTAAAAAAATGATGATAACTGGTGGTTGGCTTCAACAATAGTTCGCATTAGAAAGATAAGTTGAAAGTATGATTAGCAAAGTTTGCCATTTTTTATGGTATAAGGTAACAGGACAAGCACGACGCTCGCCTGATGGTAAGCGATGACGTCTACCTATTACAGATACAGCGGCATGCAAAATTCTGGACTATGTCACTACACTGCGCCTGTTACCTTGAGACATAATGATGCTGAGTCTCACATGCCCTGTTATTTCACTGGACACCTTGCCATTTCAACCGAAAAACATTCCTATTTCATGGCTGAGAATTAAATGGCAAAGTGGTGGTACCGCCCCAGGCGGACTAGCAGAAGTCCTACCACTAGTAGCAGAAGTCCTACCACTACCATAAATTGATGATAACTGGTGGTAGGCTTCAACAATAGTTCGCATTAGAAATATAGGTTGTTAATCGATAAGCTAAGTTCACCATGTTCGAGAATGGCGGGTTTTGTTGTGAGGGCCACGATTAATATGTAGTATTAAAATATGTTTTAAGCATTTGAAGTTTTAATTAGTTAATACATAATAATAATAAGTTAATTACCAAAACAAAAAAGGGTCACATTACACATAAAGAAACACAGGGTTCCACAATAGGTTTTTAAATATTTTTCGAAACACTGTTTGTCCACCGCGATCGGACACCGCCTCCGTCACCGGGACGTCAACGATGTCGAGATTTTTTTCGGGCCGAGTTCAAAATGACGTGACGGCGTTCGTTTGTCCACCGCGACCGATCTCGGTGGTTCATTTTGTTCTAACTGTCAAGCGTGACAAAAACAATAACTGATTGAACAGCGCCGTGCGACGGCAGTGTGTGGACAAGATCAAATGTATTTTGGTATTGCCGGCATTGGCCAGCACATCGGCCCGTCACATTCTCGGGCCGAGTTGTAGCGGTTGCGCTGATCCACTCAAAATATCGGCGGCCGGGATGATGGCGCTCGGTGACGGACATGCAGTGGACAAGCGGCCATACTATACATATGTACCGCTACTTCGGCGCCGTCATCTCGTTCTCGTTGACGTCCCGGTGACGTCGTCGGTGGACAAACGGTGTTAGGCTAAGGAGAGGTGGGAGACGGAGGTGGTAAGGCGGGAGAAGAGAAGCGTGACCGTAGACAGAGCGGAGCGGCCTTCGTTGACCCCCCGCTCTCGCCGCGTACATTCCTGGCGCGGTACAGCGGTTTCGGTCAAACTATAACTACTCGTACGTATTAGAATATTGTAAACTTTTAACTTTCGCGATTTGAACACATAGTTATAAATATTAAAATACGGGACTTATCGCGCCTAAAACATTATTTTTTGTTTAACTCGAAGTTTCGACCAAGTCGCATTGATCGTCTGACTGAAACGTCGAGTTAAATAAAAATTTAAGTTTTAGGCGCGATAAGTCCCGTATTTTAATATTTATAACTACAATATGTATATGAAACTTTACTTAAAATGAAAATCATTTTATAACTCACGAATACGATTTTAATACTTACTTTGTATACCAGTAATGCTCATTACATATTTGACCGCTTCATCCTCATCTGAAAAGAAGTCATAAATAAAATATATATAAAAATAATCATACATAAACAGTCATAAAAACCTTTTTTTTTAAAACTTCTTTTATATAATGTAGGACCATAGACATCAAGATAAATTCAACGAGCCCAAACACGATAGGTTTATCAAGAGTAGTTTAGAAGTTGCGAGGGCCACCTTCCGGCTCCATCATCAGACCAGTTCGATACCATAACAATGCATTGTCATCAGGCCACTGGGAAGTGGGTCAAATTTAATTTAACCCTTGTCCCTGCGCCATCGAAAGATTTGACTACAGTACCCTTAGTACGAGTTTTCATCGTAAACGCTTTTGACAGATCTCACATAGTTTTCCACTTATTCTGGCTCCCTGATTGGTCTAAATGTAGTTCAGTGTAGTAACCACTAGAGGCGCTGTACTGTTTTTCATACAAAATTTGCTCGATATACGATATCGTTTTTGGTATGAAAACTCATACTAAGGGTACAGGCGCAGAGACAGGTGAACTAAATACATTTCTACACATGGCAGGAACGTTATACCGATGTTCCGCAAGACTTCCTATTAAAAAGTAGCATATTATCAAGGAGAAAATCTACTGCCATAATCTTACGGTGTTCCGGCTGCACACATCCCTTGCGAAAGTCAAAATTCAAAACATTTATTCAATATATGGAAAAATATACTGATATATATATATAATATATATAATATATATAATATATATAATATATATAATATATATATCTATACTTCTATACTAATATTATAAAGAGAGAACATTTGTATTTTTGTATTTTTGTATGTTTGTAATGAGTAAGCTCAAAAACAACTGAACCGATTTAAAAAATTCTTTCACTAATACATAGAATGGGCTTTCTAAATGAAAATAGGCTATATATTATCCCGTTTAAAACAAAGGTACATTCGTGGAGACCTAATTTGCAACCTAAGTCGGCAAATAATCGGTCGAAAAAACACGTTTCTTACGAACTGTTATACGGGTTCCGGGAAAACACTTTTAAAAAAAACACTTGTTTTCACTAAATAATAATATATTAGAAATTATCTTAATGAGATAGTAAAATAGAATAATTGATTTTATGATATGTTGCAAAGATTGGTATAGGACGTTTCGCAACGGAGGATGAGTGAAGACTGACTAAAAAAAAGGTAATGAATAATCATCTATAATCTAAGTTGCTGATATAGCTGAAAGGTGTACATTATTGGGCCTGAAACCTAGGGGTATAACAACCCCCCGCATAAGAGTAAACTTATTTAATTAATTATAAGTTTACGGAAGTTGTTATTCTATGCGGAGACGAGGTTGGGCAACAGGACTTGGATTCATTGATATATTTTCTTGCTTCGGATTAATAACAAGTTTGCGCTTGTAACATATACCGACCTTTACATTATAAATCATTAAACTTATGATTACGATAAATGCAATTACACTAAATGATAAACTTACAGTATTAGGGATAGTATTATCATAAAGAAACGTATCTTCTACAAATTGATTTGGTAAGTCATTCAAAAGTTTTAAGCTTTCTAAATTTACATTATTTATTTCTGGTACGGCTAATTTGGTGAGGCTTAGCTCGGTAAATCGTTTTAAGTTACAGCAAGAATCGTTTACTATATTAAAATTTGATATGACAAGGCTCGTAGTTAAGTTAAAGTTTTCTCTAGCGTCTAATTTAATATCTTTACAAAATGCAGTACAGTCTGGTTTCAGTAAAAGTATTCCAGTTCCTGATATAACTTTATCTACACATATGTGTTTACATTCGATAGTTAGTTTTGCATGGTTTGATTGAACAAATATCCATTTATTACCATTTAATTTATGCCAAATATCAATATTTCCGTATATGAATTTAGTGGTACATTTTTCTGGTAAGACTTCCACAGCTTTAGTCATGATTTCGATTTCACAATTTGGGTTATTGATTACACTTAAAATATCTAATGAATTACACACAAAATGATTATTAATAATAGTCTTACATAACTCTAAGTTATCTATACTGAAATAAGTTTTCCTATCTTCACTAAGGCCTACATAAGATTTAGGCGTTATTATTAACGCGTAAGAGTTTGGCATGTTTGCGTCATGCGGTACTGGTATAGGTACACTTTTATAGAGATTATAGCTAATCAAATTCACCAAAGGAATTTTAACTACAAATACTAACTTATTGTCTAGATAATATGCTACTAAATCAACTAGATTCATCAATAAATGAATGTTATTTAAACTTAACTCTACTGGAAACTCCTTGTGTTTAGGTATATTCTTAAAATTAATAATAATATCTTCATACAGTTGTTTAGGAGTAATTACAGATGGATGAATAGTATTTGACTTAACGAACAATATGCTACTAACTAGATCCTCAACTTTATAAGACAGTGTTAATAAGGTAGCTTCAAGAACATTCAATATTTGATTTAAATTATTTTGGAAACTGACGGCATTTGTAATGTCTGATACATTTTTTATAATTAATGACATTTTATCCATTGCATCTGTCAACAGGAATTGATTTTTATTCAATTCTATAATAGAGGAATTAAAGGTAGAAATGGCTGAATTTGAAACGAATATGCTACGGGCGAAATTAGAACTTAAATTTCTATTAGTATTATACAGTGTTTGTATAGCATGATTGTATTTATTGGCGTCATCTTCATCTAAGGTGCCAAATATATGTTTGAATATAGTTCCGACGGCAGAAAACCAAGCTGATCTCTTCGAATTTGCAGGTATTAAATGTGATATTGAGTTATAATCTCGGATGATGTCATGAAATAATGAGTCAAGAGGTTGTATCATATTGTGACATTCAATATTGTTGATGAATTCACTTTGTTGGCAAGTATAACGCACAGTACCGAATATGCTTTTAATGTTTTCTATATGTTCAGGAATAAACGATATATCGATTGGGATAAGTATGTGAATATGGTCATTAATTAGTTTAACTGTTCCTGAAGAGTCAAAGAGGATACCAGGGCTCTTGGTAATTGGTTGGATGAATTCTTCTTGTTTATAACCCAGTGTGGAATGACAAAATATAAGCCTGAAATGAGAAGTATAAAGTTAAGTGCAATATATTTTTTTTTTTTTTTTCTAAACTAACTTATTTTATATGTACATTTTACTAATTATATTAATTTATGTTTCAGATGCTGCAGCTGGTTTGACTTCATCAAAGTGGTGTTTAACATGTCGTCGGTTCATTAAAAGAGACAGCGAGTTATTACCATGTACCTTAACTACTTTGAAGGGACCTTTCCAAACGGGGGACAGAGCTTTCCGTAACCTTAGATGGTTTTTCAGGTAAACAAGGTCACCTACTTTATATTTTATTGTTTTAGTGCGTCGGTCATAATATTCCTTCGATTTTTCTTTAGATGCATTTATATTTTGTAAAGCTATATCTCGCGATAATTTAAGACGGTGATGTAACATCTTGAGGTATTCAGGGTAAGTTGTATCAGAGCGGAGTTCGTAGATCGAATCGGGGATAAAAGGCTTGTGGCCGAAAAGAAGTTCGTAGGGTGTGAATTGCGTCGTTGTATGGATATTGGTGTTATAAGCTAGCATTGCTGTGTATACAAATTTGTGCCAGTCGTTTTGATTTTCGTTGACAAATGATTTTAGATATTCTTTAAGTGTGGAGTGGCTGCGCTCTAGAGCACCTTGAGTTTGTGGGTGGTAGGGTGAAGCCCATATCTGTTTAATTTTGAGGAATTCACACGTTCTCTTAAACAGGTCAGCTGTGAAATTTGTACCTTGATCAGTAACAATTGTTTTGGGAATGCCGAACACTGATATAAAGTGTATCAAACATTCGCATGATTCTTCTGCTGTTGCATTAGAAATTGGATAGGACACGGAATACTTAGTCAAATCGTCTTGTATTGTAAGTATAAATTTTAATTTAGGAATACCGGCTTCCGGTAAAGGCCCGACTATGTCTAAACTGATCCTTTGAAACGGATGTGTTGAAGATGTTGTGATTTGCATAGGTGCTTTGTTAATTTGGCGCAGTGCTTTGTTTGATTGACATAAAGAGCACAATTTGACATAATTTTCGATATCAGATCTCATGTTTTTCCAATAGTATTTTTCTTTGATTCTATTATACATACGCGTTGATCCTAAGTGTCCAGCAATAGGTATATCATGGTTTTCTTTTAAAATTTTAGCCACTTCAGACGGGACAGGATATATAATTGTGTTATGGTGAATATTGACTGTTACATTAGTGTTATTAAATAGATACATGAGCATGCCATAGATTTTGACAAAGGAATTCTGTTCGAATGCATTTTTAAAGTCAGATATTGCTATTTCATTTATGTTGCCGGTTAGAAGAATATCGTCTCTGGCTGACTTTAGCGTCTTGAAGATGTCAGGGTAGGAGCAGGTGTCGAAATAATAGACCTTGGTAAAGAGGAGATAGTAGGTTTTGCCTTTTATATTAACTTTCTTAAAAGAGTGCAGTTCGCGTTCGCCATCGTGAATTGTGTCATCAGCGTTGGAGATAATGTCTTGAAGGTATGGGTTTGAGTCGTCAAAGTCTATGGACACGGGGATTAATATTGTCTTAGCATTACTTTTAAATAGACTTTCATTATGTTTTTTGATAAATGTATTGTATGTTTCGTTTTTGCTCGTAAAAGATTTTAGAAATTCGGTATATTCTTTATTAGAACTGGAAGGCGTTGCATCAATTTGTCTGGTTTCGTTAGTGCGAAAGTCTGGCGAAAAAGAAGGATTAAGAGCAGGAATAGGGGCTGGTGGAGTGAGAGTGATCTCGGGAGACGGAGGATTCAGTGGGGAAAAGTCAATGTTTTGATTAAGTGGGCTAATTCCCAAGTCGCCCAAGTCGATTAAATCGTCAAGAATGTCTTCAGGAATTTCTGAGTCAAAAGTGGGTTGGTTATCGGATAATCCTGACGTTGAAGGTTGTGGGTCTACATTCTCTTGAATGATTGGATTGACTGGGTAACGTGACAATGTGTCAGCGTTGCTGTTAACCTTTCCTTTTTTGTAAATTACCTCGTAGTCATACTCTTCTAGTTTGAGTCTCCATCTGACTAATTTTGACCCCGGTTCTTTACAGTTAAATAGCCACTTAAGAGGACGGTGATCGGTAGCGATTGTAAATTTGTGGCCATATAGATACGGCCTAAACATTTTTGTACCAAAAATGATGGCCAAGCATTCCTTTTCAGTTACACTATAATTACTTTCCGCCTTATTTAAAGTTCGGGATGCGTAAGCGATAGGCCGGTCATTTCCTATAGGCCCCTGAGACAAAATCGCAGATATGGCATAGTTTGATGCATCACATGACAGAACAAACGGTTTTGTAAAATCCGGGTACGCCAAAATTGGTGCTGATATCAGGGCACTTTTGAGATTTTCAAAAGCTAATTGCTGCTCGTTGTTCCAAATGAAGGGGATATCTTTCTTTAATAGATGTGTGAGTGGTTTAGCAATTTTAGATAGGTCTGGAATAAAGCGCCGGTAGTACGACACTAATCCTAAGAAAGATTTAATGTCTTTCGGACATTTGGGAACGGGAAATTTTTCTACAGCCTTGGTTTTCTCAGGGTTTGGTCTAACACCTTGGTCGGTAATTATATGGCCAAGATACGAGACTTCCTTGTGGAGGAATTCGCTTTTGTCAGGTTGTAGTTTGAGATTGAAACTTCGGAGTCTATTGAAAACGTTGGATAAGTTTTTCATGTGCGTATCAAGGTCGTATGAATAAATTACAATGTCATCAAGGTACACAAAGCATTGGATACCCTGAAGACCGGAGAGTGCAGTATTCATTAATCTTTGGAAAGTGGCTGGTGCATTTTTGAGGCCAAATGGCATACGGGTAAATTCGAAGTGTCCTTGCGGAACGGAAAAGGCAGATTTAGAGGCGTCTCCTTCACAAATTTTGATTTGATGGAAGCCAGATGCTAGATCAAGTGTACTAAAATATTTAGATTTGCCGAGTTGGTCTAATATTTCAGATATATTAGGAATGGGATACGAGTCGCCAATAGTAATATCATTTAATTTGCGATAGTCTATCACGACACGCCATTTGCGCTGACCAGATGCATCGGCCTTTTTTGGGACGATCCAGATTGGGGATGACCATGGAGATGTTGAAGGTTTTATGATTCCATCATCGAGCATTTTGTTAATTTGTGATTGAACTTCATGTTTATGAATTTCGGGAAAACGATACGATTTTGTATTTATTGGAACTGAGGAGGACGTAGTAATTTCATGTTGTAGAGCGTCAGTGTATGTCAGTTTGTCATCAGGGAGATGAAAAATATCTGAGAATGAGGAACAAAGATCATATAATGCGTTAGTTTCTTCTTCATTTAGATGGGAAATCCGTAACAGATTTAGTACTTCTTCAGTGCGGGTTAGAGTGTCAACTTGGGTATCAAAGTGTGTTGTGTGGAAAATTTGCTTGGAGTTGGTTTTGTCTAATGGAGAAATTACAAATTTGAAATTAGAATCGATTTGTACAGGAGATTCAGAGATATTCACGACAGATACATTTACTCGACCGTTTGGTTTTACTTTTACAACACAATTTGCCACAAGGAGGGAATCGTTTGGATTTTGATCAAAAATAACACCTTCACCAACATCAGGATTTAGTACGGTACATTCTATTATTGTTTCGGTCCGAGGAGGAATAAAAAAGGCTGGCTCCGTAAATTTGAGATTGAGTTTAGTTTTGTCCACGGTGAGTATTTTTTCAAGATAGTCTATTTTACAATTATATTTCGAGAGAAAATCATTTCCAATTATGCCGTCATATGGAAAATCTAAATTTGGTACAATGTGAAAGTGGTTATTCAATGAATTGAAATGTATTTGTATATGTCCAAGTGATTGCATTGGGTTGTTTGTTACGCCACTAAAACTTATGATATGTTTTATTATTTCAGGCATTAGTTCTACGCAATCAACTTTCAGAAGACTAATGGATGCGCCGCTGTCGACTAAGAGCCTTAAAGGCTTGGAAGAGACGGAAGTTTGGACTTCGACAAAAGGTAAGTATTTTTTTGTTGGGTTAGTCATTATATTATATGTTTTTAACAACTTATTTTTTATTTCAGATGCAGGACATGAGGGACACGACTTGGTAGTAAGTTTCACATGATTGGTATGTAAAATCTGAGATGGAACAGCGATAGGATTTTGTGGTTTAATCACATTATTATTATCTTTTTGTATGGTGCCGGAGATATGATTGAGATTACAAGATTTTTCAGCTTTAACGTTTTCTTTTACTTGAGATGTTGTTTTGATTTTGGATTTAAGGACAGTAGAATATAGTAACGGCTTAGACATTTTAATAGCAATTGACGGAGACGGCGGCAATTGAGTCGACTTAGCATTTAGAGATGAGTGAGGTGCATAAACTGGATTCAGTGCATTCAGAGGATTCAGTGGTTTCAGTGGATTCAGTGGATTCAGTGGCTTCAGTGGATTCAGTGGATTCAGTGGATTCAGTGGATTCAGTGGATTCAGTGGAGAACGAGACGACTTAGAACGATTCAGTGGATACTGTGAGGAAAGAGACGATTTGGAAAGATTCGGCGTAGTGTCGATTTTCCTTTCTAGTTTTCCCGCACGGCACTGGTCGGGAAGGTCTGCTCGTTTAAATCATCAGGATTCTCAGCTGAGGTAATGACCTGAATAGGTTGGTTCCTCCTAGGGAATGCGTTTGGACTTTGCCGCTGTGCATCTTGGTTCTGTGAACCAAACCGCCTATTATTATTATTATATTCACGCTTGCGGCAGTTCTCAATCGTATGTCCGATGTTTTTGCAGTATCGGCAAACAGGAGGAGATTGTGAATTAGAAGGCCCAGGTAGAGCCCATTGTTGACCTTGAGGCCTTGGAAAAGAGATCTGGCCTTGGGGCCTTGGCAGAGCATATTGACCTTGGGGTCTAGAGTAAGAGGGGGCATTGTTTCTATATGATGTTTGTTGATTGCCATTGAATGAAAAATTATGCTTTTTATATGTAATACCTAGAATTTTTTCTTCCGCTGAGGCGAAGCTGATAGCTTCGTTAAGTGTTGTCGGATCTCTACACCTTACGATTGTGGACAAACGCGGATCGAGTCCCATCATAAAAACGTTTAATGCTAAATCTTGCATGGTAGCTACGCGGCCTGATAACTCGTCTTTCTTTTTAGTGGGAATGGAAATATTTATTTCAGTTAGTAAATTCGACAAGCATGACTCGACTTTGAGCGAAAATTGACTCACATTTTCGGTGTTGTTTTGTTTACAGCCCTGCAAATCGGCGAGGAGATGAGCGTAATGTTTTTTGTCACCGAATTGATTTTTTAAGAACTCTTCTAACTGTGGCCACTTTGTGAATTCTTTAATGGCGCACACTGCTTCCGCTTTTCCCGAAAGCCTGCTTAAAATATATTTGAACAATATGTCTTGTTGGGAACTCGATGCCAAATTAATAGCGTTACGGCAGTTGTTTAAAAATGGAATTAAGGTTTCTCTCGAGCCATCGAAAGTACCGATAAATCTCATAAGCACATTGAGATCCATGTCTGTCAGTGTCATTTGCGCTGCTTCTTCCTTTAATTCCTTTGCTTTATCCTTACTCGACATCTATATACTTACATCTATATATATAATTCTAAAATAGGAAAACAGATACAAAATAATAAGATAACAATAAATCAAGGTTATAACACACAAAATTAAATGCTCTTCTAAGATGCACGGAGTCTCGGGAGTATGCACTTGTTATCGATTCGAAGAAATAGAGCCGGCGGTGCGTGGGCGAAGTTCACGGTAACACAAATGCACTGATATGTTTAATATAAAAGTAATTGTAACTCACAGGATTAGCAGGAACATTTCGATGGTAAAATTAAAAAACCAGGGTGACGGTGACGGAGTAGAACCAGGTCCGAGGATCAGCATCAGACACTGGGCGCAGTTTCTTCTGGGAATAGCAGTGGGGCCAGAGCCTTCGGGCTCCGGAGACTCGACGTCCAAAGGTAGTGCCTTCACCAGGGGCACTGCAGCACAATCACGACGAGTCGAGACGTCTAGATACACCCAGATTAAAAGGCGTATAATTTGACGTCACGGAACAGCGATTTACACTTATTTATGAAGTTTACTTGAATATCACTTATTTTGAGGCGTCCGAGGATTTTTAAAAATCCCTTAAGCTGCCACCAATGTTATACGGGTTCCGGGAAAACACTTTTTAAAAAAACACTTGTTTTCACTAAATAATAATATATTAGAAATTATCTTAATGAGATAGTAAAATAGAATAATTGATTTTATGATATGTTGCAAAGATTGGTATAGGACGTTTCGCAACGGAGGATGAGTGAAGACTGACTAAAAAAAAGGTAATGAATAATCATCTATAATCTAAGTTGCTGATATAGCTGAAAGGTGTACATTATTGGGCCTGAAACCTAGGGGTATAACAGAACGCTGCTTAATTGAAAATAGATAAAAGAATATTTTCTATACAAGAGTTGTACAACTTAATAAGACCTACAAAAAAGTCCGCGACAGCATATGTCTATCTCTTAAGGTTGACTCACAGTAACCATTTTAATCTTAAAATTTTTGTTAAAAAATATTACATAACTTCCAAGGCTATTTTCAAGTATATAGTATTAATCCTTATCCAAATAATTACGTTAATTAGCTTGGCCACATATTATAGATTAAAATTGTCGTTTACAGTATATAATTCAAATGAAAACTCTAGAAAATATCACGAATTTCACAAACACGCATCGCAAAATTAATAAAATATTTGCAGTGAAACCACAGATTAGAATGACCTAATCTGTGGTTTCACTATGATTATAATTTAACTATGAAGTTACTACGAAAATATTATTATAAGCTTAGCTATGCTGTAGATCCCCACCGATCACAATCGATTTGAAGTCAATATAGTATAATAATATGATCTATTGTATAAAATAATATTCATCGATATATATAATACTATAATATAATATTTTAAACCACCCCGACTGATCTATGTATAATAGCTTTTTCCAATGACTCTAAACTCGACATTTAAAATCTGAGCTGTAAGTTGGTGAGGATTTGAGTATTCTGTAGAGTCCAGGAGGCTTCCATGTTCTTACAATATTGTTGAAGAAGAAGATTTTCGAATTGATCAGACCTATGAAAGTTGATTTCATAGTGCAATTAACTAGAAAAAAGCTCATAATTTTATAATGATTGAACGAATTTTCATGAATCAAAGCTAAGAAAACTCTCGATGAAGACATCTATCAAACAAAAAAAAACTATTAATAATAAAAACAAAATCGGTTCATCGGGTTAGGTGCTAAGATGCTACAGAAAGACACACAAGACAGTTTCAAGACGTTTTTGCCAACCTATATACTGTATTTAATTTTTTTCTTCATTTGCGTTGCCTATTGATTGTATGCATGTTTGAATGATCGCCTTGGTCGACGCGTCCATTAGGGGTGATGCCGATCGCGATAGTAAATGTGACAAAATTCCGCCGCTCAAATTCTGTTCCAATTTGTCAACAAGCAAACATACAGAAAACATTTACCGTTTTGGAATAGTTCAATATACAATATTATTAAATCAGTGCGCGTTTTCGGTTTGCTTTCTTGATCACCCTAAATACACCTGAAATTCATGACCCTCATTTTGCAACTGTCGGGTGAAAACTAGAGCTAATTTCACGCACATTTTACGCATTATAAAGTAATTTAGTGAATTTAAAGTCTGCGCCATTCCTTGAACAAATAATGTTATTTCAAAGAATTTCTATAATATTTCTTATTTATTTAAATGAAGTACATAAGATAATTAATACAAGTGTAATTTGTAGCAATTGTTTAAATAAAACATAGTTACGTTGAAAATAAAAATGAGTAACAGTTCACAAAAAAATGTACAGCTGAGATTTTACATTCGATGCAAAATGTGAGATTTTGTAATCTAGACTCCTGTACTTATTTATATAAATAACTAGGAGCACCTCGCGGTTTCGCCCGAGTAGTTCCCGTACCCGTGAGAACACGGGAATAAAATATAGCCTATGTTACTCGCTGATAATGTAGCTTTCCATTAGTGAAAGATTTTTTTAAATCGGTCAAGTAGTTTTTGAGTTAAATCATAACAAACAAACAAAGATCAAATCGTTCCTCTTTATAATAATAGTTTCGAGTTAAGACTATAATGCCCGTTTGCACTAAACTTAAGAATCGCCTTAGCTTGTCAAAATATCACAAAATAAACAAATCCGGCTACCAAAATCTCAAAATCTAGATATATATAGGATCATTAGGCTATCTGCAAGATATATTTTGAGATTTTGATTCCCGATGTTGCTGTAATTGAGATATTTTAAAAACTTAGGCGATTCTTAAGTTTAGTGCAAACGGGCTTAAGGCTCCAGGTACATAGTCCCGATTCCTAAAGGTTCCGGCCACACCGCGGCGTCCTGCGATCTGCGGGCGCGATCTCAGTACTTTTCAATTGTTTTCTGATTGCGTTTGGTGTGAACCAGCCGGTACAAATACTAATGCGCTATCTGATCGCCGCCTAGATCGCGCACGCAGAACGCCGCGGTGTGTCCGTACCTTAAGACAATTTTTTTTATTTAGAAATTCAATGATAAATTGTAATTATAACTTTTTTATTGGATTTCTTTAAATATGTTACGTAATAGAACAAGCACGGCGCTCACCTGATGGTAAGCCATGACGAGTACACATTATACAGATACTACAGCTTCAGGATTTTATTTTTTTTTAATTCAAAGCTACCTATACAAAGGTACTTATGCTTTTTTGTATTCAGAATATTTATTATTTATATTTTCTTGATCTATTTAATGTTATTTGACGTGTGTAAGAGCAGATTTTTGCAATCTGGCAAAAGTCAAAAGTCAAAACATTTATTCAGTATATGGGCAAATTAAAAATTTGCACTTACACACGTCAAACAACATTAAATAGATCATATTCAATAAAAAATATTATAGATATAACGGAAACATAACTTATTGCTTTGAATTTACAAAAAAAAAACAAAGGTATTGAGCCATTCAGCTTTCATCTAGACGTCGAACGTCAAAACACATGTTTAATTCCCCTGATTAATGTAGGGTTGCCAACCGTACTATTACGTGCACCCGCAATTGGCAATCTGCCCCTAAACTGAATAAATACTTTGACTTAGATTAAATTTGATTAAAAATTATGGAAGTTATTATGGCTTCCCACAAAAACACCTTTCAGAAATAATATAAAGAGATTAAAAACAATGTGACGAATCGTTAACCTCATTTTTATGTCGGCGAAGGAAAACATTCACAAAAACATGAACGTGACGAAGCGTGAGTCATTATCAAATAATTGAATAACACAAATGTTGTGACTTGGTATTATTGAAACAATCTTTAAAGGTAGGTGCATCGATTTCGATTGCGCTATGGAGATTTTTTGTTTCTTAATGTTTCACGCGATTATTGTATTTAGCCAGGGTCAAATTGTTCAAGTTTTAGTAAATTCAAGTCATAAAGTTGAGTCAGTCATATTTCAGGTCAAGGTAGTTGGATCGAATGCACTAAGTATTTTTTTTAATTTAATTATGACTCCACACGATTAAGAGGCGGCTCCCTGTAGAATGCTATACTTTGCCTAATGATAGTAAATCAACCAATAATTTTAATGAAGTAAAACTTAAATATTGGCTTTTTCAATGTTTTTTCTTTCTTTCCATAAGACAGAAACATAATTTAAAATAATTTGCTCGATAGTTTATTTTTTTGAAAATTAGGCCTTTTTTTTACAGTTTTGTTGTTTGTCTCTCAAACAGATTTAGTTACATATACAAAATAAATACTAGCAAATGTAGAACATGGTTAATAAGAATCCCCTAAGATAATTTTCTTTTAAACCAATTCATATTCTCATTATTAATTAAATTAGTTTTGCGACTTACGACTTTTACTTCTGTGCAAGAATACGGTCAATTAGTTGATTGCGATATTGTACCATATTCCCGGCGCAAATATTCTTGCAAGTGGGCAGCACTCGAAACATATTGAATTTGTATTTAGCCAGAATCAAGTATTAAAATTGTTCAAGTTTTTGTAAATTCAAGTCATAAAGTTGAGTGGAAGTCACATTTCAGGTCAAGTTAAAATAATGGTTCAAATTTTTATTAAACTTTGAATCTACATAGGTATTTTAATAAGTTTAACAAATAAAAAGAACTAACTTGTGGAATATAATTAAGAAGACGATTAATTCCAATTTAATCAACTTTAATTGAATCAACGGATTGCATACGAAATTGCATCATGAGTCTAAAATTATTTTTTTTTAAATTATCTTTTACTTTGAAATGGCTTGAAAAGGTGATTAAAACAATATTTATTGTATCGAATAAATATTGTGATATATCATAAAATATTGTGCAGTGAACATCGCGATTTCACCGCGTGACCTCCTCACTCCGAGGAAGAGCGACTGACTCGCTCGAAACCTAGGTCGAGAAAATTCGACTAAAGGTACGTGAATTACAGCCGGTATATAACAATAATAATGTTACAAATTCACGATAATTTTAAAATAAAAAAAATAATGTGATTGTATGTGAAAAGGAAAAAAATATTATTTACTGACAATGTATATTATACCACCCGCAGTCAGGTTCACTGTTTTTTAGTAAATGTCTTGTAATAGGTAAGCTAGTAACAAATATATAATTTAAGATCGTTTAAAAAACTAAAAGAACCGACTTTAAATGTCGCACTTGTCAAAGAAGCCTGTAGACGTAGTAACTATTATATAATCTGTGCCAGTAGTTAGCAGTACGAGAAAGGCGTCGAAATAAGTAAATGCGTCGTAATACAAATGTTGATATATTAAAAACGGCTTGGCCGATTTCGTTAAAATTTAAATGGGACCACCTGGGAAGACCCTTTGAAACGAAAAAAGAATTTTCCAAATCGGTTCAGGCATCTTTGAGTAATCGGTGAACATACATAAAAAATAAAAGATTCCGATGAATTGAGAACTTCCTCCTTTTTTGTGAAGTCGGTTAAAAATAAACTTACTTCTGGATCCTGTAAGCTCCTTCATAGTGTCACTGCCTTCTCGTAGAGCTGCAAACAAATCCTGATATTATTACAGTGAAAACTGTTTTAATTATTGAATTTATTTTTTACCACAGACACAATATGTAAATAAGATTTAAAAACTATAATTTATGATCGTACTAAACGAAGAAACCGATTTCACATGCCAATCAAAATAGCCAGTTACCATAATCATGTCATCCAGGTATACAAATTTGTTTATCTCCATATCTCCGGAGATTATTATCAGATCTCGATAACATTTGAATGGGTCCAAACGAAAAAAGATATTTTCAAATTTAAGGTTATTAAAGGTTAAGATTTGACGGAGTTCTGAGGTTACAAACATTAAAAAACAACAGTCAAATTAAGAACCTCCTCCTTTTTTGTGAAGTCGGTCAAAACAACCGACTTCCATGCCGCGCGAGTCAGTTTCAGTAGCAAGTTTGAGACGTTTATCGTCACATCTCTGAAGATACTTATCAAATCTCAATGAAATTATGGGACCACCTAGAAAATGTACTCAACCTATTAAAAAAAAAATATCCGACGAATTGAGAACCTCGTCCTTTTTTGTGAAGTCGGTTAAAAAAAGATACAATTGACGGAGTAAACGCGTAACATACATACAACCACGGATAAAGACAGAAGAGTACCTAGAGTCTATTCTCCGTGCATACAACAAATAAATAATAAAACTGGCCAAGTGCGAGTCAGACCTTTGTCCCGCACACGGAGGGTTCCGAATTTCCGAAGTCCGAACGCCACGAACTTCTAACACCAATTAAGTAAATATTAACTCAAACGTAATTAATATAAATAAATATCTGGAACTTCTGGAAGACCGAGTGTTCGTACGACTAACTACTGAAGTACTGATTCTAGCTTAATAAAGCTCTTTAAGTACTAAAATTGAATATATAATTTTCAATACTGTACACTTTATGTGTACAAATACACCTTAACTAAGTAAACAAATCGACCGAGGCCCACAAATTTAACAAATGAAACGCTTGCCCGTGCTAATTTTTCCTGTGCTGCCATCTAGCTGCGTCGAGGTGAATTAATTTCGTATCGTATCGTATCGTAAAAAACACGTTTTTTGTTTTAAACCCTTTAATTTTTAACTTTGTTCTGTTCTTAGTATTTGTTGTTATAACGGCAACAGAAATACATCATCTGTGAAAATTTCAACCGTCTAACTATCACGGTTCATGAGATACAGCCTGGTGACAGACGGACAGACAGACAGACAGACAGACAGACAGACAGACGGACAGCGGAGTCTCAGTAATAGGGTTCCGTTGGTACCCTTTGGGTTCGGAACCCTAAAAAACAAAAAAACATACAGACGAATTGAAAACCTTTTTGAAAGACGGTTGAAAAGAGGCGTGTTGTAAGATTTTCGTGAGTCTGGTGCTGTGTGTCTGTTGCATTGTAGCTCTCAATTTTTTTATTGGGAGCACCATTGGCTTAATGGCTTGATGTCTAAGCATGAGGTCACCAGTTCAAATCAAAGCACGAATGTTTGAATGTGTGTGTGTGAATTTATCAGTGTATGTGTGTGTGAAAAAGAGTGTGTGTTAGAGTTAGTGTGTGTGTGTGTGTGTTAGAGTGTGTGTGTGCGTGTGCGTGTGTGTGTGTGTGTGTGTGTGTGTGTGTGTGTGTGTGTGTGTGTGTGTGTGTGTGTGTGTGTGTGTGTTTGCGAGAGTGGAATACTTACTTTTAGCTCCGAGGACGTACATCATGCTGTCAGATATAGGAGCTGTAAACACAAACACAAAACATATATTTAATGTGATAGAAAATAATTTACACAGGCTTCCTGACAGACAATACATAACCTGAGCGTACCTTAAAATATAGGTAAAGCTAGACTTCCAACCAAAGCGGCTCTGTCGCAAGGGCCGCTGCGTTAGAGCCGCTGATTCAGTGCCGCGGCGTCACTGTCACAAAACTTTTAAAAGTTAAAAATAACTCACTCAAATCTTCATCTTTGACAGGCGGTTCTTCTTTCTCCTCCAAGCTCAGCAAAGCGAAGTCTTCATCAAAGCCTCCATGGTGGTGGTCATGGTGGTCCCACGAGTGGCTGTGACCATGACCGTTGCCATGAGAGTGGATCGGTTCGTAGTGGCCTCTTGAAGGCTCACTGAGAGTTAAAGGCGCACTAGGCGGGGGAAAAGGCGCACTAGATTGGGGTAAAGGTACACTAGGTAATTTTGGTTTGATAGGTGGTATAGGATCATTATCCGGTATGGCAGGAAGGAATGGTTTGATTGGTTGAATTTGAGGTCTAAGAGAATCATAGTGCTCTAAGGTAGGTTCGGGAGAAATTGGACCTAAAGGTCTTACGCCGTTGTGAGGTACAAAAGGACCGTTGTAGGGTTTTATTTCATCAGGGGGTAAAAAAGGGTGATTGTATTGTCTAAATGGATCATAACGTCCTGATGTTGGCGTGATATATGGTCTGTTTGGATCATAGCGCCAGGGGGTTGGATCATGTTGCAGTATTCGTGGATCATTCTTGGGTTTGCTTGGATCGTTGTTTTTCTGTCTTCCTTCTTGGTTGTTTGGAGAGCTTAGTTTTCTATTACCGAAGTTTCCTTGAGAACGCAGCTCGTTTAAGGCGTTCGAGTCTTGCTGTAAGAAATATAGAAAATTAATGTTTTATCATAATGCTGTTGGTTAATAGTTGTTTTCAGTACATTTGCTCAAAAAATGCATTTACGAAGCCTGTATACATTGTTCGAAAGTTAAAAAATACGCACCATACAACGGAGCGGTGCGTATCCTTTACGGTTTTTGTTTTATTTCCGTAAAACGTACCATAAGAATTCCATCAAAGAGTTTTACATATTACGAGAATAAATAAGTTGAATGTTAAGAGGGCACGCGGGCTGCACTTTTCCATACAAATGTATTCCCCCGTTTTCTCCCTGGAAAATGCTTCTAGAGCAAAATTTGTTTCTACAAAAAATAAAAATCTGCTGTAACTACGCCCCTATCATTTGCTTTTTCAGACCAACCAATCGCAAAAAACAAATATAAGCCTTCTAATTTCCGCTTTGAATTTTTTGAAGGGTCATATTTCTGTTTGCTAGAATTTTTCAAATCGTTTGAGATTTGATGAAGTTCTGAGGTAAGAAACATTTAAAAAACAGTCAAATTGAGAACCTTCTTTTTGTGAAGTTGGTTAAATAGATGGTGCACTGCACTGAAAGGCACCTAGGTGGGAGTGTGTCCTTGTCAACAACCTGCCAGTATATGTGATCCATACAAAAGAAAGGGACAAACTCCGTTCAAGATCGGTCTCTTGCGGGCCGGTTTTGCGGTTTAGTTCGCAGTCAAGATTAATATATTAAGTCTATGATCGCCATTTATATAAAGGGCTGTAAAGTACCTGTTGAGACTTGCTGCTCTCGTCGCGTTGTTTAAGGCCGTGTGGGGACTGGTCGGAGCCCTGCTTCTCACTGAAGCTATGGCTATCCGTCCTGGACTCATGGTGGCTCTCGCCGGATTGACCTGCTGATGTTACCAGGGACTATTACAGGGCGTAATTAATATGTATTCGAGAAGAGTGATCGCGACACGAGACCAGGGCCTAGTGGTGTAGTGGGAGAATGGTCGGCTTTGACGCTAGAGGTACCGAGTTTAATCCCCGCGGTTCACTAAAGTTTTTCTGTCGAAAAGTGTATGTGCGCTTGCCCTCCAGTGAAGGAAAAAACATTGTTAAGAAACCCCACAACTCCGGATGGTGGTCACTACACTAGTGTGGTGGACTCTATCTAATGTCCGTCTGGCCACCACGATCACACGATATCAAGTTGAAACTTATATCAAAATACTCGGGTCTACGCCTCTTTCGCTTCATGGCATACAAAAGCGGATATATAGTCGTGTGTCGCGATTTTCTGGGCCGGTAGTCTCCACATGCATAGCGATGAATTTCGAGCGATAATCGTCGATACGAAAAGAGATGCAAATAACAACTGTCTAGCTGCATCTCATTCTAGCAGACGTTTGCGATGATAAGACGCATCGCTATCAATGTAGAGACTTCCACCCCTAGTTCGTGTCGAACACTAAAGGTTTAATCCGTAAAGGTTCAGTTCGTATAAAAGGTAACTTGTTTTCTAACTGTGTAACTGTAACTTGTATTCTAAGGCAATTAATTTGTAAGGCTCATTGTAACGTTACTTGTTATTCTTAAATGTAACTTGTTATTCTTAAATGTAACTTGTTATTCTTAATGGTAACTTGTTATTCTTAAAGGTAACTTGTTATTCTAAAATGTAACTTGTTATTCTTAATGGTAACATGTTATTCTTAAAGGTTACTTGTTATTCTTAAGAGTAACTTGTTATTCTTGATAAAAGTAATGTATGTTGAGTTCTTTTTTGGGGTGCAAATGAATTTGTTTTTGTGTTTGATTGCTCAAATTCTGTAATTGTTTGTTAAAGCTCGGTAATTGTTGAAAATGGGTTTTAATTTAGTCGAAATGTGGTTTTAGTTTTGAGGGTAAGTAATGCGAAAAACATCGAAATTGAACCAAAAGCGAAAAAGTGTAGTATATATGGATGAAATAGTGCACATGTGATGATGATGATGGTGATGGTAAAAGTGGTGGTAATTGAAGGAACCCAGTAAAATGAAGGACACCAACCTCTTTGGCTATTGAATTCCTTAATAACAATCACATGTCGGGGGCCTAGAAAAAGCACAAGTGTGTGACGCTACGATCAGGACATTGGCTTGATGGTGAGCGCCTGTTTCAAATGCAGTGTTTATGAGTGTAGTAAAAAACATATGTTTTTTTAACTGTACCTTTAGCACGAGTTTTCATCGCTAACGGTTTTAACAGATCTCACATAGTTTTCGTCTTATTCTGGCTCCCTGATTAGTTTTAATTTAGTGAAGTGTGAGAACCACTAGAGGCGCTGTACTGTTTCTCATACAAAATTTGTTCGATGTACGATATCGAGTTTTGTATGAAAACTCGTACTAAGGATACTATGCGCATGATGAATTACAGTGTGAAAAAATATAGATCAACGAATAAATATTATAAAGAAGAAGACACCGTAATAAGTGGTATTAACTTATCTTCTTGATTGTAATTCAAGGACGTAAATGAGCTGAGATAATGTTATTTATGCTATATAACTCAAAATATCATAAACAATGCAGACGGAGCCGTGCCTAACACCCGAGTGAACGAAGTTCAGTAATACTTAATGCTTGAGTAATACGCTTCCGCGCTCAGTTTGCTACCAAGCGGCAGCAGGGGCGGACGCGTCCGTGCGGTATTACTTCGCAGCGTTGCTTACGTATAATCATGCCGTATTGACTATTCCGGACTGAGCGCGGAAACTTATTACTCAAGCATTTAGTATTACTGAACTTGCGTTCACTCGGGTGTTAGGCACGGCTCCGTCTGCCTTTTTTATCGTAGTCTGAGCCTATATAATTGCAGATTTAATTATAGTACCTATAATTCCCACACTATGAGCGTGAAGATAGTTACAAAAAGACCACAGATCTTACTGACTGATAAAAGCACACTGAAAAATCTAAAGTTTTAAACGGGTGCTAAAATGGTCAGATTAATATGTATTGCATGGGTAAAATCGGCCTTTTTAGGGTTCCGTAGTCCTGACAAGGAACCCTTATAGTTTCGTCATGTCCGTCTGTCTGTCTGTCCGAGATTTTGCTAAGAGACCGCTAATACTAGAAAGCTGTAATTTTGTGGGGGTATGTAAATGAATGACGCCAACAAAGTGATGAAATAAAATTTTGAAAAATATTTTTTTTTAGGGTAGCTCCCCTATATGAGAAGTGGGGATGAATTTTTTTTTCATCGTCTATATCGTTATATCGTTGAATAGGTCTTTTAAAATGACTTAAGGGTTGCTAATACCATTTTTCGATTGAATGCTCCATTTACGAAATATTAAACTTTAAAGTGCAAAATTTTGTTCCAGTAGGGCGTCCCCCCCCCCCCCTCTAAAAGCTAAACTGCTGGCTTGAAAAATCTGGGGATCGTGATAATAGCGCATTTCATGAACTTTAAAGGAAAATTATAGCGGTTAAGATAACTTTATTAGTTTAGCAGTAATAGTCGTTGAACTTGGGTGTTGGATAATTTTGTACCATATACAAAATCCTTAGAATAAATCCTTTAAAGTGACAAAGACGGAGTACCTAGTTGCTTGTTTATAACGGGTAAAGACTTGCATTAAATAACATGCTACTACGGAACCCTACACTGCGCGTGGCCCGACACGCACTTGGCCGGTTATTAGTTTTTCTATTCAAAGACTATACGCGAACATAGACTTTCTGCCAGTCGAAAGCTTAACTAGAAAACTGACCAAACTATATATTCCGATTGTAACGGGTGTCTCAGTAAGAGTGCACTTTTTAAAATTGGATTTTTTTTTTCATGCAAGTGGCAACTCTGAAATTTGACAGCTGGCACCTCTATTTATTCCGATTAATGGAGCTATTTTCGAAAGAACAACGCAATATAATTGTGAAAACTCATTGCAAAAATGGGGAAAGTTAACTGTTACTGTCAACGGCATTCGTTACAGGAATATGATAACGGACTTCTTGTGGCCTCAACTGGACGGCATGAATCTGGACAACATGTGGTTTCAGCAGGACGGTGCAACCTGCCACACCGCGCATGAAACAATCGACTTATTGCAGCAACGATTTCCAGAACACATTATCTCACGAAATTCTGATGTCAACTGGCCACCCCAGTATAAAAAGTTACTCTATGCTAGCCACCAAGATCGTGCGATTTAACACCGTGCGATTTTTTTCTTTGGGGTTTTGTGAAATATCGGGTTTATGCGAATAAACCCGAAACAATTCCTAAGCTCAAATCGGAAATCCAACGCATCATCGGTGAGATACAGCACCACATCTCTGTGCAAAAGTCATGGACAATTTCATGAAAAGAGTAATTGCCTATCATCGGAGCCGTGGGGGTCATTTGCCGGATATTTTGTTCCATACTTAATCGGAACATGTCTTCTTTACAATACAATAAAAATATCACAACTCTGTCATAAAAAACTTGTTTTTATTTTAAAATGAAAAAGTGCACTCTTACTGAGACACCCTATACATTCAGAGCTCCAGTATACCACAGACTATCTATCGACCGATAGTTTAGTCGGTTAAAAATCAGTTTGAAGACCGATTAGATATCGGCAGATATAAGTATAATAATCGTTATAATGTTCGCACTTCCATACATCTTCATGTATCACCAAACTTTTTTTTATGTATCTTATAGGCTAGCGTTAACACTATCTCGCCTGGTGATAAGCGATGATGTGCTCGAAGCTGGTGTACACGCTAGTCCAAGAATACTCTGACTCTCAAGGGCTGTGTGCTGCCGGAACAACGTAAGGTTATGGTGGCCGATTTTCTCCTAAGCTAAGCTACTTTTTGGTAGCAAGTCAGGTGGAACATGGATATACTATGTTCCTCCGCAGTCAAGCCATCTTTTAGACCAACCGGGCTCTGGAACGCGGTCGGTAGGTCTGTGGTCTATGGAGGCTCTGAATGTACGATGCGTTTTTACTACGCGGTAAGATGCGTCATCTATAGGGGGTTTCTGTGAGTAAAAGGTGAAGTATTTATGCACGATAGAAAAAAAAATTACTTACGTCTTGGGTCGGCAATAGCGTTCGTCTTGTAGACCTAGAACAAAGTTTTATTAAAATGTAATCAGCAACGAAAATAATTTAATGACAAAATAAGGTTTATTCCTGTGTGTCCTCGTTCGCTGCTGAAAACACACATCGTGCGTTTTTTCGATTTTTGGTATCGGAAGTAAAATTTAAAAAAATATATAATACATGTTTATTTCAAATTATTTTTTTCACAAGGGGTGCGTGTGACCTTCTTCTGTTGGATTTTAGTTTTTATTTGATGCCACACCTACGAAAAAAAATAGTAAAAAAATAATTTAACAAATGAAAAAATATTCGAAAAAGTGCCGCAGTCAAAGTGTTAAGTGGACAAACAGGGGAAAAACCTTTTTTGTCCGGTTTGTCCCCTTGCTACAAGTAAGGGGACAGCGTGAATTTTTTTGTTCGGTCCGTCCCCTTGCTACAAGTAAGGGGTCAGCGCGAACTTTTTTTCCTGTTTGTCCACTTAAGGGGATTGATTAAGGGGACAAACAGGAATAACCCAAAAAAGCAAATGCAATTTTTCAGATTATAAAATAAATTTGAATATTGCTTTATCCACGAAGCCTCATAAGTACTGTGAAGGTAAAATGCGATAGGTTTGACATTTAGGAAAATCGATAAAGCTAAAGGCACGGACACACCGCAGCATCCTGCGTGCGCGATCTAGGCGGCGATCAGATAGCGCAGTAGTATTTGTACCGACTGGTTGACACCAATTGCGATCAGAAAACCATTTTTTAGTTTAGTTTAAAACATTCTTTATTCAACAATAATAAAAACATTGTACATTTCTAGTGTAAGTTATACCTAGAAGCGACACAAATAATAAAATTAAAACGCTTTACAAACTAAAAACGCTTTTACAAAACTTATAGCATGTAATTAAATCTAATACTATAAGAATCTTTGTCCTGACATACTGACTGACTGACTCACTGACAGACAACGCACAGCCTAAACCGCTGGTCGTAGAGACTTGAAATTTGGAGGGTATATTTGTCTTAGTACGTAGAGGTGTACTAAGAAAGGATTTTTCAAAATTCACCCCTTAAGGGGATGAAATGGGGGTTCAAAGTTTGTATGGAGAAACATTATTAGATAGTCTTTGCTATCCGAAACTTCACACAAGTGCTTCAGTATAAAAATAAGTAAATAAGTGTTTCAGGTTTTTTTGAAATTCCACCCCTAAGAGGGTGAAATGAGGTAACAAAGTGTGAAAATCAATATTTTTTCGGATTGCGCTAAAACTTGGCATGCAGATAATTATTACAACGTTAGTTACATTTGAAAAAGGATTTTTCAAATTTCACCCCTGAAGGGGATGAAATGGGGGTGCAAAGTTACTATGGAGAAACATTATTAGATAGTCTTTTCTATTCGAAAGTTCACACAAGTGCTTCAGGACATAAATAAGTAAACACGTGTTTTAGGTTTTTTCGAAATTCCACCCCTAAGAGGGTGCAATGGGGAAACAAAGTGTGAATATCAATATTGTTTTGGATTGCGCTGAAATTTGGCATGCAGACAGTTATTACGACGTTAGTTCCCTCTGACAAAGGATTTTCCAAAACTCACCCCTGAAGGGGATGAAACGGGGGTTCAAAGTTTGTATGGAAAAACAAGATTAGACAGTATTTTCTGTTCATAACTTCAAACAAGTGCTCCAGTAAAAAATAAGTACATACGTAAATTGTTAAACACAATCCAAAATTTCATCGTACCGACGGGACTTGAACCCGCAACCTCCGGAATAACATGTTCCGGTGCTTTACCAATTAAGCTTAAGTTATTCCGGAGGTTGCGGGTTCAAGTCCCGTCGGTACGATGAAATTTTGGATTGTGTTTAACAATTTACAAAAATATAAAGTGTGAAACACTTCAAAGAAACATAATATTTGAAGTACATACGTGTTTCATGTTTTTTTGAAATTCCACTCCTAAGAGGGTAAAATGGGGTAACAAAGTGAAAATCAATATTGTTTCGGATTGCGCTGAAATTTGGCATGCAGATAGTTATTTTGACTTAGGTATCCGCTAAGAAATAATTTTTCATATTACACTCTTAAGGGGATGACGCGGGGGTTCAAAGTTTGGATAGTCGTTTTATTCGACATTTCACACAAGTACTTCTGTAAATAAATAAGTAAATACGAGTTTCAGACTTTTTCAAAATGCCACCCTAAGAGGATAAACTGGGGTAACAAAGTCTAAAAATCAATATTGTTTCTGATTGCGCTGAAATTCAGAATGCAGATAGTTATTATGACATAGGTATCCGCTCAGAAATGATTTTCTGAAAATTCCTCCTGGATACGGAACGGGGATTCAAAGTTTGTATGGCGAAACAAGATGGGATAAAGTACGTGTTGTAGGATTTCTCGAAATGGGGTAGGTAACAATGTCTCTAAATTTAGGTTTTTAGGGTTTTATTAATATAAATCCTGAATTGACTTAATCACGCGATAACATGAAAACGGGTGAACCGATTTGGCTAATTCTTATTTGATGTGTTTAATGATAGAAACAAAAGAAAAGTTTTATGTAAATAAAAGAAGGTTTTAACGCGGGCGAAGCCGCGGGACACTTCTAGTTAATATATAAATTGTAAGTAGGGAATCGAGTAGGTATTATTGTAAATTATTATTATGCACGTTTTAGACCTAACAGTACATATATGAATATAATTAATCTATTGATCAATAACATAGCTAAAATGTTAAGAATATAAATAAAATACCGTCACTATAATATAATAAAAATGTTCGGCTATCGGCATGTAGGTAGGCAGCAAGTACTACTCAGTGAACTATCGCTCGCACAACCAGTTTTAGGCGTTGCACACGCCCGCCACTCGCCCCAAAATCACTCTTCATACCAGAGAGGAATGCGTAGAGGTATCAAGTTGAAACGTGTACTAAATACTTAGGTCTACTGTATCTTTCGGCTGTGAAACAATCAAACCTGTAAGTCAACACGATAAAAAGACATGAACAAAAAAAAAATTATGTCGCATATTTTGTAATTTCACAAGGGAATCAAAACCTTTAGGATACTTCCCGTTGACATAGAATCATAAAATTTGGCAATAAGCAAGTTCAGATTTATTCCTATATAAGTGGTTCAAGACCACTTATATAGGAATAAATCTGAAAACCGTAAATATGTAGTTTAATAACAAAAAAAACTGAATTTACTATTACATCTTATTATTTGCGGTTGGGGCAGTACATTTTCTATGGATCGAACTGCAAAGTTAAATTTGTACTTTAACCTAGTCTGAGAAGTTAGTACGGAAGCCTCGGTGGGCGAGTCCAACTCGACTTCACCGGTTTTATTTTTTAATTTTAAGAGTTTCGTAATTTAAAAGAAATCATCTTGAAAATAATAATATTTCTCGTTATTTGTTGTTAAAAATTCGTCAATAAACCTAAAATGGTGATGGTATGTCAACAGTAAAATTTCCAAAAATATGTTTGATATTTATTAAGTTTCATTAAAAATTTATGAAAACAGTATAAATATTAATTAATAAATCGCGTGACTTAGCTGACTCATATAGAAACATTTACATTAGATGGCTGGCAGCGGTTGGAAACAAATAGCTGATTATCGAGCTCAGTGGCGTGCCATAGGAGAGGCCTATGTCCAGCAGTGGACGAATACTGGCTGTTAATGATGATAATGATAGAGACATTTGAATCTATTCTTTTTTAGGTTTCCGTACCTCAAAAGGTAAAAAAAGGAACCCTTATAAGATCACTTTCTTGTCCATCTGTCCATCTGTTTGTCTGTCTGTCCGTGTGTCACCACCGATTTTCCCAGGAACAGGTGGACCTAGCAAGTTGAAATTTATACTGATGTATGTATGTATGATGATACTGATGATGTATGATGATATTGATGTCCATAGTCCCTATCAGGTGTATAAAATCAAGGTCCTGAGTCAACACGATAAAAAGATATGGGCAAATTTAGATTTGCGCGAAAACCTGTAATTCTAATTACCAAAATGTACCTTAATATTCACTTCTATTTATTTTTCGGCATTTTTCTTTTACTTGTTCTGGTAAGACCTTGCTTTTAACCAAAATTGACAAATCTAGGTCAACCGGAAGTACCCTATAAGTTATGAGTCGAAAACCTATAGTGTACCTACTTCCCGTTAACCAAGAAGCATGAAATTTGGCAAGAAGCAAGGTCTAAAAGGAATAAATATAAAAACCGTAAATATGTAGTTTAATAACAAATAACCTGGCCAAGTGCAAGTTGGACTCGCACTCGTAGGGTTCCGTAACACAGTAGAGTATTCTATAACTATGATTTTCGCAACTACAAAAATAACTTTGTTTTTCATAGTGTTTGTTTGAAAAACAAAGTTATACTTGTGGTCGCTATATCTCAACAACTGCTGACTGTATCTCGTTCAAACCAATTTTCGTTGAAAGTTTTTATTGAGATCTACAGAATTTATTTTTTCTAGATTTTTTCACTCCCTTACTTTAGAAGTTAGAGGGGGGGACACACATTTTACCACTTTAGACGCGCCTATCTTTTAAATTATTGACTTTGAGAAAAAATGGTTTTAGGAACCTCAATGTCATTTTTAAAGACCTATCCATAGACACGTACAGGTTTGAAGAAAAAAAAAATTTGTTCCAGTTTTATGTATGGGATGCCCCCTTAAACTTTTATATTTTGTATTTTTGTATAAAAATCGGAAAGCGGTTTACAGAATACATCTACCTACCAAGTTTCAATTCTGTAGTCCTAATAGTTTCAGAATAAAATGACTGTTACATACGGACGGACAGATAGACAGACAGACAGACATGGCGAATCTATAAGGGTTCCGTTTTTTGCCATTCGGCTACGGAACCCTAAAAAAAGGTAAATTTATTATGACAAACTTATTATTTGTAGTTGGTGCGATACATTTTCCATGGAGCGAACTACAAAGTTATGTTTGTCCTTTAGTTTAGTCTGAGAAGTTGGTACGGAAGCCTCGGTAGGCGAGTTGAACTCAACTTGGCCGTTTTTTTAATAAACAGATTAATTAATCAATATTCAAAATTCCTTCCCAATCCGAATGTATCTAATTGAAACAACATTAGCTATTGCTTCGAGAAAATTCACATGATTTTTTGTCTCATATAGTTTCACCACAGGTTTCACCATGTAAGTCCCATAACACATAAATACTATAAAAAATACGCAATTATAACAAATATCAGTCCAACAATCCAATGTCAGGAAGTGGCTCTAATTTAGCTTCACAGATTTGACCCACACAAACACAAACATACAAACATATCTACTAACACGACAACACAGAATAATGAATAGTACAAGACAAGTAAAATAACATGTTTTTTGCCCCTGGCAAAAGCTGCGTCTAATGTAGCTACCTATTCCTGAATATAGTTTTCTTTCTTCTCCGCTATAAAACACCTTAATGGTTTAAATAACTGCATTTAACATCAGGAGAGATTGTCAAACGCTTTACATCAAGTACAAAAAATTATAAAAAAACTTGCCTAACTCATCATCATCATAATCAGCCAGTGTCAGTCCACTGCTAGATTTAGGCATCTCCCGAGATACGCCATTGAGCCCGATCTTCGGCTCACTGAGAGGGATATGCCCTAATCGCCACTCTGGGCAGGCGGGTTGGCGATTGCAGGACGAAGCTTCTCGCACCGGTGACGACACTGCCTGTCACCGGCCTGTAGTATTTAGCTACGTCATAATTTGAAATGGTTATACCGCCATTTGTCGGTCGCCAGAGCCTCGTTGTTGGTCAGCAGGATGCACCACGGGCAGGTGAGGTTGGCTGGGAGCACTGAGGTGGTATTTGTGCTCCCTTGCATCCCTTGCCTAACTCCGCCAAAATTTATAAGCGATCAAATCTGCCTTCAGAATGCCGTGTTTCAAAAATACCCAAAAACATGACACTGCTCCCGCCAAAAATCCTATGCAATCCCCTACAGACGTTCCAAGCTTTGAATCTACCTTCAGAATATCGCGTAATAACGTCTTTTACTCACAAAAAAATTACCAATAATACTTAAAAATATGTCACTGTACTTGTCCAGAATCTGCTTCTTGAGTTTCGTACATTTAAATTAATGTTTTAGATACTTACAAATATTACCGCCAAAAATACCAGTAAACACTTCAACTCTACCCGCTAAATCCCGCCAAAAATTCTAAGCAACCGCAACCTCCTACTCAAGTTTCAATTTTAGAATTGCCTGTGTTCCACATAAACCTCGATTCCATATTAATAAACAGCACTGAGATCTCACAGTGCTCTCGAAAGCAAACTGTCATTCAAACGAATTGACATTTCATGTGTCAAACCTACTGCTATGCGTTCGTAAAACAATGAAAATGGTCGAAAAGTAACGTATTTTTACTTACAAATATGATCGCCAAAATCACACACCACAATTTTATCATGTTGTAAACACCTCTGCCTTGGTGGCCAGACTTCGGTATCTGATATCCACTGAATAATATCTCTTCTTAAGACATTTTATATAATTATAAATGTAAATAAGACACACCTGAGCTAACTTTGGATGTATGCTTTTCGGTCATTACGTAGCTCAATTGGCTTTGCTGTTCTCGTGACGCCGAACGTAATGGATTAGGTGGTGATAATCTGATTTTTGGAGCTTGTAGCTATGTATGTAGTTGTTATTTAATAAGGTAGGTAATGAAGGTTACTTGAGGACGAGTGGTGTAGTAGGAGAATTGTATTCAGGTCGGCTTTGTTTGACGCCAGAGGTACCGAGTTCAAACCCCGCCGTGCACCAATGGATTTTTCGATCGGAAAAATTATGTACGCTTGTAAAAAGCGCGTGACCCTCTAGTGAAGGAAAAACATCGTTAAGAAATGTCCAACCCCCGCATGGTGTAAGGACACTGTCTAGTGTCTGCCTGGCCATTACCACCCTCAAGTTAGAAAATCTGTCGCCAAACATCGAATGTGTTCCGGCATCCTTGACAAATGGCTTTCATGGTTTAAGAATTTGTTATTTTTATAACTTGTTACCAAAAAGTAACTTACAACCATAACCTTACGGTGTTCCGGCAGCCCAAAGCCTTAAAGAGTCGGAGTATTGTAGGCCTAGCTTGTTCACCATCTTCGATCACATCATCGCTTACCACCAGGCGAGATAGTGGTCAAACGCTAGCCTATATAGCTAATAAGCTATTAATTTTTTTTGTAAATATTATGACGTAGTAATGTTTAAAAAATATAAACATCCGAATCGAAAACCTCCTCCATTTTTAAAGTCGGTTAAAATGTCTGGGCATGTGATATTGAAGCGCCGTATTTTTAACGATATTGTTATATCGGCCTTTGTATTGTGTGACAGAAACTTCTCGAGAAAACAAGAATAGCCGTGGGAAAGAGTAAACTAATTAACGACCATCATAAAAGTAACGTTCCTGGCATTTCGACCCTAGTCAACGTACATAGTTTTGTAATGAAGTATACAGATTTAACCTTATTGTTGAGTCATTAGAGATCAAATTTGCATGTTTGGTAAAATTTGTTTACGTTAGATGTTTCAATGGAAAGTCATGCGATTTTTGATTTTATTGCTCTATTGTTATTTGTCTTTTGTTTTATTTCTAATGGATGCTGGAAGGTTCTAGTAATAAACGTTCATCTTATCGGATTGGCATTTTTATACCACCCCGCACGTAACAATATTATTGCAGCTATATTATATTTAAGAAAGTTAGACGTTTTAAAGAAAGGCCAAGTCAAAAGTACCTATAACCGGCGAGCATGTATGAAGGCGCTCATGAAAGTGGAAGAAGCGAAAGAGGTATGTCAGGATCGTAGCATGTGGAAAGAAGTAGTATCTGCCTACCCCAACGGGAAAAAGGCGTGATTGTATGTATGTATGTATGTATATTATATTAGTGTCGTATATACAGGCTGAATTTTTCAAGTGGGCGTGGATGGCCAAATCCGAAACTATGAGGCATAGCGAAAAATACACAAATGAGTCTCGCGCCCGATTTTGATGAAAAATAAAACTGTATAATTGGATTTTTGAAAAATCAATATTCCTAGCCAGGAATCGAACCCGTTGAATTAAAAAAAAAAACACATTCTGTATTATTTCTTTATTGCACCATACGATAGTGTCGCTAATAAGGATCGAATTAGGTATGGGAATATATCAATTTATTTCAACACAAAATAAATATTACTTACTTTACGCTATAACTTTTACTGCATTGTCTAAAAGTTTCTAGAACAATGGATATTAATAAGCTGTCAGAAAAACTGTAAACAGCCTTTGTACATATACATCCATGTCTCTTACATATTAATGATAGATATGTTAATTATAATGAATGTACCTAGTACGTATTTTACGTATTACGTGAAAACATCTACGAAGTTGCAGTTTAGCAGGCTTATTCTCAATCATTCGAAAGCACTTTCTCGTAATTAAAAACTCGTTGTACTTAATAGAGCTAAGCAGTACCATAGAAAATATAATAATACTCAGTGCGTACACTACGTACGTGGCAGTACTTCACGCTGAGTCAACGACTTTTGTCGTACAAAGCGCAGATTCGGCCACACATGGAGTACTGCTCGCATCTCTGGAGTGATGCACTGAAGTATCAGCTGCAACCATGTAACCGCTATATCTCGTTAGGAAGCAAGATGAGCAAAAATAACACGTAAAACGTGGTTTTTACATTAATTTTTCAACTAACTTCCATAAAAGTGGAGGTTGTCATTCCTCTGTACGTTGTTTAATCTTAAACTATCTTAATTATTAATCCACATTAATTAATGCGTTAACTAAAAAATAATAAAGATAGTTTAAAAACTAAAACAACCAAATTCTATGCCCCGCGAGTCAAATTCAGTAGCAAGTTTGAGACGTTTGTCGTCATATCTCTGGAGATACTAATCAGATCTCGATGAATTTACAATCGCACTACCTCGAAAACGTACCCTACCGATTAAAAAAAGAATCATCCGAATCGGTTCACAATTGACGGAGTAATCGCGTAACATACATACATACAAAAAAAAACAACCAGACGACATGAGAACCTTCTTCTTTTTGGAAGTTGGTTGATAAACTTAATCCAAAGCAAATCCAATAGTGATGCAATGATATCATTTTAGTAAGCTATCATAATCGAGTAACGAAATCTCTTTAAATTAACAAGACAATATTGTCGTGGTTTGAGATTCATTAACTCTGCACCACAACTGTTCAAACAGTGAACGTAAGCGGCCTAATAGAGCCTCTTTTAATGTGCCTATTTCGCGAAATTCGGTAATGCCGAGTTCACACTAAGCGATTTTTGTTGTTCTACTTCCTAGGATGTATTTTTCTTTCGATTCCAAGTACTTACTTCTAGAATCGATACTTTGTAAATTGGAATCGATACTTAGTAGGTGGTAGTAGATACAGGTTAAAAGTACTCGTCTCGATACTCTATTATTTGTCTTGGAAGAACATTTAGGCTGCGATTATAGAGCGATAATAAGGTCAAGCCTGTCTCACTCCATTATTTGCGCGCACTAAGGCCCTGTCCGCACAGCGCGATTTTTATTCTTGCGATTTGAATTCCGCGACAATTTGCATTAAAACGCGCGATTTTTTTTCCGCCAGTGCGGATACGTCCAATAGATTCAACACTTCACAGAATTGCGAAAAAAAAATCGCGCTGTGAAAAATCGTGTACCGACAGGCCTGCGTTCACGACCTCAGAGCGTCGCACTCGGTTAGCGCAACTGTGTCGTTCATGACCTCGGTTGTTTCAATCCGGTTGCAACCTTTTAACCATCAAATTCGATGGTTAAAAAACGCTCTGACGTTTGTGATGGTACATATGACGGGAAAAGCTATATTTTTTGTTACAGATTGAGGAAATCTGAAGAAATTTGCATTGTCGAGACCAAGACGTGACGTGACGAGACATGAATCGTAAAACAAACGGAAAATATTCAGAAAAAGGAAAATAATTGAACATAACCTCGAAATTCGAGTCTGCGCAAAATGTCAGTCACAATTTGAGTGAAAAACACCCGTGGTCGTTCCGGACCTTCGAGCGAGTTGCAAAACAACATCGATATGAACGTACTTCATACCTATACCTCCATGCAAAACAACCAAAAAAACCTTCTCCGGAGGACGTGAACGAAGCCCAGCGGTACAACCGACAGTCGTCTTGTGTAGTATTGTATTCTCTTTGGGTTTCCACACGCCCGCCTGAGCGCTCGTTCGGCAAGTTATATACGCGTATACTCACAAAATGCCGAAACCCCGGAATTTTCACATTTTTTCTCGTTATTTAACGTAAGCAATCTAAAATGTAATACCTATTCATTATGCTGTGCTAAAACTTTAGTAAATTATAATAAAAATAATGCATTACAGTATAATTAATGTATATATTAACTACCTCGACAATGAACATTAATGTATTTATGAATGAATGAATGAATGAATGATAACTCTTTATTGCACAATGAAAATAAAAATGACAATGGTAATTACATTAATGTTAAATATAAAGTACAAGCGGCGGTCTTATCGCTAAGTAGCGATCTCTTCCAGACAACCGTGTATTGCTAGGAACTATTTCATAACTATACGGTAGAGTGCAAGAATAACATCTCAGTTAAATCTATTAAAAATTAAAACTAAAAGAAAATACACAAGCAAAATTGCAAAAAAAAATAATAATAATTAAACAATAATAAATACTCTCTTTGTCCAATACATACTTATAAATATATACAAAATATACACATATATACACATACAATATATATATATATACACATACCATACATAAACATACATAAAATATGTACATAGATACATATAGGAAGATATGTATACATACACGAAAAATATCACATTATAATATAGCTTAATAATAAATAACATAAGAACATACAGCAGTTAGTTTACGAAAGTGAAGAAAGGTAAAAATGTTTGACTCGACTTTTAAACATGTTCAGTGTTTGAGCTTGTCGTGCTGACAATGGTAATAAGTTCCAAAGTCTTACGGCTTCTACGGTAAACGACTTATCGTAGAAGGAGCTCTTGTGTATGGGAACCTGAAGAAGAAGGGTCTCTGTAGATCTAAGATTCAGAGTATTATTGGTATGTAAAAATTTAAAATGATCTTTGAGATAGCGTGGATAAGAAGGGTTAAAGAGAATAGAAAACAGTAGAGACAGGATATGAGAGTTCCGTCGAAGGCGAATTGGGAGCCACTTGAGCTTAGAACGAAATTGTGAGATATGGTCATACTTGCGCAAGCCAAATATGAACCTAATACAAAAATTTTGAAGCCGCTCAAGCGTATTTATTATCAGTAATGTACTACATTACATTGCACCTCTGTGTATTCGACTACCAATTATTATCAATTTGTTATTAGTGGTAAGTTTTGTTCGAAATAAGTCATTAATTCATTCAAATGTTGTCTCACAATACCCAACCCTACAGTAGCAGCGGTCGATAGAAAAGTATTGAATGAGTATTTGTTGTAACTCGTATCGTATCGTACATCGCTAGAAAGTTGAACAACAAAAATCGCCTGCTCTGTACCTGGTATAAGGGTCAATAGTATTTTAATCTATTTACTCAATAGGTACGTGAAGAACTTTTAACAATTACGTACATATTCGTGAAGATTTTAACGAACGGTTAGCGGTAGATTTGTCACAAGTAAATGCCAATAATGTAATGGTTTAGGATTTAGGAAACACCTATTATCATCAGCCTATACTAGTCCACTGCTGGACATAGGATATAGGCCTCTCCAACTGCACGTCACTGAGCACGATCCTCGGCTACTCTCTTCCAGCTCTTGCCTGCCACCTTGCGAACATCATCGCTCCTCCTAGTCTGAGGACGTCCTACGGTAGTCTTTGCAAAAAGAGTACCGTGGTCACGTCGGTGGATTTAATTGACTGTTTGTGTTGCATTGACAACTCTATTGTCATTACTAGTACGACCTAAAATGTTTGATACTTAGTAGGTACCTACTCTTATTATCGTGTGCTACTAGGTAGTATGTACTTTGCTTACCTTACCTTTTAATGTTAGTTCATTGTAACGCTACGACGGTTCTCTTTTAGCATAGACCCTAAGGGTCAATTTATACTAGAGCAGAGTCAAAGCGCATCGAAGCGTCGATCCAAAACTGAACATAACAAATTCAACCTTAATTCCACAGCGTAACGAACACATTACTTCTGAGATTTTAAAAAGACGCGCGCATTCTTCCGAATTCGCGCGTCTGCGCGTGACCAACGCTGATTTAAAATCTCAGAAGTATTAGAAGTAATGTGTGCATTACGCTGTGTAATTAAGGTTGAATTTGTTATGTTCAGGTTTGGATCGACGCTTCGATGCACTTCGACTCTGTTCTAGTATAAATTGACCCTAAAGAAACTCCGAGCATAGCCTCTTTCCAAAGCAGTTAAGCTTGTTAGCATTAGCAGTAAGTAAGACTTTTTTTTTAATATCTTATAGGCTAGCGTTTGACCACTATCTAGGCGATGATGTGTCCGAAGATGGTGAACGCGCTAGGGCTAGAATACTCTGACTCTCAAGGTCTGTGTGCTGCCGGAACTACGTAAGATTATGGCGGCAGATTGTCTTCTTGATGGTGGTAAGCTACTTTTTAGCACGTCAGGCGTAACATCGATATGTCCGTCTGTCCGTCCTCCGTCTGTGTGTTTAGACCTTTAAATCCTACGTGTGATCTCTAGGTGTTGCTCAATGGGTGGCCACTGGGGTAAAGCACAGTTACTGCCTTGATCAAAATCACAGATGACATTCGTGCTGGTATGGAACATGGTAAGCTGACTGTGCTTGCTCTCCTTGATTTTAGCAATGCGTTTAATGCCGTCGATTTCGAAATTTTATTAGAGCTGCTACGCTATATTAACCTATCTCCTTCCGTAATTGACTTTTTTCGTACTTACCTGTTTGGGCATCGGCAGAGAGTTCGCATTGAAGATTCTTTCTCTTCATGGAGTAACATTACAGCTGGCGTCCCACAGGGCGGCGTTCTATCTCCTTTACTTTTTTCAACCTTTATAAATTCTATCTCATCTGATCTCTCTTCTCCCTACCACCTTTACGCTGACGACCTACAAATATATTCACAGGCATCCCCTGATCACTTGGTTGACTGTATTCAAACAGTTAACGACAATTTGAGCCGGTTTGCTGCGTGGAGTAAGGATTTCGGTCTAACAGTTAATCCTACCAAGACCCAAATAATGATTGTAGGTAGCTCTCGCATGTTATCCAAACTAGATCGTAATAACCTTCCTACAGTTATTTTTGATGGTGTCATAATGCCTTACAGTACGCAAGTGAAAAACCTTGGTCTTATAATTGATCAGACATTGTCATGGGGTCCACAATTAGAAGCCGTTAGGCGCAAAATGTTCGCTTCTGCGGGCGCCTTGAAACGCCTCCAGAATTTTCTCCCGACTGCTACCAAAGTTGTGTTAGCACAATCTCTTCTGCTTCCTATCCTTGATTACGCCGATGCCAGCTATCTAGATTTAACGGAGGCCCAGCTAAACAAACTTGAGCGGCTTCAGAATTTTTGCATAAGGTTCATATTTGGCTTACGCAAATATGACCACGTCTCGTATTTTCGACACAAGCTCAAGTGGCTTCCTATTCTACTTCGCCGGAATACTCACATTCTCTCTATCTTATTCAGTATACTTTTCAATCCCGCTTCCCCGCGCTACGTTTTCGGTACAGGCTGCACGCCTTTGGAATGATTTACCAGTCGAAATCAGACAATCTCCATCTCCTCAGACCTTTAAGGAACGACTATATAAACACTATCTTGCCAGTCTCCACTAAATTGCTAGGTATATTGTGTTCTATGTTATAATTGGTAGTCTCAATCATTGTATTGCTATGCTACAGTGTATTTTATTATTATATGTATGATATATATTATTATTTAATATTTAAAGATAGGTATGTATGTATGTATATATGAATATATATATATATATATATTTTTTATGTATGTATGTGTATTTATGTGTAATGTATAGTATGACATTTGTTTTTTATGTTTGTAAGCATATTTATTGATTTTATTTCAATATTGATACACCACCGTCCGTCACAGTCTCGTTTTCTTTTTTACTATTGGGTTGTCTGGAAGAAATCGCTCTACGCGATAAGACCGCCCTTTGCATAGCTATAGTTATAAGTTTAGAGTATATTTTGTTTAAATTGTTTCTGTTCTTTTGGTGTGCAAATAAAGAGTTTATCTATCTATCTAAAGCTTCGCCCGTAGCTCGAACTACCTACACTACAAAACAAAGAGATGTCGTTGGTTGGGGTTTTCTTAACGATGTTTTTCCATCACCGGAGGTCCACTGTGAAAAGCGTACATAAATGTTTCAAAGGAAAAATGCAGTAGTTTATGGCGGGGATTCAACTCAGTACCTCTGGCGTCAAAGCCGACCATTCTACCACTACACCACTGGACCCTTAAAACTATAACACAATAACTTATAGTTTTTAATTAAAACTCAGGTGCTAAGAAGTGCAATAGTGCTAAGAAGTGCAATAGTGCCAAGATTTGGTCCTTTTACCCTAGTTTTTTTTAAATCATAAAGGCCAGCGTTTGAACACTATCTCACCTGTTGGTAAGTGATGATGCGGTCGAAGATGGTAAGCACGCTAGGCATACAATGGGAACTGGCTCTCAAGGATAACTGCCGGAACACATTAGATGTTTGGCGACAGATTTTCTAACTTGAGGATAACGTAAGTCTAACGTAAGTCCTACCACTACAAAAGGTACAAGGTAAGTAAATATAAAATTCAAAGTACATTACATTAAAATAATTTATTCCTGTGTAGTATAATGCTTTGGTTCACTATTTTATACAATACACGTATGAGTTAAACTATTTCTTTGGGCTTACATTGCTTGCAGGGTTTCACATGGTAAGCGTATTAAGACATTTAGTTTGTGGTTTCACAAGGTAAGCGTATTTAGCCATTTAGTTTGTGGTTTCACATGGGAAGCGTATTTAGGCAGTTTTGTTATTTAGTGGTTTACATATTTATAGATATTTTTATACAGTAATCATATGATAGATACGAGTCAAATATTCAAGAGTAAAATAAAACATAAACTTTATTAAATTTTACACATTTTAACCTTTTCTATGCGGTAACACGGAACGCGAAATTTTCAGTGTATCTAAAATCCCTTTATATATATATATAGGAAGTTTAACTACTGCACGTAATGTAAACCCAAACAAACGAAGAATAAGATATGAATCAATAATTAACATTTAATAACGTCCTAATTTAAATTTTTCTATACATACTATGACACGAGAATTTAAATTAACCTTCGAGCATTTACCAATGGAGATGTTAACGTTGTAATCCGCAAACATTTTTTTCTGCCGATACTTACGGGGGACGAGGTGAACACGCATTGCACACACACAAATCACTCACTTTAATGATCCCGCACACTAGCTTGAAACACGCACACAATATTAAACATACAGCGTAGTTACGCACGCTCATATGGCCAAAAATGGCTATATGGCCAGCAGAGAGGTATGCCTTGCGTTAACATCTCCATTGGTAAATGCTCGAAGAAATTAACAGATAAATATATGTATAGGTTTATATATGTATAATGTAAAGTTCAGGATTACTTTCGAATTAATTGAATGGTCCTTTCAGAGTCCGTCAGTGTACAAATTTAAATTGAAACCTATACCAGGCATCCCTCACTCGCCCATAGCTACAGCGCTTTATACCTAAACTTTCGACCAGCGCCGGCACTGGAATCCGCCAGTCGGTTGTCACTACTCACGCGCGCTCAACGTATATTATTATTTAAATGACGGGATAACTTTACATTCGTATTCTATATTAAAAACGATTTATGTTTTTCATAGTCATTTTGCGGGTTTGACAAAAAGCAAGCATAATATTTTTCATTTTTTTATGCTAACGATACTAAAATGACAAGACGGCGTAACATTCACTGTTTGACTTAAAATTCGACTCTTAGTTAGGGACTTTGATGTTATTTTGGGAGGTAAATAAAAATAACTCGTAAACTTGTTTTTATTTCATCGAGTCAATCAATCCCTTTACTGTATCGGGCGCGCACTGGTACATCGCGCGCTGAACGAAGTATTAACAACGCTAGGTCGAGTGCCTTAGACACATTTTTGCTTGTATTGTCTGATAAGCGTTGGTATTGTGTTTTTGTAGGGGAGTGAAATATCTGTTACGTAGTAACTATTATATAATCTGTGCCTATAGTTTGGTCCGTAAACTTTATAACAGCGTAGTATCATATCCTTAAGAGGGAACGCGGGGTGCACAGGAGGAAACTTTTTATTTTTTTTGTAACTTATGAATAAAAATATTGCATGATATTAATTTGTTAAATTAGAATCACTGTATTTTCTATAATAGCACAAATGTTTCCAACACTGTTAAACCATGTCGTGTGCATGTAACTTTGGTGTACAGAATCGATCAAGTTTACTTATAACTGTTATTTAAAATGTATTTTTTGTACGCTTGTAATATGCACCTTATAAATAAATAAATAAATAAACAGGGGAATACATTTGTATGGAAAAGTGCACCCCGCGTTACGTTTTAGTAAATGTTTGTATACTGGAAAAGACCATTCAATTAATTCGAAATTTATCCTGAACTTTGATGCAGTTTATGAGTCGGTGACTGTATTTTGAAAACGGGAATTTAAAGTGACTGTAATCCGAACTCAATAAGATGTTAACAAACCCATAGTGATGGTCGTCAAAATTAATAAGTCATTGAAGTGCAGACGCCCTTATGCAAGGCGTTACAGAGATCAAAAAGATCGTTTATAAAACTAAAAGAACCGACTTCACATGCCGCGCTATTAATTTGCAGTACCAAGTTTGTGGTTTTATCTCATATCTCTGGAGATACTTATAAGATCTCGATGGAATTACAATGGTAGCACAGTTGGGATATCTCCTTTCTAAAAAAAAAGAATCGTCAAAATCAGTTCGATATACACGACGAAGTTACATAATCGGTCGCATTGAGAAACATCCTTTTTTTGGAGTTGGTTACTAAAGATTTTGGATAAAAAGAAACCCCATTTTTAAATGTTTAATAGAAGTTTCAAATGAATGCTAGTTTTTTTTTATTATAATACGATAAATACGTAGTTTTCTATTTATTAATGTATTTATATATAAGAAATAATCTATTAACTAAAATATGTTTAAAGACGGCTTTTTATGTATTATCTTATCTTGACATAGCTAGTTCATTCTGAGTTAATAAATCTAAGAACTGGGTTTTTCCACAAATCCCCATCGACATTTCCCACCAATGGGGATTAGTGAATGTTTTTTCCACCAATGCCCATTGCAGTCCCATAACGCTGTGTGCTAAATGGGGATTAGTGGAAAAAATATTTTTCTAATCCCCATTGATAGGGATCGTCAATGGGGAATTGTGAACCTTATTTTCACATATCCCCATTGACTTCGTGTATGGCTCATAATGGGAATATGTGGAAAAATTATTCCACCAATCCCCATTGATGGGGAAAGTCAATGGGGATTTGTGGAATAATAATTGATACATGAGAATTATTTTATTTTGCGAATATTACAGGGTATTTAAATTCAGCTTATATATACTGATATAATTTAAACGCAATGCGTTGTCAAAAAAATAATTAAGATCATTTAAAAAACTATAAGAACCGACTTCAAATGCCGCGCTAGTCTCTATATCTCTGGAGATACTGAACATACCTCAATGAAATTTAAATGGAAAGTTCACCCTTCGATGCAAAAAGATATTTCTAAATCGGTCTTTCGAGTAATCGGTAAACATACATAATATAAAGATTCCAACGAATTGAGAAACTCCTCCTTTTTTTTAAGTCGTTTAATTAGTTTTAAGTCTACATTATATTAACTTTTTTAACCGACTTCAAAAAAAGGATGTTTCTCAATTCGACCGTATATATTTTCTTTTTTGTTCGCGGATAACTTCGTCGTTGGTGAACTGATTTTGATGATATTTTTTTTTTATTGGAAAGGAGATATCCCAAGGGTGGTACCATTGTAATTTCATCGAGATCTGACAATTATCTCCAAAGATATGGAAATAAACACCTCAAACTTAGTACTGAAATTTAAAAGCGCGGCATTTGAAATCAGTTCTTTTAATTTTCTAAGCGATGTTATTCTGATAAATAAGCTTTTAAAACGGTTAATTTACTGAAATAGCAGCTGAATGTAACTAAGCTATACAGACAATTTTTTTACCGTTTTGTTACACGTATTATGTACTTTATATTTACATGCTTACATTAATACAGAAAAACAAATAAATTGCATAATATTTTACTTCAAACTAACAGAAGTACTTTGGTTCGCCTTTTGTGAGTCATAAAGAAACTTTTTCACGTTCCTTTGCACGGTAACTTCCCAAATCATTCACAATGCACGATCCAAAAACGACAATGTATAAGTGTCAAGGAACAACAACAATTAAGAGGGAACGCAGAGTGAACTTCTCACTTTCACTTTCACTTTTCATTGCCTTACTTCAAGTAGTTTTATCGACGTACTTTAACATTATTCACTGTGGTTATTTACATCAAACTTATTCACTGTCGTTTTATCGGGATGTACGTCAAATTTATTCACTGTCGTTTTATCGGGATGTACGTCAAATTATTCACTGTCGTTTTATCGGGATGTATGTCCAAATTTATTCACTGTCGTTTTATCGGGATGTACGTCAAATTATCCAGTGTCGTTTTATCGAAATGTACGTCAAACTTATTCACAGTCGTTTTATCGGGATGTACGTCAAACTTATTCACTGTCATTTTATAGGGATGTACGTCAAACTTATTCACTGTCATTTTATCGGGATGTACGTCAAACTTATTCACTGTCGTTTTATCGGGATGTACGTCAAACTTATTCACTATCGTTTTATCGGGATGTACATCAAACTTACTTACAGTCGTTTTATCGGGATGTACGTCAAACTTATTCACTGTCGTTTTATCGGGATGTACGTCAAACTTATTCACTGTCGTTTTATCGGGATGTACGTCAAACTTATTCACTATCGTTTTATCGGGATGTACATCAAACTTACTTACAGTCGTTTTATCGGGATGTACGTCAAATTTATTCACTGTCGTTTTATCGGGATGTACATCAAACTTACTCACAGTCGTTTTATCGGGATGTACGGCAAACTTACTCACAGTAGTTTTATCAGGATGTACGTCAAATTTATTCACTGTCGTTTTATCGGGATGTACATCAAACTTACTCACAGTCGTTTTATCGGGATGTACGGCAAACTTACTCACAGTAGTTTTATCGGGATGTACGTCAAACTTATTCACTGTCATTTTATAGGGATGTACGTCAAACTTATTCACTGTCATTTTATCGGGATGTACGTCAAACTTATTCACTGTCGTTTTATCGGGATGTACGCCAAACTTATTCACTATCGTTTTATCGGGATGTACATCAAACTTACTTACAGTCGTTTTATCGGGATGTACGTCAAATTTATTCACTGTCGTTTTATCGGGATGTACATCAAACTTACTCACAGTCGTTTTATCGGGATGTACGGCAAACTTACTCACAGTAGTTTTATCAGGATGTACGTCAAATTTATTCACTGTCGTTTTATCGGGATGTACGTCAAACTTATTCACAGTCGTTTTATCGGGATGGACGGCAAACTTACTCACAGTAGTTTTATCAGACGTACGAATGACGTACATTCATCTTAGTCACTGTCGTGTTATCGATGTACGTCACAGTGAATAAGTCACTGTCGTTTTTCATTGACGTACGTCATAATTATTCACTGTCGTTTATGATCGTGCATCGTGCGCGATCTCGGGTTAACCGTGAATAAGACTTCTAAAGAGAAAAAATTTTATAATTCATGTATTGATGGAATGTCCGCCAACATTTAATGCATCAGATCTTGATAATATTAATATTAAGGAACCCTTGGGATATGCTCTACCCATCAATACAATAATCATAAAAATCTGTTGACGATGGGCGGAGAAATTGAGTTACATACACACAAAATCATATGTACCTACAGACGAATTGAGAACCTCATCATTTTTGGAAGTATGTAGGTAGATAGATTTTTTTTTAAATATTGCCATCAATACACGTAACAACAATTTTTATTAAAAACTACTTTTAATTAAATTCAGATTAAATAACAAAAATAAATTCATTCAATGAAAAATTCAAATGGAAACTTGTATTGAAAAACACTGTCTCTCTGTTTACTCTCGTCTCTTAGCAGTACCACTCTTACCAAGTGATGTTGCGGTCGAGGATGGTAGCACGCTAGGCCTAAAATGGGAACTGGCTCTCAAGGATAGCTGCCGGAACACATTAGATGTTTGGCGACAGATTTTCTAACTTGAGGGTGGTAGCTGGCCAGGCGGACACTAGATTGAGCGTTATTATATCAATACAATCAATACAAGTTTCCCGAAGTCTCTACATTGATAGCAATGCGTCTTGTCATCGCAAACGTCTGCTAGAATGAGATGCAGCTAGACAGTTGTTATCTGCATCTCTTTTCGTATCGACGATTATTACTTAAAAAAAAATATACGGTCGAATTGAGAAACCTCCTCCTTTTTTTGAAGTCGGTTAAAAACTCATCGCTATGCATGTAGAGACTACCGGCCCTGTTTTATTATTATTTAACCTGAATCCATAATATTTGACTAAATCTATCACATAAATATACATTAAAGCTCAAAAAGATTTATAAAAAAAATAATCTTAAAAATTAAACTCAAAAAATAAAACAGTCTCTCTAATAGTTTTGGCTACATAACATACATTATTATTAATAATAAAAATTAAAGTATTATTAAAAATAATGTAATTTTAATTTTATTATTTGTAAGTGACAGACAGAAAATATTCGGTATTTTTGATTTTTCACGTAATGGTTTTTAAAATGATTTACTAGCTGAACCCCGCGGCTTCACCTGCGTTAAAAATACTTAAGGCTTATATATTCCAAATCGACAAGTTTTTGATTCAACAGCAAACAATGAAATATTATATGTTTTGAATAGAAAATATATGATGTAGTTCAAGAAACATTCTTGATTATTTAATGGTTCAAAACACGATATTTACTTGATGACTTCATTCAATCATAAAAAAATACGAAAACAAAGAAATTTGAATCGTTTTTTGGGTATTTCTTAAAGTACATTGAACTCTGACGCACAAAAAAATATGTCGAATATTGGAAAAGAAATTTAAAAGGCAATTTAATGGATAGTTTTTTCAAAATTGTCCTTATTTTTTTCAACACAATATTAAATAACAAAGCGGTCAGCGCGCCTCACTTCAGTAGCCCGCGAGGCGTCTTCGAGGTAGGACCTTTGTCACTTTTGCTAGCTGGCCGACAGTTCTCCTCTACGCAATATCCGTCACCAGCACGGAGGTATCGCTAAATACCTACTGCGCTAAAATAAAGTAGCCTTAATAAAATAAAAACCTGGTCATGACAATTACAAACATTACAAAACGAGAATAAGCCAAATCGGTCTACACCTTATCTAGTTATGACGAGGGAAATAGGGATTCATTCAAAATCGTTTGTAACTCTGTCACTCTGTCTGTCTGTTTGTTACCTAATCACGCCTAAACGTACGATCCGATCTTACTGAAATTTAACAAGGAGATACTTCATAGCTTGAGGATGAACATAGGCTACTTTTTAGGGTTCCGTAGTCCTGACAAGGAACCCTTATAGTTTCGTCATGTCCGTCTGTGTGTCTGTCCGAGGTTCTGCTAAGAGACCGTTAATACTAGAAAGCTGTAATTTTGTGGGGGTATGTAAATGAATGACGCCGATAAATTGACGCCCCCCCCTCCCCCTCTCTAAAAGCTAAACTGCTGGCTTGAAAAATATGGAAAAATTCGTGATAATAGCGCATTTCATGAACTTTAAAGGAAAATTATAGCGGTTAAAATAACTTTATTAGTTTAGCAGTAATAGTCGTTGAACTTGGGTGTTGGATAATTTTGTATTAAATACAAAATCCTTAGAATAAATCTTTTAAAGTGACAAAGACGGAGTACCTAGTTGCTTGTTTATAACGGGTAAAGACTTGCATTGAATAACAGGATACTACGGAACCCTACACTGTGCGTGGCCCGACACGCACTTGGCCGGTTATTGTGAAAATAAAGTCATGATTTTGACACATAACTTAAATAACTTTTTTTATTTTATTTATATAACCTTAAGTGTAAGTACATGATATTCTTGTTCCTAACTATGTGCACAACTCAGATATAGATAAAATTCTTGGTGTACGTGAACGAAGGCGCCGGTATGAGCTAGTTTTTATACACATAAGCTAGTTATTATTGGTAATTACAAGATTAAGGGCCAGGGGCCTTATTCAGTATGACCAATGAGATAACGCGTTCCTTAACGCGCCACGCTACGTTATTGAAAAGTTGTATTCTGTATGCCACACGATAGGTAAATTATACAAAACGCGCGCGTTACACGTCCTCATATGTCACGATATTTTGACAGCTCAAAACGCGCTCATAACCTTACCCTACTGCGTTTTAGTTGGCATAGAGAATACCATAACGCGGAGATAACGTAACACGGCACGGTAAGACTTTAAAATGGTCATACTGAATAAGGCCCCTGTTCCTGATGGCGCTAATATGAAGAAATCTGACAGATTTTTTACAGGTTTTATATGGCGCCATGTGTCAGATAAATCTAAAATCTAACGCATTATCAGGAACCCGTGAAACTGGTCCTAAATTCCAAACAGAAAAGCACCTGACCCCGCTCGCTATATTTTTGTAAGACGTAAGTAAATTTATAGGGTAGCGTTTGACCTCGCTAGGCCTAGAATACTCTGACTCTGAAGGGTAGTAAGGGTACTAGAACATAGTAAGGTTATGGCGGCAGAATCAAGCCACTTTTTTGATAGCGGTGAAGGAAAAACATCGTTAAGAAACCAACAACCCCCGCATGGTGGTAGGACACTATCTAGTGTCCGCCTGGCCAGCTACCACCCTCAAGTTACAAAATCTGTCGCCAAACATCTAATGTGTTCCGGCAGCTATCCTTGAGAGCCAGTTCCCATTCTACGCCTAGCGTACTTACCATCTTAAACCGCATCATCACTTACCAACAGGTGAGATAGTGGTCAAACGCTAGCCTATAAAGTATTAAAAAAAATAGCAAGTTAGGTTGAACATCGATATAATGCTCCTGCCATCAATGGGAACTTTATAAAGCGTAATAGTGTCCAAGTGTTAGTCTGCCAGGCATAAAAAAAGCTAAGAATTTGACTTAAGGGTCTATCGGACCCGCGGGCCAATTTTATCCAAATCTGTATGATGTTAAACGTATCGTGAAATAAAATATTACTATTTAAAACGGGTGTACACTCACGGGTTTTTTTTTTTTTTTAGTTTTATTATGGCTCCACACGATTAGTGTATTTAGCCAGTGTCAAGTATTGAAATTCTTTAAATTTTTATGAATTTAAGTCGTAGAGATGGGTCAGTCACATTTCAGGTCAGTTTTCTAGTAAAAGTCTAGTCGAAGTCATACCTTCAGTAAAGATGTGGAGTTTACTGAAGATTTTCAGTGGAATTTTAGTGAGAACGCAAATAGCACGTTTTTCAACATTGTGCTGTCTCCCTACACTCGCACACATTCACCGGCACTTAATGGTTAATAATCCACATTTATTACACATTAACTCGCGGAAGAACACAAGTTTTAGGAAAAAATACAATGAGACCACACACACTTTTCCACGTTCCCGCCAAAAAACCCACTCACGGGTTTGTCATGTTATACAGAGTTTTTTTTTTAGTTCATTATGGCTCCACACATTTAGTGTATTTAGCCAGTGTCAAGCATTAAAATTCTTTAAGTTTTTGAGTATTCAAGTCATAAACTTGGAAGTCACATTTAAAATCAAGTTGAAGTCATAGTCTAGTCCAAGTCGTACCCTCGTAAAAATGTGGACTTTACTGAAGTTTTCAGTGGAATTTTGGTGAGAACGCAAATAGCATGTTTTTGAACATTGTGCTGTTTCCTAAAACTCGCACACATTCACCGGCACTTAATGGTTAATCATTTACATTTATTACACATTAACTCGCGGAAGAACACACATTTTAGGAAAAAATACAATGAGAGCACACACACTTTTCCACGTTCCCGCCAAAACTCCTTATACCGAGTTCACATTAGGTGAATTTAGTTTGTTTAACTCTCTAGTGTAGCTAGTATCTGTTACGAGTATATACAAGTACTTATGCAATATTTTGGTATTGAATTTATCGCGCTTGATTAACTAATCAAACAGCAGGCTTATCACGAAATTTGATAGGTATTGAAATACAATCTCGGAACGTTTCAGTCTAGAGTGAATAGGTTTCTACTGAGCAATCGTGCTACACCTACGGCTGCATCGTCACTTACCATCAGGTGAGATTGCAGCCAAACGATTATTCAGTCATTTAAAAAACTTTAGTTGTAAACTTTAGTATCGCTTTATAATGCCAGCCTAAATGTTTTTCAAAGTCACATCATTGAGTAACGATACGAGTACGTTAAACTGATACCTACTCGGTACCGGTTCAAAAGTATCGATACTAAAAGTACTTGGAATATTTGTACTGGTAGGCCTTCTGCTAGTCCGCCTGGGGCAGTGCCACTTTACCAATTAATTCAGCCGCAAAATAGAAATGTTTTTTGGTTTGAGCGGCAATTTGTCCAGTGAAATTACAGGGAATGAGGGACTTAACATCTTGATGTCTCGAGGTAACAGGCGCAGTGCAGCGACATGCAAAATTCTGGTTATACGGAATTTTGCATGCCTCTGTATCTGCAATCTGCAATAAATAGACGTCATGCTTGTCAGGCGAGCGTCGTGCTTGTCCTGTTAACATATATCATAAAAAAAATTGAAAAAAATCCTACCAAATCCCTAGCAAGTTAAACAACTAAATTCGCCTGTACACTGAGTACGAGTTTTCATCGTAAACGCTTTTGACAGATCTCACATAGTTTTCTACTTATTCTGGCTCCCTGATTGGTCTAAATTTAGTGAAGTGTAGTAACCACTAGAGGCGCTGTACTGTTATTCATACAAAATTTGCTCGATATACGATATCGAGTTTGATATGAAAACTCGTACTAAGGGTATTGGTAAGAGCTTGGTATTACGTGACGAAGCTCGTTGCGCGAAAAGCTTGCGATAGATGATGATCAGAAAATGAACGTCAAAATGTTTGAAACTGGTCGGAGCAATAGTGTATTTTACTCTTTATGAGAAAAAATCTAAAAATATATTTATGAGATAGCTTAGGCTAAAAGTAGTCGGAAAACGTTAGTTTTAGTTCATAAAATAGCAAACTACATTTTGAAATTCAAATCAAAGGTTTCAGCTTTTTCAATCTGTTTCATAACACCATTAAATAGTAGTCGCCCGTAGTCGCCATGTTATTACGTCATACGGCTATGTTAACATTAACATATCACTGCATTTGTTTACATAGCCAACTGACGTCATAACCACAAAGCAATATGGCGTCCACTGCGTCCAGCGCTTTCGTCATTGTTGGTTTTAACCTACTTTAATAGTTTTTTAATTTTTTTATTAGATTCTGACATAAACGATTGGATGTCACCTGAATGGTTTATTACGTTTGTTTTTTTTTCTAATTCAAAGCGTTAAAATTCTGCTTTTGCTATTTTTACTTGATAATTGGTTATGATTTATAATTTTGACGTGTATATGTGCGTATATTAATACTGCCTACATACTTAATAAATGCTTTGATTCTTGATTCTTGTCAAATTACGCGCGAAATTTGAAAATGCAAAATCTAAATGCATTTTTATGGCACTTAACGATCGAATAGAAATTTTGTCAATTTTTTTGTGGTTCATAAGCACTATAGAATCTAATTGAGACACTTTTCAAAAATAGGTGAATACTAAATTCCGATAGTAAGCCCCCAGAGTGTGCAACCGTTTTAAATAGTAATATGATGTACATATTAATATATACAATATACCCTAAGTACATTGGAACTGACGAAATGGTTAGTATATATAATATTTCTTTTTGGCGATACTCTTTAACGTAACTGTTTGGAAGAAAAATGTCCTTTTAACTCGTTCGCTGCTGAAAACACACACCGAGCGTTTTTTGATTTTTGGTATCGGAAGTAAATTTTTTTTTTTTTTCACAAGGGTTGCGTGTGATTTGATGCCAGAGCTACGAAAAAAATTTCAGACTTCTAAAAAAGGAGGAAAGGTTTCTCAATTCGACCGTATATATATATATTTTATGTTTGTTCGCCGATAACTTCGTCGATTATGAACCGATTTTGATGATTATTTTTTTGTTGGAAAAGAGATATCCCGGAAATGGTACCATAGTAATTTCATCGAGATTTGATAAGTATCTCCAGAGATATGGAGATAAACACCTCAAATTTGGTACTGAAAATTAATAGCGCGGCATTTGAAGTCGGTTCTTTTTGTTTTTTAAACTTTCTTATTATTGGGTTTAACACTATCTATCTATCCGTAGGTAGATGATGCGGTCGAGGATGGTAGCACGCTAAAAAAAAAGGAACTGGCTCCCATGGATACTGTCGGAACACATTAGATGTTCGGCGACAGATTTTTCAACTTGAGGGTGGTAGCTGGCCAGGCGGACACTAGATTATGTCCTACCACCATTCAGAGCGTTATTATGTAAATTCATTTAGTAGTAACATGACTATTAACGTTTCTTATTAATTATAAGATCGATTTAAAAACTTAAAGAACCGACTTTAAATGCCGCGCTAGATAATCTCTGGAGATACTTATCAGATCTCGATGAAATTACTATGGTACCACACTTGGGATATCTCCTTTCCAAAGAAAAAGAATCATCAAAATCGGTTCAGAAACGACGAAGTTATCCGCAAACAAACATTCAAATATATATATATATATATATACATATATACATATATTCATATATACGGTCGAATTGAAAAACATCCTCCGTTTTTGAAGTCGGTTTAAATATTGTATTTATATGAACGTTAGTCTATATTGTATATGTTTCGATATGGGTTAATGTCACAGATTACCATATAACTCCCAAAGTCCACAGTATTTGTTAAAGGTAGACGTCATCGTTTACCATCAGGGAAGTGTCGAGATCTAATAAGTATCTCCAGAGATATGGAGATAATCACTTCAAATTTAGTACTGAAAATTAATAGCGCGGCATTTGAAGTCGGTTAAAAAAATCTTTTCACGTGTTTGAATTTCTTTTTCGAAACAGTTACGTTAAAATGTATCATTTTTAAGTTATGACGCCATAGAGTAATATGTTTTTTTTAAAAATCTTAATTAAATATTTGCTCATATTGTCTATTATTACTAAACACGACTAATTTAATATTTACAAAATATTTATAAATAAATGAGTTATTTTTAAACAAAAAGGCAGTTATTTTCTGTTTTACCTTTGCATGCAGTCTTTTATTTTTAAAAAAAATAAAAAAATAAAAAAATAACTTTGGTTTTTAGAGAGCGTCTCGTGAAATACAGTCATTGGGGATTTATGCATAAAAAAATTTAAGCTAAATAGACATAACAATGTTTACTTTTATTTAAGTTTTACATTTTAATGTTAGATAAATATAAAGTCAGGTTATATATGCGTTTCTTTAAGTTGTGTTTCACTATTTCACTTTTTTTAATATAAAAATTGTCTGAAGTACTGAAACACACAGGTATACTTGTATGGTTGTCAACCCTACTTTAATATTTTTTTAATAGTCTGACGTCAACGATTGGATGACAGCTGAATGGTTCATTACTTTTGTTTTTTTTTATTTCAAAGCATTAAATTCTGCTTTTGCTATGTTTACTTGACAATTCATTATGATTTATTTTATAATTTTGACGTGTATATGTGCGTATATTAATACTGCCTACATACTGAATGAATGCGTTGATTTGATTTGACAAAATTTAACTAAAACACTGATTATATTCGTTTATGAATAACATTTTAGGTTTTTAAACAAATTTTCAAATTATACATACGAAACAAAGTTCGAAAATATTTTCAGTTAAAAGGACTAAAAACTGCAATAAATATAAAAACAAATAAAAAAACGGTGCGTATAAAGCTACGCGTTAGAAGTGAAACATCCAAGTTCATTCAATTTATTTCTCAACATCACTAATTATTTGTTCGTACAACTCCATCTGTTGAACGTAGCGGGACGAATGCCCGCATGATAGACAATACGTCTTCGTGGTTAATTTTTTTCATTATTTATTTCAAATTTTTAAAAACTCTGTGCATGATCTTTATATGGTACATCCATAATCGAAACCGTGGACGGAGTTATTAAATAGACCTGGCATTAAAATAACAATTATAATATGAGAAGGATAAAACTATACAATCACTAGTATGAGAGAGCGAGATGGACAACAATTTTGTATCCTTCCCTGCATATGCGAGTTTATTGTTTGGAGCCAGCTCTGGCTCCCAGTTCTAGTGCACCCATTGAAAGCCATGGTGCCACAAATGGGTGCACTAGAACTGGGAGCATAGGCTTTCACCCGCTGTCATGTGTGACCCGACCAAATTACGTTGTTCATTTTATCTTATAGCTGGCATATGTATCACGTGTTCATCGTTTCAGTCGGGTTATATCTCTATAGCTATTTCATTCGCATACGCTAATGTCTTGTCTATTTAATCTTCTGTCAACGATTGAAATCGTTTAAAAAGAAAACAAGAGCTTTGACAGATTATTTCAGTATGACAGTGACAGATCACTGCGATCATTTTGTAAGCCATCTATCGAGAATCCAGGAACTAAAAGGTTTATTTAAAGAAATTGCCTCTTTATCCTCACTATTTTCACACCTTCTATTACAATATAGTATTTAACCATTGTTAATACTGATACAGAACAATATCCTTTACTGCATTGAAACAAACTTCAATTTTGAATACCATAATAAGACATTTTAAATTTAAAAAAAGCAAGCAGGTTTCTCTGTCACCATAGATGTCATCGTAGTTTTGACAGAAGCAAGAATTTTTAGAGTGAAGCGGCCAATTTTCGGCACTCGGTCAGTTGTTAGCAAAATAAATAACTATAAAAGATTCCGCTTGATTTTTGGAATTCCAAGGGATACATGGTGTAGATGTGTTCTAGAGTGGAGACTACGGCTCAGTAAACGTAGTGTAGGAAGCCCTCCAGCTAGGTTGAGCGATGATATACGAAAAATAGCTGGCAGCGGTTGGAAACAAGGAGCTGAAGATCGAGCTCAGTGGCGTGCCATAGGAGAGGCCTATGTCCAGCAGTGGACGGATACTGTCTGTTAATAATGATGACAATATACGCTGACATTAATTTTACATATTTTGTAATAGTTGTTAATGTAAAAATAAAGCATGATAACAAATCATTTTGATTTTGCTAATGACTGACATATGGCTAAACATTGGCACCTTTACCCTAAAAAATCTTGCTGCTGTCAAAAATGCGATGACACTGGCAGAGCAATCGGGTCTCTTTTTTTTTTAACGCGCCTCATTTCTTCACATTATTTTTCTAACATCTCACATTTATTTATTTTGCCATATACATGATTTTTACAGCAAATTCAAATAAATCAACAGACACAGAATAGTACACACAAACACCTCAATCACACAATGGGCGGTCTTATCGCTCGAAGCGACCACTACCAGACGACACTAAGTTTCACAACTATACATGTATTTCATTAATTTTAATATAATTTTACGAAATGAACATGCAAATTTAAGCTTTAACCGCCTTCCAAAGAGTATCATCAAGGGTGTTCTTACCAACTTTGCAATAAGGTATATTTTCGCTTGGGTTTAGTTTGATGTATTTTCTTTTCGCGCCGTGAATGAAACTATGGATCTTATGCCTTTCACTGACGTCTGAAAAAGATAAAGACAATAGTTAACAAGTATTATTTTAAAAAAACCTTTTTAAACACAAACTTTAACATAACCTAGGACCAGAGTAAGTCAAGACAAATCCAACGAGCCCAAACATGACAGGTATAACATGTGTAGTTTAGGATTTCCTTTGGCCACCTTCCAGCTCCATCATCAGATCAGCACCACGTCATCATAATATTGTATTGTCACGCGATTTACACATGTAGGCAAAATTTCAGCTCAATCGAACCCCTGGAAGCCGCTCTTAAATCAATCGCAAGATTTGTGACGGACAAATTCGCCGTGAAGTAGAGATAAAGCTTGTAATAAATACAAAAACATAACCCTCCTTTTTGCTTCGCCGTAGTCGGGTAAAAATACATTTCTTTAACCGGCTTCAAAAAAAAGGGCGGAGGTTTTTCAATTCAACCGTATATAATTATATATTTTTTTATTTGTGTTCGCGGATAACTTCGTCGTTTATTAACCGATTTTGATTATTCTTTTTTTGTTGGAAAGGAGATATCCCAAGGGTTTAACCTTAGTAATTTCATCGAGATCTAATAAGTATCTCCAGAGATATGTCGGTAAACGTCTCAAACTTGCAACTGAAACTGACTCGCGGGGCATTGAAGTCGGTTGTTTTAGTTTTTAATCTTAATTCCATGGAAAGACAAGCATTTGGACACTATCTCACCTGTAGGCCTAGATAAAATATATACTGTTAGCGTTAACGCCGAACGCAACTTAAATATGTATAGCAGTGACCCAGTGACATTGACGACTATATTTTAGCACGCTAGGTCTAGAATAGGAACTGGCTCTCAAGGATAGCTGCCGGAACACATTAGATGTATGGCGACAGATTTTCTAACTTGAGGGTGGTAGCTGGCCAGGCGGACACTATTATATACAATGTTACCTTTTTCTTGGATCCGTTGAGATAGTCCTTATACATCTCGGAGCGTAGGTACCGCGAGTAACTGTCAGACTTCATTAGGTGGTACACGTGAGCCTGAAATCAAACAAACAAACATGTATATCTATACCACAATATAATGAATAATACAAGTACATAAGATGCACTCCCTGAGAGCAAAAATGCGAGATTAAACCTAGTTACAACGTCGGTAACATTCAAAATACGCTACACGCCTCGGATGCGACCTTGAATTTGCGTCACAGAATAAACTAATAGTAACTATGAACCGCGTGTTGCGCACCGTAAAATGCACCGTAAGTCCGCGCGGCGAGTGTCTGTATCACTCGGTCAGCTCGCGGGCCGTCAGCTGTCTCTTACTGTAAGGGTGAGTGTTGGGAGAAAACAGATTGAATAGTAAAGTAAAGGCGCGCGTTGATCGAGAGCGCGCGTGACACTACTGACTGAACTTGTAGCCGGCCGGCTGCCGCGTATGTACTAATATTGTCGTAGCAACAGCGAGGAGTGCGGCAGGTCTATACATAGTATTAAAACATCTCCGTCGAGTCTTCTCGTCGCCTATACCGCAGTGTCTAAAGACAAAAGTCTTTAACCAGTGCGTCCTACCTGTCATGACATACGGAGCCGAGACGTGGACACTCACAGTAAGACCGGTCCACCACACAGTTTAAAGTCGCTCAGCGAGCTATGGAGAGAGCTATGCTTGGTATTTCTCTGCGGGATCGAATCTGGAACGAAGTAATTCGCCAGAGAACTAAAGTTATCGACATAGCTCAACGGATTAGGCAGCTGAAGTGGCAGTGGGCTGGTCATATCTGCCGCAGGACTGCGTAGCGTGTCTCGTGACGAGACGTGGACCACGGTGGTGAGGAAGGGTAAGGGGAAGGGGAAGGGGAAGGGCAAATCCTCCGCCCCTGTAGCTGTAGCTACACCCATCCTCACCCCCGCGTCTAGTGCGAGCGCCGCTACTCCAGTGACGAGGTCTGCTGCCACCAAGCCGAGATCCCCCAAGACCGCGGCTGTCGTGCTGTCTTTGCAGCCAGAAGCCGCGGAGAAGGGGATCACGTAAAGCGCCATCCTTCAGACGGCACAGGAGAAGGTAGACCTGCAGGAACTGGGGATCGACCGACTCCGCTTCCGCCAGACGGCCACGGCAGCTAGGATACTGGAGATTCCTGGCTCCCAAAACAGTGAAAAGGCGGATAGGCTAGCGGAGAAGCTTCGGGGGGTCCTATCCGAGGTGGCCAGTGTAGCCAGGCCCGTGAAAACTATTGATATCAGGGTTTCGGGCCTGGACGACACGGCAACAAAGGAGAAGGTGGCTGCGGCGGTAGCCAAGGCGGCCGGGTGTGATCTTGGTCTGGTCAGGGCTGGGGAGATTCGTCCCGGCGGCACCGGCTCCACTGTCGTCTCTTGCCCGATCGCGACAGCCAAAGTGCTGTCGCAAAAGGGTAAGCTTTTAATTGGGTGGAGTTCCGTGAAGGTTGTGGTCTTGGAGGCGCGTCCCATGCGCTGTTTCAGGTGCATGGGACTCGGACACACGCGCCCGCAGTGTACCGCGTCAGCTGATAGAGGTGACCTGTGCTTCCAGTGTGGAGGCGCAGGACACATGGTGGCCGATTGCCACAGGGCCAGCCCGCGCTGCGCGATATGCGCGGAGTCGGGTAGGCCCTCCGGGCACGTGATGGGGGGGGCGCAGATGCGTACCCCCAAAGACGAAGGGAAAGGCCCTGAGGACCCGGGCCACCCCTGCGGCTGCTAGCCAAGCCGCCCCGGAGGAGATCGTACGCCGAGTGGCGGGCGTGGAAGAGGTTGTGATGTCCGAATAATGGATCGAATCGGGCATCACAGCTTTCTTCAGACTAACCTTAATCACTGCGCCCAGGCCCAAGACCTGCTAATGCAGGCCTTAGCGCAGTGGCAAATAGACGTGGGGGTGGCGGCGGAGCCATATTACGTTCCTGCTTCCCATCCCTGTTGGGCTGGGGACTTGGACGGCTCCGTTGCCATAGTTGGGCGATCTGGTGGCGGTGGCCTACCCCTCACAGTTGAAGAGAGGGGTTCAGGGTACGTGGTGGCCAAGTGGGGAGAGTATGCAGTCGTGGGCACATACTTCTCCCCCAACAAGACCGCAGCGGAGCTGGAGGTTTTTGTGGACCTCCTCGCCGCTGCGGTTGGGAGACAGGCGCCACGTCAGGTCCTCCTTCTTGGGGACCTGAACGCCAAGGCCCGGGATTGGGGCAACCCCTCCACTGACTCTCGCGGGGAGATAGTCAGGGAGTGGGCGGTTGCCACAGGACTGTCCTTGCTCAATGTGGGGTCGGTCCACACGTGCGTGCGACACAACGGGGGGTCCGTGGTGGACTTATCGTTCGCCACCCCGTCCGTCGCCGCACGTGTGCGGGCCTGGAGGGTATTGTCGGAGGTGGAGACTCTCTCGGACCACAAATATGTTAGGTTCGAGATCTCCACCTCCCACAATCAAGAAGGGTCACGGCGCGTGGCAGCTTCATACCCGCGCTGGACCGTAAGGCACCTCGACGTGGAATTGGCAAGAGAGGCGGCGATTGTCCAATCGTGGTGTGCTTCTCCCACGCACCCAGAGGTGGACGAAGCGGCCTGCTGCTTCCGCGAAGCGGTGACGGCCGTGTGCGACACGGCCATGCCGAGGTCCCGACGCCACCCTCACCGCCGCGAGGTCTACTGGTGGAGCTCGGACATCGCGGAGCTCTGGGCTGCCTGCGCGGAGGCACGACGGCCTTAGGGCCGCTGCAGGAGATGGCGTCACGGCCGGACCGACCACCAGCTGCCAGCCGTGGAGTTGGAGGCAGAGCGCCGGCTGTACGAAGCGTACCGCGTCGCCAAGCGAGGACTGCAGCTGGCGATCGCCAGGGCCAAATCGCAGGCTTATGGTGAAGCCCTGGCGAGCCTCGACAGGGATCCGTGGGGGCGTCCGTATAAGGCTGCCCGGAATAAGTTCCGGCACCAGACGCCCCCGGTTGCGGAGTCCATGGAGCCCAGTCTCCTGGACAGGGTCTTGGGGGGGCTCTTCCCCGACAGAGACCCCAACCACACCCCTCCGACAATGGCCGTCTCCCTCGTCGAGGAGTTTGACGGGGCCTCCATTCCGCCTGTTTCGGAGGCGGAGATGGAGGTTGCAGTCCGCCGCATGCGGGGTAGGAGGACGGCGCCCGGACGGTATTCCGGGCCGGGTGTTAGAAATCGCCCTTAGGGAGATGGGTAATCGACTTCGGGAATTGTTCAGCGCGTGCCTCACGTCTGGGCGATTCCCGAAGCCGTGGAAAGAGGGCAGGTTGTGCCTGTTGCGGAAGGAGGGACGTTCTGTCGACTCGCCTTCCGCATACAGGCCCATTGTGCTGCTGGATGACACGGGTAAGCTGCTCGAGAAAGTGGTGGCCTCCCGTGTCATCTGGCATCTGGAGGGAACTGGGTCTGGGCTGTCTGAGGCCCAGTACGGGTTCAGAGCGGGGCGGTCCACAATGGACGCCCTGCTTTGGCTCAAAGGGTGGACGCAGACGGCGGTCCGTGAGGGAGAAAAGGCGTTGGCTGTCTCGCTCGACATAGCCAACGCCTTCAACAGCCTCCCACACGCAACGATACAGGAGGCTCTCCGTTATCACGGAGTGCCCTTGTATCTTCGGAGGCTGTTGGCGGGCCACCTTCAGGACCGCGAGGTCCTGATGCAGGGATGTGATGGTTTGACGCGCCGTCGCGTCTCGTGCGGTGTTCCACAGGGGTCAGTGTTGGGACCGCTCTTGTGGAACGTCGGCTACGACTGGGTGCTTCGCGGCACGCTTCCCGCAAGTGTGCGGGTTGCGTGTTACGCGGATGACACCCTAGTCGTGGCGAAGGGAAGGGACCTTAGGGAGGTGGTGCGGTCGGCCGCAGTGGGCACAACACTTGTGGTCGGCCGCATACGTGCCCTGGGGCTGGAGGTCGCCCTCTCTAAGACCGAGGCCCTACTGTTTCATGGGCCCTCGGGGGGGACCCCCTCCAGGTACGCGGGTATTGCTCGACGGGGTCCCGGTCCGGGTTGGGACCCAGATGAAATATCTGGGTCTCATCCTGGACGGGAGGTGAAAAGTGAAATAGCGCAGCATTTACAGTTGGTTTTTTCGTTTTGTAAACTTTCTTAAAATTAGTTTTTGAAGTGATACTTCTTTACTCACACTCTGGCAAAATGAATAGAAATTACGTAGCGTCACGGTCCGAATGCAACGGAAGTGACGTAAGCGTCATGTTATATTTTATATTTATAAACGCCCTCTATTGTAGAACGGCGTTACTACGAAGACGTATTCGCTATCATTCGGGCATTCATCCCGCTAAGTTCAACAGATGGGAGTTGTATAAAAAAATAATTAGTGATGTTTAGAAATAAATTGAATGAACTTCGAGTTTCACTTCTAACGCGTAGCTTTCTACGCCCTCTCTTTTTTAACCGACTTCACAAAAATGAGGAGGTTCTCAATTCGAATGTGTTTTTTTAAATGTTTTTTACCTCAGAACTTCGTCAAATCTTGACCGATTTCAAAAATTATTTTTTCGTTTGAGCGATTCTGCTTTCCGATTGGTCCCATTCAAATATTTTCGAGGTATGACAATTATCTCCGGAGATATAGAGATAAACATCTCAAACACATTGCATACCTACATGACATTATATGCATTTGTATTCCTTGACGACATGATACTACAGGCTATTTGGACTATCGCGGCATGTGAAGTCGGTTTTTTTTAAGTTTTGTAAACGATCTTAAGCCTTACCCATAGACGTAATTAAAAGGATGGGGCACTGCAGATGTTTTGACAGATTCAATTTAATCCGTATGCTCTAACAATAAGGTTGTAATTGCTTTGTAGAACAAAACAGCCAAATAAATGAAAGACACCCGGGTAAGAGTGTGTCCTTGTCTAACAACCTGCTAGTCCTATATATGTGTTATACTATATGTATGGTATATATATAAGTTGTCCATACAACAAGAAAGGGACACACTCCGTTCAAGGTCGTTCTCATGGGGGCCGGTGTACGCGATCAAGTTTAATATGTAACAGGTCTGTGGCCTTACCTGAGCTTGATCAAAACAATATCTGTCCGCTTCGCCCGACTCCACCTTCTGACGCGTCAACTCTCTGCAACAAATAAATGGTAACCATCAACAATAGGGAATATGAATGTGGTATAAATTTACTTGAAATCATTTATTTTCGAATCATTATTGTTCTGGTGTTGTATGTTTAACATTTTTTTGTAAATAAAATAGTCTTACATGTGTTAAAATGTTATGTAAAAAATGCAAAAAAAGCGTAGGAAATTTAAATTTGCTGAACACATCACCACTTGTCAATTAGAAAGCGACGTCACAGTGCACAACACGGTCTCCACAGATTAAATCTTTTAATAGAAATAGTATGCACTGTAGTACGAATACGTAGTATTTCTATTAAAAATATTTAATCTGTGGAGACTGTGTTGTGCACTGTGACGTCACAAAGGCGCGCGCAAATTTGGCAGCGTTTTAGATACCTCATATTTTTTCAATGCTTAGACTATATTTTGTAGCTTAATTTGAACACTTTCAGTATTATTTAATGTATTTACTGTGTTAAATTGATGTATTGAGTGAAATAAACATATTAAAAAAAATCATGCATATTCCCTATTAACAAATGGATATAAAATATGAGTTAAGAAGAATCAACAGGTTAGCTTGGTATGGACATTTTATGAGAATAAGAAAAGACCGGACTGAAAAACAATAAATAATAGTTTAAAAAAACTAAAAAAAATACGCTTTTATAGAAAATCCAACTAAAAAATAGAAAATAAATTTTAATAAATTTGAACTAAAAATAGTGTAAGAAAAAATGATTTTATTGTAAAAAAAAAAGCGTGGGGTGCATGGTATCAATAGTTCCAAATATTTTATGAACAGATATGACTAGAAGGGTTATTTTGATAATATCCTGAAAAGCACCCCACGCTTTTTTTTACAATAAAATCATTTTTTCTTACATTTTTTTTAGTTGGATTTTCTAAAAAAACGTATTTTTTTTTTGAAACTATTATTTATTTTTCATTATTTAGTCGAATTTATTTTTTATTTATTGTCATCGGTCCTTAATAAGTATGCCAAATTTCGAGTTAATCCGACGTTTTGAAGGGGGTTAAAATCATGTTCAAAGATTCCGTTACATACTAACATACAAACATACATACGTCTGAAGCTAATAAAAGCGTATTAAAATAGGCGCGACGAAAGATTTTGAAATCCTCTTCCGTAATGTGGGAACACATTTACTATTCACGAAAATACCTTTATTTCGGTAATTAACTTAAGTTTAACGAAGTTTAGAGCAATTTTTCTAATATGTTTTCAATAGTGCGCACAAACAGCTCACACGTGTCAGGGCGTCGGCTGTGACGTCACGCATACGTTAATGACATACTTAACGTAGTAACGATTACATAATCTGTGACAATGAATACACATGGGTTGTCCAAAATTTAATAACATTTTCAAGGAAACCTCATTTAAGAGGACAAAGGCGTGTGAGTCATGCGCTGTGATTTTTATATAAAACTAAACTAGTGTTTTAAATTGTTTTAATATGTTTTAATATGTATTTTCCTCTAAAATCATCAAATCTTCGATTTTTTTATACTTTCGTCATGCCAATTTGTTACTTTAAGCGTCAAGACAATTAGTAGCTTTGTCTGTGGAACGATGTGTTGAATTATCTTGTATAGAGCTGGGGCAACATATAGTCATCTGTGTATACCTCCATCGGCTGATTATAAAATGTTTGAGACAATTATGGAAGAAGTAATGAGCAAAGTCTTCAACACATCTAAATCTTTGATAGTTTGTGGCGATTTCGATTTTAATTTAATTGAGCGGTCTCCGCTCAGCGACAAATTACAAAAAAATATTTCTAAACTTCAATTTGAAGCATCTTTTTAATCATCTAACAAGAATCAGTAAGTAGCTCGTCAGCTATCATCTGCTTGGACCGTAGAGGGATAGAACTATAGAGATTTGGGTAGCGTGGCCACATGAGATAGAAGATTGTAACATAACCATATATGTATTTAAAACCCAGTGATACATAGCAATAAAGGTCAAAGTTCGTTAAGTTAAAAACGGCTAACAACGTTACTAACCCTGTAAAAACCAGCACGCACTGAGAGAGGGAAATATTATAGCTTTGTCCTTTTCCGTTACATGGAATAACTCCATAGTATATCCTATTTCATGTGGGAAAGAGACGGAGCTACCCGCGGTGTATTCTTTTCTCTGTCTACGGCTTGGACAATGTGCTCTGAAACTGTGAACCCGAAATTCCTTTTGAGGTACTGAACCCTAATAATGAAGATAGTTTAAAAACTAAAACAACCGATTTCAATGCCCTGCGAGTCAATTTCAGTAGCAAGTTTGAGACGTTTATCGTCATATCTTCTCTGGAGATACTTATCAGATCTCGATGAAATTACAATAGGACCGCCTCGGAAACGTACCCTACCGATTACAAAAAGAATCATTCGAATCGGCTCGGAATTGACGCGGTAATCGCGTAACATACACACAAAAAATAAGAAAAAAAAACATACAGACGAATTGAGGACCTCCTTCTTTTTGAAAGTCAGTTTAAATATAAATAAATAAATATTAGAGTATGTTTACCTGCTAGCAGCATCCACATTGACCGGCGAGACGGCATCCGAAGCGAGGAACTCCTTCCAGATCTCCTTGGCTCGAGCAGATACGCGTCGGATGGGGAGCGCCTTCAACTCTTGTACGGCGAGCCAGAATCTGGTCACAGAGATTCTTATGATAATAATTTAAAGCGGGCTATTGGGCCCAAAGGATAAGGTATCGGACTGGCGATCGAAAGGTCGAGAGTTCGATCCCCACCCATTGCACTATTGACGTGAACCCACTCTAGACACAAGCATATTTATGTAAATTGTTAAACACAATCCAAAATTTCATCGTGCCGACGGGACTTGAACCCGAAACCTTCGGAATTAACATGTTCCGGTGCTTTGCCAATTAAGCCACGGTGCGAAGTATCAAGTACCGTCGGTACGATGAAATTTTGGATTCTGTTTAACAATTTACATAAATATAAAGTGTGTAACACTTCAAAGAAACATAATACAAGCTCATTTAGCTTAGTTGGCGGGGTTAACAAGACTACTAGTAAAGTGCAACCCACATTGCTAGTAAGCTTTAAAAAAAAGGAACAGCGAGAATAATGTTGTCTTTCAAGGCCTGTGATAAACAACCGTACATAAAATAAACCGGCCAATTGCGAGTTGGACTCGCCCACTGAGGCTTCCGTACCAACATGTCAAAGTCAAAGTCAAAGTCAAAGTCAAAGCATTTATTCAGTATATGGGCAAATTAAAAATTAGCACTTACACACGTCAAATAACATTAAATAGATCATATTCAACAAAAAATATAGATATAACAGAAACATAACGCTTTGAATTTACAAAAAAAAAACAAAGGTATTGAGCCATTCAGCTTTCATCTAGACGTCGAACGTCACACTTAAAACACATGTTTAATTCCCCTTATTAATGTAGGGTTGCCAACCGTACCATTACGTGCACCCGCAACCCAGTGCATGTTTCAGTACTTCAGACAATTTTTATCCAAAAAATTGTGAAATAATGAAACATAATAGATAAATAAAACGCAGACTAATTGCAGTACAAATCATGTTCCGAGTGGAACTGATTGTCCGACTATCAGCCGCATAATACCGTTGTAACAGGCAACCCTAGATCTGCAAACAAAAGATGAAAACTGATTGACTGTTGAATCTACTGGTGTTTCGGAAGTACTCCCATCAGAGAAGAAACACCAAGAAACTCTATGGGGCTTGTCACTTATTTTAATTCATTTTTTTTAATTCATATTAAATAAATGTTTAATGTACAATAACTATTATCATACAATTTATATTATATCTTGGAGCTTGGGGCATTCAGGCCAAGCATTTTTGTCATTCATATAGTCATTTATTGTATAGTACGATTTCTTCATTAAATTGGATTTTACAAAGGTTTTAAATCTGCTTATAGACAGTTGATCAATATCTTTAGGAAGTTTATTATAAAATCGTATACAGTTCCCCAGAAAAGAACCACTAACTTTCCACAACCTGAATTGAGGTAGAATTAATCTATTTTTGTGTCTTGTATTGAAATTATGTACATCGGACCTCTTATCATACTCATTCAAATTTTTGCGTACATACATAATATTTTCATATATATATTGACATGCCACTGTGAGAATTTTAATCTCCTTAAATTTTTCACGAAGTGAGTCTCGCGACTTCATGGTATATATAGATCGAATAGCTCTTTTTTGTAAAACAAATATAGATTGGATTTCGGCGGCTTTCCCCCACAATAAAATGCCATAGGACATTATACTATGGAAGTAGCTAAAGTAAACCAATCTAGCAGTGGATTCGTCAGTCAAGTTTCTGATTTTACGTACTGCGTATGCAGCGGAGCTCAATCTACCTGCCAGAGCCGATATTTGAGAACCCCATTGTAGTTTTGAATCCAGGGTGATGCCCAAGAATGTAGCGGATTCAACAAATTCTATCGGTACATCGTTTATTAATATCCTGCTATTAATGACACCCTTTCTTACATTTGGCAGCGAGAATTTAATACATTTAGTTTTTTTGGCGTTCAGTAATAAGTTATTGGTTGTAAACCAATTCAAAACCTGTGCGATTGATTTGTTAACATCGTCAAATCCAGGCGCAATCCTATCTATTTTGAATATTAAGGATGTATCATCCGCGAACAAAATAATGTCACATAAGTTTTGCACGAAAGACGGCAAGTCATTAATATAAACTAGAAATAAAAATGGTCCTAAGATCGATCCCTGCGGAACTCCCATTTTTATGAGGGATCCAGATGACCTGACGCCATTGACCTCAACCATCTGTATTCTATTACTGAGGTAGGATGAGACCAGATCAAGTGCTTTTCCGTTAACGCCGTAGTGTTTTAATTTGCAAATTAGCGTTTTGTGACAGACGCAATCAAACGCTTTAGATAAGTCACAGAAAACGCCGATAGCATCTTGTGCTTTCTCCCAGGCATCAAATATATGTTTAAGAAGATCTACTCCAGCATCAGTAGTAGAACGCCCCTTAGTGAAACCATATTGTTTGTGATTTAAAACATGATTAATATTAAAATGTGCCAAAAGCTGGTCTAATATAACTTTTTCAAAAACTTTACTGAGCGCCGGTAATATAGAGATTGGTCTATAGTTTGAAGGGTCATTTTTGTTCACTGATTTGTATAGGGGAATTAATTTACTTATTTTCATTACATCAGGAAAGACACCTTCATCGACGCATCTGTTAAAAATAAACGCTAAGTGAGGGCTAATTGCATTAATAATATAACTAAGTACTTTGGTTGACATACCCCACAGATCCTCGGTTTTCTTTTGATTGAGCATTTTAAAAGTTTTGATAATTGATATTGAAGTTATGTGTCTGAACTCAAACATAGAGTCACATACATTCACACACTTCGATAGTAAAACAAAAGCATCCTTAGGGGAAGAGTTTAAAGGCTGAGTAGTAATAATAGGTACTTGTGAGAAGTACTCAACAAATGTGTTAGCGACATCATTATTATCTATGATTAATTTATTATTAACTTTTAACATAATTTTACCGTCCCTCTGCTTAATTTTTCCAGTTTCTGTATTAATGACTTTCCATGTTGATTTTATTTTGTCATCGGCATGCTTAATTTTTCTACTTAGATGCAGTGATTTTGCTGTCTGACAAACAACTTTAAAAGTTTTTGAATACAATTTTAAGTGATTTATGAATTTAGTATTATGTAAATTAATGGTTTTTTGTGAGTACAAGTTATACAAATTGTTTCTACTTTTATAAATACCAGGAGTTGCCCAGTCATCGAAACGAACCTTCGCACCCTTTCTAACCATTTTAATTTTAAAAATATCATTGAACTCTGCATCTAACATTTGAAATAAAGCACTGCATAGGTCATCAGGATCCTCAGAAAATCTTAGGTTCATTAATTGCTTGTCAATGATATCCACAAACTGTTCAACCCGTTTGGTGGTAATGGGCCTGTAAAAATATTCTTGGCCTTTGATGGATAATTTACATGAAAAAGTGACACTTTGTCCCAGATGGTCCGAGCCAAGTTTATCAAAAATTGCAATTTTTTCGGGTTCACAGTTGCAGAACACATTGTCCAAGCAGGTAGCTGACGAGCTAGTGATTCTTGTTGGCTGATTAAAAAGATGCTTCAGATTGAAGCTTAGAAATATTTTTTTTAATTTGTCGCTGAGCGGAGACTGCTTAATTAAATTAACATTGAAATCGCCACAAACTATTAAAGATTTAGAGGTGTTGAAGACTTTGCTCATTACTTCTTCCATAATTGTTTCAAACATTTTATAATCAGCCGATGGAGGTCTGTATACACAGATGACTATATGTTGCCCCAGCTCTATACAAGATAATTCAACACATCGTTCCACAGACAAAGCTACTATGTCTTTACGCTCTTTAAAGTTACAATTTTCAGTTACATTAACTAGGTTAAAGGACAAACTTAACTTTACAGTGCCACATTTTCATGTAAAACATCCACCAAAGGTCAAGAATACACATACAGGCCCATTAAAACCAATCGGGTTGAACAGTTTGTGGATATCATTGACAAGCAACTAATGAACCTAATATTTTCTGAGGATCCCGATGACCTATGCAGCACTTTATCTCAAATGTTGGGTGCAGAGTTGAATAATATTTTTAAATTTAAAACTATTACAAGAGCTGGGAAAATTCGGTTCGATGACTGGGCTACTCCTGGTATTTACAAAAGTAGAAATAATTTGTACAACTTATACTCACAAAAACAAATTAATTTACACAATACTAAATTCATAAATCACTTAAAACTATATTCCAAAACTTTTAAAGTGGTTTGTCAGACAGCAAAATCTTTGCATTTTAGTAGAAAAATTAAGCATGCTGATGATAAAATAAAAACAACATGGAAAATCATCAATACTGAAACTGGAAAAATAAAACAAAGAGACAGTAAGATCATCTTAAAAGTTAACAATAAATTAATCATGGATAGTAATGAGGTTGCCAATACATTTGATGAGTTCTTCTCTCAAGTACCCATTACTACCACTCAGTCCATAAATTCTAGTCCCGCTGATGCTTATTCTATATTATCAAAGTGTGTAAATAAATGTGATACCTTGTTCCAGTTCAAACACGTAACTGCAGACTCAATTGTGAAAACATTTAAAATGCTCAAACAAAAGAAAACCGAGGACCTGTGGGGAATGTCAACCACAGTTCTCAGTTACATTATTACTGTTATTAGCCCATACTTAGCTTTTATTTTTAACAGATGCGTTGATCAAGGTGTCTTCCCGGATTTAATGAAAAAAAGTAAATTGATTCCTTTATTCAAATCAGTAAACAAAAATGATCCATCTAACTATAGACCAATCTCTATACTACCGGCATTGAGTAAAATTTTTGAAAAAGTAATATTAGACCAGCTTTTAACACATTTTAACATGAATGATCTTTTAAATAGCAAACAATTTGGATTTACTAAAGGGCGTTCTACTACTGATGCAGGAATAGGTCTTCTTAAACATATATTTGATGCATGGGAGAAAGCACAAGATGCTATTGGCGTGTTCTGTGACCTATCAAAAGCATTTGATTGTGTCTGTCATGAAACACTAATTTACAAATTAAAATACTACGGTGTTGAAGGTGAGGCACTTGATCTGGTATCATCATACCTCTGTAATAGAACACAGATGGTTGAAGTCAATGGCGTCAGGTCATCTGGATCCCTCATAAAAATGGGAGTCCCGCAGGGTTCGATCCTAGGACCTTTTTTATTTCTAGTTTATATCAATGATTTACCGTCATTCGTACAGAACCTATGTGATATTGTTTTGTTCGCAGATGATACTTCCTTGATATTCAAAATAGATAGGACTACACCTAACTTTGACGATGTAAACAAATCAATAACACAGGTTCTGAATTGGTTTACACCCAATAACTTATTGTTAAACGCAAAAAAAACTAAATGTATTAATTTCTCTCTACCAAATGTAAAAAAGGGTATCCTAAATAGAAGTATATTAATAAATGATGAACCATTAGAACTTGTTGAATCCACAACATTCTTGAGCATCACCCTGGATTCAAAGCTTCAATGGGGTTCTCAAATATCGGTTCTAGCAGGTAGGTTAAGCTCCGCTGCATACGCAGTACGTAAAATTAGATTTTTAACGGACGAAGCCACTGCAAGATTGGTCTATTTCAGCTACTTCCACAGTATAATGTCTTATGGCATTTTATTGTGGGGGAAAGCCGCTGAAATCCAATCAATATTTGTTTTGCAGAATCGAGCTATTCGCTCTATATATAGTATGAGGTCGCGAGATTCACTTCGTGAAAAATTTAAGGAAATTAAAATTCTAACAGTGGCATGTCAATACATTTATGAAAATATTTTGTTCATACGCTAGAATATAAATGATTATAAGAAAAGGTCTGATGTACATAATTTTAATACAAGACATAAAAATAGATTAATTATACCTAATTTCAGACTGCAGAAAGTTAGTGGTTCATTCATGGGGAACTGTGTACGCTTTTACAATAAGCTACCTAAAGATATTGATCAATTGCCTATGAGCAAATTTAAAATCTATGTAAAATCCAATTTGATGAAAAACTCATACTATACAATAGGTGACTATATGGATGACAAAAATGCATGGCCTGAATGCCCCAAGTTCCAAGAACAAATATAAATTGTATTATAATTATTAATATATTGTTAAAATTTTAAAGCTGACATGTACCATTAATTTTAAAAAAAAAAAGATAAAATGACAAGACAAGCCCCATAGAGTTTCTTGGTGTTTCTTCTCTGATGGGAGTATTTCCGAAACACCGGTAGATTCAACAGCCATTCAGTTTTCCCCTTTTGTCCGCAGATTTTCTTTCTAGGCTTGCCATTTTTATTTTTATTTAAACAATATTATGCAGCTGACAGACGGACTATCAGTTCCATTTGGATCATGATATGTACTGTGATCGGTATGCGTTTCTCTATGTTGTGTTTCACTATTTCACTTTTTTATTTTTTTTATATAAAAATTGTCTGAAGTACTGAAACACACAATTACATGTATGGTTGGTTTTAACCTACTTTAATTTTTTTTTAATATTCTGACGTAAACGATTGGATGACAGCTGAATGGTTCATTACTTTTTTTTTTCTAATTCAAAGCGTTAAATTCTGCTTTTGCTATGTTTACTTGATAATTGGTTATGATTTATTTTATGATTTATGATTTTGACGTGTATATGTGCGTATATTTATACTGCCTACATACTGAATAAATGCTTTGATTCTTTGATTGATTCAGTTCGATGCATAGATAAGATCGTTTAAAACACTAAAAAGAACCGACTTCAATGCCGCGCTATTAATTTTCAGTACCAATTTTGAGGTGTTTATCGCCATATCTCTGGAGATACTTATCAGACCTCGATAAAATTACCATGGTACCACACTTATATCTCCTTTCTAACAAAAAAATAATAATAAAAATCGGTTCATAAACGACGAAGTTATCCGCGAACAAACATAAAAAAAAATCATATAAGTCGAATTGAGAAACCTCCTCCTTTTTTTGAAGTCGGTTAAAAATATATTGCACCGACCGCAAATAATAAGTTTGTAATAATAAATTAATCTTTTTTTTCATTTAATTACGTTTTTACGGTTTTGAGATTTACTTCTTTATAAGTGCTTCAAGACCTTGCTTCTTGCCAAATTTCATGATTCTAGGTCAACGGGAAGTAACCCTATAGGTTTTCGACCCAAAACCTATAGGGTACTTCCGGTTGACCTAGAATTGTCAATTTTGGTTAAAAGCAAATCTTACAGCACAAGGGAAAATTCCGAATTATAAAAAAGTTGAATGTTAAGGTAATTTTTGGTACTTACAAGCTTTCGCGAAAATGTAAATTTGCACATATCTTTTTATCGTGATGACTCAGGACCTTCATTTTTATACACCTAATAGGGACTATAGACCTCAGTATCTGGTATAAATTTTAACTTGCTAGGTCCACCCGTTCCTGCGAAAATCGGTGGTGACACGCGGACAGACATACGGACAGACGGACAGACAGACAGACAGACAGACAGACAGACAGACAGACGGACAGACAGACAGACAAACAGACAGACAGACGGACACACGGACAAGAAAGTGATCTTATTGGGGTTCCTCTTTTTATATTTTAAGGTACGGAACCCTAAAAAGCGCAATCCGTTAAGTGGTATGTTCTGTGCGTTGATAGATCGTCAGTCAGTCATTCAGTAACGATTTTTTAAATAAAAGCCTTGCCCCCTAAAAAAATGTAAGCCTTTTATAAATACAGAATTACAGAAGAAAAAGACTAACTTGAGATTCTCTCCACTGAACTCCTTGTTCAGAAACCTGGCGAAATGTTCTTTCCCCTTCGGATCTTGTAGCAGCTCTCGTAGACTGAACGACCAGCGACGCACGCGACGCAGCGGGAGCGGGTCTTTGCTGGAATTATACACAAACTTGTTATAAAAACTAATATTACTTGATGGTGTGTACCCAGTGGTGTAGTGGGAGAATGGTCAGCTTTGACGCCAGAGGTACCGACTTCAATCCCAGCCGTGGACCAATGCAATTTTCTATCGAAAAAATTCTGTGCGCTTTTCACAGTGGCCCTCCGGTGATGGAAAAACTTCGTTAAGAAACCCCCAACCCCCGCATGGTGGTAGGACAATATCTAGTCCATCTATTTTCAATTGAGCAGCGTTCGTAAAAAACGTGTTTTCCGAACCGTTTTATTGTCGACTTAGGTTGCAAAATAGGTCTCCACAAATATGATTTAAACGGGATAATGTATAGCCTATTTTCATTCCAAAATTCCATTCTATATATTAGTGAAATAATTTTTAAAATCATAAAAGTAAAAAGTTATAGTTAAAGTAAAAAGTCATAAAAGTTTTTTAGCCAAATCAATACAAACATACAAAAATACAAATATTCTCTTTTTATAATATTAGTATAGATAATTTAGTTTTATGTTTATTATTCACGTTATTTATTTTCTTTCTTAGTTTTAGGTTTTTTTACAATAAAGATATCCAAACAAAAATAGAAAAAAATCATTACAAATAAACAATATTATAAAAAAACCTAAACCTAGAGTGCCGCCAGCAGCGGGGCAGGGCCCAAGCTACCGGTGGTTAGGGCTGCAGAGAGAGGAACCTCCTGACGATGCGTGCCGTGTCAAGAAGTACCGCCTTCTGTATCTGGCCCTTGATCCAGCCGTCTAGCGAGAGTCTCTTGAGATGTTGGTCGAGACTCTTCGCTATCAGGCCGTTCGCAGAAACGACTATTGGGACAATGCTAGTCGAATCAACATCCCACATGGCGGTAACCTCGAAAGACAAGTCAAGGTACTTGCTGATCTTGTCCTTTTCAGCCTTCACGAGGTTCTCGTCATGCGGGATGGTGATGTCGACCAACACTGCCCGCCGCTGGGACCGGTCGACTATCACGATATCAGGTTTATTGGCGACAAAAGTCCTGTCCGTGATAACCGATCGGTCCCAATAGAGCAAAGCATGACCATTTTCAAGAACTGGCGCAGGTGCATACTTATAGTACGGCACCTCAGACTCGACAAGGCCGTATTGAAGAGCAAGTTGCTGGTGGATGATCCTGGCTACGAGGTTATGTCTGTGCAAGTACTCGGAGTTAGCAAGATGAGAACAACCGGAAATGATATGTCTGAGTGACTCTCCGGGACGGCGGCATGCCCGACATATGTCGACCGTACCGTCCTTTATTTATTTTATTCTTTATTTTTTTTATTCCTTTTTTATGTTTATTATTATTATTTTTTAATAATAAATGAATATCAAATGAATGTGAATTGGATGAGAAGGCTATCTATATATATGAATGACTTGTAATGTGAATTATGAATAAATATATGAATATGATAAATAGTGTCCGCCTGGCCAGCTACCACCCTCAAGTTAGAAAATCTGTCACCAAGCATCTAATGTGTTCCGGCAGCTATCCTTGAGAGCCAGTTCCCATTCTAGGCCTAGCGTGACAACACGCTAGGCCTAGAATTTATGGGAGATTAGATTGGGAGATCTCTTCGGATCATAGTGAATTATAGAAAAGCAATTTACTTCTAAATAGTTATCATAGATGGCGCCATCAATTCATAATTGGTTAACATGCAATACATTAATTTCTTCGTATTGATAGGCTCGTACTGTGGCTGAGTAGTTTACAGCGCCTGGCCATGTATCCCAATAGCCGCGTGTTCGAGTCCCGTCAATACGATGTAATTTTAGATTGTGTGTAACAATTTTTGAAGTGTAAAAAGTTAAAAAGTTCTTTAGGCGCGTTGAACACGTTTTGGGTGAACAAAAATCATGGAACTCGGGTCATCGTCACCGCACGCTTTCCACGAGCTATATGTATACTGTGTATCTCGACGAAACAATAGGGAATTTGGATCTTGTATAAATTTACCTGAAATCATTTATTTTCGAATCATTATTGTTCTGGTGTTGTATGTTATAAATTTTTTTGTAAATAAAATTCTCTTAAATTGGTGAAAATATCAAATGAAAAATGCAAAACAATGCGTGGGAATTTTTAATTTGCAAAACACATCACCACTTGTCAATCAGAAAGAGACGTCACAACATACACTGCTGTCACCACAGACTATATCTTTGTCATAGAAATAGTATGCACTGTTTTGCCGCGTTTTAGCCACCTCCAATTTTACAATACTATAATTAAGATAGTTTAAAAACTAAAACAACCGACTTCAATGCCCCGCGAGTCAATTTCAGTAGCAAGTTAGAGACGTTTATCATCATATCTCTAAAGATACTTATCAGATCTCAATGAAATTACAATGGGACCACCTCGGAATTGTACCCTACCGTTTACAGAAGGAATCATTCGAAACGATTCACAATTAAATAAATGTCGTAAATGATGAATAAGACACAAATTGATGTGCGCTTTTCAGTGGTTCTCCGGTGAAGGAAAAACATCGTTAAAAAACCAACAACCACCGCATGGTGGTAGGACACTGTCTTGTGTCCGCCTGGCCAGCTACCTCAAGTTAGAAAATCTGTCGCCAAACATCTAATGTGTTCCGGCAGCTATCCTTGAGAGCCAGTTCCCATTCTAGGCCTAGCGTGCTACCATCCTCGACCGCATCATCACTTACCAACAGGTGAAATAGTGGTCAAACGCTAGCCTATAAGACACAAAAAAAAACATATAGTCTATCGTTTGACCAATATCTCACCTGTTGATAAGTGATGAATAATATACAAAAATCATGTTTATAATAAACCGTCATTGTAGATTCCTTACCATTGTTTCTCCATGTCCCACATTTCAGTGGTATCGTTGATCCAAGGGTTGGGCCACTCCGGGGGAGTTAAAAACGCGTCGTATTCAGAATACTGCTCGCAGTATGCTATGAACCTAACAACAAATATAGATCATTATCGTTAGAAAAACTTAAAAAAGCCGACTTCGAATGCTGTGCTGTCTCTGGAGATACTGAACATATCTCGATGGTATTTTATGGTACCTGGGAAGTACATTCTTCCAGACAAAAAAAGAATTTAATAAATCGATCCAGGAGGCCAACTCCGAAATGACACATCCGAAAGTTCGGGCCCGATCTTCAAGCATACACCAAAGGAGATGTCAACGCAACGCGTACCCCTCTGCTGGCCATATAGCGCTACTCGGCCATACTCGTTATATAAAACTACTTCACTCGCAACCCGGCCCATTCCGCATCGTACCGTGTCGCGAATAAGAGCTGAGTGAAAATGGTGAATTGTGCGGTATTTTAGTATAAAAGGCGATCAACGACATCAAACTTAAGGGAACACTGTATTTCCTATCATAAGTAAGTGTTATTTTTGTCAATTGTGTTTGTAATTTTGTAAAACTTTGATTAGAATGAAATACCATTTTTACCAGATAACGGACAGTTTTACGACGCCACGATGTCTTGGCCACAGAGTACTGAATCACTCTACTACGTTATAAGAGTTGGCACTTCCCTACATTGTTGATACCCGAATTATGAAGGCACTGTGTAGCCAACCTAACAACGGAATGCGTAATTTTAATAATAATATAATATAATGTAATAAATTTACGTAGTAACTATTATGTAATCTGTGGTATTATGCTTATAAATTTTATTTTGGCAGTGTTGGTTGGTACAAAGTACGATCATAATTCTGAGTTATTTAATTATGTATGCAGTCGCGGGACTGGTCTTGGCAGTGTTGCCGTTCTACAAAATTAAAAGTCCTTAGTAATATGAAAAATTCCGCTAGATTATTTTCATTTATCAGGTATATTATTTGTTTAGAAAAATATTGTGAACGAGACATATTTTGGTGTTGAGGCTATATAAGGATATTTTTTGCCAGAACGGATGTTTATGGTTGTTTAGGAGTAGTGGTGGTCTTAAAAAATACATTATTCTTTAAATATTTTCGAAAATAGTCGCATATGCGACGCCTCAAAATCCGCTAGAAGTCTCTAAATATTTGTTTGTCGCTAACTCAATTTTTTTTGCCGCTAACCACTCATAAATTCCGCTAGATCTAGCGACTAACTCTCTATACGGCAACACTGCGTCTTGGCAGAAGGCATTGTGCGGGGACTAGTTGAGTGAAATTAATTGAATGATTGATGGAATGAATGTAAAATTATTTAAAATGCGATGTATTTTACCTACTGTTTTAAGAGCGCATTCGTTTTAGAAAAGGAGTACAAACATTTTCGCCTTACGTTAATAAAGGAGGTTCTAAGTGCAACCCGTATGAATATATGTTTGTTTTTTTTTCTTAGTCGGAGCATGTCTTCTTTACAATACGATAAAAATATCACAACTGTCATAAATAAATTTTTTTTATTTTAAAATGAAAAAGTGCACTCTTACTGAGACACCCTTTATAACATTATGTTTCCTTGAAGTGTTACAAACTTTATATTTTTGTAAATTGTTAAACACAATCCAAAATTTCATCGTCGAAATAGAGGTTTAGCTTAATTGGCGCCTACCTTAAATAAGGTAAATAAATAAAATTGAGCTATTATATGATTTATTTTTCGGAATTTTTCCTTTAATTGTTCAGTAATAGTCTGAGAAGTTGGTACGGAAGCCTCGGTGGGCAAATCCAACTCGACTTAGCCGGTTTTATTTTTGATAGTTTATCAAATCTATACAACGCAGAATCGTCGTTATTGTTTTCCTCAGTAATGATTTAAGATTATTTGGTTCTGAGTATAAACTTCTGAGATAAGGGGGTTCGACTCTTAACAAAAATTAAGACTAAAGAAATCTTAATATATATCTACAGATCCTAAAATGGAAAATTACTTATAGAATTTAATGTTCATATTTTTAAAAGTCCCATCCTATAATATTCTAGGCCTAGCGTGCTTACCATTTTTGACCGCATCATCACTTGCGAGTGATGACCAAAACTCTAAACTTGCGAGTACACTTGGACCTCCTTACTCCGGCCCTCTCGCAAAATTCATACTTAGGGAACGTTCACTAAATACTTGTGCAAAATTTCAAGTTTGTAGCAAAAAATGAAGGAAGTTCATACAAACTCGCAGTTTTCTTAGGCAAAATTTCTGGTTTTCAAGAATTTTTATACAAACTCGCGAGAGCCCTTAGACCTCCTTAATGCGGCCCTGTCGCAAAATCCGTTCTTAGCGGACATCTACGAACTATAAACTACATCCCTGCCAAATTTCGCCAAGAACACAAAAGCTGGTTTTGAGGTCCGAAACCCTAAGAACATATTCATTTCATTCATTCATTTAGTGTTCAAGTTTACCGGTCTTAGTGAATGCCCATCACTAGAGACGATCGTAGTGAGCGTGTGTCTAAACACCGTAACTACGCTGTATTTTTAAAACTGTGTGCGTTTTTAAGCTAGTGTGCCGGATCGTTAAAGTAAGCGTTTTCATGTATAAGATTTTGATTTGTGTGTGTGCAATACGTGTTTACCTCGTCCCCCGTAAATATCGCCAGAAAACATTGTTTGCGGATTACAACGTTAACATCTACTTTGGTGTATGCTTGAAGGGCCCGATCGAATCACGACCGAATTTACCGATTTACTACAAAAAAGGTTCAGATGTTTTTGACATAAAATGACAATAAAACTCTTGTCAAATTATTGGTCGGGATTTTTTCATTTAGTAGGTTTACGATACAACGAAATGTCAAATGTATTTCGTTCGGATTGAATTGAATACTTCGTTCGAATAATGATTGATTGAATGATAAGCTGAACCGACCGAACCGAATCTGTTTCGTAGTAGGAAACGCCCGATAATTTCGGCCAATACTTCGGATTACCACTTCTCCTGGCGTCTTTGAGTAATCGGAGAACGAATTGTCTTTTTTTTTAAATCGGTTTAAAAATATAGTGTGTGTGTCATCTTCGACGCACGACTGGAGTTTATTTACTCCTTAAGAATTATAATTATTGTGGTCAAGGTCAAGGTCAAGGTCAAGGTCAAAGGGGTAAATGCTTAATATGAAAATCGTTTCGTAAAGAGCAAATTTATTGGAGTTTCCAATAAATTTGCTCCTTCCACCTGTCTTAACCACTTACATATCGGCGACCTTGCTGTCTTTAACATTCCGTCTCTCGAGTCTATTCCGCAACATAGCTAGCTGTCGCCTAGCCGCTTCTATCTGTTGTTCTATCTTCGCCGGCTCGGGTGAGTTAGCTTCCGTCGCGCAAGTCACTGTTATCTCTGGAGATACTGAACATATCTCGATGAAATTTAAATGGGAAATTTAACCTGGGCAGTATAATCTTCTAGACAAAACAAGAATTTTCTAAATCGGTCCAGGCGTCTTTGAGTAATCTATGAACATACGTAAAAAAATTCCGATTAATTCTCCTTTTTTTGAAATGGATTAAAAAAAAGTGTGTGTCAGCTCCGACTCGCTACTGGAGTTTACTCCATAAGAATTATTATTATTGTGGTCAAGGTCAAGTTTAAGGTCAAGGTCGAGGTCAAGGTCAAGGTCAAGGGGGCTAAATATGATAATCGTTTCTTAAGGAGCAAACTCCAATAAATTTGCTCCTACCACCTGTCTTAACCACTTACATATCGGCGACCTTGCTGACTTTAACGTTCCGTCTCTCAAGTCTATTTCGCAACATAGCTAGCTGTCGTCTAGCCGCCTCTATCTGTTGTTCTATCTTCGCCGGCTCGGGTGAGTTAGCTTCCGTCGCGCAAGTTAATGTTATCTCTGGTTTTGATGATTCTCCTGCAAAAAAACAAAACCAATATAGTAATGCGAAAGTCAGTTTAGCTAAAGTTTGTAACGGGTGTCCCAACAAGAGCGCCGGATTTAAATTTGCGGCCATTTTGTTAATACTAGTTGTACGGTGTTTTTTTTTTGACAGTTGTCACGTATAGACCACGCGATTTAAGAATATGTAGAAGTATTTAAACCAACGTTTAATATTGAATATGTAATGTAATGTGTATGTAAAATATGTATGTTAAGTGAATATGTGGTCGGGAATCTAGGAACTTCCATTCGGCATCGTGGTAAAGAATTAAACATTTCCAGATACTCTGTGCAACGAATTTTGGTTAAAGATCTGCATTTGCACGTGTTAGATTATTTTCATAGTACATACCGATATACGACATATTTCCAATATTGATGATTTATATTATAAATTATTAATGTTGCCTCAAATAAGGGTGTTTATACCGTGTTCGATATATTTGAGGGTAGTCTAAACCTTACAATATGTGTCAGAGCCGCCATCTTGGTTTTCTATTTGACTGATGCTTTAAAAGGGCGGTAGAAACATTAGTTGAGACACTTTTGCTCGAGCAGCCTTCGGGCTAACATCGTCACCTTTACTCTGTTGGGAATATCGTTCAGACGACAAAGTGCTGTCCAACTCAATGAAGCTAAGTATTTGTATTACAAAATGTATAGAATAATTATGGCTAGAATGTGGTTTTCTAGGATATGTTTATAGTAATGATGGTTTCACCTAGGAATGGTAATGATAGTGTTTTAGCTTCGATGAGGGTGGTAAGGAAAGGCTATGAGGGGTGGTGGAGGCCTTTTGGGGGAAACCCCATAATATTTTGTATAAATTGTCTAAATCGGTAGTGATTTTCATGTGTTATGTCTTGTTGAAACTTGTTATAAAGCCTTGTGACTTAACATTAAATACTTATTGGTATATTGCTGTTCTCTTTGTTCTATTGTCTATTATAATGGTCCTGAGTCTCCTGATTGTACATAAACTGTTGTTATAATGATGAAGGTACAAATAAAATGCTTTCTCGGTGATGTCCTGACTTTTATATTTTATTAATAAGTCCTACCTATTAGCTGAAGTATAGGCAGGTAGTTTTGGAAGTAGTTCCAAGTGAATATTTAGCTCCAGACATATTAAGTTTATGGTAGATTACTAGACTACCGGCTACCACCCATCTTGTTATCTATGAGTAAGCTAACACACGCGTACAAAATTCAATTGTTGAGGGCCCGGTGGCGTAATCGGGAGAACGGTCGGCTTTGATGCCAGAAGTACCAATTTTCATCCCCGGCGTGCACCGATAGATTTTTCTATCGAAAAATGTATGTGCGCTTTTCACAGTGGCCCTCCGGTGATGGAAAAACATCGTTAAGAATCCAACAACCCCCGCATGGTGGTAGGACTCTATCTAGTGTCCGCCTGGTTCAGCGTTTCGGCAGCTATCCTTGAGAGCCAGTTCCCATTCTAGGCCTAGCGTGCTTACCATCTTCGACATGCATCATCACTTACCAACAGGTGAGATAGTGGTCAAACGCTAGCCTATAAAATATAAAACAAATTAAAATAAAAAAATGGTGCAAAAAATCAAGTTTAAAATTAAATCCGGCACTCTTGTTGGGACAGCCTATATATTTGTTTGTTTATTAAGGTAAAACATTTATTACATCGCTTCCAATGTTTTTCGTCCATTTATCGCACATCCGGTGCTGATTGGTGGATATGATGTATGATGACATTTAGGTCTAGCTGTGATTGGCGGACGCTTCGGCAGCCATATTTGTATACATGCTAATGTGTCATAATTTCTTAATCGATTTTGATAATTATTTTTCTGTTTGAGAGAGTATGCTTCCCGTTTAGTCCAATTATAATTGTATTGAGATCTGGCAAGTATCTCCAGAGATATGGAGATAAACACCTCTAACATAGAACTGAAAATTACTCGTATAGCAAGGTGAGTTGCATAAATGCCCAGCGTGCAGTCCTGAAGGTAATGAAGTTCTTACCATATAGGTACTCCACCGAAAGCTTGTACAAAAAATGCGAGGTTCTGACGGTCCGCCAACTTTTAGTTTTAAGAGCACAAAGAGGTCTCGCAAGTTAAATTTACGCTTAGCAATAAACGCAGACAAGATAGAGTATTCAAAATTCCCAAATACAACACAGCGTTTATCAAAAAAATCCCATGTTTCCTCAGTGGTTATATTTATAACAACCTTAGCAAAGATTTCAACCTTAAAGACTTGAACATCCACAACGTCAAAAAATCTGTAACAAAACTATTGTTGTCTTTTAATTACGAACAAACAGAAAATCTCGTTTCCTTTCTGAAATTGTGATATTATGATCTAACTATTATTACATTATCACATTTTCCTCCTTCCAACAAACCTAGCACACACACACACACAGACACATACATACATACACATACACACATGCATACACATATATATACACACTATTATTAATTTATATTTATTGAAATTTTTAACACTATTCTTAATTTAAATTTATTCAAATTTATTTTCTATTTTTTAGTTCGGTTTTCTATAAAAAGCGTGTTTTTTAGTTTTTTAAAACTATTATTTATTTTCTACTTTTTAGTTGAAAAATGGAATAATTTTTTATCAAATTAGTGTAGCATACAGGTGAAGCTAATAAAAAGCTAATAAAAATTACACAATCATTTGAAAGATAGACACTTCTAAAGTTGTAAAATATTATGAAAAACAAAGTTAATTTTTTGGTAGCGAAAAATTATAGTTATAAAATAATCTACTGTGTTACGAAACCCTACGAGTGCGAGTCCGACTTGCACTTGGCCAGTTAATTTGTGAAGTCGTTTTAAAATGTATGATGAGTTTTTTGGCGGGAACGTGGAAGAGTGTGTGTGATTTCATTGTATATTTTCCTAAGACTTGTGTTCTTCCGCGAGTTAATGTGTAATAAATGTGGATTATTAACCATTAAGTGCCGGTGAATGTGCGCGATTGTAGGGAAACAGCACAATTTTGAAAACGTGCTATTTGCGTTCTCATCATTATTCCACTGAAAATCTTCAGTAAACACCACATCTTTACTGAAGGTATGACTTAGACAAGACTTTTACTTGAAAACTGACCTGAAATGTGACTTTGACCCATCTCTATGACTAAAATTCATAAAAACTTGAAGAATTTCAATACTTGACACTGGCTAAATACACTAATCGTGTGGAGCCTTAATAAAACTTTTAAAAAAAATGTATGAAAAAATCTTACCATTTTCTTTTACTTCTGCATTCTTTTTGATCTCTTCCTCACTCTCTTGGGCATTTGTGATCGTCACAATAGGATTGTTCTGTAATACAACGTTAAAATTAAATAAGATCGTTTAAAAAACTAAAAGAACCGACTTCAAATGCCGCGCTATTAATTTTCAGTACAAAGTTTGAGGTGTTTATCTCCATATCTCTGGAGATACTTACCAGATCTCAATGAAATTACTATAAACATAAACATAAACATAAATTTATTTCCAAAAGCAAGAAACAGTTTTGTACATTTTTAGCTTATAAGTAAACCAGGTATGTACGCTGATTCACACACTAGGACAGTCCTGTGTTGTGTGAAACAGTCTCTTCCTACGAGTACAGTTAAAATATTACATGTAAAGAGAAACGATAAATAATACAAAACAAAAACAAACATTAAGGCATGCAGTAGGTATTGTAAAATCTAAAGCAAACATATTATCAATTCATTTAACAGTCAGAAGTAAATCTTAATTTAGTAAACAATCCCTAACTAGAAAAATGTAAGCGGGTAGGCAATTACGGGTAGGTAGTAAACTTTTAATAACTGAGTGCTAGTGTATGTGTTACTATGACCGTAGTAAAGGTAGGGGACGTCGTTATGCAGTAAGTAGTTAGTGCTGTAGAATTAATATTGTAGTAAGTATATAATATTATTTTAGTTCATAAATTAAACAGTTATGTTAGGTAGAACATAGGAGACAAAAAGTCATTTTATTATGTTGTTTTGTTAAATACATAGGTAATATATGTATTGTATCGGTGATCAAGATGGTAAAGAGAGGTAGTACTTAGTAGTTGCATTCTAATAGGTATTAATATTTGATTATGTACATATTTTTGTCAAGTCTTCTAATTGTATATAACTATGTATATAATATAAATATAGGTATGTTGTATTTTATATAGTGTAGTTGTTAATTGGTGACAGGATAGGAAGTCAATATTAATATTAGGGGACCTGCTTCCCCGTAGCAAATGACAGAATTTGCTTCACTAGATTTATGCAAATAGCTATTTATTGTTTGAGAAAAGGTTAGTTAGAGGCACTTTTTTAAGCTATTCGTCAAATTAATGAAGAATAAAATGAAGTCTTGCGTTATATCAGTCTTTCATTATCTGTTTGGGAGCAGGTCCCCTATCGTTATCTATCTACACGGAGAAGCTTCTCAGTCTCCTCGTATCCCAATGACATAAGCCAAGTAGTAACTATCCGTTTACAAGTAAACCGAGTAGTATGAACTAAATTGGTTAGTCTGTCTAGGTATTTATATATAAAGGCACCCTTGTAAGAATATGCGCGTTGAGCAAAGTTAGAGTTTGTTTTAGGAATATTCCAGTTGTTTCTTCGAGAAGTGCGTTTAGAGTCGGTTAGTGTAAGAAGTGCTGTTTTGTGAAAACGGAGAATCAGTGATAAAACATAGAGCTGCCGGACACGAAGGCATTTAGTTTGTTCATAGAGACTGTCTGTCGAGTATCTGTAGGGTTTGCGATACGCTACTTTTAGTAGTGATCGTTGTGCCCTTTCCACTCTTAAAAATTGTGTTTTAGATGCGGATCCCCAGCAAACAATACAGTAGTTTAAAATGGATTGGCATAAAGCGAGGTAGATGGTTTTCACAGTATCAGGATCAGCTACTCGTCCAAGTTTTTTGAAAATGTGTGTCATTTTACGAAGGCGAGCACAAACTTTAATAATTTGGACTTCCCAATTCAGGTGGTGATCTATATCAACGCCAAGATATTTCACACTGTTGACACTCTGTAATTCAGGACAGTTTTGGCATATTTGTATTTGCCTATGATCAGTGGAACATGAATGCAACAAAAGTTTGAATGGGTCTGGTTTAGAGCGTTGTGTTATTCGGAAAGCTAAATATTTAGTTTTACTGGCATTTATTGTGAGAAGGTTACACTGTAACCAGTTCACAATGTCACACATTCCCTTTTGAGCCACATCAACGACCCTTTCCCAAGAACTTGCATGAAAAATAAGAGCTGTATCATCGGCAAATGTAAAGATACTGGCCTGCTTTATATTAAGTTGGCACAAGTCGTTGATGTAGACCAGAAAAAGAGTAGGTCCTAGGACTGAGCCTTGGGGAACTCCAAAAGAAAGCGAAGCATAGTCACTGTAGTTGTTGTCAACTCGTACTCTTTGTTTCCTTTCATATAAATACGAGCGAAACCATTCAAGTGGAGTACCACGGATTCCCAGGAGCTCCAGTTTACGCAAAAGTATTGGCCAAGACACGGTATCAAATGCCTTGGCCAAATCAAGAAAAACACCTAAACATTTTTGCCCTGAGTCAAGGTTTTCAGTTACGCAATCAACTAGAGCTACAACCGCATCTTCTGTAGATTTATTTGTCCTGAAACCAAATTGATTGTAAGCCAGTAGTTTTTGTTTCTCTAAAAATCCAAGTAGGCGTATATTCACTATCTTTTCTAACACTTTCGATAGCACTGGTAAGAGAGATATAGGACGATAGTTCGAAACCGATTTTTTATTACCAGACTTATGTATTGGGCAGACGTTTGCGATTTTGAAGCAGTTAGGAACTTTACCTGAATACATGCTAAGGTTACAAACATGAGCTATTGGTAGGGCAAGAATGTACTGTAATTGTTTTAAAATATTGTTGCTGATTCCATCATTTCCAGTGGATGACGATGTTTTAAGGTTTGATATAATTTTGATAATTTCGGGCGCATCTGTAGGGGATAAAAATAAAGATTGGGTAGGTGTAGTTTTAACAAAAGTACATCTAGCTAGTTCAGATTCAGACTTTTTCATATTTTTCAAGGTGGTATTTGCTAGGTCATGCCCAATGGAACAGAAAAAGTTGTTTACAGAGTTTAGGGCTTCAATTTTATTTGTTTTTATTTTCAGTAAATCGCCAGAATCAGATTTCGTCGTACTAAAATTGCAGATGTCTTTTACAGTATGCCAAAGTTTTTTGCTATTATGCTTATTTATTTTAATTTGATGGGCTTCATGTGCATTTTTGTTAGACTGAAGCAGGAAATTACAATGATTTCGAAACTTTTTGTACTTTTCTTGTATATGTAAATTTTTGGGAGACTTTTTTGCCTTCAGGTGCATTGCGTCTCTTTTCCGAATGCTGTTTACCAGTTTTGTTGTCATCCATGGCCTAATACAAACATCTGGACTTCTTTGATTAACTGGACTTCTATGTGTATTGATGGCAAGGCTGATGTGTTCGATAAGCATGTTGGCAGCGATTTCAACATCTGTTTCATTATATAGTGAATTCCAATCTACTTTGCCTAGTGACGTTAGTACACCTTGAAAGTCAATTTTTTCGATGATTTTAGAGTTAAATGATGGTTTAGCAAGTTTACTGTCCATACCAACAATCACAGTGTCGTGGTCTGTTACATCAGAGTCACATACAATGACACGGCAACGTCTATTTGTGTTTATTAAAGCATGGTCAAGACAATTTTGACCTCTGGTTGGTAGCATATGCCCTGTGATGTAACCATAGTGTGATGTAAGTTCAATATAATCAATCGATTTAGGATCTGTAGTGTTAGGCTTAATATCAATATTTAAGTCGCCAACAAGGATGGAAGATTCACTTTTTATTTGTGAAAGTACCTTTTGTAAGGAGTTTACTATGGTACCACACTTGGTATATCTCCTTTCCAACAAAAAAAATAATAATCAAAATTGGTTCATAAACGACGAAGTTATCCGCGAACAAACATAAAAAATATATATATGTATATATATATATATATATATATATATATATATATATATATATATATATATATATATATATACATATATATATATATATATATATATACGGTCGAATTGAGAAACCTCCGCCTTTTTTTGAAGTCGGTTAATAAAAAGAGGGTGCGTAGCTTTCTACGCGTTAGAAGTAAAACTTCCTTCACAGAGTGGGAATTTAGAGTATCAAGTTCATTCAATTTATTTCTCAACATCAGTTATTATTTTGGTACAACTCCATCTGTTGAACTTAGCGGGACGAATACCCAAATGATAGCGAATACATCTTCGTAGTAACGCCGTTCTACAATAGAGGGCGTTTATATACATAAAATAAAACATGACGCTTACGACACTTCAGTTGCATTCAGACCGTGACGCTACGTCACTTCCCGTCAAATTTTACCCGAGTGTGCCTAAAGAAGGTTCTAGGTCAACGGGAAGGACCCCATAGGTTTTGATTCCATTGTGAAATCGCAAAATATGCAAAAATGTGCGACATAACGTCATATCTTTTGATCGCGTTGACTTACAAGTTTGATTGTGTCACATCCGAAAGATACCGTAGACCCAAGAATTTAGTATAAGTTTCAAAAATATAATAATATTCCGGAGATATAGAGGCTTGATTGACAGACGGACAACTAGGGATTACATAAGGGTTCCTTTTTTAGGGTTCCGTACCCAAATGGTAAAACGGGACCCTATTACTAAGACTCCGCTGTCCGTCTGTCTGTCTGTCTGTCTGTCCGTCTGTCACCAGGCTGTATCTCATGAACCGTGATAGTTAGACAGTCAAAATTTTCACAGATGATGTATTTCTGTTGCCGCTATAACAACAAATACTAAAAACAGAATAAAGTTAAAAATAATAGAGGGTCCCCATACAAGAAACGTGTTTTTTTCGGCATTTCACGCCATCTATGTACGCTTAGTTAGGTAAACGTCCCATAGATGGCGTTATATTAAAATGTCGATCCCTAACACCTTTGTTAGACGTTAGATAGCGTTATAAGAAATAAAATGTTTATTAATTATTATTTTTTGCTGGCGAAAACTGATAGTGGTATATTTTGCTCGATCTTATAAAATACTGTAGTGTGGTACGGAACCCTACTAGTGCGAGTCCGACTTGCACTTGGACAGTTTATTTCTTTTTAAGGTACGGAACCCTAAAAAAACAAAAATGCTCCTACTGTCTGTGGATATATATGTCAGTAGATAACAAGATATTTAGATTTTAATTTAATTATAACAATTATTTTACCTTCAAGTTATGCTGTAAGATGAGATCTTGGCACTGTTTGAGACGTTTAGCTTTCAGAGCGTTGATGCGAGACAACTTCTTGGGATCCATTTCTGTCGTGTTCACGCATCCAGGCTGGAAATACAATTTATATAATTTTATTTTAATTAAACTAAACTAAAAACACTCTTTAATACAAAATCAAACTAAAAATATTAAAAAATAATTAAGATAGTTTATAAGATCGTTTAAAAAACTAAAATAACCGACTTCAAATGGCGCGCTATTAACTTTCAGTACCAAGTTTGAGGTTTTATCTCCATATCTCTGGAGATACTTATCAGATCTCGATGAAATTACTATGGTACCGTATATGTCTACCCTTAGGATATACATATACGGTCGCATTGAGAAACCTCCTCTATTTCTTTAAGTCGGTTTATAAACACGCTTTAATACAAAACCAAACTATTTTTTTTCATTGTTGTTATAGCGGCCATCGTAATACATACATAAATATTTTGTGAATATTTCAAGTCTCTATTTATTAATAAGTTCAAGCAAATAAATTGGCCAAGTGCGAGTCGACCCTCTTCAATACTTATTATTATTTTATTTATAGTATTTGTTGTTAAATCCCCCCCAGTAATACATACTTTGTGAAAAATTCATGCTAAAAAACACAAAAACCTACCTATTACGGTTAAGGAGATACAGCCCTGTGAAATGTGGACAGACAGCCAGACAGACAGACAGACGAACGGACGGACAGCGAAGTCTCAGTAGTAATACCATACCGTGTGGGTGGGGCGCACGAAAGTACGCGATCCCGTAATTTTTGTGATTTAAAAATAGTAAAATGGCTCCAAAAGCTGCCGACATACCTCTAAGGGAATTGACCAAGGTCGTTACCGATCTGGGTAGTAAGATTGAAGCAATGGACGGACGCATCATATGTCTTACATCGATTATTTCAAGCCAAGGAGACGTAATTCAAGCTCAAGTTAAAGAGATTGCGGAATTAAAAACGATGATTGAGGGTAGAAAATCACAGTCGATGATGTCACCAGAACCTACGAACTTAAGCCCGCCAACTCCGCCTGCACCGAGACGACAACTGCGAAAGGCTCGCCTACACACTACGAACACTGTGTCTCTGGTACCTGCGAAACTGTACGCGAACACGGTAAAAGAGATTGTGGTTGGAAAGCAACCCACTGAATCGACACAGATGACAAAGACAGCAACAATCGTACCCGAGATTCGCCGATCAGAGCCGAATCCACCGGGTGAGTCATTAGTGACTAGTGATGGGAACGCAAATGTTATTCCGGACTCGAATGATGATGATGTAGTATCCGCTCCTACCGAAGAAAAATGGATTAAAGTCGAACGAAAGCGACAATCTAAGAAATCCAAGAAGATTATTACTGGGTCTGGAAAAGCAGATGACGAACTCCAGACCGTAGAAAAAATGAAGCATGTTCAGGCTTGGTCTTTTAAACCGGATACCACATCACAGAACGTACTCAAATATTTAAATAAAATCAAGCCATACGATAAGTATGTTGTTGAGAAACGGGAGATAAAATCTGAAAAGCATGCTGCATTCGTAATAAGTTTCCCGGAAAGTCTGTACGCTTTGATCAGTTCGCCGAATACATGGCCACCCCTAGTGAAGGTGTCGGACTGGTTTCTCGTCCGCCGCCGCGGCGAGCAGGGCACCAGCGCCCGCGGCGGCCAGTGCAGCCCGCGACTGCCGCGCCGAACACACGCCACTACACAATAAGGATGCTGCTGCGAGGACTATTGTAGTATGCCACCAGAATATCGCCTCGGTTGATAAGAAAACGCAAAAGTTGGAAGTTTTATTACGAAGCGATCTAAAGTGCGACATTCTTGCCATCACAGAGCATTGGTTGACGGAGCCGAGATTGAAGTGTGTAGAGATAGATGGATTTAAATTGGTTTCATCATACTGTAGAAAAAATATCAAACATGGAGGATCGTGTTTATACGTTAGTGACGGTATTAAATGTGTCGAAAATGTCGATCTGTCGTTGCTGTCAGTTGAACAATTTATTGAAATCTCAGCTATAGACCTATTAGAATATAATATGACGATAATTTGCATTTATAGAACAAATTTAATTACTAATGTACAATTTTTAAATAAATTAGAAATATTATTAAAGAGAATTGTAGACGTGAATTATCAGTGCCTTATCGTTGGAGATTTCAACATTAACATTTTAGGCGAATTAGATGATTTAAAGTGTCTATTAGATTTGTTGTCGGCCCATGGTATGAGCGGAGAGGTGGACTTTCCGACCAGGATAACCGCGACCACGTCCACATGTTTGGACCACGTATACTCCAACCTGCCAGCAGGCTCGGTGAGCGCGGCACCTGTCACCACGCACCTCAGTGATCACCTGGCGGTGAGATGTGAGGTGGTGCGGCAGCAGCGTCGATTCCAGCCACCGCCTAGGTACGCTAGGCAGTTCTCGCGGTCTAATCAAGACAATTTTGTAGCGGCTCTGGCAAGCGTTGACTCGTACGAGATAGGAATAATATCAGATGATAAAAATGCCTTTCAAAAAACGAATACGGTTGTAAATGTAATAAGAAACAAGTTTGATATCTGTTTTCCTCTTAAGAAAACATGCCTTAGGAAGAAAAATAATTTAACGTGGGTGACGTCGGATGTGAAGGATATGAAAAGCCTAGTATTTGAAATTAACGAAATCAGTAAATAGTCCCGATAAGAATATGATTGACATAATAATTGCGAGCATTAACAAACAATATGACACGGTATTGACCAATAGTAAGTGTAACTATTACTCGAATTTAATAAGCTCAAGTAGTAATGCTTCAAAATCTATGTGGAACATAGTAAATAAAGAAAGAGGCAAGAACAACTCTCCCTTTCTGGACTTCACGGACATTTTAAGAAAAGACGACGGTTCAAAATTTGAAACTAAAAAGAATGCGATAGATGCCATGAACTGTAGGTTCCTGAGTGCGGCGGCGGCGTGCGGCGCACCGCGCGCTGACAAGCTGCGGGTACGCACCGCGCTGAGCTCGGCGCGCGCGCCTGCTGAACGCTCATTTAGGTTCCGCAGATTTACTGCTGACGAAGTTCACCGCATAGTTATGACCCGCATCCCACCAAAGACATCGAAAGATATATACGGAGTTAGTATGAAACTGTTAAGGACTGCTATAATTCAGTTAGCCCCTGCACTAACCGCTCTGTACAACACCTGCTTGAAGGAAGGATCGTTTCCGACCCCTCTAAAAATCAGCAAGGTGTCACCGCTATACAAAGGCAAAGGCAAACGATCCAGCATTGACAGCTATAGGCCGGTCTCAATAATACCCGCGATCGCAAAAGTTTTTGAGAATGGTCTGAGTTCCCGACTCGTAGAATACCTAACCGAGACGAACGCTCTATTCTAGCAATAAAATTGCAGCATTACGGTGTGACCGGTGCCTCCTACGCACTATTGACGGACCTTATGTTATAAATAGTTGTTGGATGTGGAGGAACTGAGAAATCTGACCCCCTTGGCTCAGTGATGGGAGTGGCTCAGGGGTCATCTGTTTCAAACATTCTGTTTTCACTTCTATTAAACGACCTTCCTAACGCCATTAAAGGAGTTGAAGTTTTTATGTACGCAGATGATGTGGCCGCTGTTGTCACGGCGTCAACGATAGATCTCCTCGAGCGAAATTTGAATAACACGACCGCGTATCTATCTGAATGGTTCGGTGCCAATGGGCTCGCACTGAATCTGAGCAAGACTCATTTTGTCAGTTTCAGCCTCTCAGGCAGGTCACAGCGTCCGCTTGTTGTGAACGTAAATGGAGCATCGATTCAGCAGGTAGGTTCTACGGCTTTCCTAGGTTTCCACATAGATCGAAGTTTGAAGTGGGAGAATCACATAAACGAGGTATGTGGCAGACTAGGGAGCGCATGCTTTGCATTGAACCGAGTCGCTCGAGTGGTACCGACCAAGGTAGTGCGTGCGTGTTATTTTGCAACCGTGCACTCACAGTTGCAATACGGTGCGGAGCTGTGGGCTCGGGCCGCGGACTGGGAGCGCGCCTTCCGCCTTCAGAAGCGTGCGGTGCGGTCCATGGCACGCATACCGATAGACATCTCCGCCCGTCCCTACTTCGGCAGTCTGGGTATCCTCACGTTGCTCTCCACCCTGATTTATCAAGTGGCGGTCCACGTGAGGACGAACCTGGACTGCTTTAGTAAACGCAGCTCAATGCACGCGTATAACACTCGTGGGAAAAACAAATTATTGGGTGTATCACGGTCCCTAGAGAAGTCCTGCAAGTTGACTCATGTCATGGGTCCGATGATCTACAACAAACTGCCAGACAACATGACCGCCGCAAATAGCCTGGCTTCAAATTCAAATTGAAACGTTGGCTTATCCAATAAACATTTTATTCATTTAATGAATTTACTGACAGTACATTTTAATTGACATTAAATTATTTAATATCTGTATGTAATTATTGTAATAATAAATTAGTATTGTTCATTATAATTTATTGTTATTGCATAACATCTATTTAATTATTAATAACTAGCTGACCCGGCAAACGTTGTTTTGCCATATAAATAAATGGCTATTAAAAAATAAGGGTTGATCGTAGAAGGGTGAAAATTGAGGATTGTATGTATTTTTGTATGTTGTATCATAAAAAAATAGAAATTAAAAATTTTGTCTAAAAAATAAATAAAAAATTTAGGGGTGGACTACCCCTTACATTTAGGGGGATGAAAAATAGATGTTGGCCGATTCTCATAGATACCGGATAAGCACAAAAAATTTCATCAAAATCGGTCAAGCCGTTTCGGAGGAGTATGGCAACGAAAACTGTGACACGAGAATTTTATACAGTGTGGAAATTAAACTCAGGCCCTGGAGGGAAACTACTTTAAATCCTTAAGCTAGCTCATTTTACTTAAAGGAGACATTCCTTTATTTTTGAAAAGAAACAAATCTGCATTAAAAGATTTTTTTAAACTAGCTTGCTTCGCCCGGGACTCGAAGCAACTAAAATTTAAAAAAATAAACACTCTTTATTTTATTATACTAATCGGTAGTATTAATATTCAGGATAAAGTTTCTCTAAAAAATGTTATGTATGTTGTTTATGAAACTTGCAATGAAACCGTTCAAGAGCTAAGGATTGCGATAGAAAATGTTATTAGGGGCATACACCACAACACTTTGCTGAAGGCTACAAGAAATGAATTTCAACGGCGACTAATGTTGTGTAGCCGCAACGACGGGGCTCATTTCGAACAATTTATCAGTTAAATAATTTAAGTGTTACAAAATTGATAGTAAAATAAAGTTGATGTTAGATTTAACGATTATTTTTATTTTTAAGACCTAATGTTTGTTAGAGAAACTTTATCCTGAATATAAATACTACCGATTAGTATATTAAAATAAAGAGTGTTTATTTTTTTTAATTTTAGTTGGTTCGAGTCTCGGGCGAAGCAAGCGAGTTTAAAAAAATCTTTTAATGCAGATTTGTTTCTTTTCAAAAATAAAGGAATGTCTCCTTTAAGTAAAATGAGCTAGCTTAAGGATTTAAAGTAGTTTCCCTCCAGGGCCTGAGTTTAATTTCCACACTGTATATTAGAGATTATACTTTGAACATAATTTACAACTTATTGTAAGCTACGTGGGTACAACATTGTACTAATAATTGTATTTAGTTAAAAAAGACGTGTAAATTTGACGACTTACGAAAATATGAATATGAATATAATAGGGCCCTTTTGGTACCCTTTGGGTACGGAACCCTAAAAAACAAGCATAACTGACTCAACATACCATAGGTCTGTGAACATCCCAGAACGCTCGTTCTTGACTGTCCAGAACTTTTCTCTCCAATTTATCTCGTTTCTTATCAACCTGTAAAGAAAATACAAAATTAAAATAATTACTATTTGATACCCGCGACTTCCTTCACGTACACCAAGAGTTTAGTAGCCTATGTTTTGATTTTTTTTAAAGATTTTTAAGAATTAAAACAGATTATTCGCTATGTGGATTGCATATTACTAGTAGTCTTGTTAACCTCCAACTGAGCTAAATATGCTTGTGTCTGGAGTGGGTTCACGTTAATAGTGCAATGTGTGTGGTGGGGATCGAACTCACGACCTCTCGATCGCCAGTCCGACACCCTATCCATTGGGCTATTGCCGCCTTCTCTCTGTCTGTTTATCTTCATGCTATGTATTTCCTTGTTACATTTCAGTAAAATCGGATCGTCCGTTTAGGCGCGATTAAGTAACAAACAGACAGAGTAACAAACGTTTTTAGAATATTAGTATGGATATTGATAACCCCCAGCCGGTAGAAGCATAATTATATAGATGTTCCGCCTGACTTGCTTACAAAAAGTAGCTTACCAGTTACCACCATCAATAAGAAAATCTGTCGCCATTACCTTACGGTGTTCTAGGAGCACACCGCCCTTGAGAGTCTGAATAGCATGTTGGCCATCCTCATATAAAACATATTACATATTTGAAAAAAAAAACTAAAAACGGGAACGGAAAATTGAGATATTTTTTACTTCTTTACACCTGCGTTAAATACAACACACAACAAAAATATCGAAGGTCCAGTGGTGTAGTAGGAGAATGGCTTTAACGCTTAGGTACCGAGTTCAATCCCTGCCGTGCACAAATGGATTTTTCTATCGAAACAATTATGTTAGCTTTTCATAGTTCCCTCCGGTGAAGAAAAAACATTGTAAAGAAACCCCCAACCCCCGCTTGGTGGTAGGACACTATCTAGTGTCCGCCTGGCCAGCTACCACCCTCAAGTTAGAAAAACTGTCGCCAAACATCTAATGTGTTCCGGCAGCTAAACTTGAGAGCCAGTTCCCATTCTAGGCCTAGCGTGCTACCATCTTCGACCGCATCATCACTTACCACCAGGTGAGATAGTGGTCAAAACGCTAGCCTATACGAAAAAAAAAATTTTTTGATGCTAATTTTTGGGTTTGACTATTTTTTTTTTTTTTCTATACTCAGATCTATTTTTAAAAGGTCCTAATTTGAGGCCCTTTAAATACAACCTACCTTGCTCTGAGCCTCCGCCTGCATGAATATAAACTCCCACTTGCGGCTGAACATCTTCTGCAACCTGGCAAGAGATTCCGCTTCGTAATCAGCTAGTTCTAAACGCGCCTTATTCTGCATTGTTCGCTTGCAAAGGTATACCGCTGAAAAAAAAACCAGAATAATTCATCAAAATCATCATCAGCCGGTGTCAGTCCACTGCTGGACGTAGGTCTCTCCCAAGAGGGATCCCTTTGTTTCGCATAATTTTTTATTCCTAATTTACTCGCATAATTTATTTTGGCATATTGCATAAACAAGCATAACTTTCAAGTAGGCTATATTGTTTCGGCCTAATTTTGATTCGCATAAAGTTATAGAGCATAGTTTTTTACGATGAAATTTTGGATTGTGTTTAACAATTTACAAAAAATATAAAGTGTGAAACACTTCAAAGAAACATAATATTTGATTTACGCAGTGCAACATCTCTCGTCGGATTTGAAAACTGTAATGTATTCTTCCGAATGATTAACTTACGTAATAAGTAGTCATAGATGGCGCCACCAATGCATAATTGGGTTAACAAAATGCAATCCACTAATTTCGTCGTAACGATACTTCGCACCGTGGCTTAATTGGCAAAGCACCGGAACATGTTATTCCGGAGGTTGCGGGTTCAAGTCCCGTCGGTACGATGAAATTTTGGATTGTGTTTAACAATTTAGCATAGTTTTTATTGGCCTAATAGTTTTAGACGTAATAAATGAAGTCATAATTAAAAGTATAAGTACACATATTTTATGCTGAATTATTCCAATTAAAATAAACATCATCATAATCTTCAGCCGGTGTCAGTCCACAGCTGGACGTAGGCCTCTCCCAAGATGCGTCACTAAGCCCGATCTTCGGCTCTTCTCTTCCAGTCACTGCCTACCGCTTTGCGTATGACATCGCTCCACCTGGTGACAGGACGTCCTACGCTACGTTTGCCGCTTCGCGGTCTCCACTCTAGGACAAGTCTACCCCAACGGTTATCAGTCCTGAATAATTAATACAATTTAAATTAAAGATCTGGGGGTCTTCAAGTTGCGATTTACTAGGTATTTTCAACCGACTTCCCAAAAAGGAGGTTCTCAATTCGTCTCTATTTTTTGTATGTATATTACGCGATTTCTCCGTCATTGTGAACCGATACGAATGATTCATTTTTTGATCGGTAGGGTACGTTTCCGAGGTGGTCCCATTGCAATTTCATCGATTTCTGATAAGTATCTCCAGAGATATGACGATAAACGTCTCAAACTTGCTTATGAAATTGACTCACGGGGCGTGGAAGTCCTTGTTTTAGTTTTTAAAATCTTAATTATCTAAGCAAGAGTCAAGCTACATCTTTGACCACATCTTTATTTAATATCAGGTGAGAATCTTTTAGGCAAGTTTGCGAGATCATATATTTACATACATACATACATACAATCACGCCTTTTTCCCGTTGTGGTAGGCAGAAACTACATATTTCCACATGCTACGATCCTGACATACCTCTTTCGTTTCTTCCACTTTTATGAGCGCCTTCATACATGCTCGCCGGTTATAGGTACTTTTGACTTGGTCTTTCTATAAAACGTCTCCGATCTGGTCGTGGTACGTTCGCCTAGGTCGGCCTCTACCAACTGGCCCATTCACACTCCTCTCATAAATCTGTTTCGTCAATCTTTCTTCACCCATCCTCTCTAGATGTCCAAACCATCTAAGCATCCCTTTCTCTATCTTTGTCACTACATCTTCTACCACACTTCAACATTCATCACACTATTCTCTACCTTATCCATCAATCACTCCAATCATACTTGCCATCTAACAATGAGAAAAATCTGTAAAATTTCAGTTTACACATACCATAGTCGGTGTTTTCAGGCTCCCATTGATTCGAAGGCCAGAAGTATGGAGTTTGGAATCTGAAACAAAAAAAAATTATCAAAAAAACTGGCCATGTGCGAGTCAAACTTGCGTCTCACACACGTAGGGTCCCGTACCACAGTACAGTACCACGGTTATATTATATCATATTACCATGACAATACTAAACATTTATTAAAACAGAGTTGAGAGCCGCGTGCGTATTTACTACAACGCCATCTAACGAATATCTAACGAACGTCTAACGCTATCTAAGTAAAAGTTAACACAAAGGTGTTAGGGTGGTTAATTAAAATAATTTATCAAGTGAACAAACGTTCATAGATGGCGTTATATTGAAATGCTGAAAAACATACGTTTCTAGTATAGGGACCCCTGTTTTTAGTATTTGTTGTTATAGCGGCAACAGAAATACAATAATCTGCGAAAACTAACTATCACGGTTCATGAGATACAGCCTGGTGACAAGACAGACAGACAGACGGACGGACAGCGGCGTCTTAGTAATAGGGTCCCGTTTCATACCTTGGATACGGAACCCTAAAAAATTAAAATGTTACATGCAGGATATGTCTTTTGCTATTATGTCTTTGTCGTTTAATGGAAACAGTGTGTAGGTAGATGGAAACAAATGTATACTTTATTATCTGCGTACTGACTGAGCAAGCAACCTCGCGAGGCAGCTCGGACGTTTGCCGCGCGAGGCCGCCTCAGTCAGTACGCGACTAACGAGGCGCTTTTAAGCATCGACAAAAACTGACAACATTCGGGTCGGGCCACGGCACGCTCGGGCGAGGCAGCGCGAGCATTCGGCCGAGGCACGTCCTGACTGACCGAGGATTTGCCTCGCGCGGCTGCCTCGCTCAGTCAGTACGCGGCTATTGCCTTTAATCCAGGGATTCCCAAAGTGGTCCAGGTGGACCCCCAGGGCTCCCCGGGACACTCGACGGGGGTCTACGTGGGCGTGAAAAAATTATGGGGTTCACAAGTTGTTAATGGGAGTCCACAGAAATGTATCTGTTTTCGGTAGTGAAAAACAAAAAAGGCTTGGCTTTGCAAAATTATTATTTTAAATTATACATCACAAACAATCTAATACTATAAGAAACTTTGTCCTGACATACTGACTGACTGACTAACTGACAGACAACGCACAGCCTAAACCGCTGGTCGTAGACACATGAAATTTGGAGGGTATATTTGTCTTAGTACGTAGGGGTGTACTAAGAAAGGATTTTTCAAAATTCACCCCTTAAGGGGATGAAATGGGGGTTCAAAGTTTGTATGGAGAAACAAGATTAGATAGTCTTTTCTATCCGAAACTTCACACAAGTGCTTCAGTACAAAAATATATAAATACGTGTTTCAGGTATTTTTGAAATTCCACCCCTAAGAGGGTGAAATGGGGTAACAACGTGTGAAAATCAATATTTTTTGGGATTGCGCTAAAACTTGGCATGCAGATAATTATTACAACGTTAGTTACCTTTGAAAAAAGATTTTTCAAATTTCACCCCTGAAGGGGATGAAACGGGGGTTCAAAGTTTGTATGGAAAAACAATATTAGATAGTATTTTCTATTCGAAACTTCATACAAGTGCTCCAGTAAAAAAATAAGTAAATACGTATTTCATGTTTTTTTTAAATTCCACCCCTAAGAGGGGTGAAATGGGGTAACAAAGTGTGGAAATCAATATTGTTTTGGATTCCGCTGAAATTTGCCATGCAGATAGTTATTACGACGTTAGTTCCCTCTGAGAAAGGATTTTCCAAAATTCACCCCTGAAGGGGATAAAACGGGTATTCAAAGTTTGTATGGAAAAACAATATTAGATAGTCTTTTATATTCGAAATTTAACACAAGTACATAAGTAAGTAAATACGTGTTTCAAGCTTTTTCGAAATTCCACCCCTAAAAGGGTAAAGTGGGGTAACAAAGTCTGAAATCAATATTGTTTCGGATTGCGCTGAAATTTGGCATGCAGATAGTTATTTTGACTTAGGTATCCGCTAAGAAAGAATTTTTCAAAATACACTCTTTAAGGGGATGAAGCGGGGGTTCAAAGTTTGGATAGTCGTTTTATTCGACGTTTCACACAAGTACTTCTGTAAATAAATAAGTAAATACGAGGTTCAGACTTTTTCAAAATGCCACCCTAAGAGGATAAACTGGGGTAACAATTAATTGAGTTAACAAATGCAATCCACTAATTTCGTCGTAACATTACTTCACACCATTGCTTAATTGGCAAAGCACCGGAACATGTCATTCCGGAGGTTGCGGGTTACAGGTCCCGTTGGTACGATGAAATTTTGGATTGTGTTTAACAATTTACAAAAATATTAAGTGTTTAACACTTCAAAGAAACATAATATTTGGGGTAACAAAAGTCTAAAAATCAATATTGTTTCGGATTGCGCTGAAATTCAGAATGCAGAGAGTTATTATGACGTAGGTATAGGTATCCGCTCAGGAATGATTTTCTGAAAATTCCTCCCGGATACGGAACGAGGATTCAAAGTTTGTATGGCGAAACAAGATGGGATAAAGTACGTGTTGTAGGATTTTTCGAAATGGGGTAGGTAACAAAGTCTGTAAATTTAGGTTTTTAGGGTTTTATAAATATGAATCTCGATTTGCCTTAGACACGCGATAACATGAAAACGGGTGAACCGATTTGGCTAATTCTTATTTGATGTGTTTAATGATAATAAAAGTTTTAAGTAAATAAAAGAACGTTTTAACGCGGGCGAAGCCGCGGGACACTTCTAGTATAAATTATATTATCATCATCGTCACCATCAGCAGCCTGTGTTAATCTGTTAGTTAGCCTTAGTTAGTACTGCTGGACATTATATTACATAAAAAAAACAACCAAATATAACATTTTTGTTTTTATTTTCATCACTCCGCATTTAGGGTATCAATTATATCGTCAGAACTAAGCTTCATATTTTAAACCGGATTTGGTAATATAGTAGAAAGCAGCACTGGGTCCACCGTAAACAGTAAAATTTTGAAAGTGGTCTACGAGAAAAATAATTTTGGGAACCTCTGCTCTAATCCATACTTCCATACTTATATTATAATATCGTTTAAAAACTAAAAAAGAACCGACTTCAATGTTCATTTTCAGTACCAATTTTGAGATGTTTATCTCAATATCTCTGGAGATACTAATCAGACCTCGATAAAATTACCATGGTACCACACTTGGGATATTTCCTTTCGAACAAAAAAGAATAATCAAAATCGGTGCATAAACGACGAAGTTATCCCCGAACAAACATAAAAAAAAAAAATATATATACGGTCGAATTGAGAAACCTCCTTCTTTTTTTGAAGTCGGTTAATAAAATCGTTTGTAACTCTGTCACTGTCTGTTTGTTACGTAATCACGCCTAAACGGATCCGATCTTACTGAAATGTAACAAGCAGATACGTTATAGCATGAGGATGAACATAGGCTACTAAGTTCTTGGTGTACGTGAACGAAGTCGCGGGTATAGTAATCTATAAAAGACAATAATACAACGTGTAACATATTAAACGCAAGACCTGAAAATAATTTGTTTAGAACCGGCTACTGCATCCGATTTGGTGGTTTTTATTAGTAATTAATTTTCACCGAATCAGTAATTAGTATATCTGAAATTATGTTTATTTTTAGGCTTACGATTCCATGGGTTGTTTGAATTAGAAAACTGAACCTTATTTCAAACACGTAAGACTCATTTCTACTTGAACTAAATTGTAGTATTCGTTTCGAAGTAACTATTAAGTAACTGTGGTGTTAGTTTAAATAAAAAGTTTCATTAGGTTTTTCACAAAATTACAACAATCAAATCTTCTAGGTGACGTGAGCGATATGACACTGTCATACGATTATATTACATGTTTTGGTATAAAATCTTTTAAATATCGATTAAATTCAGCATCGCAGTAAATTAGCAAAGTATAAGATGATAAATAAGTTGTCTGCTGTAATCGCGAAAACCCCAATACCAGTGCTAGTGAGAATCAAATATTTTTATATTTATTATGTGCGCGCGAAGCTTAGATTAAAACTCGTCCAGATGGAGCATGACATTTCAAAGTCACTCAAAAAACGGCCCAAATGTTGCTCTGTGTGTGCGTGACTCTGTCATAAAGCTGTCAAATTTTGACTTTACGTGCCTGTTTAGGGATGCCAGCTGTTACAGTTGTCTCTACCAATTTACACATTTTTATTTTTATGATGACTCTACACGGTTAGTGTATAAAGCCGGTGTCAAGTATTAGAATTTGTCAAGTTTGCATCGATTCATGGCGTAAAGTCGAGTTAAAGTGAGTCAAACAAAAGTCTTAGTGCAGTTCAAGTCAGCAAACATGTAGACTTTACTTAAGATTTTCAGGGGAATTTTGGTGTGTACAGAAAATGGCAAGTTTTTCTACAATGTGCCTACACACATACACAACACATTAACTGGTTATTAATGGTCAATAATCCACATTATTATTAGACTAACATAGGACAAAATTAATTAAATAAAACTAAATATGATCTTTTTACATATTTATTAAAATATATTATATACTTTCATATACACATCATTTATTATTTACATTTCATGTTTTACAAAATATATCTATACTAATATTATAAAGAGAGAACATTTGTATTTTTGTATGTTTGTAATGATTTGGCTCAAAAACTACTGAACCGATTTAAAAAATTCTTTCACTAATATATAGAATGGATTTTCGGGATGAAAATAGGCTATATATTATCCCGTTTAAATCAAAGGTTCATTCATGGAGACCTAATTTGCAACCTAAGTCGGCAAAAAAACGGTCGAAAAAACACGTTTCTTACGAACGCTGCTTAATTGAAAATAGATAGAAGAATATTTTCTATGGAAGAGTTATACAACTTAATAAGACCTACAAAAAAGTCCGCGACAGCATATGTCTATCTCTTAAGGTTAACTCACAGTAACCATTTTAATCTTAAAATTTTTGTAAAAAAATATTACATAACTTCCAAGGCTATTTTCAAGTATATAGTATTAATCCTTATCCAAATAATTACGTTAATTAGCTTGGCCACATATTATTGATTAAAATTGACCTTTACAGTATGTAGGCTCGATGGCTCAGTGAAGCTACAAATTAAATAAGATAACCGAAATATGCACCCACCGTCAAGTCCTTTTCATAGTAGCGATTTTCAAGTACTTCACACCTTTTTATCACACTCCACCAATGTAGTCTAAAACCACTTCACTCGCGACTTTTCTTTATTGTAATAGTTTTACTGGATTGAATGATCCGCGACGCCGGCGCTTCTTTTGTGATTTTTGCGGTAACCAATCGCGGTCAGAGGTGAGCGATGATTCCACGACGAGCGTCTTCGAATAATGGCGGGCGCGGCCGGGCAGCGGCGCGCGGGCGGGTGTTTTTGCTGCGTTCCGTTTCTCGTAGGACGATAGGTGCAGCGAAATATTTGACGAGTATTATAAAGTTTTGGGTTGCGGTCCCTACACAGTATATAATTCAAATGAAAACTCTAGAAGATATCACGAGTTTCACATACACGCATCGCAAAATTAATAAAATATTTGCAATGAAACCACAGATTAGGTCATAGTTACTACGAAAATATTATTATAAGCTTAGCTATGCTGTAGATCCCCACCGATCACAATTAATTTGAAGTCAATATAGTATAATAATATGATCTATTGTGTTAAATAATATTCATCTATATATATAATAATTTATACCACCCCGACTGACCTATGTATACCTAATCTTTTCATTAAAAGCATTCCAATGACTCAAAACACGACATTTAAAATCTGAGCTCTAAGTTGGTGAGGATTTGAGTATTCTGTAGAGTCCAGGAGATGTCCCAGCATCAGGTCAATGCTTCCATGTTCTTACAATATCGTTGAAGAAGAAGATTTTCGAATTGATCAGACCTATGTAAGTTGATTTCATAACGCAATTAACTAGAAAAAAGATCATAGTTTTATAACGATTGAAGGAAATTTCATGAATCAAGCTAAAAAAACTCTCGATGAAGACATCTATCAAACAAAAAAAAACTATGAATAATAAAAACAAAATCGGTTCATCCGGTTAGGTGCTAATATGCTACAGACAGACACACAGATACACACGTTAAACGTATATTACCCCTACATTTTGCGTCGGGGAACGCCGTAAGGTTACGGCGGCAGATGTTCTCCTTGGTGGTAAGCTACTTTTTGGTAGATTTAATGATCCCACTACCACTGTACGAAAACTCATGATTCATGAATGCACATAAAACTTTCATTGGTAGGTATATAGCTAGGATTAGAACCAACGACCGTCGGATCAGAATCAGGGTAACTATCCTTTACGCCAAAGGGCCGTCCAATATCACTACGTAAGTATTATAAAACAAAATCCATCACTGCGTCTGTCTATCTGTTCGCAATAATCTCAATAGCTACTGAACAGATTATCATGCGGTTTTTACCAATAGCCAGAGTGTTTATGAGTAAGGTTTAGGTGCATAATTCGTTAAGGTTTTGTGTAAATTGGATGAAATTTGACGATGATTGTTAAATATGTTCATATTTTATATTCGATGCAACAAACTGATGCAAATTTTGTAGGCATATATGTTCTACCCGTGCGAAGCCGGGGCGGGCTGCTAGTAATCTATATTCATACATATAATAAACATGTAACTGATCGCTGTCTGTACATGGAAGATATATGATAAAAAATACTAGTATTGGGTGCCTTTATCAACGCAATGGAACTAAACCTTAGCAATTATTGCTAGAATTGTTGTCTGTTAGTCTGTGCGTAATAATCACAGAAACTACTACACTGATTTGGGTGCGGATTTCACTAATGTATTCCGGTAAGCTTCACTTCAAATTTAGTCGGCTGGACAAAGGCTGGATTTAGCAGAAATTTTGGACAGAGATAGATTTATTAAGGAATAAGACCATATATGATACTTTTAAACGCGGGCGAAGCCGCGGGACTCAGCTAGTTTTATACGATAGAACAAACTATATTGACATCAAATTGATTTATATAGGTTGGGATCTACAGAAATAGCTAAGCTAAGCTAATGTGTACGCAGCAACTATGGTCTATTCTGTGGTTTCACTGGAATTTTTTTATTATTTTTCGAGACGCATAATTTACAATCTGTGATATTGTCTAAATTATTGATTTAAATAATACATTTTAAAGGACCATTTTAATCTATAATATGTGACCAAGGTAATTAACGTAATTGTTTTGATAAGGATTAATACAGTATTGTAGAAAATAGACATATATTTACTGTGAGTCAACCTTAAGAGATAGACATATGCTATTGCGGACTTTTTATAGGCCTTATTAAGTTCTATAAATATTATATAGACACATTTCTTTTTTTTTTTTCCTTATTTTTGTATAGGCAGCATCGCGTAAAAACGTGTTTTCTGGACCGTTTTACTGTCGATTTAGGTTGCAAAATAGGTCTCCGCGAATGTACCTATGATGATCGTATAATATATAGCCTATTTTCATTCTGAAAGTCCATTCTATATATTAGTGAAAGAATTTTTAAAATCGGTTCAGCAGTTTTTGAGCCTAACCAATACAAATATCCATACAAAAATACAAAAATCCAAACATACAAATCTTTATATATCTTTAAAAATCTTTATAAAATTAGTATAGATAGAACGCGTGTGAGAGATCTGCGTGGCGCACGGTCTCTGCGACCCGAACACGAGCAGACGTCATATCATAGCCAATGGGTAGAATAGGACATAGAATACTCATATACGCGGGAAAAGCCGCGAAAGGACACAACTAGTCTAATTTAATAATAATCGGTTCAGATTTCAATCTGAGGTAACAACAAAATAAAATAAGCATACTCTTTGAATACTTTCTCCTTTCTCAAAGTCGGTTAAAGCGATATAATGTCGTTAACAATTGTATAATAGTTGTGACTTGTTGTACACTATAATGTTATACACAGAAAAAAAGTTCCCAAATATTTGGATAATTACCCCACTATTAAACTGACAACACTAACCAGTCCGACTAACCAACGAAAAATTCAAAATTAATATCGTGTTTTCATACTCAAACGATTAAGAAATATTAAACTTTACCGATGAAAACTAATCTTCTTATTTATATCATGCTTTCCTGCGTGATTGTGGCATAATAGCACAGCACAAACCGGCATGTTTTATTATTTTTTCATGAGCCCCGCGCGCTTGGTTGTTCAAGTGTCACTGTTGTAAGTAAACAGAAAATCTACTATATATGGTATATTTTTATTTAGAAAGTTACGTGTATTTAATTCGGTATCTGGACGAGTTTATAATCTAAGGCGCGAAGTGTGATACGAAAGTAACAGAAAAGTTTTATTCACTAAGTAAAGTTGTTAGTGCAACCACAAATTTTGTGGTAAGTTAGTATATCTAATATCTTAAAAACAAAACGATTACATGTCTCGAAATGAGTTTACGCTTTTGCTATTATATAAGAACTCGATATTCTATTTGGGGTGTCCGAGGTCTTGCGCTTATTATGTTACACGTTGTATAGAGAGGCTCGTCGTCCAAGGTCTAGTAGAAGGGAGAAGAGCTCGTGGTCGTTCTCCAACTCGCTGGTCAGACATTATTAAAAGAGGGACAGAAACCTCTATGGTATTCTCTATATATCCAGTGCACTCGCAATGCCACAAATAGACAGAAGTGGCGTTGCATTGCAAAAGCAGCAACAATCAGCAAGAAGATCGAAGACGAAGACCCACCGTGTACGCCATCTTTTTCAACCACGACCACTCTGACAAGAGTGTACGACTAAAAAAAAGCCAGTATTATGTATAAGCCTATAGGATTTAAGAGAGTGCAATAACGTCGCCACGAGACGAATTTCGAACAGAGCGTCGAGCGGGATGACAATGTTTTTCACGTGAGTGAGAAGTACAGTACTCTTAGTACGAGTTTTCATACCAAACTCGATATAGTACAGTCCGGCAAGTATAACTTGGCGTGCCTGTGCGCCACTGTGCTTTTACTTTGTACTTTGATAACAGTTTCTCTTAAACCACTTTTAATTACTTTTGGCATTATTGAACTATTTTAATGTAGCAGATTTATCAACAATAATGTCGCGATAATCTCTCAAACGTCAAACTCACAGTTTCCATTAAAAGAATTAGTTCCAAAAACCACCACCGCCAAGTTATACTTGCGGCACTGTATATCGAACAAATTTTGTATTAAAAACAGCACAGCGCCTCTAGTGGTTACTAAACTTCACTAAATTTAGACCAATCAGGGAGCCAGAATAAGTCGAAAACTATGTGAGATCTGTCAAAAGCGATAACGATAAAAACTCGTACTAGGGGTACAGCGATAGACGCGCAAATAAATTTTCTATCGACGTAAGCGCTTAAACTGTTTTACCTAATTACCGATTAATTTAACAACCAATCGAATAATCATAATATCGTTTAATAAAAACTAAAAAAGAACCGACTTCAATGCCGCGCTATTCATTTTCAGTACCAATTTTGAGATGTTTATCTCAATATCTCTGGAGATACTTATCAGACCTCGATAAAATTACCATGGTACCACACTTGGGATATCTCCTTTCGAACAAAAAAATAATAATCAAAATCGATTCATAAACGACGAAGTTATCCGCGAACAAACATAAAATATATATATATATATATATATATATACGGTCGAATTGAGAAACCTCCTCCTTTTTTTGAAGTCGGTTAAAAAGATATAACTAAAGAAATATTTCTTGTAAAAAAAATTTTTTGAACCCACCAAAAATAGGTTACCGAGATATAAAGCAACATGAGTGCAAAACATGTATTTTAAAAAAAATATCCTACTAATATATATTGATATAAAATATAAAAATATATTGATTTGTACTATTAATTTATTCTGTGCTATTGAGAACATGTTCACCCATTGGGTTTTCAAAAACACCAAATCCAGGATAAAAGTTTGAAGTATCATTTACCTTAATATTAAGATGGGCTCACAGATTCTGAGATAAATAACGATTTTAAACAACATAATGTATCATCGTAAAAAACGAAAAAACCGACTTGCGCTAAATAGCCAGTATCATGTCATCAAGGTATACAAATTAGTTTACATTGTTTATCTCCATATCTCTGGAGATAATAATCATATCTCGATAAAATTGAAACGGGACCAAACGGGAGGCATAATCTTTCAAACAAAAAAAGATTTATTCAAATCGGTTGAGATTTGACGGAGGAAGTAACAAACACAAACAAAAAAAAAATACAGTCGAATTGAGAACCTCCTCCTTTTTTGTGAAATCGGTTAAAATTCCATATTGCAGACTCTAACTTAAAACGGGCGAAGCCGGGGGGCACAGATAGTGATATATATATGACGGCGCCTAGTTGATTTACTTAGTTAAGCGCCATCTAGTTCACTTTTGGTGGACTAGAGAGAGATGGAAGTGGCGCCATCTCAAGTGTAACGTTGGTAACGTGCGCTGCTCGCTGATTGGTCGTCGGAAACAAACAAACAACGCTCGGAAAGGTTTCGCAAGTGGTCCGGGAGTGCCCGGTCGCACGGAGCGGAGAGAGTTTGGCGGTGGCAGTATGCGTTACTAAGCGGAAGGCCTTGTCCCCATTTGAAATAATTATAAATAAAAATAGTTTACTGTAACAATCAATCATTGTGTAATGGAATAAATCAAGTTAATTGTAAGTTCGATGGATCATGCAAAGAAAAGGTTTGATATAGAACAAGAGATAAATGTAGATATAAATATAAATAATATTAGTAAAATAATGGCTAATAAGCGTATTAGTAATAAGTTTATAGATTACTAGCTGACCCTGCAAACGTTGTATTGCTAAAATCGAATGGTGAAAGAATTTTTAAAAATGGTCCAGTAGTTTTTGAGCCTATTCATTACAACCAAACAAACAAAGTTTTCCTCTTTATATTATTAGTGTAGATTGTATGGATATTGTAATAAAAGTAACTAATAAGAATAAATAGTAGAAAAAATGTTATACTATTACATATTAGAATATATGAAATACTACACGTAGCATAATAAGTAGTAATAAATAGAAGAGTAAGGATAATTTCGAAACAAGCAAGAAAACACCACTGAAAAAAATATTTTCCCCTGTGTTTAATAAGAATAATAAGAAATGAAAATAAAAAGTCGTAGACTAGGGATGTAGAATTGGCACCCACCAATTATAAAATGCAAGGGATGAATGTAAGATAGATCAAAGTATGCGGCGTATCGAAAATTAGCGAGAACTGGAATGGTAGAGAAAGAGTACAGTAGTAAAAGCTCCGACTATGTTGGAAGGTCTAAGGTAAAAAAAAAAAAAAAAAAGCGATGTCTCGTTCTCCTCGCCCTACCCTCTACCCACGCCATAGAGCCATATCTGATGCGGAAAGGCCTCTAGTTCCGATATATACGTACCTATAATATGTGTTATCATTTTTGACAGTGAGCGCGTGGTCATCAATCGGGAACAGGTATCCGTGAGCGGCCAGAAGGTGCGCCATGTGGGCCGCCTCCCACGACTCCTCGAACCTGAAGTGACGGTTCAGCCAGGACACCAGGTCCGAACCGGTGAACACCTGGTGGGAACATAAAGATACTTCAAAAACTAAGAAAAAAGAGTTTTAGCGGGAACGTGGAAAAGTGTGTGTGATCTCATTGTATTTTCTCCTAAAACTTGTGTTCTTCCGCGAGTTAATGTGTAATAAATGTGGATTATTAACCATTAAGTGCCGGTGAATGTGTGCGGGTGTAGGGAGACATCACAATGTTGGAAATATGCTATTTAAGTTCTCACCAAAATTCCACTGAAAATCTTCAGTAAACACCACATCTTTACTGAAGGTATGACTTAGGGTCCCCGCACACGGGCCACGGGCCACAACCACAAAACGCCGCCACCGGCATATTACCTATAGTTTTCATACATTTTATCATGTAGCGTGTGGCGGCCACCGGCGTCACCGTGTGCGGCGAGTCCATATAAAATGTATGAAAACTATAGGAAATATGCCGGTGGCGGCTTGTGGCCGGTGGCCCGTGTGCGCCGAGGCTTAGACTAGACTTTTACTTGACAACTGACCTGAAATGTGACTTTGACCCATCTCTACGACTAAAATTCATAAAATCTTGAAAAATGTCAATACTTGACACTGGCTAAATGCACTAATCGTGTGGAGCCATAAAGAAACTAATAAAAAATCTCCTCCTATTTCTACCTGACTACGCGACGCAAAGGAGAGGCAATGTGTTTATCAGTCTACTAGCAGCCCGCCCCGGCTTCGCACGGGTAGAACATATATGCCTACAAAATTTGCATCAGTTTGTTGCATCGAATATAAAATATTGACATATTTAACAATCATCGTCATATGTCAACCAATTTACACAAAACCTTAACGAATTATGCACCTAAGACCTAAACCTTCCTCATAAACACTCTGGCTATTGGTGAAAACCGCATGATAATCCGTTCAGAAGCTATTGAGATTATTGCGAACAGACAGACAGACGCAGTGATGGACATTGTTTTATAATACTTACGTAGTGATATTGGACGGCCCTTTGGCGTTAAGGATAGTTACCCCGATTCTGACCCGAGGGTCGTTGGTTCTAATCCTAGCTATACCTACCAATTCCTATATACCTACCAATATACGTACCAATGAAAGTTTTATGTGCATTCATGAATCATGGGTTTTCGTGGGATCATTAAATCTACCAATAATTAAAAAACAAACAAAACAAAACAAACAAACAATCACGCCTTTTTCCCGTTGGGGTAGGCAGAGACTACTTCTTTCCACATGCTACGATCCTGACATACCTCCTTCGCTTCTTCCACTTTCATGAGCGTCTTCATACATGCTCGCCGGTTATAGGTACTTTTGACTTGGCCTTTTTTTAAAACGTCTCCGATCTGGTCGTGATACGTTCGCCTAGGTCGGCCTCTACCAACTGGCCCATTCACACACGTCTCATAAATCTGTTTCGTCAATCTTTCTTCATCCATCCTCTCTAGATGTCCAAACCATCTAAGTATCCCTTTCTCTATCTTTGTCACTACATCTTCTACCACACCACAACATTCCCTTATCACGCTGTTCTCCAACTTATCCATCAGAGTCACTCCGATCATACTTCTCAAACTTCTCATTTCTACAGCATTAATTTTACTTTCATGTTTCTTCTGCCATACCCAGCATTCACTACCATACATGAGTGTGGGAACCAACACTCCCCTATGTACAGCCAATTATTAAGATAGTTTAAAAACTAAAACAACTGACTTCAATGCCCCGCGAGTCAATTTCAGTAGCAAGTTTGAGACGTTTATCGTCATATCTCTGAAGATACTTATCACATCTCAATGAAATTACAATGGGACCACCTCGGAAACGTACCCTACCGATTACAAAAATAATCATTCGAATCGGTTCACAATTGAAGGAGTAATCGCGTAACATACACACATAAAAAAAGAAAGAAAAAAGAAACATACAGACGAATTGAGAACTTCCTTCTTTTTGGAAGTCGGTTGAAAAGTAGCTTACCACTAAGGTGAACATCTGCCGCCGTAACTTTACGGCGTTCCCCGACGCAAAAAGTATGGATATTATACGTGTGTATCTGTGTGTCTGTCTGTAGCATCTTAGCACCCAACCGGATGAACCGATTTTGATTTTATTATTGACAGTTTTTTTTTTTTATTGATGTCTTCATCGAGAGTGTTATTAGCTTTGATTCATGAAAATTCGTTCAATCGTTATAAAACTATGAGCTTTCATAGGTCTGATCAATTCGAAAATCTTCTTCTTCAACGATATTGTAAGAACATGGAAGCATTGACCTGATGCTGGGACTTCTCCTGGACTCTACAGAATACTCAAATCCTTACCAACTTACAGCTCAGATTTTAAATGTCGTGTTTAGAGTCATTGGAATGCTTTTAATGAAAAGATTATACATAGATCAGTCGGGGTGGTTTAAAATATTATATTATTATATCTTTAGATCAATATTATTTTATACAATAGATCATATTAATACTATATTGACTTCAAATTGATTGTGATCGAAGGGGATCTACAGAATAGCTAAGCTTATAATAATATTTTCGTAGTAACTATGACCTATTCTGTGGTTGGACTGCATATATTTTATTAATTTTGCGATGCGTGTATGTGAAGTCCGTGATATCTTCTAGAGTTTTCATTAGAATTATATACCGTAAAGGACAATTTTAATATGTGGCCAAGCTAATTAACGTAATTATTTGGATAAGGATTAATACTATATACTTGAAAATAGCCCTAGAAGTTATATAATATTTTTTAACAAAAAATTAAAGATTGAAATGGTTACTGTGAGTCAACCTTAAGAGATAGACATATGCTGTCGCGGACTTTTTTGTAGGTCTTATTAAGTTGTACAACTCTTCCATAGAAAATATTCTTCTATCTGTTTTCAATTGAGCAGCGTTCGTAAGAAACGTGTTTTTTCGACCGTTTTTTTGTTGACTTAGGTTGCAAATTAGGTCTCCACGAATGTACCTTTGATTTAAACGGGATAATATATAGCCTATTTTCATCTCGAAAGTCCATTCTATATATTAGTGAAAGAATTTTTTAAATCGGTCCAGTAGTTTTAGAGCCAAATCATTACAAACATACAAAAATACAAATGTTCTTTCTTTATAATATTAGTATAGATGTATATATATGTATGTATGTTTGTTCATTTGTGGCACTATAAAGACGCTCACGCGTTTGTGGGCCGATTTTGATAAGTGGCACGGAATTAGATTCACAATGCCAGCGCGAGTGCCAACGAGAACATAAATAAAATGGCGGATTTTGGACGCCTTAATGTGAGGTTCAAATTTTTTTTTGTTCAAACCATACTGTGTTTGGTATCAAAATATAGAGCTTTAAAAGCCCATCCAAGCCATCCGAATATAGGCAAATAAATAAATATATATTAACACTTTGGTATAAAATATCCTAGTGGTTTGTAATGTTGATAGGTACCTAAAAAAACATTTTTCACGCAGTCGGGTTTTTGTTCTTTTAAATAATTCACTTGTTATGTGAAGTCGATTAAAAACAACCGACTTCCACGCCGCGCGAGTCAGTTACAATAGCATGTTTGAGACATTTATCGTCATATCTCTGGAGATACTTATCAGATCTCGATAAAATTTTAATTTAATTTCATTTCATTTTATAGCAGCCCGCCCCGGCTTCGCACGGGTAAAACATATATGCCTACAAAATTTGCATCAGTTTGTTGCATCGAATATAAAATATGAACATATTTAACAATCATCGTCATATTTCATCCAATTTACACAAAACCTTAACGAATTATGGACCTAAACCTTCCTCATAAACACTCTGGCTATTGGTGAAAACCGCATGATAATCCGTTCAGTAGCTATTGAGATTATTGCGAACAGACAGACAGACGCAGTGATGAACTTTGTTTTATAATACTTACGTAGTGATATTGGACGGCCCTTTGGCGTAAAGGATAGTTACCCTGATTCTGACCCGACGGTCGTTGGTTCTAATCCTAGCTATATACCTACCAATGAAAGTTTTCTGTGCATTCATGAATCATGAGTTTTCGTACAGTGGTTGTGGGATCATTAAATCTACCAAAAAGTAGCTTACCATCAAGGAGGACATCTGCCGCCGTAACCTTACACCGTTCCCCGACGCAAAATGTAGGGGTAATATACGTTTAACGTGTGTATCTGTGTGTCAGTCTGTAGCATCTTAGCACCTAACCGGATGAACCGATTTTGTTTTTATTATTGATAGTTTTTTTTGTTTGATAGATGTCTTCATCGAGAGTTTTCTTAGCTTTGATTCATGAAAATTCGTTCAATCGTTATAAAACTATGAGCTTTTTTCTAGTTAATTTCGCTATGAAATCAACTTTCATAGATCTGATCAATTCGAAAATCTTCTTCTTCAACGATATTGTAAGAACATGGAAGCATTGACCTGATGCTGGGACTTCTCCTGGACTCTACAGAATACTCAAATCCTCACCAACTTACAGCTCAGATTTTAAATGTCGTGTTTAGAGTCATTGGAATGCTTTTAATGAAAAGATTATACATAGATCAGTCGGGGTGGCTTAAATTACTATATTATTATATATATAGATGAATATTATTTTATACAATAGATCATATTATTATACTATATTGACTTCAAATTGATTGTGATCGGTGAGGATCTACAGCATAGCTAAGCTTATAATTAATTAATATTTTCGAAGTAACTATGACCTAATCTGTGGTTTCACTGCAAATATTTTATTAATTTTGCGATGCGTGTTTCTGAAATTCGTGATATCTTCTAGAGTTTTCATTTGAATTATATACTGTAAAGGACAATTTTAATCTATAATATGTGGCCAAGCTAATTAACGTAATTACTTGGATAAGGATTAATACTATATACTTGAGAATAGCCTTGGAAGTTATGTCATATTTTTTAACAAAAAATTTAAGATTAAAATGGTTACTGTGAGTCAACCTTAATAGATAGACATATGCTGTCGCGGACTTTTTTGTAGGTCTTATTAAGTTGTACAACTCTTCCATAGAAAATATTCTTCCATCTATTTTCAATTGAGCAGCGTTCGTAAGAAACGTGTTTTTCGACCGTTTTTTTGCCGACTTAGGTTGCAAATTAGGTCTCCACGAATGTACCTTTGATTTAAACGGGATAATATATAGCCTATTTTCATTCCGAAAGTCCATTCTATGTATTAGTGAAAGAATTTTTTTAATCGGTTCAGTAGTTTTTGAGCCAAATCATTACAAACATACAAAAATACAAATGTTCTCTCTTTATAATATTAGTATAGATAGGCTAGCGTTTGACCACTATCTCACCTGTTGGTTAATGATGATGCGGTCGAGGATGGTAGCACGCTAGGCCTAGAATGGGAACTGGCTCTCCAGTATAGCTGCCGGAACACATTAGATGTTTGGCGACATATTTTCTAACTTGAGGGTAGTAGCTGGCCAAGCGGACACTAGATAGTGTCTGTCGATAGTGTCCTACCACTATACGGGAATTGGGGGTTTCTTAACGATGTTTTTCTTTAGCGTATTTTCGATAGAAAAATCCATTGATGGGGATTGAACTCGGTAACTCTAGCGTTAAAGCTGACTATTCCGCCGGTATTCCGCCTGACTCGCTACCAAAAAGTAGCCTGCCACTATCAAAGAGAAAATCTACCGCCATAACCATACGGTGTTCTGGCAGCACACAACTCTTGATAGTCCAAGCATTCTAGGCCTAGCGTTTTCACCATCTTGGAGCACATCATCACTTACCACCAGGCGAGATATTGGTCAAACTAACTAGCCTATCAGATATAAAAATAACCGGCCAAGTGCGTGTCGGGCCACGCGCAGTGTAGGGTTCCGTAGTAGTCTGTTATTCAATGCAAGTCTTTACCCGTTATAAACAAGCAACTAGGTACTCCGTCTTTGTCACTTTAAAGGATTTATTCTAAGGATTTTGTATTTGGTACAAAATTATCCAACACCCAAGTTCAACGACTATTACTGCTAAACTAATAACGTTATCTTAACCGCTATAATTTTCCTTTAAAGTTCATGAAATGCGCTATTATCACGAATTTTTCCAGATTTTTCAAGCCAGCAGTTTAGCTTTTAGAGGGGGGGGACGCCCTACTGGAACAAAAATTTGCAGTTTAAAGTTTAATATTTCGTAAATGGAGCATTCAATCGAAAAATGGTATTAGCAACCCTTAAGTCATTTTAAAAGACCTATTCAACGATACCCCACACGATGGTGATGGGGTAGACTATGAAAAAAAAATTTATCCCCACTTCTCATATAGGGGAGCTACCCTAAAAAAAATATTTTTCACAATTTTATTTCAGCACTTTGTCCGCGTAATTTATATACGAGTACATACCCCCACAAAATTACAGCTTTCTAGTGTTAACGGTCTCTTAGCAAAACCTCGGACAGACAGACAGACAGACAGACAGACGGACATGACGAAACTAAAAGGGTTCCTTGTCAGGCCTACGGAACCCTAAAAACGCATAGCACATATTGTGCATGAATCCTATAGATGTTGTCAGTATCGGCGTAGAATAATAATTCAACGGAAGTTACGAGGGTCATTCAACAAGTACTTAGCCTCATCGCCCAATGGCACTGCGATTACAAAAAAATTTTACCATAGTACAGTGCAATGTTTTTGAAGCCCATTGTCAAAGTTTTAAACAATGACCTCTATTAGTTTTGTTTTAATAGCCTTTGAAAGCGAACGTGTCGGTCAGTTTAACAAAAATGGAAAAAGAGCAGTATCGTTCGGTGATTCGATTTTTATTTTTGGAAGGGAAAACGCGCAGTGAAATTAAAAATCGCTTGGATGCTGTGTACAGTGACTCTTCTCCTTCGATGGCAACCGTCAAGAATTGGTTTAACGAGTTTGCTCGTGGCCGCAAGTCGGTTTTTGATGAGCCACGCCCAGGTGCCCCGAAAACGGCTACTACGGAGGAAAACATAAAAAAAATCCACAATCTCGTGTTGGCAGACCGCCGATTGAAAGGTCGCGAGATAGCTGATACTGTGGGCACTGCAGAAAGAACGGTACATCATATTCTCCACGAAGAACTGGGCATGAGAAAGCTGTCAGCGCGATGGGTGCCGCGTTTGCTCACACTGGACAACAACCACGACAATGCGCCGGCTCACACCTCTGCCGTCGCCATGGCCAAATTATTCGAATTGCGCTACGAATTGCTGCCCCATCCACCTTACTCTCCAGACTTGGCCCCCTGTGACTTCTTTTTGTTTCCAAACCTGAAAAAGTCACTCGCCGGAAAAAGATTTGGGTCGAATGAGGAGGTCATCGCCGCCACGGAGGCCTATTTTGCAGACTTCAGGAAAACGTATTTTTTAGACGGGTTAAAAAAGTTGGAGCATCGCTGGGCCAAGTGTATTGAGTTAAAAGGAGATTATGTAGAAAAATAAATCGGCACTTTTCGAAAATTTTCGTTTATCTTTTGTAGGCTAAGTATTTATTGAACGACCCTCGTATATGCAAATATTATACCAATATTTTAACTTACGGTACTATTTTATCTCATGATGTCATTGAACTTATTTATTTCGCTCTCGGCTAAAATTTAAGGGATGTGACGTAGCGTCACGGTCCGAAAAGAGCGGAAGTGACGAAAGCGTCATGTTATATTTTATGTTTATAAACGCCCTCTATTGTAGAACGGCGTAACTACCAAGACGTATTCGCTAAAGTTCGACAGATGGAGTTGTACAAAAAAATAATTAGTAATATTGAGAAATAAATTGAATGAACTTGGAAAGTTCTCTTTTAAGGCGTAGCTTTCTACGCACCCTCTTTTTTTACCCGACTACGGCGAAGCAAAAAGGAGGGTTATGTTTTTGACCGGCATGTGTGTAGTATGTATGTATGTATGTATGTTCATCTGTTCCCTCATAACTTCTAAACTACTAATCATAATTTAACAAATGAGGTATCGTTGGACGCGTCTTATTTATCTGCTGGTTATAGGCTACGTGACGTCACAACAAATTGAATGTGGCGCCCCCTAGAAGGGACGAAGTTCAGAACTAAAAAAAAATCCGATCGTGTGTGGTATCGTTCAATAGGGATTTTAAAATGAAGATAGGGTTTTGTACATCATATTTTTGTAGGGCGTAGCGTTGGCGAGATATATCCCGCCGCAGTCAAGAAAACAAATTTTTACCCCACGGCGTCGCAAAGAAGCAGTTGGGAGGGTTATGTGTTTGTTGATCACTGTGTATGTATGTAAGTATGTTGACATGTATACATCTATTCAAAAACCCCAAAATGTTTTAAATAAAAAATAAGTTCATAAACTAAAACCCAACTACTGAAAAATAACTCTCTAAAAGTATGAAACAAGAAAATATTCTCATCTGAGATCGCTAAGTACAAACTAATCAATATGTATCGTGTATTATACAAACAACTAACTTGTAATAAATATTTTATTGTATTTCATAAACATTCTTAGTGGTGCTCAGAGGATAGCCGTGGTCGTATGTCACCTACCGTAACAAAACAATACACTCTGCAAAGTAACATACGACCACGGGTATCCACTGAACACCACTATGAATATATATAAAATGCAATAAAATATTTTTTAACACCGTTGCTCGTAAAGCTGATGTAATTCCACCGGTTTTAAATATGTAAAGCGGGTCATAAAAAACGCGTGTGTTACCAAAGCAAATAGTTAAGTTATAGTCCATACAAATTCCATAACAGTATTATTTGCCATTTCGCGCGCTGTTGCTATTCAAATTTCGAACTAATCGCCGCGCGGCGCCAGTCAGTAGGCAGCGCTAGCGCGCTGTTAAAATGGCGGGAAAGCAACAGTGTGCATTCACAGATTCAGTTTATTTAAAATAAAAAAATCAGTTTATTCGGTAATTTAAAAACTTGGCTGCATGCTCTAACGTCTTTGCCAACATTTTCACGCAGCTACGGCAGAAAATAATCCTCGCGCCATTTTTCTCAAATTTTCTTTTCTTTGTACTTGTATTGTGAAAATTTAAATATGACAACTTTCAATAATGAAGAAGAGCCATATATTACTTCAACTCCACCGGATATACTAACAGAAGCGCGAACCGCATGCGACAGCTTGCTGCCGTCAATATCCAAAGACAGATACATAACCACGTATGAAAACATAATTAAAAAACCAACTACAACTACGTATCATTTTAATAATTGTAATTTCACTAACTGTTTCAATAATTAGAAATGAACAAAATATAAAATGTTTTTTTTTTTTCTGTTTCCTCGCAAATGTGTTAAAAAACGTCGTATGATATACGTGCGTATTGGTTATAACATGCTCGGCTCAATTACGCGTAATTGAGCCGAGCATGTTATAACCATTATAACGCACTAATATCGTAATGTACTATATTGCAAGTTAGTTGTTTTTATAATACACGATACATATTGATTCGATGTTGTCGATCTCAGATGAGAATATTTTCTTGTTTCATACTTTTTAGAGAGTGATTTTTTCAGTAGTCGGGTTTTAGTGTTTAAACTTATTTTTTATTAATTTAATTAGAACGCATACTGATCCAATTACACTAATTACAAAATCGAAGTAGCAACTCAGGCAAATTAATAATTGTCATTTACAAATGTCATATTTCATTCGTGTTTGTTTCATCCAACTACGGCCAAAACAAAACGAAGAGTACCGTTTTTTCGTTTATGGTAATCCTTGTATCTTCAAATAGTATGAAACAAAGGTTTTTATCAATAGATAGTGAATTGGTGATTCAAGATGAAGGTAGCCTGGAAGAAATCGCTGCTTAGCGATAAGTCCGCTGATTATACGTTTAGTTTTCAAGTGTTAGTTTAAACTAAAACAATAAATTTAAAAAATCGATTACATATACACATACATATATACATAAAATCACACCTTTTATCCCGTTGGGGTAGGCAGAGTCTACTTCTTTCCACATGCTACGACCCTGACATACCTCTTTTGCTTCTTCCACTTTCATGAGCGCTGGCCGGTTGAAAGGCACCCGGGTGAGAGTGTGTCCTTGTCTAACAACCTGCTAGTGCAATATATGTTCTATATTATATGTATAGTATATATATAAGGTGTCCATACAAAAGAAAGGCACAAACTCCGTTCAAGGTTGGTCTCATTGGGGCCGGTGTACGCAGTCAAGTTTTAATATTAAGTAGAAGGTCTGTGATCTCTTGTGACAGTGTATATACTTACAGAAGGTATCTTGGTCATGAAACTCTTGACAGTCCTGACAGGAACACCTGTGTTCTCATCCTGCATCTTTTCTATGATGGCCTCCATCTGCAATATAAACATTTGGGTTGCACATTACTAGTAGTCTTGTTAACCCCTCCAACTAAGCCAAATTTGCTTGTGTCTGGAGTGGGTTCACGTCAATAGTGAAATGGGTGGGGATCGAAATCTCGACTTCTCGATCTCCAGGCCGATGTCTTAACCATTGGGCTATTGCCGCTTTTTAACTGTTTCGTAATAGATTTTTTAACTTGAAGATGGCAGCTGGCCAGGCAGACAATAGACAGTGTCCTACCACCATACCACGGGTTCCCTAATAATGTTTTTCCTTCAACAACGAATAGACAAACATTCGCTGATGGTGATGTAGACATATACGTTTTTTTTTGTTTCATTATGGCTCTACACAATTATTGTATTTAGCCTCAGCCAAGTATTAAAATTCTTCAAGTTTTTGTGAATTCAAGTCGTAAAGATGGGTCAAAGTAACATTTTAGGTCAAGTTTCATGTCAAAGCCTAGTCAAAGTCTTACCCCACAGTAAATAGCCATACTCTCAGTAAAGATGTGGACTTAACTAAAGATTTTCAGTCAAATATTGGTGAGAATGCAAATAGCACGTTTTTCAACATTGTGCTGTCTCCCTACACTCGTACACATTTGCCGGCACTTAATGGTTAATAATCCACATTTATTACACACTAGCTTTTTCGCGCCTTCGTCCGCGTTGAGTAGTGTCTTTGGGTAGCATTAACTAATAAGACACATACGTATCGCAACTATTCCGCACCGTACCACGCCACGCTAATTCCCCCTCACTTCACCCTTACCCTCCCCTCGCCTTCCCCTCACTTCCACTTACGCTAACCTCCCCCTCTATTCTCCCTAACTTCCCCCTCCTCTCCCCCTCCCCTCCCCTTACCCTTCCCCTCCAATCCTACAAACTTTGAATGTCATATTTATTTATATCGAATCAACATCCTAAAAAATAAGTTTAAAGCGTCTAGCTCTAAAACGATGATACTTCCATACAACATTTCATCCCCCCTTTCAACCCTTGCTTCGCATTAAAAAGTAGCCTATGTCCTTTCTCAGCCTCTAGACTAGCTGTGTACCAAATTTCATTTAAATCGGTTCAGTAGTTTAGGCGTGAAAGTGACACAGACAGACAGACAGAGTTACTTTCGCATTTATAATATTATATAGTAAGGAAGTAAGGATTAACTCGTGGAAGAACACAAGTTTTAGGAAAAAATACAATGACACACACACAAATTTTCACGTTCCCGCCAAAACTTATGAAGAATATACTTACCTTTTTATAAATGAGATAGTTGGGCGACTCCTCCGGCGAAGGTATGGTGGTCATGAGAGCCTGCACGTTGGGCGGCAGGGTCGTTATCACATTGTCTTTCTTGTCTCTGTCTTTATCTTTATCCTTGTCTTCTTTCACGCATTTCGAGTTGTCTCTGGAATCAGTCCATTTAAAATTCAGTAGTTTATAATTTTGTATATGTAATTAGAAAATTTGTTGCTTTTTAACCGACTTCAAAAAAAGGAGGAGGATTTCTCAATTCGACCGTATATTTTTTTTTTTTTTTTTTTTTTTATGTTTGTTCGCGGATAACTTCGTCGTTTATGAACCGATTTTGATTATTCTTTTTTTGTTCGAAAGGTGATATCCCAAGTGTGGTACCATGGTAATTTTATCGAGGTCTGATGAGTATCTCCAGAGATATTAAGATAATCATCTCCAAATTGATACTAAAAATGAATAGCGCGGCATTGAAGTCGGTTCTTTTTTAGTTTTTAAATGATATTATGTTTTATTCATTTATCTCAGTATTGTATGTTACATTCACATGCCATTACATGGCGAAATAGATGGTCTCATATAATTTTTTCGAACAACTTTTGTGTACCCTATTACATGTGATATTTAAACTAATTTCATTTCATTTCAGTAAAGTCCGAAAATTTATTCATACTGATGGGACTCGAACCCTGGAATGCCCAGGTTCTGTAACCAACTCAGCTACAGTACGATCCTATCAATATGACAAAAGTAATGGTTTGCATTTCAACCTGTCCCGTCAGTACGATGAAATTTTGGATTGTTTGTAACAATGTACTATCGCCCACACTTGCGAATATATGGGGGGGGGGTATGATTTCCATACAAAAGTACAGGGTTCGAAAGTATCCGATATTTATTATAAATATCAAAATATCGGATATTTATGATATATATCGGATATATATCAAGTTTGATATATATCAATTCTGTATGAAAGCCATATTATTATTTTATTGTATTATTTATTAATAGTATTTCATGTGTTACATAAAAACATACTAAATTATCCAAAAAAAAATCTAGAACGTTTTTAATGTTTTATTTATTTAAGTACTTAAAATCTGACAAATTAAACCAAACAATTAAATCATCTTTTAGATAAGGCAAAATCAACTAAAAAACATAAAATAGGAAGTAGGAATAGTAAATAGCATAAGCATTTGTTACTGACAAATGCTAAAAATTACTTAGTAATATAAAGTTTTTTAACCATTTTTGTATTGCAATATATTATTTAAAAAAAATTTGATATATATCGTCGAAACCAGTTTGATATATATCCATTGATATATATCCTCGGAACCTGCAAAAGTATAATGCACAAATATATATATATATATATATTTTTATATATCTTATAGTCTAGTGTTTGACCAATATCTCACATGTTGGTAAGTGATGATGCGGTCGAAGATGGTAAGCACGCTAGGCCTAGAATGGGAACTGGCTCTCAAGGATAGCTGCCGGAACACATTAGATGTTTGGTGACAGATTTTCTAACTTGAGGGTGGTAGCTGGCCAGGCGGACACTAGATAGTGTCCTACCACCATGCGGAGGTTGTTGGTTTCTTAACGATGTTTTCCTTCACCGGAGGGCCACTGTGAGAAGCGCATATAAATTTTTCGATAGAAAAATCCATTGGTGCACGGCGGTTTGAACTCGGTACCACGACATCAAAGCCGACCGTTCTCCCGATTACGCCACCGGGCCCTCAACAATAAATATATAAATATGATTAAACGGAGCAAAAACTTGCATTAACATAACATCTTTTGGTCTTGTATAAGTCATTACATGTCATGAATTATACTTACTTACATGATTTAAATGAATAATATAAACATATTATTCAATTAATATTTTTTGTTAGAACTTTAATTTTACTATATTCAAAATAATTTCATCTTAATCAATCAAATTAAATATGCAGGTAAATACATTTCCCGACATGTAAATACTTACTAAAGATCAATAGATGTGATTTCAGTGCAATTTTTTGTTCAATTTACTCATATTTGTGCATTATTCTTTTGTATGGAAATTGTACACCCTTAACACTTGCGACTTGCGACTGCGGCGCCATTTGCGCAACTTTCCAGCGATGCTAATCTAAACACGACGTCTGTGTTTCGTAGCACTGGCGTCGGATTGTAACAAAAATCAAACAGCGGTGCGGCGCACAAACCAGTTGTGAGAAAATTGTCGGTACAACTGTGCGGATTACACGCCAGGTGTGTTTTGTTGCGCACGTGAAATACACAGGTGGTGCGTGAACCGCACTGTAGTAGCGCCGCGCCACACACACCGTCTGTGTGCGCCGCATTGGCGTAACGTAAATTTCGCTCCCACACCATGTGTGTGTGCCCGCACTCGCGTAACGTTAATAAAAACACACGGTATGTGTTTTCAGCAGGCAACGTGTGGAATAATTTCATCTGCACTGTTATTGCACTGGCCTCACTTCTTCCTACGTTGGAAAAAAGGACAAAGCCATAAATTATGTTTTTTTTATTTAAAGACAAAGGGTCAGATTACTCAATAGACTATTGTGTTTGATATTGTCTAAGATGAAAGCAATACTACAGGTTATTCTGAAACATCATCATCTGTTTGTTATAAAACAAGTTATAAACCTTTTTACTCATTTGTTTTTGCCCCAAAAAAGATATCTCTGTTTTAATTGGTTAGAAAAATAATGGGTGCAGTTAGCCACGATCCACACTTGCAACCCAAAATGTTCCAAACTGAATACCCGCAAGTGTGGGCGATAGTACAACAATCATTAAATGTGTAAAACACTTAAAGAAAAATAATATTAGATTCAGTAAAATGTTTTTCTTAAGCGTTAACAATCTCTTTTATCATTTATTTCAGAAGCTACAGTATGTAGTATGAAGATGGTGAACATGCTAGGCCTGGAATACTCTGACTCTCAAGGGCTATGTGCTGCCGGAACACTGAAAGATTTAAATGGCAGTTTTTCTCTTTGATGGTGGTAAGCTACGTTTTGGTAGCAAGTCAGGCGGAACATCATGCTATTACCACCTGTAGATGAACAGTGAGAGATAACTATGAATGTAGATAGAATAATATCGTTTAAAAACTAAATAATATCGTTTAAAAACTAAAAAAGAACCGACTTCAATGTTCATTTTCAGTACCAATTTTGAGATGTTTATCTCAATATCTCTGGAGATACTTATCAGACCTCGATAAAATTACCATGGTACCACACTTGGGATATCTCCTTTCGAACAAAAAAAGAATAATCAAAATCGGTGCATAAATGACGAAGTTATCCCCGAACAAACATAAAAAAAAAAAAACAAAAAAATATACGGTCGAATTGAGAAACCTCCTCCTTTTTTTGAAGTCGGTTAAAAATCAGACACAGACAGACGGCCAACAAAGTGATACTATAAGGGTTCTTTTTTTAACCGACTTCACAAAAAAGGAGAAGGTTCTCAATAAGGCGGCAATGGCCCAATGGATAAGGTGTCGGACTGGCGATCGAGAGGTCGTGAGTTTGATCCCCACCCCACCGATTGTACTATTGATGTGAACCCACTCCAGACACAAGCATATTTAGCTTAGTTGGAGGGATTAACAAGAATACTAGTAATGTGCCACCCACATTACGAGTAATCTTTTTTAACACATTCCCTGCTGAAAACACACACTGAGTGTGTTTTTTAATTTTTGGTATGTGAAGTAAAATTAAAAAAAATATATAATTCATTTTTTTTTATACATTTTTTCACAAGGGCGCGTTAGACCTTCTGCTGTTCGATTTTGGTTTTGATTTGATGCTAGAGATACAAAAAAACATTTAAAAAAATAAAAAATATGCAAAAAAGTGCCGCAGTCAAATAGTTAAACAAAAAAAAATATATATAATGACTGAAACATGTACTGGGATGCGGGTGCACGTAATAGTATGGTTGTCAACCATACATTAATCAGGGGAATTAAAAATGTGTTTTAAATGTGACGTTCGATGTCTAGATGAAAGCTGAATGGCGTTTTTTATTTTGTAAATTCAAAGCAATAAGTTATGTTTCAACAGATAACAATATCTATTATAATTATTATTGAATATGATCTATTTAATGTTATTTGACGTGTGTAAGTGCAAATTTTTAATTTGCCCATATACTGAATAAATGCTTTGAATTTTGACTGTTTTTTTTTCTTATGTTTGTTACCTCAGTACTCCGTCAAATCTTCAAATCAAAGCTCAGCAAGTACCTTAACTTTACTCACGCGGTTACTGCCATGTGCGATGTTGACATAGTTGTTTCAGCTAACGGCCTAATAGCAAAGAGTTTCGACCAACATTTCCAGAGACTCTTGCTGGATCTAGATACAAAAGGCAGTAGCACATACTTTTTGCGATAGCACATAGATTCTAATCCAATTCGAGTTGGGGGCGATACGTCCTGTACTGATGTGCCGCTTGGGGTGTATTAAGCATTCACCACTAACAGTGACTAACTGAAGCGAGGGTAGGCCTGGGTTCGTTGGCATAACGCTTTCAGTGAAGATGGTGATGGAGTTGATGGTGTCAAAAGGTTCCTCTTTGCAGTTGTAACCACCTGAAGCTTGGGCCCTGCCCTCTCCAGGTTCAGGTTTTTTTGCAATTCTATGTTTATTAATGCTTTGATATTTTTTAAAACTAAATATAAGATTGAAAAAAAAAACAAATAAATGTAAAATAAATATTTTAAGAGTACCTTGAAGGACCTTGTTGACAAGCCCGCTGTGCCGCCTTCTCCGTTGAGTTCATCGTAACCATTTTTTGATTATCACTTTCGAAAACACCACAGAAGAAATTTATATGAAAGTTCATAACATTGTTCAAAGCAATATATATATTTCTTTATAAGAGTTCTCTAAAGAACAGTTATTACTATTTGTTAACCACATAGACCCAAGACGTAAAATGAGACTAAAAGACGACAAATTACAGAATTTAATGCATCATGAGGAAATAGGTAAGTTTATTTTTATTAAATTTATGTTACTTTATGTACCTACTGCTAGGCTAGATAACAGACAGGAAAACTTTAAAATTTTACACTTCTTACTCATCGTATCACATAGCACAATTAATAGTATAGAAATAACTTTATGTTTTCACCGATTCAACAGTTTATTTACACTGTTCAAGCTTAAATATGACACAAATTGTGTTTAATCCAGCCGCAAGACTAGGTGTTGTCTTTTCGCGGTTTATAGACATAAAACACTTCGCACTAGCCGTAGGAAGCCTCCGGCTTATAATTTATGTAAAGATCCATCTTGTTTTAGTTATAAAATGAGTTAAACTCACAAAAACACAAATTGTAATAGCATTTTGTAAATTGCTCGAAATGTCACAAAACGATCGCCATTTGAGTTTATCGAAACCTCTTTGAAATGAGATAGAAGATTCAATTTGTGCGTGCTGAAAAGAGAGGAAATAATGAATGGACGTATATGCCGACCAATTGTAGTATGACATACTATTCAAACGATTTCTTCAATGACAGGCGCTACACAAATTAGCAAAAGAAACCTTTCCACAGATGGCGCATGTGTTCCAAAGTTTATTGAACGCTTCAAGGAAGCTATTTTTAGAACGAACGTAATAATAAATATTATAAATGCTTATTATATTAATAAATAATGGCAAAAATATACTAAATTCGCTTTATAATTGATTAATGACTGTAAGTATTTTTCACATTAAATATAAAATTTAATAAACCAACATTTGACAAACCTTTCTAGTGGAAAGTTCCATCTACGCTCAAAAGATGGCAGCACTTAAATACCTGTTGAAAATATCAACAAAATATGGAAAATTAAAAATAAAGTCACCAAAGATATACCTACAATAACATAAACAGCCTAAGCTAAAATTTAAAATATATATATAATTACTAATATTATATTAGCATTCTATATATTCCTAAGTTATTTATATTCATGAACTAGATAGGTACCTCTATATTTTTTTTTGTGATCCTTAAATACAACATTCTCTTTTATCCTTGAAATTCCATAATATTTTACTAAAAGTGCCCCGCGGCTTCGCCCGCGTTAAAAACTTCTTTCATTTATTTAAAACTTTTATATTTTTAAAAACCTTTGTTTCATAAAAATATTTTGTTTCTCCGTACAAACCTATATGGATCCCACCCAAGTTTCAGCGCAAACTGTTAAGTGGTTTCAGCTGTTTATTTATAGATCAGTCATTCAGTCAAAGTCAAAGTCAAAGCATTTATTCAGTATATGGGCAAATTAAAAATTAGCACTTACACACGTCAAATAACATTAAATAGATCATATTCAACAAAAAATATAGATATAACAGAAACATAACGCTTTGACTTTACAAAAAAAAAACAAAGGTATTGAGCCATTCAGCTTTCATCTAGACGTCGAACGTCACACTTAAAACACATGTTTAATTCCCCTTATTAATGTAGGGTTGCCAACCGTACCATTACGTGCACCCGCAACCCAGTGCATGTTTCAGTACTTCAGACAATTTTTATCCAAAAAATTGTGAAATAATGAAACATAATAGATAAATAAAACGCAGACTAATTGCAGTACAAATCATGTTCCGAATGGAACTGATTGTCCGACTATCAGCCGCATAATACCGTCGTAACAGGCAACCCTAGATCTGCAAACAAAAGATGAAAACTGATTGACTGTTGAATCTACTGGTGTTTCGGAAGTACTCCCATCAGAGAAGAAACACCAAGAAACTCTATGGGGCTTGTCACTTATTTTAATTCATTTTTTTTAATTCATATTAAATAAATGTTTAATGTACAATAAGTAATTCTATTATCATACAATTTATATTATATCTTGGAGCTTGGGGCATTCAGGCCAAGCATTTTTGTCATTCATATAGTCATTTATTGTATAGTACGATTTCTTCATTAAATTGGATTTTACAAAGGTTTTAAATCTGCTTATAGACAGTTGATCAATATCTTTAGGAAGTTTATTATAAAATCGTATACAGTTCCCCAGAAAAGAACCACTAACTTTCCACAACCTGAATTGAGGTAGAATTAATCTATTTTTGTGTCTTGTATTGAAATTATGTACATCGGACCTCTTATCATACTCATTCAAATTTTTGCGTACATACATAATATTTTCATATATATATTGACATGCCACTGTGAGAATTTTAATCTCCTTAAATTTTTCACGAAGTGAGTCTCGCGACTTCATGGTATATATAGATCGAATAGCTCTTTTTTGTAAAACAAATATAGATTGGATTTCGGCGGCTTTCCCCCACAATAAAATGCCATAGGACATTATACTATGGAAGTAGCTAAAGTAAACCAATCTAGCAGTGGATTCGTCAGTCAAGTTTCTGATTTTACGTACTGCGTATGCAGCGGAGCTCAATCTACCTGCCAGAGCCGATATTTGAGAACCCCATTGTAGTTTTGAATCCAGGGTGATGCCCAAGAATGTAGCGGATTCAACAAATTCTATCGGTACATCGTTTATTAATATCCTGCTATTAATGACACCCTTTCTTACATTTGGCAGCGAGAATTTAATACATTTAGTTTTTTTGGCGTTCAGTAATAAGTTATTGGTTGTAAACCAATTCAAAACCTGTGCGATTGATTTGTTAACATTGTCAAATCCAGGCGCAATCCTATCTATTTTGAATATTAAGGATGTATCATCCGCGAACAAAACAATGTCACATAAGTTTTGCACGAAAGACGGCAAGTCATTAATATAAACTAGAAATAAAAATGGTCCTAAGATCGATCCCTGCGGAACTCCCATTTTTATGAGGGATCCAGATGACCTGACGCCATTGACCTCAACCATCTGTATTCTATTACTGAGGTAGGATGAGACCAGATCAAGTGCTTTTCCGTTAACGCCGTAGTGTTTTAATTTGCAAATTAGCGTTTTGTGACAGACGCAATCAAACGCTTTAGATAAGTCACAGAAAACGCCGATAGCATCTTGTGCTTTCTCCCAGGCATCAAATATATGTTTAAGAAGATCTACTCCAGCATCAGTAGTAGAACGCCCCTAAGTGAAACCATATTGTTTGTGATTTAAAAGATGATTAATATTAAAATGTGCCAAAAGCTGGTCTAATATAACTTTTTCAAAAACTTTACTGAGCGCCGGTAATATAGAGATTGGTCTATAGTTTGAAGGGTCATTTTTGTTCACTGATTTGTATAGGGGAATTAATTTACTTTTTTTCATTACATCAGGAAAGACACCTTCATCGACGCATCTGTTAAAAATAAACGCTAAGTGAGGGCTAATTGCATTAATAATATAACTAAGTACTTTGGTTGACATACCCCACAGATCCTCGGTTTTCTTTTGATTGAGCATTTTAAAAGTTTTGATAATTGATATTGAAGTTATGTGTCTGAACTCAAACATAGAGTCACATACATTCACACACTTTGATAGTAAAACAAAAGCATCCTTAGGGGAAGAGTTTAAAGGCTGAGTAGTAATAATAGGTACTTGTGAGAAGTACTCAACAAATGTGTTAGCGACATCATTATTATCTATGATTAATTTATTATTAAATTTTAACATAATTTTACCGTCCCTCTGCTTAATTTTTCCAGTTTCTGTATTAATGACTTTCCATGTTGATTTTATTTTGTCATCGGCATGCTTAATTTTTCTACTTAGATGCAGTGATTTTGCTGTCTGACAAACAACTTTAAAAGTTTTTGAATACAATTTTAAGTGATTTATGAATTTAGTATTATGTAAATTAATGGTTTTTTGTGAGTACAAGTTATACAAATTGTTTCTACTTTTATAAATACCAGGAGTTGCCCAGTCATCGAAACGAACCTTCGCACCCTTTCTAACCATTTTAATTTTAAAAATATCATTGAACTCTGCATCTAACATTTGAAATAAAGCACTGCATAGGTCATCAGGATCCTCAGAAAATCTTAGGTTCATTAATTGCTTGTCAATGATATCCACAAACTGTTCAACCCGTTTGGTGGTAATGGGCCTGTAAAAATGTTCTTGGCCTTTGATGGATAATTTACATGAAAAAGTGACACTTTGTCCCAGATGGTCCGAGCCAAGTTTATCAAAAATTGCAATTTTTTCGGGTTCACAGTTGCAGAACACATTGTCCAAGCAGGTAGCTGACGAGCTAGTGATTCTTGTTGGCTGATTAAAAAGATGCTTCAGATTGAAGCTTAGAAATAAATTTTTTAATTTGTCGCTGAGCGGAGACTGCTCAATTAAATTAACATTGAAATCGCCACAAACTATTAAAGATTTAGAGGTGTTGAAGACTTTGCTCATTACTTCTTCCATAATTGTTTCAAACATTTTATAATCAGCCGATGGAGGTCTGTATACACAGATGACTATATGTTGCCCCAGCTCTATACAAGATAATTCAACACATCGTTCCACAGACAAAGCTACTATGTCTTTACGCTCTTTAAAGTTACAATTTTCAGTTACATATATTAGTGAGCCACCACGAATTGCCTTTTGTCTAATGAATGTGCTGGCAATTGTATAATTTTTTAATATTGGTAACAAAGTACCTTTCACAAACCAGTGTTCAGTAATACACATTATGTCAACTTTTTTTCTTCAGTTAGTATCTAACGTTTGCCTTTTATTATACATATATAGCGACTACCGACGTACAATTCATTTATAACAAACAAGCTCAAACGTGCTACCTTCCTTTATTTGTAGTCGAATAATAAATTGCAATACCACTCAAAATATGTATTTAATCTATGTGTTAATAAACAATTGAATGCGTAGATAAATTAATTGCCTTGGTTAATAAGTGGATCAACCTACTTTCAGGCTTAAGCAACGATTTTATTTCAAGAGTTTGTTATCTTTCAATTATCTAGTACAGGGATACTCAAAGTGGGGTACACGTACCCCTAGGGGTTCGCCATTGGATAGTAAGAGGTTCGTGACAAGATTAACGTTATGGTGGCTGGATGGCTAAACTAACACGATGACGGGTGCGCAACTGAATTCACTCGCTTGAGGGTTGGTACAAGCTAATTATGTGAGATTCACGCCTGGTCATGATAAAATAATTATCATCATCATAATCAGCCGGTGTCAGTCCACTGCTGGACATAGGCCTCTCCCAAGATGCGCCACTGAGCCCGATCTTCGGCTCTTTTTTTCCAGTCACTGCCTAGGGGCCTTCGCTTTGTGTGTGACTTTTCATCTTTGGGACGGATATGCCCTAATGGTCAAGACAGGTTGGCGATCGCAGGACGTATCTTCTCACACCGGTAACGCTGCTGCCCGTCACTGGCCTGTAGTATTTAGCTACGCCATAATTTAAAATGGTTATACCGCTATTTGTCGGTCGCCAGTTCCTCGTTCGTTGGTCAGCAGGATGCACCACGGGTAGGTGAGGTTGGCTGGGAGCACTGAGATGGTATTTGTGCTCCCTTACATCCCTGTGCTCCCTTACATCTCACACATCCATTATAAAATCAAAATACAGAAACATGTCTTCTCTTCTATCTTATCTTATCTTATGTAAGTATGTTTCTGTGTTAATAAGCAACTTAATTTGTTAAGACCTAATTTTATTGTTTTCTTTGGGTGGGGGGTAATAGGGGTTCGCTTGCTTTTGGGAACTTTAACAGGGGTACGTGGAGCCATAAGTTTGAGAAACCCTAGTACATTACATACAAAGCATTTTAATAAAATTACTAGCTGTATGTTTATCACCATAATATCACTGGAGATACTTATAAGATCGCAATGAACTTTACAATGGGATAACTGTGCAGTTGTACCTAAGATGAAAAAGTAATCATTTATTTGGTTCACGAACCGCGTATTCGTGTAACATATATAAAAAGAAACTGGCCAAATGCGAGTCAGACTGGCACACGTAGGGTTTCGATTGAACAAAAATTGACGGAAATATAAGTTTTTTTATATAGGACTGGCTTTAAGTTTTCAACCGCCTTACAAAAGGAAGGAGGTTCTCAATTCGTATGTATGTTTTTTTGTTTGTATGTTACGCGATTACTCCGTCAATTGTGAACCGATTTGAATGATTCTTTTTTAAAACGGTAGGGTACGTTTCCGAGGTGATCCCATTGTAATTTCATCGAGATCTGATAAGTATCTCCAGAGATAAGACGATAAACGTCTCAAACTTGCTACTGAAATTGACTCACGGGGCATGGAAGTCGGTTGTTTTAGTTTTTTATCTTAATATTATAATATAATTTAGTTTTTATTATTTGACGTTATAGCGACTATTTTAATACACATACTTTGTGCAAATTTCAAGTCTCTATCTATTATATATTATGTTTCTTTGAAGTGTTACACACTTTATATTTTTGTAAATTGTTAAACACAATCCAAAATATCATAGTACCGACGGGACTTGAACCCGCAACCTCCGGAATAACATGTTCCGGTGCTTCGCCAATTAAGCCACGGTGCGAAGTATCGTTACGACGAAATTAGTGGATTGCATTTGTTAACACAATTATGCATTGGTGGCGCCATCTATGACTACTTATTACGTAAGTTAATCATTCGGAAGAAATCATAACAGTTTTCAAATCCGACGAGAGATGTTGCACTGCGTAAATCAAATATTATTCCGGAGGTTGCGGGTTCAAGTCCCGTAGGTACGATGAAATTTTGGATTGTGTCTGTGTAATATCGAGCATAAAACGACAAAAAAAATTGAATATTGTATGGGGACCAGCTTATAATTTTTATTTTATTTTATATTTTTAACTTTATTTTTTTTTGTAGTATTTGTTGTTATAGTGACCATACTCCACAGCAATATATACTTGGTGAAGATTTCGAGTCTCTGTTATGATGTGGTCGAGGATGGTAAGCACGCTAGGCCTAGAATAGGAACTGGCTCTCAAGGATAGCTGCCGGAACACATTAGATGTTTGACGACATATTTTCTTGCTTGAGGGTGGTAGCTGGCCAGACGGACACTAGATAGTGTACCATGCGGGGGTTTCTTGACAATGTTTTTCCACTATGAAGAGCGCACATACATTTTTCGATAGAAAAATCCATTGATGCACGGCGGGGATTGAACTCGGAGCTCTGTAGGGCTATTCTGTAAGCTAGTTTACGCATCTCGCAAGCCGAATCAGCGCTGATTCGCACTACGAAATTTTCTACAATTCAAATCGTGATACGATTGTAATACCTCACCGCTTTTGAGATACGTAAACTAGCTTACAGAATAGCCCTACAGGCATCAAAGCCGAACATTCTCCCACGGACCACTGGGGGCTGATAACGAAAATCATTGAATGAACGAAATGACGGGGACGCAGTTATGTAGGCTGAATAGCTCCGTCCCCGTCATTTAGTTCATTTCGTTCATTCAATGATTTTCGTGATACGGGGGCAGTGCTTAACAAATGAGAAAAGTTAATTCTGGAGTTTTGGCGGGAACGTGGAAAAGTGTGTGTGATCTCATTGTATTCTTTCCTAAAACTTGTGTTCTTCCGCGTGTTAATATGTAATAAATGTGGATGATTAACCATTAAGTGCCGGTGAATGTGTATGATTGTAGAGAAACAGAACCATGTTGAAAAACATGCTTTTTGCGTTCTCACCAAAATTCCACCGAAAATCTTCAGTAAAGTCCACATCTTTACTGAGGGTATGACTTAGACTAGACTTTTACTTGACAACTGACCTGAAATGTGACTTTGACCCATCTCTACGACTAAAATTCATAAAAACTTGAAAAATATCAATACTTGACACTGGCTAAATACACTAATCGTGTGGAGCCATAAAGAAACAAAAAAAAAAAAAGTTAATTCTCAATACATAGAATAACAACTTTTGGGATAGTTATTTTGGACCTTTTGGTAATGATAATGACGCGGAACAAAGCATTGCTCTCCTGTCGCTGACCTTCTATTGGCGCCCCTGCAAATACGACTACAATCACTCATTAACTGCATATTAAATATAAAATATCTGTAAGGAATTATGTCTGCCTGTTTTTAACTGACTTCCCAAAACAAGGGGGTTTTAATTCGTCTGTGTTTTTTTTTTAATGTATGTTACGCGATTACTCCGTCAATTGTGAACCGATTCGAATAATTCCTTTTTAAATCGTTAGGGTACGTTTCCGAGGTGATCCCATTGTAATTTCATCGAGATATGATAAGTATATAAGATAGGTATGACGATAAACGTCTCAATCTTGCTACTGAAATTGACACGGAAAATGTACCCTGCCGATTAAAAAAAAATCATTTGATTCGGTTCACAATTGACGGAGTTATCTCGCAAAATACAAAATAAAAAAAATAATTAAAAATTGAAACAAAAAGTACGTAGACGTATTGAGAACCTCCTCTTTTTTGAAAGTCGGTTGAAAATAATAATGCTTTTTTACTAACCGACTCCAAAAAGGAGGAGGTTTCTCAATTCGACCGTATATATATATATATTTTTTCATGTTTGTTCGCGGAAAACTTCGTCGTTTATGAACCGATTTTGATTATTCTTTTTTTGTTCGAAAGGAGATATCCCAAGCGTGGTACCATGGTAATTTTACCGAGGTCTGATAAGTATCTCCAGAGATATTGAGATAAACACCTCAGACTTGGTACTGAAGATGAATAATGCGGCATTGAAGTCGGTTCTATTTTAGTTTTTAAACGATATTATAATCGAACAAAACCGCGGGCATCAGTTAGATGTATCTGGAAAGGACCGGCCTCGAGGTTCGAAAGTAAATGACCTTACTTGACTAATGCAACCCGTTCCGTTATTTTGTTTTGTTGCATTCCGCTATGTTCCATTCTGAACAGGGTGTGAATGACTCTTTATGGACTCTTTGGTGTTATTCTATAGTATACTATAAGACTCACTTATGGGTTCTATAAGACGTTAAAGTGGGTATGAGCAAATTGTAAATTAGTCGTGTAAACTGTTGGTTGTAACTTCTGTTGTGCATGCAATTTACAAATGAGGAGCCTATCGAACATTTTGAAGCGATTATAGAAAAAAAAAATCAAACTGATTTCTTATAATTTATGATCGTACAAAACGAAAGAACCGATAGTCACAGTACTGGCTAGTTATAATCATGTCATCAAAGTATATAAATGTGCTTATATTCACTAATTTTATTTTAACAACTTAAAAATAATTACCTAATGACAATATCAAAATTATATAAACAACAATAATAATATCTATACTATAAATAAAAGACAGAACCTAGGTCGCTACCTGTCGGTAATGTTCCCAAAAAGCTAGCGACGTTACCTCGTTGTATAGCTATAGGCTAATACGTTGGCTAATATTGTTTATCTCTATATATATATTTATCTCCGGAGATAATTGTCATATCTCGATAAAATTTGAATGGGAACAAACGGGAGGCACAATCTCTCAAACAAAGAATTTTCCAAATCGGTTATGATTTAACGGAGTTCTAAGGTATCAAAATCAAAATCAATATCAAAATATATTTATTGTAAATACTGTGTTACATAAGATGGTATGTTTATATTTGTATCAACAGTATGCCCTTTTCGGGCGTACAATAAAGCTCTCTGCTGAGCTAGGTTAGAAAGTAAGAATTACTTAATTAAACGTGTAATATAGATAATATCAACACTTAACAAACACTTAAAATTATAATTACCTTTCTTTAATAGGAAGGTATAATATATATACATTAAGAGATTATTATAGACTTATTATAATTTTACATATATAATTTACAACAACTTTAAATTTTCTAATTCTTATGTTAATAAAAATTTTAAATATAAATAATACGTTATAACTATATAGTAACTGTAACACCTTTTAAAATCCTTAAGTTCTATTGACTTGAAAATACTCATTTAAATTATAAAAGCCCTTGCTAATCAACCAAAGCTTTAATTTTTTCTTGAACTGAGGCTTTTTATTAATTTTTAAATTAACTGGCAAACGGTTATAAATTTTGATTGCCATGAAATATGTACTTTTGTGAAATAACGTATTATTTGCTTGGGGCATATAAATGTTATGTCTATATTTTTGTCGTAATATATCAGATCTACTAGATTTCGTTTCAAAGAAAAAGTTGTAGTTATCTTTCACAAAAGAACTAATTTGGTATATAAAAATACATGTCAAGGTCAGAAAATTTTGCTGTTTGAAAACATTTCGAAGAGTGTCTGTACTATCTAAACGATATATGCATCTAAGTATCTTTTTTTGCAATAAAAATATAGATTCTACTTCTACTGAATTTCCCCAAAACATTATACCATAACTAAGTAGAGGAAAAACGTAGCCATAATAAGCTAAACACTATCCCACAACCTGGGCACTTTCGTGGTACACTTTACTGAACAACTATCGCGCCTATTGATTTGTGCTTTAACATAGTAATTTAAATTCACACGTAGATGTGTTACCAGTAAAAAAAATTCAAATTATTACCATTAAAAAAAATGAAGATTAACAATTTTGTTTCTAGGATAAAATATTATTGTACTACTAATGCCATCCGTTAGAAGATCAAAGAATTAACTTCGCTGCGAACATAATGTTTGGTTACTAACGCCATCTGTTGGAAATCTAAAAAAATCCCATCTGTCATTCCATAGACGTCTGGTATTAGTGTAACCATTTGTGGCAGATTTTTGCCATTTAGGCAGATTTGGGACTGGGACCTAAATTTTAACTCTGGCATTAAGCTGACGATTGCAGAAAGTGGCAGATTATATGAAACTAGCAGCCCGCCCCGGCTTCGCACGGGTAGAACATATATGCCTACAAAATTTGCATCAGTTTGTTGCATCGAATATAAAATATGAACATATTTAACAACCATCGTCATATTTCATCTGTTCATTCTGTCTGTAGCATCTTAGCACCTAACCGGATGAACCGATTTTGTTTTTATTATTGATAGTTTTTTTTTGTTTGATAGATGTCTTCATCGAGAGTTTTCTTAGCTTTGATTCATGAAAATTCGTGCAATCGTTATAAAATGATGAGCTTTTTTCTAGTTAATTGCGCTATGAAATCAACTTTCATAGGTCTAATCAATTCGAAAATCTTCTTCTTCAACGATATTGTAAGAACATGGAAGCCTCCTGGACTCTACAAAATACTCAAATCCTCACCAACTTACAGCTCAGATTTTAAATGTCGTGTTTAGAGTCATTGGAAAAAGCTATTATATATAGATCAGTCGGGGTGGTTTAAAATATTATATTATATTATTATATATATAGATGAATATTATTTTATACAATAGATCATATTATTATACTATATTGACTTCAAATTGATTGTGATCGGTGGGGATCTACAGCATAGCTAAGCTTATAATAATATTTTCGTAGTAACTATGACCTAATCTGTGGTTTCACTGCAAATATTTTATTAATTTTGCGATGCGTGTTTGTGAAATTCGTGATATCTTCTAGAGTTTTCATTTGAATTATATACTGTAAAGGACAATTTTAATCTATAATATGTGGCCAAGCTAATTAACGTAATTATTTGGATAAGGATTAATACTATATACTTAATATTTTTTAACAAAAATTTTAAGATTAAAATGGTTACTGTGAGTCAACCTTAAGAGATAGACATATGCTGTCGCGGACTTTTTTGTAGGTCTTATTAAGTTGTACAACTCTTGCATAGAAAATATTCTTCTATCTATTTTCAATTAAGCAGCGTTCGTAAGAAACGTGTTTTTTCGACCGTTTATTTGCCGACTTAGGTTGCAAATTAAGTCTCCACGAATGTACCTTTGATTTAAACGGGATAATATACAGCCTATTTTCATTCCGAAAGTCCATTCTACGTATTAGTGAAAGAATTTTTTAAATCGGTTCAGTAGTTTTTTAAGCTTACTCATTACAAACATACAAAAATACAAAAATACAAATGTTCTCTCTTTATAATATTATATAGTATATATAGTATATAGTATAGATAACGCCATCTAACGTCTAACAAAGGTGTTAGGGATCGACATTTCAATATAACGCCATCTATGGGACGTTAACCTAACTAAGCGTTCATAGATGGCGTGAAATGCCGAAAAAAACACATTTCTTGTATGGGACCCTCTATTATTTTTAACTTGTTTTTGTTTTTAGTATTTGTTGTTGTAGCGGCAACAGAAATACATCATCTGTGAAAATTTCAACGATCTAACTATCACGGTTCATGAGATACAGCCTGGTGACAGACGGACAGACAGACAGACAGACAGACAGACAGACAGACCAGACAGACGGACAGCGGAGTCTTAGTAATAGGGTCCCGTTTTAACCTTTGGGTACGGAACCCTAAAACTAGAATTAATGTCAGCGTTTATTATTATTTTATTAGTATTTTACAGCTGTTTTCCGTTTATTTTGCAATAATATTATATTTATAACTAGAAGTGCCCCGCGGCTTCGCCCGAGTTAAAAACTTCTTTTATTTACTTAAAACTTTTCTTTTGTAAAAACGATTCTATCATTAAAGACATCAAATAAAAATTAGCCAAATCAGTTCACCCGTTTTCATGTTATCACGTGACTAAGGCAATTCGGGATTCATTATAAATGGGGTAATTTTTTAATTTTACCCGAAAAACCCAAATTTTCAGACTTTGTTACCTACCCCATTTTGAAAAATCCTACAACACGTACTTTATCTCATCTTGTTTCGCCATACAAACTTTGAATCCCCGTTCCGTATCCGGGAGGAATTTTGAGAAAATCCTTTCAGAGCGGATACCTACGCCATAATAACTATCTGCATTCTAAAGCTTCCTCAGCGCAATCCGAAACAATATTGATTTTTAGACTTTGTTACCTCAGTTTATCCACTTAGAAGGGCATTTTGAAAAAGTATGAAACTCGTATTTACTTATTTATTTACAAAATTACTTGTGTGAAATGACGAATAAAATGACTATCCAAACTTTGTACCCTCGCTTCATCCCCTTGAAGAGCAAATTTTGAAAAATTCTTTCTTAGCGGATACCTAAGTCAAAATACCTATCTGCATGCCAAATTTCAGCGCAATCTGAAACAATATTGATTTCAAACTTTGTTACCCCACTTCACCCTTTTAGGGGTGGAATTTCGAAAGAGCCTGAAACACGTATTTACTTACTTAAGTACTTGTGTTAAGTTTCAAATAGAAAATACTATCTAATCTTGTTTCTCCATACAAACTTTGAACCCCCGTTTCATCCCCTTCAGGAGTGAATTTTGGAAAATCCTTTCTCAGAGGTAACTAACGTCATAATAACTATCTGTATGCCAAATTTCAGCGCAATCGGAAACAATAGTGATTTTCAGACTTTGTTACCCCATTTCACCCTCTTAGGGGTGGAATTTCGAAAAAACCTAAAACATGTGTTTACTTATTTATGTCCTGAAGCACTTGTGTAAAGTTTCGAATAGAAAAGACTATCTAATAATGTTTCTCCATAGAAACTTTGAACCCCCGTTTCATCCCCTTCAGGGATGAAATTTGAAAAATCATTTTTCAAAGGTAACTAACGTTGTAATAATTATCTGCATGCCAAGTTTTAGCACAATCCGAAAAATATTAATTTTCACACTTTGTTACCCCATTTCACCCTCTTAGGGTTGGAATTTCAAAAAAACCTGAAACACGTATTTACTTATTTATTTACTCGAGCACTTGTGTGAAGTTTCGGAAAGAAAAGACTATCTAATCTTGTTTCTCCATACAAAATTTGAACCCCCGTTTCATCCCTTTTAGGGGTGAATTTTGGAAAATCCTTTCTCAGAGGGCAATAACGTTGTAATAACTATCTGCATGCCAAATTTCAGCGCAATCCGAAACAATATTGATTTTCACACTTTGTTACCCCCATTTCACCCTCTTAGGGGTGGATTTAAAAAAAAACTGAAACACGTATTTACTTATTTATTTACTCGAGCACTTGTATGAAGTTTCGGATAGAAAATACTATCTAATCTTGTTTCTCCATACAAACTTTGAACCCCGTTTCATCCCCTTCAGGGGTGAATTTTGAAAAATCCTTTTTTAGAGGTAACTATCGTTGTAAACGGGACCCTTTTACTAAGTCTCCGCTGTCCGTATGTCTGTCTGTCTGTCTGTCCGTCTGTATCCAGGCTGTATCTCATGAACCGTGATAGTTAGACGGTTGAAATTTTCACATATGATGTATTTCTGTTGCCGCTATAACAACAAATACTAAAATTAGAATAAAGTTAAAAATTAAAAGGGGTCCCTATGAAAGAAAGGTGTTTTTTTCGGCATTTCAATATAACGCCATCTATGAACGCTTCGGTAAACGTCCATAGATGGCGTTATATTGAAATGCCGATCTCTAATACTTAGATAGCGTAAGACGTTATTGGAAATTATTTCCGTTTAGTTCTACGGTAGAACTAGAGTACTAGACTGATAGAACCACTCGGAATAGGCCCTCTGTTTTGATAAAATGTTTATTAATTATTATTTTTTGCTGGCGAAAAATGATTGTGGCATTTTTTGCTCGATCTTATAAAATACTGTAGTGAGGTACGGAACCCTACGAGTGCGAGTCCGACTTGCACTTGGCCAGTTTTTTTTATAACGCCGATATTCTCCAATCATTCGATATCTGTATTACCAACATCACGGAATCTACATTTTACATAGACGACATACAATACCTCAGATCATCTAGGCTATTCTGTAAGCTATCTCGACAGCGGAATCCGCGGTGAGATTCGAATTTCGTACAACGAAATTCAACCGTATTACGAATGTGATACGATTGAATTTCGTAGTACGAAATTCGAATCTCACCGCGGATTCCGCTGTCGAGATAGCAGAAAAGCCTAGCAGTGGGTGATTCGAATATATGACTTGTGTAAACAGGCTTACTTAGCCAGATCGAGGATGTAAATTAAGGCACATTATTGTAGAGACAATTATCATTCCACTGGCTGATAGTTGCCAAACAACTCTTCATTTCGAAGGTTGAGTTGATTTTTTTAAATTATTATTCCGTATAATAATGTCTACTAGAATATTGTCTTTGTTTATAAACTTGCCGTTTTTTGGATAAAGTAATTTTTGTATTTTTTATTTTTTTTACATCTTATAGGTTAGCGTTTGACCACTATCTCACCTGTTGGTAAGTGATGATACGGTCGAAGATGGTAAGCACGCTAGGCCTAAAATGGGAACTGGCTCTCAAAAATTATTTTCAACCAACTTCCAAAAAGGAGGAAGTTCTTAATTCGTCTGTATGTTTGTTTTTTTCTTTTTTTTTGTATAATTTATGTAATGCGACTATTCCGTCAATTGTGATCCAAATCGAATGATTCTTATTTTTTGTTGGTAGGGTTGTACTGGACATTTTCAAAGTGATTGGCATTGTAATTTCATCGAGATCTGATAAGTATCTCCAGAGATATGACGATAAATATTTCAAACTTGCTACTGTTACTGATTCGCGGGGCATGGAAATCGCTTGTTTTCAGCGATGTATATGTAGTTGATGGTTGTTTTAATTTTTAAAAATAAATTGAATTTTGTAAATACTATAGGTATGTTTATCAACAATAACAATTAAGATAACAAATTGCTATCACTTACGGGAAAGGATGTGATTGTGACAACAGATAAATAAATGATACTCAAACAAATAAGTTTATTTGTTGAGCACAAATACTGCAGCTTTTAGAATAAATGTATATGTGTATGAGTGAAACAATGTATTTGTTCTTTCTGATAAGAAGTTAATGTTGTTTAATTATTATACATATTAGTACTATTCATTATTCTGTGATATTAGTTAGAAATCTTTTATCGGATACATGAGTGTGCCTTCCAATTGCACGAATTAATTCCACCGTCCCCCTTTCACATCGTACTACCAGACGTACAGATATACGCCATCGATACATGGTAGATATTCCATGTTGTCGCACAAAGCGCTTCGCATCCATATTTATTGTACGCACAGCGAAGGAATGGAATTCCCTGCCAGAGTCTATGTTTCCTGTTAAGTACAATCCAGGGGTCTTCAAATCGCGAGTGCACAGGTGTCTTCTAGGCAAGCGTGCTACATCGTCGATCACATCTTTACTTAACTATATAGTATAGATACTTTAAAACGCGGGCGAAGTCGCTAGACGCGACTAGTTACAAACATAATTTCCTTTGTCTTATAATATTAAGCAGCTAATTGGACAAGCAAGACGCTCGCCTGATGGTATGCGTTGTCGTTTAACTGCTCGTAATATAGCACACCAAATTCTGCATTACTAAACTTTTTGCACGTTACTGTACTGCGCTTGTCATGTACCACTGAGATATCAATAGGAGCATTATATCGATGTTCCACCTGATTTGCTACAACAAGTAGCCCAAAACCATCAAGGAGAAAATGTGCTGTCATTATAACCTTATGGTGTTTCGGCAGCACACAGCCCTTGAGAGTCGGACCTTTCCAGGGCTAGCGTGTTCACCATCCTCGACCACATCATCGCTTACCACCAGGCGAGATAGTGGTCAAACGCTATCTAAAGCACGCACTTAAGAACGAACGCGGGGTGCACTTTTCCATACAAATGTATTCCCCCGTTTCCTCCCTGGAAAATGCTTTTAGAGAAAAAATTGTTTCTACAAAAAATCAAGGTCTGCTGTAGCTACTCATTTGCTTTTTTTGGCCAACCAATTACAAAAAGATATATAAGCCTTTTAATCTCCTCTTTGAGATTTTTGAAGGGTCATATTTATATTTGCAATTGTTTGGTCAATAAAAGCAAATGATAGGGGCGTAGCTACAGCAGACTTTGATATTTTGTAGAAACAAATTTTGCTCTAGAAGCATCTTCTAGGGAGGAAACGGGGGAATACATTTTTATGGAAAAGTGCAACCCGCGTTCGTTCTTAATTGTTTCTATAATCTTATTTACTTACATACGTAGTTTTCGTTATCTGAACGTTATGATATATATCATATCTAATATCAAGATTAAATATTTTAGTGATGGCAAGATTATTTAGTTTCAAGGGTAGGGCCCCGTTGGCGTAAAGGTTAGATGGCTTCACTTCTAAGAGAGCTGTCACCAGTTCAAATCCTAGCACGGGTATTAGTCCACAGCTGGTAGGAGAGCATGGTCACCATCTTCAAGTCACTCACATTTTGAAACTTCTTTAGGCAAACTGGAGGAAAAACGCAACGGAAATGACGTAGCGTCACGGTCCGAATGCAACGGATGTGACGTAAACGTCATGTTATATTTTACATTTATAAACGCCCCCTATTGTAGAACGGCGTAACTACGATAAGGTGTTCGCTATCATTCAGGCATTCGTCCTGCTAAGTTCAACAGATGGAGTTGTACAAAATAATTCCCACTACCTATGTGACGAAAGTGTCACTATCTTCGCGCCCCATTTTTAGGGTTGCGTACCCAAAGGATAAAACGGGACCCTATTACTAAGACTCCGCTGTCCGTCTGTCTGTCTGTCTGTCTGTCTGTCTGTCCGTCTGTCACCAAGCTGTATCTCATGAACCGTGATAGTTAGACAGTTGAAATTTTCACAGATGATGTATTTCTGTTGCCGCTATAACAACAAATACTAAAAACAGAATAAAGTTAAAAATAATAGAGGGTCCCAATAAAAAACTTGTTTTTTTCGGAATTTCACGCTATCTATGAACGCTTAGTTAGGTAAACGTGCTATAGATGGCGTCATATTGAAATGTCGATCCCTAACACCTTTGTTAGACGTTAGATGGCGTTATAAGAAATAAAATGTTTATTGATAATTTTTTTTTGCTGGCGAAAAATGATAGTAGTATTTTTTGTTCGATCTTATAAAAAACTGTAGTGTGGTACGGAACCCTACGAGTGCGAGTCCAAATTGCAATTGGCCAGTTTATTTTATAATTGCATTCATACTAATGTTACAACAGATAAATAAACTTTATTTTTAAAACAAAACCAATTAAATCAACAAAACACAGATAAAAATAAAAACGATATTGCGGCAACCTTGACTGACAACTTTGTTACGATTAAAAACCAGATGTTACCTAATCACATAATATTCGCATTTACACACGATCCTGTTTTATAAGTTTTTAAACAATCTTAAATTATTTATTTAAGATTGTTTAAAAACTAAAAGAACTGACTTCAAATGCCGCGCTATAAATTTTCAGTACCAAGTTTGAGGTTTTTATCTCCATATCTGTGGAGATACTGAACATACCTCGATAAAATTTAAATGGGACCACCAAATATTTATGGGACCACCAAGGGTTTAGACGAAAATAAGTTTGTTGTATGGGAGCCCTTTAATTATTTTCGTTTTTATTTAGTTTTTATTAACTATTTGATTTAATATATAAAAAAAAATATATATACGGTCGAATTGAGAAAACTCCTCCTTTTTTTGAAGTCGGTTAAAAATAAGGTGTTGGTCCCTCATAAAGTCTTAATGAAATTGGTTAAATAACCACATCTACTAAGAATAATCAAAATGGGTGCGTTTTCAGTTATAAGTTGAGGTTTTTATCTCGATATCTCAGGAGATATTCATTAGATCTCATTGAACTGTATACTGTGACCACCGTGGAGAGAATAATCATTCCCATCGGTGTAATAAACATACAAAACAGACATTCTTGGCATCCCGACATTCCCGACTCCATGCCGTGGAAGTTGCCGTTTGAGCTGTACTATTCATTATTCTGTGGTTTGAGTAGCAATTTTAAAACGTTTATCGTAATTTCTCCGGAGATACGTATCAGATATCGATTAAATTTAAATTTAAATTAAATCAAATTAAGGCGCAGTGCAGTGGCACTGCACCTGTTACCTTGAGACATAAAAATGTTGAGTCTCACATGCTCTGTAATTTCACTGGACACCTTGCCATTTCAACCGAAAAACATTCCTTTTTCACTTCGAGTATTTACCAAAGGCGATGTTAACGCAAGGCGTACCCCTCTGCAGGCCATATAGCCATTTTTGGCCATATGAGCGTGCGTAACTACGCTGTATTTTTAATACTGTGTGCGTGTTTCAAGCTAGTGTGCGGGATCGTTAAAGTGAGTGATTTGTGTGTGTGCAATGCGTGTTTACCTCGTCCCCCGTAAGTATCGGCAGAAAAAAATGTTTGCGGATTACAACGTTAACATCTCCATTGGTAAATGCTTGAAGCTTTTTCACGGCTCAAAAATTACATGTACCCTACCAATTAATAATTTATGATCGTACAAAACGAAATAACCAGCCAAGTGCGTGTCGGGCCACGCGCAGTGTAGGGTTCCGTAGTAGCCTGTTATTCAATGCAAGTCTTTACCCGTTATAAACAAGCAACTAGGTACTCCGTCTTTGTCACTTTATTTAAAGGATTTATTCTAAGGATTTTGTATTTGGTACAAAAATATCCAACACCCAAGTACAACGACTATTACTGCTAAACTAATAAAGTTATCTTAACCGCTATAATTTTTCAATTTTTCCAGATTTTTCAAGCCAGCAGTTTAGCTTTTAGAGGAGGGGAGGGGGGACGCCCTACTGGAACAAAAATTTGCAATTTAAAGTTTAATATTTCGTAAATAGAGCATTCAATAGAAAAATGGTATTAGCAACCCTTAAGTCATTTTAAAAGACCTATTTAACGATACCCCACACGATAGGGTAGATGATGAAAAAAAAATTCATCCCCTCTTCTCATATAGGGGAGCTACTCTAAAAAAAATATTTTTCAAAATTTTATTTCAGCACTTTGTCGGCGTCATTTATTTACATACCCCCACAAAATTACAGCCTTCTAGTATTAACGGTCTCTTAGCAAAACTTTGGACAGACAGACAGACAGAAGGACATGACGAAACTATAAGGGTTCCTTGTCAGGACTACGGAACCCTAAAAACCGACTTCACATGCCGCGGTAGTCAAAGTACTGGCGAGTTATAATAATTTATCAAGGTATACAAATTTGCTTAAATTGTTTATCTCCATATCTCTGGAGATAATTGTCAAAAAAAAAGTAAATAATATTGTCAAAAAATAATAAAACAGTCAAATTGAGAACCTCCTCCTTTTTTTGAAGTCGTAAAAAAAATAACCATTCGAATCGGTTTACAATAATTGACGGAGTAATCGCGTAATACATAACAAACCAAAAATAAAAAAATACAGATGAATTGAGAATCTCCTCCTTTTTGGAAGTCAGTTAAAAATCATCAATCAGTAATAGTTCACTTAATTTACTTTTACATGTAGGTACCTATATTAAAGCTAAATCCACATAAATAATAATAATACTATTATTCTGTGGCTAAATCCGATGTAAATAGCAAAAAATATTTTCATCCCATCAAACAAAACAATACGAATTACGAATCTTAAATTCTAGACTTATGACCTTTTGACAAGAGTTGCTCTTTACACTTTCGCGGTTTTTAAATGTCAAAAGGCAAGATGGCGTCTAAATGTCAAGGCCGTACACGACACAATCACTCGTCTTTTAATATTTTCTTTGCGTCTGGGCGCCATATATAGAATATTAATCTGGTAATAAATTGTACAAAAATTTAGATATGTTATTGTAGTTTTATTAAGTGTTATATATCTGTATACCTCCGTTATTTATTTAACAATGATAATACGCATTTGTTTGAGAAACTGTTAGTACTTCCCGTATATATATATATATATATATACGGTTAAAATGAGAAACCTTCTCCTTTTTTTGAAGTCGGTTAAAAATAAACCAGGCAAGTCGAGTTGGACTCGCCAACCGAGGCTTCCGTACCAACTTCTCAGGTTAAAGACAAACTTAACTTGTAGTTGGATCCATAGAAAATGTATTGCACCAACTACAAATAATATGTTTGTATTAGTAAATTTATTTATTTACCTTTCATTTGTTATTAAACTACATATTTACAGTTTTCAGATGTATTCCTTTATAAGTGTTTCAAGTCCTTGCTTCTTGCCAAATTTCATGATTCTAGGTCAACGGGAAGTAAGTACTCTATTATAGGTTTTGATTCCCCTGTCAAATCGCAATATTATGCGAAAATATGTGACATAAGCGATCAAATCTTTTGAACGCGTTAACATACAAGTTTAATTTTTTCATAGGTAAAGGTGTAAGGGATACCGTAGACCCTATTACTTCATATAAGTTTCAACTTGATATCTATACGCGTTCCTGAGAAAAGGGGTCTTGATAGACGGACAGACAGACGGATAGGCAGACAGACAGAAAAACCGGCAGACAGACAGACAAACCGACAGACAGACAGTCGAACAGACAGACAGACGAACAGGCAGACGGACAACAAAGTGATCCTATAAGGGTTCCTTCATCATCAGAACATCCGTATACGGGTTGACTTACTTTACTTTAAATGACCTGTCTTAAAATGAAATAATTTAATATCGTTTAAAAAACTAAAAGAACCAACTTCAAACGTCGCGCTTGTCAAAGTAGCCAGTAGACGAAGTAACTGTTGATTTTTTTTTTAAATACTCGCAATGTGAGTTGCACATTACTAGTATTCTTGTTAACCTCCAACTAAGCTGAATATGCTTGTGTCTGGAGTGAGTTCACGTCAATAGTGCAATGGGTGGGGTGGGGATCGAACGCACGACCTCTCGATCGCCAGTCCGACACCCTATCCATTGGGATATTGCCGCCTTATATATATAATCTGTGCCAGTAGTTAGTAGTATCTTAACTATTACATAATCTGTGGTAGTGTCTTCAAGGTATATAAATGAATCATAATACAAATGTTGATATATTAAAAACGGCTCGGCCGATTTCGTAAAAATTTAAATGGGACAAACTGGAAAGGGTACCCTTTGAAACGAAAAAATAATTTTCCAAATCGGTTCAGGCATATTCGAGTAATCGGTGAATATTCACCGATGATATGTACGTAAAAAAAGAGTGTGTGTACTTATGTACACGCGTTAGAAGTTATACTTCTGTGGCGTATGGAAAAAAAATAACTAAAATGCAGTAGTGATTAACGATAAATATTAAAATTAATCAAAAAGATTTTATTTAAATAAAAAAGGTTTTATTAACGTAAAAATATGACGTTAAATATGACGTTCTTACGAAACACGTGTTCTAAATATAAAAATACTAGAATATACATAGTCATGCCACCTAGAACTAACTTCACGATGTTAAATTTAGGTGTCGGTGTGCGCGCGCATCGTAAAAATTCGCTCTCATCATTTTTCTCTATCGCGCCAAAAGAAGTATAACTTCAAAAATATTCCAACGAATTAAGAACCTCCTCCTTTTTTGTGAAGTCGGTTAATAACTGAGAATATAGCTAGCTACACATAATATACTAGTGATCTGTGAGTTATGCATTATTATCTTTATATGGTTATGTGATGGAACGCAAGTACGGTGCATTTCATCACTGTGTAGTCAGTTCATTGCACTCGTAAGAAATGCCAACGCTGAGCATCGGTTATGCTTAACACGTAACGACCAGTGGTACCACGGACTGGTACCTATGTACTATCTGTGGTACTATTAAAATATATTCTGTGTAACTGGTAAAATAAAAACACAGTTGAAGTAAATAGAATGATGACATCGACATCCTAGCAAACTTCTGTCGTCAAACATAATGTGTTCCGGCAGCTATCCTTGAGAGCCAGTTCCCATTCTAGGTCTAGCGTTCTCACCATCTTCGACCGCATCATCCCTTACCAACAGGTGAGAGGTCAAACGCTAGCCTATAAAATATTTAAATAAAAAAAACTTTGCTAGGATGTCGATGTATGATGACTTATCAACCGACTCCCAAAAAGGAGGAGGTTCTCAATTCGTGTGTATGTTTTTTTTAATTTTTTTATTTATGTATGTATGTAGGTATTTTACTCCGTGAATTGTGAAACGATTCGAATAATTCTTTTTTTATTCGGTAGGGTAAACATTTCCGAGGTGGTGAGAACCACACATGGGGTGTGGTGTAATTTCATCGAGATCTGATAATTATCTCCAGAGATATGACGATAAACGTCTCAAACTTGCACCTGAAACTAACTCGCGGGGCGTGGAAGTCGTTTGTTATCTTAATTAAATTATCTATATTCTACAATGTTTAATCGGTTAAGATTTGACGGAGTTCTGAGGTAAAAACATTTAAAAAAACAGTCGAATTGAGTACCTCCTCCTTTTTTGTGAAGTGGTTAAAAAGGAGAAAATCTGCAGACGTAACTTTACGGTGTCCCGGTAGCTCATAGCCCTTGAGAGTCAGCGTATTCAGAGTTTTTTAGCCCTTAGCTTGTTCACCAACTTCGGCCATATCATCGGTTACCACCAGGCGAGATAGTAGTCAAACACTAGCCTCTACGATAAAAAAAAAATTGTTTAAAAACTAAAACAACCGACTTCCACGCCCAATTGACTCGCGCAATTTCAGTAGCAAGTTTGAGACGTTTATCGTCATATCTCTGGACATACTTGTCAAGTCTCAATGAAATTACAATGGGACCACCTCGGAAACTTACCCTACCGATTAATAATATCGTTTAAAAACTAAAAACTTCAATGCCGCGCTATTCATTTTCAGTACCAATTTTGAGATGTTTATCTCCATATCTCTGGAGATACATATCAGACCTCGATAAAATTACCATGGTACCACACTTGGGATATCTTCTTTCGAACAAAAAAAGAATAATCAAAATCGGTTCATAAACGACGAAGTTATCCGCGAACAAACATAAAAAAAATATATATATATATATACGGTCGAATTGAGAAACATCCTCCTTTTTTTGAAGTCGGTTAAAAAATAATTATTCGAATCGGTTCACAATTGATGGAGTTTAAACGCGTAACATAGGTACACACAAAAAAATACACACGGGAACACAATAAAAAACGACGAATGGAGAACCTCCTCATTTTTGAATGTCGGTTGAAAATTCTACTGTTATGCACCTATTTAGAAGAAACTAAACATGGTACATTACAAAACTGAGAGCGCTGGGTGCATTGCATCACGCACAAATATGTGACCTTTGTGTCCTTTCACTGTTTAGTAAGCAATATAATGCTTATTATTTTAACTGACTTTCAAAAAGGATGATTGTGATTCGTCTGTATAATGTTACTTTTTTAAATATCATATAGACTAGCGTTTAACCACTATCCAACTGTTGGTAAGTGATGATGCGGTCGAGGATGGTAGATTGGTAGCACGCTATGCCTAGAATGAGAGCTCTCAACGATAGCTGCCGGAACACATTAGATGTTTGGCGACAGATTTGCCAATTTGAGGGAGGTAGCTGGCCAGGCGGACACTAGATAGATAGTGCCCTACAACCATACGGGGGCTAAGGGTTTCTTAACGATGTTTTTTCCTTCACCGGAGGGCCACTGTGAAAAGCGCACATACATTTTTCGATAGAAAAATCCATGGATTAAACTCGATACCTCTGGCGTCAAAGCCGACCTTTCTCCCACTTTATCACCAAGCATCTTCATCATTTTAAATGAAAACGGCTCATTGGTTTTAATTATTCTTGTACTTGGTCGATGTTCTGCCTGAGTTGCTGCCAAATAGTAGCTTTGCCAACAACAAGGAGAAAATCTGCCGCCGTAACCTGACGGTGTTCCGACAGTTTACAGCCCTTGATAATCATTTCACTAATATATACGAGTACTATACTATACTATAATCACAGTATTCTAGACCTGACCTAGCGTGTTCACTATCCTCGGCCGCATCATCTCTTACCAACAGATCAGTTTTTTGTCAAGCTTATCTATCATCTATCAAAAACATGTATATTAAATATTATGTTTCTTTGAAGTGTCCCACACTTTATATTTTTGGATTGTGTTTAACAATTAACATGTATATTCACAAGCGACCCACCCCGGCTCCGCATGGGAGAGAGAACATTAGAGAGAGAGAGAAGAGCTTAAATGCCTACATTTGTCGCATCAAATTGTTGCGTCGCGTATGAATTTTTGAGGGCCCGGTGGCGTAATCGGGAGAACGGTCGGCTTTGATGCCGTGGTACTGAGTTCAAACCGCCGTGCACCAATGGATTTTTCTATCGAAAAATTTATGTGCGCTTCTCACAGTGGCCCTCCGGTGAAGGAAAACATCGTTAAGAAACCAACAACCCCCGCATGGTGGTAGGACACTATCTAGTGTCCGCCTGGCCAGCTACCACCCTCAAGTTAGAAATTCTGTCACCAAAACATCTAATGTGTTCCGGCAGCCATCCTTGAGAGCCAGTTCCCATTCTAGGCCTAGCGTGCTTACCATCTTCGACCGCATCATCACTTATCAACAAGTGAGATAGTGGTCAAACGCTAGCCTATATAGTATTAAAAAAATGAATCTTCATCGATCATCGTCATATTTTAACCAATTTACACAAAATCTTCACGAATTATAACACCTTAACCTGTCTAGTCTATTGACAGACACAGAATAAATAACAGTACAACTTGGTGAAAACCGCATGAAAATTCGTTCAGTAGTTTATGAGTTTATCGCGAACAGAAAGACACAGACAGACGCGGCGGTGGACTTTGTTTTATAATATGTAGTGATAATAATAAAGCAGGTAGGCAAAACATTAGGTCTAAATTCTAACTAACCAATCTTTGTGTCAAAGACCTCCATAGACAAAGAGTCATAATATCCTTCATTAGTCAACCTTCACGCAGTTCAAAAGAATGCGTCGGTAGCCACTTTCATTTAGCCAAGGTCATGGCCGATGACTTAGGTCATTAGTGCATAATGACAATGACTAATGACCTAACCTCAAAGTTTCAAGTTAAAGACCTTATAATTATTATGTATCAGGTTTTCTTTTATTGTCAGACTAGCTGTGCCCGGCGGTTTTACTCGCGTGGACATCGTTCCCGTGGGAATATCGGGATAATAAGTATCTGTGTTATTCATCGATGTATATGTACTGTTTCATTTTTTTTTTCATTTTATTTATTATTCATTTAGGTACATCGTACACTTATAAATGTCAAACTTTTACATAAAATTAATAACAATAATCACATACTCAAATTGTATATATATTAAATTAATTTTTCATTTAGGACCACTTCTGCTAAAAAAATTACTACAATTTGTATTATTCCAAAATTGTTTGTCAGATAAAAATTCATTGATAGTATAATAAGATTAAATAATAAAAACTTTCTTTAAACATAATTTAAATTCATTTTCATTTAAATCGGTCATACAGTCAGGAATAATATTATAAAATCGAACACAGTTCGTTACAAAAGATTTATTTATTTTTGACAATCTTGTTCTCTGTATTACATGTTTGGATTTGTTTCTTGTATTATAATTATGATTGTATATATATATATATATATATATATATATATATATTATATATATATATATATATATATATATATATATATATATATTTATAAAGTTATTTAAGATAAAAAATCGATACACCACCGTCCGTTACAGTCTCGCAATATCTTGCTCTGTTTGGTTGTCTGGAAGAAATCGCTTTAAGCGATAAGACCGCCCTTTGCATTACATAGCTTAAGTATTTTTCATTTGTTTATGTTCAATGTTTATTTTATAAGTGGTATGCAAATAAAGTGTTATCTATCTATCTATCTATCTACGCGTATACAAGATAACTATAAAAATATAGAGACAAGACATAGTAAGAATGCCAGTAGGTAGTTGTGCTCCCTCAATAAGTATCTACTTCCTAACCCATATATGGCTCTCACTGTTTACATGTGCCTCGATGGTGTTATTCCAAGGCTATCTACATACCAAATTTCGGCTCATTTGGTTGAGTAGTTTTAGCGTGAAGTACTAACAAATATTCTTACAAAACTCACAAGCTATCGCCTTTTTAAATAGTATTTGAAATAAGATCGTTTAAAAACTAAATAAACTGGCCAAGTGCAAGTCGGACTCGCACTCGTAGGGTTCCGTACCACACTACAGTATTTTATTATAGCCTTTTTAAATAGTATTTGAAATAAGATCGTTTAAAAACTAAATAAACTGGCCAAGTGCAAGTCGGACTCGCACTCGTAGGGTTCCGTACCACACTACAGTATTTTATAAGATCGAGCCAAAAATACCACTATCATTTTTCGCTAGCAAAAATATTAATTAATAAACATTTTATTTCTTATAACGCCATCTAACGTCTAACAAAGGTGTTAGGGGTCGACATTTTGATATAACGCCATCTATGGGACGTTTACCTAACTAAGCGTTCATAGATGGCGTGAAATGCCGAAAAAAACATGTTTCTTGTATGGGGACCCTCTATTATTTTTAGCTTTATTCTGTTTTTAGTATTTGTTGTTCTATAACAACAGAAATACATCATGTGTGAAAATTTCAACTGTCTAACTGTCACGGTTCATGAGATACAGCCTGGTGACAGACAGACAGACAGACAGACGGACAGCGGAGTCTTAGTAATAGGGTCCCGTTTTGGGTACGGAACCCTAAACAGAACCGACTTCAAATGCCGCGCTATTCATTTTTAGTACCAATTTTGAGGTGTTTATCTCCATATCTCTGGAGATACTTATCAGACCTCGATAAAATTACCATGGTACCACACTTGAAATATCTCCTTTCTAACAAAAAGATCAATCAAAATCGGTTCATAAACAACGAAGTTATCCGCGAACAATCATTAAAAAATATATATATATACGGTCGAATTGAGAAACATCCTCCTTTTTTTGAAGTTGGTTAAAAAAAGCTTACTAGCAATGTGGTTTGCACATTACTAGTATACAAATTAACCCCTCAAACTAAGCTAAAAATGTAAATACGATTATGCTTGTTTCTGGAGTGGGTTCACGTCAATAGAGCAAGGGGTGGGGATCGAACTCACGACCTCTGGATCGCCAGTCCGTCACCTTATCCATTGGGCCTCTTTGCCGTTGGAATAAACTGTACATAATTATAATAGTAGAAAATTACCAATATACAGAAGTAGAATTTTCTCCTAACCAACTAGATGGCGGTACGGTACGTTTTGGTTGTAGGTAAGTCCGACAGAACATAAAAAAACATGAAATTAAAAAATCAAAAAACCCGACTGCGCTAAAAGTGAAGTGTTAAAAAACGAACTGAAAAGAAAAAAACAAGTAAGTCTAGTAGTTTAGACTTCTGTTTAGGGCTATCAAAAAACTATACCATTTAAATTCTTTCTCGGTCGATACACTCATAAAATAGATTATACTTTGTTATATGGAATGTAGAGACTTTAACAGTCGGGACACATTAATGGCTTAACGAATGGGGATTAATGTGTCCCGACTGTTAAAGTCTCTATATTCCATATAACAATGTATAATTTATTGAGTGTATCGACCGAGAAAGAATTTAAATGGTAAGTATAGTTTTTTGATTGCCCTAAACAGAAGTCTAAACTACTAGACTTACTTGTTTTTTTCTTTTCAGTTCGTTTTTTAACACTTCACTTTTTGCGCAGTCGGGTTTTTTGATTTTTTAATTTAATGTTTTATTTTACACTTTTTAGTTAAGTAAAGGACGGCAAATTCCGTAATCTTCTCATTTCATTTAGAGAGTTGATGTCATGTGGATTTAGCTATATAATTAATGGTATACAATAAAGAGTTTTGTATTTGTATTGTAAGTATAATAATTAAAGATAAATTTCATAATATAAATATAATTTCGTACTTTTCAAAAATGTATATAGTTTATTTATTATCATCATATATGTATATTATAAAAAAAAGGTTGGTGGAAGAAGCGAAAGAGGTATGTCAGGATCGTAGCATGTGGAAAGAAGTAGTCTCTGCCTACCCCAACGGGAAAAAGGCGTGATTGTATGTATGTATATTATATAATATATTATTTCGTTTCACTTTATAGACTTATTTAATTTAACTTTTTATTTGTTTTGTCATTGTTTGTATTCATTGAGCGTAAAATACGCTTTGTTAATTAGTAACTCCTTCTATCCTGTTCTATACTTTATTCTTGTAAAACAGTCGGGAAGCTTATAAAATATCTTGCTTTTGCTATGTTTACTTTTCATCAATTATGATTTATTTTATGATTTGAGACGTGTATAAGTGCGTATATTAATACTACCTACTTACTGAATAAATGCTTTGACTTTGACTTTACCGCCATCGCATGTGTACCGGAACTGTGTATTTTTAACCGACTTCAAAAAAAGGAGGAGGTTTCTCAATTCGACCGTATATATATATATATATTTTTTTTTTTATATGTTTGTTCGGGGATAACTTCGTCATTTATGCACCGATTTTGATTATTCTTTTTTTGTTCGAAAGGAGATATCTCAAGGGTGGTACCATGGTAATTTTATCGAGGTCTGATAAGTATCTCCAGAGATATATAGATAAACATCTCAAAATTGGTACTGAAAATGAACATTGAAGTCGGTTCTTTTTTAGTTTTTAAACGATATTATCAGCTTAGAGCTGAGATGAATCAGGTTATGTTTGAACCTTGTTTTGTCTCCTCTAGGACCACTTTTTTTTTCTAGAATAGAAATTGGTATATATACGTACCAATTTGCACATTTCAAATATATATATTGACGTTAGCGTTAATATTTTATTGTTTATGAAATGGGGCCAGCAGGATTCCAGTACTATTATATTTACTAATATGCTTACGCATTTTTTGGCATATATAAGGTTTTGTGCGTCTACACTACTAAGTATGTATTACAATAGGGGATTTAACAACAAATACTAAAAACAAAATAAAATAAAATATTAAAGGGAGTCTACATCACAGTGTGGTCTACATACAAGTAACGTGTATTTTTCGGCGTTTTGTGCTTGAACTTGTAAACTAATAATAGATAGAGACTTGAAATCTTCACAAAATATGTATAACTATGACCGTTATTACAATTATGGAAAAAAGAACAAAAAACCGAAATGCGTGAAATAGATAGGGTATTGCTTTTTAAGCTTACTTACTTTACAGTTGTACTATTAAACGACTATACCAAAGGAAGAGGTTGTTTGTTACCTCAGAACTCCATCAATTCTTAACCGATTTGGAAAATTCTTTTTTTGTTTGAGTTAATATGATTTTCGTTTGGTCTCATTGTAATTTTATTGAGATCTGATAAGTAACTTCAGAGATAAGCACCGCTAACTTGTTAGGTACTGAAAGTGACTAACGCGGCATGTAAAATCGTTATTTTTTTCGATTTGTACGATCATAAATTATTTGTTATAAATATATTTTGAATCTCCATTTTAAGACCTTTAATTCAATACCCCACTCGATAGGTTTTGAAAAAAAAAATTTTTTTGAACCCCAAATTTTGGCGTCTGAAATCCGCCATTTTGAATTTTGCAATTTTTTATGTTTTCGTTGACACTCGCGCTAGCATGGCGAATCTATTGACGTGCCAATTATCAAAATCGGCCCACGCGTTTGGTCTCTAGTGTGCCACAAAGGAACAAACATACATACAAACATACATACATATATAGACTGATAAACACATTACCTCTCCTTTGCGTCGCGCAGTCGGGTAAAAATATATAATTAATATAGTTCAAAAACTAAAACAACCGACGACTTCCATGCCCCGCAAGTCAGTTTCAGCAGCAAGTTTGAGATGTTTATCGTCATATATCTGAAGATACTTATCAGATCTCGATGAGATTACAATGGGTCCACCTTGGAAACGTACACTACCGATTAAAGAAATAATCATTTGAATCGGTTCACAATTGACGGCGTAATCGCGTAACATATATATAAAAAAAACCATACAGACGAATTGAGAACCTTCTTCTTTTCGGAAGGCGGTTGAAAATAGGTAATAATAATGTATTTATTGCCATAATAAGGTACAGTAATAGGTACCTACATACATTTACTATGGATCCCACTCGGCTTGGGCACCCGACGTCTACATTTCGAAATATCCATGTTAAGGGGCCACATAGCACAGAAAAAAAACATCGATCTAATATGCTCTGTGGGTGGGTAGGTGTTGATATAATTTAAGATCGTACAAAACGAAAAAAAAAAACTTCACATGCCGCCATAGTAAAAAACATAACCCTCCTTTTTGCTTCGCCGTAGTCGGGTATAATAGCCAGTAGTATCATGTCGTCAAGGTATACAAATGCATATGTCATCAAGGTATGTAATGTGTTTGAGATGTTTATCTCTATATCTCCGGAGATAATTGTCATACCTCGATAAAATTTGAATGGGACCAAACGGGCGGCATAATCCCTCTAACGAAAAAAAAAATTGAATTCGGTCAAGATTTGACGGAGCTCTAAGGTAATAAAACATAAAAGTAAAAAATAAATAAAAATACAGTCGAATTGAGAACCTCCTCCTTTTTTGTAAAGTTGGTTAAACATTACAAAAGGAAGTCCATAAATTCTTATAACCACAAAAATTCATAAATCTAAGAGAATTGCGATAATATGCAATATGTTGCGCGGTTTTCGTAACAGAGGTTGGCCAACCTACCACACCGGTTTTGGTCACTTGTGTTTTTGTTCGAACTTGTTTGACATTAATAACTTTCGATATCGTTAGATACATGCACTTGACTGTTTCTGGAAAGTGAGGATCCTTGTGAAGTCAAAGCATTTATTCAGTATATGGGCAAATTAAAAATTTGCACTTACACACGTCAAATAACATTAAATAGATCATCTTCTCTTCTATAAATATAAAATTCTTCTCTTCTTCTTTTATATATAAAAATTAATCCCAATCTCCCTTGGTCACGGCATCACGCATGAACGGCTGGACCGATTTCGCTAATTCTTTTTTGTCGTGTTTTTTATCGTCAAGAGATGGTTCTTATGAAAAAAAGAATTTAAATAAATGAGAGTTGTTTTTAACGCAGGCGCAGCCGCGGGGCACAGCTAGTATTCAATCATTATTATTATAGATATAACAGAAACATAACTTATTGCTTTGAATTTACAAAAAAAAAAACCAAAGGTATTGAGCCATTCAGCTTTCATCTAGACGTCGAACGTCACACTTAAAACACATGTTTAATTCCCCTGATTAATGTAGGGTTGCCAACTGTACTATTACGTGCACCCGCAACCCAGTGCATGTTTCATTGTTGGATGGTTCTTAATGGACGATCACTCTCAAGTTGGAAAGATCTGTGGCCAAACTTCTTGTGTTCCGGCAGCTGTCCTTGTACTGAACCAGTTCCCATTCTAGGCCTAGCGTGCTTACCATTTTCGACCCATAGAGTGGTATAGGTATATGCCTCGACCCTACAGTCCGACTAGATAAAAATAATATCGTTTAAAAACTAAAAAACAACCGACTTTAATGCCGCGCTATTCATTTTCAGTACCAATTTTGAGATGTTTATCTCAATATCTCTGGAGATACTTATCATACCTCGATAAAATTACCATGGTACCACACTTGGGATATCTCCTTTCGAACAAAAAAAGAATAATCGAAATCGGTTCATAAACGACGAAGTTATCCGCGAACAAACATAAAAAAAAAAAAAAATAAAATAAAAAAAAAAATAAAAAAAAAAATATATATATATATATACGGTCGAATTGAGAAACCTCCTCATTTTTTGAAGTCGGTATGTTCCAGCATAGAATGCATAGTGATTGTGGTAAAAAAAAACAATGTTAGTAACTAGGTAATTTAATATGTCTATAATTGCTAAGGTAGGTTAGTACTTTAACAAGTAAAGTTAGTGTATTTTTCTCTATAAGTCCTTTTCATCCAAAGGTTGCCTGGAATAAATCGCTTTCAGCGATAAGGCCGCCCATTGTTACTCTAATTATCTATTGCCTTGTATGCATCGATTTCGTCGCCTATAACGCAGTGTCTAAAGACAAAAGTCTTTAACCAGTGCGTCCTACCTGTCATGACATACGGAGCCGAGATGTGGACACTCACAGTTCGACTGGTCCACCAGTTTAAAGTCGCTCAGCGAGCTATGGAGAGAGCTATGCTCGGTGTTTCTCTGCGGGATCGAATCCGGAACGAAGTAATTCGCCAGAGAACTAAAGTTATCGACATAGCTCAACGGATTAGGAAGCTGAATTTGCAGTGGGTCATATCTGCCATAGGACTGATAACCGTTGGGGCAGACTTGTCTTAGAGTGGAGACCGCGAATCAGCAAACGCAGCGTAGGACGTCCTGTGACCAGATGCCTTAGTACGAGTTTTCATCGTAAACGCTTTTGACAGATCTCATATAGTTTTCGACTTATTCTGGCTCCCTGATTGGTCAAAATTTAGTGAAGTGTAGTAACCACTAGAGGCGCTGTACTGTTTTTCATACAAAATTTGTTCGATATACGATATCGAGTTTGGTATGAAAACTCGTACTAAGGGTACAGGTGGAGCGACGACATACGCAAAGCGGTGAGCAGTGACTGGAAGAGAAGAGCCGAAGATCGGGCTCAGTGGCGCATCTTGGGAGAGGCCTACGTCCAGCAGTGGACTGACACAGGCTGATGATGTATGCATCGATTTTGTGTACGTCAATGCTTGTATGAATGTTTTATCTATCTATCTATAAGTGTAAATTCTCACGATGCGTTTGTTCCATGTTTGTTCGGTGTTTAGTTGAAAATTACAAATTAATATAGTTACCTAATATTACATTATTTGTTTAGTTTCAATATAGCTTCACACTATTAGCATAGAAAAGATAATAATACTCTATTAGTGTATTTAGCCAGTGTCAAGTATTACATTTTTTTAAGTTTTTGTGAATTCTTGTCATAAAGATGGGTCCAAGGCACATTTCAGGTCAAGTTGAAGTCAAAGTAGTCGAAGAATACCCTCAGTAAAGATGTGGACTTTACTGAAGATTTTCGGTGGAATTTTGGTGAGAACGCAAACAGCATGTTTTTCATCATTGTGCTGTTTCTCTACAATCATACACATTCACCGGCACTTAACGGTTAATAATCCACATTTATGACACATTAACTCGCGGAAGAACACAAGTTTTAGGAAAAAATACAATGCACGTACACTTTTTCACATTCCCGCTCAATTTAAAAAAAAGATCAGCAGCTTAACTACACTTTCGAAAGCAAATTCGGATTCGGTTGCTCCGATTGGTTACTTTTGATTTTTCAATTTAAAAAAAAAATCAGTGATTCTAATTGGAAAGGTTTCCGCGACAAAATAGCTCACAGATCAATATTTAAAATGATAAATAAAGCTTCCAAATAGGTTTACGAATGAGTGATTATTAGAAGGCAAATGGGCAGATGGAGATAAATACCTCAAACTTGGTACCCTGATTCTCATTTCAATCGGATACAGGACGCTGAAATTTAAATAATAGTTAGAAAATTGTAACGTTTTATTTAAAAGGAACGTAATATCGAATCTTAGTAATATGACTAAAATAAGTACAATATTGTAAATAAACCTTTTAAGGGTTCCGTAGTCCTGACAAGGAACCCTTATAGTTTCGTCATGTCCGTCTGTCTGTCTGTCTGTCTGTCCGAGGTTTTGCTAAGAGACCGTTAATACTAGAAAGCTGTAATTTTGTGAGGGTATGTATATACATTACGCCGACAAAGTGCTAAAATAAAATTTTGAAAAATATTTTTTTTAGGCTAGCTCCCCTATATGAGTGTATGAGTATAAAGTGGGGATAATTTTTTTTTTCATCGTCTACCCAATCGTGTGGGGTATCGTTGAATAGGTCTTTTAAAGTGACTTAAGGGTTGCTAATACCATTTTTCGATTGAATGCTCCATTTACGAAATATTAAACTTTAAAGTGCAAATTTTTGTTCCAGTAGGGCGTCCTCCCCCCCCTCTAAAAGCTAAACTGCTGGCTTGAAAAATCTGGAAAAATTCGTGATAATAGCGCATTTCATAAACTTTAAAGGAAAATTATAGCGGTTAAGATAACTTTATTACTTTAGCAGTAATAGTCGTTGAACTTGGGTGTTGGATAATTTTGTATCATATGTATATGTAATTTGTAATACAAAATCCTTAGAATAAATCCTTTAAAGTGACAAAGACGGAGAACCTAGTTGCTTGTTTATAACGGGTAAAGACTTGCATTGCATCACAGGCTGATACGGAACCCTACACTGCGCGTGGCCCGACACGCACTTGGCCGGTTATTTATTATATGTATCTTTAATGGAAAATTACAATTAAAATTATTATTAAGCGACTTAAAAAAATGTTTCCGATTTATATTTTCTTTTTAATTTATGTTCGGGCATAACTCCGTCATTTGTAAACGGATTCACAAAATTATTTTTGTGTTCGAAAGTGTATTTTCCAAATGGTTACATTTAAATTTCGTAGATTTGATAAGTATATCCAGCCCCTTGATTCTAAATCTTAATTTAAAAACCTATTCAGATTCGGAAGCTTCATTGTAATTTTGAATATTGATAAATCCGTGAGCTATTTTGTCCAGAAACCTTTTCAATTAAAATTACTTAACCCCTGCATGGTGGTAGGACACTATCTAGTGTCCACCTGGCCAGCTACCACCCTCAAGTTAGAAAATCTGTCGCCAAACATCTAATGTGTTCCGGCAGCTATCCTTGAGAGCCAGTTCCCATTCTAGGCCTAGCGTGATTGCCATCTTCGACCGCATCATCACTTACCAACAGGTGAGATAGTGGTCAAACGCTAGCATATAAGATATAAAAAAAAAAAAACGATTGGAAAGATTTCCGCGACAATTCTCGACGAGTGTGTACAGCCGCCATAATAATGTACCTACCACAGTTATCAAAACATTTCCTTAAAATAATAATTACAAAGATAAAGTTCACGTAAAAAGATTTATTATAGCGATAGCACTATTATTATTGGTTTTTTATCGCAAATGCAACACATAGTGCCAAGGTCACAAGACTACGGTACTTTTACCGACAAAATAAATGAAAAGTAAAACTATTTTTAATCACAAGCTTAAGCAAGGAGGTTCTCAATTCGTCTGTATGTTTTTTTTTTGTATGTATGTTACGCGATTACTCCGTCAATTGTAAACCGATTCGAACCATTCCTTTTTTCATTGGTAGGGTACATTTCCAAGGTCCCATTGTTATTTCATCGAGATCTGATAAGTATCTCCAGAGATATGACGATGAACGTCTCAAAGTTGCTATTGAAACTGACTCGCGGGGCATGGAAGTCGGTTGTTTAAGTTTTTAAACTAGCCTAATTATTAATCATAAGTTTTTTATAAAACGACGTGTAATTAAGATTTAAAAACTGAAAAAAAAACTTCCATGCCGCGCGAGTCAGTTTCAGTAGCAAGTTTGAGACGTTTATCGTCATGGAGATACTTATCAGATCTCAATAAAATTTAAATGGGACCAGCCTGGAGATGAACCCTACCTATGAAAAAAAGAATCATTCAAATCGGGGGGGTAGTCAGCGAACAAACATACAAAAAATACAGACGAAATAAGAACCTCCCTCTTTTTGGAAGTCGTTTAAAAAGTCTACTACTACTTCTACTGTCTGTCTAGTTCTACTGTCCTACCATTTACCATTACGTAGTTCCAGTCCCTGCAGCACGGCTACATCATCAGTTCAGCTTGATGGTACCTTCATAAATCACCGAACTTGCATAAGTATGCCAAATTTCATCTCATTCGGACACCAGCATTATGGACATAAGAGTATACGCACGTTAAAAGCTTGTAATAAGTTAAAATCGTTCACAAAACGAAATAAAAATATACTGGCCACGTGCGAGTCGTACTCGCACAGGTAGGGTTCCGATTGAACAAAATTGGACGGAAAATAAGTTTCTTGTATAATAATATATTTTGAATGTGAACCGATTTGAATGATTCATGATTCTTTTTTTAATCGGTAGGGTACGTTTCCGAGGTCCTATTGTAATTTCGTCTAGATCTGATAAGTACATCCAGAGATATGACGATAAACGTCTCAAACTTGCTGCTGAAATTGACTCACTGACCTGGTGGTCAGTGAGTCAATTTCAGCAGCAAATTTATTGGCAAAGTGGTCTTTGCCAATAAATTTTCAGCTGTGAAATAGGAATTTTGCATGCCGCTGTATCTGTTATAGGTAGACGCCATCGCTTACCATCAGGCGAGCGTCGTGCATGTCCTGTTCCAATAAAAAAAATAAAAAAACACATAATAAAGTTAAAAATAAAAGAGGGTCTCCGAACATAAATACTTATTTTCCGGCAAATTTTGTTCAATCGGAACCCTACGTGTGCGAGTCTGGCTCGCGCTTGGCCAGTTTATTTTGTTTTTTAAATGATCTCAAATTATATTATAACAGTGTTTTTAAATTGTTTGGATTGATTATTTGGAATAAGTTAGTGTGTTTTATTTTCTTAAACCTTGACAGATTATCATTGCGATAAAGTCACAAATAAGTTTTTATTAAAAAATAGTTTAGCACCATTTTTAAAACACAATGCAAATTTTTTTCTTCCAATTTTTTACTAAACTATAAAGTAAATGTAATGATAAGTAAAACATTATAGTAAGACTAATAGAAAATCTAAAAATAGACGTAACTATATTCATTAAAATCTATGAATACTATATTATACAGCAATTAAAATACTAAATTTAAACAATAATATATAACATTAGTAGAAGAGGCCATTTGAAGATTTTTTTAAATTAATAAAATACAAGCATTTTTAAAACAAGAATTTATGTAAAAACATAATAATATACAACATTTTGAAGATTCTTCTGTAATATAAAACTAACAAATAAAAATTTGATCACTTGATTTTAATTATTGAAAATGTATAAATTACAAATCAGTATAATTTTGTTACATTATAATTAAAATAAACAATTTATACAATAATATCTATTTTTATATTATCTTATTATTTCATATCATTATATTATAAAATCATTTGTGATGAATATAATTAAATATATTAATTTAACTTTATATTTATTATTTAATATATTATTGCTGGAGCCAAAATCATTTTTGAACACAATGCTTTATCATATTTTCCATACTAAAATATTTAGGCATATTTGAAGTCCAATATTACAATACTTTTATGAAAAAAAAAATTAGGAATAGGCCCCATATATTTAGTTAATTTTATTTTTAAAATTATCATTTGTACAAAATTTACATTTACACTAAATAATTGGCATGTACAATAATACTTAAAATCATTTTTAATATATTTTACAACAGCATAATTAAATTTCATTTAATTTCATTTAATGTTCACGCACATTTTTAATTAATTTCCTTTATTACCATATTGTATTTAATTAATAAGAAAAAAACATAATTATAAATGATATTGCACGGCAGTGAATAACAAAAGATTACACAATGAAAAATATATACAACATACAATTTAGAATACTAAAAAATATGTTTTTATGAAAAAAAATTAGTGATTACCATTCATACCATTGGTTGCTGCTTCTTGCATACTTTTTAAATGGAATGGTGAAATAGTAAAGTCTTCTCCTTCAATCAAATCAGTCAGGTTTTCACCACCGTATGAGAGTAGTGGAGATATTTCCACATCTATATCATCTCTAACCAAACCTCCCGCTTCTCTAATGTATTTCCTGTGTAGCCTCAACAAATCCTCTCGGGCAGTAGAGGGACAGTCTTTTTTAGCAGAATCTGCATTCTTCAATGCTGAAAACTCCACATCTCTAGCGACTTCTAAACAAATAAAGTTTTCAGCAAATTCAAACACATCAAAAATGAATTTCTCCATTTTTATACCGTTAGGCTCAGACGGCTTTTGACGGATGCCATTCGAATCGATATACGGGATTTTTTTCTTTGCTACGTGCAGTTTGAGTTTGGTTTCAAAATCGCAGATTTTTGAAAGGAATGCTGATGAGAAGTAGTGATTGCAAATGTTGCCAGCGGAGAATGTGAGACGACCGTCTGGGTTTCTACGTTTAGCTGCTTCGTCAGTTAGTTCAGAGTATTCAACAACTTTGTAATGACCGTTCACTCGGCATACAACTCCGACAGCTTCATTTGGAGATGATTTTTGTACGACTTTCGCTGCACAGTCTGCATCTTTACTTTTGCAGTAACCAATAAAAACTGGATCTGCGACTTTGATTAGTATGTTATCAACAGAATGAGCATGCAAGTGTTCAACACCTCTTGAAGCGATATCGTCCAAAATTCCTTGAGTCTTTAATGCTCTGTACAAGCCTCCATTACCATCTGGTGCTGAGGATAAATGGAATTTCTCATCAAGTAATATTTTACCTTCAAAATCAAAGCACGGCAATCTCCCCTGATTGAAGTATAATATGTCATCTTCGTTTAAACCGAAGTGGGAATGACTTTTGAAAAAATCTGCAGTTGGTCCTTTAGTGTGTTCTGAAGTCATTATGTACCAAGTGATTCGACCTTCTTTGCCGAACTTTTCGGCTGCCATTTGTTGCACTCTGATAATGCGTTCCGCTTGAATTTGGAATAACGTTTTGTGAGAAGGTAAACCGACATCATACATGCCTTTAGGATGAGCAAATCCAAGTCTAGTTGCTTGTCCACCAGCTAAGAGTAACACGCCAACTTTACCATCAGATATTTCCTTTAATCCAATATTTTCATACTCCTGAATTTTCGCATTGGATAATCCAGGCACAGACTCGTAATGCGCTTGGGGTATCGGCTTCAAATCGTCGTCCAACTTTTCTAGAATAACTTTACACGCTTCCGTGGCCCGCCGGAAAATTTCATTCGCCTCTTCTAAATCCAAATTTGAGAGTTCTCCCGCCAATTGCTGCCGCTCTTTATCGCTCAGTTCCGGCCAGTACTTGATAAGGTGCTCTTGGCCGTGAGCGCTGAGACGCTCGAACAATTTTTCGTACGACATTATCGAACACTGTATCACAAAATGAATTATATCGGACCGATCGCCGCGATTAGAAAGTGCACACTGGCCCGCGAATCGCGCGCTGTTGTCAACATTTCACTGGTTCTCCCACCATCGCTGTGTGGAAAACACGTAGCCGCAGCCTTTGACATTTTTCGAAGACATCTGTTGTGTATGTACAATTTATGAAATTGACAAACTTAAATTTGCGGTTAAAAGTGGCGCTAGTTACTTCGCAAAAGTGACGTTTGTCTATGAATTTTCATACGGCATACACACATTTAGTATTCAAAAAGCATCACCCGCAAAATAATTCATGGTAATCTTTTATTTACATTTTCACTGACATTTTACGACTTTTTAGGTGCTAATGTATTCGCTGTAGGTATTTGGTATCAATTGCAATGTTTATAGTTAACTCCTGATAGATACTGTAAATAACAAGTAAAACATTTTACAGAAGTTGCTATTTAATTTAGTAGCTCATCTAACTTTCAATTTTGAAATGCCCGCTTGCGCTTTGATATGTTAGGAATTTTGTGTCGTTCAAAAACATCACTCGAATATCAATTATCAAACACTCGATACAAAAACTAGTTTTTCTGACATTATTTATGTACTGAATAAAATGAAAAAAGTTAAATATTATTTAAAAAATGCGGGAGAAAATCCTTCACGTTCACGTATTTATTTACTAATTGCTTTTCTGAACAGTAAACTTACCTATTTTTAAAAACCTTTCAAATTAATAATAATCTTCCATGAAAATATTTATTTAAACTAAAACCCAGCGGTCTTCAAATCACGAGTGATCAGTTAGGTAAGCGTGCTACATCGTCAACCGCATCATCACTTAGCATCAGGTGAGATTGATACACTATCCTAGAGTGAGATAGTGCTCAAGCGCTTAGGCAGCTCGTAGACACTCAATCTCGATCGCGATCTGTGATCAAAATAAATGATCGCGATCCTGTGATCTAAATTGAACGTGTAAGCGCAGGATCGCAGGATTACATCAGTCTCGCTGTGCGCTTATACGAAATATGAGAAGACAATAGGTGTTGTTGCGGCGATACCGAGACACGGACTGAAGGAAGCAAGATTGAACGTGTAATGTTATGGCGTGATCCGTGATCGCGATCAGAACTGTGTGATCGCGATCAAGATTGAGTGTGTACGAACTGCCTTACTTAGAGTTAAAAAAAATATTGTCTCTGGTTTTAATTAACCGCCAAAACGCTAGGCTGCCATTGTCAAAGACTAATTTGATCTATTGTCATTGTCAAAAAATGATAAATGTTTTCGTCCAAGACGTGCTGTATTTTTTGTTGATTTTTGTCGAATTTGTATTAAAAATAGTATATAGTGCCGCAAATGCTGTATCATTTGCACTAAGTTTGTTATTGCAACAGTTATTTGATGTAATCATGATAGAAACATCGAAGAAAAGGAAGCGTAACTCAAATGAACAACCTAACCAAACTCCTGCGATCCGTGGTATAATAGATGCAAACTGGCAGAAATTGCTTTCAAGCAGTCTGATGGAAAAGAAGTCTGAAAAGCCTGTTCAAGATAATAAGAGAGAAATTGTATTCCGCCGGTCGAGGAAGAAAAAGAATGAAATTTCGAACGCGGCACAAAACGTCAAAACTTTACACTTAGCACAGGTTGGGCATTCCTCCGCTGAAAATGAAGACGAAAAAAATAAAAATGAAATTCGTAACGATAAGAGAAACAAACTAACTAAATTCTTAGCGATGGACTGCGAGATGGTCGGAGTAGGATACGACGGCAATGATCACATGCTAGCCCGCATTTCGATTGTTAACAAATTCGGCGATTGTGTCTATGATAAATTCGTAAAAGCGCGCGAAGAGGTCAAAGATTATAGAACCAGCATCAGTGGAGTCAGAAGAGAGGATTTGCTGAACGGAGAAGAGTTTGCAACAGTCCAAAAAGAGGTTGCAGATTTAATAAAAGGCAGAATTTTAGTAGGACATTCGTTGAAGAATGACATGAGTGTGTTGTTCTTGTCACATCCGAAACGGAATATTAGAGACACTTCTAGATATAAACCATTTAGAAAAGTAAGTTTGTCAACTTAGATAGATAGATTAACACTTTAATGCACATAAAAATACAGAGGTAGGTATTTACAAACACTTAATAACTAACCGTACAATCGGCAGCCTCATCGCTAAATAGTGATCTCTTCCAGGCCACCAGGAAACGATTGGATATACATTGTTATTACTATCGATGGCAGTGTGCATATACAAAATCACAAAGTATTTAAAATTATCTATCTTAGTTCCCACCCATATGCTTATTATTATTTTTTTAATTTTAGAAGGCAAAAGGCAACCACTACAATCGCCTGATGGTAAGCAATGATGTCTACCTATAGCAGATACAGAGGCATACAAAATTCTGGCAGTCCAGAATTTTGCATGTCACTGCACTGTGCCTGTTACCTTGAGACATAAAGATGTCGAGTTTCACATGCCTTGTAATTATTCTGGACACCTTGCCTTTTCAACAGAAATGCATTCCTATTTCACAGCTGAAAATTAATTAGCAATGTGGTGGTATCGCCCCAGGCGGACTAGCAGAAGTCCTACCACTACAAAATGTACTACTATAAAAATAATGCAGTCAATTTATTCTCTCTTGGCATTTGGATGCTTCTTTCTAATGTAGAGAACTCAGAACGTGAAGCGACGTGGCGCGCACTTATTAAGAGAGTGATACAAAAAAGAACTTTATTTACTTATAAAAAAAGATACATATTGAGTTAGTTTGGTGGCTTTAGGCTGCGCTGCGTGGCGTCTTGCTGCGCTGCGCGGCTTCTAGCTGCACCGCACGGCGCAGTGGGAAGTCGCAGCGTGATAAACAATTGAACTTTATTATCTACATAATAAGATACACATTGCATTGAGATAATTTGGTGGCGTCGTGCGTTGTGCTGCTTCATGCAAAACCAAAAGCTTCGTCACGTTGCGTCGAAATGAACTGACCCTAAAGCCCGCCATGCGGCACCATGCACCTATGGGTTTTCTACTGTATAGATGTGTGCTTATACAGACTAGCCTTCCTCTGCTGAGGGAAACATCGAGAGGTAATCCCCAGTTAAGTAAATGGGTAGAATACAGGTGCATTACGTAGCAAAGCATTATGGTTTACGTGATGTCTAATTAATCGATGAACGTTAGCTGCATGCACGAAAATGTGTTACGGTCCATTGTACGCACGCGCTGATTTCATCAATCTTTTGTTATGATGTTGTTACGTTAAACTATCGTCCTTTAACCAACTTTACACACAACCAATTTTTTTATATTGTACCACAATACGTTTGAACACTATCTCACCTGTTGGTAAGTGATAATGTGGTTGAGGACGGTAGCACTTATAGGCTAGCATTTTGACCACTATCTCGCCTAGTGGTAAGCGATGATGTGATTGCAATTGCTGAACACGCTAAGCCTAGAATTGTCTAACTCTGAAGAAAGCGAATCTAGACTGGAAATTATTCATTTGACGAATAACAAATTCAAGATTTTTTTATATTTTCTAGATAACAAAAGGCAGCACTCCATCTCTCAAGAGACTAGCTAAAGAGATCCTAGGCATAGACATTCAGCACGGCGAACACAGTTCCATAGAAGACGCCCGAGCGGCTATGCAACTATACTGTACCGTTGCTAAGAAATGGGAGGCAATCTTGAACGATAAACGAGGGTATCATAAGTTTAGCGATTAATTTTTGTACTTAGATAAATTACCTTGATAGATAATACCTTTTTTTATATCTAGTAGGCTGGACCACTATCTCGCCTGACTGGTGGTAAGAGATGATGTGGTCGTAATAGATTAAACTTTTTTTTATAATTGTACTCTGTCTCTCGAGGGCTGTGTGCTCAATAACTTCTTTTATGCAGGTTTTTTGAGTCACCTTGTAAGCCCTCGAAAACTAACAGTTCCCAAATCAATGTGCAGTCAGCCTTAAACTGTGTTTGTAGTCCAACGTATAAAGTTTGGCTAAGGCGTCGGTATGTTTCGATCCCCCACCCATGGCACAATTCACATGAACCCACTCCAGACACAAGCATATTTAGCTTAGTTGGAGGGGTTAGGGGGCGTCCATAAATTACGTGAGGTGTTTAAGGGGGGGAGGGGGGAGAGTCAAATCTCATCTAATCTTACGTTGAAGAGAGGGGGGGGGTCTCGGCAAATATCACGCAATTTTTTTTCTAATTGAAACAATAAAAAAATACACTTATAATTAAACACTCAGCAATATTGATTACTAGTCTTAACTAGTCGTAAAGAAAAGCACGAAACAAATGACTTTTTTCTTTTTACAATAACAATCTAACGCGTTTACGTAAGAAACCCACATTTTGAAAAATCTCACGTGAGATTGGGGGATGGGGGAGGGGGTTGAATAAAATCTCACGACATCTCACAAGGGGGGGAGGGAGGTACAGAAAATTAAAAAAAAACACCTCACGTAATTTATGGACGCCCCCTTAACAAGACTACTAGTAATGTGCAACCCACATTGCTATAAAGTTTGGAATAAAGAATATCGTGTCTATAACATGCCAGGCTACTTGATGCATAGTGTATTGTCAACGCAGCCTTATGTTCACATAAATATACAATACTAAGTCTATAATACGAAGTCTCGGGTATCAATATACTTCGTTCACGTACACCAAGAATTTAGTAGCCTATGTTCGTCCTCATGCTATAAAGTACCGCTTTGTTAAATTTCAGTAAGACCGGATTGTCCATTTAGGTGTGATTAGGTAACAAACAGAGTAACTGTTTTACAAACGTTTTTAAAATATTAGTTGTCCGGTCAATTTAGACATTTGAAGGTCCATAAAGTCCCAACAAGCTGAAAATCAGTAAAATTGTTCAAAACATAATTATAAATTATATTTAAAAGTTCCCCATCATTCCCGTGTATGGAAAAAACTTTATTCAAGGTCAAAGGTAAAAAAAAGAGTTTTTCGCGATTTACAGCAAAACGGTAAGTTTTATCATAAAAGTACCTAGACAAAATTGTAGACCATAAAATTATCGATCAAAAATGTATCAATACTTATTTTCCTACGAGCCACCGTTTCTGAGATATAAGCTGGGGGGCATCCCATACATGGAACTGAAACAAAAAAAAAAAATTGTTCAGACCTATACGTGTGGGGTGTCTATGGATAGGTCTTTAAAAATGACATTGAGGTTCCTAAAATTATTTTTTCTCAAAGTCAATCATTTAAAAGATAGGCGCGTCTAAAGTGGTATAATGTGTGTCCCCTCGCCCGCTCTAACTTTTAAAGAAAGAGAGTGAAAAATCTAGAAAAAATATATTCTGTAGATCTCAATAAAAACTTTCAACGAAAATTGGTTTGAACGAGATACAGTCAGCAGTTTCTGAGATATAGCGACCGCAAATATAACTTGGGTTTTCATACAAACACTATGAAAAACAAAGTTATATTTGTAGTTGCGAAAATCATACATCACTGGCGTACTCATGCACATTATGACGATAACACCTTTTGTAACTTTTTGAATCGTTATGTCTGAAACGGTGGCTCATAGAAAAAAAAGTATTGAAAAATTTTTTTATGATCTACAATTTTGTCTAAAGGTTTTTTATGATAAAACCTTCCGGTTTTGGGGATGGGGAACTTTTAAATATTATTTATAATTATGTTTTGACCAATTTTACTGATTTTCAGCTTGTTGGGATTTTATGTACCTTCACTCTCATTTTTTGGTCTAGCAATCTAGACTGGACCGGACTATAAGTATGGATTTTAGAACAATTAGCTTCAAAATTGTTTTTATATTTATTTTCATTTTAAATAAAATAAAAGCTGCAGTCTTGCTTAGTCTGTTAGTTACCTAATCCATTAAAAATTAAAATCATAATCTATCTGCGAAAATCTGTCACAATATTCTATCTTGATTTGTGGATTACCCTCATCTTAAAATTTTATTTTATAGATAATTTTGATAAAATCTTAATACAAGATTTGTGCTTAAGTAATGTATTTCAGAAAGCATTTAATAGTCTATTTTGTTTTGTATTCTTAAAAATGTCTTTTAAAAAATGAGAAAACCTCAGATTGTCATAAAAAAGGCAGACAGATTCGTGCCGAACACTCGAGTGACCGCAAGTTCAATAATACTAAATTCTTGAATAATAAGTTTCCGCGCTCAGTCCGGCATAGTCAATACGGCATGATTACTACGTAAGCAACGCTGCGAAGTAATACTGCACGGAAGCGTCCGACCCTGCTGCCGCTTGGTAGCAAACTGAGTGCGGAAGCGTATTACTCAAGCATTTAGTATTACTGAACTTGCGTTCACTCGGGTGTTCGGCACGAGTCTGTCTGCCTTTTTTATGATAGTTTGAGGAGACATCTATTGTCTCTATTAGTGCCTTTCCTGATCGCTATCATACTAGCGCTTGTAGAACGTGTGCGTTTTTCTAACGCTTTAGGCGATTCTCACCGCATCACCGAGCTTAGCGCGGGAGTGCGTGGTCTTACGTTGTTTGCAAGTATCTGTAGTTGTATAGACAACACGCGTAGTCCAACACACTGAACACGTACCCACGCGCATGTTTCCAAGAAATCAATACAACAATTCTGCATGCGGACACAGATCTGCACTCACGCACGAAGACGCGTGGCCACGGTAATATTATAAATTACCGTGGCGTGGCTCCGCCGCCACGCACCCGCGTGGTGCAGGGCAGTGTGTATATCGCCTTAGGGATCGTCCATTAATCACGTAAGGCTCGAAAGGGGGGAAGGGTAGGGGGGTGGGAGGTTGGTGATAGGAAAATAAAACGGACCAAGTGCGAGTCAGAGTCGCGTCTCGCATCGCACACTTAGGGAGAGTTCCTTACTACAGTACAATACGAAACATAGAATTTCAACCTCATATTTGATTAATTAATAATGAATACACAACAACCGGAACATGTTATTCCGGAGAGGGTTCAAGTCCCGTCGGTGCGATGAAATTTTGGATTGTGTTTAACAATTTACAAAAATATAAAGTGTGAAATCACACTTTAAAGAAACATAATATAGATGGCTTTATAATTAAAAACACGGTTTTTGTATGGGGACCCCCTTTAATTTTTAACTTAATTTTCTGTTTAGTATTTGTTGTTGTAGCGGCAACAGAAATACACCATCTGCGAAAACTTCAACTGTCTAACTATCACGGTTAATGAGATACATCCTGGAGACAGACGGACCGACAGACAGACAGAGGGACAGCGGAGTCTTAGTAAAAGGGTCCCGTTTTACCCTTTGTGTAAGGAACCCTAATAAGATATCACGAGTATTTTTCGTTGAACGCAACAGCGGCGCGTGGACTTAAATAAATTAAAACTTTTCAAAATGTTATAAGATTATACGTGTATTTATTTAATATAACATTCTGAAAATTTTTAATATACATTGTACCAAAAAAATACACGTGATTTTGGGTAGTTTATTAATTCTAAAACCTCACCATATATCACTAGAGGGGGAGGGGGTAAAAAAATGCTAAAAACATCACGTGATTGATGGAAGACCCTTAATCGCTAGTATGATAGAGCCCTAAAAATTAAACGATTGTACATACAGTAACAATAAATCATTCACTAGCAAATATTTGCTGTTTTTGTTCTGTTTATGAATAGGAATACATCTGTTTGTATATGTGCCAAGGTTTAACGAACTGGTTTTTTCGAACCTCATTCTGTATTTCAGCAAACTTGTTCAAATGAGGAAATGTTTTTGTACTTTTTTTGATTTTTCAACGTTTTCATAGAGTCGAATATATTGTATACTTAAGTTGTGATTTCTAAAAGTGTATTTTTGTACTTGAATAAACGTAATTTGTTATGATACCTGACTTTTTATTATAAATAAGGCGTTTTCTTTAAAAACACATAATAGTTCCTGAAGATTCAAACGGCTTTCAAAATGAACGCAATGGTATGGTCTAACATTGTAAATCTGACATCCTCATATTTACAAGCTTTTATTTAACTTGCAATGTATGTATGTATGTCACTATGTATGTTCGGGTGGAATCTTGGAAGCTAAATTAGACCCACTTCCCGATGTCCGATTGGACTCAAATTTGGTCTACTTATGTATCTTCGGTGACAATACAATGATATGGTACCATGAAGCTGGTCTGATGATGGAGACGGATGGTGGCCACGGCATCTCTGTGATAAAACAACATAACCCCACCGAGTTTGGACTCGATTGATTTGTCTTGAAGATAACTTTACGCCTAGATGATATCCAGGGTCTGATGATGAAGCTGGAAGGTGGCCACGGCATCTCTGTGATAAATCAACATAACCCTACCGAGTTTGGGCTCGATTGTTTCGTGTTGGAGATAACTTTTCACATAGATGATATCCAGGGTCTGATGATGAAGCTGGAAGGTGGCCACGGCATCTCTGTGATAAATCAACATAACCCTACCGAGTTTGGACTTGATTGATTTGTCTTGAAGATAACTTTACGCCTAGATGATATCCAGGGTCTGATGATGAAGCTGGAAGGTGGCCACGGCATCTCTGTGATAAATCAACATAACCCTACCGAGTTTGGGCTCGATTGTTTCGTGTTGGAGATAACTTTTCACATAGATGATATCCAGGGTCTGATGATGAAGCTGGAAGGTGGCCACGGCATCTCTGTGATAAATCAACATAACCCTACCGAGTTTGGACTCGATTGATTGGTCTTGAAGATAACTTTTCATCTAGATAATATCCAGGGTGTGATGATGAAGCTGGAAGGTGGCCACGGCATCTCTGTGATAAATCAACGTAACTCTACCGAGTTTGGTCTCGATTGATTCGTCTTAAAGATAACTTTACACCTAGATGATATCTAGGGTCTGATGATGAAGCTGGAAGGTGGCCACGGCATCTCTGTGATAAAATAACGTAACCTCAGTGAATTTGGGCTCAAATGATTCGTCTTGAAGAGCACTTTACACTTAAATGATAGCCAGGATCTGATGATGAAGCTGTAAGGGGGCCATGGCATTTCTGTTATAAAGCAGCATAGCCCCACCGAGTCGCTTGATTTTCCGCGAAGAGCACTTTACCCATAATCACATCAAATATCCGTGGAATATTTTAAAACATCATGCCTTCTCTTAAATACTTAGGTAGTAGGAAGGTAGTCGGTATCTATACCTACCTACTAAAAAGTTTATTAATATTTATCAAACATTGAGGATGTTATTCATACAAAAAGGTCGTTGAAAATTACGAATTTTAGAAACATATGGAATAAAAACGGTATAAACATCAATCGAAAACAAATGAAAAAAAAAATTATAAATAAAAAATATTTTTAAAAACAAGCTTTTATCTGGGACAATGAACTAAAATATTAAAAATAAATTCTAGTAAGTATTTGGCGTGTAGGTACTTACCTATATTTTTAAAAGCTTGAGGCACTGAAGTATGGTAATTACCTAGCCTGAAAAAAGAGTAGTGCTTCAAGCTTTTAAGAAAAACAAAAAGCTTGTTCTTTTTGTCCCAGATAAAAGCTTGTTTTTAAAAATATTTTTTATTTATAATTTTTTTTTTTCATTTGTTTTCGATTGATGTTTATACCGTTTTTATTCCATATGTTTCTAACATTTGTAATTTTCAACGACCTTTTTGTATGAATAACATCCTCAATGTTTGATAAATATTAATAAATATTTTTGGTAATAATAAAAAACTTATTAATAAACATTAACATATCAGTAGGTTCGCTTCAAAAGCCACCTAGCGAGTGTAGTGGTACTATTTTTAAATGAAAACTACTCATTTCCACCTATTTACATACTATCTGTACCTGTTTTATACATCTAACTGGGACTACTACCTCACCTGATGTTAGGTGATGACGCGGTCGATGATGGAGCGCGCTTACCCTATTCACTCGCGATTTGAAGAGATATTGTACTTAACCGGAAACACAGTCTCAGGCAGGGCATTCCACTCCCTGGTGGTTCGTATGATGAACGAAGACGCAAATCGCTTCGTTCGGGTAGATGGTACCTATATCCACAATAAATTGGTGGCGCGGCGCCACTTTTGTCGTTGTGTCTCTGGATGTCCGATAATAAAATATAGAAAATGGAACCAAATTATGCAGTTCCAGTTAGCACACACACAAAATGTAGTATACATACTACATTTTGTGTGTGTTATAATAATGCCCTTGTCTATTATAATATAATTAACTAAAGACCTGCTACTTAGGGTTGGTTACACCATTTATGCTACTAATCGAGATTTATTGAACTAAGTTCTACTAAAACGTTTTCAAACGTCTTAATATTAAACTCGACTGCGTACACCGCCAATGAGACCGACCTTGAACGAAGTTTGTCCTTTTCTTTTGTATGGACAATTTATATATATATATATACTATGCTATACCTACATATAGTATAGAACATATATAGCACTAGCTGTACCCGCGACTTCGTCCGCGTGGAATAGTATCTTTGGGTAGCATTAACTAATAAGACACATACGTATCCCAGCTACACCGCACCGCACTACGCCACGCTAATCCCTCCTTCCCCTTCCCATCACTAACCCTCCCCACCCCTCCCCCTCACTTCCACATCCCTTCCACCTCCCCTTTCTACCACTCTCCCTCCACTCCCCCTCCACCCTCACAAACTTTGAATGTCATATTTATTTATGTCGAATCAATAGCCTAAATAATAAGTTTCAAGCTTCTAGCTTTAAAAATAACGATACTACCATACAATTTTTTATCCCCCCTTACAACCCTCTTTTGGCATTAAAAAGTAGCCTATGTTCGTTCTCAGGCTCTAAACTATCTGTGTACCAAATTTCATTTAAATCGGTTCAGTAGTTTTGGCGTGAAAGCGGGACAGACAGACAGACAGAGTTACTTATTTTACTTTTAAATAAAACCCTGAGATGGCGCTAGCGTAGATTTTAATAGCTCTCCTTTAAATATTGCCTAAATGTATGAGATCCTGCATCGCGCAAACGATATTTTCCGCGATATTGAAGCTGATGCACTTGCTTCGTGATTTAACATCTCAATAGTTGCTCGTTTAAATACGTTTTCTCTTTATATTATTAGTCTGGATTAGCAGCCTACCTATCCCGAAGCTCATTGAATGAACTAAATGACGGGGACGCAGCTATGTAGGCTGTATAGCTCCATCTCTGTCATGTTCGTTCATTTCAATCCCTATCAAACTTCGTGATAGGCCCCCAGGTTGTTAGACAAGGACACACTCCCACCCGGGTGCCTTTCAATTAGGCAATTTTTATTTCTACAAAGAAATTACAACCTTATATTTGAAGCATACGGATTAAATTGAATTTGTCAAAACATCTGCTGTGCACCATCCTTTTATATTACGTCTATGAGGGAAACATATTTGACAGCTCACGCCCATGAAGGTTGGTACTTTTGCATTGCAACCTTATCACGCAGTAGGTCTACAAATAATTAAGATAGTTTAAAAACTAAAACAACCGACTTCTATGCCCCGCGAGTCAATTTCAGTAGCAAGTTTGAGACGTTTATCGTCATATCTCTGGAGGTACATATCAGATCTCAATGAAATTAAAATGGGACCATTTCGGAAACGTACCCTACCGATTAAAAAAAGAATAATTTAAATCGGTTCACAATTGACGGAGTAATCGCGTAACATACACACAAAAAAAAACATACAGACGAATTATAACCTCCTTCTTTTTGGAAGTCGATTGAAAAATAGGTGTCACCGGTGGTTCCATCAGTGAAACCGTATGATACCGGCTCTTCTACAAATGTATGTGGGTGATATACTTGTTATATTCATTGGTAATGGTAGAACCACAGAAAAGATAATAGTCCTACGCAGATACAGGGTAGAGATGGTAGAACATAGTTAAACGTGGTCGCGGAATCGGCATCGTTTAACTTATACGCACGTATTGTATTAGTCTAGACTTATGCCGTGTACACACATCTAAAGTATTCTTTAGACCATCGGTCCGAAACCCTGGGGTGCGAAAGATATTTATGGGGTCGCCAAAAAAGTCAACACGGTCCTGTACTTATCGAATTTTATTAAGGTTTATGCATAAAATATAACCTGGGGTCGCTCATAACTCTATTTTTATTTTTGGGGTCGCAATATCAAAAAGGTTGCGGACCGCTCTACCTAACCTCAGGGCCGGATTTAGAGATCTAGGGCCCCTAGGCACTTTACGTTTGAGGCCCCTCCCCCCTATATCCCGAAACTGTTTTGGAAATTTGTTTCACTAATTATGCATACAATACAAGCAATAGACTGTGATGTATTATTGTATGGAAGGAGGAAAGGGAGGCCATTGCCTTGCCCTGCAGCGGATCAAAATAGATTGATAAAAAAAATCTGTTTCGGTAACTGGGTCGACAAGGCCCCTTGGATGCTGGGCCCCTAGGCCAGTGCCTTATAGGCCTAAACGGAAATACGGCCCAGCCTAACCTAAAGACTACAGTCATAGAAAAGATAATAATACTCTATACAGTTCCTATTCTAGCCCTATCGTCGTAGAGGGATAAAACTTATTTTCTCTGTCTACGCCTAGCGTTCACACATCCTCGATTAGTATTTAGTAATTCTATTAGGCTCAAGCTAGTTACATTGAATTGGCAGCGACGCAAAGAGCCGAGCACTGAGCTCGCAAGTCGCGACCGACGCGCGCGTCACCTCGCGCCCTCTCGCGACCTGCAGGCCTATCACGAACTGACGCAAACTTTAACAGGTTGATCATTGAATTAATGAAATGAACTAAATGACGGGGAACTATGTAGGCTATATAGCTCCATGTCTGTCATTTCAATCCCTATGAAACTTTGTGATAGGCCTGCTTTACAATCTATCGATGCGAGAGTGCAGGCCTATCACGAAGTAAGACATAAAGAACGAAATGACGAGAACGCAGCTATTTAGGCTGTATAGCTCCATCTCTGTCATGTTCGTTAATTTCAATCCCTATCAAACTTCGTGATAGGAGGGTTGCTCAAACGGCGCGAGGCTTCGCCACACCTCGTTAATTCTATCAAGCGTTTCTATATCTTGTAACATTGTTAATAATGTTTATAGTATCTTATTAAAACTGATCGTCTCGTCGCGTCGCTGCCAATTCAGTGTAACGAATGTAACGAAAAAATAGCTGAGGCTCAGTGGCCTTAGCTATTCTTTTTTTTTATATTTCTTTTATGTCTTATAGGCTAGCGTTTGCCCACTATCTTACCTGTTTGTAAGTGATGATGCGGTCGAAGATCGTAAGCATGCTAGGCCTAGATTGGGAACTGGCTCTCAAGGATAACTGCCGGAACACATTAGATGTTTGGTGACAGATTTTCTAACTTGAGGGTGGTAGCTGGCCAGGCGGACACTAGATAGTGTCCTACCACCATGCGGGGGTTGTTGGTTTCTTAACGATGTTTCTCTTCACTGGAGGGTCACTGTGAGAAGCGCACATACATTTTTGGATAGAAAAATCCATTGGTGCACGGCGGGGTTTGACCTCGGTACCACAGCATCAAAGCCGACCGTTCACCCGATTACGACAACGGCCCTATTCGTTCGTTTAATCTGGACCCGGCAAATAGCATTGAACGACGCGTCTATAAATATCCAGCTTTTTATTTTCTTTTTCTACCGGGGCGGGGCTGGTTGATAAATAAAAATCACAAATTAACACAAAAATCTTTATTCATCGTATTGTTATACCATTTCATTACAAATATGTATACCTACTATTTGTATTACACCACATATCCTATGTTTGATCATATATATTACTCTAGAAGCGAATTCTGTGCTTACAATTTTAAACAATGACTTTTTTTTAAATATTTTTTTATGATGGATCAAGATTTTATTTTTAAGATGGATCAAGATTTTAACTTGAGAACTCGAATTAACAATACTTAGTAATAACTAGCAGCGCCTCGCGGTTTCACCCGTAGTTCCCGTTCCCGTGAGAATACGGGGATAAAATATAGCTCCTGTTACTCGCTGATAATGTAGCTTTCCATAAGTGAAAGATTTTTGAAATCGGTCCAGTAGTTTTTAAGTTAAATCGTAACAAACAAACAAACAAAAACTCAAATCTTTCTTTTTTAATATTAGTAATAACACAATTTTAAACAGGGAACGTCATTTTGAAACGGTTTAAAATTTCTAATCTAATGGTCGGTTTATTGAGAGTTAATAATTGTACTGTTACTGAATAAATAAACTTTCGGTAAATGTTATCAGAAACCGGCCATAAATCGTTTACAAGGCGTTGTCCTGTACCCTTAGCACGAGTTTTCATCGTAAACGCTTTTGACTGATCTCACATAGTTTTAGACTTATTCTGGCTCCCTGATTGGTCTAAACTTAGTGAAGTGTAGTAACCACTAGAGGCGCTGTACTGTTTTTCATACAAAATTTGTTCGATATACGATAAATTCTAAATGTTCTGTTTCAACATTGAAGTTGAACTTAATATCTAATATTAACTGAAGAATCTCGGCATCTTTTGTGATTTAATGCCACCAATATTGGTGGCATTAAATTTATTTTAATCTGCATATATATGCAGATTAAAATAAATTTAACTAAGCAGAAGGAAAAAAAAAACAATTTTTATAACAACATCTTTATTTGTACCCATTTAGACACTTTTTACTTTTTAATATCAACAAATTGATGGGTATAGATGGCAACATCATTTTACTCAGTTATTTATATATCTATTTGAAACTGCAAATGTTATTATTGTTCGAAAACTACTATTAAAATAAAACATGACTTACTTTAATTAATTTACAGTTAAATTGTGTTTATTGAAATCAATTGTTAAAATTGCAAGCATTTTTTATTTTGACTAGTTTTATTACGTAATTATTCTATATTAGTTATTGTAATGGTGTTTAACAGCTGTTGTGCGATTTTAGATCATTTAAGATCCATTCTATAATCCTAGACAGAAAAATTAACATTATTTTTTATCTGGATCATTATTTTTTGCCTATTTATCTATATTATGGTTACGTGAATGTTGAGGTTTTCTATTACACAAAAAAATATATAAAAAACAAACATTTTAACCTCAAAATATATTCAATTAGATAAATATCATAAATTAGAGGTGGTAATGTGGCCCCTGCAAGTATTATGGCCCCCTTCAATATTTGTGATTTAAAACAGCGCCATCTACTAAAAAAGGTGTTGAACAGGTAGATAACGTGACTAAGGTAATTTATACCCGAAGACGCCGCTAGAGGGATTTTCATATTTATGTCATTTATTTATTCAATAGTAATCGACCACTGGCGAAAACTTTGCGTTGGTACTATCCCATAATTGTTTAAAAAAGTGATTTTGGGTGCACCCGTCGCATTGATTCCACGTGTTAAACGTTAGTGACTTGGATTTTAAGGTAATTATCATTCAATAAGTAGTTTATTAGAAAATGTATGATGTAAATGTTGAATATCCGTTATTAGTAATATGGCCCCCTATTGTATGTATTATGACCCCGGGGCCATATTGGATATAGGTGTGGCTTTACTTATTTTTTGCTTTTGGTTTACTTATAACAAAATAAACAATTGGTTACAAAAAAGCAGTCAAAGCTTTAGCTGTCCCGAGATCTACGTTGAAACGTATAGTAAAAGATAGTGTAGAATCGAGATTAGGGAGGATATTATGGCACCCTGGGGGCCATATTAAATGTAAGAAACATCTTATTACGTATAATATGGGCCCTTCAGGGTGCCATAATACCCTCCCCTTATCTCAATTACTTAAATTTGTACTTTTTTAAAAATAAAACATTTTATAAAAAATAATTGGGTTTCATTAATTACAAACTCAAACACGTATAACTAGGTAATTGCTTAATATTTTAACGCATAATAGTAATTTATAGACCTGTTATATCAAATGTTATAAGCTAGAAACAAATTGGGGGGCCACATTACCACCTCTTCTAATATATAAAATATTATTTTCAATTATGATGAATTTTTAACACTACTTATTATATGGTGGGTAAATAAAATGCAATAATATTTAAACTGCCAAATGACACAAAATTACGTTTCAGTCTACGAATAAATAATAAGCCAGGAACTCTAATTCAGAACAAATTCCACACAAAAAGTGGCCCTCTTTCAAACCAAAACGACGTAGATTCAAAATAAGAATCACTTCCGAAGTTACAACTATTTGTAGCATATCATTCGAAGCATATCTATATATGCTTCGTGATTGGTTTAAATTCGGAACGAAAGAAGGGATTGGTTCGCGTATGTGCTGCAATGTCTGCTATGACAGCTGCGTCAAACAAAACAAATATCCGGGTAATGACGCGCTGGACGTGACTTTTAACCCTGCCTACATGGAAACGACTTTTGTTGTGTAATTTTTTTAACGTAGTTACATTTCCTAACTTATTATTTATTCGTAGGTTTCACTTATTTTCATTTTTATTTACGTTCATCTCGTTCTTACATTCATTTTACGTATAAACGCGTTATCAGTTATCATTTCATCGATCAGTCCAAACTATACCATCGCTCTGTCAGTATTTTTTTGAAAAATATTTTACGCCATAATAGTATTCAGGTTATGACAAAGCGACGACTGTTCCATATAACTAATAAATAACAAAATTTAAAATGTTTATTATGTATATCAAACAGTATTTGTCTTATGTGCGATGTTGACATTTAATAAGTTATCTAAGTTTAAATAGTTCGACGCGTTTACCATGAGAGCCCTAAGCACTCGTATTAAAAACCATAAATTACATATGTCACTTCTAATTTTATACATTTTGGTTTTATATAAATATCTATTCATATATATTTATACAGAGTGTTTGGCGGATGGACCGACAAAAGTTTTGGGGGGTTGGTTGGTGTTTTAGACATGATTTTATTTTGTTTTTTTTTTTAATCACCCAATATTAAGAAGTTGTCACTTTTTAAAACATTCAAACACTAACGACTTTGAAAGCTCAGAACTATTTTAAGGGAAATGTGTTAAGTAATGTTTTATTTAGAATGCGGACACATTGCAGAATACAGCACAAGTTTATTTGTCGTATTACAACCACAGACAAAAAAGTTAGCACGATTTAAAGGCAAGGTTTTAAGTGATTTAAAAAAACTAAAAAAAATCATATCTAAAAAACCGTGGCACTTAGGACTTCGGGTCTACCGGGAAAAACTTACGCATGACCCCTCCAAACCCCCAAAAAAATGTTTGTCGGTCCATTCACCAAACACTCTGTATACAGGTGTACCTGTATTATTATCATATAATGCGCACCGCGGAACTTGATCTTATCATTTGGTTTATGCAAAGACAGTATCTCGAATCACAGTTTTGAAAACGACATTCTAATATGTGTAATCTACTACTTTTAATATTTATATACGGAAATCTCAGTACAGTTTATAGTTGTATCGCGCGTAGCATTTGTCAAACTTTTCTTGACATTTATGATTTTCTTATTTAATAAGTAGCTGTAATAACTCTAATAACTAGTTATCTGGCATTGCGGCTTACCACCACTATAACAGTGGTGAGTACTGGATATTAAGGAAACTACCGATTGATAGATACTATTATTAGCAAGCCAGGCTACTGCATCTTTTGACTTCTAAATACAGCAATTAAGGTATGTTTATTTAATAACAATCTGATTTAAAACAACAATTAAAAGTTATACATATTAAAGTTTGTAACGTGAAAGTTACACATATTAAAGTTTGTAGCGGCTATTATCACGTCATTTTTTTTTACGTTACGTTCCGAGGCTCGAGCATCACGAACGGGTTTGTAGGCGAAACTCCCAGATGAAGAACTTCAAGAATGTTCTAAACTGGTCGGAGTAAATTTTCCGGTAAATAAAAAAAATGTACGTGATAATAACCGTTACAAACTTTTACAATTAAAAGGGTGTGTAATATGCAATTTTGCTGTTTGAAATCGTTATTTATCTCAGAATCTGTGAAAGCTACCATCTTAATATTTAAGGAATTTCAAATAAATACTTCAAAGTTTTATATTGCATTTCACTTTTTTTGAAAACACAATAGGTTAAAACTTTCTCGATAGTATATTTTTTTGAAAAAATACATGTTTAGCAGTAGTAGTGTAAAGCAAAATGTGTGCAATTTTGCTATTTATCTCAGCAACAGCACGCAATTTTTGGTTAGTTAATGTTTTGTCAAGAAACCTAGAAGTATTTCTTTAGTTAAACTTTTCATTTTTTCGGTTGGTTGTTTCATTAATTTATAATTGGGTAAAAACTGTTTTATCGCTTACGTCGATAGAAAATTGCGTTGCGGGTCTATAACTCTGTCCTTCTCACTCGCATTAAACACATTATTAACATCTCGCTCTGTTTGAAATCCATCTCGTGGCGGCGTTATTGCACCTTAAGTTTACACCAACATTACGTGTCGCGCATTACAAGATTATATTTTAACATACTTAAAATATTTTCGTATTTGAATGGTAAAGATTCGATGTTATCTACAACATTTATAATACAAATGTGTTCGCACCATTTTCAATTCATACCCATACCTATAATAAATTCTATTATTATAATACACATTCTATAGAAGCCATCCCTTTATTATCTCTTTCTCTCTTTTATAAGCATTTAGAAAAAGACGGAAAGCGTTCTTGAGATTTTTTAGAGCTGCAATAATATTGCTGTCCCTTTCAGGGTTTAGGAGTTAGAGAGAAAAGGAATACATTCGCAAGAAAATAATACATTATTAACACATAATATTCATTACTATTTTCTAAGTAGTTGCTTTTTTAGTTGATTCTGAAAATTGGAATTAATGTAATAATAGTGTTAAATTTTATAAAAGCGATTAAAATGTACTTACAAAAATAAAATCAACTCAATAAAAATGTGTAAAAGTAAAATATCAAATTTTAATTTATAATAATTACTTTTAATACTACTAATTTAATATTACTAATTTTGGCATGCAAAAACAAGACTTAACTAAAATGTTAACAAATAATTAAATTCTATCGACGGCGAATATACAAAAATTGATTAGTTAGATTAATGTATGAAAAAACAAAAAATAAATAAATAAAAATGTAAGTAAAAAAACCCTAGAATGCATTATTTACTGTGTTTATGTTTTAATAACACGTGTAGACATTCAAAGAGATATACTCTTTTATAAATGACAGCAAATCTCAAAAGATTAAGAAATTTGCATTCTAGAGCGATATTATAAACTTATCACATTTTATACAATATCCGTCGATATATTAAAATTAATAAAATGTAAGTACTCTTTTAATACAAAATATATAAAAAATACTATGAAAGAAATACTGCAGTTAATTTAATACAAATAATTTCAATTTTAAACAGTGCTGAACAAATTTTGATATTTTTATTAAAAATGTTTAGGTATATCGCACTTGGTGGTTTGCGATGATGTAGTATAAAATGGAGTCGTGCTGGTCTTGAATTAAGACGGCAGTGAGACGAGGAAATGGATAATTAATCAAATAAAAACTTTCCTTTCTTGAAGTGTGAAGTGATGACATTTTGGATAGTGTGTAACAATTTACAAAATTAAATTTTTAAAAATTATTAAGTGTACTTAATAATTTTAAAAAATTTAATTTTGTAAATTGTTACACACTATCCAAAATGTCATCATACCAACGGGACTCGAACCCGCATCCCCCGGATAACATGTCCAGGTGCTCTGCCAATTAAGCTACGGTCCGATACTATTGATACGACGAAATTAGTGGATTGCATTTATTCCCAATTTTGGATTGTGTAACAATTAAAAAATATATATTCCAAGTCACACTGCCTAACGATCCCAATGCATCGGAATATATTTTATTTTGTGAGTGTTTTGAGGTAGTATGTATTTTTAACTAAATATGTTCAAACGCTCAACAATTTTGTTTCGACTTCAGATAGGACGGGTCAAATATAAAGTCTTTTTATAATTTTTTTAAATTTCAACTGATCTCCCGTTGACTTTTGATATCAATTTGATCCAAAGTTGATCCAGGTACGAAAAAATATTTTAATACGTTTCTTTTTTAGTAAAATGCGCAATACCTATATATTTTAATACTAAATAAATACTTTTACCACTGACACTTAATATTTTTAAATGCGCAATTAAGATGCGTAAATAAATGATTTAGGCTTAAACAAATATTATTTGACACATACTTTTAGGGTCGACCTACATTGAATCGAAGCGAAGCAACAAATATCAATACACAAGCTATAGGGTTGGATATAAATTTGTTTATTTAAAGTGTGTTAATATTTATATCAACGTTCGGGTTTACACAGAACACTTATGAATGGCAAAATGTTCAGTAAAATAGACAATAGTACATTTTCACAGAAATAAATTAACAGGAAAAAAATGTTCTAAGGTACACAACAGCACAACCTTGCTCTAGGGCAAGGCAAAGACAATTTTACCCCTTTTAAAAATCTAAAAATGAATATAAAGGTAAAATCTTTAAAAAAGCTTTGCGCTTCGCTTCGACTTAACATCAGAGTGGATTGACCTTTAAGGCTTGGCGTAAACTGGCACGTAAGCGATGCAGCACAACAACCGCTTATTTTTAACATTTATTTTATAATGTTTTTTAAAATATCTTTTAATCTGGCGTTTGAGCACTATCTCGCCTGATGGTAAGTGATGATGTGGTCGAGCATGGCAAACACGCCAGGCCTAGAATACTCTGACTCTCACGGGCTGTGTGCTGCCGGAACTATGTAAGGTTATGGCGGCAGATTTGCTCCTTGATGGTGGTAAGCTACTTCTTGGTAGGTAGCAAATTAGGCAGAACATTGGAATTATACTCGTACCACCTACAAGAAGAAAATACCCAATTTTTACTTTTGTACAGAGAAATAATAATAATATAAATAATAAAAATAATAGTGATCATAGAATATTGAGTTATAATTTATGATTGCGTGCCAGTATACGCCCAGCTTTATAGTCAAGCGTGAGTGAAACAGTGTATTTTTATAATGTATTATAATATTTTCTCGCTTCGCGTCCCACTTTGGTCATATTCGTGCACAGCTCTTGATCCCTGAAATAAAAAAAAATCACAATTGTAATAGGTATACAGGATTTTTGAAGTAAAAACTTCTTTAGCGGATTTGTGATTTTCAGGGATGGGTAAAAAATGTTAAATTCGCGTCAGGACATCGCGTCAGGACACGTGACCTGAACAAAAATTCGTTAGACGGAGGGATAGTAGACCAAACGCACAACGTTAATGTTCAAGTTTTCACTTCTGCCGGCACTCCCGGAGTGCAACCCGTTGTATTTTTTTTTAGTTGAGACCGACCTCTTTCGTTGTAGCTACAGTAAGAGCCCGCGCAAACTGTGCTTCATGTCGCAGCGACTAGACGCGGCGACAAGTCGCCCAGTTTGCGCGGGCTCTAAAACGTTATCTACCCTTAGTATGAGTTTTCATCGTAAACGCTTTTGATAAATCCACATAGTTTTCGACTTATTCTGGCTTCCTGATTGGTCTAAATTTAGTAAAGTGTGAAAACCACTAGAGGCGCTGTACTGTTTTTCGTACAAAATTTATTCCATATACTATATTGAGTTCGGTATGAAAACTCGTACTAAGGGTACTGAGCAGACTTTCCATGTCTGATCCAGTTTATAAACTATCTATGTGCGAAATTTAATCAACATCACCCCAATTTTACCACTTATTTTTACAAAAATCACCCTAAATTGACCACTTATTTTTCAAAGATCAAACATTTTACCACTTCGTTTACCAAAAACGGGCTCTGAAACGTTCTGAAGAGACTGTCCATGTCTGATACAGGTTTATAATCTATCTTGTGCCAAATTTAATTCAAATCCTTTCAGTCGTTTTCGCGTGATTAAGAAACAAATTTTCAAACTAATATTAATAGGATAGATAGATACATCCGTATCTTTTCCCCTATCCACCCATCCGCCATTTTGCTGTGTAAGTTTCCTGTTGTCGATAATGTATAAATCTTACCAATTATCACCTCGACTTACCTCTTGTTTTACAAAATTTACCATCAATTTTACGAATGAACACCCCAGTTTTACCAAATAACACCCTAATTTAATCACTTATTACACCAAAAATCACGCTAATTTTACCACTTATGTTACAAAAAATTACTTATTTTACCACTTATAAAAAAAAATTACCGCAATTTTGCCACTTATTTTGCAAAAATTACCCCAATTTTACCAAATAATTATTTTAGTAAATCTTACCTGAGATCCCCCCACCCGCCGTTCCCCTTAGTAAGTTTTTTGTTCTGTTTAGCACCCCCGGCGACAAAAGTAGCCGTCACCCGGCCCGGGTACATATACTGTTTGGCGTTTTGTAATAACTTCTGCACTTTACTGATCACTGTCGACGCGTTACAGTTGGATTTCTTGTGGTGGAATCCGCTAGAAAATAAAAGAATATTTTGACCAAATACACAAAAGGACTCGAAATATATATCTTTTAACCATTTAAGGATTAGGCCTAGCAAAAAATGCAGCAATGGAGCAAATTACATTTATTTATAGGACAGTTTTTGCAAATTGCCGACGCTGTGAAAGTAAAACTTCTTTAGCGGCGTAGTGCACTTTTCTTGGGATGGGTAAAGAGCAGGAGCGCAGGGCGCTTGCGCGCGGTGTCATTCCAAAATGTTCAAAAATGACGTGTTCAAGTTTTCACTTCTGCCGGCACTCCCGGAGTGCAACCCGTTTTTTTTTTGTTTCATAATGGTTCCACACGATAAGTGTATTTAGCCAGATATAAATATTAAATTACGGGACTTATCTCGCTAAAACATTAAAACATTAATTTCTTCAGTTGTCTCGTGACCACGATCAATGCAACTTGGTCGAAACGTCGAGTTAAATAAAATTAATGTTTTAGCACGATAAGTCCCGTATTTTAATGTTTATAATATATATAATTATTATGTATTCAAATCGCGAAAGTTTGAAATTTTTAGCCTGTGTCAATTTAATTCATGGACTGTAGGACTAGACTATGACTTCAACTCACAGACGTAATATAAAAGGATGGTGCATTGCAGATGTTTTGAAAAATTCAATTCAATCCGTATGCTTTAACCATAAGGTTGTAATTGCTTTGTAGAACAAACAGGCCCAATTGAGAGACACCAGGGTGTGAGTGTGTCCTTGTCTGGATAAGATCTAATAGAACATATATGGATATGTTCTATACTATATGTATGGTATATATATAAGGAGTCCATACAAAAAAGAGACAAACTCCGTTCAAGGTCGGTCTCATGGGGGCCGGTGTACGCGATCAAGTTTAATATGTAGCAGGTCTGTGCTTCAACTTGACATGAAATGTGACTTTTGACTCTACTTAAAGACTTAATTTACAAAAACTTAACCAATTTCTATACTTTGACACTGGCTAAATAAACAAACTATTGTGAAACAAAAAGAATCGATAATTTATCGATACGAATTTCATTTCACTACGTCGGCCACTTGCAAAATCTGTCAATTTTACGTCAATAGTGTCAAAGTTGACTTATGTAGAGGGTGCTTCAAAACGAATCATGCTTCAAAACGTTAATATCGTATGTAACATACTAGATAGTAGTAAATATTGCATTTGTATGGTGGTAGGACACTATCTAGTGTCCGCCTGACCAGCTACCACCCTCAAGTTAGAAAATCTGTCGCCAAACATCTAATGTGTTCCGGCAGCTATCCTTAAGAGCCAGTTCCCATTCTAGGCCTAGCATGCTTACCATCTTCGACCGCATCATCACTTACCAACAGGTGAGATAGTGGTGAAACGCTAGCCTATAAGATATAAAAAAATACACGATATCCGCGGGTAGGTCTCTATTTGTAACCAACTTCACAGAAAATGAGGAGGTTCTCAATTCGTCGGAATCTTAATTTTTTCATGTATGTTTACCAATTACTCGAAGACGACTGAATCGTTTTGAAAATATTTCTTTTCGTTTGAATGATTTCTTCGCGATTTATTTAGTATCTCCAGAGATATTGATACCTCATGCTTCATTAGTACTGAAAATGACTAGTACGACGTTTGAAGTCAGTTTATTTTAGTTTTTAATCAATCTTAAATAATAGCTCAAGAGTTGACAGTATTTACCATTCTCCAATATGAAAAACTCTGGGTCCTTTACACAGCGCGACTTTAAACTTTTCTCTACCGGAACGATTCTGCGACAGACGGAGCAGTGAATAATCCCAATTGTAATCGTCGTATGCGCAGAATTTATTCTGAAAAATAAAATAACACATTTCGTAATTTCTTCAACTTTTTATAACATTTTTTTTTGTGTCTGCGTGTCTGTGTATTTGTGTGACATCGTAGCGCCCAAGCGGATCAACCGATTTTGATTTAGTTTTTTTTCTTTGATATATTAAAGGTTAAGCGTTTGACCACTTTCTCAGTTGGTAAGTGATGATGCGGTCGAAGATGGTAAGCACGCTAGGCCTAGAATGGGAACTGGCTCTCAAGGATAGCTGCCAGAACACATTAGATGTTAACATATATCGGCGCGAAGGCGTTATTACACTCCCAATAAATAATATTTAATTATTAAAAGCTAGGTTCATTAATTTGAATGTCTATTTGAGAATTTTAAGTTGATTGAATTCATTTGAGATTATTAATACATTTAATTTACTAACTTAAGTATTTATTACCATAATCACTTAATTATTATTTCTAAATTCATTTTATGATTTATAATTAAGCTTCAGGCTCATAGAAACATTTTAAGCGTAAAAACATTTTAAATATAAATTCAACGAGCTGAAGTTGGTATAAATACGGCCGCCCGACGCTCCACAGCACAGAGTACTGAATCACTCTACTACGTTATGAGAGTTGGCACTTCGTTACATTGTTGATACCCGAATTATGAAAGCACTGTGTAGCCAACCTAACAACGGAAAGTATTATTTACGTAGTAACTATTATATAATCTGTGGTATTATGCTTATAAATATTTTTTTTGCAGTGTTGGTTGGTACATAGTACGTTCATAATTCTGAGTTATTTAATTATGTATGCAGTCGCGGGACTGCTCCACAGCTCATTCGAGCTCGGACCGTCGAGCGTTACGGAGCTCCCGACATTGCTGTATACTTGTAATATTTATGTTGTAACCACATAAAGTTACTTGCTATTTGAACAGAAGATTTCAAGTCTTGCACTATGGGTGATCGTCACCATGATTATGACGTCAGCACTGCTGGCGTCACACTTTGTAAAAACAATCATGGGGTACCTCCCTCGTCATATACAATCATCGACGTCATAACAATTAGACCCCGCTTGAAAAGCGAGCACTTTCCGCTAAATCATCGGACTTATAAGTCTTATATAAGTCCACGCCCACAAACGCGATGTTAGTTTCGACCAGTACGGCGACCTGTAAACATCTCCGCGCTCAGATACTTAAATTTCTTAAAAATTCTTTGTGATGGCTTCTTGCAGTGTAAGATGGTGTGGAAAAACCAGTACAAACTTAAATTTTAAGGCAAACGCTATAACATTTCACCGGTAAGTCAATAAATGTATCTAATCTTCAAAAATACATTTTAGGCAAAGCTCAGCTTATATTTGTCGGTCGGCAGTTGTCTTTAATCACTATCTCTTTTTGTCACGGGCGATTTTTAATAGTTCTATCCCGTTTTTTCGTGGCTTTAGTGTTGCGCCTCTGCTGCAGTGATACATATCGATAAACTAGGAATATCATCGACATTCATTTTACAATTAGGTATAATTTGTACATTTGGATGTAGTGTGTCTCCTGATTCCACAGACCATTTATGGAGATCTACAGAGTGAGTACGTTTTAATATGGCTCCACACAATTAGTGTATTTAGCCAGTGTCAAGTATTAAAATTGTTCAAGTATTCGTAAATTCTACGTAGTTTTTTACTTTACCATAACAGTTAACGCATAATTTTGAATGGAATAATAGTACTTATGCATATTTTTGTTGGCATATTGTATAATTTATATATAATAAGATAAGACTTTATTGTTTCATCCTATGTTTGATATGCCTAAAGTTACATGGCATATTATTATTTTGTCTAATAGTCCTCCTATCCTTCTTATAATATAAACGAGAAAGTAAGTGCGTGTGTGTGTGTATATATATGTTACCACGTATCTCCGTACCCACTTAACCGATTTTATTGAAATTTAAAACGTTGATAGAGAGAAATTCAGAAATGTTTGTTTCCACGTATTCCTTGGTCCGATTCACTCAAAACTCGGTACAAATAAACCTTAAAACATTTTATGGCACACATATTTTTTTATTTAAAATATGTTAATTGTCATTGTGTGATTTGCTGTTGCAACGTGCTCAATTGTCGAGCGCATCGTTGCCTACCATCAGGTGAGATTGTGGTTAAACGTTTGTCAAACTGGGATAAAAAGAACAATATTTTGTTCAATTTGAATCATTATCACCCTGTGACTTAGACCTGCATTACCTAATATGAATTTAGCTCTCGCGCTAAATAGGACAATAAACAAAATTATGAGTTTCGGCTGACGGCTACTTTAGCTAACTCATATATTATGATTTCTCCAAACCTTGACAGTGCACCTGATGTTTGTATACTTATATAGTTTTACTATATACGTTCATGTCGATAGTGTACTTAACTTTTATCGATATTTTTTTACGGTAATTTGGTATGGCCATCTCTATCTGAGATTTATGACTTTGTCCGCCCGTCAGAACTAGTCGGAAGCGCCAGTCACAAGCAGTTCCCCGCGACCGCATACCTCGGCCAGTTGCGGAATTGATTGTACCGCGCGCCAATACTGATTAGAGGTCTAATTGCTATGACGTCGATGTATACAATATTTTTTTTACTTAATCAGTCGTTTTGATAAGAAAAAGTTGCACGAAGGTGGTATTTGTGCGGAACATATAATATCTTATAGGCTAGCGATTGACCACTATCTCACCTGGTGGTAAGAGATAAATAATAAATTGTACATTATACAATCCAAAATCTCGCTGTCCAACGGGACTCGAACTCACACCTCCAGGATAACACGCCCAAGAGCGTCCAGTATAAAAATACTAGCTGTGCCCGGTGGTTTTACCCGCGTAGACATCGTCCCCGTGGGAATATCGAGATAAAAAGTACCCCATGTGTTATACCAGGGTCTAGGCTTAAGTAACAATCATATTTACACACATACAAACTTTCACTTTTATAATATTAGTAGGATAGTATAGATAGTAGGATGATAATGATTTACCCATAGGGATCGCCTATTCATCACGTGATGTTTTTAAGCAACTTTTTAACTTCCGTCTTCAAAAATGGAGGTTATATTTTCGACTGTGTGTTTTGTTTTGTATGTATTTTCACCGATTACTGCGCCATTTGTGAACTGATTCTCGAATATATTTTTTTCTAGAATAATTATAATAGAATAACTAGAATAGCTTAATATTATAACTATATTTTTTTCAAGAATTCTACCACTATCTCGCCTGATGTTAAGTGATGACGCGGTCTAAGACAGTGCTTGACTGAAAGTGGAAGAAACCAGTGACACGAGGCGCTGGACAAAACTGAACAGCATTTTTTTCCATCCACAGCTTAAACTCTTACTTGCACCCAACATCATGCTAGAACTTGAAACTAGAAACCTCCAACCCCCGCATGGTGGTAGGACACTATCTAGTGTCCGTCTGGCTAGCTACCAAGTACCACCTCAAGTTAGAAAATCTATCGACAAACATGTAACATGTTCCGGCAGCTATCCTTAAGAACCAGTTCCCATTCTAGGCCTAGCGTGCTACCATCCTCGACCATCATCACTTACCAACAGGTGAGATAGTGGTAAATAACATAAATAGTATGGAGTCCTCAAATACAAACCTGATGTTCCATTATATTATTCCAAACAGTTCTGTTAAAAGCAAATCCCATGTTATGCATACTGGAATGCCATGGCGTTATCTCCACCTAAAAATCGGAGAATATTTTACATTGGCAACACTTACATTTACTTAGAGTCTGTGTAAAAAGAGAACCGTCGTGGCGTTACGATGAACTAACATTCAAAAGTAAGGAAGGAAGGTACATACCTACCTAGTAACACACGATAATGATAAGAGTAGGTATCTACCTAGTATTAAACATTTTTAGTGGTACTAGTAATGACAGCAGTGTAGTCAATGCAACAAAAATAATAAATCAGAACGACCGACGCGACCTCAATTTCTACGATTGTTCTCTTTTTGCACAGACTCTATACCGGGTTCAGCATACCAGGCGATGGTTGTTGTTCAAATTCCTAGGGATGTACGATACGAGTTACAGCAAAAACTCATTCCATACTTTCTATCGATTAAATTGCGCTTGATTAGCCAACCGTGGTTAGAATAATTTTTATTCTTTGTAGGTATTTTAAAATAAGATGTGATTATGTTATTAGAATGATTATTTAACGCATCCAAAAATTATTTATGTTGATAAAAATGCAATTTTTAAATGTGTAATTTCCCATACGGTGTATCATTGTTTTGGAATAAATGAAATGAATGAAGCAAGCAGCTTAATTCTAAACCTTATAATAGCTCTATAATTCCCTAAATGTTCTTCCGAGACAAATAATTAAGTAACTAGAAAGATATTAATTAGGAGTTATTTGTAGATTTGCAGATGTCCTATACAGTGTTTATATATATCCTATATAGTTTTGAATTAATTTTAATTGTGTACATGTATATAATCTTTAATTACTATCACTTATATGATTACATTTTAAATAAATGACTTTAGTAGTAATGAGACGAGTTCTTTTAACCGGTACCTACTCTGTATCGATACTAAAAGTGATGGAAATCGAACGAAAAGTACATCCCTAGGAAGTTGAACAACAAAAATCGCTTAGTGTGAACCTGGTATTACAGGGCTTGCGCACACGAGAGGACGGCAAAGCAGGGCATTTTGAATTTAACAAAGTAAATACGTAAGTACGTATCGATTGGTGAAAAGATAAAAGTTATATAAACAGCTCAATAGCTAAAGGTCCGTTTATATCAACAAACATTGAACGTGCGAGCAGTGGCGCAGTATCCCTAAACTATTATTTATTTTGTGCCCTAAGGCAAACTAGCCACATGCCTAGGGGCGCGAGGTTACAAAAGGGCGCGCGTGGAAATTTTAAATCGAATTATTAATCGAAAAGAAAAAATAATACCTTGGGCCAGTTTCACCGGTTCCTGATAATGCGTTAGATAGTTATCTGACACATGACGTCATATAAAAGCTATCAAAAATCTGTCAGATTTCTTCATATTAGCGCTATCAGGAACCGGTGAAACTGGCCCCTAAAGCCCTAAATCAAAATCGTTGATTAAATAAACAAAAACAAATAAAACTACCTTCATTCAGTTGTTTTTGCGTGAAAGAGAAACAAAAATGCATCTCTTCACCCTCGGAAGCTTTTTTTTTCGGAAGATGGCTACTGGACATGATGGAAGGACGGAACATGGATGGAAGATGGGGCGCTGATGAGGTGCTAGCTGCTGAATTAATTCCCGATGTATCCGACTATGCGTGCCAGACACGTTCCGTGGCAGACAAAATAATATTGTCCTATACAGTTTATATGTATCGTAACACGGCCGAACAGACGCCGACAGATACGGGCCGTGTCCGGACAGTATTCGTGGAAACAATATTTTTTAAAACTTCTTATAAATTTCACGACAAAAAAATGCGACCGGTACAGAACAGCTGGACATACATAAAATCGCGATCTTTTAGCGATAAGTCCGCCCATTGTACTGTAGTTTTAAGTGTTTACTGTTTCTTAAGTTAGTTTTAATTGGTGTACAATAATAGAATTTTGTATTGTATTTGTCTGCACGGTTCATGTCTGTACGTGTGTGGGTAGCAGCCGAGCAATTAATAGAGCAGCGGAACCGTGATGTATTATTGTATGGAAGGAGGAAAAGTAGGCCCTGCCCTCATCATCAGCCTGTATCAGTCCACTGCTGGACATAGGCCTCTCCCAAGATGCGCCACTGAGCCCGATCTTCGGCTCTTCTCTTCCAGTCACTGCCCACCGCTTTGCGTATCTCGTCGCTCCACCTGGTCACAGGACGTCCTACGCTACGTTTGCCGATTCGCGGTCTCCACTCTAGGACAAGTCTGCCCCAACGGTTATCAGTCCTGCGGCAGATGTGACCAGTCCACTGCCACTTCAGCTTGCTAATCCGTTGAGCTATGTCGATAACTTTAGTTCTCTGACGAATTACTTCGTTCCAGATTCGATCCCGCAGAGAAATACCGAGCATAGCTCTCTCCATAGCTCGCTCAGCGACTTTAAACTGGTGGACCAGTCGGACTGTGAGTGTCCACGTCTCGGCTCCGTATGTCATCACAGGTAGGACGCACTGGTTAAAGACTTTTGTCTTTAGACACTGTGGTATAGGCGACGAGAAGACTCGACGGAGTTTTCCGAATGCTGCCCAGCCCAGCTGAATTCTTCTCTGGATTTCCTTCTCGAAGTTATGTAAGGGAGCACAAATACGACCTCGGTGCTCCCAGCCAACCTCACCTGCCCGTGGTGCATCCTGCTGACCAACAGACGGGGCTCTGGCGACCGACAAATGGCGGTATAACCATTTCATATCTATGGCGTAGCCAAATTCTACAGGCCGGTGACGGGCAGCAGCGTCACCGGTGCGAGAAGCTACGTCCTGCGATCGCCAACACGCCTGCCCAGCGTGGCGATTAGGGCATATCTCTCCCAAGGGATGCAAAAAACTATGGAAAAATTATGGAAGGACACCTAAAGCCAAGGCCCCCAGTTCCCGGCCGCCCTGCTATTCCTGACCACGGCGGCGGTCACGGTAACGGCAGGGCAGGGGGTGCTAAGAATCCCCGGACTACGGTAGGCCGCCAGAAAAAACTGACCCTCGCAACCTATAATGGACGCACGATTCGGCTGGACGATCATCTGGCGCAGCTGGAGGAGGAGCTGAAACACATAAGATGGCACATACTGGGGCTATGTGAAGTCCGAAGACAGGGAGAGGACACCATAACCTTAGAATCGGGTCATCTTATGTACTACAGAGAAGGAGATCAGCCATCCCAAGGCGGCGTCGGGTTTCTGGTCAACAAGGTTCTCAGTGACAACGTTGTAGAAGTCTCCAGTGTGTCGACCAAGGTAGCGTACCTCATAATTAAGTTAACCAAGAGGTACAGCCTCAAGGTTATCCAGGTCTACGCACCGACCTCGACACACTTGGATGATGAGGTGGAGAGCATGTATGAAGATATCTCCAGAGCTCTACACACCACCTCCATGGCTCACTACAACGTTGTCATGGGAGACTTTAACGCCAAAGTGGGAGTACAAACTTGCGGCGAATCGTCTATAGGACCCCACGGATTTGGGAGTAGGAATCACAGGGGACAAATGCTCGTCAATTTCCTCGAGAGAGAGGGGCTTTTCTTGATGAACTCGTTCTTCAAGAAACAGCCCCAAAGGAAATGGACGTGGCAAAGCCCCGACTTTGTGACTAAAAACGAGATTGACTTCATCATTACGGACAAACGGCGCATATTCAGAGACGTCTCACTGATCACTAGGTTTAATACTGGAAGTGATCACCGACTGGTACGAGACACTCTGGATATCGACTTTAAAGCCGAGAGATTCCGATTCATGAAGTCTACGCTCCGTCCGAACCTACTCCAAACCGTTGTTGGGTCCGAAACATTCCAATTAAAATTGGAAATTCGATTCGCTGCCTTGGAAACCACAGATGACGTAGGCCAGATACTCGAGGAAGTGGTGGAAATCCTCAGGGATGAAGGGACGAAGTTTTGCGAGAGCAAGCGTACGGGCAAAAAGTCCAAACTCTCGGCAGAAACACTTCGGCTAATGGAAGAGAGACGAACAGACCCTATGTCAGCTTTGTCAACTAACCTGGTGCGCAACAAATCCATAAAGAAGCTGGTACGACGCGACCTCCGATCCTCTAACACGCTTTTGATTAAAGAATCAATTGAGCAGAATCGGGGGTCGAAAGTGTTCGTCCAGCCTCTGGGTAGAAGCCACCTCACAAAGCTGACAACGTCAACGGGGAACGTCGTCGCATCCAAGCCGGAGATTCTGTCGGAAGTTGAAGACTTCTACGGCAAGCTCTACGCATCGCATGCTTCAAGGCCCGAACCCGATACTGAGGATTCTAGAGCCACCTTAACCCGCCACTTCACAGAAGATCTGCCCGAAATTAGCCGAGACGAAATCGTGATGGCCCTTAAACAACTCAAAAATGGAAAAGCCCCAGGAGAAGACGGAATCACAACGGAGCTTTTAAAAGCCGGAGGAGCTCCAGCAGTTCAACAGCTTCAGCAGCTATTTAATTCCGTTCTTTTTACTGGGAGAACTCCACAGGCATGGAACAGAAGCATGGTGGTTTTGTTTTTCAAAAATGGAGACAAAACCCTATTGAGAAACTATCGCCCGATTTCGCTTCTGAGCCATGTCTACAAGCTGTTTTCAAGGGTCATCACGAACCGTCTTGCGCGAAGACTCGACGAGTTTCAACCTCCGGAACAGGCCGGGTTTCGAAGCGGTTACGGCACCATAGACCAAATCCACACGGTGCGGCAGATTGTACAGAAGACCGAAGAGTACAATCGGCCCCTGTGCTTAGCATTTGTGGACTATCAGAAGGCCTTTGACTCAATCGAAACCTGGTCTGTTCTCGAGTCCTTGCAGCGTTGCCAAGTCGACTGGCGATATATCGAAGTGATGAGATGTCTATATAATGCCGCAACGATGACTGTACAAGTACAGAACCAGCGAACTAAACATGTCCTCCTGCGTCGAGGAGTGAGGCAGGGGGACGTCATATCCCCGAAACTGTTCACTAACGCCTTGGAGGATATGTTTAAGACGCTGGACTTGAAATATTGTGGCATTAACATCAACGGCAAGTACATCTCTCACTTACGATTCGCAGATGACATCGTCATTATGGCAGAGACGCTGCAGGACCTACAAAGGATGTTGAATGGCCTAGCTGATTCTTCTCGTAGCATCGGTCTCCGGATGAATTTGGACAAAACCAAAGTCATGTACAACGAGCACGTTGTTCCGGAACCGATTGCCGTAGATGGAATCCCACTCGAAGTTGTCACTAAGTATGTTTACCTAGGGCAAACGCTCCAACTAGGCAAACATAACTTCGAGAAGGCCTTGCCCTGCAGCGGATCAAAATTGATAAAAAAAACTGTGGCGGTAATTAAATGGTGGGCAGGGCTTGAATGCTGGGCCCCTAGGCCAGAGCCTTGTAGGCCTAGGCGGAAATATGGCCCTGCATAAACTGCTCAGAGCGGCCCCCGATGCTGAAGACTGTCTGTCGATGTTTGACACGGCACGCTCAATGTCTGTAGATATAAACGGACCTTAAGAGGGAACGCGGTTTGCACTTTCCCATACGGCAATGGCCGGCAATAGCCCAACGGATAGGGTGTCGTGCTGGCAATCGAGAGGTCGTGAGTTCGATACCCACCCCACCCATTGTACTATTGACGTGAACCCACTCCAGACACAAGCATATTTATCTTAGTTGGAGGGGTTAACAAGACTACTAGTAATGTGCAACACACATTGCTACATAGCTTTTTTTTAATGTTAATTTCTATTTAAAAAATAAATATTACATATATCACTACTATAATAGTACTAGCATAATAAACTAATATTAGTAGTACTATTGTTTTACTATAATATTATTATTAGTAGTTACTATTAAATACTATAGTTATTAAGTTTTACATGTAAACTAATTTCTAGCTAAACATGCAGAGGCCATGCAAGGCATACGTTCACTATACCTAGTCAATAATCATCTGGTTATGTAGACCAAAAATAATAATAGTCCGGTAATCGCGATGTAATATTATATATTACTAGCTGACCCGGCAAACGTTGTTTTGCCATATAAATAATAAAATGGCTATTAAAAAATAAGGGTTGATCGTAGAAGGGTGAAAATTGAGGATTGTATGTATTTTTGTATGTTGTATCATAAAAAAATAGAAATTAAAAATTTTGTCTAAAAAAAAAAAAATTTAGGGGTGGACTACCCCTAACATTTAGGGGGATGAAAAATAGATGTTGGCCGATTCTCATAGATACCGGATAAGCACAAAAAATTTCATCAAAATCGGTCAAGCCGTTTCGGAGGAGTATGGCAACGAAAACTGTGACACGAGAATTTTATATATTAGATTATCTTTCTGTATAGACAGAATTTTGCATGTCAGTGCACTGTGCCTGTTACCTTGAGACATAAACATGTTACGTCTCACATGCCCTGTAATTTCACTGACTCTTTCCCATTAAAACAAAAACACGTTCTTAACTCCATTCTTAGTTAACTTCATGGCATAGTGTGAAGTGATATCTATATATTTAAGATATTTATTCCGGTATTTCACATTTTATACACATGATGCGTTTCAAATCAGTAAAACTAAATCTATTCATGTGTTTTAATTTATAACGAAATAATGGTCATAATTGACCTTTGAATATCTTAAAAAACCTTGTTTCTGAATAGAACTTGATTTTACAATTTTTTTAAAAAACCTCTATTTATATCTTTATTTTATCGTCGTTTCTTTAAATGTATATATATTACAACGAAGGAAAAAAAGAATTGAAGTTATCTTTGTTATCTTATGAGTACACACACAGTTTTTTTTATTGTTGATCTACAGTGTGAAGTGCAAACATCTTGTGTACATTCTGAAATAAGCTGCAAAAATTATAATATCAAACCATAACCATTACTAAATACTACAAGTACATAAAATTACTTCTAAAAATTATTCAAGAACTAGTGGCGTTTTGCGGTTTTAACCACGTGATGTGTGTGATATATATAATATCGTTTAAAAACTAAAAAACAACCGACTTCAATGCCGCGCTATTCATTTTCAGTACCAATTTTGAGATGTTTATCTCAATATCTCTGGAGATACTTATCATACCTCGATAAAATTACCATGGTACCACACTTGGGATATCTCCTTTCGAACAAAAAAAGAATAATCGAAATCGGTTCATAAACGAAGAAGTTATCCGCGAACAAACATAAAAAAAAAAAAAAAAAAAATATACGGTCGAATTGAGAAACCTCCTCCTTTTTTTGAAGTCGGTTAAAAACAGTCTCTGTTTCATGCTGGACAGACGAGCACTTGCGATACTATCTCACCTGATGTTAAGTGACGATGCGGTCTAGGATTGAATAGTGCTTGCCTAGAGGAAGATGATAGTGAGACTAGTCAAGGGCGGATCCAGGATTTTTTTTCTGGGATGGGCATGCAACGAACACAATTCGCTATTCCAGCCAGAAATAGACAAGAGTTTCACTCATTTTCTTTCTGAACAACTCTGATAATTTGATTTGCTTTTAAGTATGTACTGTGATGGAATCTCCACAGTACACGAAAATACCGTCTCTTTGGTTTCCCGTGCCCCCTTTGAGACGAGGCGTTGGACAACAGAGTTTAACTCCAGTCTTATCACAAAGATGAACAAGCTCGATCCGTCTTCCAACTTACAGCCAAATATTAATAAATACTGAAAACTATAAGAATCATAAAGCAGATAATTTGCAGGCAAGTTCCTTGAGTTTAGTAGACAACCACTAAGAATCAATTAGAATAATATCGTTTAAAAACTAAAAAACAACCGACTTCAATGCCGCGCTATTCATTTTCAGAACCAATTTTGAGATGTTTATCTCAATATCTCTGGAGATACTTATCATACCTCGATAAAATTACCATGGTACCACACTTGGGATATCTCCTTTCGAACAAAAAAAGAATAATCGAAATCGGTTCATAAACGACGAAGTTATCCGCGAACAAACATAAAAAAAAATAAAAAAATATATATATACGGTCGAATTGAGAAACCTCCTCCTTTTTTTGAAGTCGATTAAAAAGAAGATATATTTTTGAAATGCAGACTTTTTTATATTTTTTATTATTTGCAAAAATTTCAAGAAACTATCCTTAGGGACTTATGGGCCGCTATAACACAAAGAGAGACTATATTTATATAGAACATCACGCGACTAAACCCGTCAAGGCACTTCGTTTAAACATAATTATAAAATAAACAGTTTGTTTAATTTACAAGAAATGCAAACATAAAAGCTCGTTACAGGACTATTCAAGCATTATTCACAGCGAGAACAAATAAATTAGAACAATAGCTAGTAATAAAATTAATAAGCAACAACTGCTTTTAACATATTATATTTATACTGTAAAAAAAAAAAACTAGACGATTGTGCGACACTGCACTGTTCTGTCTTTATTGGCAAACAAATTGAAGCCGCATGTAACTCTTTAGTTGAAAACTGTCAAATCTGTGATACTCGTAGAACTTCTGCGGCCTTTCAGGAAGTTCTACCACACACTTAAAACATAACAAACTGGTAATGTGATGCTATTTTTTATAATATTGTGACTATTGTTTACTAATATTATTATATTTTTACTACTGTTGTTCTAATTTCACAGTAAATTTCTATTCTAAGATATATATAAAGCAATTCTTACAGCCATCTAGCTCATTTTAATTTCACTAATAATAGAATAACTTAATAAAATACAACTAAATGTATAAGAAGGCAAAGCATTGAACCAATTCAAAATGAAGCCAATAAAGTTATTTGTATTTGTATAAACCATACATGCAATTTGGTTGTGTCATCCAATAATAATATAACATTGGTCCAAGTAGTGCGCGGTAACCATGATTTATTATTAAAAATAACAAGCAGCGTTTTGTCAATAACATGCCTCATGCTTTGAAGTACATAAGTATACTTTAGCTAGGACTAAGGGAGATGCACATATGTGTGTATACATTATACAGGCTGTTTCAAAAATATGGATCAGTTTGGGGGTAGTCTGTATAGGATATTTTAAATACAAATATAATTTTCGACGAAATAAATAGTGGATTCAATTGCAGTTTTATTACGTAAGAATTTGTGTGAAATCAAGGATACAAGATTAGTACTGCATAGTATGCATAAATCCGAATAACAGCATAGAACGAAGTAAAAATGCTACATTGTTAAATGGTTTTGGTACTACCTTTGTAATAAAAAAGACGTAGTAAGCTGATCTCTTAATCCATAATTTAATACATTAATACCATTATTTACGACATAAAAAAAATTGTCCCCAAAAGGGACAAGGTTCTCAATACTCAGATATTTTTTTGGATGTTTGTTCCCCGATTAATCCGCCGATTGTTAATGATTTGAATGATTACTTTTTTCAATGGTAGGACTCATCGCAAAGGTTGTCCCATTTAAATTTTATCAAGATATAATGAGTATCTCCAGAGATATGACGATAAACGTTTCAAACTTGCTACTGAAACTGACTTGCGCGGTATTTATATATACTTGCGAAGTAGCTAAATTTATCGCCCATTGTAACACTAATAAAATAAATACCTTGTATGTTATTTTTAAGTTCTGAGGTGTGACAATAAAGAAATTTCTATATATCTATCTATTATTAACTACAATAATCTTTGATTAAGTTAAAACATTCCAATCCAACCACAATAGATTCAAATGATTTCAAAATCAATTCATTTATTTTAGACATAAAACTGACCCATTCTGACTGACCCGTACTGACTCATATTTATAAATCAGCCTGTATATGCAACTTCTTAAATCCAGGTGTTGTTAACCTTTTGTGTACTCGAGTACAGATTTGGGTACACTTGGAAATTCCACGCTTGCGTCTCCTGCATTCTTTTTCTTCTTTCTTCGTTTGCTGCTTTCACTTGCTGGATGTAGTTTAGGGTTAACTGCTTCTTTCGCTGAATAATTTAGAACAATTAAAAAAAAAAAAAGTGTAACATGTTCTCGGATCATCTATTTTAAAAGCACAGTATAGTATAGATAACTTTTTATTATATGTATTGGAATGTATTATAGACTATTTGTAATTTCCATATATTCTATGTCTATATATGTGTATGTATATATATACCTATATTATATATGTATATTTATATATATTGTATGTATGTATATATTATGTATTACAATTAGTATGTAACTATTGCTAACATAATATTTACTATTATTTCAGAACCTAGCTAAACATTCTGTCTGAATCACTCAAAAGTGATTCCGACCAGCACGCCCTAAAATTTTCCTAAAATTTTTGGTAGAAAATGCTTTTAGCATTAATTCCTCCTTTTGTACTTATTTTGTGCAATGAAAAAATTACAAAAAAACAATCGACACAGAATATTATAATATCAAACCAAGATATAGTCAAGATAGTGCAAAAAGAGAACCTCAAAGGTAAGAAAGAAAGGTACATATATACCTAGCACACGATAATGATAAGAGTAGGTACCACCTACCAAGTATCAAACATTTTTAGTCGTACTAGTAATGACAGCAGTGTTGTCAATGCAACAAAGTAAACAAACACTAAACAGTAAATTAAAACGATCGACGCGACCTCAATTTCTACGACGGTTCTCTTTTTGCACAGACTCTATGGTAAAAGTTATGGACGGCCAAGGTAAGGAGAACCATCTTCAGAAGGCGGTCATTGAGGTACAATACCTAGATTACGTGGTACTATTATTTATTATAATAAATAATAATACAACCTACAATCATAATCTCTAAGTGAACATTGACTGAAGGTGTTGTTACTAAAGAATACTCTTTTCTTCAATATGACTAATACTGATTAAAAAAAATACAATTATTAAATAAAGAATTTAAATTTCAAATCAACGATATAATAAGACTTTTGTCCTAACATGTTTGTCCCAAAAAATATTTTATTACTTCGCTCACCCATTTCGCTCATCCATTTCGCTCACCAATTTCGCTTACCTTATCACTATTGAGGTGGTACTGGTAAGTCTTCAGATAGGTACCAAGGCACAGTATCTCGCATTGTGGACAACTTTTATCTGCCGTTGTTCTGAGTAGATTTAGCATGTATATAAAATCTTCTGAGACGTAATGGTCTTCTTCTAGAAATAAGACCATACCTGGAAGATAAATACAGGGATATTAATAATTTTTTTATTTAACTGTTGTAGGGTGGTGTTCAGCGAAGCAACGGGTTTAAGAGGAAACGCGGGGTGCACTTTTTAGGGTTCCGTAGCCGAATGGCAAAAAACGGAACCCTTATAGATTCGCCATGTCTGTCTGTCTGTCTGTCTGTCCGTCCGTACGTCACAGCCATTTTATTCCGAAACTATTAGGACTACAGAATTGAAACTTGGTAGGTAGATGTATTCTGTGAACCGCTTTCCGATTTTTATACAAAAAATAAAAATATAAAAGTTTAAAGGGGGGCATCCCATACATGGAACTCGAACAAAAAAAAATGTTTTTCATCAAACCTATACGTGTGGGGTATTTATGGATAGGTCTTTAAAAATGACATTGAGGATCCTAAAATCATTTTTTCTCAAAGTCAATCATTTCAAAGATAGGCGCGTCTAAAGTGGAAAAATGTGTGTCCCCCCCCCCCCTCTAACTTCTAAAGTAATGGAGTGAAAAATCTAGAAAAAATATATTCTGTAGATCTCAATAAAAACTTTCAACGAAAATTGGTTTGAACGAGATACAGTCAGCAGTTGTTGAGATATAGCGACCGCAAGTATAACTTTGTTTTTCATACAAACACTATGAAAAACAAAGTTATTTTTGTAGTTGCGAAAAATCAAAGTTATAGAATACTCTACTGTGTTACGGAACCCTACGAGTGCGAGTCCGACTTGCACTTGGCCAGTTTATTCAAACAAATATATTCCCCCGTTTCCTTGGAAAATGCTTCGAGACAAAAATTTTGTTTCTACAAAAAATCAAGGTCTGCTTTGGCTACGTCCCTATGATTTTCTTTTTTGGACCAATTAATTGCAAATAGAAATATGACTCTTCAAAAATCTTAAAAAGGAGATTAAATAGCTAATATATCTAAATATGACTCTTCAAAAATCTTAAAAAGGAGATTAAATAGCTAATATTTATTTTTGCAATTGGATGGTAAAAAAAAACAAATGATACGTACGTAGGGGCGTAGCTACAGCAGACCTTGATTTTTTGTAGAAACAATTTTTTTCTAAAAGCATTTTCCAGGGAGGAAACGGGGGCATACATTTGTATGGAAAAGTGCACCCCCCGTTCGCTCTTAATGGTCGGTTTATTCAGCAGAAATAGTGACTTTGCACAATGATACTAGAGTTATACCAAAGTAAATAGATGCCTAGCTAAGTTAAAATAAAAATATTATGATACTTGAAACATGTGTTGCTGAATAAGTCGATTGCTATAGGTAGAAATGATCAGGTGTCCATATAATCGTTGCTTTGTAGACTAGAAGCGAGTATTTTACTGAAGATTATTCACTTATTTCGCCAATGAGCATTTCGCTCATCACGCTCGTAGTTACATGCTATTTTTTTTTTTTTTTTTTTTTCTCATTTCGCTATAAATTATCCGCTTATTTCGCTGAAAATTATACGCTCATTTTCCAAAAATTATCCGCTCAATTCGCTCACCCGTATGTCCGGTAGTAGACTGCAACTGGTTAAATATTCTGTTAGCTTTCCACCACCAATGGTGTTTAGTTTGTGTGTATTTTGCTTCTCTGTAGTGACCGTGCAAATCCGGGTGTAAGGCGTTGTTGCATTTAAGTTTCACTGCTCTGAAAGAGAAAACAAGACCTTTAAGCAAAAATAGTTTAAACAAATAACACTTTAAATACACGAAAAATAAGTTTTTTGTATGGTTCCATACCCAAAAGGTAACCAAAGGTATCCTATTGCTGAGACTTCGCTGTCCGTCCATCCGTCTGTCTGTCCGCACTTTACAGGGCTCTATCATCTTATCCGTAATAGGTACATACTCGAAATGTTCACGAAATATTAGGGGGATTTAACAACAACTACTTAAAACAAAATAATTAAATATTAAAGAAACTGAAAAACACGTTTCTTGTACGGGGACCCCATACAAGAAACGTGTTTTTCAGACGTTTTATGCTCGATCTTGCAAACTGTTACAGAGAGAGATATTTGAAATTTGCTAATAGTGTGTGTTACAATAGTCGCTATAACAACAAATAATAAAAACTTGATTAATTAAAAATTAAAGGGGTCCCCATACAAAAATCTTATTTTTCCGGCAAATTTTGTTTAATTGGAACCCTACGTGTGCGAGTCTGACTCGCACTTGGCCAGTTTATTTATGTGTTGTTATAATGGCTATTGTATCATCGATCGCATCATCACTTAACATCAGGTGAGATAGTGATCAATTTAATTTTTTTTTTTTTTAATTTTTTAATTTATTCACAAGTATATATATATATATTCACAACATGCTTTACATAACATAGTTTTAAATTAATAAAGTACTTATCAAATTTTATAATAACATATAAAATGAAAGTTTGGTTGGGATAAACTACAGCTAGTGCACTAGTTCCCACACTAGGATACCCTGTGTCGTGGGAAATCTAGTCAAGTGTGTGTGTGTGAGTGTGTGTGTGTGTGTGTGTGTGTGTGTGTGTGTGTGTGTGTGTGTGTGTGTGTGTGTGCGTGTGTGTGTGGGGGGGGGGTGTGTGTGGGTGTGGGTGTGTGTGTGTGCATGTGTATGTATGTGTGTGTGTGATTCATCGTGAAGAGAGTAGTTGTGTGCCTATTATAAGAGGTTGCGGTTTCTCGTGTGCGAATGCTAGTGTGTCAGAATGTATGCGTACGGATTGTATGCATATCACCAGTAAATTTTTAAGAGCTTCTCTGTTTCTTTGTCATTTTTCGTTAATAACCATTTAGTTACTTTATTTTTGCAAGATTTTCTTAGGCTGTGTTCAATGTTTAGTTCTTTGTTGATTTTCGTGTACAAATATGGACCCAAGTAAGCTGGTGATCTCTGTGCAAATTTAGTTTTTGTAGATGGAGTTACCCAAGATGATGATCTTTGTGACCGTAAAGATGTTTTTTTATTCTGCGGCGCGAGCTTATGGAATCTGACAATTATATTTGTAATGTAAATTTGACGTACTCTGAGAACTTTACATTCATTGTATAAGGCATCAGTGCTATATCGCCATGGTTTTTTGTAAGAAATTTTTAAGATTGCTCTTTGAGCTCGTTCAAGTTTAATCATATTACAAGTGTGTGCTGAACCCCATGCAACACAGCAGTATGATAGGATTGACAAGCAGAGTGCTGAATATACTAGTTGTATGGTGTAGTTGTCACCAGCAGAACCCAAACATTTGAATATATATTTTAACTTATTGACTCGACTTGTAAGCGCTTCAATCTGCTTATTCCACCTGAGGTTAGAATCGAGTACAACGCCTAGATACTTTATAGAGGTGACTTGTTCGAGATTTTTGCAGGAGCATTCATCTCCAGGAGAACAAGTATGGATTTTAATATTAAGTTGTTTATTTGGTGCTGAACGTTTACTAATACAAAAATTTAAGACTTTAGTTTTCGAAGTGTTTAGTGTGAGTAAATTTCTTTGCAGCCAATCTGAAACTTTTTGCATGCCCGTTTGAGCAAGTGTATTAACTTCGCTCCATGTTCTACCATTGAAAATTATGGCTGTGTCGTCAGCAAAGGCAAGAGTTTCAGCTTGTATTAAGTTTTGTTGACAAAGGTCGTTAATATAAATTAAAAATAAGGTAGGACCGAGGACACTACCCTGAGGAACTCCATAGTGTATGTCTGCATACTCACTTTTCATATCGTTAACAACTACTCGCTGTTTACGATTACAGAAGTAGGATGCAAACCATTGCAAGGCTATGCCTCGGATTCCGAGAGACTCCAATTTCTTCAGAAGTATTGGTCGGGAAACCGTGTCAAATGCTTTTGCTAGATCGAGGAAGACGCCTATGCACTTTTGCCCAGAATCAAGCTTTTCCGTCAGGTAGTTAACCATGTGCACAACAGCGTCCTCCGTCGATCTACCAGTGCGAAAGCCATACTGATTTTCAGCCAATAGACTATTTGCTTCTAAATAAGAAAGGAGTCTTTTGTTGACGACTTTCTCAACTATTTTAGATATGGACGTCAACAGGGAAATCGGTCTGTAGTTGCTAGACACGAGTGGGTCTCCGGCCTTATGTATCGGAATGACATTAGCTTTCTTGAGGCACTCTGGTACTACGCCATTAGATATGCTCATATTGCAAATGTGCGCCAAGGGTTCTGAGAGGGCATGTTTGCATTTTTTAAGCAGATCGTTCGTGATACCATCGTGTCCTGGAGCGGAACCGGTTTTAAGACTGTCTATTATCTTGGAGATCTCTGTTTCGTCAGTGGGAGAGAAAAAGAAGGATTTACTGGGGGAAATAGTCTTCATTACCACTGCGCTTGCTAAATCTTCTTCAGTTTTATTAAGGGTTTTTAAAATAGTGTCTGCTAAATTATTTCCTACGGTGCTAAAGAAGATATTTGCATTTTGCATAGATTCTGCAGGTGTAGTTGATATATCAAGAAGTGCAGTGCTGAGCGTTTTATTACTACTCAAATTACAAATTTCTTTAATAGCTTTCCACGTTCTTTTGCTATCACCTTTTGCGTCTTGAAGCAATGATTTTTCATAGGCATTTTTAAGGTTTTGTAGTAAATTATTGCAATTATTTCTATAATTTTTGTAGTTCGTTTGAAATTGAGCGTTTTTTGGATTTTTTCTCGCCTGGATATGTAACATATCCCGTCGGGAGATGCACCTTAAGAGGCCTGAGGACATCCACGGCTTGCGAATTTGCTTTGAATTTGGGACTATTTCTACTCGCTTATTATTCTGAATTATATTTGTTATGGACTCGACAAAAAGTTCAAAAGCAGTGTCAACAGAGTCCGTATTTGCAAAAAGATCCGTCCAGTTATATGCATTTATGTTCTTGACAATTTCATCGTGGTTTAATTTTGTAATCGATTTCATTTCTGAAATTGACAATGGACAACTTTTTTATCTATGCCAATGACAACTGCATCATGGTCAGTAATACTTGCTGCACATACCACGACTCTTGAAGCGTGCCCACTTTTGATCAGAGCGTGGTCAAGACAGGATTGGCCACGTGTCGGTAATGTGTGTGCTGGAACAAAACCATGATGCGATACCATATCCAGATATGAATCAGCTCTGGCGTCGAGTGATTCTAGGGCAATGTCGATATTAATGTCTCCCAGTAGCACCATAGTTTCTGCTTTGTGTTCGTTTAATATATTGTCTAAAGAAGTCAAGAAATCACTGATGTCGAATTTAGAAGGTGACCTATAAATTGAAAATAAAGCGAGTGAGTTCTCCACTTTTGCAATTAGACAGTTAGCATTACAGACTTCTGGTTCAAGGATTTGGACATGGAGACTGTCTTTAGCGTAGATAACAATGCCATCACATTTGTTAAGGTAAATTTTGGACCTATAGAATTTGAAATGGTCTAAGTGAATCGAAGGTGATTCTTCGTCAAGCCAACATTCTGTTAAAATAATGAGATCTGGAATAAAATGTAGTTGGTTTAAAAACAAAGTAAGACTATTGAAATTTTTCCGTATGCTGCGTATGTTTTGTGACACCATTGTTATTTGTCTGGATGGATCACCAAGGAATTTTATACATGAATTAGGGTCAAAAGTCCGTTTATTTGGAATTATGCAGGTTTCATCAAGTTCATTAATTATATTATGGCAATCAAATTTTAAAGCTGGTTAACAGAAGCGTACTTGTGTGTGGATTCAAGAAAGAGTTGTTGGAGCTCATCATTAGATGTTTATGGGATGGTGGACTATACCTAGATAAGCATATAATATCTTTAGAGAAAAAATATATACGGTCGAATTGAGAATCCTCCTTTTTTTGAAGTCGGTTAACAAAGTGTTTGCATATTTTGGTGAGATTACGATTGTAATTTGGCTTGTTGAAGTTGTGTTTGTGTATGAGTGAATAAAATTGTGTGAGTGTGTGAATGTGAGAATAAAATTTGTCGTTATTAGCTGTGTATGAAATGGCTGTTTGTGTACTCTTTTCATTTCTAATAAGAACGCATATTGACCTGGTCTTCCTGGTATTATTAGTGCTAGCGATGCAAAACTTAGGATTAATTATTACAACACATAGTAAAATCAGCAATAGTCAGTCCGAGCTGCGGTGGCTTTTGAGTTGTTCTTCACTATCGATTCTTATGTACGGCAGCCCATCTTGCTTGCGGATATAGACTTTACCATTTGATGTCCAGCAATAACGGTAACCTTCTACTTTGGCAAAGTCACGAGCCAGATAGTGCAGGCGCTTAGCCTTTGAAGTTAAGTATTCTGATAGATATATTGTGGCTTTATCTCCTCCAATACCAAGATGTTGAGAGCAAAGCGGCGCATCTGGATGCGCTCTGTTGTGCCTTTTTGCCGCGTCGAGGATTTTACTTCTTAATAACGTGTTACACAATTCGATAATAATCGTAGATCGCTCTTTAGAATGCCTAGTCGTTAGTCTATAGGCGTCCCGGATTTCCATAGGTTGGATATTAATTTTCAGAAACCTTGTAAGAAGTTCAATGGACTCAAATAGGTCCTCCTTATTTTCTTTCTGCTTCTTTGGAACATTTCTTATCTCGATCGAGGTTTTCCTGGCCTGAAAATCTAAAAGATCACATTTGTTCTCAAGGACTGATACCTGAGAAGCAAGATCCCTGCAACCTTTTTCCAGATTAGTTATGTTGGCCTCCATTGACGAAATTTGGACAGCTATGGTGTCAACAGTGTCCACGATTTTATCTGTCTTTCCCTGGACTGCTGTTATTTGAAACTTGAAGTCTGCTCGTATATTTCTCTCCATGGAGTCCATTCTGGTTTTCTGTTCGGTTTTCATTGAGTCAAACATTTCTCTCATCTCTCGACAGAAGGACGCGAAAGTATCGTAATTCTCCCCACTAGCGCTTTGACTGCCCTGAGGGGTCACGTTGCTTTTGTAAGAGATGTCTTCTGTAGACATTTTCGTCTTTTTGGGGTCAGGTGTGATTGAAGTTGGAGAACGTTGAATTTTCGGCATGTTGAATACAGAAGAAATAATAAATAGGTACTTCAGTAAAATATTATTATTCGCAGTTTTTATTTCCCGAGTATTTTGGAAAAGGGAATAATAACTATAGCTGGCAACACTTGTATGTCAGTCAATTGCTACCCAGTTAGTAATAAAGTCCCATTAGAAGACACTAAAAACACTAGCAGAAGATCTATAATTAAATCCTGGAGTAAGAGACAATCATTTTGTTGTTTCGTCGGTAAATAGTAAAGATAAGTTTAAAAACTAAAAAACCCGACTTTATGCCTGCGATTCAGTTTCAGTAGCAAGTTTGAGAATCGTCATATCTCTGCAGATACTTATCAGATCTCGATGAAATTACAATAGGACCACCTCGGAAATGTACCCTACAGATTAAAATAATAATAATTCGAATCGGTTCACAATTGACGGAGTAATCGCGTAACATACATACAAAAAAAAACACAGACGAATTGAGAACCTCCTTCTTTTTGGAAGTCGGTTGAAATATAACCAACATATTAATTTGATGAGCAAAAATACTCTTACTGTTCAAATTTAGCGTCCCTGGGGCAGTCGTTAGGATCCATCCCGGGAAACTCGTTCGGGTGCGTCTGTATAGAGTACGGGAAGAATATCTGCATCACCTGGAATTTATATAATTTAAGATCGTTTAAAAAACTAAAAGAACCGACTTCAAACATCGCGCTCGTCAAAGTAGCCAGTAGACGTAGTAACTATTACATAATCTGTGCCAGTAAGTAAAGTGCCAGCCAAGTAGTAAGTCGTCGAGATAAGTAATGTGTCGTAATACAAATGTTGATATATTAAAAACGGCTCGGCCGATTTCGTTAAAGTTTAAATGGGACCACCTGGAAAGGGTACCCTTTAAAACCAAAAAAGAATTTTTCAAATCGGGTCAGGCATCTTCGAGTATCGGTGGACATACATTAAAAAAAAGGTTCCGACGAATTGAGAACCTCCTCCTTTTTTGTGAAGTCAGTTAAAATTAGATAGATAAACTCTTTATTGCGACACCATACATACACACTTATAACATCATCACCATTAACAGCCAGTATTCGTCCACTGTTGGACATAGGCCTCTCCTATGATATTATGACAGGCGGACAATCAGTTCCATTCCGATCATGATATGTTTTGTGATCGGTATGCGTTTCTTTAAGCTGTGTTTCACTATTTTTTCTTTAATATATAAATTGTCTGAATTACTGAAACACTGAGGTAACTGTATGGTTGGCAACCCTAAATAAACCCTAAATAAATAAATAAACCCTACTTTAATAAATTTTTAATAGTCTGACGTCAACGATTGGGTGACAGCTGTCTTTATTTTTTTAGTCAACTCGTTAAGCCGGCTTTTCACTATGGGATATAATATAATGTATATTATATCTTGAGATATAACATTTTATCGCTCGTCATACATTTTGTATGAGACCGTTTACACTATTCTATAATATTGATTACATCCCAAGCTATAAATATGTTTTCGACCGACTGAGCGATATTTGAATGTTTATATTTACCTCACGTCCCCGGACACCGCGCCTCCCCCTGCCTCGCCTTCAGTTTTTATTTGTTTTTTATTTTTGTTATGGCTCCACACAACTACTGTATTTAGCCAGTATTTGAATGAAACCTTAGACAACCAAAGCTGAACTATATATCTTACAATGTGAACAGCAATCGCGGGATGTCATATATAGCTCATGATGTAATTTACATTATATCCCATAGTGAAAAGCCGGCTTCAGGCGTCCAATTACACGATAGGTTTTGTTGTCAGTTTGCTGGTAATCACTGCTGTGACTGATTGATAACCTATCGTCTAATGGGGTAATTGACGGTGATTGACCGAAATTTACATACTTTTGATGGCTGCATCAGCAACCAAAAGTCATGATAAATTTTTTTGATTGACGGATAACCTACCGTGTAATGGACGCTTTAGGTTACGCTTTTTGTATGTTTGCTTCATTATTGAAGCAAACATACAAAAAGATTTATTTTATAATTTTGACGTGGATATATGCGTATATGAATACTTTCTACATACTGAATAAATGCTTTGATTACGCCACCGAGCTCGATCTTCAGCTATTCGTTTCCAATCGCTACCAGCTCTTCCAGACAACCTCTGCGTGGGGAGGATCGAAGTAATAGCTTAGAGCAGGGTGCGCCTAATTTAAATTTAAAAAGAAAATAATAACAATAACATGTATACCTCAACTAACACTTTATATTTTTTGTACATTGTTACACACAACCCAAAATTTCATCGTAGCGACGGGACTTGAACCCGCACCCCTTGGGAAAGTTGGGAAACATGCCCAGGTGCTCTGCTAATTAAGCTTTGGTTCGACACTATCGATTCGACGAAATTAATGGATTGCATTTTTAACCCAATTATGCATTAGATACTGTTAATATACGTTGTTTTTTCTAAGAACACTATAAAATCGTTGCATAGTAGTATCTAGTAGTAAAATTAAGAGCCCGCTTGAGATTTTTTTTCCCACGCTTGCTCCGCCTACACACGCCGCGGCACCCCCGGTAACGATACAGGCGCGGGGGAACGCGCTGTAATTTCGCGCATGCGCGCTCCACACTCGACTTGCGACCTCGTTTGCTAGCGGACACGCCGAGCCGAGCGGGACGGTAATGACCGTGTGGCCCGTGGCGCGGCAGCCGAAGTTACTTACTACCTACAGAGCTATACTATATATAAATACGTACATTTAAGGTTTAAAATTACGTATTACGGCTTAAAAAGGATTTTCCAAATCGAACATACATAGAAAAGATATATATAAATATATATTTATATTCGGACTAATTGAGAACCTCCTCCATTTTTGTGAAGTCGGTTAAAAATAGTATAGTCTTATTTTTCGTACAACACTCCTTGCGTTGTTTTTGTAAACTTGTATTTATTTGAGAACCCAACTTCACAAAAAAGGAGATGGTTCTCAATTCGTCGGATTTTTTGTTTGTTTTATGTATGTTGACCGATTACTCGAAGACGCTTGAACCGATTTGGAAAATCGTTTTTTTATTTGAATGAGTATAACAGATGATCCCATTTAAATTTCATCGAGATATGTTTAGTTCTGCAGAGATATGAAGATAAACACCATAAACCTAGTACTGAAAATGACTAGCGCGGCATTTGAAGTCTGTATTATTCCTTTTGTGAACGAATTTATTTGCAACCTACTTCCAAAAAAAAAGGAGGTTCTCAAATCGTCTTTTTAGGGTTCCGTAGCCGAATGGCAAAAAACGGAACCCTTATAGATTCGCCATGTCTATCTGTCTGCCGTCTTAAGCTTTTATATTTTTTATTTTTGTACAAAAATCGGAAAGCTTGAAAAACAAAGTTATACTTGCGGTCGCTATATCTCAACAACTACTGACTGTATCTGGTTCAAACCAATTTTCGTTGAAAGTTTTTGTTGAGATCTACAGATATATATAATATATTTTTTCTAGATTTTTCACTCCCTTACCCTCCTCCTCCCTTAGAAGTTAGGGGGGGGGGGGGGGGCACATTTTACCACTTTAGACGCGCCTATCTTTTAAATGATTTACTTTGAGATAAACTGGCCAAGTGCAAGTCGGACTCGCACTCGTAGGGTTCCGTAACACAGTGGAGTATTCTATAACTTTTATTTTTCGCAACTACAAAAATAACTTTGTTTCTTATAGCGTTTGTATGAAAAACAAAGTTATCTTTGCGGTCGCTATATCTCAAAACTGCTCACTGTATCTTGTTCAAACCAATTTCAATTTTGGTTGTTAGTTTTTATTGAGATCTACAGCATATGTATTTTTTAGATTTTTCACTCCCATACTTTAAAAGTAAGAGGAGGGGAGGGGGGGGAGGGGTTGGACATTCATTTTACCATTTTAGACGTGCCTATCTTTCAAATGATTGACTTTGAGAAAAAATGGTTTTAGAAACCTTCATGTTATTTTTAAAGATGAAAAAAGTGACATACTGACAGATAGACATGACCAATCTATAAGAGTTCCGTTTCTTGCCATTCGGCTACGGAACCATAAAAACGAGGAGGATAAAAATGGAGGAGGTTCTCAAATCGCCGGTACATCACATACGACACAGTAATGGTTCCGTAACACAGTAATGTATTCTATAACCATGATTTTTCGAAACTAAATAAACTGACGAAGTGCAAGTCGGACTCGTACTCGTAGGGTTCCGTAACACAGTAGTTCTATAGTTCTATAACTATGATTTTTCGCAACTACAAAAATAACTTTGTTTTTCATAGTGTTTGTATGAAAAACAAAGTTATACTTGCGGTCGCTATATCTCAACAACTGCTGACTGTATCTCGTTCAAACCAATTTTCGTTGAAAGTTTTTATTAAGATCTACAGAATATATTTTTTCTAGATTTTTCACTCCCTTACTTTAGAATGTAAAGGGGGGGGGGGGGGGGGACACACATTTTACCACTTTAGACGGGCCTATCTTTTAAATGATTGACTTTAAGAAAAAAATATTTTAGGAACCTCAATGTCATTTTTAAAGACCTATCCACACGTATAGGTTTGAAGAAAAAAATTTTTTTTGTTCCATTTCCAGGTATGGGATGCCCCCCCTTAAACTTTTATATTTTTTTATTTTTGTACAATATTCGGAAAGCGGTTTATAGAATACATCTACCTAGCAAGTTTGTGATTTGAAGTGAAAAAAAAAGTGAAGTTGCTGATTGTAGGTATCTCGTTCAAACTAATTTTCGTTGTTAGTTTTTATCTTACTTATGATAATACTACAATAACGAAATACTAATAAAATTAAAAACGTCTAAATACCTATAGTGTTTGTGAGAGAACAATTATAATCCAGTTGTAATTATAAAACAATCTTTGTTAACGCCATTAATTGTTAAAAATCGGAGTGTTTTTTCTATTCGCATATATTATGTAATTGGCGTCGCAACATATTCCCATCCCTTTCTCCTCCCCACTTGTCACCTCTCCGCATCCCTTTCGCACGTCCGGCGGCTCGAAAAGCCCTGAAGTGAATTGGGAAGGAAGACATATTGAGTGTGATGTCAAATGCGAACCCGGAAGGTCGCACGCGCAAATACGTAAAACCAATTACCTAATTAAAATAATCCAAATTTCTCGTACGTACGTATCCTTAACTGTAGACTTCAGTGCCAGTGAAGTGCATTATCAAAACATTGCATATAAACCACTGCATGGACTTTGTGAACGATGGTGTGATCCATTACGTTCGACGGAAGCTGTACACGTGTAAGTTCACCTATCTATCTATCCTTACCTCTATTCTGTTGATGCCAATAATCATCTTACAAATCAAAAAATATTAACTGGAACTAACTACCAGCGCATACAATCTTTATGTTGTATTAAATTCAAATAAGAAACTGCCTTACGGTTTCGCATTATATGTATTATATTATATTTCTCAGGATAAAACTCAGTAGTTCAATACCTCATTCATTGAAATCGGTCCAGCCGTTTGGTTCCTACAACCAAAACAATACCCACATATAATCGCGCGAAACATCAACACGATCGGTCATGTAATTATGTTCTAATCTGTGACCTCCGCTTTTACAGTCCCATCTCCGTGTCCAGTGCACTGGAAGACCCTAACACCTCTGTAACTCCTCATACACTTTGCCCCGCCCACGTAAGGTTCCTGGATGAGCGCTATTGCCACCTTTTGCTTTGTCGACTCGATCAAAAGCTCATTGGTTGCCAATTTTTTCCTCTGGAGGTTGGCTTGCACAATCTTCCATGGGGCCACCTTAGCAATAAGCTACGGTGCGGTACGGTGGTAATCTACAGTGATTCTAGGCCAGCGCTTGAAACAGTGGTTAGTAACGTTTCCCTCCACCCCTTAGCGGTAAAAACAAGAGCGAACTTAAGCAAACTGAGAATATATGGAACAGAAACAAACCTCTTTTGGGTTAAAGCACACGCGGGGCTGGAGGGCAACGAAAGGGCAGATGCACTGGCAAAAAGTGCAGCGTTGCACTTAAAAACTAGGCCGGACTATGACAAATGCCCTATATCATTCGTCAAGCGACAAATTCGCTCGGAGTCGCTTGACGAATGGAATAGACGCTATAAAGATGGAAACACTGCCTCGACCACAAAATGCTTTTTCCCGGATGCGGTGTCAGCCTACAATATTGTACGAAAAATAAGCCCCGACCCCATTACAGTACAACTCATGACAGGACACGGCGGATTCTCCTCCTACTTATTCCGATTTAAGTGTAAGGACAATCCGGCGTGCCCCTGCGACGGACAAACGGAAGAGAGTGCCCTGCACGTGATAACAGAGTGTCCAATCTATGGTAAAATTAGGTTCGATATAGAACAGGAAATAAATGAGACTGTACATATTGATAATTTAAGTAAGATTTTAGAAAATAAAGATTGTAGAGATAAGTTTCTTAACTACTGTAAAATAATTGTAAGTGAATGTGTAAATAAAAATAAAAAGTAGTAAGATGCTGTACCATCATATATTTAAGTATATAGATAAGTACACATAGATATATAAGAGTAAAAATAATATGTAAAAATTAGATGTAAAAATATTTGTAAACGAAAATAAGGATAAATAATATTGTGTCAAGTAAATTAGAACCCTTAATCTTGTAACTGAAGAATTTAATAATAAAGACAAACTTAAAACATTAAAGAGACTAGGGAAAGCAGAATTGGTACCCCCACCAATAGTATACTGAAAGATTGATGAATGCGAGAATGATACACAGTATGAAGAGTGAATGACGACCCGATAAATGCGAGACATGTATGAAAGAGGCTCGTAGCAAAGGCTCCCATCTCGTGGGAGGAAATAGGCACACAAAAAAAAAAAAAAAAAAAAAAAAAAAAAAAAAAAAAAAAATCTGTGACCTCAGAGGTCGATGCCTTGCTTACTTCATAGTTACTATGGGTAAACATATTTAGGTAAATGACAGGTGCTTGTTTGGCTCCAAAAAAAATTAGTAGGTACATTTTCGAATCTTGAAGGTCTGTCTTGAATCTTATCCTTGTAAGGCCTTATTTACTATTATTAAAAAATCTCGAAAGATCGCAGATACACGCGAAGTCGGCGCGCGCGTCCTCACCTCGGAGAGGCTCGCGGCCGACTGACTCTAGATTCAATATGTTTTGAGTGCTGCTCACTTGCAAGTATATTTTTATACGTAACGCGCCGGGAATATGGTACAATATCGCAATCAACCTATTGACCGTATTCTTGCACAGATGTAAAGGACGTAAGTCGCAAAACTAATTTAATTAATTATGAGAATATGAATTGGTTTTGAAGAAAATTGTCCTGGGAGATTCTTATAAACCATGTTTTACATTTGATAGTATTTATTTTGTATATGTAACTAAATCTGTTTGAGAGACAAACAAGAAAAATGAAAAAAAAGGCATAACTTTCAAAAAAATAAACTATCGAGCAAATTATTTTCAATTATGTTTCTGTTCTGTGAAACGAAAGAAAAAACATTGAAAAATCTAATATTTAAGTTTGACTTCATTAATATTATTGGTTGATTTACTGTCATTAGGCAAAGTATAGCATTCTGCAGGGAGCGTTCTCTTAATTCAAACACTCGATTTCAGTTACATACAACGCCATCTATTATGAAAAAGACACTTTATTCTTGTGCAGAATTAACCAAGTCTTTTCAAAAAGACAATCAATCGGTATACTACAATATTCATCAATAGTTTTCTTAACACCCCTTGACCCTCCTCGATCTATGCTACAAGCAACGCCATCTAGCGGAATAAAGACGAGAGTTTCTATTCTTACAACAATGTAACACTGATCTATGTAAAGTCGCAGGCAGGTAGCTTAATTAGCCGTTTAAGGAACAGCCTAGCCTCTTAACTAAACAGCGCCGTTCAACTAGATTCCTTAATTATATCCAGCCATTTGATCAAACAGCTAGGTGAATGACTTGGATCTATGACGTTTCATTACTTGCCTAGCCCGTTCATTGGTCTGACTATAAGGCAACACAGTACATACTAGGAACAGTGACCATCGCGTGACCACCATATTTTTATATGCATATATATATTTTTAAATGTATATACATATGCATATATATGCAAGACGGCGCCGCCCTCAATATTTGCAAACAGCAGGTGCAGCGGGCGAGCAGGTAACAACGATAAGCCTATGCGTCACTCGCCCCCACCACGCCGAGCAGTATAAAATACGGTGCGCGGCACGCCGGGAGTCGGGACATTCGCCCGTCGACAGTGGCCCGGTGCACATGCTGTACCTTGGCAATTTCAATTATCTAATTGAATTAAATTAATCAGTAAAATATTGTAAACATTATTAGTTATTTCAATTTCAACTACGTAGTTTTTATACAAAGTTGTGATTTATTAATAGAATTATTTGGAATAAATTAAGTGGTCAAAGGATGGGTATTTTGGAACAATGTTGGAGCCTGATCCTATATCAGAAGTAACGGATCCACCCCCAAAATCTTCTAATGTGACAAATAACCTAAGCAATGAAGATCCAGTTAATGATTCAGAGGCGCTGCTTTTAAATTGCTTTCGGAGTATCTCCTTTTCCCGGGGAAGTAGCCATTTAATTAATAACTGGCCAAGTGCAAGTCGGACTCGCACTCGTAGGGTTCCGTAACACAGTTAAGTATTCTATAACTATGATTTTTCGCAACTACAAAATTAACTTTGTTTTTCATAGTGTTTGTATGAAAAAAAAAAGTTATATTTGCGGTCGCCATATCTCTAAAACTGCTAACTGTATCTCGTTCAAACCAATATTCGTTGAAAGTTTTTATTGAGATCTAGAGCATATATTTTTTTTAGATTTTTCACTCCCATACTTTAAAAGTTAGAGGGGTGGGGACACACATTTTACCACTTTAGACGCGCCTATCATTCAAATGATTGACTTTGAGAAAAAATGATTTCAGGAACCTCAATGTAATTTTTGAAGACCTATCCATAGACGTATAGGTTAAAGAAAAACATTTTTTTTTGTTTCAGTTCTATGTATGGGATGCCCCCCCTTAAACTTTTATATTTTTTATTTTTATATAAAAATCGGAAAGCGGTTCACAGAATACATCTACCTACCAAGTTTCAATTCTGTAGTCCTAACAGTTTCGGAATAAAATGGCTGTGACATACAGACGGACAGACAGACAAACAGACAGCCAGACATGACGAATCTATAAGGGTTCCGTTTTTTGCCATTCGGCTACGGAACCCTAAAAATGGGTCATCGCGGCTACGAGTGTCGCGATAAATTGAAACTTATCTCAAACGGTTCTTTAAATTACAGCTAAACTTGAACAACGCCAATCATGCAGTACAAGAAGGAAGACGTCGCTTCGGGTGCCAGTGCCGCTGGTCCCAGCAGGCAAGTCAACGGTGCTCCAGAGCTTCACATGGTGTTTTGCAGGTAAGTAATTAATAAGTAGTAATTAATTCTGGGTCTGGTCTTATTAAACAGAGCCATTGTGAATCATTAATTGGCGAACAGTTTCATGGTCAGGTTGTTTAGAAAGGTATAGGAAGTTAGTGCGACGTAATTTCAGCTTTTTTGTGGTAATATCTCAACTTATCACACCTATATATATACTGTGTCTTCTAATAACACTATAGCATCGTTGCTTCTAGTAGTAATTTTAATTCAAACACTCGATTTGATGGAACTACAATATCCACCAACAGTTTTCTACAAAACCATGACCCTCGATCTATGCTACAAGCAACGCCATCTAGCGGAATATAGAAGAGAGCTTCGATTTTACAACCAAAATAACACTGATCTATATATAAAGTTGGGATGTAAGGGAGCACATCATCATCGTGTTTTCTTCTCACACCCTGTGGAGGGGTGTGGGGAAAGGGGGTCAGGGCTGGGCCCTCTGCCCCTAGCTTCAACTCCGCTCATTACGATGAGCGGGTCTTTGTGGTTCTTTGTGGCTTCTTCGTTGTTGCCGTTGGTGATCACTGAGCGCCGGGGCGACTGGGCCGAGCCAGGTGAGACCCCGTTCGGGGAAGCCCAGCTAACCCGTCAGCAAACCCGGCAGTGACCACCCTCGGCTCCAACGTGTCTTCCTTCTTCTTCTCCTCTCCATCCTCTTCCTCGGAGTCTCTGTCCCTTTTGATGAGGTCTCTTGAGTATGGCTTCATGCGTCTTCCTCTTCTGGGTTCGTCGGGCGGCCTGGTGTGTAGCGGCGCAATGCCACGGATATGCTCGTGGCTTGACTTATCCGCCGTCCGGAACATTTTAGTGGTCAAACTCGTTATAAAATCGCTGATCCCCTCCATCTTGAGATCTCTTTTTATGGTTTCGTTTTTGACGTAACGTGGTGCTCGTACTAATGTGCGCAGTGTGATGTTCTCCTGGCGTTGGATGCGGTTTCTGTTAGTTTGACTTATGTACGGATACCACGCTGGAGCTGCGTAGGTAAGGCGGGTCCGTACATAAGTCTTGTATATCATTATTTTCGTCCTCAGCGGCAGGTTCGATCTCAAGATGGGTGTCAATTTAGCTCGTGCACACTTCGCCTTGGCCACTACTGTGTTGACGTAGCTGCTGAAGTTGAGGTTTCGGTCGATGTCTACCCCCAGGTATTTCACGCTTTTCTGCCACTGGATCTTCTGTCCCATGAGTTCCAGTGGCTGTGGCAGTCTTATGTTCCCGGTTATTAGGGCCTGCGTCTTGTCCACGTTCACGGCAAGTCTCCACTTCTGGAGCCAGCTGGGTAGGGCGTCCAGTGCCTCTTGGAGCTTCTTTACCGCCAGCGCCGGTTTGAATGAGGATGCGAAGTATGCTGCATCGTCCGCGTATAGAGCTAGCTGCGCCTGCCCAACGACTGGTATGTCGTCGGTATACCAGGCGTAGCATACGGGAGCGATGCAGCTTCCCTGCGGGACTCCTGCTCTGACAATCTTCTCACTTGACAGTTTGTCATCTATGGCTACGGTAACCTTACGCTCTTGCAGGTAGCTTCTGATGACTTCGACTACTTTGCGAGGTGTTGGCGTCTTCGCTATTTTGTATAGAAGTCCGTCATGCCAGACACGGTCGAACGCCTTCTCCATGTCCAGCATGACGGCAACGACGGTCTCCCTTTTGTTGAAATTCATAGCGATTTCATTCACTATTCTAGTGATTTGCAAGGTGGTGGAGTGGTCGGCCCGAAACCCGAATTGCTCCTTCCTCGGCTTTATGTGAGGTATCAAGAATGGCATCAACGCTCTCTCGAACAGTTTAGATAACGCGCTGAGGAGCGTGATAGGCCGATATCCGTCCGGTTTCTGTGCGTTCTTTCCGGGTTTCGGGAGCATCACCACCTTGCCTGTCTTCCACTTCTGTGGGAAATGACCGGAACGTAGAATCCCATTGTACGTCCTTGTTACTGCGGCGATGGTCTTGTAGGGCAAGTTTTTGATGGCCTCGTTTGATATTCCATCGAGTCCGGGGGCTTTCCTGTTTGGCAGTTTGCGTATCAGCCTTTGGATCTTTCCGGGAGTGAGAAAAATGCAGTCTTCCTCTTCGTCGGGGCTTTCTTCTTCTTCCATGCTGACTCGCTGGCACTCTGAAGTATTCCTTCGTAAAGGCTTCAACCATATTTAAATGTTCGGTGTCAGTGGTCGGGTTTGGCGCAAACTGATTCTCGAGGTGGTTGGCGAATATCTCCGCTCTGTCCTCAGCGGTGAATTTGAGTAGTCCGTCTGGTCCGATCAAGGGGGTAACAGCTGCTGGTGTGTTGGATAACTGCCGACATAGACGGTGCACTGACGGTATGTCGTCAGTTATCTCCGCAATGTGGTTTTCCCATCCTGTGGCCGCATGTTCATTGAGAGCCGTTTTGACTTTCTCGATGAGAGCGTTCAGGTCGCATTTCATTCTTGGGCATCTCGTTTCCTGCCACAGCTTTCTAGTCTCCCTCTTCTCTTTTATAAGTGTCCGTATCCAGACGGGCAAAGGAGTTTGTCTTTCGCCCGTCGTGGAGGTGGTGAGAGTGGCGGCTGTGAGGGAGTCCTGGATTGCTGTGGTGATTTCCTCTGTGGCTCTCTCGACGTCTTCCGCTGTCTCGATTGGTTGGGATGTAGTCCTGTCGAGTATTTCCCGTCTTATAACTCCGCTCCGCTATAAATACTACAGGCCGGTGACGGGCAGCAGCGTCACCGGTGCGCGGAGCTACGCCCTGCGATCGCCAACCCGCCTGCCCAGCGTGGCGATTAGGGCATATTCCTCCCAAGGGATGCAATAAAGATGGGCTAAGTGGCGTGACTTGGGAGAGGCCTATGTCATATGTCCAGCAGGTATGTCCAACCGCCTGATTATGATGATGATGTAGAAATACATATACGTTTATAACACCTTCTGCTATTGAAAAATAGTGTCAAAATAGAGTGCTTACCTTAGTAAAATCGATGGTACGAACGAGCGCATTGATCTCATCATCGAAGTGGTCGTGTGAGAAGACAAGCAGGGTGCGGTCGATGTCGCGCGCCTGAGCTAGTGACACTATGAGGTGACGGAGGTAAGTTAGACGGGTGTGGACCTGTGGACAATATAATTAAATGTTAGCTCAAAATATAAAAAATAAGTAAATATTATTTTAAAAAATATTATGAGAAAAATATTTTTTAAAACAAGCTTTTATCTGGGACAATGAACTAAAAAGTTAAAAGTGAATTCTAGTAAAAGTGAATTCTAGTAAAAGTGAATTCTAGTAAGTATTTGGCGCGTACTTTTTTTTTAAGTTTTATTATAGCTCCACACGATTAGTGTATTTAGCCAGTGTCAAGTATTGAAATTCTTCAAGTTTTTATGAATTTTAATCGTAGATATGGGTCAAAGTCACGTTTCAGGAAGTCATACCTTCAGTAAAGATGTGATGTTTACTGAAGATTTTCAGTGGGATTTTGGTGAGAACGCAAATAGCAATGTTTTTCAACATTGTGCTGTTTCCTAAAACTCGCACACATTCATCAATAATCCACATTTATGACACATTAACTCGCGAAAGAACACAAGTTTTAGGAAAAAATACAATAAGATCACACACACTTTTCCACGTTCCCGCCAAGCCTTGGCGCGTACTTACCTATATACTTAAAATCTTGAGGCACTATATACCCGTTTTGCCGTTTTACAGATAAGGCACTTACTATACTTCTGTGCCTCAAGCAAGGAGGATAGAATAGTAGCCTCAAGCTTTTAAGAATATAGGTATGTGCCTACACGACAAATACTTACTAGAATTTATTTTAAACTTTTTAGTTCATTGTCTCAGATAAAAGATTGTTTATAAAAATATTTTTTACTTTTAATTTATTTTTATCTTTATAGTAGGTATCTACTACTAGTATTTAAGAGTATTAGGGCCAGTTTCACCGTTTCCTGATACTGATAATCTGACACATGTCGCCATATAAAAGCTGTCAAAAATCTGTCAGATTTCTTCATATTAGCGCGGTGAAACTGGCCCTTAGCATCATACAATGAGTATAGCTATACAACGAGGTAACGTCGCTAGCTTTTTGGGAACATTACCGGCAGGTGGTGACCTAGGTTCTGTCTTTTATTTATAGTTTAAGTATTATATCCATTTATTGTAGTTTTGTACAATGTACATAAAAAGTAAAGCATAAAAAAAAGAAAAAAGTTTTAAACATAGGTACTCATAACCTTCTCCGATTGCAATAGCTACTTACCGACAATCTGTGACAATCGAACTGACACCGAGATAAACTTCACATCAAAACTGTCAAAGCATTTCAGATTTACGCAAAAATTACACGAGTTTCTTTATTACATTTTAATTTAGTGTTTATTCAAATTATCTTAAAATATGAATGAAGAAGAAGAAGTCGAAGAAAAGGTGAGATATGTTACCATAATTAAGATAGTTTAAAAACTAAAACAACCGATTTCTATGCCCCGCGAGTCAATTTCTGTAGCAAGTTTGAGACGATTATCGTCATATGTCTGGAGATACTTTTCAGATCTCGATTAAATTACAATGGGACCACCTCGGATATGTACTATCGAGGGACAATAGTCCAGTAGCACCTCAATGTTCATAGTAGCCTGCACGATATTTCTGTCGAATGTTCCAACGCAAACAATAACACGTAAGTACGGCATAGATGGCATGCTTAGCCAGACCACAGATGAATAAAAAGGTGAAACGTAGCGTCAGATACATTTGGCAAACATCAAATAGAGATAACAATATTCCACTGTATACTCTTTTTCTTTTTGTTGAGTTAACATAACGTCGAGTAAGCTACGCAACAAGTAACGGATGCTTAAATTCGAATGAGTCATTAATAGCATCTTGGTCGAGTGGTCGATAGTCCACCTAGGACTGTTAAGGAAGCAGGAGGCCCCGAGTTCGATTCTCTATCCACTCCATGATTTTGTTTTAATTTTGAGGGTCCGGTGGCGTAATCGGGGTTTGATGCCAGAGGTGCCGAGTTCAAATCGCCGTGCACCAATGGATTTTTCTATCAAAAAATTATGTGCGCTTTTCACAGTGGCCCTCCGGTGAAGGAAAAACATCGTTAAGAAACCAACAACCCCCGCATGGTGTTAGGACACTATTTAGTGTCCGCCCGGCCAGCTACCACCTCTATCCACTCCCTGATTTTGTTTTAATTTTGAGGGTCCGGTGGCGTAATCGGGGTTTGATGCCAGAGGTGCCGAGTTCAAATCGCCGTGCACCAATGGATTTTTCTATCAAAAAATTATGTGCGCTTTTCACAGTGGCCCTCCGGTGAAGGAAAAACATCGTTAAGAAACCAACAACCCCCGCATGGTGTTAGGACACTATTTAGTGTCCGCCCGGCCAGCTACCACCTCTATCCACTCCATGATTTTGTTTTAATTTTGAGGGTCCGGTGGCGTAATCGGGGTTTGATGCCAGAGGTGCCTAGTTCAAATCGCCGTGCACCAATGGATTTTTCTATCAAAAAATTATGTGCGCTTTTCACAGTGGCCCTCCGGTGAAGGAAAAACATCGTTAAGAAACCAACAACCCCCGCATGGTGTTAGGACACTATTTAGTGTCCGCCCGGCCAGCTACCACCTCTATCCACTCCATGATTTTGTTTTAATTTTGAGGGTCCGGTGGCGTAATCGGGGTTTGATGCCAGAGGTGCCGAGTTCAAATCGCCGTGCACCAATGGATTTTTCTATCAAAAAATTATGTGCGCTTTTCACAGTGGCCCTCCGGTAAAGGAAAAACATCGTTAAGAAACCAACAACCCCCGCATGTTGTTAGGACACTATTTAGTGTCCGCCCGGCCAGCTACCACCCTCTCTTTTACCACCGACGACAGATTTTCTATCTGTCGTCAAATATCTTATGTGTTCCGGCAGCTACCCTTGAGAGCCAGTTCCCATTCTAGGCCTAGCGTGCTTACCATCTTCAACCGCATCATCACTTACCAACAGGTGAGATAGTGGTCAAACGCTAGCCTATAAAATATATATAAAAATTATCAATTATTAATAACTTGTATTATTTTATATATATATATATGTTAAGGCTTCAGCTAAGATTAATGGAAAATTTGAAAAGGATGGAAGGGTACTCACATGCAGCTCTCGTTTGATACACGCACATTAGTAAATATCCTGTTATGATTTAATGTGTTTTGAATAGTTAAGATGATAACACAGCACTTGACGGGGAATTCTCACTGCGGAAACTTTTATGCACACAAAATTACGTTTTTTACATTTTCATTGCTGTAGATTGATTTCGCGACTCCATGGCGACTGGCGGCGATTGTAGGATGCGCCGGCCAATCAGTGCGCAGGAGCATTTTGCCGCGAGTTTTAAATGCGGAGTTGGATAATGGTAGTGGAGGGACGTTGGCGGGAATAAGGAAAGTGGACTGTAAACTAAAGCCTGAACATATCCCCCCACATGAAATCATCATGGATTTCACAAGGTTAAATGAGGGTTCGTGACCCTGCTACTAAGATACTACTCGGATTCATAAGGTCATTGGTATTAGATAAATAGGTGTGATAAGTTGCATAATAAATTACATATGTGAACAATTTAGAAGTGTAAGTTAATGTTAATGTATATATAAATATTTAAAGTTAAATGCTAAGAATATTGTTTTTTAAGTTAAGAATAAGTTTAAGGTCTGCTAATTATGAAGATAAATGCTGCTCTTCGATCGGAAGAGGACAGATTTTGACCGCTGGTCGCACTAGCACGCCTTTAGCAGTTTTGACAGTCACAACGCGGATGATGTTGTCTTTTCCGGGATGCAACTTTACGATACGACCTAGACGCCATTCGTTAGGAGGTAAGTTTGGTTCAATAATGGTTACAAGATCGTCCAATTTAGGTTGTCGGTTATCTGACTTGAACCATTTTACGCGTTGTTGGAGAGTATGAAGGTAGTCCCTTTGCCAAGTACGCCAGAAACTTTGAGTAAGTCTCTGTATAAGCTGCCAGCGAGAACGCAGACATACATTCTCATCGTGTACTGGTTCAGGTAAGGAAACTAACGGGCGGCCAATCAGAAAATGCCCAGCAGTGAGAGCGTCAACTTCACGGGGATCGGATGAAAGCTCCACCAAAGGTCTGGAGTTTAACATCGCTTCGATTTTAGTAAGAACAGTATAGAATTCTTCGTAAGTAAGGGTCTGAGCTCCTATGACTCGCCTAAGGTGATACTTAGTAGAACGAATACTGCGTTCGAAAATACCGCCAAAGTGTGCTCCCGAAGCGGGATTAATTTTCCAGGTTATGCCTCGAGACGCGAGCTGCTGAGAGATTGAGTCGCTTTCTTTATCTAGCATTTCTGAAACTTCTGATAGATAGCGCTTAGCACCGATGAAGTTGGTTCCACCGTCGGTAACAACTAATTGGCAAAGACCCCTCCGTGATATGAAACGGTCGAAAGCTGCGATAAAAGCTTCTGTGGTCAACTCGGTGACCAGCTCGAGATGAATTGCCTTAGTTGAGTGACAAACGATAAGACATAGATATGCCTTATAAGATCGTGCATTACGACGCCTACTTTCTTTTATCATCACCGGCCCTCCAAAATCAATTCCAATTTTCTGGAAACATTGTGGTGTTACACGAGATGAAGGTAGATCACCCATCAATGGTTGCAGATGAGTAGGTGCTGTTTTGAAGCAAGTGACGCATTTAGATAGTCGCGATCTAATAAGGTTACGTAGGCCGAGAATCCAAAATCGACGTTGGATTAATGACTGCAGAAGACGCGGTCCACAGTGAAGGTAAGTTGCATGAAAATGATCGATAAGGAGTTGACACAGCCGAGATGATTTTGGTAAAAGATAAGGATGTTTGACACTATCAGGTAAGTCGGATTGCCCTAGTCGTCCACCCACACGAATAATACCAAGCGAATCTACAAACGGCGAGAGCTTAGAGATGTGTCTCGGAAGAGATTTTTTGGTTGAAACTAAAGGTGGGATTTCTTTAAGTTGTTGCTGTTGAACATATTTCACTAAAGAATTGACTGACCGATCGAGTTCGGTGGAGGTGAGAAAAGGCGATAACTTACGCTCCGAGCGTTTACGTTTAGCGTTATCTATGAAACGGTAGATCCACGCTACTACTCTCTGCACGCGCGAAAAACTGGAGGAGCGTTCCAGCTGAGTTTGTAACACATCAGCATCTTGTGTAGTGAGGTAAACGTTACACAACTGTGATGACGATTTCAGTTCTGGAAGGTTTTCCTGCCCTTTGACTGCTGATACAGGCCAGTCGTCAGGTGCATCGGTCAGCCACTGGGGACCTGACCACCAGCTTTCACAGGTAGCTAGCTGAGAGCATGGTAGACCACGACTACATAGATCAGCCGGGTTATCATGTGTGGACACGTGACGCCACACAAACTGTGCGGACGCATCGATTATTTGAACTACACGATGCGCTACAAATGTTTTTAATTTGTGCGGTTCAGTGTTCAGCCACGACAGCACCGTCGAACTATCAGTGAAAAGATAGCATTGAGATAAGTTTAGGTTTTTGCTAAGCAAGGAGTAAATTCTACTAGCGACTTTTGCTAGTAAAACCGCGCCGCAAAGTTCCAAACGGTTGACAGTGAGGACCTTTAACGGGGCTACCTTGGACTTAGCTATCAGAAGATGGACATTGACCTGGTCATCAGTGTCAGCACGGAGATAGACTGAACAGCCGAAAGCCTTGGTCGATCCGTCACAATAGCCGATAATAGAAAATGTCTTGCCTTGATGAGGGATGACATGACGCGGTATGTTGATGAAATTTAAATCATTTAGGTCCGAGATAAATTCTCGCCAGTCTTGAGATAAGTCTCTGGGAATCGGTTCGTCCCAAGAGAGATGTGAACGCCACAAATCTTGAAGGAGTAATTTTGCCTTGAGAATGACAGGTGTGAGCCAGCCGAGAGGGTCGAAGATGCGAGCAACGTTAGATAAGATAGAACGCTTCGTATGTTCAGTGTCGACGATCGGAGAATGTGAGTACGTGAAACTATCCTCCTTCGGATCATATTGGACTCCTAAGATTTTTAGCATATTTTTATCGTCTTGTTCTGAAAATTGTTTTGGAGATTGGCAGTGATCTACTGGCAAGGTTTGCAAAAAGGAGGTGGAGTTGCTGCTCCATTTTCGCAGCTCAAGTTGAGCGTGGCCGAGAAGTTTGATAAGCTCGTCTTTAAGTTTGATTGCGGCTTCAACAGAGGGCGCACCTGTCGTAACATCATCCATAAATGTTTCATGACGAACTGCTTCAGCAGCGCGGGGATACTCATCGCCGTGATCAGCCGCTAGTTGATGGAGAGTGCGAATCGCAAGGTAAGGTGAACTCGATACTCCGTACGTCACGGTGGAGAGTTCGTATTCCGTTACCGGGTCACTAGGGGACTCACGCCACAGTACGTGCTGATAGCAGCGATCCTCTGGTCGAATTAAAATTTGACGATACATTTTGGATATGTCACAGGTAAACACTACTCTGTGCAGTCTGAAGTTGGTTATGATATCTATGATATCAACTTGAAGCTTAGGGCCAGCGTACACTACGTCGTTGAGAGATAAACCATTAGTAGTCTTGCAGCTTGCGTCAAAAACCACTCGCAGCTTAGTTGTTGTGCTTTCTGGTCGGATGATGCAATGATGCGGGATAAGATAACGCTTTTGCGGTTGTGGATGAGACTGAGATGGATATATCGGTTGCATGTGACCGAGACTTTCGTACTCTTGCATAAAGTTTGTGTAATCGGTTTTAAGGTGAGGTTGTCTGTTGAGCTTCTTCTCGAGGTTATTTAACCGAGACAAAGAAGTGGGATACGATTCGCCTAATGTGCACTCGCGGTCCTTTAGAAGGATAGGTACGACGTAACGTCCGTTAGATTCGCGGGAGGTAAGATCGGCGTACATAGTCTCACAGATGTCATCTTCGGGCTTAGTAATACGCGCGCGCGGTGGCTCCTCGACTTCCCAGAATAGTCTGACCTGCTCGTCGAGTGTGCGCGAAGCAGCTAACAGTGACGAGACAACGGGTGGCGGTGATACGTCGATGTCAACGGCGCCGGTGAGTATCCAGCCGAATACGCTGTGCAAGGCGGTAGGTAAACCGGGACCTAGCTTAACGCGTTGACCGTCATAGATTTCTGAAAAAAGTTCTGCTCCGATTAAAAGATCTATCGGTCCGGGCCGGTCGAAGTCGCGGTCGGCGAGAACAAAATGTTGACATAGACTCCGGACGACTGACGGCACTTGAACGCTAGGCATCTGCGAGGTAATGTTGTCTAGAACGATAGGTTTTAGCTTGTATAGCGGGTCGTTGTTATCGAGGGGTTGCAAAACGCACTGTGTGACTCCCCTGACTTGAAACACAGTGTTCTGACCAAGTCCAGCTACCGTAAGATTGCAGCGATGGAGCTTGAGGCCTAAATTCCGTGCGCAGGCAGTAGTTATGAATGAGTCTTGCGCGCCGCTATCAATAAGAGCGCGCACGGTGCGCTGCGTGCCGGCAACGGTATTACAAACGCGCAGCTGACACGTCCCTAGTAGCACTATGCTGCGGCTCGATCCTAAATGCGCGCTAGTGCTCGCTTGAGTGATGTCACTCGAGTTCACTCGGGGGCTCTCAAAGTGCAACAACGAATGATGACGTAATCCGCACATTGAACAAGTTACCTTTGATATGCACTTGTCTATGACATGGTTGTTACGTAGACAGTTAGTACACAATTGTTTATTTTTTACTAAGTCAAGTTTAGCACGAGAGTCTAACGATTGAAAGGTAGGGCACCGATATATGGAGTGCACCTCGCCGCAACACAAACATTTGAATGTTGGCGGGCTAGATTCAGTAAGATAAGATGAGCGGTTTGATCCGCCGCTAGATTGCCGATTATTTGGCTGAGATTTCTTTCCGTCGAAAGTCCGCGAAGGATTGTTTTTCCCGTCAAAGGTCCGGGATGAGATAGGATTTGGAGATCGTTGTGTAGTTTCTAAGATCTTTACGTAGTCTTGAAGAAACTTGAGAAGATCACTAAAGGTAGGTATTTGTGTGCTGTTTTGAGTTTCGAACCGCATGCGAGTATCCGCATCGAGCGATCGCGAGGCTAAATGGAATAAGATATATTCACCTAAATTCTCAATATTTATAGCTTCGAGGGCGTGACTCGATTCATAAAACACGTTGGTGAGATTCTGTAACTCCCTATAATTACCCGCCCTTACTAAGGGATAATTAACAATTTTCTCTAAGTAGGTAACGGCTAAGATTCGTTTGTTCTGATAACGTTCGACTAATGCAGCGTAAACAATCTGATAATTATTCGCGGTAACCGGAATTCCTTTCACTAATGACAGCGCAGGACCGGATAAACACGAGATGAGATAATGATATTTTTCTATATCGGATAATGTATTGTTTTCATGGATCAGTGCTTTAAACGTATCGAAAAATACTTGAAAATCTTCGGTGCTACCATTAAAGTGGGGTAATTGTAGTTGAGGAAGTCGCACATTCACTGAAGGTTGATGTGACGACGAACAATTAAGTGCCCCGGCGGCTTTGACGCCCGCGCTGGAGGCATCTGATAACTGGTCGGCCGCACTTATAACCGTGTAATACAACTCATCGAACGCACTAATAGCCGACAGATCGACTTCCGAATCAGGTTTCAGTTCTAATTCCAATTCATTTATTTGTTCAGAAAGCTTCATGTATTCCTCGCGAATTGAATGTATGCGCTTATATCTAGATTTAAACGACGATTCCTTTGAACGATCTTGAATCATCTCCCGTGATAGATCGTACAGAATTTGAATGTCCCGAAACACATATTCGCGTTGAGACCGCAACAATCTAAGTTTATTTTTCTCCATACTCATAAGATAGATAAAGATAACAGTAAAGTAAGTTAACTGCGAGACCGGTCGGTCGATCGCTAAATGAGTTGAAGGTAGATACAACTTGATATGATGGTTACGAGTTTATTCTGTAAATACTGTGATTAGGATTATTTAATTTAGTTATAAGTGTAGTTAGAGACGATTATTATGTGTATTAGATGTTTATTTATGTGAGTTATAACGATATTTTGTTAAAAATTACTAGAAAATAAAAGATGACGCAATTTTGAATAGGAAACCAAGTTAACTTGACATATGAAACCGAGTAGCCTGTATGTAAAACCGGGCCAACTTAAGCTGGTTGCTTGTTGATTTTGCCGGTTTTACTATCAGATTTTCTAATGAAATTTAATAATGAATTTGACGATAATTCCATAGGAATTCGCGCTCTGATAGGACCACAAAAAAGGGGATGTTAAGGCTTCAGCTAAGATTAATGGAAAATTTGAAAAGGATGGAAGGGTACTCACATGCAGCTCTCGTTTGATACACGCACATTAGTAAATATCCTGTTATGATTTAATGTGTTTTGAATAGTTAAGATGATAACACAGCACTTGACGGGGAATTCTCACTGCGGAAACTTTTATGCACACAAAATTACGTTTTTTACATTTTCATTGCTGTAGATTGATTTCGCGACTCCATGGCGACTGGCGGCGATTGTAGGATGCGCCGGCCAATCAGTGCGCAGGAGCATTTTGCCGCGAGTTTTAAATGCGGAGTTGGATAATGGTAGTGGAGGGACGTTGGCGGGAATAAGGAAAGTGGACTGTAAACTAAAGCCTGAACAATATATATATATATTTTATAAACAAACTTAGCTAATAAAGGTAAATTGGTGATCTATGTTATATGTGAAATAAAACAAATAGCACGGTGATGTTATTTTAATAGTTTTTGAGGAAATATTTATTTGTATAATTTATTTGTATAACTAAGAAGAATACACAGCAACAATGTTTTTAAAATAACTGATTTTCAACATATCGAAATATCATAAACTACTATTTTTATTTAATATTATATTAAATTGAAACCGTCTTCATTGACAATTATCTGCTTGGACAAAATAACACTGTCTTGGTCGCATCTAAGAATTGCTCTTACTTTATATTGATTATTTGAGGTTATAAGCTCAATTATTCATTTTCTCTAGGAAAAGAGGATTGAAGCTTGATCCTTTATAATCATAAGTTACACAATTACTTATTACAAATTATCACAGCCGGCACATCGCCTAGTTTTTATATACTTTTAAATTAATATTTCGTGTGTTCTTGCTTTCGATGCAGATAAGAAGCCTTCGTAATCCACTATATTTGCACATGTTATGTTTGTCGCGTAAATTTCCCCAAACTAGATCCAGGGGGACTACAGCACTACACTACAGCTGCTCAGGACATCTCTCTTCTCGTGCTTCTCACCTTTGCATTATTAAACCCCATGGAGTGCGCGGCGAACTCTCCGTATATAATTCGTCTGAAAACGCTAAATCTTATTAACACACTTTATAAACAATCTACTTTCACAACTACGATTTCTCAACACTTATCACTCAGCAATAACTTACACTTATGCCGCTTTCACTATACATTTCAGATAATATAATTTATTTAGTCCATTTCTATGCGATGCCTCAATATTCGCCGTCTTTAATAAATTATATATATATTTGCTTGCATTTTGATTTTTTAAGTGATTTATTAACCAAACTTCAACCACCACCGAAGTTCACCAACCGACAATTTTATGTTCATACATTTAAGCCATCAATACATTTTGTTTCAAATCTACCCTCATTATTTGTATAACTGATAAAAGAAGCAAAACTGGTCTAGTTATTCTACTAATGAATACATGCGCTTGTTAGCTTACTCATGATGATAACAAGATGGGTGGTAGCCGGTAGTCTAGTAATCTACCATAAACTTACTATGTCTGGAGCTAAATATTCAGTTGGAACTACTTCCAAAACTACCTGCCTATACTTCAGCTAATAGGTAGGACTTATTAATAAAATATAAAAGTCAGGACATCACCGAGAAAGCATTTTATTTGTACCTTCATCATTATAACAACAGTTAATGTACCATCAGGAGACTCAGGACCATTATAATAGACAATAGAACAAAGAGAACAGCAATATACCAATAAGTATTCAATGTTAAGTCATAAGGCTATATAACAAGTTTCAACAAGACATAACACATGAAAATCACTACCGATTTAGACAATTTATACAAAATATTATGGGGTTTCCCCCAAAAGGCCTCCACCACCCCTCATAGCCTTTCCTTACCACGCTCAACGAAGCTAAAACACTATCATCACCATTCCTAGGTGAAACCATCATTACTATAAACATATCCTAGAAAACCACATTCTAGCCATAATTATTCTATACATTTTGTAATACAAATACTTAGCTTCATTGAGTTGGACAGCACTTTGTCGTCTGAACGATATTCCCAACAGAGTAAAGGTGACGATGTTAGCCCGAAGGCTGCTCGAGCAAAAGTATCTCAATAAACGTTTCTACCGCCCTTTTTAAGCATCAGTCAAACAGAAAACCAAGATGGCGGCTCTGGCACATCTTGTAAGGTTTAGACTACCCTCAAATGTATCTATCACTGTATAAACACCCTTATTTGAGGCAACATTATTAATTTATAAATTAAATCATCCTCAAACATTGGAAATATGTCGTATATCGGTATGTACTATGAAAATAATCTAACACACTCTTTCTAATTGGTTCATAATGAAAGAGTGCGATATATGGGTCTTTCTATCTCTTCTATCTTTCTCTTTCGTTGTGTTACGTTCGAAACGTCTTATAGAAGAAGATCGTATGTGCATATTTTGCTGCCATGCTATTGCTTTTTGAGACTGCTAACTCCAATTTTGACCGATACTGTACCATGCCGATTAAAAAAATAATCATTCGAATCGGTTCACAACTGACGGGAGTCATCGCGTAACAATCAAGTAACATCAATTCGTCTGTTTTTTAATGTATGTAACATTAAAAAACAGACGAATTGAGAACCTCTTTCTTTTTGGAAGCTGATAAAAATGGCTACCCAAGCGGCTATTACATCATTAATCTACAATAAATGTCATTCCCACACACGTTGAAGTAGCATTTGGCGTGAACGAAATAAACTGGCCAAGTGCGAGTCGGACCCGCACAAGTAGGTTTCCGATTAAACAAAATTTGCCGGAAAAATAAAGTACAAAGTACATCGATAATATAAATACCGTGTCAATACTAAACATGCTTATTTACTACAACGCCATCTAACGAATGTCTAACGAACTTCTAACGCTAACTAAGTGAACGTTAACACTAGAGATGCTCCGTATAGTGGTTTAACCGAATTACCGAATACCGAATATTATTCGGGTTAACCTTTACCGAACCAGATATTCGGCTGAATTATTCGGTTTACCATTACATTGTTTTGCCCTGTAAATAAGTTCTAACATCGCGATCTCAGTGAACATCGCGATCTCACCGCGTGACCTCACTCCCGAGGAAGAGCGACTGACTCGCTCGAAACCTAGGTCGAGAAAATTCGACTAAAGGTACGTGAATTACAGCCGGTATATAACAATATATATAAAAATGTTGATTTTAAGTTTAAAAATAAATGTTGATTTAAAGTTTAAAAATAAATATTGTTGTAAGATTTAAATTAAATGTTGATTTAAGGTCTAAAATAAATGTTGACTATACCTACTAACTATAGGTTAAGAAGTAAATATGTTTTCTTTGACTTATAATATAACATGAATATTATATAAGAAGTTTTGTCTTTTTAACCGACTTCAAAAAAAGGAGGAGGTTTCTCAATTCGACCGTATTTTTTTTTTTTTTTTTTTTGTTCGGGGATAACTTCGTCATTTATGCACCGATTTTGATTATTCTTTTTTTGTTCGAAAGGAGATATCCCAAGTGTGGTACCATGGTAATTTTATCGAGGTCTGATAAGTATCTCCAGAGATATTGAGATAAACATCTCAAAATTGGTACTGAAAATGAACATTGAAGTCGGTTCTTTTTTAGTTTTTAAACGATATTATAGTTCTACACCTTGGCTACATGAGCCATGAAAATATAAATGCTTGAACCGAATATATTTGGCAATAAAACCGAATAATTTGGCCGAATACAAATAATGGAAAAGATGCCGAATATGCTGAATACCGAATACCAAACGAATATTCGGCGCATCTCTAGTTAACACAAAGGGTAGGGTAAACCAGTGTTTTTTCCCCCCCAGGGGGTCGCGAGTCTGTCTGTCACCAGGCTGTATCTCATGAACCGTGATAGTTAGACAGTTCAAATTTTCACAGATGATGTATTTCTGTTGCCGCTATAACAACAAATACTAAAAACAGAATAAATTTTAAAATAATAGAGGGTCCCCATACAAGAAACGTGTTTTTTCGACATTTCACGCCATCTATGAACGCTTAGTTAGGTAAACGTCCCATAGATGGCGTAAATATCGATCCCTAACACCTTTGTTAGACGTTAGATGGCGTTATAAGAAATAAAATGTTTATAAATTATTTTTTTTGATGGCGAAAAATGATAGTGGTATTTTTTTGCTCGATCTTGTAATATACTGTAGTGTGGTACGGAACCCTACTAGTGCGATTCCGACTTGCACTTGGCCAGTTTATTTTTACCGACTTCACAAAAATGGAGGAGGTTCTCAATTCGACTGTTTTTTTTAAAAATATTTGTTACCTCAGAACTCTGTCAAATCTTAACCGACTTGAACAATTTTTATTTATTTGAAAGGTTGCCGTTCAGTCCCATTCAAATTTTATCGAGATCTGACAATCGTCTATGAGGATAAAAAATATAAACAAATTTGATACCTTGATGACAAAGTCAAAGTCAAAGTCAAAGCATTTATTCAGTATATGGGCAAATTAAAAATTTGCACTTACACACGTCAAATAACAACATTAAACAGATCATATTCAATAAAAAATATTATAGATATAACAGAAACATAACTTATTGCTTTGAATTTACAAAAAAAAAAAACAAAGGTATTGAGCCATTCAGCTTTCATCTAGGCGTCGAACGTCACACTTAAAACACATGTTTAATTCCCCTGATTAATGTAGGGTTGCCAACCGTACTATTACGTGCACCCGCAACCCAGTGCATGTTTCAGTACTTCAGACAATTTTTATCCATGATTAAAATTGACATGATTATGACTATTTTAGATTTATAGTTATAGTGACTTTGAATCATGATTATTTATAATCATGATTCAAACAAAAAATAATAATAATAGTCGGTATTTTAATACCGACTATTATACTCACTAAGATTTGATGTCGAATGTCTCGACCTAGGTTTCGTGCATGTCCGATGCACTTCCTCGGGAGTTTAGTTTGAGTGCTCGTCGCGATCTCGCAGCGTAAACTCCCGAGGAAGTGCATCGGACATGCACGAAACCTAGGTCGAGACATTCGACATCAAATCTTAGTGAGTATAATAGTCGGTATTTTATAATCATGACTAGCTGACCCGGCAAACGTTGTTTTGCCATAAATATAAAAAATGGCTATTAAATAATATCGTTTAAAAACTAAGAAACAACCGACTTCAATGCCGCGCTATTCATTTTCAGTACCAATTTTGAGATGTTTATCTCAATATCTCTGGAGATACTCATCATACCTCGATAAAATTACCATGGTACCACACTTGGGATATCTCCTTTCGAACAAAAAAAGAATAATCGAAATCGGTTCATAAACAACGAAGTTATCCGCGAACAAAGCGAACATTGAGAAACCTCCTCCTTTTTTTGAAGTCGGTTAAAAATAAGGGTTGATCGTAGAAGGGTGAAAATTGAGGATTGTATGTATTTTTGTATGTTGTATCATAAAAAAATAGAAATTAAAAATTTTGTCTAAAAAATAAAATTAAAAATTTAAGGGTGGACTACCCCTAACATTAAGGGGGATGAAAAATAGATGTTGGCCGATTCTCATAGATACCGGATAAGCACAAAAAATTTCATCAAAATCGGTCAAGCCGTTTCGGAGGAGTATGGCAACGAAAACTGTGACACGAGAATTTTATATATTAGAAGATTATGACTAGTGTATATTCTCACTAGCGCGGAATGTGAAGTCGGATTTTTTTCGTTTTTTAAATGTTCTTAAATTAATAATTTTCCCTTCTAGGGGCCAGTTAAAGAAGAAGAAGCACCAAAGAGGCGACGTCCGAAGAAGATCTTCATACCTCATCGACAACCATCAGTGGTCATACCACCAAAGCCCGCCTATGTACATGTTAAACAACCCTGCGTCACTTGTCCTTGTAGGGCTTTAGACGACAGATGTAGAAAGCATAAGTAAGTATGGGCCAAGTGCGAGTTGGACTCGTGCATCGAGGGTTCCACACAAACTTTATTTAACCCCCGACACAAAAAGAAGGGGTCGTTATAAGTTTGACGTGTGTATCTGTGTATGTTTATTTGTGGCATCGTAGCGGCCAAACGGATGAACCGATTTTGATTTAGTTCATCAAAATCGTTCGTTCATCATCGTTCATTCAGTTTGGATTTAATTTATTTTTTTCAACAGACTTCCAAATAGGAGGAGGTTCTCAAGTCGTCTATTTGTTTTTTTCTTCATTTTTTGTTGGTATGTATGTTACGCGATTACTCCGTCAATTGAGAACCGATTCGAATGATTCTTTTCTTAATCAGTAGGCTATATTTCCGAGGTGGTCCCATTGTAATTTCATCGAGATCTGATAAATTTCTCCAGAGATATGACGATAAACGTCTCAAACTTGCTACTGAAACTGACTCGCGGGGCATGGAAGTTGGTTATTTTAGTTTTTAAACTACCTTAAATTCTCATGGAATAGGGTGCATCTCTAAGGTCTCTTATTCGTATCTCCATTTACATTTAATGCTGTGAAATATACATTTTTCGATTTAAAAATCCATTGGTGTACGGCTGGGATTTGAACACGCTACCTCAGGCGTCAAAGCCGTCCATTCTGCCAATGCATCACTGAGCTTTCATATCCAATATTCAACTCTGCCCTTTTAATTGAGCCTCAATCGTATGAAATTAGATATCATACTTATAGGCTAGCCACTTTGACCACTATCTCGCCTGGTGGTAAGCGATAATGTGGTCGAAGATAGTGAACACGCTAGGTCTAGAATACTCTGAATCTCAAGACCTGCCGGAACAAGGTGATGGCGGCAGATTTTCTCCTTGATGGCGGTAAGCTACTTTTTAGTAGCAAGTCAGGCGGAACATCGATATAACATGCTCCTACCATCTGTGGACGAACACTCGTGCTAGGATTTGAACCAGCGACCAAGCTATCTATACTATATGCCAACAGGGTTATCGAAATTCGAATAATTAAGATAATTTATTTAAAAACTAAAACAGCCGACTTTCATGCCGCGCGAGTCAGTTTTAGTTGCAAGTTTGAGACGTTAATCGACATATCTCTGAAGATACAAATCAGATCTCGATGAAATTACATTGGTACCAACCTTGGGATATCTCCTTACCAACAATAAATAATCATTAAAATCGGTTCATAAACGACGAAGTTATCGGCGAATACACATCAAAAATTATAGTAATACAGTGGAATTGAGAATTGACTCCTCCTCTTTCCTCCTTTTATAGGGTTCTGAACCCAAAGGGTACCAACGGAACCCTATTACTGAGACTCCGCTGTCCGTCCGTCCGTCTGTCTGTCTGTCTGTCTGTCCGTCTGACTGTATCTCATGAACCGTGATAGACGGTTGAAATTTTCACAGATGATGTATTTCTGTTGCCGCTATAACAACAAATACTAAGAACAGAACAAAGTTAAAAATTAAAAGGGGTCCCCATACAAAAAAGAACGATTGTTTACCTTATTAATAATATTATTTACTTACCTTATTTACTACTTTACCTTTGTGTTGACGTTCACTTAATTGGTGTTAGAAGTTCGTTAGATATTTGTTAGATGGTGTTCGGGACCCTCCGCGTGCGGGACAAGAGTGCGACTCGCACTTGGCCAGTTTTATTTCAAATTTGGTTAAAAATAAATGATTTCATTTGAATATTTTTTTCCAGGAGATTACTTCCATGTCAACGCACTCCCGCCACTTTATACGAGCTGGCCGCCGACGCGATGGATAGCGCTCCATACCCTCATCCGTTTCTATGGAGCGTGGAGGATGTTGCAGAATGGATGGAGAGTGTAGTTGGATTCCCGGAGTATACAGTATGTTATCTTATAAGACTATTTAAATCATAGAGAAAGTAAATATATGTAGAGAGAACATTAGCATATGCGAATGAAATAGCTATAGAGAGAGATATAATCCGACTAAAATGATGATCACGTGATACATATGCCAGTTATAAGATAAAATGAACAACATAATTTGGTCGGGTCATACATGATAGCGGGTGAGAGCCAATGGGTGTACTAGAACTTGGTTCCAGAGCTGGAGCCAGTTTATAAAATGGCATACGCAGAGAAGGACAAAACATTGTTGTCTATCTCGCTCTCTCATAATAGTGATTGTATAGTTTTATCCTTCTCGTATTATTATTATTGTTTAAATGCCACATCCACTTAACACTTCATCCACGATTTAAATGTATAAAACTTAACTTTGACTTTAGACTATAAGGCTGAGTTGCACCATCTTACTTTAACTATAACAAATGTCAATAATTATTGATTATTATTGGCCGTAACAAAACGAAAAAACCGACTTCACATGCTGCGATTGTGAAAATATCCACAAGTGATAATCGCGTCATCGAAGTATCAAATTTGTTTATATTGTTCATCCTCATATCTCCGGAGATATTTATCAGATCTCGATAAAATTGAATGGGACCAAACGGGAGGCATAATCTCTCAAACAAAAAAAGAAATTTTCAAATCGGTTAAAATTTGACGGAGTTCTGATGTAACAAACAAAAAAAAAGAATAAAAATACAGTCGAATTGAGAACCTCCTCCTTTTTTGTAAAGTCTGTTAACAATGAGTCAAACTCCATACAAAAACACCGGTTACACGGTGTAAGAACCACCACTGATTAATTAGTTTATGAGAATAATGACAACATGGATTTGCACAAACAAACAGGGGGCGCTGCAGTAAATATTTGTTACGGTGTTACGGTGTCAACTTGACACCGTAAAATCTATTTAAGAACATGCACCAATCAAAAACGAATCCATATCTGAAAATTGCATCAAAATCGGACTAGTCGTTTTGAAGAAAAATGGCAACATTGATTTGCACCAACAAATGATTACTGTAGCGCCCCCTGGTGAGTTGTCACCGTAACACTTCGCGGATAACTTCTTCGTTTATAAACCGATTTTGATGATTCTTTTTTTGCTGCAAAGAAGATATTCCAAGGGCGATACCATAGTGATTTCATCGAGATATGATCAGTATCTTCAGAGATATAGATATGAACACCTCAAACTTGGTACTGAAAATGACTACCGCGGCATTTGAAGTCGGTACTTTTAGTTTTTTAAAAGAACTTAAGTTATTATGTTTTCGGGTGCTTGTTAAAAGTCCAGCTAATCATAAACGATGAGTGAAGAAATAATTGTTTTCAGAATTGCATCTTGGATAATCACATCGATGGATTGCGACTTCTCATGTTGGAGGATCCATCGAAACCGCCAGAAATTAATATACACTATTTTGAACATATAAAGGTGGGTAATAAAAATGGGTAATAATAATGGTAACCCTCTTGGGAGTCTTCAAATCGCGAATGAACAGGTATCTTCTAGGTAAGCGTGCTACATCGTCGACCGCATCATTACTTAACACCAGGTGAGATAGTGGTCAAACGCTTGCCTATTTAGTATAAAAAAAGGTGGGTAATATGCCAGAAGATGATATCGAAGCCGATAAGTTTAGCGGCTTAGAGGTGTCCCGAGAAAAACAGGTCATGTTAGACTCGGCTACAGCACATCTCTGGTGAAGAAGCATCATGAACCTATCCTCAGTATGTCTCTATGGTAGGCAATAGATCCACCCATGTACTTGTAGAAAGGGCCTGCTAGAAGTGAGTTTGAGGGACCTTAACGAACTTAAAAATCAAAAAAAGGATATCGTGAAGGCATAGAGTGAGAGAGAGATTCTCTCTCTAAACAAAAACGTTTTTGTAACTCTGTCACTCTGTCTGTTTGTTACCTAATCACTCCTAAACGGACAATCCGATCTTTCTGAAATTTAACTAGAAGATACTTTGTAACATGAGGAGAAAATAAGCTACTTTTTCTGTAAATAAAATTATGATTTTGACACATAACTTAAATAACTGAGATCAAACAAATGTTGATTGACAGAGCTTTATGGTGTAATGTTTGTTACCTAATCGCGCCTAAACGGACAATCCGACCTTTCTGAAATTTAACTAGGAGATACTTTATAACATAAAGAGAACATAAGCTACTGTTTTTGTGTAAATAAAATCATAATTTTGACACAACTTAAATAACTGAGATCAAACAAATGTTGATTGACAGAGCTTTATGGTGTAATGTTTGTTACCTAATCATGCCTAAACGGACAATCCGATCTTTCTGAAATTTAACTAGGAGATACTTTATAACATAAGGAAAACATAAGCTACTGTTTTTGTGTAAATAAAATCATGATTTTGACACATAACTTATATAACTGAGATCAAACAAATGTTGATTGACAGAGCTTTATGGTGTAATGTTTGTGACCTAATCATGCCTAAACGGACAATCCAATCTTTCTGAAATTTAACTAGGAGATACTTTATAACATAAGGAAAACATAAGCTACTGTTTTTGTGTAAATAAAATCATGATTTTGACACATAACTTGAATAACTGAGATCAAACAAATGTTGATTGACAGAGCTTTATGGTGTAATGTTTGTGACCTAATCACGCTTAAACGGACAATCCGATCTTTCTGAAATGTAACTAGGAGATACTTTATAACACAAGGAGAACATAAGCTACTGTTTTTGTGTAAATAAAATCATGATTTTGACACATAACTTAAATAACTGAGATCAAACAAATGTTGATTGACAGAGCTTTATGGTGTAATGTTTGTGACCTAATCACGCCTAAAGGGACAATCCGATCTTTCTGAAATTTAACTAGGAGATACTTTATAACATAAGGAGAACATAAGTTACTGTTTTTGTCTAAATAAAATCATGATTTTGACACATAACTTAAATAACTGAGATCAAACAAATGTTGATTGACAGAGCTTTATGGTGTAATGTTTGTGACCTAATCACGCCTAAAGGGACAATCCGATCTTTCTGAAATTTAACTAGGAGATACTTTATAACATAAGGAGAACATAAGTTACTGTTTTTGTCTAAATAAAATCATGATTTTGACACATAACTTAAATAACTGAGATCAAACAAATGTTGATTGACAGAGCTTTATGGTGTAATGTTTGTGACCTAATCACGCCTAAAGGGACAATCCGATCTTTCTGAAATTTAACTAGGAGATACTTTATAACATAAGGAGAACATAAGTTACTGTTTTTGTCTAAATAAAATCATGATTTTGACACATAACTTAAATAACTGAGATCAAACAAATGTTGATTGACAGAGCTTTATGGTGTACGTGAACGAAGTCGTCAGCTAGTAATACATATATTATATCTAATTCTTTCAGAGAATAACATCAGAAGTTCACAAGCTGTACTCTACAAGTCTCTGCCTATTTGCTCGCAGCTTATCTATACCACCTAGGAAACCAATGACGCATTGTAATTGGTTCAAATCCCGAACCGGGCCTAGTTGGGGCATTCGACAGAATTGGACTAGGTAATATTTTGTGTTTCTAATTTAGCGCATTTTTAACAGACTTCACAAAAAAGGAGGAGGTTCTAAATTCGACTATTTTTTTAAATGTTTGTTACCTCAGAACTCCGTCAAATCATAACCGATTTAAAATATTATTCTTTTGTTTGAGAGATTATGCCCCCCCTTTGGTCCCATTCAAATTTTATCGAGATCTGACTAATATCTTCGGAGATGTGGAGATGAATAATATAAGTAAATGTGTATACTTTAATGACATGCTTATAACTACTGGCTACTTTGACTATCGCGGCATTTGAAGTCGGTTTTTTTTCGTTTTGTGAACGATCTTAAATTCTTAAAATAACTTTAATTACATCGCCTCAAATTTTTTCGTCCATCCATCGTATGTCGCCGGTGCTAGCTTGATTGGTGGATATGATGTATGACATTTAGGTCTAGCTGTGATTGGCGGACGCTTCCGCAGCTATATTTTGTACACATGCTAATGTGTCATGTCAACTTCTGTCACAGTAGCTAGCTACCATAGCTACACATAAAAATAAAGTTTCAATTGCATCGTGATTTCCATCGAACCACCAAACCATCGTCTACAGAAACATTAAAGTTTTTTTAAATATTTTAAAAACTAAACGTTATTTACGCACGAGTATAAATCGTTGTTTAATTTATGAAAATGATTTCTAAAATACGAATATGTAGGTAAGTATATAAGTATTGATAATATACCTAAATAATAAGAACCTACGTAAATTTGAACTTCCGGTGTCTACTGGTCTTAACATAAATGTATGAAGTTGATGTTCTTCTCCTCGAGAGTAGTACCTATTGTTCTGTAGCCGTACGCGTGTAGCGTCCTTGCTCAGACTGGCGCCTCGACAAATCAGAATCGGTGGCGCGGTGAGGAACCCCGGATTGGTGGGGGGAACAGAGTCCGTTCTATACGCAGTATTATTATCTTTTCTATGCTTTGGGTACAGAACCCTAAAAAACTACGAGCTGATAAGGCGACGATATTAAGAGACAAAAATTGTTATTGATTTTGAATATACAATAGTACACCTTTTTAAATAAATATAATTACCATATAAACTAAGCGAGATTGTGGGACGCGATCCGCATCGCCCGCCTCCCCGCGAGTACCCCGCCGTTGCTCTGCGCAAGTACATTCGATTCCAAACTGACTGACTGATTCGATTCCAATATGATTGTAAAACTGTGGTACTAGCTATCCATGTACAAAATATCAGCTAAATCAATCCAGCCGTTTGACCATGAAGAAGTCCCAAACAAATAAACAAACTGACTTTCGCATTTATAATATAGGTGTTGATTTGATCTGAAATAGTTAAGTGTCGACTGAAATGATTCAAAAAGCGGCCGAGCCCAATGGTTAAAGGCCTACGTAGACCGGGACGGCATGGCAAAGGGATTAAAATGTTTACCTATGCACATTCAAACGTATTGATATAGAAATACGACATAAATTGTTAAAACTCGTAAAAATTATATCCCTTGCCATGCCGTCCCGGTCTGTGTCGGACTGGCGATCGAGAGGTCGTCAGTTCGATCCCCACCCATTGCACTATATTGACATGACAATTGGAGGGGTTATCAAGACTACTAGTACATAATGTGTAACCCAAATTGCTAGTAAGTTTTATAATAAAAATGCTATACCTTTATTACAGGTCTGATATACTGCGATGGATGCAAATATTGATGCCAGAACCGTTACATCTTGATCATTGGGATTTAGTGTGGTTAGTCCATTTACTTTAGTAAATTTTTTTTCATGTATCCCCAACCAATTGCGTGTCCAGTCTTTTTATTTTCTTAATTAATTTAAAATTGAATAATATTTTTTATATTATGGACATACGAGTATACTCGTCAGAGATGATCATTTTACGCGGGTATTCGACGTCGCTTATTTTATTAGAATGGCAACTCCGCACAACATGGTTGACGTCTTACAGATTGTCAGTTGTCAAATACAATGTACCTGTCAGTAGTGCGCGTAATCGTTTGTCAAGAGGGGCTTGCTCGGAACCAGCGTTGTTGCAATAGTCGATAGTTTCGCTATCGATAGTTGACCTTGAAAATTACTCGATAGTGCTTTCGAAATGTGACGATACTATCGATATCGATAGAGAACATTAGGCGATACTATTGAACTTTGTCAATACTATCGATACTATCGATACTATTGATGACCTATCGCCGCCTTTCGATATTATCGATAGTATTGGTTTAGTAACTATCGACGTGATTTCGATACTATTGACTGGGAATAATACGACACCCTGATTCTCAATCATTCGAAAGCAAATTTGGATTCGGAAACTGCCTCTCCTTCGAATCAGATCGTTGTAATTTACAATTTTCTAATCCGCATCTTTTGATATTTGAACTCGAAAAAATTTCTGTGATTTTAATCGGAAAGGTTTCCGCGAGCAAATAGCTCACGGAATAATAAATATTCGAAATTCAAAATTACGCTTCCGAATCCGATAGGTTTTCGAATGATTGAGAATCAGGGGGCTAGTCGGTAACACAGGGACAGAAATATACGGCATGTTTAATGGTTACGAAAGCATATTACACCCGAATATTACACTGTAGCGCGTGACGTATTGTCATCAAGCAATACTATCGTAAAATGTTTGCCTATCGATAGGGCAAGACTATCGATAGTATCGACACTATCGATGCTATCTAAATTAATTCTATCGATAGTATCGATACTATTGATAGTTTTTGTAGTGATACTATCGATAGTATCGATACTATTGATCTTGAGCAATAGTATTACTTATTTTTAACAATTGATACTATCGATAGTATCGGCACGTTCGATAGTTTCGATAGGGCTATCGATAATACGGCTGATTTTCAAGGTCACAATAGAATCACGACACTATCGACAGACTATCGCACATCACTACTCGGAACACCGCCTGGGCCACAAGTGTGCCTTATTAAATGAACATGTCGGACGACGAAGACGGCCATTCAGATTGCAATCCATTTGAATCTGCGAAATACTATTAGCACACCGGCCGATTATGATTATATTTGAAATTAATAGTATTATTAAGTGTGATTTAAATTGCAACAGTTAAAACTAATTTGATTCTACCCTCAGGTACCAAAAACCAGATTTTCCGAAGGTGATGTTTGCTAGAAAAGAAAAGCCGCGACGAGGGCTCGACTCATCCATTCCTCACTACGAACGTAGTCCATATGTCTCCAATGAATATAAGGTAAGAATTACTTTGACCTATAAGACAGAAAAGATAATAATACTACCCTATATGTCAGTGTTTCTTAACTGGGGGGTCCCCCTGGGGGGTTGCGACCCACACGTTGACAAAATGTCATCGTAGAGACGGAATTTGAACCCGCGCCTGCTAGGAAACAAGCCCAGGTGCTCTAACCAACTAAGCCACAGTACGATCCTATCAATACGACGAAACTAATGGATTGCACTTTAACCAATTATGCATTTTTGGTGCCATCTATTATAACTATTTCGAAGTTAATCATTCGGATGAAATTATTACAGTTTTCAGATCCGACGAGAGATGTCGCACTGCTTAAATCAAATATCATGTTACTTTGAAAACTGTAATGATTTCTTCCGAATGATTAACTTCGAAATAGTTATCATAGATGGCACCAAAAATTCATAATTGGTTAAAGTGCAATCGGGGTGCGAATCCCGTCGGTACGATGAAATTTTGGAGTGCGTGTAACAATGTGATTATAACAATGTATTAGGCACATTCGGTCACATATCTTTTTTAGGGTTCCGTACCTCAAAAGATAGAAAAAGGAACCCTTATAAGATCACTTTCTTGTCCGTCTGTCTGTCTGTCCGTGTGTCACCACCGATTTTCTCAGGAACAGGTGGACCTAGCAAGTTGAAATTTATACCAGATACTGAGGTCTATAGTCCCTATTAGGTATATAAAAATCAAGGTCCTGAGTCATCACGATAAAAAGACATAAGCAAATTTAGATTTTCGCGAAAACTTGTAAGAACCAAAATTTACCTTAATTTTCAACTTTTTTAATTTTTCGGTATTTTATCTTTACTTGTGCTGTAAGACCTTACTTTTAACCAAAATTGTCAATGTTTTATTTTTATTTTGGGTCGAAAACCTATAAGATAGTTCCCGTTGACCTAGAATCATGAAATTTGGCAAGAATGTCAAGAACTGTCTTACAGCACAAATAAAAATTCCAAAATATTTAAACAAATGAAAATTAAATGGTATCCTCATACATACATAGTAACGCCAATTAAGATAGATCTTTGAGTTATATGAGCGCTCATACAATTTAGAGGTCTAGCTTAATTGGTACTGACCAACGTTAGTACGAAAACCTCGTTGAGCGAGTCCAACTCGACTTGGCCGGTTTTATTTAGCGTTGTAGCACACGCCGGGTATCCGCTAGTACGATATAAATAAGATCGTTTAAAAAACTTAAAGAATTGAAGTCAGTTCTTTAACTTGCAATACCAAGTTTGAGTTGTTTATCTCCATATCTCTGGAGATAAACGACGGAAGTTATCCGCGAACAAACATAAAAATAATGTATATATACGGTTAAATAGAGAAACTCATTTTTTTAAGTCGGTTAAAAAGAAAAAAAAAATTAATATAATTTACAAAAATTTAGTTAAAAAAATTATATTAATGAAATTTCTTCATTTCCAGCTGCCAAGAAAGTTCAGAATCTTAAAGAACATTCCGGAATCGGAACAAGTCATATGGTTGGAGCATAGACCTGGATCTCCACTCAAGTCTTTCTTGGAGGAACAGAAATTGGAGAAGAAGAAGAAAAAAGAGATGAAGAGAAATGTCAAGTTTTTGATTAACGAGGTAATTAATATTTAATTTTTAATTACAATGTAGGGGTTGCAAGTGTATCTTTTGGGTAAGCGCGTTACATCATCGACCGCATCATCCATTTTTTTTAATCAAACCTCAAAATCAGATCTCAATGAAATTACAATGGGACCACCTCGGAAATGTACCTTACCGAATAAAAAAAGAATCATTCAAATCGGTTCACAATTGACGGAGTAATCGCGTTACATACATACAGCAAAAAAAAAAAAAGAAAAAAAAACAGACGAATTGAGAACCTGCTTCTTTTTGGAAGTCGGTTGATAATAAATCAGATCAGTTTTCGAGAAGAAAACAGGGGAATACGAAACCTTATTTTAGTCAAAATGTTGTAGGTAAAATGGGTCTGAGTTGCTGTTGTCCCTATCGCACTCTTGTTGGGGCACTGCGCGACGGCAATAGTTTCTTTAAAATACTTATTTTTCAAATTCCTCGCACATGCGTTTCCTCTTAACGCCCCTTTTGAAGGACTCCATGTTATAGCTATGCGATAAAACACCAGACGGCAGCTCGTTCCACATTGCACAAGTGTACGGGACAAATGACAGCTTGAATCGAGATGTGTGTGTCAAGTAGTGTCCGACCGAAAGTTCGGTTTCGGTTTCGGCCAAAAATCTAGTTTCGGCGGCAGTTTCGGTTTCGGCCTAAATTGGCCGAAACCTTTGGCGACGCTTTGGCGGACGCTGGCGGCCGTGTTCGGGAATTGTCGTGCGCCGTTGGGATAGCTCTGTAGCAACCGTAGATAGGAGTATTAGTGTAGATATGGTGCTAATATGGTGTGAAATAATAATAATGGGTAAAATGCACCAAATTTCAGTATTTTAAGGTGGTTGCTCGTCGTCAGCTAACCACAACAGCGCCAATAGATGGCGCTGATACTCTTATTTGATGAATTTTTTAATGACTGAAATAGTACTTGGTAAATAAAAAATATTGATTTTGCCAGTAAAGCGTATAAATTTTAATGTATACAGCTAAATTTGAAGTATTTATACACTCTATATACTTTTATCTGTAAACAAGCGTGGCGTCAGGACTGATCACGCACACACGCGTAAGTATTTTCGTATCACAGATTATTTAATAGTGTATTTGACGTTTACAAAAGCATTTGCTAATTTTGTCACAATAAATGAGTAATGTAGCCGATTGGTGAGAACTACTGGATTAAGCGCATCAGGGACAGGGTTCGAACCCTTCCCTACTAACAAACTTTTTTCGTTTTCCATTCTAAACATTACCTTTTTTTTTTTGTTATTAGTTTACGGTCTACATTACTCTCGCTAATGACAAAATACCAAATATCATATAGATTTGTACCATTTTTTGATGTGAACTGTACCTACTCATACTAACGCTATTGGGTGGTTTTTCGACGAGGTTCAACGTACATTTTGTTGCTGCATGCTGGAGTCTGTTCTGTAGATCTCAAAGCACAGAGTACTAAGGACCCAAAGTGAAGCATTTGGCGTACTAGTTGTGCTTTGCGGTTTTACCCAAAATCTAATAGAAACTGCTATTTGCGAAATGTAGCCTATGTGACTACGAGAGCGAGTAGAAGGCATTTGCTGATTATAAATTACAAACAAAATAAAAACAGTAAGTCATATGTAAGGTATATTAATTACCCGACTACGGCGAAGCAAAAAGGAGGGTTATGTTTTTGACCGGTATGTGGGTATGTATGTATGTATGTTCATCTGATCCCTCATAACTTCTTAACTACTTATTATAATTTGACAAATGAGGTGTCGTTGGACGCGTCTTATTTGTCTGCTGGTTATAGGCTATATGACGTCACAACAAATTGAATGTGGCGCCCCCTAGAGGGGACGAAGTCCAGAACTAAAAACAAAATCTCACCCCACCCTATCGTGTGGTATCGTTGAATAGGGATTTTAAAATGAAGATAGGGTTTAGTACATTATATGTTTGTAGGGCGTGTGTGTGTGTATGTGTTTGTTGATCACTATGTATGTATGAAAGTATGTTAACATATATACATGTATACATCTATCCAAAACCCCAAAATACTTTAAATAAAAAATAAGTTCAAAAACTAAAACCCGACTACTGAAAAATCACTCTCTAAAAAGTATGAAACAAGAAAATATTCTCATCTGAGATCGCTAAGTACAAACTAATCAATATGTATCGTGTATTATACAAACAACTAACTTGTAATAAATATTTTATTGTATTTCATAAATATTCTTAGTGGTGCTCAGAGGATAGCCGTGGTCGTATGTCACCTACCGTAACAAAACAATACACTCTGCAAAGTAACATACGTCCACGGGTATCCACTGAAACACCACTAAGAATATTTATAAAGAATATATATATATTTTCAGGTTTTAGTTTTTGAACTTATTTTTTATTTACTTACTAAGGTATACTTTCCTTTTATAAGTATTTCAAAAATATTGTGCACGACAATATTTTATTTTCATTTACAATATTTATATAATAATAATAAATAGATATAATTAAAAACCTAAATAGCGGCGCAGGCAACAAGTTACCAATAGTTATGTGCCGTGTCCAGGTTTAGACACAGCGCCTGCTGTGTGACCAAACGTCTAGCGAGAGCCGATTGAGATGTTGATCGAGGCTATTCGCTAATACTCCTGTCCGTAAATGATAATGGAGCGGTCCTCATAGAGCAATGCATGACCATTTTCAAGATCTGGCGCTGGTATCATCATCATCAAAATAAGCCGGTACCAGTCCACTGGTAGACATAGGGCTTTCCTAAGTCACTGCCCACCGCTTTGCGAATATCGTCGCTCCACCTGGGCCCCTAGACAAAATCCAATTTCTGTTGAATGGGAATGACAACTTTGTTGCGGAAACATAAATGTCATTCATACATTTTGAACTTGCGTTAGCGAGAATGGTAACAGAAATTGAATTTTGTCTAGGGGGGCTGGTCACAGGACTACGCTACGTTTGCCGATTCGCGGTCTCCACACTAGAACCAGTCTGCCCCAACGGTTATCGCTCCTATACGGCAGATATGACCAGCCCACTGCCATTTCAGTTTGCTAATCCGGACATCAGGAAACTATATGCCTGATACTTCTTCTTTGGTACTACCACAAATAAAATATCTAAACAATTTAGTCAATTAGTCGTACTCTCCTCAGTACAATCTCTGGTAAAACACATTTTTTATAAAATGTCACTAATTTTGGTGACATGTTTGTTATAAAATCTTCGTCGCGTTAAATTTTGAGAAGAGTGATGTTATGTGTCTTTCGGTAATATAGCCAACATAATTTATAATCGTACAAAATTAAAAATCCGACTTCACATGCCCCGATAGTCAAAATAGCCAGTTGCCATAAACATGTCATCAAGGTATACAAATTTGTTTACATTGTTTATCTCCATATCTCCGGAGATAATTACACGGTAATATTATAATATTACCGTGATGACTATCAGATCTCAATAAAATTTGAATGGGACCAAACGGGAGGCATAATCTCTCAAACAAAAAAAAAAAAAAAAAATTGAAATCGATTAATATTTGACGAAGTTCTGAGGTAACAAACATGAAGAAAAAATACCGTCGAATTGAGATCCTCCTCCTTTTTTGTGAAGTCGGTTAAAGAGTTATTCCGTTAGTTAGTCCGTTTATTAGTATATAAAGACGTATTTGAGAATGATCTGACAGATGGTCTGACAGGATCGGATCGGTTTATCTATGAATGAAAAGCTGATGTTGGTTTTAAATTGGCCTCTAAAATATCACCATCATCAGGCATCACCTACAGCACTCCACTGAGCTCGATCTTCAGCTCTTTGTTTTCAACCGCTGCCAGCCAGCTTGCATATGTTTTCGCTCTATATAGCTGGAGGGCGCCCTACACTATTACGAAAAAGATACTTTTAGTGCGTTTATCGAGCCGTGGTCTCCACTCTAAAACACGTCTACCTCAACTGTTATCGGTTCTACGACAGTTGTGAACAGCCTACTGCCACTTCAGCTAGCTAATCCTTTGAGATATGTCGATAACTTTGGTTCTCTGACGGATGACTTCATTTCGAATTTGATTCTTCAGACAGACTCCAAGCATAGCCCTCTTCATAGCTCGCTGAGCTATTTTGAATTGATGAACCAGTCGCACTATCAGTGTCCACGTCTCGGCTCCGTAAGTAATAACAGGCAGGACGCACACGTTAAATACTTTCGTATTGAGGCTATTTCGTATTCGTATAAGAGCGATGAAAAGACCAGTTGGTGAATACTACAGTGTTGAACCTAGTGATTCTGATCACTGTGACATCTTTAAATATACGCTTCTTGTCCGTTATAATAAAATCAATCTCATTTTTACGGTTCCGTAGCCGAATGGTAAAAAACGGAAGCCTTTTCCTTTGAGTATTCAGCCAGAATACTCAAAGATCTTCACCGATTACTCAAAAATACCTAAATCGATTTGAAAAATTCTATTTCTTTTTTGTTTCAAAGGCCCTTCCCAGGTAGTCCCAACTAAAAGAAACGACATCAAATGCCGCGATATTAATGTTCAGTACCATGTTTGAGGTGTTTGTCTCCATATCTTTAGAGATACTTATCAGATCTCAATGAAATTACTATGGTACCACCCTTGGGATATCTGCTTTCCAACAAAAAAAGAATTATCAAAATCTGTTCATTAACGACGAAGACGTTAATGACAAAGGACTCCAGAGACTGGTTGATGATTTTCTCGCACACTGTTCTTTCTCAACCGACTTCCAAATAGGAGGAGGTTCTCAATTCGACCATTTTTTTTTAATGTTTGTTCGCGGATAACTTCGTTGTTTATGAACCGATTTTGATTCTTTTTTGTTGGAAAGGAGATATACCAAGTGTGGTACCATAGTAATTTTATCGAGGTCTGATAAGTATCTCCAGAGATATTGAGGTAAACATCACAAAATTGGTACTGAAAATGAATAGCGCGGCATTGAAGTCGGTTCTGTTTTAGTTTTTAAACGATATTATTTGTATGTATGTTACGTTACCTACTCTGTTAATTGTGAACCGATTCCAATGATTATTTTTTTAATCGGTAGGGTACCATTTCCGAGGTAGTCTCATATGATAAGTATCTTCAGAGATATGACGATAAACGTCTTAAACTTGCTACTGAAACAGACTCGCGTGGTATAGAAGTCGGTTGTTTTAGTTTCTTAACTCTCTTAATTATCCACGTTTAGCTATTGTCGATACGCAGCCTAATATCCAGAATATATATATCCTAACTAATATTATAAATGCGAAAGTAACTCTGTCTGTCTGTCTGTCTGTGTCGCTTTCACGCCAAAACCACTGAACCGATTTAAATGAAATTTGGTACACAGATAGTCTAGAGCCTGATAACGGACATAAGCTACTTTTTAATGCGAAAAGAGGGTTGAAAGGGGGGATGAAAAGTTGTATGGAAGTATCGTCATTTTAGAAGCTAGAAGCTTGAAACTTATTTTGTAGGCTGTTAATTTGATATAAATAAATATGACATCCAAAGGTTCTAAAAGTTTCACCCTCAAGGGTGTAAAATAACAATAGGGGATGAAAGTTTGTATGAAAATATGTAAGGTTTATGTTAATGTTCTACTGAACCGATTTAAATGGAATTTGGTACACAGATAGTCTAGAGCCGGAGTAAGGACATAGGCTACTTTTTAGTGCGAAAAGAGGGTTGTAAGGGGTTGAAAGGGAAGATGAAAAGTTGTATGGAAGTATCGTCATTTTAGAAGCTAGAAGCTTGAAGCTTATTTTTTAGGCTGTTGATTCGATATAAATAAATATGTCATTCAAAGTTTGTGAGGGGGAAGGGGGAGGGAGAGGGAGAATGAGGGGAGGGAAAGGAGGGTGGAAGTGAGGGGAAGGGTAAAGGGGGAGAGGGATGGGAGGGAGGGAATGGGGAGGGGAGGTGGAGTGGGGGGAGGGAAGGGGAGGGGAGGGGAGGGGAGTGGGGGAGGGGGAAAGGGGAGGGGAGAGGGAAGTGGGGGGAAGAGAGACGGGGAGGGGAGGGGGAAGTGGGGGGAAGAGAAAGGGGAGGGGAAGTGGGGGGGGAGGGGAGGGGAGAGGGAAGTGTGAAGAAAGGGGTGGAGGGAAGGGAGAGGGAGAGGGGAAGGGCGAGGGGGAGGAAGAGGGGAGGGGGAATTGCGCGGCGTGGTACAGTGCGGTGTAGGTGGGATACGCATGTGTCTTATTTGTAAAATAATTAGCCTAAATATTTAAAAATGCTACCCAAAGGCACTATTCCACGCGGTCGAAGTCGCGGGCACAGCTAGTAATATTATAAAAACGTTTGTAACACTCTGTTTGTTACCTAATCACAGCTAAACGGACGATCCGATCTTACTGAAATTTAACAAGCAGATACTTTATAGCTTGAGGATGAACATAGGCTACTTTTTGTGAAAATTAAATCATGATTTTTTTACAAATAACTTAAATAACTCAGATCACACAAATGTTGATTGACAGAACTTTACAGAGATAACATTCCTGGTATACGTGAACGAAGTCGCGAGGGTATCAGCTAGGTATACTTTAAATTCTTCTTCTCTTTCTAGGATTCCAGATTGGTGCCAAAGAAAGTGAAGACAGAAGGTCTACAAGGAAAAGACTTGATATTGGCGCGGCGCAAAATGCCTATACCAAAATTCTTACCTAGTATCAAAGGCAAATAAAGTAATGAGTCACGTAGAAGTGTTTTTAACCAACTTCCAAGAAGGAGAAGGTTCTCGATTCCGTCGAGTCGTCTGTATATATATGAGTATGTATATATATATATATTTGTACGTATGTTACGCGATTACTCCGTCGATTGTGAATCGATTCGATTCGATCGATTCGGATTATCATTTATCAAAGCTAAGGACAGTCTCGATTAAGACATCTATCAAACACAAAAATGTACATGAAAACCGGTTCATTCGTTTGGACGCTATGATTCCTCAGACAGACACACACTTACACAGTTGTACGTGTCAAACTTATAACGCCCCTTTTTTTTGCGTCGGGGGTTAGTAAAAGTGGCCTTTAACAAGCAATAGTTTAATACTTTCAGTTTTGTCCTGTTATTGCGTAATCATTATCTTCTTCTGAGGTAATGATCATCATCATAATCAGCCAGCGTCAGTCCACTGCTGGACGTAGACGTTCTTTTCCAGTCGCTGCCCACCGCTTTGCGTATATCGTCACTCCACCTGGTCACAGGACGTCCTACGCTACGTTTACCGATTCGCGGTCTCCACTCTAGGACAAGTCTACCCCAACCTTCGAACATTTACCAATGGAGATGTTAACGTTGTAATCCGCAAACTTTTTTTTCTGCCGATACTTACGGGGGACGAGGTAAACACGCATTGCACACACACAAATCACTCACTTTAACGATCCCGCACACTAGCTTGAAACACGCACACAGTATTAAACATACAGCGTAGTTACGCACGCTCATATAACTGCCAATAATGACTATATGGCCAGCAGAGGGGTACGCCTTGCGTTAACATCTCCATTGGTAAATGCCAGTCCTGCGGCAGATATGACCAGCCCACTGCCACTTCAGTTTGTAATTCCTTTGAGCTATGTCGATCACTTTAGTTCTCTGGCGATTTACTTCGTTTCGAAGTATAATGATCGGGATGGAAATATTATGGAAAATCACTGCAATTATTATAATGATGATAAATTATGATAGTCGCTCACCTGTATAGCTATAATGATGGTGTCGTTCAGCACCGGACCGAAGATATCCTCGTTGTAGATGGTCTGAGCTTCGTTGTACCGCTCGATGGCTCGCCTGATCTCGCTGATGTTCTTTGGACCGGTGCGTTCGGTGGCGTTTGCTGGAAGAGATATTAAATTATATTAAACATTAATCACAGATGGCGCCACCAATGCTTAATTGGTCAAAATGCAATTCATTAGAGCAAGGGTTCCCAAACATATAACTATCACGCCTCCCTACTGCTTAAAATTAATATGCCCACGCCTCCCCTTGGCCCAGGGCCCAGCAAGTAGCAGCAAGTGCTCTCGCCAAGCAATTGTAAAAACAAGGGTATAATATACAAGTGTATTACTACTTGATGCGAAACCTGAAAGTAGTTTGTTCAGAATCCGTTACAGAATCGATTCCAATAGTTTTTAAACCTTGTTATATTTTTCGTCAAAAATGTAAGAACATTTTGAAAGCTTGGACACCCTTAGAAGCTGCATCGTAGTGGCTTTACGGTGAACTAACATTTAAAGGTAAAGAAGGAAGGTACATACCTACCTAGTACCACCCGATAATGATAAGAGTATTTTAATTTTAAAATTATCGTGAATTTGTAACATTATTATTGTTATGTTTCTTTGAAGTGTTACACACTTTATATTTTTGTAAATTGTTAAACACAATCCAAAATTTCATCGTACCGACGGGACTTGAACCCGCAACCTCCGGAATGACATGTTTCGGTGCTTTGCCAATTAAGCCACGGTGTCATCATTACGACGAAATTAGTGGATTGCATTTGTTAACCCAATTATTATTATTTATTATTATTGTTATATACCGGCTGTTATATCTGATAAGAGTAGGTACCTATCAAGGTTTCAAACACGTTTAGTCGTATTGGTAATAACAGAGCAATGTTGTCAACGCTACAAAAACGATAAATTAGAACCATCGAAACGCGCGCCCTCAATTTCTACGACGGTTCTCTTTTTGCTATAGTTTCATTATATCGATAGGATCGTAGCGTAGCTGAGATGGAACAGCGCCGGGCAAGTTTCCCGCAGACGCGAGTTCGAGTCCCGTCGTTACAATAAAATTAGATTGTATGTAACAATGTAGGTACAAAAAAAAGATTGTTACTTTATGACACGGATCCTATTATTATAGCATCTAGGCTACTTTTTGACCACTATCTCGCCTGGTGGTAAGTGACGTGGTGCTATAACATTTTATTTTATACGTAGTTTTATAGTACTCTTTATTGAATCCAAATTCTACTAATATTATAAAAGTTAAGCTACCAACACATAGCTTTTGAAATTGATAACCATATCCCCGGAGATACTTATCAGATCTCGATGAAATTACAATGGGACCACCCCGAAAATGTACCCTACCGATTAAAAAAAGAATCTTTCGAATCGGTTCACAATTAACGGAATAATCGCGTAACATACATACAGAAAATAAAATAAAAACAAATGATTGGAACACATAGTTATAAATATTAAAATACGGGACTTATCGCGCACAAAACATAATAATTTTTTTTCAGTCGTCTCGTGACCACTATCAATACAACTTGGTCGAAACGTCGAGTTTAATAAAAAAATATGTTTTAGGCGCGATAAGTCCCGTATTTTAATATTTATAACTAAATAAAACATGCACAATAAAAAAACCATTTTGGGAGTCGGTTGAAAAGGAACCAAAAGTCAAAAGTCAAAGTAACCAAAAGTCAAAGTAACCAAAAGTCAAAGCATTTATTCAGTATAAGCCACCGGAGCCAGTTTAACCCACCGGAGCATTGTGAATTGCAAAGATTTTTTTTATGATAGATAGGCTATTTGGTTATTGGGTGTATGCACCCAATCCTACTAATACTAATACATGGGAAAGTTCGTGAGTATGGATGAATTAATATCATGAAAGGATATCATAACCCGCAGAGTAGAATAGGACATAGAATAGAGATCTTCTACGATAACATGACACGCCCCTCCAAAATTCAAAAACGTTTGAAAGCATTTGTGAAAGTATTTACAACGCACCACCACGCATGTGTGCGTACTGGTACTGCCGGTTCCGCGATATTTCATACATAATTAAATAACTCATAATTATGAACGTACTTTGTACCAACCAACACTGCAAAAAAGTTTCTATGAAATTTATAAGCAATACTTTCCGTTATGTTAGGTTGGCTACAAAGTACGTTCATCATTCGGGTATCAACAATGTACGGAAGTGCCTACTCTTATAACGTAGTACAACATAATTACAACTACATACAAACTCTTTCGTAAGGATGTGACTACAAACATTATAATATCGTTTAAAAACTAAAAAAGAACCGACTTCAATGTTCATTTTCGGTACCAATTTTGAGATGTTTATCTCAATATCTCTGGATATACTTATCAGACCTCGATAAAATTACCATGGTACCACACTTGGGATATCTCCTTTCGAACAAAAAAAGAATAATCAAAATCGGTGCATAAATGACGAAGTTATCCCCGAACAAACATTTAAAAATATATATATATATATATACGGTCGAATTGAGAAACCTCCTCCTTTTTTTGAAGTCGGTTAAAAACAGTAATTTGGAGGGGCGGGCCATGTTATCGTAGAAGATCTCTACTTATATACGCAAGAAAAGGCACGGTACGCATCTATTCATATAATAAAAACAACTTACCAGAAACATTTTTAGGGTGTACAGTTAAATACTTGTGTAACTCTGGAGGCACTAAGGCTAGGACTTGCTCTGACGTCTCATTTGCATTCATCAGCTCTTCTGAAATTAAAACACAACAAATAAATCTAATATCAGAATCATAGCAGTTAGTTCAGGCTACTAAACAGAGATGGCGCTGTACTAAACTATAACTAAATCGCTGCCATGATAGATTTATAGCATCATCGATAGAATATATAAGATAAGTTGTTTTAATCAAGCAAGTTACAAACAGGGGTCTTATGTTTGAATTTAATGGGGATTGAAATGACAGAGATGGAGCTATACAGCCTGCATGGCTGCGTCCCCGTCATTTAGTTCATTCAATAATCAACTGTCAAATTCAAGCATAAGGCAGCAGTACTTTTGACTTAATATTGCTTCTTAATTTATGACAGCGCCATCTAGGAGTCAAGTAAATACACAGCTTTTTACCATAGACGACACATAACAAATTGTACATCGATATGACGTGAACGCATGAAATATACATTATATAGGCATAAATCATATTTTTATATATTTTCTAGGTAGATATTAACACCAATATTATAAATGCGAAAGTCAGTTTGTATATTTGTTTGTTTGGAACTTTTTTACGGTCAAAAGGACTGGACCGATTTAGCAGAAATTTGGCACAGTTATAGCCAGTATTATGGATTAGGCTATGGGATACTTTTTAACGCAGGCGAAGCCGCGGGGCACAGCTAGTAAGATGATATGTAAAAGTAAAACGTTTAGATTTATACATTTATATGTACATAAAATTAAAAAAATAAGAAAATTAATATACAAGTTTTTTATTATATTTTATCGATTTTATTTGTATCGTTTTTATTTATTTAAAATACAAGCGCGATTTTACGCAGCGAGATCGCGACGAGTACTGTGGTCGTCGCGATCTCGCTACGCAACCTCCCGAGAAAGTGCATCGGACATCCACGAACGAAACCTAGGTCGAGACAGTTTACAACAAACAGTAATGAGTATATTCAAACTCACGAGAACTATATATCTAATATATTGAAATAATAGTCAAGTAAAAGGAAATAGGAGTTCGGAAAATTACGATTGATGAACGATGACCCTGTCCCAGAAGTTCTTACCAATTAAGAGACAAATAGAAAATATAAGAACATAAAAAATCAACACTCCCTCCTACCACGACTTATTAACTCTCTATAATATCATTCTATATTTATATTCTATATTATGATAAGGGAATGTCGTGGTGTGGTAGAAGATGTAGTGACAAAGATAGAAAAAGGGATGCTTGGATGGTTTGGACATCTAGAGAGGATGGATGAAGAAAGATTGACGAAACAGATTTATGAGAGGAGTGTGAATGGGCCAGTTGGTAGAGGCCGACCTAGGCGAACGTATCACGACTAGATCGGAGACGTCGTAAAAAAAGGCCAAGTCAAAAGTACCTATAACCGACGAGCATGTATGAAGGCGCTCATGAAAGTGGAAGAAGCGAAGGAGGTATGTCAGGATCGTAGCATGTGGGAAGAAGTAGTCTCTGCCTACCCGAACGGGAAAAACGCGTGATTGTATGCATGTATGTATGTAATATCATTCCAGACCTATCGTGCTACCATACTCGAAAGCATCATCACTTACCAACAGGTGAAAATATAGTAGGATATCATATAATACTAAAATAGGACGCCACAATAACAACAAAAATGTCGGATGAGAACAAAAATAAATAAAATAAATAAATAAAACCTTCAAACGGAACATTGCTAGTAATTGTGGTTCGCTCCCAGGTGACTGTGCTAGAATTTGAATCTGTAAGAGGAAAATATTTCTCAAAGCCGCAGAGTAATTTACGAGTCAACGCAAAAAAATGTCTTAAAATCTATATGAAACAAATTACACTTATTTAATATATGTTTCTTTGAAGTGTTTCACACTTTATATTTTTGTAAATTGTTAAACACAATCCAAAATTTCATCGTACCGACGGGACTTGAACCCGCAACCTCCGAAATAACATGTTCCGGTGCTTTGCCAATTAAGCCACGGTGCGAAGTATCGTTACGACGAAATTAGTGGATTGCACAGATTGATTGCACAAATTACACTTATTTAGTTTATAAATAAAAAAATATGTTTGTATATTATACATTAAAAAGAATAAATACAATAATAGGTGTGAAAAGACTCGGACAGGTCGGCAACGAATGAGTGACACCCCTAGAGTTGCGAGTGTTCATAGGCGACGGTGACCACTTCCCATCAGGTGGTCTGTTTGCTTGTTTGCTACTTTAGCTCACTTGTCGGGATACATCCGACAAGTATAAAGCATGTTTAATATAGATAACTAGCGGATCCGGCAGACGTTGTCCTGCTCGATCGCAGCGTCACACATCGGGTCCAATAGGGAATATGCATGTTTTGTAGGGTTCCGTACTTCAGTCCTGACAAGGAACCCTTATAGTTTCGTCATATCCGTCTGTCTGTCTGTCCGAGGTTTTGCTAAGAGACCGCTAATACTAGAAAGCTGTAATTTTGTGGGGGTATGTAAATGAATGACGCCGACAAAGTGCTGAAAAAAATATTTTTAGGGTAAGGGTTGCTAATACCATTTTTCGATTGAATGCTCCATTTACGAAATATTAAACTTTAAAGTGCAAATTTTTGTTCCAGTAGGGCGTCCCCCCTCCCTCTAAAAGCTAAACTGCTGGCTTGAAAAATTTGGAAAAATTCGTGATAATAGCGCATTTCATGAACTTTAAAGGAAAATTATAGCGGTTAAGATAACTTTATTAGTTTAGCAGTAATAGTCGTTGAACTTGGGTGTTGGATAATTTTGTACCAAATACAAAATCCTTAGAATAAATCCTTTAAAGTGACAAAGACGGAGTACCTAGTTGCTGGTTTATAACGGGTAAAGACTTGCATTGAATAACATGCTACTACGGAACCCTACACTGCGCGTGGCCCGACACGCACTTGGCCGGTTATTTTAAATATTTTTATTTCACTCATTACATCCATATAACATATAACATATAACAATAAAAAAATAAAATACTGCTGGAATTAGTCTAATTATTTTACATTTCTCGGGCTCTTTGGTAATGCATTGTGACGTCACGCACTTACGTCAGACACACGCCGCTTGAAGAAAAACTAGCTTTTTTTTCTTTAACTAAGACTCCGCGCGATTATTGTATTTAGCCAATGGCATGTTTTTATTAAATTATACAATTTCTCTAATCTCGTACTCATTTTTATCTATATTAAATGGTTAGTAATATACATTTTTGCACAATAATACGCGGCAAACACAATATTTGGAAATAAATACAATAAGACCACACCATACATTTATTTTTATGTTCCAGCGCTCAATGTTTCTATCACGTGGAGTAGTGCATAATGACGTCAACTTTCGATTCGAACAATGGTGATCTGTTTTACAAACTTAAATTTCCCTCGCTTAAATTGCATTTTTAATTCATTATTTTAAGCAAATAAAATGGTATTAAATTTAAAAAAAAGGTTTTACATGTAGCTCCAGGACAACAAATAATCGAAAAAAAATTATTTCCAATAAATCTGAGCTTCATGCATATTCCCTATTGTGAATCTAAACTATCTATGGACTAACGCAAACATACACACCAAAATTCATCTAAATCGGCCGTTTAGGAGGAGTTCTGTGACATACACACGTACAGTAGAATTATATATATAAAGATTAGAAGTGAGCGTGAGCGTTGACACCCCTTATTATAGACACTAAGTATAAAACATTACATAATTAAACAATTAAACCAGACCAAAATGTATTTACAATCTTTAGTGAATTTGACATATAAGCGATTGGTGGCGTCATCTCTTATCAAGCACAGCGAACATCATTGACTTGATTTGTACGCTTAGCACAAATATGACAACCTAAAAATACATTAACTTTTTTAGGTAATTAAGTATCAGTCTACCACGCGTGTGCGTGGTAGACTGATACTTACTATACTAAGGCCGATTTCTCTAGGACACCTTCGGTTCGTGGACAGACTCACTAACCAATAGACCAACCTACGAATAAATCATAAGTCAGGAACTCTAATTCAAAACAAATTCCACACAAAAAGGCCCCTCTTCAAACCAAAACGACGTAGATTAAAAATAAGAATAACTTTCGAAGTTACAAATTATTGACATGGAGATTAATTTAAATTCGGAACGAAAGCAGGGATTTGTTCGCGCATGTGCTGCCATGTCTGTTATGATGACAGTTGAGTCAAACAAGACAAATGTCCGACTAATGACGCGCTGGACACGACTTTTGTTGGGTCATTTTTATAATGCAGTTACTTTTCCTGACTTATGATTTATTCTTAGAGACCAACTGGCCAAAAATAACTATCTGTCACTTTAATAGTGAAAATCGCCTTAATACAATTTCTCATATGCCCTGCAATTTCACAAAAAATGTTTATCTTCTAATTTATATTTACCCCTCGCACAATCAAGGACGTTCAAGCAATCGCTCGCGTCTATGTCCCTCAACGGCATAAATTGCGTGACGGTGAAACCGACTTAGAACAATTTATGACGACACAACTCGAAAAAAACTGACTTCGAATGCCGTGTTAGTAATTTACAGTACCCAGTTTGAGGTGCTTATTTCCATATCTCTGAAGCTTTTCGGTCTTTTCGCTTTTTAAATAAATGTATGACACTGTGGAGGTATCACCTCAAGCGACCTTCAGCAGTAGTCCTATTAAAGAAGAACTGTAATGACTAAATACAGGATGTCAGGTATTTGATGGATAACTCTGAAATACTTGTAGGTACTTGCAAATGTTCTCAGGATGATTCTTTTTTGCGAAAATTGGTAGCGCTTGACCTCTATCTCACCGGATATTAAGAGGATTATAGAGCGCGTGCGTGTGCATACAAATAGAAAAAGCTTTTTTCTATCTCTTAATATTATCCGATTTCGATGATTCTTTTTTCCATGTAATTATCACACTATTTTCTAGGATTAATCTATTAAAACAACTGAAAAAAGTAAGACGATTATAATCCTAGAAAATAGTGTGATAATTACATGGAAAAAAGAATCATCGAAATCGGATAATATTAATAGATAGAAAAAAAAACATGTGTGTACTTATGTACACGCGTTAGAAGTTATACTTCTGTGGCGTATGGAAAAAAAACTAAAATGCAGTAGTGATTAACGATAAACATTAAAATTAATCAAAAAGATTTTATTTAAATAAAAAAGGTTTTATTAACGTAAAAATATGACGTTAAATATGACGTTCTTACGAAATGACATATACAACTTGAACATAGTCATGCCACCTAGAACTAACTTCACGGTGTAGAATTTAGGTGGCGGTGTGCGCGCGCATCGTACCACCTAGAACTAACTTCACGATGTTAAATTTAGGTGTCGGTGTGCGCGCGCATCGTAAAAATTCACTCTCATCATTTTTCTCTATCGCGCCAAAAGAAGTATAACTTCAAAAGCTTTTTCTATTTGTATGGACACGCACGCGCTCTATAATCCTCTTAAGTGACGATGCTGTCGATGATGTAACGCGCTTACCCAAAAGATACCTATTCACTCGCGACTTGAAGACCCCTAAGTTGTATCTATTCAGAAACACTCAGGAAGGCAGGGAATTCCATTCCTTGGCAGTAGTTAAGTATGATGAACGAAATATAATAAACTGGCCAAGTGCAAGTCGTACTCGCACTCGTAGGGTTCCGTACCACACTACAGTATTTTATAAGATCGAGCAAAAATTACCACTATCATTTTTCACCAGCAAAAAATAATAATTAATAAACTTTTATTTCTTATAACGCCATCTAACGTCTAACAAAGGTGTTAGGAATCGACATTTCAATATAACGCCATCTATGGGACGTTTACCTAACTAAGCGTTCATAGATATCGTGAAATGCCGAAAAAAACACGTTTCTAGTAGGGGGACCCTCTTTTATTTTTAACTTTATTCTGTTTTTATTTAGTATTTGTTGTTATAGCGGCAACAGAAATACATCATCTGTGAAAATTTCAACTGTCTACTATCACGGTTCATGAGATACGATACAGCCTGGGGACAGACGGACGGACAGACAGACAGACAGACAGACAGACAGACAGACAGACAGTCAGACAGACAGACAGACAGACAGACAGACAGACAGTCAGACAGACAGACAGACAGACAGACAGACAGACTGACAGACAGACGGACAGCGGAGTCTTAGTAATAGGGTCCCGTTTTACCTTTTGGGTACGGAGCCCTAAAAATGATATCCACGGGAGTGAGATCGAAGATGACTTACGAGTACATGGGGTAGGTCATCGACATCCTAGCAAAGGATTTTTTTTAAATTATTTTCTAGGACGCCGATCGGGTAGGTTCACAGATAACTTATAATTACTAGTACGCTAGATATGCTACGCTGTCTTTGTTAATTCCATTTGAAGCACCCCCTACATAGTGTCTTTGGAATTAAATTTGACACTGTTGACATAAAATTGACAGTTTTTGCAAATGGCCGCGTTGTAAAACGACTACATATCGATAAATTATCGTTATTTTTTTCGTGATTTGAATTTACAAAAACTAACGATTTTGATACTTTAACACTTCCTAAATACACTAATCGTAGATACAGCACATAATTTAAATGTTTAATATCTCCATTAGGAGAAACAATAGGTATCTGACTATTGTCTTGGTAAAACTACAATGGTAACAACCGAATCATTAAATTTGATGACACTACGTCAATATTCATAGACACTATTTCCAATCTTTGAAGCTTCTTTCCCAATCAAAACTCTACTTTATATACAGTATTTTTAGGTTGACTTTCTAATGGCAAATAATAAAGACGACACATAAAATAAAAAATAAATAAACCTTCGACTGTGACTACACGGTTTGAATGCAACACTGTAAGTCCAGGGTTATCTGAAAAGGTAAGTAGTAAGCTTAATCTAATGTAAAATATCATACTAGCAAAGAGCAGTTAAAAAAACACCAAATTAGTTCCGGAAGACTTAACAGATGGCGTACATGAGAATGAGAATAAATCAAATACAGGTACATAAATCCGACAGCGGTGACGTCGTTAAGTTCGTCTGTTTTCGCGCCATTAGGTTTACACCTTTAAAAGCCGCATTTTTTGCCAAAAATAACTGTGTTATACTTGTATTCTCTGCTACATGTAATTCTTTAAATGGGAGTAAAAATATAAATATTGCATCTTCCCTATTGGCACTATACTATAGTAAGGTCGTCGCCCACTTACACGACCCCGCTCCCACCCGGCAAAATATTGTTCATTAAAATGTGAGCCTTAGAACTTCCTCTGTAAACAGACTTTACATAACACACAAATTAGCAGACAGCTCGTTGTAGCCGAGCTTACCGCCAGCGCGCCCGCGCGCATCTGTTTCGCTTGAAACACGTACCTTTTTAGTCTGACAGCTGCAAGTGCGCGGACAGCGGGTGGCCTGCTAGCTGTCCGCGCGCGGACTGCTGGTGCCTTCCTGCTCTCCACGCGTGGACATCGCGTAGTCCTTCGTTTATAGCGGTGTTGGCGCAGGGTCATGTAAGTGGGCGACGACCTTTATTCCACTAATTAATATGCACAGAATACAACTACCCTTATGAGTAGAGTAGGTCTGAAACTCCCTAGTCACTTAACTAAATAATTATTTTTAATTATTATATTAACTAAAGAATGTAACAATATAAATTAATATATGAAAGTAAACAAATTAATTAAAAGAAACAAACCTTCTCTATACATGCCCCCGCTCGATGCAGAGAGCATAATCTGTAGCCATAGACAAAAGAGGCATAGTATAACGATGATCCTTGCAAGAGATCCATATTTTATACGTGGCATCGCGTTCAGTCAACAGATGGAGTTAAAATCATTTTTAGCGTAGTTCACGCTTGGCTCGGTAGATGGTGTTGGTTCATGTTCTGACTAGATTGGGTTGTGTGGAGCATCAAGCATGCGATTCGATCTGTAACAAAGGAAACATATTTTAAAGTGAATCTTCTTTAGTCACATTTGGGTAAAATTTGACGGTTGTGACGTAACGTCACGGTCCGAATCAACGGAAGTAACGTAAGCGTCATGTTATATTTTATATTTATAAACGCCCTCTATTGTAGAACGGCGTAACTACGAAGACGTATTCGCTATCATTCGGCATTCGTCCCGCTAAGTTCAGCAGATGGAGTTGTACAAACAAATTGCCGAATGGCAAAAACGGAACCCTTATAGATTCGTCATATCTGTCTGTCTGTCTGTCCGTCCGTATGTCACAGCCACTTTATTCCGAAACTATTAAGACGACACAGTTGAAACTTGGTAGGTAGGTGTATTCTGTGAACCGCTTTACGATTTTTATACATAAATTAAAAAAATATATATTAAGGGCGGCTCCCCACCCCATACATGGAATGGAACTGAAACTAATAATAAATGTTTTCATCAAACCTATACGTGCGGGGTGTCTATAGATAGGCCTTTAAAAATGACATTGAAGTTCTTAAAACCATTTTTACTTAAAGTTAATAATTTGAAAGATAGGCACGTCTAAAGTGGTAAAATATCTGTCCCCCTCCCCCTCTAACTTTTAAAGTAAGGGAGTGAAAAATCTAAAAAAAATATATGCTGTAAATCTCAATAAACACTTTGGTGGTACGGAACCCTACGAGTGCGAGTGCGACTTGCACTTGGCCAGTTTATTTAGTTGTATTTTACTTACTACTACTTTATTACTTTTTTATGTTTGTTCGGCGATAACTTCGTCGTTTATGAACCGATTTTGATTATTCTTTTTTTGTTGGAAAGAAAATGTCCCAAGTGTGGTACCATGTTAATTTTATCGAGGTCTGATTAGTATCTCCAGAGATATGGAGATCAACATCTCAAAATTGGTACTACAAACTAATAACGCGGCATTGAAGTCGGTTCTTTTTTAGTTTTTTAAACGATATTATTAATAGTCTGACGTCAACAATTGGATGACAGCTGAATGGCTCATTACTTTTTGTTTTTAACCGACTTCACAAAAGAGGAGGAGGTTCTCAATTCGACTGTTTTTTTAATGTTTGCTAACTCAGAACTGCGGCAAATATTAACCGATTTGAAAAATTATTTTTTGTTTAAGAGATTATGCCTCCTATTTCGTCCCATTCAAATTTTATCGAGCTATGACAATTATCTCCGGAGATATGGAGATAAACAATATAAGCAAATTTGTCAATCCTTAGATGACATGAATATAACTAGCCAGTACTTTGACTATCGCGGCATATGAAGTCGCTTTTTTTCGTTTAGTACGACATTTTTTTTTTTTAAATTATGCTTTAGCTACTTGATAATTGATTATGATTTATTTATCTTAGGCATCCATTACACGATAGGTTTTGTTGTCAGTTTGCTCACAGTCACGGCTGCGACTGAGGGATAACTGATTGTGTAATGGGGTGACTGATCGATTTTTTTTTCTACTTTATAGGCTAGCGTTTGACCACTATCTCACCTGTTGGTAAGTGATGATGCGGTCGAAGATGGTAAGCACGCTAGACCTAGAATGGAAACTGGCTCTCAAGGATAGCTGCCGGAACACATTAGATGTTTGGTGACAGATTTTCTAATTTGAGGGTGGTAGCTGGCGAGGCGGACACTAGGTAGTGGTCCTACCACCATGCGGGGATTGTTGGTTTATTAACGATGTTTTCCTTCACCGGAGGGCCACTGTGAGAAGCGCACATACATTTTTCGATGAAAAATCCATTGGTGCACGGCGATTTGAACTCGGTACCACGGCATCAAAGCCGACCGTTCTCCCGATTACGCCACCGGGCCCTCAGCCGACCGTTCTCCCGATTACGCCACCGGGCCCTTAAAAGTATTAAATATTTACACACTTTGATTTGCTGCACGAGCAACCATCAGTCATGAATTTTGGTTTTGAATGACGGATAACCTACCGTGTAAGGTGTCCATTACACAGTAGGTAATCCGTCAATCAAAACCATTAATCATGACTTTTGGTTGCTGATGCAGCTATCAAAAGTATGTAAATTTCGGGCAATCACCGTCAATTACCCCATTAGACGATAGGTTATCCATCAGTCACAGCCGAGATTGCCAGACTGACAACAACTGACAACAAAACCTATCGTGTAATGGACGCCTTATGATTCTGACGTGTATATGTGTACTGCCTTATTGTGCCTACATGTTGAATCATAGGCGTAATATAAAAGGATGGTGCACTGCAGATGTTTTGACAAATTCAATTTAATCCGTATGCTTTAACGATAAGGTTGTAATTTTTTGCTTTGTAGAACAAAACAGCCCAATTGAGAGACACCAGGGTGGGAGTGTGTCCTTGTCTAATAACCTGCTACTGCCTGCTAGTGCTATATATGTTCTCTACTATATGTATAGTATATATATAAGTTGTCCACACACAAAAGAAAGGGACAAACTCCGTTCAAGGTCGTTCTCATGGGGGCCGGTGTACGCGATCAAGTTTAATGGCGCCTCTTCACAATCGGCGATCATAGACGATTACACGCGAGCACGATCGTGTAGAAGGGCTACTCGCCTGTAGTCGGCCATCGTCGTCCTTATTCGTCGTCATGATCGCGGCGATCGGTGACTTGTCGGTTTTTCGGGCACGCATCAACGGGAATCGCTTGTAGTTGGGAAGCGCGTGCCCACACGATCGCCGATCATTCATTCACCGGAGGTCAGCGGAGCCGTGCCTGCGTCGCGTCATTTTTGTTTTTAAATAAATAAATGACCGCTCAATAAATGATCACGGACGATCGTGTGGATGCTTGCACAATGATCGTGACGATTACCTTGCCGATCATAGACGATCAACGAGTGTCGATCATCGCCGATTGTGAAGAGGCGCCATAATATGTAGCAGGTCTGTGTGCTGAATAAATGCTTTGACTTTTGACTTTTGACATTTCCCGCAGCTCACTCGAGGAATGCGCTTTAGTAATGCTATCTATAATACCTATTAAATAGACTTAAAGCCATCTGGTTGGATGTGGAGGCTGATTAGTTTGCATTGTACATCTGCATTGCAATAAGTTATAATTAGATGACATTATTTCGCGATCCGGACGTGATCGATATGACAAAATCCAATTGCTGTTTTTAACAGACTTAAAAATAATTAAGATAGTTTGAAAACCAAAACAACCGACTTCAATGCCCCGCAAGTCAATTTCAGTAGCAAGTTTGAGACGTTTATCGTCATATCTCTGGAGATACTAATCAGATCTCGATGAAATTACAATGGGACCACCTCGGAAACGTAACCTACCTATTACAAATATAATGATTCGAATCGGTTCACAATTGAGGGAGTTATCGCATAACATACACACAAAAAAAAACATACAGACGAATTGAGAACCTCCTCCTTTTTTTGGGAAGTCGGTTAAAAAGAAGTGAAATCCCACCAAAAACATTTTCATGTAAAATGTTGCAAAGACGAGATCGTGCGGCTTGCACTGTCAAAAAGTTATGAGATCTAATGTAGACCTAAGCTTCTAACGGCCTCTTCTCTACACGGCCTAACTTCACAAGCTCTACACTACACCTTTGCACAGAATAATGAATAGTACAAGACCTTTGTCAAAATATGTGGCTTAGCCATTTAGTGAATAGAGTCTCCACACTTTATTTTTTTTTAATTTTTTTTTATAAAGATTACTCGCAATGTGAGTTGCACATTACTAGTAGTCTTGTTAACCCCTCCAACTAAGGCCCACTTGCACAGACCAGAGTTAACACATATTTTTATAACCCAGGGTTATGCAATATCTACAATCGAATTTTGTGTGAGAAATTGCAATGTTTTTCTCTATTTCTCGTGACAATATTGTAGATAAGTCAATCCTTTTTATTAATATTTATGTAGAATCTTATTTTGTCGCTCTATGTTGATTTGTGGCATTCTTGTGTATTGCTTAACCCTAAAGCTAAATATGCTTGTGTTTGGAGTGGGTTCACGTCAATAGTGCAATGGGTGGGGTGGGGATCGAACTCACGACCTTTCGATCGCCAGTCCGACACCTTATCCATTGGGCTATTGCCGCCTTAATAGTAATTACTTAAATGAATACCTACAATGCGTTTCGTTATTGCAATATGGAGTACTGACCCACCGCTAATTTAATGAAATAACTTGTGTTGTCTTTCTTGTCACGAATGTCATGATCAATACTTGTCAATGTCAATGTCAATATCCGTTGACATACAAAAAAGTTAGTTCCGGTTCTTAACTATGAGTAGTTTAATTTTTTATGTTATTTATATTTATCCGTTATATGTTATATTATACTATGTACTATTATATATATATATATATTTATAAATATGTTATCTGTTATTGTTAATTTATGTTATTGTATCTATTTTATTTAAGTTATTGTTATCGGTGTTAGTCCTACTCCCGCTCTCGGGCCATTCTGAAAATCAGCGTCTTGGTTTTGGGGTCTACGTTCCAAGAATCTGGACATTTGTGCTGAGGCTGGTCTGTTTCAGCACATCATATTGTATTTCTTTTTGTTTCTTGTTTTATTTAGTTAAGTTTTTTGCTCAAAATGTCAAATATATTTTTCATCTGTACTGTAACTTGAGGACTGCTGAATAAATGATTTTTCTTTCTTTCTTTCTTTCTAATTATAGTTATTACTTACGTGTTTTCGGCTGGCACCACACGCGTACTCGTGGTGCCAGCCGAAAACACACGTACTCGCCGTTGATGAAGGAGTGCGGATCACTCTGAAACCGGTCGCGTAAATATCAACTTCGACCTTATCACGTGAGTAGTTTACCGGTTAAATAGTAATAATGGATTATACTCACGATACGTTTAATAAAATTATAGTAATTATAGTAATAAATAGTATTATAGTAATACATAGTATTGCATTTGCATTGCGCCTGTCCATCTTTTTGTCAATAGCTCAGAGAATTGAGCCACTGGTGTCGAGCAAATGGCCTGTAAAATATTTTGTAAAACCTTTACAAATATTTCAAAAGTACCTTTTCATATGGTAATGCAATGGTAATGGATGTTGCAGTTGCAACGATTTCAAATACGTTACAAGGTTATGAGAAAGAAAACAATCCGCACAGTGAATATTGAGATACTTACAATGGATGTTTAAATGATATTTAAGGCGGCAATAGCCCAATGGATAAGGTGTCGGACTGGCGATCGAGAGGTCGTGAGTTCGGTCCCCACCCCACCCATTGCACTTTTGTCTAAAAACGTCAGTATTTATCTAGCTACAACCTCTGCAAATTTTATTTACCTAAACTATGCAGTTCATATTAAAAAGGTGCGATGAAGTCAAAGTTAGGTCACATTATTTGTTCAAATTTACCCAATTTTTGATGTTTAGATCTTCGATCAAATCAAGGTTTAGATACAGTAAGTAGGTATAAGTTACATCACTATAAGCAGCAGGAAAAAAAATAGATTTGTTATAAAATGAGTCTAAATAGCGCTACCATTAATTAACTTTTGACGTCTCTTTTACATGTATTAGTTTTGAAAATATGTAGATTTCGCTGATTTTTGTTATCTACGGGAAGGTCATTGTTGCCTTTCTGCGTCCGTAAGCTTAGCTTAGACCTTAAACTACCTTTCACGTGACCCCTGGGTGGTGCTAAATAGGTGAACATAAGTGGTAGGGTTCGACCACGGACGTACCACCCAGTGGACACCTATTGTTGTATCACCCCCGCGCGAAACACATAGGCGCAATGGGGTATTTATAATATCATCCTTGAGCGGCTACTTCAGTTCGGACCAATTACCAGACCCGTACACACGCACTACTTTAAACTCAAACTTTTAACTCAAAAAACTAAACAGCCGTTAAATATGCCGAATTGCGCTATAAAGTAGTGTAGGAAATCCAGTAAATCATTAAATTTTACAAAGAACAACGTTTCTTTTCACCGATAAGTAAAATTCAATTTATTATTAACAATTTGTAAATAAAATTCATAGTTCAACATATACTGGTCACAGATGCCCTGTGTATCAGTCTATCCCTTTCATACAACGGCATCTTTATATCTTTCGTACTCGCTCCGCCCTTGTACGCAGCGGTACTTGTGCACTTTTAGTGATTTTTTTCTGTTGTTTTGGGAAAGTTATCGACAATGATTACTGATAGATATTGAAAATTATCAATTCAACTATGTTATATGTATATATATGCTGTTAATCCAAATTATCCTACTGATGTACTTAATAAACGCGAAAGCTGGAATGTTTATTTGTTTTGCTATTCAATCACGCCAGATAAGTACATAAATAAAGGTCAAGTAGATAAATACATTTTAAGTTACTTGATACGTGATACTGATGCGTGTGAATAACCAATTTAGTGGTAAGAAACAAGTTAGAATTTAGTGTGTAAGCAAGCAAACGAACATTTTTGGAGTTCCGTACCTCAGAAGGAAAATAGGAACCCTTATAAGATCACTTTGTTGTCCGTCTGTCTGTCTATCTGTCCTTCCGTCTGTCCGTCTCTATCATTAAACCTTTGCACTTCTACACACTTCTCACACACGCTAAATTAAATTATCGATAATGACGAGGTAGTGTCACGTTGTCCCAGCACTAAGCCTGATTTATTGCTATGAGGCAAATTGAAGTTGTCCAATCACAGTGCTGTATTACCTATAACCCCCCCGCAAAATATTTCGCTCGCGAATTAGTTCATAGTTTTTCTCATGCGGAGTCCACTGGGTGGTATGTCTGTGGTTCGACCATGGCTCGAACCACTCACCGGTAAAAGACTAATTCGTTCGCTACGTTCCGGCATGATGTTAATAGCCAATATAAAGACAGTCAGTCACCCAGCGCCTACTTAGTCTCAGTACGTTATTCAATTCCAGACAAACACGAATCCACATTTTGACCGCATCTTCACTTAGCCTAAGGTGAGGCAGCAGTCAAATGCTTGTCTGTCAAAAATTAACAAACGTTGTTGAACTACATAATGGAATCGACTGACTGTCGGCCAATTCACAGAGCGCAACTATCTCACCCCGTCATCCATATTGCCTAACATCATGCCGAAACTTGGCGAACAAATTACCAACATTTCTTTTAACCGGTGAGAGCCAAAACAGAACCCTACCAGTTATGGTCACCTATTTAGCACCACCCCGGGATTACGTGAAGGGTAGTTTAAGATCTAAGCTAAGCTTACGGACGCAGGAAGGCAACAATGACCTTCCCATAGGTAACAAAAATCAGCGAAATCTACATCTTTTCAAAACTAATACATGTAAAAGACACGGAAAAAGTTAATTAATAGTAGGCGCTATTCAGTCTCATTATTTGATAAATTGAAAAATTATATATAGATTATATTGAAAAATTATTTGATATAATCAAATAATTTTTTTTTGCCTGCTGCATATATCGATGCAACTTATACGTACTACTTACTGGATCTAAACATCTATGAAAGAATGGGCAAATTTGAAAAAATAATGTGACAACTAATTTTGACTTCATCGCACCTTTTTATAATATGAACAATATGCACCGTAATATGAACCGCATAATTGAGGTAAATAAAATTTGCAGAAGTTGTAGCTAGATAAATACTAAAGTTTTTAAAATAGGTATGAAAAAAAAAGAGATTTTTTTTAGGGTTCCGTACCTCAAAAGGTAAAAAAGGAATACTTATAAGATCACTCTCTTGTCTGTCTGTCTCTGTCCGTGTGTCACCACTGATTTTCTCAGGAACAGGTGGACCTAGCAAGTAGTGAAGTCTATAGTCCCTATTGGGTGTATAAAAATCAAGGTCTGGAGTCAACACAATAAAAAGATATGGGCAAATTTAGATTTTCGCGAAAACATGTTAGTACCAAAATGTACCTTAATTTTCAGCTTTTGTTATTTTTCGGAATTTTTCCTTTACTTGTGCTGTAAGACCTTGCCTTTAAACAAAATTGACAATTCTAGGTCAACCTGAAGTACCCTATAGGAGTATTATTATCTTTTCTATGCTATAGGTTTTGGGTTGAAAACCTATAGGGTACTTCCCGTTGACCTAGAATCATGAAATTTGGCAAGAAGCAAGGTCTTACAGCACAAATAAAGGAAAAAAAACCAAAAAATAAAAAAATGTAAATTAAATGGTGCCCCAATGCATACATAGTTTACGCCAATTAAGGTAGATCTCTGAGTTATATGAGCGCTGATACAATTTAGAGGTCTAGCTTAATTGGTACATACCAACGTTTACGGAAGCCTCGGTGGACGAGTTCAACTCGACTTGGCCGGTTTATTTTTGTATTGGCCTCGCAAACTTTATGCAGTAGCATTGGTCAATGAGATTTTTGTAACTTTTTCTATTATTATAAAAGTATTTACTTTTCGAGTAAAATAATAATAATACCAGTTGTTAGGTCTATTATTTACCTACGATTACAAAAAAAAATATTGCCCTAGCGCAAAGGGTTTAGCAGAATTTTGTTTTTTGTAAACCAAAGCGGCGAAAATTAAAAACATTTAAAAAAATATCATATCTCATAAACTATCCAAAATGGTAGAACATTCATGGGGGTTCAATAGATGCGCAGTGAGGTCCTCTACCACCCTGCTTCGTTTGGTCCAGCAGTACTGAATCACCCTGTATATTTACTTGAAGGTGCATGCATATTTAGCTAAACATCTCAAACTTGGTACGAAATAATTAAAATAGTTCAAAAACTAAAACAACCGACTTCCATGCCCCGCGAGTCAGTTTCAGTAGCAAGTTTAAGACGTTTATCGTCATATCTCTGGAGATACTTATCAGATCTCGATGAAATTACAATGGTACTACCTCGGAAATATACCCTACCGATTTAAAAAAGGAATCATTTAAATCGGTTCATAATTGACGGAGTAATCGCGTATTATGTATAATAAACTGTCCAAGACGTTTATCGTCATATCTCTGGAGATACTTATCAGATCTCGATGAAATTACAATGGTACTACCTCGGAAATATACCCTACCGATTTAAAAAAGGAATCATTTAAATCGGTTCATAATTGACGGAGTAATCGCGTATTATGTATAATAAACTGGCCAAGGGCGAGTCAGACTTTTGTCTCGCACGGAGGGTCCCGAACTGCAGTATATGCCTACTCGTATATTATATACTGCAGTATATACCTATCAGTGCAACTATGCAGTATATACCCTCGGTAATATTATATTATATTACCGTGTCAATACTAAACATGCTTATTAACTACAACGCCATCTAATTAATACCTAACGAATGTCTAACACCAACTAAGTGAACGTTAACACAAAAGTGTTAGGGTAGGTAATTGATATTATTAAGAAGGTAAACAATCGTTCATAGATGGCGCTAAATAAACTGTGTTTAAGAAAATATTTACAGAGTCGCCTAATCGTTTAGTAATTAATATTGGGTTCAATAAATGACCACTGGTGGTAGGCTTTGGCCATGGCTCGAGCCAGCCACCGGACAAAGATATGTCGCCAATCAGTTCGCCATGATTAGTTGGGATGATGATGACATTATGATGATGACGATGTTTGGTGCCAGTTATTATGGAAGACGGTTTCTCTCTGTGGATTTGGCTTAAGTCAGATGTCCAGCACCTTACCCCATGCCGTCTTCCATATCCAGATCAGTACGATTCCATCATGTTTACTTAAACATCAGGTAAATAGCGGTCCAGTCTTGAGAGTCATACCAGTCAAAGCCTAGATCACCATCATCGCTCTCCATCAGGGCCCCTAGACAAAATCCAATTTCCTGTTTCCATTTACGCTAACGCAAGTTCAAAATGTATGGGAATGACATCTTTGTTGCGGAAATATAAATGTCATTCCATACATTTCGAACTTGCGTTAGCGTGAATGGAAAAAGGAAATTGGATTTTGTCTAGGGGGCCCGGGCGAGATAGTGGTCAAAGGCTAACCTATCACATATAATAATAAAGATAGTTTAATAATAAGATCGTTTAAAAAACATAAAACCGACTTCAAATGCCGCGCTATTAATTTTCAGTACTAAGTTTGAGGTATCTATCTCCATATCTCTGGAGATACTTATCAGAACTCGATGAAATTACCATGGTACCCTACACTTGGGATATCCCCTTTCCAAAAAAAATAAAATAAAACCGGCTAAGCCGAGTTGAACTCGCCCACCGAGGCTTCCGTACCAACCAATTAAGCTAGACCTCTAAATTGTATCAGCGCTCATATAACTCAGAGGTCTACATTAATTGGCGCAAACTATGTATGTATGGGGACACCCTTTAATTTTCAACTTTTTTTATTTTTTGTAATTTTTCCTTAATTTGTGCTGTAAGACCTTGGTTTTTGCCAAATTTCATGATTCTAGGTCAACGGGAAGTACCCTATAGGTTTTCGACCCAAAACCTATAGGGTACTTCCGGTTTACCGAGAATTGTAAATTTTGGTTATAAGCAAGGTCTTAGAGCACAAGTAAAGGAAAAATTCCGAAAAATAAAAAAAGTTGAAAATTAAGGTACATTTTGGTACTAACCAGTTTTTGCGAAAATCTAAATTTGCCCATATCTTTTTATTGTTTTGACTCAAGACCTTGATTTTTATACACCCAATAGGGACTATAGACCTCAGTATCAGGTATAAATTTCAACTAGCTAGGTCCACCCGTTCCTGATAAAATCAGTGGTGACACACGGACAGACAGACGGACAGACAGACAGACAGATAGACAGACGGACAAGAAAGTGATCTTATAAGGATTCCTTTTTTATACCGTACGGAACCCTAAAAAGAATAATCAAAATCGGTTCATAAACGACGAAGTTGTCCGGGAACAAACATTAAAAAAATATATACATACCTATACGGTTGAATTGAGCCTCCTCATTTTTTTGAAGTCGGTTAAAAACTAAAACAACCGACTTCACTTCCATGCCCCGCGAGTCAATTTCAGCAGTAAGTTCGAGACGTTTATCGTCATATCTCTGGAGATACTTATCATATCTCGATAAAATTACAATGGGACCACCTTGGAAATGTAAGCTACCGATTAAAGAAGAATCATTTGAATCTGTTCACAATTGACGGAGTAATCGCGTCAACATAAATAAAAATAAAAAACAGACGAATTGCGAACCTCCTTTTATGGAAGTCAGTTAAAAAAGTGCTTATCTCTCAGACATAAATCCACCCAAAAACAAAATCCTTCTATTGAGCAGTCGGATAACAATGCAGCAGAGAGAATGTAATAATGAATATTAATGAACTCAGTGTCACCGAGTTGAATGACATTGAATTTGAGTTAACATATGTTAACGGGGGTTTCAGCGACATTTTATAGCTTTATTCCATACTGTAACGGGTTCTGATGATAACGATAGTCGATAGACTAGTTTTACATTTGAATGTCTACATTTTCAACCGACTTCCCAAAAAGAAGGGGTTCTCAATTCGTCTGTATGTTTTTTTGTATGTATGTTAGGCGATTACTCCGTCAATTGTGAACTGATTTGAATGATTATTTTTTTAATTGGCAGGGGTTCGTTTCCGAGGTGGTCCCATTGTAATTTCATCGAGATCTGATGAGTATCTTCAGAGATATGACGATAAACGTCTCAAACTTGCTACTAAAACTGACTCGCGCTGTACCCTAATGTACCCTACAGATTAAAAAAGAATCATTCGAATCGGTTCACGGAGTAATCACGTAACATACATACAAAAAACAAAAACTTACAGACGAATTGAGAACCTCCTCCTTTTGGAAGTCGGTTAAAAACGAAGAAACCGACTTCTCATGCAGCGTAGTCAGGCCGCAGGCCTTGGATGCGTCATTACAAATGACATGTCAAAAGTCTCCATCGATCCCGCTTGTGCGTTGTTTTTTATTCGAGGTCAAAGGTCACCAATTTACGTTTTTCGCGATTTTCAGAAAAACGGTAAGTTTTATCATAAAAGTACCATAGACAAAATTGTAGACCATAAAATTATCTATAAAAATTGAATCAATACTTATTTTCATACGAGCCACCGTTTCTGAGATATAAGGGAGGGACACACCCCATACATGGAACTGAATCAAAAAAAAAATTTGTTCAAACCTATACGTGTGCGGTGTCTATGGATAGCTCTTTAAAAATTACATTGAGGTTCCTAAAATTATTTTTTCTCAAAATCAATCATTTAAAAGATAAGCGCGTCTACAGTGGTAGAATGTGTGTCCCCCTGCGCCCTTTAACTTTTAAAGTCAGGGAATGAAAAATCTAGAAAAAATATATTCTGTAGATCTCAATAAAAACTTTCAACGAAAATTGGTTTAAACGAGATACAGTCAGCCGTTTTTGAGATATAGCGACCGCAAATATAACTTGGTTTTTCATACAAACACTATGAAAAACAAAGTTATTTTAGTAGTTGCGAAAATCATACATCATATATACGTGGCGTACTCATGCATATTATGACGATAACAACTTTTATAACTTTTTGACTCGTTATATCACAGATACGGTGGCTCGTAGAAAAAAAAGTATTGATAATTTTTTATAGATAATTTTATGATCTACAATTTTATCAAAGGTACTTTTATGATAAAACCTACCGTTTTTCTGAAAATCGCGAAAAACGCAATTTGCAAAAAAAACAACGCACAAGCGGGGTCGATGGGAACTTTTGACATATCATTTCTAATGACGTATTCAAAGCCTGCACAAAAATCCAGCTTGTTGGGAATTAATGCAAACTGTAATGTCTATTTTGACTGGACTAACTGGCTAGTTATAATCATGTCATCTAAGTATACAAACTTGCTTACATTGTTTATCTTCATATCTCCGGAGATAAATCTCATAGCTCGATAAAATTTGAATGGGACCACACGGGAGGCATAGTCTTTTAAACAAACAAAGTATTTTTTAAATCGGTCAAGGTAAACACATTACCTCTCCTTTGCGTCGAGCAAGCGGGTAATAAGAACTCTTTACATAACTTTTCGCATTTAAAATATACAATACAATACAATACAATACAAAATACTTTATTGTACACCACTTAAAGTAACTTACGAAACAGTTGACTCATAAAAACTATAGTACAATGGGCAGACTTATCGATAAGAGCGATCGCTTCCAGTCAACCTTTGGATGGAGTAAGAGAAATAGTGAGTTGAACAAGGTCGGTGGTGTTCTATTGCAAAATAATTTTTAAAAAACCTTTCGCGATTTAATGCAAATAATAAATGAAATAAAATATATACACACATATCTTTATATATAAAAATGAATCCCAATTGCCCTTGGTCACGGCATCACGCGTGAGTGAACGGCTGGACCGATTTCGTTAATTCTTTTTTGTTGTGTTTTTTCATCGTCAGGAGACGGTTCTTATAAAAAAAAAAAATGTTTGTTTTTAACGCAGGCGAAGCCGCGGGGCACAGTTAGTATAGTATAATAATAAGAAATACACATTAAAAACAAAACAGGAAACATCATAAAGATTATATACATCTAATACGTACCAATAATATAAGTAGGATTCTACACTCCATCTTATACTGGTACGGAGCCCGTTGTGCGAGAGTGCATCCGAGAAGTCCGACTCACACTTGACCGTTTAATTGAAACAATATCGAGTGTTTTTCATAACAAAGAGTCGTACAGACAGTACAAGTGTATAAGTGACAAACACTCCTTTGTTATAAAGTCTTCAATATTATGTATTAACTCAACTTCCGTTAACAATCATGAAGAATCGTGATATTCTGTATTTATACATCTGAGATAGTAAAAAAAAAAAAACTGGCCAAGTGCAAGTCGGACTCGCACTCGTAGGGTTCCGTAACACAGTTAAGTATTCCATAACTATTATTTTTCGCAACTACAAAATTAACTTTGTTTTTCATAGTGTTGGTATGAAAAACAAAGTAAGTTATCTTTGCGGTCGCCATATCTCTAGAACTGCTGACTGTATCTCGTTCAGACCCCACACGTATAGTTGTGAAGAAAAAATTTTTTTTGTTTCAGTTTTATGTATGGGATGATCCTTAAACTTTTATATTTTTATTTTTGTATAAAAATCGGAAAGCGGTTCACAGAATACATCTACCTACCAAGTATCAATTCTGTAGTACTAACAGTTTCGGAATAAAATGGCTGTGACATACGGACGGACAGACAGACAGACAGACATGACGAATCTATAAGGGTTCCGTTTTTTGCCATTCGGCTACGGAACCCTAACTAGAACAACCGACTTCCATGCCGCGCGAGTGAGTTTCCGTAGCAAGTTTGTAGCAAGACGTTTATCGTCATATCTCTGGAGACACTTATCAGATCTCGATTAAATTACAACGACACCACCTTGGAGATGTATACTACCGATTAAAAAAGAATTTTTCGAATCGGTTCACAATTAACGGAGTTATCGCGTAACATACATACAAAAAAACAAACAACATACAGACGAATTGAGAACCTCCTCCTTTTTGGAAGACGGTAAAAAATTGGTTAGAACGAGATACAGTGAGCAGTTTTTGAGATACCTATAACAACCGCAAATTTAACTTTGTTGGAATCGGTAAAAATGCAGCCCCTAGGGGGATGAAACGGGGGTTCAAAATTTTATGGAGAAACAAGATTAAATTGTATTTTAAACCGACTTCCAAAAAGAAGGAGGTTCTCAATTCGTTATTTTGTTCATTTTTTTAATGTATGTTACGCGATTACTCCGTTAATTGTGAACCGATTCGATTTTTTTTTTATCGGTAGGGTACGTTTTCGACGTGGTCCCATTGTAATTTCATCGAGATATATACGAATTAGAACAACACTTCACACAAGTTCTTTTGTAAATGAATAAGTGAATACAATTCCAAATTCTACCCCTAAGGGCGTGAAATGGGGTCACAAAGTCTCAAAATCAATACGGTTTTTTGGGTTTTATAGATATGAATCCCTATTTTCCTTGGTCACTTCATACAAGTTATGAATAGATTGCTGTTTTTGTTAAAGAAAGGTTTTTATGAAAGTAAAAATTTTAAACTATATGAAAGTTGTTACTAACGCGGGCGAAGCCGCGGGCACGGCTAGTGTTTTTATTTAACTTCTTTTAAATTTCTCTTGATTTATTCAAATACTAGCTGTATCCTGCGGCTTCGCCTGCGTTAAAAAGTATGCTATAGACCAGTGTTTCCCAATCAGTGGTACGCGTACCCCTGGGGGTACGTAAAATAACATGAAGGGATACGTGCGGCAATCTCTTGACTAAATTCTAGCCAAAACTCGATCCTTTCTATCGGTTGGGTTGGTTGATCACGGCGCAACGTGCTACTACAATATCGAAGTTGATAGAAGCTGTGGCCTGCAGAATGCTGTCGTACATTTTGTTACTTAAGGGGTACGCGAGATGAGATTTAGGGTTTTTTTAGGGTACGCAAGGAAACTAATTGGGAACCACTGCTATAGACTAATCCATAGTACTGGCTGTCCCTGTGCAAAATTTCATCTAAATCGGTCCGGCCGTTTGACTGTGAAGAAGTCCCAAATAAAAAATATACATATATATAAAAACTGACTTTTGCATTTATTATATTGGTGTTGACTAGTTCCGCCCCGCGGCTTTGCTCATGCTATAAAGTATCTCCTTGTCCAAAAATCCAAAAACTGAATCGATAACAAAATTTTATAAAATTATTGAATTTGATTATTTAGCATGTGGAAAGAAGTAGTCTCTGCCTACCCTAACGGGAAAAAGGCGTGATTGTATGTATGTATGTATTGAATTTGATTACAAAATTTCAGAAGAATCGGTTGAGAAATGCGACATGCAAACGGACGGACAGACATACGAAAGCGTTTTCAACAGACTTCCGAAAACGAGGAGATTCTAAATTCGTCTGTATGTTTCATTTTTTGTATGTATGTTAATTTTTTAATCAGTAGGGTACGTTTTCGAGGTGGTCCCATTGTAATTTCATCGAGATCTAATAAGTATCTCCAGAGATATGGAGATAAACACCTTAAAACTTAGTACTGTAGCTGACTCAATTAGTAGTGGTACGACTTCTGCTAGTCTGCCTGGGGCGGTACCACCACTTCGCCAGTTAATTTTCAGCCGTGAAATAGGAATGTTTTTCAGTTGAAATGTGTCGGGTGAAATTACAGGGCATGTGAAAAAAACTCGCGCGGCGTGGTAGTCGGTAGTTTTAAGTTTTTAAACTATCTTAATTTTTGTTGGCTTTGCTCGGTCGAATATGCTCCTCTACCATGTGTAGACTTCGAGCATTTACCAATGGAGATGTTAACGCAAGGCGTACCCCTCTGCTGGCCATATAGCCATTTTTGGCCATATAACCGTGCGTAACTACGCTGTATTTTTAATACTGTGTGCGTGTTTCAAGATCCCGCACACTAGGTGCGGGATCGTTAAAGTGAGTGATTTGTGTGTGTGCAATGCGTTTTTACCTCGTCCCCCGTAAGTATCGGCAGAAAAAAAGTTTGCGGATTACAACGTTAACATCTCCATTTGTAAATGCTCGAAGTGTGTGGATAACAATAAGAATATACCGTATAATGTCACAATACATTACAAATAGTTGCAACGTAGACAGAGAAAAGAACAGACCGCGGGTAGCTCTGTCTCTTTCCCACATTAAATAGGATATACTATGGAGTTATTCCATGTAACGGAAAAGGACAAAGCTATAATATTTCCCTCTCTCAGTGCGTGCCGGTTTTTACAGGGTCAGTAACGTTGTTAGCCGTTTTAAGCTTAACGAACTTTGACCTTAATTGCTGTGTCACTGGGTTCTAAATACATATATGATTATGTTACAATCTTCTATCTCACGTGGCCACGCTACCCAAATCTCTATAGTTCAGTACTCTGTGAGGTGCAACGACAATAAGACATCCGAAATGCAGGCCACGACGCCTTGTTTGTTTACTGGGAGGTCAAATGATGGTAGGTCGGGTTAGGTTGCGTTTACACGGAAGGTTATATTGTACCCTTAGTACGAGTTTTTATCGTAAACGCTTTTGACAGATCTCACATAGTTTTCGACTTATTCTGGCTCACTGATTGGTCTAAATTTAGTGAAGTGTAGTAACCACTAGAGGCGCTGTACTGTGTTTTATAAAAAATTCGCTCGATATAATTGAGTTTCGTATGAAAACTCGTACTAAGGGTTTTGAACTGTGTGTATACTAAGAACATCAGAGCCTATGCAAAAAGAGAACCGTCGTAGAAATTGAGGGCGCGCGTGTTGATGATTCTAATTTACTGTTTTTGTTGCGTTGACAACATTGCTCTGTCATTGCCAATACGACTAAAAATGCTTGATACCTTGGTAGGTACCTACTCTTATCAATATCAGGTGGAACTATGTAGGTATGTACCTTCCTTCCTTACCTTTGAATTTTAGTTCACCGTAATGCCACGAAGGTTTTCTTTTTGCACAGACTCTAGCGATGTAAGCCAGACTAATATTATAAAAACATTTTTAACTCTGTCACTCTGTCTGTTTGTTACCTAATCACACCTAAACGGACGATCCGATCTTACTGAACTTTAACAAGGAGATACTTTATAGCATAGCATGAGAATGAACGGAGGCTACTCTTTATGAAAATAAAATCATGATTTTTTACACATAACTTAATACATATATATATATATATTTATACGTTATAGGCTAGCGTTTGACCACTATCTCACCTGTTGGTAAGTGATGATGCGGTCGAAGATGGTTAGCACGCTAGGCCTAGAATGGGAACTGGCTCTCAAGGATAGCTGCCGGAACACATTAGATGTTTTGGTGACAGATTTTCTAACTTGAGGGTGTTAGCTGGCCAGGCGGACACCAGTTAGTGTCCTACCACCATGCGGCGGTTGTTGGTTTCTTAACGATGTTTTTTTTTCACCGGAGGGCCACTGTGAAGAGCGCACATAGATTTTTCGATAAAAAAATCCATTGGTGCACGGCGGTTTGAACTCGGTACCTCTGGCATCAAAGGCAAGCGTTCTCCCGATTGCGCCACCGGGCCCTCAAAACTAAAATAACTCACATCACACAAATGTTGATTGACAGAGCTTTACAGTGATCATATTCTTGGTGTATGTGAACTAAATAGCGGGTATCAACTATACATCTTATATTGAAGATAATCTTAGGCAGTATATCTGCATTAGCAAATAGTTGATAACTGTGTGTAAGGACATTTAGTTCAACTGATTATCGAGGTTTTGCTAATGCCTCTTATCTAAAGGTTACAGCTGATTATACCACGCGGCACTTGACTCACACTGCATCGCCTTATGCGATTAGGCTGGCCCGTACTACGGTTTTTATTCCTCAATCTTTCGTTTAAAAGCGGCAATAGCCCAATGGCTAACTAATCGGCCTGGCGATCGAGACGTCGTGAGTTCGATCCCCACCCATTGCACTATGAAAGTACTAAATAAAAGTACCGTTTAACGCGAGCGAAGCCCCGGGGCACAGCTAGTCTGCTAAAAAAAACCTGACACCCATTAGGCGAACATCTTGATTGTCCTGTTCTTTTGTTGTTACTCATAATAAAAAGAATAACAAGCGCAAATTGTAAGGTAACATAAAACCGGAAGTAGCATACACTCATTATATCACCGGATGTAGTTAGCAATCATGGAAGTTTGTCAAATTAGCTGAAATTACTCTCATTAAGCCAATAGGGAAATTATTACGACACGCTCGCTATTTATCGTTTATCGGTCGTTAAATTAATAATACTACTTTTAGACTGACATTAGTCCAATCCAATATATCTAGTGTCCGCCTGGCCAGCTACCACACTCAAGTTAGAAAATCTGTCACCAAACATCTGTGTTCCGGCAGCTATCCTTGAGAGCCAGTTCCCATTCTAGGCCTAGCGTGCTTCCATCCTCGACCGCATCATAACTTACCAACAGGTGAGTTACAACTTGCTGGCACCGAACATCATGCCGGAACTCGGCGAACCGATTAGCGATGTCTTTGTCCTATGGGTGATTCAAGTCACGGCCGAAGCCTCTGACCACCATTGGTCACTCATTTTTTTCACCACCCAGGGATCGCGTGTCTGTTTGAGGCATCGTGGCTCCAGACCAGAATGAGCCGTTCATTCGGGAGCTACGAGTCTATAAAAAAATAGTTTCACTACACTCGCTAGGTGGCTTCAGATGCGAACCCACTGAGATGTCACTGTCAAAAGCGTTAAAGCGAATCTTTGAATATTATGTTTTGGCTAAAATATTAATTACTAGCAGCGAGCGCCTCGCGATTTCACTCGCGTAGTTCCCGTACTCGTGAGAATACGGGGATAAAATATAGCCTATGTTACTTGCTAATAATGTAGCTTAACATTAGTGGAAGAATTTATAAAATCGGTCCAGTAGTTTTTGAGTTAAATCGAAACAAACAAAAAATTAAATCTTTCCTCTTCATAATATTAGTTTAGATAAAAGCATCTAGATGGCGCTAGAATAGGTTTAATATCTCTCCTTGTAAATATTGCCTAAATGTATGAGATCCTGCATCGCGCAAACAATCTCTGGAGATACTTATCAGATCTCGATGAAATTACAATGGGACCAACTAGGAAACGTACCCTACCGATTAAAAAAAGAATCATTCGAATCGGTTCACAATTGACGGAGCAATCGGGTAACATACATACAAAAAAAAACAAAGACTAATTGAGAACCTCCTTCTTTTTGAAAGTCGGTTGAAAATGGATAGAAAAATGTGTACCTTCTATTATTATCTATGATTATTGAACTTGAATATATATAATACGGTAATGAGCCAAGACGCAAGGGTAATTTTATTATTAACGTAACAAGAGCCCCACGTGGTCACAATGCGCAGGCGCAATTTATATTATTTAAGCGACAATAGCCTAATGGTAAACACCAGCTTTAGACCAGGCAATTTTTAGGGTTCCGTATCTTAAAAGAAAATAAGTACACCAAATTTGAGTCCAATCGGACATCGGGAAGTGGGTCTAATTTAGCTTCCAAGATTCCACCCGAACATACATAGTGACATACATACTTACATACATACATTGCAAGTTAAATAAAAGCTTGTAAATACCGGCCAAGTCGAGTTGGAATCGCCCACCGAGGCTTTCGTACCAACTTCTCAAATTAGGTTATAAAAGAAGGCTCTAGAGCTTAGAGCATCGCCGCAAAGTCGGTAGTTTATCGGTTTTCTATCGGATACATTTCGGAGAGTGTGCCATCCAATTGCACGAGTTAGTACCGCCATCCCCTTTCTTCTATCGGACAACCAGACGTACCGATGTGCGCCATGGCTTCATGGTGGACGTTCCATCTACAAGCACGAAGCGTTTTGCTTCATCCTTTACTTATCATACGTTCCGCCAAGAATTCCTTGCCAGTGTCTGTGTTTCCGGGTAGCTACAACCCGAGGGTCTTCAAATCGCTAATGAACAGGTATACGCTAGTACAAGGTAAGAGTGCTACATCGTCGACCGCATCGTCACTTAACATCAGGTGAGATAGTGGTCAAACGTTTGCCTATCTAGCATAAAAAAAAGTTTGTACTGAAAATGCCTAGCGCGGCATGTGAAGTCGGTTCTTTTAGTTTTCTAAACGATCTTAAATTGCTGTAGAATAAATTGCCCAGTACTAACAAATTATAACTCCTACTATCATAATAATTTGGTTATCATCATTCAATTAGACTGATTTCAACCAATGACGTCATGGTTGAAGTGGTTAAATAACGGACTAGCAGCGCACCGCGGTTTTGCTCGCGTTATAAAGTATCCTATATGTGTTCATCCAATTATGTACAGGTATGCTATCCTATGTATATATATATATATATATACAATAAAATATGAACATATTTAACAATCATCGTCAAATTTCATCCAATTTACACAAAACCTTAACGAATTATGCACCTAAACCTTCCTCATAAACACTCTGGCTATTGGTACAAACCGCATGATAATCCGTTCAGTAGCTATTGAGATTATTGCGAACAGATAGACGCAGTGATGGACTTTGTTTTATAATACTTACGTAGTGATATTGGACGGCCCTTTGGCGTAAAGGATAGTTACCCTGATTCTGACCCGACGGTCGTTGGTTCTAATCCTAGCTATATACCTACCAATAAAAGTTTTATGTGCATTGATGAATCATGAGTTTTCGTACAGTGGTAGTGGGATCATTAAATCTACCAAAAAGTAGCTTACCACCTAGGAGAACATCTGCCGCCGTAACCTTACGGCGTTCCCCGACGCAAAATGTAGGGGTAATATACGTTTAACGTGTCTATCTGTGTGTCTGTCTGTAGCATCTAAGCACCTAATCGGATGAACCGATTTTGTTTTTATTATTTATAGTTTTTTTTTTGTTTGATAGATGTCTTCATAGAGAGTTTTCTTAGCTTTGATTCATGAAAATTCGTTCAATCGTTATAAAACTATGAGCTTTTTTCTAGTAAATTGCGCTATGAAATCAACTTTCATAGGTCTGATCAATTCGAAAATCTTCTTCTTCAACGATATTGTAAGAACATGGAAGCATTGACCTGATGCTGGGACATCTCCTGGACTCTACAGAATACTCCAATCCTCACCAACTTAGAGCTCAGATTTTAAATGTCGTATTTAGAGTCATTGGAATGCTTTTAATGAAACGATTAGGTATACATAGATCAGTCGGGGTGGTTTAAAATATTATATTATTATATATATAGATGAATATTATTTTACACAATAGATCATATAATTATACTATATTGACTTCAAATTGATTGTGATCGGTGGGGATCTACAGCATAGCTAAGCTTATAATAATATTTTCGAAGTAACTATGACCTAATCTGTGAAACTCGTGATATCTTCTAGAGTTTTCATTTGAATGATATACTGTAAAGGACAATTTTAATCTATAATATGTGGCCAAGCGAATTAACGTAATTATTTGGATAAGGATTAATACTATATACTTGAAAATAGCCTTGGAAGTTATGTAATATTTTTTAACAAAAATTTTAAGATTAAAATGGTTATTGTGAGTCAACTTTAAGAGATAGACATATGCTGTCGCGGACTTTTTTGTAGGTCTTATTAAGTTGTACAACTCCTGCATAGAAAATATTCTTCTATCTATTTTCTATTAAGCAGCGTTCGTAAGAAACGTGTTTTTTCGACCGTTTTTTGGCGACTTAGGTTGCAAATTAGGTCTCCACGAATGTACCTTTGATTTAAACGGGATAATATATAGCCTATTTTCATTCCGAAAGTCCATTCTATGCATTAGTGAAAGAATTTTTTTGATTCGTTCAGTAGTTTTTGAGCCAAATCATTACAAACATACAAAAATACAGAAATACAAAAATACAAATGTTAGTATAGATGAAATAAAGTATACAAGGTTGTCACAAAATTATATATGATATTAGATGTATTTTCACCATGAAATGGCATGTGAAAGAACATACCTACACACCTACTGAGATAGATTATTAAAACAAAAGCAACAAATGCTCAATTTACATTAATATTGTTACTAAAAAGTTTTGTGTAAATTGGTTGAAATATGACGATGATTGTTGAAGGACGCAACAAAATGATGCAAAAAATATAGGCGTATATGCTCTACCCTTGCCCTAAGCCGAGGCAGGTCCTAATATACAAAAAATAAAACTGACCAAGTGCGAGTCAGAGTCGCGTCTCGCATCGCACACATCGGGAGGGTTCCATAATACAATACAATACGAAACATAACAGAGTTTCAACCTCATATTTGATTAATTGATTTTACCAAGAACATTTTGTTTGGTATACGAGTTCACAGAGAATCACGATAGCGCAATCTAGAAAGACGGGGCTCGTTTACTAGCGCCATCTATGTCATTTTACCGAAACTAATTAGAAAAGTTGTTAGCTTTACAAACGTACATGGCGTTATACTAAAAAACAAGTTTTTTGTATTTTATGTATAAAATGTATAAAAATTAAAGGTACAAAATACCTTTAATTTTTAACTTTATTTTGTTTTTAGTATTTGTTGTTCTAGCGGCAACAGAAATACACCATCTATGAAATTTCAACTGTCTAACTATCAAGCCGGCTTTTTACTATGGGATATAATATAATGTATATTATATCTTGAGATATAAAATTTTATCGCTCGTCATACATTTTGTATGAGACCGTTTTTACACTATGCTATAATATATATTACATCCCAAGCTATAAATATTTTTTCGACCGACTGAGCGATATTTGAAGGTGTATATTTTACCTCACGTCCCCGGACACCGCGCCTCCCCCTGCCTCGCCCTCATTTATTTGATTTTTTTTATTATGGCTCTACACAATTATTGTATTTAGCCAGTGTTTGAATGAAGCCATAAACAACCTAAGCTGAGCTATATATCTTACAGTGTGAACAGCAATTGTGGGATGTAATATAAAGCTCAAGATGTAATTTACATTATATCTCATAGTGAAAAGCCGGCTTCACGGTTAATAAGATACAGCCTGGAGACAGACGGACAGACAGACAGATAGACAGACAGAAAGACAGACAGACGGACAGCGGACTCTTAGTAATAGGGTCCCGTTTTACCCTTTGAGTACGGAACCCTAAAAAAGTCGGTCAAGCCGAAAGTAGGTACCTATCAGACAAAAATTACTAAAGCCGGCTTTTCACTATGAGATATAATGTAAATTACATCTTGAGCTATATACTACATCCCGCGATTGCTGTTCACACTGTAAGATATATAGTTCAGCTTTCGTTGTCTATGGTTTCATTCAAACACTGGCTAAATACACTAATTGTGTGGAGCCATCATAAAAATTTTAAAAAAAACTGAGGGCGAGGCAGGGGGAGGCGCGGTGTCCGGGGACGTGAGGTAAAATGTAATCCTTCAAATATCGCACAGTCAGTCGAAAAAATATTTATAGCTTGGGATGTAATATATATTATAGCATAGTGTAAAGTGTGTCATAAGTCAAAAGTTATAAAATTACTTTCCCGCCCTAGGGCGGAAAAGACTTATTTGCGCGACCTTACCGAGGAACAAACCATCACTTTTCGAATAGATGAAAATTATATTTAAGTATGTCTACGTAGTACTATTAGTTATTCTGTGGTATGTTGGGCATGGGCGGTGGCATGCAGGGTCGCACCGCACACACAGGCGCCAAGACAATAGAGGCGCCGCTACCGAAATTATTTTTGTTACACTTACACAACAACATATTCTTATAGGCAAGCGGAAGCAACCTGCTTTCACCCATTTAGGAAATATCATCTAAGTATAAAAAACTGGAGAACATTTATTTCGGTCAAAATTAATAAATATAAAAAAAAACATGTTTTTTTTTAAACATGAAGATTCGTGAAAAGAAGATGCGCTTCATAGGTTTTGCACACGGGCGCTGTGGGGGGTCGGCGCGCCGGCGCGCCCCTGGTGGCATGATAGATATAATGAGATGAGATCGTTCAAAAAGCTAAAAGAACCGACTTCAAATGCCGCGCTATTAATTTTCAGTACCAAGTTTGAGCTTTTTATCTCCATATCTCTGGAGATACTTATCAGATCTCGATGAAATTACTATGGTATCATTCTAGGAATATCTCTTTTCCAACAAAAAAAAGTATCATCAAAATCTGATCATAAAAGAAGTTATCCGCAAATAACATAAAAAATATATATATACATACGGTCGAATTGAGTACGTCCTATTTTGGGGGTCGGTTGAAAATCTGCCAAGTGTTAACCTGGTATAAGTGACAAAAACGTACCTACAAGGTTTCCTCTAGCAGTGGTACTCAACCTTTTTTTTATATGGGCCACAAACACGGTTTAGTCATGATGTTGCGGGCCGCAAGCAAAAATAATTTAGGAGTAAAAAAATACGTTTTTCAAAATTACTTTAATACTGGAAAAAGACAAGGTAGTTACAATATATTTTTTGACTCGGCCCGTGCACTATTTCGCCGACGCGACATGAATGGGTGCGAAATTCAAAATAGTTTAAATTATCTCTAACTGTACGCGGGCCACTGATAAAGGCCCGGCGGGCCACATGCGCCCCGCGGGCCGCATGTTGAGTATAGCTGCTCTAGAATGTTATTATGATAATGAATAACTGTACTCAGACGCTGGACGCTGCTCGCTTCAGGTCAAGGTTGAAAAGGTTGACAAATTTTTAACCTACCTGCATATTTGTGAATATGTTATGGAGCAGAACGGATTTTTTTTATACTAGATAAGTAAGCGCTAAAACTATCATAAAAAAGGCAGACAGATTCGTGCCGACCACCCGAGTGAACGCAAGTTCAGTAATACTAAATGATTGAGTAATACGCTTCCGCGTTCAGTTTGCTACCAAGCGGCAGCAGGGTCGGACGCTTCCGTGCAGTATTACTTCGCAGCGTTGCTTACGTAGTAATCATGCCGTATTGACTATGCCGGACTGAGCGCGGAAACTTATTACTCAAGAATTCAGTATTACTGAACTTGCGGTCACTCGGGTGTTCGGCACGAATCTGTCTGCCTTTTTTATGATAGTCTGAGAGTAAGCGTTTGACCACTATCTCACCTGAGTGCCTAGTGCGAGTTTTTTAAATTTGTATACTCATTTATCACGTTTACGTTAACGCGTATTTGTATGCAATTAAAAAGCGCCATCTAGTGTGCATAAGAGGCAACATTGTAATTTTCATAAAAATCTTGAGTTTACGTAAACGCGATCGAGCAAGTAAATAATTCTACAGAAACTCGCACTAGGCCCTCTGATGTTAAGTGACGATGCGATCAACGACGTAGCACGCATACCTAGAAGATACCTGTTCACCCGCGATTTGAAGACCCCCGGGTTATAGTTACTGGGAAACAGACACCGGCAAAGAATTCCATTTCTTGGCAATACGTATGATAAATGATGAAGCGAAACGTTTTGTCTACCATAAAGCGATGGCGCACATCGGTAAGTCTGGTTTTCCGATAGAAGAAGGGGGATGGTGGGACTAATTCGTGCAATTGTATGGTACACTCTCCGATACTGCTATACTGGATATTTGTTCATTAAACAGACTGTTTCAAGAAGTATTGTTGTTCCTATTTGAAAATGTATATTTTCAACTGTCGAGGTCACAAAATTCTTATCGCGAACAAAGCAACCGCTTCTGTTAATTATCCTAATGTACCTACATAAATTCATATGCTCGAAGCTCGCATGACCAACTATATTATGTTAATTAATTACTAACTATAGTTAGTTAGCGTTTACCTAGTTGCCTAACCTGTGTGTATAACATGTGTGTAATTATATGGAATAATTTAAACACGACACGTTGGTACAGTTGTGAAAGCAAGCGGTACAATAAATGTATGTACGGTTTTCACAGTGGCCCTCCGGTGAAGGAAAAACATCGTTAAGAAACCAACAACTTCCGCATGGTGGTAGGACACTATCTAGTGTCCGCCTGGCCAGCTACCACCCTCAGTTAGAAAATCTGTCGCCAAACATCTAATGTGTTCCGGCAGCTATCCTTGTTCTCATTCTAGGCCTAGCGTGCTTACCATCGTCGATCGCATCATCAGTTATCAACAGGTGAGATAGTGGTCATACGCTAGCCTATATTATAGTGTGGTTTTATGAAACCACGATGAAAGTGAAACTTGTTTATGTGTAGCTATAGTAGCTAGCTACTATGACAGCAGCTGACATGACACATTAGCATGTATACAAATATGGCTGCGGAAGCGTCCGCCAATCACAGATAGCCTTAAATGTCCAAACATCATATCCACCAATCAGCACCGGCGACATGCATGCATGCTGGTGCTGAGTGGTTGATGCGGTATGCGATAGATGAACAAAAATTGAGGCCATACATCGAGGCAACGCAATAAAAGTTAAACTTTAATAAATGTAAACCTGATATCATTGTGTTCCCAATTAAATAGCGCTTATTAGGGGGTACATTTCTGAGGTGGTCCTATTGTAATTTCATCGAGATCTGATAAGTATCTCCAGAGATATGACGATAAACGTCTCAAACTTGCTACTGAAACTGATTCGCGGCACATGGGAGTCGGTTTTTAGGGTTCCGTAGTCCTGACAAGGAACCCTTATAGTTTCGTCATGTCCGTCTGTCTGTCTGTCTGTCTGTCCGAGGTTTTGCTAAGAGACCGTTAATACGTCCGAGGTTTTGCTAAGAGACCGTTAATACTAGAAAGCTGTAATTTTGTAGGGGTATGTATATAAATTCGCCGACAAAGTGGTGAAATAAAACTTTGAAAAATGTTTTTATTCGGGTAGCTCCCCTACATGAGAAGTGGGGATGAATTTTTTTTCGTCGTCTACCCTATCGTGTGGGGTATCGTTGAATAGGTCTTTTAAAATAACTTAAGGGTTGCTTGAAACTATTTTTCGATTGAATGCTCCATTTACGAAATATTGAACTTTAAAGTGCAAATTTTTGTTCCAGTAGAGCGTCCCCCCTCCCCCCTCTAAAAGCTAAGCTGCTGGCTTGAAAAATCTGGAAAAATTCGTGATAATAGTGCATTTCATGAACTTTAAAGGAAAACTATAGCGGTTAAGATAATTTTATTAGTTTAGCAGTAATAGTCGTTGAACTTGAGTGTTGGATAATTTTGTACCAAATACAAAATCCATAGAATAAATCCTTTAAAGTGACAAAGGCCTAAGTACCTAGTAAAGTACTTAGTTGCTTGTTTATAACGGGTAAAGACTTGCATTGAATAACGGGCTACTACGGAACCCTACACTGCGCGTGGCCCGACACGCATTTAGCCGGTTATTTATTTTGTTACCTCAACTCCGAACTCCGTCAAATCTTAACCGATTTGAAAAATTATTTTTTTGTTTGAGAGATTATGCCTCCCGTTTGGTCCCATCAAATTTTATCGAGATATGACAATTATCTCCGGAGATATGGAGATAAACAATATAAACAAATTTGCTACCTTGACCTACCATGTGAAGTCGATTTTTTTTCGCTTTGTACACGATCTTAAATGATGTGTTATGTTATAGTGCAATTTAATAAAAAGTAATTGTCAATCAGGTTGTAATGCTGTTCAACCCTAGTACCATACTAGTACTTAGTACAGCACTGATGTTTCCTAAACACGTTTTAGGGTTCCGTACCTCAAAGGGTAAAAAAGGAACCCTTATAAAATCACTTTCTTGTCCGTCTGTCCGTCTGTTTTTATAAGTGTTCACTACACAGCGTGACCGAGTTACGAGCTGTACAAGTAAACTAGCTTCTCGCATAGCTTGTTCAAGCTGCTTTTGTAAAAGGTATTAGGGATGGTAGTAACCATTCACTTCTTATTTAAAAATCTGATAAAACCGACTTCCATGCCCCGCGAGTCAGTTTCAGTAGCAAGTTTGAGAAGTTTATAGTCATATCTCTGGAGATACCAATTAGATCTTGATAAAACTTAGATAGGAGTACATTGGAAATGAACCCTACAGACCTACGTAATAATTAAGATAGTTTAAAAACTAAAACTGTGATCAGGTGGAGCGACGACATACGCAAAGCGGTGGGCAGTGACTGGAAAAGAAGAGCCGAAGATCGGGCTCAGTGGCGCATCTTAGGAGAGGCCTACGTTCAGCAGTGGACTGACACCAACTGATGATGATGAAAAACTAAAACAAGCGACTTCCATGCCCCGCGACTCAATTTCAGTGGCAAGTTTGAGACGTTTATCATCATATCTCCGGAGATACTTATCAGATCTCGATAAAATTACAATGGGACCGCCCATTGTAATTTTATCGCCTACCCTATCGATTAAAAAAATAATCATTTGAATCGAGTCAAAATTGACGGAGTAATCGCGTAACATACATACAAAAAAATTATTAAAATAAAGTCATTTGGAAGTCAAAATAATCATTTGAATCGGTTCACTTTCGGCGGAATATTGGCTGGATAAACTAAAAAGATATAAAAACATAGTAACGAATTGAGGTCCTCCTTCGTTTTTTGAAGTGTTCATTCTATCTTCCATCTATCTAATAACAGTTGGAGTATCTTACGTCACTGCAGAGTTTACAACCTTGGGAGACACACCCTCGACCCACAAGCTAAGGGACCAAAACAAACACGCTACTTTTAGCAGCGGCGACCGGCAATTTAATCGCTTATTGTAATGTCTGCTTGATTCTAAGCCTCTAGGCCAGTGGTTCCCAACCTTCTTGAAACTACGGGCTTAATTTTATTATTAGTAGCAGGGACCACAGTGCTAAAAAAATGTGTATGAAACTAATTTTTAATAGATAATTTGTTTTTTTTAAACGAGGCCTTTGCACTTTGCAATGGGACAGAACAAGCTGAGAAAAGAAAATGCTTGTATCAATAAGATTTTAGAGCCAAGCATTAGGTGAGATAGTGCTGAAACGGCGGGTGTCATATTAATGTTTCGTTAGTTTGAACTTTTTCGCGGACCATATTTTAATTCTTGCGGACCACTGGTGGTCCGTGGACCACTGGTTGGGAACCACTGCTCTAGGCCTAGAACACGCTATTGTGTTCAGTATCTTCGAATTATTTGACCAAATCATCGCTTACCACCGGGCGAGATAGTGGTCAATACTAGACCAGATATTCTTTGACCCCATTTTTAAAATCACGTGAGATAGTAGTCATACCGTCATAGCGCGATGCAACATCGATGCAGTTACAAAATCGCTAGTCCCCAATGCAAAATGTTGCGGTGTGTGCTTTCGTCCTTATAAAATACCATTAGCTTGTATAACCTTGATGAAATAACACACGCCTTCATAAGTTTACCCTTTAAATAAATTGAGTGGTTTTTTATGGTTCCGAACCCAAAGGGTACCAAAAGTACCCTATTATTGAGACTTCGCTGTCCGTCTGTCTGTATGTCTGTCTGTCAGTCTGTCTCCAGGCTGTATCTCATGAACCGTGATAGTTAGACGGTTGAAAAAAACGTGTTTTTTACTATAGCGCTATCTATGAACGATTGTTTACCTTATTAATAATATTAATTACCTAACCTAACCTTTGTGTTAACGTTCACTTAGTTGGTGTTAGAAGTTCGTAAGATATTAGTTAGATGGCGTTGTAGTTATTAGGCATGTTTAGTATTGACACGGTAATATAATATTACAGTTTCATTTTTAATACTCGACGCAAAGGGAAGAGAAGTTGAAGGGGTGTTATAAGTTTGACGTGTGTATCTGTGTGTCGGTCTGTGGCATCGTTTCGCCCAAACGGAAGAACCGATTCGTCTGCATGTTTACCTCTAAACTCCGTTATTTAATAATGGATCAGAATTTGAAATTCATTGTTTGAGAGATTGTGCCAATCGCCATCGAGGTGCAACGACAAGCAAATGCTGCTCTGGCCTATGTTCAGGCATAGGGTGTCAAAAATAAGCTTTAATTTGCACCGCAAAAAACGAAAGCCATGCTAATCACTAAAAAGCTCAAATTTGACACCCCATTTCTGACCATGGGCGGCGTAGACATTGAAATGTAAAAAAGAAATGAAGATTTTGGGGCTCTCTATAGATGAAAAGCTTACGTTTAATAGTCACGTAGCTAATGTTTGCAAAAAAGCGATTAATATCTACAAACATCTATCGCGAGCCGCCAGGATCAGTTGGGGTCTGCACCCCGAGGTTATCCGGACAATTTACGTGGCGGTAGTGGAGCCCGTCATTATGTATGCGTCGAGTGCTTGGGCTTCAGCTACAAACAAAATAGGGGTAAAAAACCAGCTGAACGTGGTGCAACGTGGATTCGCACAGAAATTAACAAGAGCCTACCGAACTGTATCCCGTAACTCCGCTCTGGTATTGGCTGGAATGCTGCCTCTTGACCTCCGAATACAGGAAGCAGCCGCTCTGTATGAGGCTAAAAGAGGCGTGTCCCAGCTAATGCTAGAGGACAGGGAAGTTGAAGCTAGAGTTCCGTGCTCTATAATGCCTCATCCGGCTGAACATTTGCGTCTGGAGTTCTTGAGCTTGGTAGACCAAAACGATGTGGCAGATAACAACACGCAGGATATACGTATATTTACGGACGGCAGCAAAATTGAGGGTCTGGTCGGTGCAGGACTTTCCATATGGAATGGCGAAGCAGGAGCAGCATTAAAATTAGCTCCGTACTGCACTGTCTACCAAGCTGAACTCTTGGCAATATGCAAGGCCACGGAGGAGGTATTGAAGCGTTCGGAGTCTAGTTTCGGCATTTACAGTGATTCAAGGTCGGCTCTTGAAACTGTAACGAGTGCCACCACGACAAACCCCTTGGCCTTTAAAACCCGGCTCAACATAAAGGCTATTAAAGACCAGAATAAAACATTAGTTTTATTCTGGATAAAGGCCCACGCCGGGTTAGAAGGTAATGAGCGTGCAGACCAATTAGCGAAAGATGCAGCACTCAGGACTAAAAGGAAACCGGATTATGACCAATGTCCAGTCTCATTCGTCAAGCGACTAATCCGCATGGAGTCGCTTGACGAATGGAACAGACGTTACCAAGCGGGCAACACTGCCACAGTAACAAAAATGTTCTTTCCGGATGCTATAGCCGCCAATAAGATTGTACGCGAAATATCGTTCACCGGAATCATAACCCAGGCTCTCACGGGACACGGAGGGTTCTCTGAATATTTGCACCCATTCAAATGTAAAGAGAACCCTTCGTGCATTTGTGACCCAGGTATTGACGAATCCTTATTGCACATCCTTATTGACTGCCCTGTTTTTGGCCTCAACAGACTAAATTTTGAATAAAGCATCGATAGAAAATTAACATATGAAAATCTAAAATATATTATTGCCACGAAAAAGGAAAGAGAAGAGTTTTTCAAATACTGTAAGAACTTGATAACAACAGTTAATAAAAGAAATAAATAGCGAAAGAAAATTATGTTACAAATATATTATAATGATATATAGTAATAACATATAAAAAAATAAGAAAAAAAATACAATGGAAAGTAAACGAAAAAGTAAAAGAAAAGTAATCAAAATTAAAATGCAACAGATACGTAGTAAAGTTAAATAAAATCAAACAACAATTGCAACAATGATAACAAAGAAAAGAATATATAACTAAAACCCAAACAAAAACTCTGATTTCGTCAGAGGGAAAAATTGATATAAAAAAAAAGAAAAAAAAAAAAAAAAAAACATAGCGGGCGACCAAAGATCACTGAAGGCGTCATGAAAACACCTCAAATGGTGATAAATAATTCTATAATATAATAGGCTAGCGTTTGACCACTATCTCACCTGTTGGAAAGTGTTGATGCGGTCGAGGATGGTAGCACGTTAAGCCTAGAATGGGATCTGGCTTTCAAGGATAGCTGCCGAAGCACATTAGATGTTTGGCGACCGATTTTCTAACATGAGGGTGGTAGATGGCCAGGCGGACAGTAGATAGTGTCCTACAACCATGCGGGGTTCGGGGGTTTCTCACGATGTTTTTCCTTCACCGGATGGCCACTTTGAAAAGCGCACATAATTTTTTCATGGAAAGTCGGAAGTTCATTGGTGCACGGCGGGGATTGAATTCTGTAATTCTGGCGTCAAAGCAGACTATTCTTCCACTACACCACTAGTAAAGATGATGTAAGGTTTACGATGTTATTTTTAATTAGTTTTCTATTTCATACAACAGTTATTTTATGATTTACAAAGATACTTATATCATTAGAGATAAGATCGTTTGTTATCGCTATTATTGTCACCGTTTCGTGAAACAGATATTATCTTCAAGATGGTATACGGATGCCATATACACAGATTAAGATATTTATAGATAAGAAAGATATTTAAGGTATGATTCACTATTCGATTTCTACTCAATTTGTGAAAGTAACAAAAATTGTTGGGCGAATTGTAATGATCTCCAGAGATATGGAGATAAACGCCTTAAGCTTGCTACTGAAAATTACTAACTAGCGCGGCATGTGTGGCAAGTCGGTTCTCTTAGTTTTTTTAACGATCTAAAATTATTTTAATAACCGGATTATCATGACATCGTATTTCATTAACAGACTTCACAAACATTTTTTTTTTCAATTCGTCGCAATCTTTTTAGGGTTCCGTAGCCGAATGGCAAAAAACGGAACTCTTATAGATTCGCCATGTCTGTCATTCTGTCTGTCCGTCCGTATGTCACAGCCATTTTATTCCAAAACTATTAAGACTACAGAATTGAAACTTCGTAGGTGGATGTATTCTGTAAACCGCTTTCTGATTTTTATACAAAAATAAAAAATATAAAACTTTGGGCATGCCCATACATGGAACTGAAACAAAAAAAAATTTTGTTCAAACCTATACGTTTGGGTGTTTTTGGATAGGTCTTTCAAAATGACATTGAGGTTCCTAAAATCATTTTTTCTCAAACTCAAGGGCTTAGATTTCGGAATAAATCACGATTAATAATGAGATATCAAGTGTGAGGCCTAGTGTGCTATCATCCTCGACCGCATCATCTCTTATCAAAAGGTGAGATAGTGGTCGAACGCTAGCCTATATGATAGTGAGGTTTTATGAAACCACGATGCAATGCAAGTGAAACTTTTTATTTATGTGCAGCTATGGTAGCTAGGCTACTATGACAGCAGTTGACATGAGTGACATAAAAAGTTGCTAAAAATATCACGTGATTAATGGACAACCCCTATCAAGTTTGGCTAGAATATAGTCAAGAGATTGCCGCACGTACCCCCTCATATTACTTTACGTACCCCCAGGGGTACGCGTACCACTGATTGGGAAACACTGCACTATGGCAATGACCATGACAATGCAGGATGCATTCAGATATGATAGAATGTAAATAAATTTTACATAATTACGGAGTGCAATGGTCCGGATACTTGTTCAAGATAAACTTCATGCATAAATAATAAACCGGCCATGTTCGTGTCTGTCTCGCGCACGAGAGGCTGCACGCGTGAGGGTTCTGTATAATATAACGTTTAATTACGAATTATCAGCTTTTATTAACCGACTTCACAAAATAGGAGGTCATTCTCAATTCGTCGGTTTTTTAAATTTATTTATTTATTTGGCTACCCAGTAATACATTGCACATCGCGATCTCACCGCGTGACTTCACTCCCGAGGAAGAGCGACTGACTCGCTCGAAACCTAGACCGAGAAAATTCGACTAAAGGTACGTGAATTACAGCCGGTATATAAACAATAATAAACCCAGTAATAGTTACATTATAACAATACTTAAGTATACTTACACAATATATATAACTACATGTACTAATTTTTATGAATGTTCACCAAATACTCGAAGATGCCTGAACTGATCTGGAAAATTCTTTTTTTGTTTCAAAGGGTACCCTTCCCAGGTGGTATATTTAAATTTTAACGAAATCGGTCGAGCCGTTTTTAGGGTTCCGTACCCAAAGGGTAAAACAGGACCCTATTACTAAGACTCCGCTGTCCGTCTGTCTGCCTGTCTGTCTGTCTGTCCGTCTGTCACCAGGCCGTATCACATGAACCGTGATAGTTAGACAGTTGAAATTTTCACAGATGATGTATTTCTGTTGCCGCTATAACAACAAATACTAAAAACAGAATAAAGTTAAAAATAATAGAGGGTCCCCATACAAGAAACGTGTTTTCTTCGGCATTTCACGCCATCTATGAACGCTTAGTTAGGTAAACGTCCCATAGATGGCGTTATATTGAAATGTCGATCCCTAACTCCTTTGTTAGACGTTAGATGGCTTTATAAAAAATAAAATGTTTATTAATTATTATTTATTGCTGGCGAAAAATAATAGTGGTATATAATAATAGTGGTATTTTTTGCTCGATCTTATAAAATACTGTAGTGTGGTACGGAACCCTACTAGTGCGAGTCCGACTTGCACTTGGCCAGTTTATTAATTTATAAACATTTGTATTAGGATGCATTTACTTATCTCGACGACATACTACCAGGCCTCCCTCACTCGCCCATAGCTACTGCGATTTATACCTAAACTTTCGTTAACTCCGGCGGTACTATCTGCCAGTCGGTTGTCACTGCTCACGCGCGCGCCACGTATATTATTATTCAAATGACGGGATAACTGCGCATTCGTATTCTATATTGGAAACGATTTAAGTTTTTCATAGTCATTTTGCGGGTTTGACAAAAAACAAGCATAATATGTTTCATTTTTTATGCTACCGATACTAAAATGACAAAACGGCGTAAAATTCCCTTTCTCGACTTAAAATTCGACTCTTAGTTAGGAATTTTGATGTTATTTTGTGAGGTAAATAAAAAGAATTCGTAAACTTTTTTTTTATTTCATTTAGTCAACCCTTTACTGATCAAGTGCGCGCCGGTTTATCGCGCGCTGAACGAAGTAATAACAACGCTAGGTCGAGCGCCTTAGACACATTTTTGCTTGTATTGTCTGAAATAAGCGTTGGTATTGTGTTTTTTGTAGGGGAGTGAAGTATCTGTTACGTAGTAACTATTATATAATCTGTGATACTACTAACTACTGACACAGATTATATAATAGTTACTACGTCTACTGGCTAAAAGAAGGAGGTTCTCAATTCATCTGTGATTTTTTTTCTTTTTTTTTGTGTATATGTTACGCCATTACTCCGTCAATTGTGAACAGATTTTAATGATTCTTTTTTTAATCGGTAGGGTACATTTCCAAGGTGGTCCCATTGTAATTTCATCGAGATCTGATAAGTATCTCCAGAGATATGACGATAAACGTCTCAAACTTGCTACTGAAATTGACTTGAAATTGAAGCGGGGCATGGAAGTCGGTTGTTTTATCTTAATGATTAAACTATCTTTTAAACTTACCGCGTTAGTATGCATGTAGGTTTGTGTGAGTTAAATCATGGAAGCTAAATTAGAACGACTTTTAACAGCATTGACCTGATGCTGGGACATCTCCTGTAATCTGCAGAATACTAAACTCCTCACCAACTTACAGCAGAGATGTCGAGTTTGGGCTCATTGGAATGGTCTCAATAAACAGATTATACATATACTCCATCCACTAATTTCGTCATATCAAAAAATAAAGTAAAGTCATCAATCATTATGGTTAGGTGTTAAAAATGTGCTATTTAAATGTTTGACTTAGTCTGATGCATTAGGCTGTTAAAACACAAAAGTTCCTGAAATATTTCCTAAAAAGGAGATAAAGAGTATTGTTGTGCGAGCGCAACGGGCGCTATTATTGCGCCAGAGACGCGAGTGCGAAAATTTTAAGACTTTTTATTACCCTAACAGTGTTATGACCTAATTAGTCACTATAGATGACCCAAATGTCGAACTCGATATTCTTTGTTGTTAAAGTCATTAAACATTTAAACAGCACAACTTGTTGTACCTATACAAGTTGTGCTGTTTAAATGTTTGACTTAGTCTGATGCATTAGGCTGTTAAAACATAAAAGTTCATGAAATATTTCCTACAAAGTAGATTTGGCGCATAGATGCGCGAGATGACTTTTTATGACTCTGACAGTTTTATCTAACTAATAATCAAGCCACTTGGACGACTCTAAGGTCAAACTCGATTTCCTCTGTTGTTAGAGTAATTAATAATTAAATGTATGTATAAAAAAATGTGTTGCTTAAATGTATGACTCAGTCTGATGCATAAGGCTGATAAAACACAAACGTTCCTGAAATATTTCCTAAAAGTTGATAAGGCGAATGGTTGCATTCAAGAAAAAATCTGAACATCTAGACTTGACTGCCATAAAAAAAATATCCCATGTCCTTCTGTGCCTTATTGACTATCTTTGTACAAAATGTTTCTGAATCGGCAAGCCTTTTATTTAAAAAGAGATATAACATTTTACAAAATTCTATAAAAAAAATACTCAACAGCTAAAAAAAAGTAGCCTATATCCTATTCTGCCCTATGAACTGTCTTTATACAAAATTTCAGGCAAATCGGTCCAGCCGTTTGACCGTGAAGAAGTCACAAACAAACAAATAAACAAACTGACTTTCGCATTTATAATATTGGTGATGATTGTTGTTAATGTTGATATACTGTCGAATTGAGAAACCTCCTCCCTTTTTGAAGTCAGTTTAAAAGAAACATAATAACGTAATATTTCCTTCCAGTGGTACAGAACCCTAAAAAACCAAGCATTTCTTAATCAGCGTACGGTGGTCATTAAATCTTAAAACTAGGCATAAAATTAATGACAAAACTTTAAATTTTTAATTGTTTCTAATTTCGTACCTTATCAGTTACTACTTAATTAGAAATACTGTTGTTAAATTAATTAATCATTGTTTATTATTAATTTAGATATGAAGCAAAAATGATTGTTAATAAATAAACTGGCCAAGTGCAAGTCGGACTCGCACTAGTAGGGTTCCGTACCACACTACAGTATTTTATAAGATCGAGCAATAAATACCACTATCATTTTTCGCCAGCAAAAACAATTATTAATAAACATTTTATTTTTTATAACGCCATCTAACGTCTAACAAAGGTGTTGGGGATCGACATTTCAATATAACGCCATCTATGGGACGTTTACCTAACTAAGCATTCATAGATGGCGTGATATGCCGAAAAAACACGTTTCTTGTATGGGGACCCTCTATTATCTTTAACTTTATTCTGTTTTTAGTATTTGTTGTTAAAGGGGCAACAGAAATACATCATTAATGAAAATGTCAACTGTCTAACTATCACGGTTCATGAGATACAGCTTGGTGACAGACGGACAGACGGACAGACAGACAGACAGACAGACGGACAGCGGAGTCTCAGTAATAGGGTTCCGTTGGTACCCTTTGGGTACGGAACCCTAAAAACGGCCAAGTCAAGTTGGACTCGCCCACCGAGGTTTCCGTACCAACTTCGCTGACTAGGTTAAAGGACAAACTTAACTTTGTAGTTCGATCCATAGAAAATGTATTGCACCAACTACACATAATAAGTTTGTTTTAGTAAATTAACTTTTTTAGTTATTACACTACATATTTATATGGATAATATTTAGGGCCAGTTTCACCGGTTTCTGATAATGCGTCAGATAGTTATCTGACACATGACGCCATATAAAAGCTGTCAAAAATCTGTCATATTTCTTCATTTCAGGAACCTGTGAAACTGGCCCTTAACCATTTAAACCTCCTGTTATTAACTTTCTATACCTTAGTACGAGTTTTCATACCAAACTCGATATCGTAAATCGAATAAATTTTGTATGAATAATATCGTTTAAAAACTAAAAAACAACCGACTTCAATGCCGCGCTATTCATTTTCAGTACCAATTTTGAGATGTTTATCTCAATATCTCTGGAGATACTTATCATACCTCGATAAAATTACCATGGTACCACACTTGGGATATCTCCTTTCGAACAAAAAAAGAATAATCGCAATCGGTTCATAAACGACGAAGTTATCCGCGAACAAACATAAAAAAAAAAAAAAAAAAAATATATATACGGTCGAATTGAGAAACCTCCTCCTTTTTTTGAAGTCGGTTAAAAACAGCACAGCGCCTCTAGTGGTTACTACACTTCACTAAATTTAGACTAATCAGGGAGCCAGAATAAGTCGAAAGCTATGTGAGATTTGTTCAAAGCGTTTACGATGAAAACTCGTACTAAGGGTACTGTTATTGTACTTAAACCACCTGGGAAGTTTAATAAATACCCTTACAAACAAAAGAAGAATTTTCCAAATCGGTCCAGCATAGTTGTTCTCATTTCAATCGGATACATTCTAATTCGGAAACGTCATTTTGAATTTCGAATATTTATTATTCTGTGAGCTATTTTGTCGCGGAAACGAGTTTTGAGGGCCCGATGGCGTAATAGGGAGAATGGTCGGCTTTGATGCCAGATGTACCGAGTTCAAACCCCGTGCGCCAATGATTTTTCTATCGAAAAATTTATGTGTGCTTTTCTTGGCTTAGCCGGTGAAGGAAAAACATCATTAAGAAACCAACAACCCCCGCATAGTGGTAGGACACAATCTAGTGTCCGCCTGGCCAGCTACCACCCTCAAGTTAGAAAATCTGTCGCCAAACATCTAATGTGTTCCGGCAGCTTTTCTTGAGAGCCAGTACCCAGTCTAGGCCTAGCGTGCTTACCATCTTTGCCCGCATCATCACTTACCAACAGGTGAGATAGTGGTCAAACGCTATCCTATCTATATATATAAAAATTATATATATATAATTTATATATATATATATATATATATATATAAAAGAAAGTTGTGTTAGTTACTACACTTATAACTCAAGAATGGCTGAACCAATTTTTATGATTTTTATATTTTTGGAATTGTCTTTGTCAGGAATAGGACAATAAGTATTAAAAACAATGAATAATTGACCTAAAAAAATTATATAAGAAAAAAGATTTTGCCAAAATTTTCCTGGACTTCAAAACAGCCAATCATTTGATGTTCAATTGTTTATCCCGTCGATACGGTAAACCGCAAATTAATAAGGTTCATCGCTCCACACGATTAGTGTATTTAGCCAGGGTCAAGTATAAAAATTCTTCAAGTTTTTGTGACTTCAAGTCATGTGGATTTTAAAAATGTTAATAAATTTTAAATACTGTCAGTAATGACAATTGTATGACATATTTATTGATTGTCAAATATGCGTGCGTTCAGAAATGTATATATAAACACTCAAGACAAAAATAATCAATGCCTAATAAACTTTATATTTTATCAGAATATAGGTAAATACAGATATGCAAGAATGTGATAGCCAATTTATGAGTGCTGTATACATTCTTACCCATAAGGCAAAAAAATATTAGACAGTTAGTTATTCATGAAGTAAGTATACTTATCCAGAATTAAAATTAAATACTGGTGATTATATTTTTACAATAACTTATCTATAACAATAATAACATTGTTTCATTCCATCATATCTTGCTGACACGCGGTTGAAGTACTTGATTATTGTATTTTTATTCTATTTCTGTATTGCCATAATACATTATTAAACTTAATATCTCTTTTGTATTCATTGTATTACGTTCATAAACGCCTAAATTGAGTTCATCTAAAAGGTAACACGACATTCATTGTCTGTTAAGTGGTACGAAGTACGCCGGGTCAGCTAGTAAGATATAAAAAAAATAATAGTTAAAAAAAACTAAAAAACACGCTTTTTATAGAAAACCGAACTAAAAATAGAAAATAAATTTTAATAAATTTAAATTAAGAATAGTGTTAAAAATTTCAATAAATATAAATTAATAATAGTGTGAATAAAAAAATATTTTATATTTAAAAAAGCGTGAGGTGCATGGTGTCAATAGTTATAAATATTTTATTGACAGATATGAGTAGAGTGATTAACATTTTGATAATATCTTAAAAGCACCCACGCTTTTTTTAATTTATTTTTTTTATTCACACTATTATTAATTTATATTTATTGAAATTTTTAACACTATTCTTAATTTAAATGTATTAAAATTTATTTTCTATTTTTTAGTTGAAAAATGGAATAATTTTTTATCAAATTAGTGTATTGTCATCGGTCCTCGATAAATCTACAAAGTTTGAACGAAATCTGGCCGTTTAAAGTGGGTCAAAATCGCGCCCAAAGAAGTCGGTCACAAACATACATACAGGTAAAGCTAATAAAAAAAGAAACCTTAACGATTAGAATGACTGATATATCAAAAGTTATAGATTAAGAGCATTGTAAATAGCAAAGATCTTAATCAAAGGAGAGACAGTTTCCGAATCCGAATTTACGTTTGAGAGATTGAGAATCAGGGGCAGGCTTGTTTGAATAATCGAGAAACATTCATTTAAAAACGATTCCGACGAATCCTCCTTTTTTGAAGTCGGTTAAGGAAGAGGATTTATTTGTTAGACTTTAGAATAGGAAAGTCTAAATTGTCAGAACTTTTTGCAGAATTGCCATATCTTGACGGCTTTGACGCCAGCAGGGCTAGCATGGCCTTATCCCCGGGGGAAAGACAAAATTATTTCCCTGTTTTTTGCCACTGATAGGAGATCAACACAACAACTTAAACGCTTGGTGAAGTTTAACCCCGAGTTTTGATTTTGTTTCGTATGAAAAAGTTTAAAAAAAGAAAGTCAGCGGGCGTTTATAATTGTCGAAAAACTTTACTTATAATTTGACTTCTCCACCAAACAAAACACGGATAAGTGGAAAGACAAAATAGTCCCATTGCCATGCTAGCCCTGCAGAGGTACCGAGTCTATCCCCGCCGTGCACTAATGGATTTTTCTATAGAAAATTGGTTTGAACGAGATACATTCAGCGGTTTTTGAGAATAGCACATTTTCAAAACCGCAAACATAACTTTGTTTTTCATACACACACTATGAATAACAAAGTTCATTATTTGCTGGCGAAATGATAAACGATAGTTATAAAATACTCTACTGTGTTACGTACGGAACCCTACTAAAGTCCGACTTGCACTTGGCCAGTTTATTTTAATCTATACTAAAATTATAAAGAGAGAACATTTGTATTTTTGTATGTTTGTAATGATTAGGCTCAAAAACTACGGGACCGATTTAAAAAATTCTTTCACTAATATATAGAATGGACTTTCGGAATGAAAATAGGCTATATATATTATCCAGTTTAAATCAAAGGTACATTCGTGGAGACCTAATTTGCAACCTAAGTCGACTAAAAAACGGTCGCAAAAACACATTTCTTACGAACGCTGCTCAATTGAAAATAGATGGAAGAATATTTTCTATGGAAGAGTTGTACAACTTAATAAGACCTACAAAAAAGTCCGCGACATCATATGTCTATCTCTTAAGGTTGACTCACAGTAACCATTTTAATCTTAAAATGTTTGTTAAAAAATATTACATAACTTCCAAGGCTATTTTCAAGTATATTTTATTAATCCTTATCCAAATAATTACGTTAATTAGCTTGGCCACATATTATAGATTAAAATTATCCCTTACAGTATATAATTCAAATGAAAACTCTAGAAGATATCACGGATTTCACATACACGCATCGCAAAATTAATAAAATATCTGCAGTGAAACCACAGATTAGGTCATAGTTACTGCGAAAATATTATTATAAGCTTAGCGATGCTGTAGATCCCCACCGATCACAATCAATTTGAAGTCAATATAGTATAATAATATATTTTTACTGTATAAAATTCTATTGTATAATACAGTTGTGATCTATATATAAACCACCTCGACTGATCTATGTATAATCTTTTCAATAAAAGCATTCCAATGACTCTAAACACGACATTTAAAATCTGAGCTGTAAGTTGGTGTGGATTTGAGTATTCTGTAGAGTCCAGGAGACGTCCCAGCATCAGGTCAATGCTTCCATGTTCTTACAATATCGTTAAGAAGAAAATTTTCGAATTGATCAGACCTATGAAAGTTGATTTCATAGCGCAATTAACTAGAAAAAAGCTCATAGTTTTATAACGATTGAACGAATTTTCATGAATCAAAGCTAAGAACACTCTCGATGAAGACATCTATCAAACAAAGAAAACATATCAATAACAAAATCAAAATCGGTTCATCTGGTTGGGTGCTAAGATGCTACAGACAGACACAGATACACACGTTAAACGTATAATACCCCTTCTTTGATCCCATGATTTGATTGATTTTGATTCAATGATCCCACTACCTCTGTACGAAAACCCATGATTCATTAATGCACATAAAACTTTCATTGGTAGGTATATAGCTAGAACCAACGACCGTCGGGTCAGAATCAGGGTAACTATCCTTTACGCCAAAGGGCCGTCCAATATCACTACGTAAGTATTATAAAACAAAGTCCATCACTGCGTCTGTCTGTTCGCAATAATCTCAATAGCTACTGAACGGTTTATCATGCGGTTTTCACCAATAGCCAGAGTGTTTATGAGGAAGGTTTAGGGGCATAATTCGTTAAGGTTTTGTGTAAATTGGTTGAAATATGACGATGATTGTTAAATATGTTAATATTTTATATTTGATGCAACAAAGTGATGCAAATTTTGTAGGCATGTTCTACCCACCCGTGCGAAGCCGGGGCGGGCTGCTAGTTTTAAATAACTTTACGACACTGACACGGTAATATTATAATATATTATATTACCGTGACAGACATAATAGCTGGGCGACCTTAATACGTACCTAAATAATAAAAAAAATTGCATGGCGAGTTATTTGTTTTTCTTATTACCTAGTTAAATTCAAAAAGTAGGTAATTCAACAGGTGGTACAATGATTTATAGCCAAGATAAAACGTACATTATATTATTGTATTATAAAATACAGCCATAAAATGAATTTTATTGCATTACTTGTAAATTTAGTATGTAGTATATTACTTCGAGGGCCCGATGGTGTAAGTGGGAGAAGGGTCGGCTTTGATGCCAGAGGTACCGAATTCAATCCCCTCCCCTGCACCAAAACCCAACCCCTCCCCCCCCCCCCCCCATGGTGGTAGGACACTATCTAGTGTCAGACCAGCTACCACCCTCAAGTTAGAAAATCTGTCACCAAACATCTAATGTGTTCCGGCAGCTATCCTTGAGAGCCAGTTCCCATTCTAGGCCTAGCGTGCTTACCATCTTCGACCGCATCATCACTCACCAACAGGTGGGATAGTGGTCAAACGTTTGCCTGTAAGATATTTAAAAAAAAACTAAAGTAATTTGGATATAGATATATCCAAATAATTTTTTTTTTACGTCAGATAAGAAACAAAAGAAGTGTGCGCTGAATAGCTCCAGCATAGTACTTTTAAGTATTCTGTGCTCCAGCTAAGCAGAGCGATGATATATGCAAGCAGGCTGGCAGCGGTAGGAAACAAGGATCTAAAGATTGAGCACAGTGGCGTACCATAGGAGAGTCCTATGTCCAGCAGTGGATGAATACTAGCTGTCAAAGATGATGAATGATGATTATGACTATTTTTTAACCGACTTCAAAAAAAGGAGGAGGTTTCTCAATTCGACCGTATATATATCTTTTTTTTTTTATGATTGTTCGCGGATAACTTCGACGTTTGTGAACCGATTTTGATTATTCTTTTTTTGTTCGAAAGGAGATATCCCAAGTGTGGTACCATGGTAATTTTATTGAGGTATGATAAGTATCTCCAGAGATAATGTGATAAACATCTCAAAATTGGTACTGAAAATTAATAGCGCGGCATTGAAGTCGGTTGTTTTTTAGTTTTTAAACGATATTATCTCGTAATTATTTTCCTGTTCTGGGTGTTGACTATCTAGTCAACCAATGTTTAAATGAGACATTTTCTAAAAAAAAACTGGCCAATTGCGAGTCAGGTTTTTGTACCGCACACGGAGGGTTCCGAATTTCCGAAGTCCGAACGCCACGAACTTCTAACACCAACTAAGTAAATATTCACACAGGTAATTAATATAATTAAATATCTGGACTGGAAGACAGAGTGTTCGTACGACTAACTTTCTTCTGATTCTAGCTAGTTCTAGCTCCTTCTTGGGGGTATTCTGGTCTAGAAATTCGAAAAAAACGATTTTTTTTTTGCATATTTTCAAAGTTTAGACCCTTAAAAATATGTCCTTAAATGGATTTTTCAAAATTCGAATTATTTTCAAAGATACAGTGGATTTTGTGACGCAGCATCTAAGCCGGCCGATCGTCGCGAATCAACTTTAAACGCGTTTTTCTCGAAACTACTTTTTTTGAAGTGGTTGACATGATATCTCAAGTTATAGCTAACTGATTCTTTTGAAATTTGGTGGGAATCTTCTTTATATATCTGTCTATCGCGTCTGCTATGGATTTTGAAAAATTTAAATTTGGAGTATTTTTAAAAAATTCAAAAAGGTCAAAAAAAGGAGTAAAAAAATTGATATTTCATGTCGACGCCATTTTGTGATTTTTTTTTTGGCTATACTCAACGCTATAGCAACATCTTTATAGATTGAGAATTTTTCAAATTTTTTTGTTTCAGATCACTACAAGAGCTGGAATCATGTCAACCAGGGTGCACCGTTTTTTTTGTAGCCCCCACTTCACCGGCCTGTGATTTGTCCAATTTATCCTTTTTTTTTCATATTCTTGAAACGTCAATAAACATCATTTAAAAAAACCAATGGTAAAAATGTTTTTCTTTTTTATTATGTTAGTTTGAAAAATGCCTAAATTTAGGCTTCTAGACCAGAATACCCCCTTAAGTACTAAAATTGAAGATATATTATTCAAAACTGTACACTACATGTATGCAAGTAATCCTTAACTAAGTAAACAAATCGACCGAGGCCCACAAATTTAACAAATGAAACGCTTGCGCGTGCTAATTTTTCCTGTGCTGCCATCTAGCTGCGTCGAGGTGAATTAATTTCGTATCGTATCGTAAAAAACACGTTTTTTGTTTTAAACCCTTTAATGTTTAACTTTGTTCTATTCTTAGTATTTGTTGTTATAGCGGCAACAGAAATACATCATCTGTAAAAATTTCAACCTTTTAACTATCACGGTTCATGAGATACAGCCTGGTGACAGATGGACAGACAGACAGACAGACAGACGGACAGCGGAGTCTCAGTAATAAGGTTCCGTTGGTACCCTTTGGGTTCGGAACCCTAAAAAAATACATGTTAGTTCCTGGAGACTCAACATACAACTTTCGAATTGAACGCACCAGTCAGACTTAGAATTTCTTACTGGATAAATCAGACAAACCTTGTTATTATGTTCTCTTTATTAACTGACTTCTCAAAAATGGAGGAGGTTTTCAATTGTCGGAACCTTTTTTTTTCTAATGTATGTTCGCCGATTACCCGATGATGCCTGAACCGATTTGGAAAATTCTTTTTTTGTTTCAAAGGGTACCCTTCCTATTTAAATTTTAACGAAATCGGCCGAGCCGTTTTTAATATATCAACATTTGTATTACGATGCATTTACTTATCTCGACGATTTACTACTTACGAGTACTACTGGCACAGATTATATAATAGTTACTACGTCTACTGGCTACTTTGACTAGCGTGACCACAGATTATATAATTGTTACTATGGCGCGACGTTTGAAGTCGGTTCTTTTAGTTTTTTAAACAATCTTAAATGATAGTTTTTAAACTATCTTAATTATAACAAGCTTTTATTTAGTTTCACTTGTCCCAATGTATGTCATCAAATCTTGCAAATTAAATTTGATCCACTTCCTGGTTATCGATGGAGCTGAAATTTTGCATACATGTGTATATCACGTGACAATTCAATATTACGATGACATGGTGCTGATCTGATGATGGAGCTGGAAGGTGGCCAAAGGAACTCCTCAACTACACATGTTATTATACCTGTCCCGTCTTTGTACCTACCACTTGGACCTCCCATCTTTGTACCTACTCTATTTTTTATGAAATACTCCCCTTTCAAGCCTCCCCCCCTTTCAAGCCTCACGTGATTAATGGACGCCCCCTTGTGTAAAAGCTTGTTTAAAAAGTTTTTTTTAAATATTACTTGTAATATTGATTTAGATTAAAGCAATCTTAACAAACTTTCTACCTTAATGTAGGTAGACAAACATTAAATATAAGAGTACCCTCAAAACACTCTGTTAATAATAATAATAATGTGTGTTCCCGCAGGGGCGGCTTTGTGGCGAGCCGACGGTGAGTGGCGACACCGCGGACCCCTATCCCGTGAGGGCTAAATGAGACCCTCTGACCACCGGCTTGCCTTGACCGGCCGGCCGGTGGTGGGAATCGCAAGAGCTAAGACCTAAGCTCCAGGGTGGAAGTGTTAAAGGCATAAAGCCGCTAGTAGCGTTTAGTGAAAGTGCAGCACACCTCTCTCAGCTATCCACGCCAATGTTGCCCCTCGGCGCCAATATAACGGTCCGCCTTTATGGGGGGCCCATTCAGTGGATGGCAAGTCACCACCCGCCTTAATATTTTGTAATGAGGCATAATTGGCGGGTGCCGTACCTCATCCCATAGACCAGTAAACAGACATCAAGCAGAACACATTCATAGCCATGACAAAAATGACATCTTTTTATAGTTTTTCATCTCTCCATCCACAAATTTCCGCATTTAAAAATCCGCATTTAAGTTTATCTTTGTAAAGGGCCTCTTGACGTTGGCTTTGGCTCCGTCAATGCCTTCCAAAGGACCGGGCGTTCAACGACCCGTGATGTTAACGAAATACAAGAATAATAATGTGTATTCTAACATTGTTTATACATCTGTTTATAATAACATTACGCTTATGTTTATGTTTCTTTAGTTTTTAATTGATATCTATTAATATTGCTTTTATTCCCCATAATTTTTGGTAGCAATTCAGATGGAACATCGATATAATATTTTCGTACTGAGGAAAATAATTTTTGGAAATATTGGAATTTTTGGAGGTGAGGAATTTTTTACCACGTAGGAAGAAAAAACAAATTATTTGTGACAAATTTCAAGAGTTAAACCATAAATTCTGCTCAAAGCCATTAGACTGATTGTAGATGAGAAAATAAATAAAAAATTGAGCAGAATTATTTATTTGTTGGTACATATCGACCAAATTAAAGATGGCAGTAATGGTTGAAACATTTTATTGGTTAACAGTTAATTGATTAAAAAAAATATCGATAATTTTATTGGTTAAAAATATTAGTTAATATTATTCGAGTAGGTTTGGTTTTTTTCTTTTTCGACTCCCACACACTTATCAATATGAAGCCATATTATTGTCGGAGGTATTCCGTCTCAACATTTTTAAAAACAAACTATAGTTTTCCACTACACAATAACACAAAATAAGTAATAGTACAACAACAACAACAACAACTTTATTATCTAATAAAACTAACCATAACCACAGAGAGTACTAATAGCATTAACTCATTCATAAATCATAACCAATTATCAAGTAAACATAGCAAAAGCAGAATTTTAACGCTTTGAATTAGAAAAAAAAACAAACGTAATGAACCATTTAGCTGTCATCCAATCTTTTACGACAGAATATTAAAAAAAATATTAAAGTAGGTTAAAACCAACCATACATGTAACTTAAAGAAACGCATACCGATCACAGAGAAAAAACAAATTATTTGTGACAAATTTCAAGAGTTAAACCATAAATTCTGCTCAAAGCCATTAGACTGATTGTAGATGAGAAAATAAATAAAAAATTGAGCAGAATTATTTATTTGTTGGTACATATCGACCAAATTAAAGATGGCAGTAATGGTTGAAACATTTTATTGGTTAACAGTTAATTGATTAAAAAAAATATCGATAATTTTATTGGTTAAAAATATTAGTTAATATTATTCGAGTAGGTTTGGTTTTTTTCTTTTTCGACTCCCACACACTTATCAATATGAAGCCATATTATTGTCGGAGGTATTCCGTCTCAACATTTTTAAAAACAAACTATAGTTTTCCACTACACAATAACACAAAATAAGTAATAGTACAACAACAACAACAACAACTTTATTATCTAATAAAACTAACCATAACCACAGAGAGTACTAATAGCATTAACTCATTCATAAATCATAACCAATTATCAAGTAAACATAGCAAAAGCAGAATTTTAACGCTTTGAATTAGAAAAAAAAACAAACGTAATGAACCATTTAGCTGTCATCCAATCTTTTACGACAGAATATTAAAAAAAATATTAAAGTAGGTTAAAACCAACCATACATGTAACTTAAAGAAACGCATACCGATCACAGCACATATCATGATCCGAATGATAGTCCGCCTGTCAGCTGCATAATATTGTTTAAATAAAAATAAAAATGGCAAGCCTAGAAAGAAAATCTGCGGACAAAAGGGGAAAATTGAATCACTGTTGAATCTACCGGTGTTTCGGAAATACTCCCATCAGAGAAGAAACACCAATAAACTCTATGGGGCATGTCTTGTCATTTTCTCTTTTTATTTTAAATTAATTGTACATGTCAGCTTTAAATTTTTTACAAGATATTAATAATTATTATACAAATTATATTTGTTCTTGGAGCTTGGGGCATTCAGGCCATGCATTTTTGTCACCTATTGTATAGTATGATCTTTTCATCAAATTGAATTTTACATTGATTTTAAATTTGCTCATAGGCAATTGATCAATATCTTTGGGTAGCTTATTGTAAAAGCGTATATAGTTCCCCATGAATGAACCACTAAGACCTTTTCTTATAATCATTAATATTCTTGCGTATGAACATAATATTTTCATAAATGTATTGACACGCCAATGTTAAAAATTTAATTTCGTGAAATTTGTCACGAAGTGAATCTCGCTACCTCATATTATATATAGAGCGAATAGCTCGTTTCTGCAAAACAAATATTGATTGGATTTCAGCGGCTTTCCCCCACAATATGGTTGAAAACAACATGTTCGAACTTCACTCCGGTCATCGTATAATATATCAATGTTCGAATATGTTCCTTATTCAGTATCGTTTAAAGCTTATACTTAAATGCATAAAAATGGGTTAATTCGTGATTCGCAAGGCGAGGTCATTATCAGTTGAAGTTGGTATAATATTTTTATTCGTTAACGTTAATTTTGTTTATTGAATATTATGGTTAATTTTGAGTATTAGTTTATTTTAATGGTTGATAGTTATATTCATCATCTCTAGACCGAATTACATTGATCATGGTCACAAGACGACTGGATATTGTGGGTTGCATTGTTATTGAGAGTTTGTTGGAATTTTAGAATTTTTACCGACTTCACAAAGAAGAAGAGATTCTCAATTCGATGATTTTTTTTTATTATTTTAACCGATTACTCAAAAATGTGTTAACCGATTTGGAAAATTCTTTTTTTTTAAATATATCTCTTTTAATTTCATTTCTAATTTAAATTGAATTGCAATATGTTTAGTATCTCGTGGGGTATGGAGATAAACACCTCAAACTTGGTACTGAAAATAATTAGTTTTTTGTGGCAATTGAAGTTGATCCTTTTAGTTTTTTAAATGATCTTAAATTATAATATTTATAAGTTACTAGGATAAGTCCTGAGGACTGAGTAGATTACAGATGTTTCCAATTCTACGTTGAGTCTTCCAATAATTAATTATTCCTTTTCTGCTTTCTTATGAGTATGCCTAATTAACTACATTAATTGATATTATTAGGTACTGAATATATTTTCTTTACTCAGATGAAGAAACTGACAGAAACTGAGCAAGTTTCAAATTAATAAAAGCATAGAGAAGATATTCCTAAAAAAATATTAAAATATTAGCAAAATAGTTCATACAATCAACTTTGTTTCACAATTACACATACTTTAATTCAAAATATTATCGCTAAATTTATGAGAAATTCATGTCACTATTGAATCCATAAAAAAATATAAATGTTTATTTGTACTGAAGTGCAAGTAATGACAATATTACCAAATTATTTAGCTCTGATTATTTCACCAAGGCTTGATATAGTTGAAAAATTTTTAATAGAAGATGTAACTCACCAATTTATCTGTCGAAACACCATATAAATGAACCAGTGTCGCAAGATTTGCTAAACTAGTTTTCGTCCGAAACGCAATTCACTTCATTCATCGATATGTAATTTAGACAACACTTCACTGAATAAAACCAGAACTAATTAATGTTTACAATTTAAAAAGACAGTAAATAAACATGTAGAGCTTTTTTTTCATCAACAGTTTCGGTAATTTAGCAAAACATATTTTAATTTATCGATTGTACGGCAAAACACATTTACCCTGTATTAATTTTATTTGTTATATCGTCCAGTATTATCATTGAAAGAGATCGAGTAAACTCAACATAATATTTTCAAAACGAAATGTCCGTCACATGATGTTCATAGAACAGTTGGAAAACTTCATTTATTGCGTGACATGAATCCCTTGCCCCTTAGCTCGAGGAGAGGAGCATGCAAAACTATTATTTTTTCGTTCGATTCGACCTACATTTCCAACTTCCAATGGTAGAAATTGTAGAAAATATTGACATTATGTCTTGCAGTGTTGCCAGTGTCTGTCCTCAAAAGTAACCCAAGATAGTTGAAAAAGTAACGTTTTGAAACGAATATATCGGTATATATAGGTTTTCTTTTCTTTATTTCGTATTTTGATACTTACAATTTTAATTTTATTTCGTTTAAGATAAAACAATATTTAACTGGAACTGGCGCTTGAATTTACAGTATGTATGGCTGAGCGAACATGTAACGTAAATAAAGGGGCATAGACGTAATATAAATCGACTGCGCAAAATATATACTATACATATAGTATAGAACATATATAGCACTAGCAGGTTGTTAGACACACTCCCACTCTGGTGTCTTTTGTTTGGGCCGTTTTTTTCTACAAAGCAATTACAACCTTATTGTTAAAGTATACGGATTAAATTGAATTTTACAAAACATTGCAGTGCACCATCCTTTTATATTACGTTTATGTAAAGGGGTCAAAAAGTACGTAAAAAGTTACAATATAAAAGTAATGTTCTGGCATAACAACACCGTGTTGTTATGGTATGGTACTGCCACATTTAGGATGGTAATTACTTCCATCAATATACTAAAATTATAATAAGAGTTTGCAATTTGCATTTGAATATCGATTCGTACACTTGTTAATCACTGGGTTCTAAGTTGCAGCCAACCTAAAATCCATACCAGGCCTGTCGCACTCCGCGCGGTATCTATGAAAATGCTAGTATCTCCGCGGCAGCCGGCCGGCCTACAAGTTCAGTTCAGTCAGAAAAGTGTCAAGTGCGCTCTCGATCGGACGCGCGCCTTAAACGGCCTACACATGTCCCTAAAATCAGAGGCGATATCAGGTCTGTGGTGGGGAGGACCCTAGATCGTACCATAAATCGCCTCGTGTATAAGCAAATCTTACCCGAATTTTATTGTTTAAACGGCCTACACACGTCCCTAAAATCAGAGGCGATATTAGGACGGTGTTGGGAAGGACCCTAGATTGTACCATAAATATACGGTGTATAGGTAAATCGTAGCCGATTTTTATTGTTTACCCTAACTCTAAAATCAATTCGGGCGAGCTTACGATTTAGAGACGATTATCGTCTAGGGAGCGTTGTCGGCACGTGTGTAGCGAAATCGTGACTGATTTTTAACCGACTTCCATGAAAGGGGGTATATATACCTATTTTTTAAAATTCTTTTTATGTTTGTCCCCGAATAACTTCGTCGTTTATGAACCGATTTTGATGATTCTTTTTTTGTTGATACGATTTTAGGGCCGTGTGTAGGCCGTATTACTTGTATCTACTTACTATTATAAAGTAGTACCTGTTTATCTTTAAATTATATTATGAAACTGTTTATTCAATTGCGCATATTATTAAAATTTAATAACCGAACATTTAAAGACGAAAAATGAGTTAAACATTTGTAAATCACTGGTTAAAGTTGGTAGCCTATTCATTCGCACCACCATCTTTATGGTAAAATAGAAGTCCCCTGCGGATTCGGTCGCATTAAAATAAGTTACTTAAAACTATTATTTAATAATAACCGTTCCATTTTATAAAAACTTTAGAAAAGAATAATCCGAATCGGTCCACCCGTTTACCAAGTTATGGCGTGAGTAAACAAGTGAAATAGGGATTCATTTTTATAAAACCCGAAAAACCATATTGATTTTTAGACTGCATTAAGTATCCTTAAAAAAGTCCTTTCCGTGTATTGACTAAAGAAAGTATTTTTTATTCGGAAATAATGCAATTAATGTGTTTATTAACTCGACTCTTAATAAATGGCCGGCTTTAACGCCAGAGATATCGAGTTTAATCCCCGCCGTGGACCAATGGATATTTAATAAAAAAATTATATGCTCTTTCCACAGTGGCCCACCAGTGAAGGCAAAACATCGATAAAACCCCCAACACCTGCATGACAGCACAGGACAAATAACGAACATTAAATATTTTACCCGGCTGCGAAAGAAGGAGGGCTATGTTTCACGAGTGTATGTATGTATATTTCTTTAGCACGCCCTAGGGCCTAAACGGATTGTCGTATTTTAATTTGGATTAGCCATCGAGGTACATGTAAGCCAGAGGTGCCCATCAGGAACTGACTGGAACTGAGGAACTGAACTGACGTGCTGGCCGAGCGGCACGCGATCGTGCGTGAGGAGTACTTACGCTAAACTAAGCAAGATGTAGATTCAGCACTGCTTTTTATTTAGTGGTAGAGCTAGTTCACGACGCCACATCTGGTACTTACGTAGTACATATACATCGATGGGATTAGTAAAGGTTAGACCGTAGACAGAGAAAAGAATAATAATTCCTTACTTTATGGGTAAGACTATTCGGAAGGAAAAACGACTCACGCGTTGAAGTCTTTTGTATCGCTAACTTGCAAATTGTTTGAATTAGCAAAACAAATAAATGATTGTCTTTAACAATTTACAAAAATATAAAGTGTGTAACACTCCAAAGAAACATAATATTTGATTTACGCAGAGCAACATCTCTCGTCGGATTTGAAAACTGTAATGATTTCTTCCGAATGATTAACTTACGAAATAAGTAGTCATAGGTGGCGCCACCAATGCATAATTGGGTTAACAAATGCAATCCACTAATTTCGTCGTAACGATACATCGCACTGTGGCTTAATTGGCAAAGCACCTGAACATGTTATTCAGGAGGTTGCGGGTTCAAGTCCCGTCGGTACGATGAAATTTTGGATTGTGTTTAACAATTTACAAAAATATAAAGTGTGTAACACTTCAAAGAAACATAATATTCAAAAAAATAATGATTTCAAAATACATCGAGTGTGGTATCAAAATAAATAATTTTTAACGGTGATTGATTGGAATATATATTTATAACTTATATGTTTTATTGGAGTTTGGAATAGTTCAACATTAATGTTTATCACGCAGTCGGGTTTTTTGTTCCTAAAATAATTCACTTGTTAGATAAAATGTATATAACAGTAGTATTTATGAGAATCCGGATTCACTACATTGCAAAGATAGAAAATGTATTTTGTCTTCTAGACAAATACTAAGTAAATTAACCATATTTCTTGGGACATAGTAAATTGAAAAATGTTTGTTTCGATACTTGGTAGATACCTACTCTTATCATTATCGTGTGCTAGTGCTACTAGGTAGGTATGTTATTCCTTCCTTACCTTTGAATGTTAGTGCACAGACTCTAACCTAAATCCTTTCATAACTAACAGGTATAGCTAATTTGATGAGTACAACTGCTTTGATTTTATAAAATATAAATAATATTCGGCATTTATTTCAGCCATATCTATCAATACTGATACAGCATTATTTTAGCAAGATTTCATTGACTAAGTATATTAAAATAGACTTGTCCTTAAAATAATAATAATAATATGAGAAGGATAAAACTATGCAATCACTAGTATGAGAGAACGAGATGAACAACATTTTTTATCCTTCTCTGCGTATGCGATTTTACAAACGGTTCCGCACTGGCACCAAGTTCTCGTGCACCCATTGGATCTCACCCGCTGTCATGTATGACCCGACCAAATTACGTTGTTCATTTTATCTTATAGCTGGCATATGTATCACTTGTTCATCATTTTAGTCGGGTTATCAGCCCCGGATCTACACTTTTTCGAACCGGGGCAGAAACTTAATAGTGGCGCCCCTCTCTCAAGTGTTATATATAAATTACATAAAAAAAACTTACATATATTATAATGGAATATTAACCATTTCAAAAGTGGCAGCACTGGCAGTACACTCTGTCAATGTGTCAAACTGTCAATATCTGTCATTAACTCCGATTTCTGAGTTATGGCGGGAGCGTGAAAAAGTGTGTGTGCTCGCATTTTATTTTTCCTAAAACTTGTGTTCTTCCGCGAGTTAATGGTTAACAATCCACATTTATTACCCATTAAGTGCCGGTGAATGTGTGTGAGTGTAGGGAAATAATACAAAGTTAAAAAACATTATATCTGCTTGCTCACCAAAATTCCACTAAAAATCTTTAGTAAACTGCACATCTTTACTGAGAATATGACTTGGACTAGACGATGATTTCAACTTGATCTGAAATGTGACTTTGGCCAATGTGTATGACTTGAATTCACAAAAACTTGAAGAATTTTAATACTTGACACTTTGACTTGGCTGAATACACTAATCGTGGGGAGCCAAATAGAAACTAAAAAAAATATTTCCCGGTCTGCGTTGCGAGTAGGCTTGGGCTTACTATATCCGACAGAAGAGTGGATATATCGTATATCATTCCAGATAAGGATATATATCCGCTTAGTATATCCGCTTAGTATAACTGCTTCGTATGTCCGGTATATCTATGTGAGAAGTGTTTCAGATTTTATAGATAAACCCACTTAAAATACAAATTATATCCATTAGTATATCTCATATCCAAAATTAAGCATATCCGCGTTTCATAACCGATATTATCTAACATTATTAGACCGTATCTGTTGTGTTTTTAACTTGATTGTTTTTGTACCTGTTGTTATTGATGATGTGATCCAAAATAAAAATATAACACGATTTCCTAGAAAATACCTATTCACTTACAACTTGACTTTTTAACCGACTTCACAATTTGTTTTATGTTTCATCAAGATATACTGGATGTATGGGATATATTAAGATTTTGGCAAGTGGAATGTTTGGGACCTCCGGGAAATTTCCCGGGATAATCCCAGTTACTTTTACGTGGGCCAACCCTATTGACTGCTACTTAGATACTGAGACAGGAATGGGATGGCACTTGCAGTTCCGGCGTTTTACGAGTGGTGCGTAAAAGCCGATGAAGAACAGAGAGGGGTACTCTTATAGATTTAATAATGAAAGTATACTTAGCTTTTGTTATCGACGGTCCCGGGTAGATATTAGTCCGATTGGACCGTCGGAATGCTCTGGGCTTCACTATATAAGCAAACGCAGTATCACATAATTTGTTGTATTCGAAGGAAATATTATGGTAACTAGGGTCTTTTAATGTCCCATCACGAACTGAGGTGATATTGTTACTGCATGGCCTTGATGCTTTTCAATCAAGGCTCACGCTTTAATAGCTAGTTATTACATTAAATTAATTGAGTATTTTTACATTCAAATCTTATCAATTGGGGCAAGAGAAAAATATTAACTACTGAAAAATAATGTCAGAATCCTTGACAACCAATTCTACCATCGACATATGAAAACATTCAAATATGTCGGATGAGAAAATTAAGCTGTCATCAAAGAGTTCGAACATCATAAAATAAGGCGAGGTCGCCACAAATGAATGATATATATCCGCCTAGGGATATATATCCGAAGATATAGATGTGGCCGGAGTTAGCCAAGGGGGCCAAGCCCAGCTGCGAGTGAGAGAGAACATCTCTGCGAGCGACGGGACTCTCTGATACATATATATTCTTAACGTAGTGGTTATATTCTCTTTGCATATATATAGTAATGTGGTGGACGGGACGGCGACCGAAAGAGAATCACCTGTGATAATAATACGAAAATCAATTTGTCTCCTGTAATTTTCTATCTGTTTAATTTTATCTATACGCACAGTTACACTTGTACAACATTTTGTAAAATACCAGTATTATACAAGATACTCTGTTATCACGCAAGAAGAATCATCCACGCACAATGGCGACGCCAGCTGATGTACGGAATTTGTTCGAGTCCAGGATGAACGAGGCGACTTCTACGCCATCGGAACTTTTTCACCCATTAGATTTGGAACGGGTAAAAGATGACAGATACCTGAAGCGAGTGCTCGTACATTCTGAAAATAATGTCAGAGCGGCGGCGGATATGTTGTGGGACATCTTAGCTTGGCGAAAAAATGTCGGTGCCGCCGATATAAACGAATCTACAATTCGAATGGACTACATAAAAGAAGGTATGTTTTTCCCTCGTGGTCGAGACATCGATGGCTGTTTGCTTCTTATCCTAAAAGCAAAAATGCACACTAAAGGACAGAAGGATTATGATGAAATTAAAAAGACTATAATTTACTGGTTCGACAGAATCGAACGAGAGGAAAATGGAAGTAAAATTACGATGTTTTTCGACATGGATGGCGCGGGTCTGTCGAATATGGATATGGAGTTGATCAAATATTTAATTATGCTTTTTAAGCTGTACTACCCGAACTTTCTTAATTATATAGTAATTTACAACATGCCTTGGGTTCTCAATGCCGCATTCAAGGTTGTAAAGACACTGTTACCAGCGAAGGCTGTTGAACGCATGAAATTTTGTCACAAAGATAGAGACGATTTGCAGAACTTTGTAACAAAAGAACAGGCTTTAAAGTGCTGGGGTGGACTAGATGATTATGTTTTTGAGTTTGTCTCCGACAATAGGAGTCTTTCTGAACATACCCCGAAGAAGGTAACGTTTGCCGAGCAAGGAGACGGCCAGCATTCACCTGGAGAAATGCTCCGTATCACTCCTAATGAGACAATTATATTCAAAACAGAAAATGAGGAACTTTCCGGACAATTCGCTATAACCAATATGGAAGAGGTGGTCATAGCCTTTAAAATTCGGACCACCTCTCCGGAAAAGTTCCGTGTAAGACCGAGCTCTGGAACGTTAGCTCCAGGAGCTACTCAGTCAGTCTTAATTGTAGTGCAACCTGGTTTCCAAATACGTACAGTCACGAAAGACCGTTTCCTCATCTTATCGGTTCAAATACCAACGTCAAATTTAACACCGCAAGAAATCTCTGATATTTGGTCGAAGTCAACAGGCAGCAAAATTGATGAATACCGTCTCAAATGTTACTTCCCAGAGAAGGATAATACTAAAAATGGTAACATCATAGAGAAGATTAACGAAAAGCCTGACAACGTTGCAATAGCGTTAAATAATATCCAAAATAATTATGACGTTTTACACAACCAAATTCAGACACTCAAAGTGTACCAGCTGATTACCCTTATAATGACAGCTGGCGTTTTGTTGCTTAGCTACCTGATGTATAAGAATTCAACTGAAAATGACGTGAGTGAGAATGGACGCTATTGTGATCGCATGTAGCCTTTGAATCTCGTGGTATTTGATGCCACGGTCGACATTCATTTCTTAATATATGGATATCTTTGGTTAATGTTATTTATAAATATTGTTATGTATTATGTATATTGTGTATTGGAATGTAGAGTTGAAAAAATGCATGTTATTTTATAAGGTTATTGATTTTGTAGTAATTTTGTGTACAGGGCATTTATTTAAAAATGAGTTCAGTTATCATTATCAATAAAAAACTTAGACTGTAATGCACAATAGCTTTATTTACTGTAACTATAGACGAATCAACTAACATATTTAATACCAATTGAGAAATACACAGTCAATTTTGTATGTAAAAATGTTAATTATGTAGGTAGTTTGAAATTTAATTTGTTACATCAATCCTACGGTTAAATTGGCTATAAACAAAGGTAAAAATTGACTCTAGCCTATTTGCAGCACAAATAGTCCCTTCTCAACTAAAATTCATTTTGCAGATTATTTGTTGAATATTGTAAATACCATTCAAAGGTCAAAACTCAATGTACTGACTGACGTCTAGCAATTTATATCCCCTACAAATAAACGTGTTTACTTAAGCAAGGTCAAATCAATGGACACATTGTTGGTATGTTGACATAATTGACATACAAGGGCCTTGTTCATGAAGGTTTTAATGAAGCATGGCCTGTAGGTTTCACACATTAGTATTGATTTGAATGACTATGTATCTGCAAGCACTGTGAATACCGGGAATAGTGAAGTGTTGTTTCTAAAGTAAACATTACTTTGTGGAATATTTTAAGATATTACTTAACAGTGTTACTTATAAACATGTCTCAAGTCTAACTAACGTCTATGAGTGAAAAAAGTTGAGCAAGGATCAAGTCCTTCAGAGCTTCTCAGCTGAGAGGCAGTTCAGCAATTGATCAATAGATTTTTATAACTAACACTAAGTGTTTATCTTTTGATTAATTTTTCAATTACAGTTGAGACGCCAATACCCTCAGACCTAAACAATTGGTCATAGACGCTAAAATGAATAATTTTGTTGCTAAACTAAAAGTGCAAGTTATTTTTGTGTTATGTGCCTTCTGTTCCTATTGAGGATTTATTTGCATGCCTCGTCTCCTTTCAAAATTGAAATATTATATTTGTTGGTTAATCAATGAAGTCTCAAAAAGTAATTAGAGTAAAATTGATGTAACAGATTTCTAGGAGATTCCTGAATGAGTTTGGACTTCATTAAACGGTAGAGATTATATTAGGCCTAGATTTCACAAGCTCAGGCTCAGGACTCATAGTCACCGCTGCAGTCTTTGATAAAGCTTGACAAAATGTTTGTTATAAAAGTGAGTAAGTAGGAAAAAGCTACCAATTTTTTAACCTGCACAAGTAATTATAACAAAATTCAAAATCAAGTTATCGTGTATGATTTTAACATTTCCAAGTATACACACAGGAATTAATTCCATGTAATCTATTTATGTAATTCTGTCATATTTGGAAAAGCAAAGATCATAGACAATACGCAACTTGTGTTCATTTTAAACACAAGCATTGTTAGTAAACAAGTGTGCAAAATTGGTAGTTTTACCCTAATAAAGAAGTATCACGGTTCGGGGCTTAGCATCTAAAGTTGCAAGAAAATGTAGCAGAGGTATTCAAATTTGTACTACATGTCTATTTCATGGATGCCTTATGCAAGAGAAAATGTTATTATATATTTAGGTTGATGGTGGTAGGTACTAAGAATTAAAATAACATTATTTGCTTTAATTGAACAATTATTTTGCTTTAATTGTACAATTAATTTTACTTTAATGTTTATCCTTATTGTAAAAATAATTAATGCACAAATTAATATTATTGGAGATTTTTAATATAAAATGTAAATAAACCATGTAATACAATGCTTTAATTTAAAATTTCATATATAACGGTAAACAGGTAGAAATTGCATTAATAATATATTTGTGTGAATTTATTATTCAGTATTTAGTATTCATTTATTTATTTAATTAAACTTAATCTAGGATTGCAATTCAATGTCGAATTTCTTTAATAGACAAAGTAGACTTACATTTGTTGAGAAGCATTCGAATGTACAGTGTACTCTGCTAAGCATTGGGCGATGCAAATAATACTGCGAAGATTTGATAAATAAATAGACAATTTATGAGTCGGTATTACACAGAAGAAATTAGGTTCAAACTTAGTACTAAAGTAGAGTATGAATAAATCTTGGCACATTGCAGCATCACAGTTTGGCTTAACTTGGCGCGCTGTGGCTTGTTTTAGAAAGATTTGCGTTTCATGCCCTCCGCTAAACTTAAGAGTCGCATTAGCTTGTCAAATCCGGCTACCAAAATCTCGAAATATAGATAAATATAGGATTAATATATCATTAACTTTCTGCAAGATACATTTTGATTCCCGATGTTGCTTTAATTGAGATATTTTTAAACCTTAGGCGATTCTTAAATATAGTGCAAACTGGCATGAGTCTTATAACTAATTCGCCTGTTCTTTCATCATACGTACTGCCAAGGAATGGAATTCTCTGCCTGAGTCTGTTTCAGATTGGAAACTACTTAGGGGTATTTAAGTCGTGAGTGAATCTTTTGAGTAGGCGCGCTGCATCATCGACCGCATCGTCACTTAGCATCAGGTGAGATAGTGGTCACGCGCCACTCATTTTCGCATAAAAAAATATTAAGACATTTATTTTATTTTTATTTATTTATTTATACAACAAATATAACAGCACAGCTCAGAGCCAAATCAATGCTACAGACATAGCGCAAACCTTTCTATCAGTAGCCAAAACAGCCATATTTAAGTTTAACTTATTTAAATAAAGTATATGTAATTTTTTGTTAAAATATCTGTACCTACATCTAATTTTGTCATTGATTGTTAATAATTGTATATTTAGGCATAGAAAACGTTCTAAATGTATCTTTTTTATGTAACTTTAGACTGGCTAAAAGCAAAATTTGTATGCATTTGTATAAATTATGAATATATCTATGTACATTCCCTTAGTAAATCTCTGTAAATTGTGATTTTGTAAAGAAAGACATTAATAAATTAAATTATAGCCTATTAAAATTGATTTTATACTACTATATATCTCCAATTATAAGCCCTATGTTGCTGCATGGTTGTGGATATTAACTGTTTCCATTCACGCAAATGTTACGCTAAACCATTTTTAACCGACTTCAAAAAAGGACGAGGTTTCTCAATTCGACCGTATATATTTTTTTAATTTTTTTTATGTTTGTTCGCGGATTACTTCGTCGTTTATGAACCGATTTTGGTTATTATTTTTTTGTTGGAAAGGAGATATCCCAAGTGTGGTACCATGGTAATTTTATTGAGGTCTGATAAGTATCTCCAGAGATATTGAGATAAACACCTCAAAATTGGTACTGAAAAATAATAGCGCGGCATTGAAGTTGGTTCTTTTTTAGTTTTTAAACGATATTATGACTTGTCAAAATGGTTTAGGTGCAAAGCCCAATTCTCAAAATGGCATATGAGTCTTAAAAGGACGAATGCTCAAAATGGCGTTTTTTTTTTTAAATTCAAAAGCTTACAATCAACGTTACTACGTTATCAACAACTAAGCTAAATGTGCTTGTGTCTGGAGTGGGTTCACGTCAAAAGTGAACCCATATTGATTGAAAGCTTTTTTATTTAACAAAAATAATAATAAAATTTCGCCATTTTGAGAATTGGTTTATGCCACTTAGAGAATTGGGTATTTTACGCCTAAACCTTCAAAATTTATGGAATGACATTTACGTTTCCGCAACAAAGATGTCATTCCCATACATTTTACTACAGACTAATGTACTAACTACAGAGTAATGTACTAACATTGAATATTTCAAAGACCAAATACATTACTTTTGCGTTCAGATCAAACTCGCAACCCCCTCTATCTGCGTCAATCACAGCTCATGTTTGCGACCGCACTATCTCACCTTGCTTTTGTCCCAATCTACTACGAACTAACGCCATCAAATATTTAGGAGTGACTATAGATGAAGCCCTTACCTTTAAGCCTCATATTGACGTATTGGTAACCAGACTGCGTAAACTGATTTATATCTTTAAAAATTTGAGGCACATTGCGAATCTTAAAGTTATAAAGACGGTGTACTTTGCGCTTGCTCAGTCACTCACTGAATATTGTATCACATCGTGGGGAGGTGCTGCAAAGACCCACCTTATTGACGCCGAGAGGGCACAACGTGCTATCCTGAAGGTAGGAGCGGGCCTCCCCTATAGATACCCTACAACGGACCTTTATGAGAAATGGGACGTACTGACTCTGAGGCAATGTTACATCCTCCGAACTGTCCTTAAATACCATGCACAAATACAGTACGACCCAGTTCTCATTAAGAACAAGAGTAGAGGTAAAGGAATGAAATGGCAATCACAAACCCTGCGTACATCCCAATCCCGTAATTTCTTTTGCTATCAAGGTCAGTTCCTATATAGCAAACTGAACAACAAGCTTTCAATTCTCCCGCTCAACTCATTCATCAGTAAACAACAGATCACATCATTTCTTAAAACTCTAGACTATGATGAAACAGAAAACCTTCTACATATGATTATCTAATTCACCCTCGCTTATTTCAACTACATAATATTATTTGACCCATTCGCAATAAGTATGTCCTTATCTATATAATACAAATGCCTCATTCACTCGTTCATATAGATACTAATTAATACTCATTGATACTATTACAACCAAAACACTCATACACATCCATCACACATACACATTCATAAACATTCATTATCTTTTACACTCATTCGTCCTAGAATGTCATATAGCACAGTTTTATAATCTATTAAAATTGTGGATATAGGTAGGTGTTTATTTACATGCATCCATCCTACCTACTTACCTTTACTTTTTTACTTTTATTTTTTATTATGTGCCTTTATACAAACAAAGTTTGTTTCAAACACCTTTTTTATATTGTATACGGTTTCTATACATATCTAAATGTTAAACGCTACGTCATTCACATAGTGTTTATTACAAAATTTTGTACTATATGTCATTTCTTTCTTTGTAGCACAATAAAAATATTGTAGTAAGACATTATAAAGCCCACGTATTACTTGTGTAATAATGTATAACATACATGACAATCCGCGGGAAGGTACTGGTGACCTGTACTACAGGTTTTCTCAAACCTATTTCAGGCACCAGTCTTTCGCAAAGATAGGTTATTGTAGGTATAATTATTATAAAGTTAGCTAATAATGTTTGTCACATATTAACCTATTGCGAAAGAAAAAAAAGATTATTTATTATTATTATTAGAATTGGGTATTTTACGCCTAAACCTTCAAAATGTATGGAATGACATTTACGTTTCCGCAACACAGATGTCATTCCCATACATTTTGAACTTGCGTTAGCGTGAATGGGTACAGGAAATTGGATTTTGTCTAGGGGCCCAGCCCCCTGATTATCAATCATTCGAAAGCAAATTCGGATTCGGAAACTGCCTCTGCTTCGTCTCAGATCTTTGCTATTCACAATATTCTAATCCATAATAGGGAATATGCATGAAGCTCAGATTTATTGGAAATATTTTTTTTTCGATTCTTTGTTGTTCTGGAGTTATATGTAAAACCTTTGTTTTTATTTAATTCCATTTTATTTGCTTAAAATAATAAATTAAAAATGCAATTTAAGCGAGGGAAATTTAAGTTTGTAAAACAGATCACCATTGGTCGAATCGAAAGTTGACGTCATTATGCACTACGTCCACGTGATAGAAACATTGAGCGCGGGAACATAAAAATAAATGTATGGTGTGGTCTTATTGTATTTATTTTATTGTGTTTGCCGCGTATTATTGTGCAAAAATGTATATTACTAACCATTTAATATAGATAAAAATGAGTACGAGATTAGAGAAACTGTATAATTTAATAAAAACATGCCATTGGCTAAATACAATAATCGCGCGGAGTCTTAGTTAAAGGAAAAAAGCTAGTTTGCTTCAAGCGGCGTGTGTCAGACGTAAGTGCGTGACGTCACAATGCATTACCAAAGAGCCCGGGGAATGATGGCGTTTAAACTGCTCAAATTTATTTGTATATTTAAAAAATAATTGGACTAATCAAATTAATCAATAATTAATTAAACTAATCAGTAATTAGATCAATCAATCCAGCAGTATTTTATTTTTTTATTATGTTATATGGATGTAATGAGTAAAATAAAAATATTAAAAAAAAAACATGCATATTCCCTATTTTTGATATTTTAATTCGAAAAAGTCTGTCATTCTATTCGATAAGCTACATACTCAGAGCACGCTAATAGCTCACGGAATAATAAATATTCGAAATTCAAAACTTCGCTTCCGAATCCGAATTGACTTTCCAATGATTGAGAATCAGGGGGGTCAGTCATCGATTTTTTAAATTATTTTTCCCACTTAATGCTCATTATAATTAAAAGCTCTTAATTAAATAATTATGTATTTTTTACAAAAAAAAAATCATGCAATTAAAGGTTATTATACTTGTGCTGCTCTCTAGGAACGTTTCTTTAAACATTCAATGGGTGCCTTCACATGTAGGGTTGTGGATTGTGTGAAACGAGGAGGCTGACAAACTAGCTACAGATGCAATATCAAATGGTATAGAAGTCTTTTTAACACCGGAATATTCCGAAGTCTTCATTAAGCACAAGTGGACGATAACTTCGGCTTGGAAGGAGTATTTTGATATGGCATCTCTCAGCAAAGGCATATGGTATCGTACCATACAGTGTGAGCCTCCTCGTGTTCCATGGTGGACAAATATTAGACTTCATCGAAAATTTATTGTTATCGCCCACAGGTTGCGATCCGGACATGTACCTTTAAACAAATTCAAACATCTTATGAGAAAGCTGAGCAGTCCGGATTGCAATCTATGCGGCAAAGTTGATGATATCTTTCATTTCTTGATGGAATGCTCATGTACCCAAAACCTCAGAAACGATATTTTCGCGAAATTTGAAATCAACCACCTTGATGTGGGCATATTTCAGAGCATTCTATCTGATCCATCGTCAGATGCGGCTAGAATGCTCTATCTATGTGTACACACGGTGGTTGAAGAGCGTTCGTCGTAACAATTTTTTATTTTGTAAGCTGAAACGGGGCTGCCTTAGCTATATTTAGCCAAAAGCCCCTAAATAAAAGTTGAATAAAAAAAATAAAAAAAGGTTATTAAGCGCATTTTTAGGGTTCCGTACCCAAAGGGTGTCCGTCCATCTATCTGTCACACGCTGTATCTTCTGGAACCGTAATAGGTAGGGAATTGTAATTTTCACAAAGTGTGCATTATTACTGTGTGCACTATGGCCGCATTTGTCCTAACGTCCCCCACTGGTGCTCGTGTTAGTGGGGGATGTTGGGACAAAAATTAATAAATTGTCCTAACGTCCCCCACTGGGGAACGTTGGGAATATACCTCTCGCCTGATGGTACGCGATGACGTCTACCTATTACAGATACAGCAGCATGAAAAATTGTGGATTGGACTCAGACTATCATAAAAGAGGCAGAAATGTGCCGAACCCCCGAGTGACCGCGAGTTCAGTAATACCAGCAACGCTGCGAAGTAATACTGCACGGAAGCGTCTGACCTTTGCTGCCGCTTGGTAGCAAACTGAGCGCGGAAGCGTTATACTCAAGCATTTAGTATTACTGAACTTGCGTTCACTCGGGTGTGCGGCACGAATCTGTCTGCCTTTTTTAATAGTTTGAGGGATTATATAGAAAAAAAATCTGCATGTCACTGCATTGCGCCTTGTTAACTTGAGACATACATACTCGTAAGTCTCGCATCAGTCGCGTGCCGGGCACTGCAACGAGCGCACGTAGTTACTTTTATTTCGCTCTGTAACCGGTTATTGACATTTGTGGCGCCAGGCAGGCGCGTCCGTGCATCTAACGATGGATTCAAACATTGTGTCTAGCGTCGATTCATGCGATACGGAATCAATACAACAATTATGTGAACAAGAGGTTCAGCAGGTGAAAGATTGTAGCGTGGAGATGGAATTTGACCAAGTGAATGCTGAGAAAAATGCGGAGAAAAGGCTTAGAGAAACAAGTGAGGATAGTGCAACTAGCGAGGATGGATTTACCGTTTATAATCCGAGGAAGCCGAAGAGAATAATTTTAAGTGTCAAAAGGAATAAAGCAAGGTCAACTTCAGACAATCAAGATAAGTACTTTGAAGTATGTTTAACATCTTTGAAATTACTGCCTAAGCAGATGGCTTTAGCAAAACTTTTGCGAGATGAAAATATTGTAAATGTCATGAGGATAAAGTACAAAAGCCCGTATAAAGTGTTTATCCAATTTGATGATAAAAACCATGCGGAAAAGTTGGTTAATTGCACGAAAATAATGCAGATGGATATTCGAATTCAATTCACTGATCAAGGTTCTTTATCGTACGGCCTAATTAGAGGAATAGACCTAGATCTAGCTGACAAGGATATTCTGCAGGCGATAAGCAGTGTGGTCGATATTATATCGATTAAAAGATTAAAACGTATGGATAGTGACGGCAGATGGATTGACAGTGAATCTATGAGAGTATGTTTTAATGATCCAATCTGTCCAGAATACATACATGTGTATGGGTGTAGATTAAAGGTGGAGCGCTACGTTTTCCCTGTGACTCAATGTGCGAGTTGTTGGAAGTTCGGCCATTTTAAAAAGTTTTGTCCGCTTCAGAAGTCACTTTGTCCAAAATGTGGAGGCGAACATGAAAATTGCGAAAGCAATGTTTTAAAATGTATTAATTGTAAAGGAGATCATATGGCATTAGACAAAAACTGCCCTTTATTTTTAAAGGAAAGAAAAATTCGTGCTGTTATGAGTAAAGAAAACACTACTTACAAAAATGCACTAGATATAGTTCTGGATGAAACTAGAATTAAACACTCTAACCTTGAAGAGGAATTATTGAAGATTAATGACTTCCCACTCCTTAGTAAAACTAACAAAATTATGAATGATGAATCATTGTCCCACACGCAAACGTCCTTGACCAGAGACTATGCCACGGTAGTAGCTACCAAACCATTTATTTTCACAACTAACCCAGTGGTTAAAGAAGATAGTATTATGCCCGTAGCAGTTCAAAATAAAACAAAAAGTGGACAGAAAAACAATAAAAAGAAATTGAATAAAACATCTACAAAAAAAGATAAAAATATAGTGGAAGACAACGAAAGTATGAGCACAGAATGTATCGAAGAGTTGTTAAGTGATACAGAGGAAAAGACAAATGATGAAAAAACATGGAAATTTGACTGGAAGAAAATTTTTGCAAAAATAAAAGAAGAAGTGTTTTCTGAGAGGCAATTTGCAGAAAAAATAATGGGGATAACAAAAATCGTTCTAGCTGAAGTGAAATCATTGGTTGTAAATTTATTTGTAGAAGGAGAGGTATTAAAAAACTTTTTTTATAGCATCTATAATGGATAACACACCACATAAAGACACTGTAATCAATATAATTCAGTGGAATAGTCAAAGTCTGAAACCAAAGTTAGTAAGTTTTGAGGCCTTGTTATCCCAAGAAAATGTGCATATAGCTATTCTATCTGAAACTTGGCTAGAAGAAAATAAGTATTTAAATATTAGTGGTTACAATATATTTAGGAATGATAGGTATGATGGTTATGGAGGTGTTGCAATTATTGTACATAAATCGATTATGGCTCATATGTGCTCAACGAATAATATATCAAATACAGGCATTGAAGTCCTGCGTGTAAAAATATTAAATTGTAGAAATTTAGAAAACGTTATGTCCATATATTGTCCCTCATCAGTGAACGTTCATTCACATGAGTGGGAAAATATTTTTTCGATGTGCAATAGAAAAACGTTGATCGCTGGAGATTTCAATGGCCATCATTCAAATTGGTCATATAAAATTGATCACAGAGGATCACAATTATTAGACTCATCATTGGAAAATGGGTTTATGTCACTAAATAATGGGGAGGCATCACGTATTAAATTAGTTAACGGGAATATACAAAAATCTACACCGGATATTACATTTATCTCTTCTGATATAGCAGTTAATTTCGATTGGCAAGTTTTTAATGAAAATTTGGGCAGTGACCATCTCATCATTAAAATTACAATGAAAACTATAAATAATTTAGAATATAAGATCAAACGCAATTATAAGAAAGCTAATTGGTCGACATATAGGGAGAATCTTTTAAACTCATTTTCTAATCTTGACCTGGCAAACTTTAGTGATATTCAGAGTATGTATAATTATTTAGAAGAACAAATTAATGCATCAGCCAGTAAAAATATTCCATTAACTAAAATATGTACAAATCCCAAAGCTAAATTTAAACCTAAGGAGTATTGGGACACAACGTTATCTAAAGCAGTAGCTGAACGCAGATTAGCTCTTAGCACATTTCGAAGAAACCCTACTCCAGCAAACTTATGTGAACTAGAAGAGAAAAAAGATAACGCTAACTTGTTGATTTGTAAGGCGAAAACAACAGGATTTAGAACATTTTGTACTAGCATTAATGAAACGATGTCTGTTTCTGAGATGTGGTGTAAAATGCGTTGGTTAAAAGGATTTAGACAACCAAAGCATTACCCGTCAGTATCTCAACAAAATGAACTGCTACATTCTCTTGCACCTGATTCAGTTTTAAATCATAAGCCTAATTTTACATCTCAAAATGATCTGTTACAATTACCTTTTAGCTTACAGGAATTTGAAAATTGTCTTAAAAAAAAAGACACTGCTCCTGGTAGCGATGGTATCACATATTCTATGGTGCATCACTTGCCACATAATTGTAAAGAGTTCACATTAAATTTGTTTAATGCCATATATGTGTCTGGAATATTGCCACTGCAATGGCGTAAGATAGATATTGTTCCCATTCCTAAAGCCGTTAGTAATGATAACTGTGAAGCCAAAATTAGGCCTATATCATTGATGTCATGCTTGTGCAAAATATTTCACAACATTATATTAAGAAGGCTAGAATGGTATATAGAAAAATACGAAGTGTTGTCTTCTAATGCTACCGGCTTTAGGAGAGGCCAGTCTTGCTTAGATTCACTTAGTAGATTAATAACTGCCATTCATATTGGTTTTTCCAAAAATTCCCCAACAGCTGCATGCTTTCTTGACGTTGAGAATGCATATAACAATGTTTTGATTGAGAAAGTTGTACAAGTACTAGACGGGTTAAATGTTGGTAGTTTTATTTGCAATTACATTTGGTCCTTTTTAAGCTCGAGATGTCTTCAAATTAAATCAGATTATAATAGTGAAGTGTCAAACAGATGGACAAATAAAGGATTAATGCAGGGCGATCCCCTATCTCCCTTGCTATTCAATTTAACCACTCACAAAATTTGTCAAGAGATAGTAGACACTGTATCTATCTCCCAGTACGCTGATGATTATGTCATATTTTTAAGCAATAAAGATATAAATTATTGTCAGAATAATTTACAGATTGCATTAGATTTTATGATATCGAAGTTGAATGATATTGGATTAGAACTTTCGGATCAAAAATCAAAATTATGTTTGTTCAGTAGAGGGCGAAAATTAAATACAATTAAGATTATGATTAACAACAATATTATAAAAGCAGAAACTAATGTGAGATACCTAGGAATGTGGTTAGATCAATCATTACTGTGGAATAGGCATATCAATGAAACAGCACAACGTACGTCAAGATTCTTAAATTTGTTGAAAGTATTAGCAGGATCTTCATGGGGTATTCACCCAAAGTATCTAAGGACACTCTACATATCGTTAATTCGTAGTCGATTAGATTATGGCTCCTTCTTATATGCAAACAGTGCAAAAACACATTTGTCTAAATTAGATAAGATACAAAATCAAGCATTGCGTATAGCAGGTGGATTTATTAAAACCACCCCTATACATGTTATGGAGAGTGAAATGTCTGTACCTCCTTTATATATTCGAAGGCTGTATCTGTCATATAAATTTTGTTTAAAGAGCTTATCTTGTAAAAATAATTATACCATCAAACTTTTGGAGAACCTTAATCACCTTATAAAGTTAAGGTATTGGAAAAATAAAAATATTCCTTTATTAACGTCAGCATTTGACGAATGTAAAAGCCTCAATATTCACTCGTCTAAACCATTAGAAATGTTTTCCTTAGACACTTGGGTAACTAGTATTAAAATTAATGGTATGATTCAATGTAACCTAGATTGTGTTAAAACCTCAAAAAAGAACCTTGATGCGAATAGACTTAAAAGTGATATAATTAAGGAAATAAATGATAAATATGTAGGGTGGTGCAGATATTTTACAGACGGATCTAGGAATAAGGAAGGGTTAGGTGCTGCTTTCTATAATTCTAGTGAACGTAAATCAGCGATGTATAAGACAAACTCTGATGTATCTATTATGACGATGGAACTCATTGCAATCTCAAAAGCCTTAGAGTTAGGATTCGAAACAGGATATCAGAATATTGTTATATTTACAGATAGCAAAAGCTCTTTACAGCACATGGCACTTTGCGCTTCTGGACACAGAAGTGTTTCAGTAGCTTATGTTATTTTAAATCAAATCAATAGATATTTGGATCATAATAAAGAACTGAGATTGCAGTGGATTCCGTCGCATATTGGTATCAGTGGTAATGAGGAGGCTGACAGATTAGCAAAATTAGCAGTGACAGAAGGTACTGAATTCCCAATTAACCCGTATTATTCAGAATTATTATATAAATATAGGAAAATATGTTTCAAAAAATTTAAAGAATACTTTGATGAAAGAAGCAAAGAAAAGGGCATCTGGTATAAAACTATACAGTGTCAGCCTCCTCCTATACCGTGGTTTGTCAACTCGAACATCAGTAGATATAATATTGTTCTAGCACACAGGCTGCGTTCCGGACACATTCCTTGCAAGAAATTTAGTTACCTAATGAAAAAAGAAACCTCACCCAACTGTGAAAGCTGCGGAGTGGTGGAAGATATCCACCACTTACTTGTAGAATGTGTCCGTAACCAAGGTCAAAGAGTCTCATTGATGCATGAACTAAATCTAAGTCGTACCAACATTGGAGTTTTCAATCAAATCTTGGGGGAACCTACTTCAAATGCAGCACTGCTGCTGTTTGAAATGTTAAAGAATCTGTAATTTTTTCATAAATGAGTTGTTTTATGTAACAAGTTTATATAGATATATAAGTTGTAGTCTTAAATGAAAGTGGTATCATAGGTTAAGGTACGATGGGACTGTCATGCAATTTTTTTGTAAAAGTCTCTAAATTAAATAAAGATAATAAAAAAAAAAAAAAAAAAAAGTCTCGCATGCCCTGTAATTTCACTGGACACTTTGCCATTCCAACTGAAAAACATTCCTATTTCGCGGCTAAATTAATTACCAGTGGTGGTACCGTCCAAGGCAGACTAGCAGAAGTCCTACCACTACAATTATTATAAAATTTTAAGGGCATTATTAGATAATAAAAATGTTTATAATTAAAACAATAGTACTTTGCAATTCTATTTATTTACAAATACAACTGAGGATACCATGCTACCAACTTTCCCGCCAAATTTGAACTTAGGCGTTGGTATCACACATTTAAGCGCCATTTTGGCCGAGAAATGTTGTGTCAGCTCCTCTTCTGTCCAATTACATGATGTTATTATGTAGAAGCCTGAAAACAAACAAAATAATAATATATAATAATTTATGATCGTACCAAACGAGCAAACTGACTTCACATCCCGCGATACTCAAAGTATTGGCTATAGATATAATCATGTCATCAAAGTATACAAATTTGCTCATATTGTTTATCTCCGGAGATGATTATCATATATCTCAATAAAAATTGATTGGGACCAAACGGGAGGCATAATCTCTCAATCAAACAAAAAAAATTAAATCGGTTAAGACACAAAATAATATCGTTTAAAAACTAAAAAACAACCGACTTCAATGCCGCGCTATTCATTTTCAGTACCAATTTTGAGATGTTTATCTCAATATCTCTGGAGATACTTATCATGCCTCGATAAAATTACCATGGTACCACACTTAGGATATCTTCTTTCGAACAAAAAAAGAATAATCATAAATAAAAATAAATAATAAAAGAAAAGTTATCCGCGAACAAACAAAAAAAAAATAAATAAATTAAAAAAAAATATATACGGTCGAATTGAGAAACCTCCTCCTTTTTTTGAAGTCGGTTAAAAATAGTCGAATTGAGAACCTCCTTCTTTTTTGTGAAGTCGGTTAAAAAACGTTTGTAAAACTCCGTCACTTGTGTACCTAATCACACCTAAACGGACGATCCGATCTTACTGAAATTTAACAAGGAGATACGTTATATCATGAGTATGAACATAGGCTACTAAATTCTTGGTGTACGTGAACGAAGTCGCGGGCATCAGCTAGTTTACTATATTTTCGTTTAACACTATTTTCCGGTATTTCGGTGCTATTGCAAGTGCCTGATCGCGGAAACGAAACATTTCAAATTTATAATAAACATGGAAATATCCCGTAAACATTTTCATTTCATGGCTGAATTAATAAGCAAAGTGGTGGTATCGCCCCAGGCGGACTAGCAGAAGTCCTACCACTACAAACTACTATAATAATAAATACTAAATACATTACCCTCATGATCTAACATACAAGAAACTTGATCTATATATTTCTCTCTGTGATGTTTAGGATTTTCTGGGTTTAAGCTGATCGCATCATACGTTCCTTTGTCATGTATTATGCCAAATTTACCCAGGGGAGTGACGTCGTCTTTTGTTATATCGAATGCCTGAAAGAAAATGTATTTGTACATCATAGGAGTAGCCTATAGGGATGTAAGGGAGCACAAATACCACCTCAGTGCTCCCAGCCAACCTCACCTGCCCGTGGTGCATCCTGCTGACCAACAAACGAGGCTCCGACAAATGGCGGTATAACTATTTCAAATTATGGCGTAGCTAAATACTACAGGCCGGTGACAGGCAGCAGCGTCACCGGTGCGAGGAGCTACGTCCTGCGATCGCCAACCCGCCTGCCCAGCGTGGCGATTAGGGCATATCCTCCCAATGAGCCGAAGATCGGGCTCAGTGGCGTATCTTGGGAGAGGCCTTCGTCCAGCAGTGGACTGACACTGGCTGATTATGAGGTCGATATGAGGACGATCGGAACCTCAAATCCCCCCCCCCGAATTTCAGGTACAATGTTTTGTGGTAGAAACATTATTGAGTAATATTATTTTTGAGCTGTAGCGCCATCTAGATATTTTTATATAAGCTAATTTTGTGTATGGGTGTTTGTTACTCCTCTATGCAAAAATGGCTAAATGGGTTTGAATAAATATATATAAAAAATTTGGCGTAAAGATAGTTAATAACCTGGATAACAACTTGGGACACTTTTTAGCGCGAGTAGGCTATGGGGCCCTTTTTTAATATCGTATAGGCTAGTGTTTGACCACTATCTCACCTGTTGGTAAGTGATGATGCGGTCGAGGATGGTAGCACGCTAGGCTTAGAATGGGAACTGGCTCTCGAGGATAGCTGCCGGAACACATTAGATGTTTGGTGGCAGATTTTCTAACTTGAGGGTGGTCGGTGGCCAGGCGGACACTAGATAGTATCCTACCACCATGCGGGGTTGGGGGTTTCTTAACAATATTTTCCTTCACTGGAGGGCCACTATATACAGCGCACATACATTTTTCGATAGAAAGCAAGCTATCTAAGCATTCCTTTCTCTACCTTTATCACTACATCTTCTACCACACCTCAACATTCCCTTGTGTGAACATGCTGTTCTCCACCTTATCCATCCGAGTCACTCCAATCATACATTTCAAACTTCTCATTTCTACATCTTGTGATTATATAATTAAGATAGTTTAATAAACTGGCCAAGTGCAAGTCGGACTCGCACTAGTAGGGTTCCGTACCATACTACAGTATTTTATAAGATCGAGCAAAAAATACCACTATAATTTTTCGCCAGGAAAAAATAATAATTAATAAACATTTTATGTCTTATAACGCCATCTAACGTCTAACAAAGGTGTTAGGGATCGACATTTCAATATAACGCCATCTATGGGACGTTTACCTAACTAAGCGTTCATAGATGGCGTGAAATGTTCGAAAAAACACGTTTCTTGTATGGGGACCCTCTATTATTTTTAACTTTATTCTGTTTTTAGTATTTGTTGTTATAGCGGCAACAGAAATACATCATCTGTGAAAATTTCAACTATGTAACTATCACGGTTCATGAGATACAGCCTGGTGACAGACGGACAGACAGACAGACAGATGGACAGCTGAATCTTAGTAATAGGGTCCCATTTTACCCTTTGGGTACGGAACCCTAAAAACTAAAACAACCGACTTCCATTCAATTTCAGTAGCAAGTTTGAGTCGTTTATCGTCATATCTCTGGAGATACTAATCGAATCTCGATGAAATTACAATGGGACCACCTCGGAAACGTACTTTCTTCTCTGATGGGAGTATTTCCGAAACACCGGTAGATTCAACAGCCATTCAGTTTTCCCCTTTTGTCCGCAGATTTTCTTTCTAGGCTTGCCATTTTTATTTAAACAATATTATGCAGCTGACATTCTTTTCCTGTTTCTCGTAGTTCTTTAAGTGCGTTTTTCACGCCACCTGTTGCCTTTATATGCTTTTCTAATGTCTGTAGTCTCTTGGTTTTCCTGTCTTTTCTAATGTTCTCCCTGATTTCCTTACTTAATTCCGCAATGATTTTGGAGTTATCCGTTTTTTTTTGGGTGCTTTGAAAGCAATTTTTCCTCTTTTCTATGAGTTGGAGTGTTGTGTCCCTTAGACTGTATTTATTCACTCTATTGTTCTCGCCTTTGGATTGAGTTAATCGTTTTTTTTTTCATATTTCAAGGTAAGGAATGGATACCAAAGCTTAACAAAAAGGAAAAAACATCCTCAAACAGGAAAGTCATAAAAGAAATAGCTACCAAATTTTACCAGAACCTCTACTCAGACCCAGACATCAAGCACAAACAGGAACAGAGCGACATAAAAGAAAGCCAGCAAGAACTTGAACCAGAAATACTTCCTATTGAAATAGAAAAAGCCATATATAGTCAGAAGATGGAAAAGGCCCCAGGCCCTGATAAAGTAACGAACGAACTTCTTAAAGGCACTCTTGAAGAACTACTTCCCATACTTACCCCAATATTCAACGAAATACTTGTGACCGGTGTAATCCCTACACAGTGGAAAACATCACATATTATCCTTATATTCAAGAAAGGTCAGAAGGAAGACATAGGAAACTATAGACCCATTAGCCTAATATCTAATATATACAAGGTATTCTCCAAAGTTATCCTGGGAAGAATAAGCAAAAAACTAGACGAAAACCAACCAAAAGAGCAAGCTGGCTTTAGACAAAAATACTCTACCCTGGACCACATACATACGGTGAAACAAATCATGGAAAAATATAATGAGTATAACAAGAACCTCTACATGGCATTTATCGATTACTCGAAAGCCTTCGACAGCATAAGCCACAAGGCCATATGGGAGAGTCTACAACAGAATGGAGTACCCTCAAACTATACCAACATTATCAAGAACATCTACTCGAACAGCGAAGCAAGGGTCCAACTAGAAACCCTAGGAAACAAGTTCAAGATAGAGAAAGGAGTGAGACAAGGGGATCCTCTATCACCGAAATTGTTTTCAGCCGCCCTGGAGGGCATCTTCCGCAAACTAGAATGGGACAACTTCGGCCTAAATGTGCAAGGTGTAAAACTGAACCACCTAAGATTTGCGGATGATATAGTCCTGTTCGAAGAAAACCCGGCAAACTTAAAGACAATGATAAAATCACTGATGGAAGAAAGCATAAAAGTAGGCCTCTTCATGAACAAAGACAAAACTAAATTACTTACAAACTCTGAACCAGTAATCATAGATATTGACAAGCAGACGCTCGAATATGTGACAGAATACATCTATCTAGGGCAGATAATCTCTCACAAAGACCAAACCTCCAAAGAAATTGACAGGAGAACTGCAAATGGATGGAAGAGATACTGGTCCCTGAAGAAGTAATGAAATCAAACGAGTTAAGCATGCAAATTAAAAAGAGACATGTATTCTCCCAGTCATTACCTATGGTTGCGAAACTTGGTCACTCACCAGACATCATAGAGAAAAGCTGAAACGCTGTCAGAGAGCTATGGAGAGAAGCCTTACAGAAATAAAGAAAATAAACAAAGTAAGAAGTAGCATTATAAGGGAAAAAACTAAAGTAGTCGATATAATTACCCAAATTGACAAACAGAAGTGGAGATGGACAGGCCACATGATCCGAGATCCTCAAGACAAATGGTGCAAACGGGTCACTGATTGGTATCCCAGAGACGGCAAACGCAATAGAGGGCGTCAACAAACAAGATGGGAGGATGACCTAAAACTTACAGCTGGACAGCACTGGAGAAGGGTAGCACAAGACAGAACCCAGTGGAAGGGGTTAGAGGAGGCCTATGCCAAGAGGCACACCGAACTGCGGGACATCCTTTAATACTTTAATTATATTATAACATTACAAAAACGTGTAAACCCAAAGTTTGGAATAAATGGCTTATTATTATTTATGCAGCTGACAGACGGACTATCAGTTCCATTCGGATCATGATATGTGCTGTAATCGGTATGCGTTTCTTTAAGTTGTGTTTCACTATTTCACATTTTTTATTTTTTTTATATAAAAATTGCCTGAAGGACTGAAACACACAGTTACATGTATGGTTGGTTTGGTTTTAACCTACTTAATTTTTTTTTTTTATATTCTGTCGTAAACGATTGGATGACAGCTGAATGGTTCATTACTTTTGTTTTTTTTTTCTAATTCAAAGCGTTAAAATTCTGCTTTTGCTATGTTTACTTGATAATTGGTTATGATTTATGATTTTGACGTGTATATGTGCGTATATTAATACTGCCTACATACTGAATAAATGCTTTGATTCTTTGTACCCTACCGATTAAAAAACAATCATTCGAATGGGTTTACAATTGACGGAGTAATCGCGTTACAAAATAATTAAAACATTACAAAATAAATAAAGTTAAAAATAATAAAAACATACAGACAAATTGAGAACCTTCTTTTTTGAAGTCGGTTGAAAATGATTATTATATATATTTACCTTATAATTTATCAAAGGAAATTCCTTCTCAGACACTTTCTTAGCTAAAGTGATGGCTTCATCGCAGTAATCAATTCCGAGCAGGTGTGTGAAGCCTTCTCGAGCTAGCTCTGTTAGTGTATAGCCATTACCGCAACCTAAAAATATAAAATTTTGTAAAATATTACAAATGGCCGACTTTTGAGGGCCCAGTGGTACAGTAGGAGGATGGTTGGCTTCGACGCCAGAGGTACCGAGTTCAATCCCCGCCGTGTATCAATTGATTTTTCTATCGAAAAATGTGTGTGCATTGTGCACATCTCACAGTGGCCCGCCGCCAGTGGAAAATATTGTTAAGAAACCCCAAATACCTTCATGGTAGTAGGAAACTGTCTGGTATCCGCCTGGCCAGCTACCACCCTCAAGTTGGAACATCTATCGCCAAACATGTAATGTGTTCCGGCAGCTATCCTCGAGAGCCAGTTCCCATTCTAGGCCTAGCAAGGTACCATCCTCGACTGCATCATTACTTACTTACCGACCAAGGAGAGATAGTGCCATAGTGGTCACACGCTAGCCTATACGATAAAAAATAATTTGTAGACTTTACATGCCGTGATAGTCAAAATAGTCACTAGCCATAATCATGTCATCAAGGTATACAAATATGTTTATATTGTTTATCTCCATATCTCCGGAGATGAATATCAGATCTCGATAAAATTTGAATGGGACAATTAAAACAAAAAAATAATTTTTCAAATCAGTTAATATTTGACGGAGTTCTGAGGTAACAAACATAAAAAAAATACAGTCGAATTGAGACCCTCCTCCTTTTTTGTGGAGTCGGTTAAGAAACTTCTCATGACTTGCAAGTATCAGTGGCAGCTAGAGGTTTTTTTTTCTAGTCAGACGAGCACTTGGCCACTGTGTCACCTGATGAGATGATGATGATGAAGTGACAAAAACTGGCCAAGTCAAGCTGGACTCGCCCACCGAGGCTTCTGTACCAACATTGGTTGGTACCAATTAAGCTAGACCCCTAAATTATATGAGCGCTCATATAACTCAGAGGTCTATCGTAATAGGAAATATGCATGTAGCTCAGATTTATTGGAAATATTTTTTTTTCGAATCCTTGTTATCCTGGTGTTATATGTCAAACCTTTTTTTTAAATTTAATTCCATTTTATTCACTTAAAATAATAAATGAAAGATGCAATTTAAGAGTGGGTAATTTAAGTTTGTAAAACAGATCACCATTGGACAAATCGAAAGTTGACGAAATAATTCACTATATTCTACTCCACGTGATAGAAACATTGAGCGAGGGAACATAGAAATGAATGTATGGTGTGGTCTTATTGTATTATTTCCAAATATTGTGTTTGCCGCGTATTATTGTAAAAAAAATGTATATCACTAACCATTTAATATAGGTAAAAATGAGTACGAGATTAGAGAAACTACATAATTCAATAAAAACGTGCCATTGGCTAAATACAATAATCGCGCGGAGTCTTAGTTAAAGAAAAATAAACTGGCCAAGGGCAAGTCGGACTAGCACTCGTAGGGTTCCGATTCCGTACCACACTACAATATTTTATAAAATCGAGCAAAAAATGCTGAAAGAAATCACGTTTCTTGTAATAAATTGACAAATCGATCTAGCTAGGTTTTCATTTTCAGAAAAAGTTGATTTATTCCTGTTTTCAGGTAATTAAAAACTCCTACAATATAATTAGAATATGAAGGTAAATTTCGCCATTGCTACATTGTTACGATAGCTCGGTGGGAGATCGTTCGGATGGCAATCAAATGGATCCCGGTTCGAGTTCAGACGTGATGATTAATTTTTCCAAGTTTGTTCTTTTGTAAGAAGACTATTATTGGGAGCCAAAAAATTACATAAAACACGATTTACAAAAAAAAAATTGCTAGCAAAGCTCGGCCATCCAGATATTATTATTTTATATTACCGTTTCAAAACCAAACAATTATTAAAACAGGAGCCGCGTCCTTATTCAGTACAACGCCATCTTACGAACACTAACGCCAAGTAAGACCTGATTTCACCAAAGTAGAATAACTCTTCTCGTCTCGAAGATACGATTATCGAAGGAATATAAAGAAGATTATATGTCTAAACATTCACACCTCTCGCTCTTCCACTCTGGCGACAATTGACTCGCAATAGAATATTGATAGTGTCGGTCTAAACAGAATTTTCTCGTATTTCGATTCTCGCACTCAAAACTAAATCCGATTTGTACGATACTCGTATGAACTTGAAAAATGTCATACGAGATCGTGTTTATACAAGTCGTGACTCTCATAAGTAAGAATCTGCTTACTATACTTTTGTTGTGTAAACAAACTTAGGCAATTATCGCCTAGCGATAAGTCATATGCGAATCTCGTATGACATAATCGTAGGCGAGATTTTAGTTCTTGCCTGTATGTAAACATTTTGATACGATTGTGTTATAGCGATTAGTGCTTGTGATAGTAGCGTATGGTTTCTCGTAAGGAAACGTACGAGAAACTCTCCCCGTCTAAATGGGCCTTAATTGCTTTACTGACATAGTACTTCTACTCGCCAATAGATGTCGGGAAGAGTCATATTTTAAGTTGATTATCAATAAAGTTGATTATTGAAAACACGAATAAAACAACATTTTCTGAAAATGACTCCTAGCTAGATCGATTTATCGCCCCCGAAATTCCCTGTAGGTGTACTAAATTTTATTTAATCGTTGGAGCCGCTTCCGAGATTCAGATTAAGGTAACGACGATAGCGCCATCTTTGATGCTAGATAGATGGCGCTGCGCTATCGTAAAAAACTTTTTTTTAACTTTTCTTTAATTTTTAACTTTGTTCTGTTTTTAGTATTTGTTGTTATAGCGGCAACAGAAATACATCATCTGTGAACATTTCAACCGTCTAACTATCACGGTTCATGAGATAAAGTCCGACAAGTATAACTTGGCGTGCCTGTGCGCCACTGTGCTTTTACTTTGTACTTTGATAACAGTTTCTCTTAAACCACTTTTAATTACTTTTGGCATTATTGAACTATTTTAATGTAGCAGATTTATCAACAATAATGTCGCGGTAATCTATCAAACGTCAAACTCACAGTTTCAATTAAAAAAATTAGTTCCAAAAACCACCACCGCCAAGTTATACTTGTGGCAGTGTACAGCCTGGTGACAGACGGACAGACGGACAGACAGACAGACAGACAGACGGACAGCGGAGTCTCAGTAATAGGGTTCCGTTGGTACCCTTTGGGTTCGGAACCCTAAAAAGCTAGTTTGCTTCAAGCGGCGTGTGTCTGATGTATGTGCGTGACGTCACAATTCACTACCAAAGAGCCCGGGAAATGATGGCGTTTAAACTGCTCAAATTTATTTGTATATTTAAATATTTATTTAAAATATAATTAGACCAATTCCAGCAGTATTTTATTTTGTTATTATGTTATATGGATGTAATGAGTGTAATGAAAATTTAAAAAAAAACATGCATATTCCCTATTGAGGGAATTTTTTTTTTAATTTTCATAGGATATTACATTATTATACATAGGATAATTCTAGGTCAACGGTACTTCCGGTTGACCTAGAATTATCCATTTTGGTTAAAATCAAGGTCTTACAGCACAGGTAAAGGAAAATTTTTGAAAAATAAAAAAAAGTTTATTATTAAGGTAAATTTTGCAGGGTTCGAGAATATCTATCAGACTGGGTTTGACAATATATGTATATCAAATGTTTGTTTTATAATATATTGCAATACAAAAAAGGTTTAAAAATTAATATTACTTAGTAATTTTTAACTGCATTTACTATTTCTACTTCCTATTTTATGTTTTTTAGTTGATTTTGCCTTATCTAAAAGAAGATTTTATGTTTTGGTTTAATTTGTCTGATTTTAAGTACCTAAATAAATAAAACATTAAAAATATTGTAGTTTTTTTTTTTGATAATTTTAATATGTTCATGTAACACATATGCAAATAGTATTCTAAAATAATACAATAAAATAATAATATGGCTCTCATACAAAATTGATATATACCAAACTTGATAAATATCCGATATTTTGATATTTATAATAAATTACAGATATTTTCGAACCCTGAAATTTTGGTACTTGCAAGTTACCGCGAAAATCTAGATTTGATTTTTATACACCTAAGGACTATAGACTTCAGTATCTGGTATAAATTTCAACTTGTTAGGTCCACCCGTTCCTGATTAAATCGGTGGTGAGACAGACCAGACAGGCAGACAGACAGACAGGTTCTTTTTTTTACCTTTTGAGGTACGGTACCCTAAAAATGAAGTGCAGTCTAAGATAGAATTGTGCTTATCTGGACATGGATGGTTAATAAATAAACATAAACAATTGACTGTAAAAGTGCAGTACAGGGAACAAGAGCAAAAAACTGGAACTAGTGTTATGGATGCCATAGTATGTGTTATAAACAGATGTCAAAAAGTTTATAGTATGTCCCATTACTGCCGATCTTATTATATATTAAAAGAACCACAAGTAGGCTTCAGTCCGGATAGTTTTGAGGTTATGTTTACAATTTCTCACAACAACAAAATGTTTTTTACAAGGGACTCTATTCTCTAGTTAGTCTCTGGGTATATAATTACGTACCAACATCAACTATAGTTGTATTATTGCTTTTTCCACACTTGCAAATCCATTCAATAACTCTGTAAGCACTGTCTTCTCCGAACCAAACATCGCCTGGGTCTCCGTTCTCGTCAAAATTAGCTATTTCTTTGATGTACGCCTTTTGCCAGTACGACTGAGTGCCTAGTTCGGAAGAATTGAGCTCAGTTTCTTCCATTTTATTTATTTTGTATATCACGTAAATCTTTCACAACAAATATTTATATTTTTTTACGTAGTATTTATATTCTCTTTGATTTGATATTTTTGATTTGTTTTTTTTTTTTTAATTTGTTATGGCTAGAGATGGGCGTTGATTAAACGAACTAGTTAAAAAAACCCGTCTATCGACTGTCAACGTTTCGACCATTAATCGTTTACCGATCAACTAGTTGAATCCATAGACGGCAAAATTCAAGAGTATAGAGAAACGTATCAGTTGACGTCAACGAACGGGGGCGCGCAACGCGATTAACTTTCAACTTGATTTCGAACGGTAGCATTCGTTGTTAGACGGCTAAATTCTATAGTAGAAAAGGGAATTACAACTTCGTAGGTATTGTTTATAATAAAAAAAAGTAGGTAATAATGTTTTTCATGTACGTATTTAGTAATATTAATAGCTCTATATGCAAAGACTTACTCTTTAAATTTCTTAGAAATTTACGTCATGATGTAAAACTAAAACAAACCTACTTAAAATCAAAATATATTTATTGTTAAACAAAAGTAAAATACAATGAACGTACAGCGCTGTTTGGATTTAAACGATTGAATAAACCAATACTACGATAACGGTTGAATTCATACGAGCACTGCGAAATGGACTATGGTTAAAGCATTAACTAGTTAATCAACTAGTTGACGGAAGTTAATTCAACGGTCTAGTTGCGTTAACAAAAAATACGTCAACGACCCATCGCTAGTTATGGCTCGACACTACTAGTGTATTTAGCCATAGCCAGTGTCAAGTATTAAAATTACTCAATTTATTGTGAATCCAAGTCATAAACCAGAGTTACATTTAAGGTTATGTATAGTCTAGTAATCTAGTCCAAGTCATAACCTCAATATTCAGTTGCATTTTGGTGAGAGCGCAAATAGCATGTTTTTCATGGTGTGCTGTTTCCCTACATACACTTGCACTTAATGGTTAATAATCCATAGACTATAACTTGAACTTGACCTGAAATATGACTTCGACCCATCTTTATAACATGAATGATGTTAATTTAATACTTTACACTGGCTAAATACACTAATTGTGTAGAGCCATAAGGAATATAAGTAAAAATTGACAGCTGAGTTTTGGCGGGAACGTGAAAATATTTATTTATTATATAGATTATTCTACTAACTAAAAATACAAGTATATAATCAAAGCTAGAATAATAAAGGGAAATAATAAAACGAGTGTTAAATGTATTTATTGGCCATATGATCAACCTTCTAATTTTATAAAAGATCCACGGAAAATGAATTAGCCTCTAATAAACTGATTCGTCGTTATTACAACACTAACTATGATATATTCCACAGAAAACGTCAAGTCAGATCAACAATTTGATCATATCTTGTCCACCTTATTTATATATTGTCATCTAATTTACTAACTCAGACACAGATTTTCCATCTCATTACCATTTTATATCTTACTAGCAGCCCGCCCCGGCTTCGCACGGGTAGAACATATATGCCTACAAAATTTGCATCAGTTTGTTGCATCGAATATAAAATATGAACATATTTAACAATAATCGTCATATTTCATCCAATTTACACAAAACCTTAACGAATTATGCACCTTCCTCATAAACACTCTGGCTATTGGTGAAAACCGTATGATAATCCGTTCAGTAGCTATTGAGATTATTGCGAACAGACAGACAGACGCAGTGATGGAATTTGTTTTATAATACTTACGTAGTGATATTGGACGGCCCTTTAGCGTAAAGGATAGTTACCCTGATTCTGACCCGACGGTCGTTGGTTCTAATCCTATGTGCATTCATGAATCATGAGTTTTCGTACAGTGGTAGTGGGATCATTAAATCTACCAAAAAGTAGCTTACCACCAAGGAGCCCGGGCCCGATGGAGTAATCGGGAGAACGGTCGGCTTTGATGCCGTGGTACCGAGTTCAAACCTTACCGTGCACCAATGGATTTTTCCTTCGAAAAATGTATGTGCGCTTCTCACAGTGGCCCTCCGGTGAAGGAAAACATCGTTAAGAAACCAGCAACCCCCGTATGGTGGTAGGACACTATCTAGTGTCCGCCTGGCCAGCTACCACCCTCAAGTTAGAAAATCTGTCGCCAAAAACATCTAATGTGTTCCGGCAGCTATCCTTGAGAGCCAGTTCCCCAGTCTAGGCCTCGCGTGCTTACCATCTTCGACCGCATCATCACTTACCAACAGGTGAGATAGTAGTCAAACGCTAGCCTATAAGATATAAAATAAAAGGTGAACATCTGCCGCCGTAACCTTACGCGCTCCCCGACGCAAAATGTAGGGGTAATATACGTTTAACGTGTGTATCTGTGTGTCTGTCTGTAGCATCTTAGCACCTAACCGGATGAACCGATTTTGTTTTCATTATTGATAGTTTTTTTTTTTTGATAGATGTCTTCATCGAGAGTTTTCTTAGCTTTGATTCATGAAAATTCGTTCAATCGTTATAAAACTATGAGCTTTTTTCTAGTTAATTACGCTATGAAATCAACTTTCATAGGTCTGATCAATTCGAAAATCTTCTTCTTCAACGATATTGTAAGAACATGGAAGCATTGACCTGATGCTGGGACGTCTCCTGGACTCTACAGAATACTCAAATCCTCACCAACTTACAGCTCAGATTGTAAATGTCGTGTTTAGAGTCATTGGAATGCTTTTAATGAAAAGATTATACATAGATCAGTCGGGGTGGTTTAAAATAATATATTATTATATATATAGATGAATATTATTTTATACAATAGATCCTATTATTATACTATATTGACTTCAAATCGATTGTGATCGGTGGGGATCTACAGCATAGCTAAGCCTATAATAATATTTTCGCAGTAACTATGACCTAATCTGTGGTTTCACTGCAAATATTTTATTAATTTTGCGATGCGTGTATGTGAAATTCGTGATATCTTCTAGAGTTTTCATTTGAATTATATACTATAAAGGACAATTTTAATCTATAATATGTGGCCAAGCTAATTAACGTAATTATTTGGATAAGGATTAATACTATATACTTGAAAATAGCCTTGGAAGTTATGTAATATTATTTAACAAAAATTTTAAGATTAAAATGGTTACTGTGAGTCAACCTTAAGAGATAGACATATGCTGTCGCGGACTTTTTTGTAGGTCTTATTAAGTTGTACAACATTTGAATAGAAAATATTCTTCTATCTATTTTCAATTAAGCAGCGATCGTAAGAAACGTGTTTTTTCGACCGTTTTTTTGCCGACTTTGGTTGCAAATTAGGTCTCCACGAATGTACTTTTGATTTAAACGGGACAATATATAGCCTATTTTCATTCCGAAACTTCATCATATGTATTAGTAAAAGATTTTTTTAAATCGGTTCAGTAGTTTTTGAGCCAAATCATTACAAACATACAAAAATACAAATGTTCTCTCTTTATAATATTAGTATAGATAACTTCAACACAATGCCCTCAAAAAATATAATTCAAGCCTGTATCTAGACTAACATCATTTATTATAACTTAGCATTTAAAATAATTCATTATAATCCTTCTTTTAGCGTGAAAATTGCCACAGCAAAATTTGTACGGTTGTACTATTCATTATTCTGTGGCTATGGCGTTTAAATTAATTAATTAATTAATTTCAATACAAAATTTTCTTTACTTTTTCCTCGACAACTATTTCCACGGTTTTCCGCCCATAGGCGAGGGGGGAAAACCAGACCCAGGAAAATCCTTTAGGGATACCTCTCGCCCGGGGGAGCGAGATAGTTATGTGGGACTCGCTGCCTAAAGGGCAGGATACCGCACTAAAAACCTGGGGTGAGCCGTCATCCACCGTGGTGGGGCAAGATGGGGTTGCGCTAGCATTCACCAACTTGCCCCGGTGGCAGACCCAAATGGGCCCTGCTCACCAAGGTCAACCCTCAACCGTCATGTGGGGAGTGCAAACCGTTGGAGAGTCCCTCGACCCTCCAACAGTTACCCCACAATGACAGAGGAGTGTGGCACCTGGCCTCACATCCTCCGTCCCTCTGATGACATGTGTGCGAAGAGCAAATACCCCTACTCGCACATCGTCCGCTGTTCGACCCGCATGCCAGTGCCAGTGGCATGCGAGACCCCACTCTTCGACTGTCGCCGGCCCCACCACTCGGCACATTGGACCCACGGCCTGGTACACAAGTGCACCCCTCTACAGAGGAATGTGGCACGCGCACTTCTGTGCAACGCCCCACACCCTCCGTCCCTCTAATGACTAGTGTGCGAAGGGTACATACCCCTACTCGCACACTGTCCACCGTCCACCTCGCACGCCGAAATGGCATGCGAGAAACCCTCCATCGGCCGTCACCAGCCCCTCCACTTGGCTCGAGCATATACTCGGCCCCACCACCGGGCGGCTCCCACCACCGAGCTCGCCCTGCTCCGTCACACTGTGCCCTCTGCTAATATCAGACGGACACGCGGAGGAGCCCCTCACGTCGGAACTTCGCTATCGGTCGACAACTTAAACCCAGTAGACTAGGAAAAGTTGTCGGCCGATACCCAGGGTACACCACGAGGAGGTGTTCCGACCCGCACCCCTAGGCGAGGGGTCCAACTCCAACCCCAGCCAGCCTTAATCTAATTATTGATACATTTTTCATACTTAACCTCAACATTTTAAAATATTAATATCTCTTAAAGGGCAACTTCAAACGCAACTTTTCCTTCAATATCAAGGGGAGGATTCTACCCCTCCCCTTAAATCGATGGTCGGTATAATAAAGTCCTACAATTAGTGGCCATAATTCTAGGTACTGTTTGATGACAATTTTAGCTAAATTTTGGTGATCAATTAATGTGGATGTTAAATTTTAGTTTAAAAATTCGAAAGAAAATTTAAAAAATATGATATTTTTTTGATGTCATATAATAATTACTTTAGAAGTCTACTGTTTGAATGCATGTTACAAATTTAGATGCTAAAAAGTAACCACGATGCTGAGTTACATTTACAGTGGCTCACATAGAAGATAACTAGTGGCTTAGATAGTATTATTCAGATGCTCTATAATGGTGGCTGACTTGGTAATTTAGAAGGCAGTGCAGATTTTTAGAGGCGAATAATGATATTAAAAAGAATTCCGTTTAATTAGCACCCAATAATAAATATTAGGTAACTCATTATGTATATTGTTTGTGTGTGTAATAAATGTGGATTATTAACCAGTTTAGAGATTATGAACAGTTAAGTGCTGTTAATCATATTGTTGCACAATAAATATAATTTTCATTATATTTCATAGAATAAAATACAATAATTCCAGGTGAGAAAATAAAAGGAACATGAAAAAACAGCAATGTTTTTGATAGGTATCATATATTTTGTACTACTTACAAATATAATTTAAAGGTACCTACTAAGTAATCAATACTGTAACAAATACGTACACCATAAATTATCCATTACATAAATAATAATAATAATCACAATTACTTGGTCACCTAAGATACGTAGTAACTATTATGTAGTCTGTGACCTAACTAAGGCCGGTTTTAGTGCTCGACAGATCATCATTTTACTATACGCATAACCGATCGTCAGTTTGTAACGTTCAGTGCTCCCCTGACCAACCAAACAGGGGCCTTATTCAGTATGACCAATGAGGTAACGCGTTCCTTAACGCGCCACGTCACGTTATTGAAAAATTGTATTCTGTATGCCACACAATAGTTAAATTATACAAAACGCGCGCGTTACACGTCCTCATATGTCACGATATTTTGACAGCTTAAAACGCGCTCATAACCTTACCCTATCGCGTTTTAATTGGCATAGAGAATACCATAACGCGGAGATAACGTAACACGGCACGGTAAGACTTTAAAATGGTCATACTGAATAAGGCCCCTGGCCGGACAGGTACAGTCACAAACACGTAAACGAAATGGACGCGCAACCGTACGGCCGGTCCACCGATCGGTGTAGCACTCTGAACGCGTTAATATGTTTCTATAGCGCGTCGGTCGACCGACGGCACGCATGCGGACGCGCTTGTCCGACGATCCTCATACGAAGCGCGTAGCAATACTTATACGCGTACGTAAGGTCGGTCGAGCCCTGTCACGACTTTTGAACTTTCATACAAATGACAAGCGCGATCGACGTACCTACGCACCGACAGTCGGTCGAACACTAAAACCGGCCTAAACATAAAAATATAACCAATCAACGACTCGCTATAGATAATAAACTAATAAATTTAATTGAACCCAAAGTAACAAATTAAAACCTATTTATAGAACTATCAACAGGACCATGTTCTCAGGGTTTCGTACCCAAAAGGTAACCAATATGGAACCCCATAACTGAAACTTCACTGTCTTTTATTCTGTCAGTCACAGGATTAAACACTAACACAGGGTATTTTGTTAACCAAAATAGGTAGAGGTAGAAACCTGAAATTAAGACGGAATATGTATTACTATCGTCGCTCAAACTAGGCCCAGATTGCTTGACCGAGCTACTGGCGTAATGTAAACCTATCCTACGTTTTTTTTTACAATATAAGGTACAGTCCGGCAAGTATAACTTGGCGTGCCTGTGCGCCACTGTGCGTTTACTTTGTACTTTGATAACAGTTTCTCTTAAACCACTTTTAATTACTTTTGGCATTATTGAACTATTTTAATGTAGCAGATTTATCAACAATAATTTCGCGGTAATCTCTCAAACGTCAAACTCACAGTTTCAATTAAAAGAATTAGTTCCAAAAACCACCACCGCCAAGTTATACTTGTGGCACTGTAACATTAAACTTTAAACTTTCGCGATTTTAACACATAGTTATAAATATGAAAATACGGGACTTATCGCGCCTAAAACATTAATTTTATTAACCGACTTCAAAAAAAGGAGGAGGTTTCTCAATTCGACCATAAATATGTTTTTTTTTAATGTTTGTTAGCGGATAACTTCGTCGTTTATGAACCGATTTTGATTATTATTTTTTTGTTGGAAAGGAGATATCCCAACCATGAGGTACCATGATAATTTTATCGAGGTCTGATAAGTATCTCCAGAGATATGGAGATAAACACCTCAAAATTGTTACTGAAAATTAATAGCGCGGCATTGAAGTCGGTTGTTTTTTTAGTTTTTTAAACGATCTTATTTAACTCGACGTTTCGACCAAGTTGCATTGTTAGTGGCTTTATATGTTTTAGGCGCGATAAGTCCCATATTTTCATATTTATAACTATAAGGTAACAGGACAAGAATGACGCTCGCCTGATGGTAAGCGATGACTTCTACCTAATTCAGATACAGTGACATGCACAATTCTAAATAGCCAGAATGTTGCATGTCAAAGCAAAATAACCTGCGCCTGTTACCTTGAGACATGAAGTCTCACATGCCCTGTAATTTCACTGGATACTGCCATTTCAACCGAAAGACATTCCTATTTCACGGCTGAATTAATTGGCAAAGTGGGGGTACCGCCCCAGGCGGACTAGCACTACAAGTATTAGACTTGCATAAAATTCATGTAAGTGAGCCGGGATGTAAGGGAGCACAAATACCACCTCAGTGCTCCCAGCCAACCTCACCTGCCCGTGGTGCATCCTGCTGACCAACAAACGAGGCTCTGGCGACCGACAAATGGCGGTATAACTATTTCAAATTATGGCGTAGCTAAATACTACAGGCCGGTGACGGGCAGCAGCGTCACCGGTGCGAGGAGCTACGTCCTGCGATCGCCAACCCGCCTGCCCAGCGTGGCGATTAAGGCATTATTATTGATTAGGGCTCAGTGGCGCATCTCGGGAGAGGCCGTGTAACGTAACTAATATAACATTATACGTTTTTAGGTTTCCATGGTCACTGACAATATTATTAGAACTGATAACGTAAATAATAAAACAAAACATAGTAATTTTTTTATTGAGTAGAATAACTCTTTATTGAACACCATTCAGAAAACATTAAAAAACTTAAGTAAACATTCACAAATAAGTGTTACAAAAGGCGGTCTTATCGCTGAGAGCGATCTCTTCCAGACAACCTTTAGTAGAGTATGTATGTGTGTAGTGTTTATCTATGAATAATGATGTGTATGTATCTATAATTATAATGTAGATATTTTAGGTTCTTAGTCTTAACGGTCTAAACAGTCTGTTTATGAAATGCAAAATAGTTTTAGCTGAAATAGCCCTCCGCCATTACGTATGCATTTATCCAGTCCCTACATAGGTTGTCTGGAAGAGATTGCTTGATGCGAGAAGACCGCCCATTGCTTTACCATTATGTTATTGTTTTTTTTAATGAAGCTATTGTACATTTTGTATTTTGTGTTTTGGTAATCAATAAAGAGTTTTGTATTGTATTGTATTGTATTGTAAATATCCCGTTATCAGTTCTAATAATAATATAACATTGTTGTACATTTTAACCTATTTTAAAACTTTCTGTGTCCACATTATCTGAATCATGTTATTTAACAATGTTATAACATGTCATGTTACATAGTCTGTACGCACCTTTACATATTTTCTGTCTGGTTTGCATTAATGAGGGGTTTACACGGGTCGATTTTCGCCGTGCGGCTAATCGCTTCACAAATCGCCTCACCAAGACGCATCGCTAGCACATTTACACAGGTGACTAAAATCGCATGCAGCTCGGTAATTTCCTTCGGCAATGTTGACATAGGTGTTCGTGTATTCTGCAACTGATTATTTACTTATACACGGTTGATTTTAGTCACGAGTCGCATGCGGCCGGTAGTGCTAGGCTAAAGTCGGATGCTGCCCAACTGAGTCTATGTGCCCAAGTGACTAACACCGCAAGCCCCTAGCTTGCGGTGTTAGTCACTTGCGACCTAGGTCGCAGCTAGCTGAACTGTTCAGCTAGCTGAACTGCCATTTCTATGGTCGATTTTCGCCGCGCGACAAAAATCGTGCGGCTTTAGTTACCCATGTAAACCCCACATTATCTAGCGCTGTTTTGGCGGGAATGTAAAAAAGTTTGTGTGTGCTCTCAATGTATTGTTTCGTAGGACTTGTATTCTTCCGCGAGCTAGTGTGTAATAAATGTAGATCATTAACCATTAAGTGCCGGTGAATGTAAACGAGTGTATGGAAACAGCACAATGTTTAAAAATATGCCATTTTACGATCTCACCAAAATTCCAATACAAGCCTTCAGTAAAATCCACATCATTACTGAGGATATGACTTAGACTGAACTATGACTTTAACTTGACTGCAATGTGACTTTGACTTGACTTTACACCTGTATGCAATAAAACTTGAAAATTATAATACTTTGGCTACATACACTAATTGTGTGAAGCCATAATGAAACTAAAATAAAATAAAAATGATGACAACAATAAGCATTAGTTTACAACAATTACAACCACCGCAACCTCATAAAATTTTCTAATTTTCTAGTTATCATGCTGCGTTCATCCTAGTTTTGACTCCACATATTCTGGCTGAAAAAGATATATAATATGTATATGAATGTATGTTTATTTCTCAGTATCAGTAATAGGAAGTATAAGTATATACACAAACATTTATAATAATAATAATAATATATTCCCGCAGGGGCGGCTTATTCGCGCAGGGGCGGCTTTGTGGCGAGCCGACGGTGAGTGGCGACACCGCGGACCCCTATCCCGTGAGGGCTGAATGAGACCCTCTGACCCCCGGCTTGCCTTGACCGGCCGGCCGGTGGTGGGAATCGCAAGAGCTAAGACCAAAGCTCCAGGGTGCAAGTGTTAAAGGCATAAAGCCGCTAGTAGCGTTTAGTGAAAGTGCAGCACACCTCTCAACACCCTTAGCTATCCACGCCAATGTTGCCCCTCGGCGCCGACATAACGGTCCGCCTTTATGGGGGGTCCATTCAGTGTATAGCTAGTCACCACTCGCCTTAATATTTTGAAATGAGGCATAATTGGCGGGTGCCGTACCTCATCCCATAGACCAGAAAACAGTCATCAAGCAGCACACATTCATAGCCATAATAAATTATAGTACCATCTTTTTATAGTTTTTCATGTCTCCATCCACAAATCATATTTTTATTTAATTTAATATTGTAAAGGGCCTCTTGACGTTGGCTTCGGCTCCGTCAATGCCTTCCAAAGGACCGGGCGATTTGCAGCCCGTGATGTGAATTGAATAAAGAGTATAATAATATGTTGATTCGACTAGCATTGTCCCAATAGTCGTTACTGCGAACGGCCTAATAGCGAAGAGTCTCGACCAACATCTCAAGAGACTCTCGCTAGACGGCTGGATCAAGGGCCAGATACAGAAGGCGGTACTTCTTGACACGGCACGCATCGTCAGGAGGTTCCTCTCTCTGCAGCCCTAACCACCGGTAGCTTGGGCCCTGCCCCGCTGCTGGCGGCACTCTAGGTTTAGGTTTTTTTATAATATTGTTTATTTGTAATGATTTTTTTTTCTATTTTTGTTTGGATATCTTTATTGTAAAAAAACCTAAAACTAAGAAAGAAAATAAATAACGTGAATAATAATATTATTATAGAAGGTTTTGTTTGTGCAATTGCGGACGAAGTTATCAAGACGAACAACTACCGGAAATATATTATGAAGGACGGTACGGTCGACATATGTCGGGCATGCCGCCGTCCCGGAGAGTCACTCAGACATATCATTTCCGGTTGTTCTCATCTTGCTAACTCCGAGTACTTGCACAGACATAACCTCGTAGCCAGGATCATCCACCAGCAACTTGCTCTTCAATACGGCCTTGTCGAGTATGAGGTGCCGTACTATAAGTATGCACCTGCGCCAGTTCTTGAAAATGGTCATGCTTTGCTCTATTGGGACCGATCGGTTATCACGGACAGGACTTTTGTCGCCAATAAACCTGATATCGTGATAGTCGACCGGTCCCAGCGGCGGGCAGTGTTGGTCGACATCACCATCCCGCATGACGAGAACCTCGTGAAGGCTGATAAGGACAAGATCAGCAAGTACCTTGACTTGTCTTTCGAGGTTACCGCCATGTGGGATGTTGATTCGACTAGCATTGTCCCAATAGTCGTTTCTGCGAACGGCCTGATAGCGAAGAGTCTCGACCAACATCTCAAGAGACTCTCGCTAGACGGCTGGATCAAAGGCCAGATACAGAAGGCGGTACTTCTTGACACGGCACGCATCGTCAGGAGGTTCCTCTCTCTGCAGCCCTAACCACCGGTAGCTTGGGCCCTGCCCCGCTGCTGGCGGCACTCTAGGTTTAGGTTTTTTTATAATATTGTTTATTTGTAATGATTTTTTTCTATTTTTGTTTGGATATCTTTATTGTAAAAAAACCTAAAACTAAGAAAGAAAATAAATAACGTGAATAATAATATATTTATTCCATCAGAAATCACAATATCAAAAATACAGCACCTTATAGCCAACTGTAATATAAATAAAATGTACATGTTATGTACCCTTGGTATGAGTTTTCTTACCAAACTCGCTATCGTATATCGAACAAATTTTGTATTATAAACAATAGCGAAAGAGGTATGTCAGGATCGTAGCATGTGGAAAGAAGTAGTCTCTGCCTACCCCAACGGGAAAAAGGCGTTATTGTATGTATGTATGTAAACAATACAGCGCCTCTAGTGGTTTTCAAACTTCACTAAAGTAAGACCAATCAGGGAGCCAAAATAAGTCGAAAACTATGTGAGATCTGTCAAAAGCGTTTACGATGAAAATACGTACTAAGGCCACTGACACGGTAAAATATTACCATGGCACTGAAAGTCTAGCGTTTGACCGTAAGCAATGATGTGGTCGAAGATGGTGAACTTGCAAGGACTAGAATGGGAATATGCATGTTTTTTTTAAATATTTTTATTTCACTCATTACATCCATATAACATAATAAAAAAATGAAATACTGCTGGAATTAGTCTAATTATTTTTTTAAATAAACATATAAATATACAAATAAATTTGAGCAGTTTAAACGCCATCATTTCCCGGGCTCTTTGATAATACATTGTGACGTCACGCACTTACGTCAGACACACGCCGCTTGAAGCAAACTAGCTTTTTTTTCTTTAACTAAGTTTCCGCGCGATTATTGTATTTAGCCAATGGCATGTTTTTATTAAATTATACAGTTTCTCTAATCTTGTACTCATTTTTATCTATATTAAATGGTTAGTAATATACATTTCTGCACAATAAATCGCGGCAAACACAATATTTGGAAATAAATACAATAAGACCACACCATACATTTATTTTTATGTTCCCGCGCTCAATGTTTCTATCACGTGGAGTTGTGCATAATGACGTCAACGTTCGATTCGACCAATGGTGATCTGTTTTATAAACTTAAATTTCCCCCGCTTAAATTGCATTTTTAATTTATTACGTTAAGCAAATAAAATGGAATTAAATTAAAAAAAAAGGTTTTACATGTAACTCCAGGACAACAAAGAATCGAAAACAAATTATTTCCAATAAATCTGAGCTTCATGCATATTCCCTATTGGTAAGGTTGTATGTTTGGCTAGTACAGTGGTGGTTTAAATAATTTTATTAGAAGTGCAAAGTAAAAAAGGGCAATTGAAAGACGACATCTATAAGACTAGATAAGAACAAGCGCCTGTAATATTTTAAGAGCCATTTGCCTTATATATATTACTAGCAGCCCGCCCCGGCTTCGCACGTGTAGAACAAATATGCCTATAAAATTTGCATCAGTTTGTTGCATCGAATATAAAATACGAACATATTTAACAATCATCGTCATATTTCAACCAATTTACACAAAACCTTAACGAATTATGCACCTAAACCTTCCTCATAAATACTCTGGCTATTGGTGAAAACCGCATGATAATCTGTTCAGTAGCTATTGAGATCATTGCGAACAGACAGACAGACGCAGTGATGGACTTTGTTTTATAATACTTACGTAGTGATATTGGACGGCCCTTTGGCGTAAAGGATAGTTACCCTGATTATGACCCGACGGTCGTTGGTTCTAATCCTAGCTATATACCTACCAATGAAAGTTTTATGTGCATTCATGAATCATGAGTTTTCGTACAGTGGTAGTGGGATCATTAAATCTACCAAAAAGTATCTTACCACCAAGGAGAACATCTGCAGCCTTAACCTTACGGCGTTCCCCGACGCAAAAAGTAGAGGTAATATAAGCTTAACGTGTGTATCTGTGTGTCTGTCTGTAGCATCTTAGCACCTAACCGGATGAGGCGATTTTGTTTTTATTATTGATAGTTTTTTTTTCTTTGATAGATGTCTTCATCGAGAGAGTTCTTAGCTTTGATTCATGAAAATTCGTTCAATCGTTATAAAACTATGAGCCTTTTTCTAGTTAATTGCGCTATGAAATCAACTTTCATAGGTCTGATCAATTCGAAAATCTTCTTCAACGATATTGTAAGAACATGGAACATTTACCTGATGCTGGGACATCTGCTGGACTCTACAGAATACTCAAATCCTCACCAACTTACAGCTCAGATTTAAATGTCGTGTTTAGAGTCATTGGAATGCTTTTAATGAAAAGATTATACATAGATCAGTCGGGGTGGTTTAAAATATTATATTATTATATATATAGAAGAATATTATTTTATACTATAGATCATATTATTATACTATGTTGACTTCAAATTGATTGTGATCGATGGGGGATCTACAGCATAGCCTAGCTTATAATAACATTTCCGCAGTAACTATGACCTAATCTGTGGTTTCACTGCAAATATTTTATTAATTTTGCGATGCGTGTATGTGAAATTCGTGATATCTTCTAGAGTTTTCATTTCCATTATATACTGTAAGGGACAATTTGAATCTATAATATGTGGCCAAGCTAATTAACGTAACTATTTGGGTAAGGATTAATACTGTATACTTGAAAATAGCCTTAGAAGTTATGTAATATTTTGTAGCAAAAAATTTAAGATTAAAATGGTTACTGTGAGTCAACCTTAAGAGATAGACATATGCTGTCGCGGACTTTTTTGTAGGTCTTATTAAGTTGTATAACTCTTCCATAGAAAATATTCTTCTATTTATTTTCAATTGAGCAGCGTCGTATTTTTTCGACCGTTTTTTGCCGACTTAGGTTGCAAGTTAGGTCTCCACGAAAGTACCTTTGATTTAAACGGGATAATATATAGCCTATTTTCATTCTGAAAGTCCATTATGTATTAGTGAAAGAATTTTTTAAATCGGTTCAGTAGTGTTTGAGCCAAATCATTACAAACATACAAAGATACAAATGTTCTCTCTTTATAATATTAGTATAGATGTAAGATTGTGGGCTTAAGAGGGAACGCGGGGTGCACTTTTCCATACAAATGTATTCCCCCGTTTCCTCCCTGCAAAATGCTTCTAGAGCAAAATTTGTTTCTACAAAAAATCAAAATTTGCTAGAAAACAAGCTACAAACTTAAAAATTCCAAAAAATAAAAAAACATTTGGAAATTAAAGGTGTCCCGATACAGACACAGTTTATGGCAATTAAGATAGGCCTCTGAGTTATATAAGCGCTCATACAATTTATAGATCTAGCTTAATTATCTCGGTGGGCGAGTTAACTCAACTAGGCTGGTTTTTTTAAACGATCTTAACTAATTATAAACAATATAAAGATAAAATTAAAGTGATACTCACCGAAACAAACCAATAAGAGTCCTTCATAAATATCAGTCTCCCTATAAATCCCATCTCAGACTCTGGTGCTATAGTGTGCAGGTGCAGATGTCTCACACTTCGGAACGGAGGCCAATGATATCCGAACCTTGCATCGGTCACTGATAGGTTATGTTCCGCCAGCAGTTCCTTTGACTTGGCCAGCATTTTCATTACTGAAAAATGAAATATATTTAGGTGACGGTGAGGAAAACAATTCTAAAATTTAAAAAAAAATTATTCTAATGAACAGAAATTTAAAATATAAGGGGATCTTCAAATTACGAGTGAAGAGATATCTTTTAGGCAAGCGTGCAACATCCTCGATTACATCATCATTTAACATCAGATGTGATAGTGGGCTAACGCCTGGTATAAAAAATATCACAGCAGGTATGGAAGAGAATTACATGTCTCCGTGAAGGGAAGAAGACATGCTAAATCTCATCGGTGACATGGTCTAGGATGGTAGCATGTTAGACCTAGAATGGCACGAAATGGCAAACGTAGCATAGGACATCCTAAGAATAGGCGGAGCAATGATGTTCACAAGGTGGCTGGCAAGAGCTGGATGAGAGTAGCCGAGGATCGTGCTCCGTGGCGTGCAGTCAGAGAGGCATATGTTCAGCAGTGGACTAGTAAGTATAGGCTAATGATGATAAAAACCTCCAGCCCTCAGCGACACTATGCTAATTTATTATCTAATTCAGTGGTTCCCAACTAGTGGTCCGCAAGAACTTAAATATGGTCCGCGAAAGATTTCAAACTAACGAAACAATAATTATGCTTAAAACTGAGCAAAAATATCACCCCAATTCAAGAACTTGTTCAGAAGATGCCAGCTCACAAATCTTATTGATTCAAACTATTCTTTTCTCTGCCTGTCTCTACTAGTCAAAAAAATACTAAAACATAGATTGATACACTTTACTTTTTTACTTTGTGGTTCCTGCTACTAATGTTAAAACTTGCTCTGGTCCCTGGTCAAAGAAAGTTGGGAACCACTGATCTAAATTTTAGATACAATGAAGAGACGAGTGTTGGTGTAGATTCTAATTATTCTTAGTCGAAAAGGTTAGGTTGTGTATTGCATAAATAAAACTGAATACGTTTTACACTTACCTAAGTCTTTATCAGCTGATGTCAAGCATTTCACATCCTCTATATGCCGTTTTGGAATGGTTAAAATATGAAACCGACTCGAAGGTTTGATATCGCGAAAAATACATATTTCTTCATCTTCGTAAAGGATATCTGTATTTTCAAGCTTGCTAACGATATTGCAAAATATGCAAGACGACTTTTCTGGTGGAGCCGAACTCATTTTAAAATGTTCTATTTCTTTCTTTCTGTTCAAGAAATTCAGACGAAATTTCAAGAATTTCTAGGAATTCAATTTCACGATCACGAATTCAGCACTAGGGTTGTCAAATAGCAGATTATTAATTTAATCGGTTATTTTCTCAAAAATCGATTTTTATTATTACTCGATTCAATTCAATGTTTAATATAGGTAGTCGATTATACTTAGTATTCTAGAAATACGTATTACTATTTCTAGAATACGTATTTCTAGAAATGCTTATCAGATCTTGATGAAATTACGATGGGAGTACCTCGGAAATTTACCGGGTACCCTATTGAATAAATAAAAATCATTCGAATAGTTTCACAATTGACGGAGTAGGTAATCACGTAAAATACATACTAAAAAAAATAAATAAAATATACAGACGAATTGAGAACCTCCGTCTTTTTGGAAGCCAGTTGAAAATATCGCATATTTGTCACTGTTATGGTTCCAAACACCGCCCAATATTTTGGTGTTTTTTTTTTAAGTGGAGAGGCCCGCACGGGCACACCATTGCGGGAACGGTGATGTGGTTATTTCCGACTCCAACCGACTAAAACCCCACTGTGTTCCACCAAGACGCCCATGTTCCGGGCAAGCGCAAACACGAACATGAGCCTCCTCTCGCGTCTTGGGGGTAGAGGCGTTTAGGTCGCTTTATATTATGCACGACCCAACCACTCCAACCCCGACGCGTCCGAGCAGCAGCCCGGTCCCAACACCGGGCGGCTCCCACCACCGAGCCCACCCTGCCCCGTCACACTGTGCCCTCTGCTACCTTGCTAGAGGGACACGCGGATAGGCCCACCCCGTCGTAATTCACCATCGGTCGACAACTTAACCCAAGAAGGAAAATTTGTCGACCAACATCCAGGGTGCGCCACGAGGAGTCGTTCCGATGCTCGTACTTTACAACCGACTTCCAAAAGAAGGAGGTTCTCAATTCGTCTGCACTTATGTTTTTTTTGTATGTATGTTACGCGATTACTCCTTCAATTGTGAACCAATTCGAATGATTCTTTTTTTTTATCAGTAGGGTACTATTCCGAGGTGGTAGCATTGTAATTTCATCGAGATCTGATAAGTATCTCCAGAGATGTGACGATAAACGTCTCAAACTTGCTACTGAAACTGACTCGCGGGGCATGGAAGTCGGTTGTTTTAGTTTTTAAACTATCTTAAATTATTCTTTAATGGCTTTTGATAGAGTACGCTTGTTGTCGCAATTATGCCATTGTTGAGTGGATAGAGTACGCTTGTTGTCACAAGCATACAAGTATGCATATACATCACGACAACTTCATTGCGACTGTAGCGAGGTATTCAGTAGATATCTTAGCAATAAATGAGACGTGGCTCAGACCGGGCGAGGACAGCCGTGCCCCGGTAGTGCCATGCTATAGACTGCGTCACATACCGCGGCCAAACCACATCCGCAGTGGTCGCGGAGGCAGTGTCGGCTTTTATTTGAAACGCGGTATAAATGCGCGAACTTGCACACATCCGGTGCACCCTGACGTAGAACAAATGTGGCTTAAATTAAATATCAGGCATTCTAAAGTTATTATCGGTACGGCGTATCGTCCTCCTTGGCTAGACGTAAATGTGTTTTTTGAAGCCATTACGGCATCTGTCGCATCTTTTTCATACTGTGACAACATTATATTGTTAGGAGATTTTAATATTAATGTATTGCAAACAACAGAATCCAAAACAAAATTATTTTATGAATTTCTATCATGTACTAGTTTGAGTCAAATTATCGACAAGCCTATCATTTCACTGAAACGAGTGAGACACTTATCGACGTAGTATGTACAAACATACCGTCACGTTCAATAAGTGCTGATCCTGTTGGCTCACACTTGGGTCATGCTTTCATATCGTGCCAATTTATCTTTAAAAAACCCAAAATAACCTACAGACCTATCAGTAACATCTCTCTTGATTTGTTCACGCCTGACCTGGACTCGATTAGGTGGGATCTAATATGTTCCCTTGATAATATAGATGACATGGTGAACTGTTTTAATAATGTTTTAATACTTTTGTTCGATCTGCATGCTCCAGTCAAATCCCGCATCATAAGAGAGTTACCCACGCCGTGGATAACTGATACTATTAGACTTATGATGCAGCTCCGCGATAGAGCTCTCACTAGGTATCAGGCATCAAAGGCAAATGACCACAAACTTTATTATAAAAATCTCAAACATGAAGTAATGCTTGCGTTACATAACGAGAAAAGGGCGTTTTTCGAGCAAAATATTAACCGGTATATAAAAAATTCAAAAGCGTTGTGGAAAAATCTTAAGTCCAAGGTATTACCACCCAAGTCGATAGAACTCCCTTCAGAATTTGATAATCCTAATGCTATAAATGATCATTTTTGATCACATCCCGGGTAATTCATCTGTTCTTATTTCTGACATAACTTACTTTGAATACAACAAATTTCACTCATGCAGTTTTTCATTCAAGGCCACGAACTCTTCTGAGATCTTAAAATATATCAAGGAAATCAAGTCCAACGCGATAGGAATTGATGAAATATCATTAGATATGATAAATTTAACACTGCCACAAAGTTTGTCTACTATAACTGCAATTGTTAACACATCATTGAACTCTGCAGTTTTTCCAGCTCTTTGGAAAACAGCTATCGTTAAACCTATTCCTAAAGTTTCATCACCAACGATTATTAAGGATTTACGGCCAATCAGCATATTGTCTTGTTTATCTAAAGTGTTGGAAAAAGTTGTGTGTGGGCAACTAACGGAATTTTTGGAGAAACACAACATTTTGCCCGAATTGCAATCGGGATTTCGTAAAGCTAGAGGAACGAATACTGCGTTATTGGACGTCACCGATAACATTCTCGCCGCGCAAGATAAGGGCATGGCCACTATCTTAGTGCTCCTAGATTTTTCACGTGCTTTTGATTCGATCAACATAGCTCTTCTTTTAGCCAAACTAAGGTACTATGGTTTCGATTCTCAGGCGATTCAGTGGTTTAACTCCTATTTGAGTGATAGAACACAATTCGTGCGAATAAGTAAAGACAACGGTGATTCTTTGGACTCGGATAGATATCCAGTGATAAGAGGTGTGCCGCAGGGCTCAATTTTGGGTCCTTTGCTGTTTATTTTGTACAGTGCTGATATAATTAATAAAATTGAACACTGTGTATATCATATATACGCCGATGATATACAGCTTTATCTTTCTTTTAAACCATCTGAGCTACATACTGCATCATCCAAAATTAACCACGATCTAGATACGGTTCAGGCTTGGGCTGAATCCAACTCTCTGGTGCTAAACGCCAGTAAAACTAAGTACATGATCCTTGGCTCAAAGCATAAAGTCGATCAAGTAGCGTTTCAGAAACCCGTACTAGTGATTGGGGGCGAAACAATCGAACGAGTAATGGAAGCTCGTAACCTTGGGCTCGTACTTGATCCTCAATTAAAATTTGAGCGTCACATAAGCGATATTGTACGGAATTGTTTTTACAGGCTTAAGATTCTCTACAAAATTAGAAATTACGTTAGTACAGAACTTCGAGTATTGCTAGTAGATTCACTTGTACTATCCAAGTTTAATTACTTAGATACAGTGTACGGTCCTTGCATTTATTCCAAAACTGCCCGTCTCATTCAGAGAGTTCAAAATGCTTGCGCGCGGTTTTGCTTCAACATACCCCCCCGTAGTCACGTTACGCCGTTTTTAAATAGTGACAATATTCTAAGTATGTTACACCGAAGAGAACTCCATCTGGCAACTCTCATGTTTGGGGTTTTAAAAACACAAAAGCCACAGTATTTATTTTCAAAGTTACGATGGTCTAGCAAACAAAAGACGCGTGCTTGCTCCTTTTCATTGCGAACACCACGACACGGATCAGCAGCATTTCGTGGTAGCTTTCGATTCAGCGCCACGAAGTGCTGGAATTCACTGCCCCCGCCAATACGCGAGCTAAATACCAAATTTAGCTTCAAACTGAAATTTAAACGCCTCCTTTTAATGCAACAAAAGTCATAATTATTTAATTATCTCTAATATATTTCACAAATATTCAAATATATAATTTATTTCATTAGAACACATTATATTTATGAATTGCATGTTTTATTATATATGTATATCTTTTGTAGTGTTCTTTAAATCTTAATGTATATCTACGGATGATAAAATATAACATGACCTGTAGAAGTGGTGTCCGCAACTAATGCATGGATAATAAGGATTAGGCATATCTTATTATCTGGTAACAATTTTACTTCACTAAATATTCTGTTATCTGGGTAGTCTAGTTCTAGCTGTCATATAGTCAGACTATACTTATTTAATTTTTTTTTTTTTTTAATTTTTATCTTGTTTAGTATGGACTCTTTTAGTTATTGTATTGTTTAACTATTTCTTCATATTTTTATTTATATATTTTTACAATAAGTATAACATATTTATAACTTATCATATTTATGGATTTTAACGCAACATATTATTTTTATCGCATCATGTATGTTATCCGTTTTGTCACCCGAGGTCTGTGCTAAAAATCAGCGCTGTAGTCCCGAATGCAGCATTCAGCTGAGCTTAGACCTATTCCGGCAGTACTGTACACTACAGCAACAGCAATACACGTCATTAAATAATATGTGTACCTACTTTTTAGTGTCTAGTATAAGTAGTAGATATAATTATGAGTAATTGAATTAGGTAGTAGTGTTTTTGCCTGAATAAATGGTTTTCTATTCTATTCTTCTATTCTATGCCCGATATGCTAGTCAGGGCGAAGCGAGCCCTAACACTATCCGACAACCTGAGCACTTTTGTGGTACACTTTACTATGAAACTATCACGCCTATTGATTTGTGCTTTAACATAGTAATTTAAATTTACATCATCACAATCAGCCGGTATCAGTCCACTGCTGGACATAGGCCTCTCCCAAGTCATGCCACTGAGCCCGATCTTCGGCTCTTTGTTTCCAGTCACTGCCCACCGCTTTGCGAATGTCGTCGGTCCACCTGGTCACAGGGGGTCCTACGCTACGTTTGCCGATTCGCGGTCTCCACTCTAGAACCAGTCTACCCCAACGGTTATCAGCCCTACGGCAGATATGACCAGCCCACTGCCACTTCAGCTTGCTAATCCGATGAGCTATGTCGATCACTTTAGTTCTCTGGCGAATTACTTCGTTCCGGATTCGATCCCGCAGAGAAACACCGAGCATAGCTCTTTCCATAGCTCGCTGAGCGACTTTAAATTGGTGGACCAGTCGAACCGTGAGTGTCCACGTCTCGGCTCCGTATGTCAAGACGGGTAGGACGCACTGATTAAAGACTTTTGTCTTTAGGCACTGTGGTATATGCGACGAGAAGACTCGACGGAGTTTTCCAAATGCTGCCCAGCCCAGCTGAATTCTTCTCTGGATTTTCTTTTCGAAGTTATGTTTGCCTAGTTGGAGCGTCTGCCCTAGGTAAACATACTTAGTGACAACTTCGATTGGGATTCCATCTACGGCAATCGGTTCCGGAACAACGTGCTCGTTGTACATGACTTTGGTTTTATCCAAATTCATCCGGAGACCGATGCGACGAAAAGCAGCTAGGCCATTGAACATCCCCTGTAAGTCCTGCAGCGTCTCTGCCATAATGACGATGTCATCTGCGAATCGTAAGTGAGAGATGTTCTTGCCGTTGATGTTGATGCCACAGTTTTTTTTTCAGTTCAGCGTCTTAAACATATCCTCCAAGGCGTTAGTGAACAGTTTCGGGGATATGACGTCCCCCTGTCTCACTCCTCAACGCAGGTGGATATGATTAGTACGCTGGTTCTGTACTTGTACACTCATCGTTGCGGCATTATACAGACATCTCACCACTTCCATATATCGCCAGTTGACTTGGCAACGCTGCAAGGACTCCAGAATAGACCAGGTTTCGATTGAGTCGAAGGCCTTCTCATAGTCCACAAACGCTAAGCACAGGCGCCGATTGTACTCTTCGGTCTTCTGTACAATCTGCCGCACCATGTGGTCCATGGTGCCGTAACCGCTTCGAAATCCGGCCTGTTCTGGAGGTTGGAACTCGTCGAGTCTTCGCGCAAAACGGTTCGTGATGACCCTTAAAAACAGTTTGTAGACATGGCTCAGAAGCGAAATCGGGCGGTAGTTTTTCAAGAGGGTTTTGTCTCCTTTTTTGAAAAACAAAACCACCATGCTCCTGTTCCATGCCTGTGGAGTTCTCCCAGTGAAGAGAACAGAATGGAAGAGCTGTTGCAGCTGGCTTTCATCTGGGGCTCCTCCAGCTTTTAGAAGCTCCGGTGTGATTCCGTCTTCACCTGGGGCCTTTCCATTTTTGAGCTGTTTAAGGGCCATCACGATCTCATCTCGGCTGACTTCGGGCAGGTCTTCTGTGAAGTGGCGGGTTAAGGTGGCTCTACAATCCTCAGTATCGGGTACGGGCCTTGAAGCATGCGATGCGTAGAGCTTGCCGTAGAAGTCTTCAACTTCTGACAGAATCTCCGACTTGGATGCGACGACGTTCCCCGTTGACGTTGTCAGCTTTGTGAGGTGGCTTCTCACCCAGAGGCTGGGCGAACACTTTCGACCCCCGATTCTGCTCAATTGATTCTTTAATCAAGAGCGTGTTAGAGGATCGGAGGTCTTGTCGTACCAGCTTCTTAATGGTTTTGTTGCGCACCTGATTAATTGGCAAAGCTGACAAAGGGTCTGTTCGTCTCTCTTCCATTAGTCGAAGAGTTTCTGCCGAAAGTTTGGAATTTTTGCCCGTACGCTTGCTCTCGCAAAACTTCGTCCCTTCATCCCTGAGGATTTCCACCACTTCTTCGAGTTTTTGGTCTACGTCATCTGTGGTTTCCAAGGCAGCGAATCGATTTTTCAATTTTAATTGGAATGTTTCGGATCCAACAACGGTTTGGAGTAGGTTCGGTCGGAGCGTAGACTTCATCAATCGGGATCTTTCGGCTTTGAAGTCGATATCCAGAGTGCCTCGTACAAGTCGGTGATCACTTCCAGTATTGATCTGATCACTGAGACGTCTCTGAATATGCGCCGTTTGTCCGTAATGATGAAGTCAATCTTATTTTTAGTCACAGTGTCGGGGCTTCGCCACGTCCACTTCGTTTGGGGCTGTTTCTTGAAGAACGAGTTCATCAAGAAAAGCCCCTCTTTCTCGAGAAAGTTGACAAGCATTTGCCCCCTGTGATTCCTACTGCTAAATCCGTGTGGTCATATTGTCGATTCATTGCAGGTCTGTACTCCCACTTTGGTGTTAAAGTCTCCCATGACAACGTTGTAGTGAGCCTTAGAGGTGGTATGTAAAGCTCTAGAGATGTCTTCATACATGCTCTCCACCTCTTAGTCCAAGTGTGCCGAGGTCGGTGCGTAGACCTGGATAACCTTGAGGCTGTACCTCTCGGTTAACCTAATTATGAGGTACGCTACCCTGGTCGACACACTGGAGATTTCTACAACGTTGTCACTGAGAACCTTGTTGACCAGAAACCCGACGCCGCCTTTGGATGGCTGGTCTCCTTCTCTGTAATACATAAGATGGCCCAATTCTAGAGTTATGTTGTCCTCTCCCTGTCTTCGGACTTCACATAACCCCAGAATGTGCCATCTTATGTGTCCCAGCTCCTCCTCCAGCTGCGCCAGATGATCATCCAGCCGAATCTTGCGTCCATTATATGTTGCGAGGGTCAGTTTGTTTTGGCGGCCTACCGTAGCACAGAGATTCTTAGCACCCCCTGCCCTGCCGTTACCGTGACCGCCGCCGTGGTAAATTTACATGTAGATGTGTTATCAGTAACAAAATATATAATTTTATTACCATTAAAAAAAATGAAGATTAACAATTTTATTATAAAAACTCACGCTCATTTTGAACTTACAGATTTAAAATCGGGAATTTAACGTGACTTACGCGATGTCGATATAGCTATCGACATATGTTAACAATTTTATTTCTAGGATATAATATTATTGTACTACTAACGCCACCCGTTAGAAGATCAAAGAATTAACTTCGCTTCGAACATAATGTTTGGTTACTTACGCCATCTGTTGGAAATCTAAAGAATTTAATCTGTAATCCAAATGACGTCTGGTATCAGTGTCACCATTTGTGGCATATGTTTGCCATTTAGGCAGATTTGGGACCTAAATTTTAACTCAGATGGCAGATTAAGCTGACGATTCCAAAAAGTGGCAGATTTCAAGGATCTTTATAAATTTTGAAATATAAATTGAATTTTGATAATTTTCTGTTTATAACCGACTTCACAAAAAAGGAGGAGGTTCTCAATTCGTCTGTATGTTTTTTTTGTGTGTATGTTACGCGATTACTCCGTCAATTAATAATAGGTAGGATACGTTTCCGAGGTGGTCCTATTTTAATTTTATCGAGATCTGATTAGTATCTCCAGAGATATGGAGATAAATACCTCAAACATAGGAGAATGTACTGGTTTAGAGTCCCAAGATGATTATACACAGTGGAGGTTGCTATTGCATATACTTTTGAAGACTACATAAAGACCGGCAAAGTCAAGTTGGACTCGCCCCCCGAGGCTTCCGTACCAACGTTGGTTGGTACCAATTAGGCTAGACCTCTAAAAAGGTCAACGGGAAGTACCTTATAGGTTTTCGACCCAAAACCTATAGGGTACTTCCGGTTGACCCAGAATTGTCAATTTTGGTCAAAAGCAAGGTCTTACAGCACAAGTAAAGGGAAAATTCCGAAAAATAAAAAAAGTTGAAAATTAAGGTAAATTTTGGTACTTATAAGTTTTCGCGAAAATCTAAATTTGCCCACATCTTTTTATCGTGTTGACTCAGGACCTTGATTTTTATACACCTAATAGGGACTATAGACTTCTGTATCTGGTATAAATTTCAACTTCAGTCCACCCGTTTCTGAGAAAATCGGTGGTGACACACGGACAGACGGACAGAAGGACAGACAGACGGACAGACAGACAGACAGACAGACAGACGGACAGACAGACGGACAGACAGACAGACAGACAGACAGACAGACAGACGGACAAGAAAGTGATCTTATAAAGGTACCTTTTTTTACCTTTTGAGGTACGGAACCCTAAAAATATGACCTTGAATAATGTTTTTACATCTTTCTTCACGTTGATTTTGGTTTTTGACAGATATTCTTACGATAACTGTGATCGAGATAGAAACAAAGGTGGGGATAATGAATTTGTCCTCACAGGAATGTTCTACCGGGCAAAGTCTTGTTAGGGTGCAAAGTTAGTTAATATTTTTTGACATGACTGTATGTATCTTCTAACATAATAGGTACATACTTGAAATTTTCACAAAGTATATATCCGTCAGTGTATAACGGCCCAGACACGAAATTTTATAGATACATGTAATTGAATTAAAACTTGTTTTACATTAAAAAGGGTAAAATACATTATTTTTCAAAAAAAATAAAACCGACTTCATAACTACAAACAGGCACTCAAAAGCGAAAAATAAATCTATACTAATCTATAATAATATTATAAAGAGAGAACATTTGTATTTTTGTATTTTTGTATGTTTGTAATGATTTGGCTCAAAATCTACTGTACCGTTTAAAAAAATTCTTTCACTAATATATAGAATAGGCTTTCGAAATGAAAATAGGCTATAAATTATCCCGTTTAAATCAAAGGTACATTCGTGGAGACCTAATTTGCAACCTAAGTCGACAAAAAAACGGTCGAAAAAACACGTTTCTTACGAACGCTGCTCAATTGAAAACAGATGGAAGAATATTTTCTATGGAAGAGTTGTACAACTTAATAAGTCCTACAAAAAAGTCCGGGACAGCATATGTCTATCTCTTAAGGTTGACTCACAGTAACCATTTTAATCTTTAATTTTTTGTAAAAATATTACATAAATTCTAGGGCTATTTTCAAGTATATAGTATTAATCCTTATCCAAATAATTACGTTAATTAGCTTTGCCACATATTATAGATTAAAATTGTCCTTTACAGTATATAATTCAAATGAAAACTCTAGAAGATATCACGGATTTCACATACACGCATCGCAAAATTAATAAAATATTTGCAGTGAAACCACAGAATAGGTCATAGTTACTACGAAAATATTATTATAAGCTTAGCTTTTCTGTAGATCCCCACCGATCGCAATCAATTTGAAGTCAATATAGTATAATAATATGATTTATTGTATAAAATAATAATGATCAATATATATAATATAATATTTTAAACCACCCGACTGATCTATGTATAATATTTTCATTAAAAGCATTCCAATGACTCTAAACACGACATCAATAATAAAATCAAAATCGGTTCATCCGGTTGGGTGCTAAGATGCTACAGACAGACAGACAGATACACACGTTAAAAGTATAATACCCCTACTTTTTGCGTCGGGGAACGCCGTAAGGTTACAGCAGCAGATGTTCTCCTTGGTGGTAACCTACTTTTCAACCGACTTCCAAAAAGAAGGAAGTTCTCAATTCGTCTGTATGTTTCTTTTTTCTTTCTTTTTTTGTGTGTGTATGTTACGCGCTTACTCCGTTAATTGTGAACCGATTCGAACTATTATTTTTGTAATAGGTAGGGTACGTTTCCGAGGTGGTCCCATTGTAATTTCATTGAGATGTGATAAGTATCTTCCGAGATATGACGATAAACGTCTCAAACTTGCTACTGAAATTGACTCGCGGGGCATTGAAGTCAGTTGTTTTAGTTTTTAAACTATCTTAATTATTGGTAGATTTAATGATCCCACGAAAACCCATGATTCATGAATGCACATAAATATTTCATTGGTATATAGCTAGGATTAGAACCAACGACCGTTGGGTCAGAATCAGGGTAACTATCCTTTACGCCAAAGGGCCGTCCAATATCACTACGTAAGTATTATAAAACAATGTCCATCACTGCGTCTGTCTGTCTGTTCGCAATAATCTCAATAGCTACTGCACGGATTATCATGCGGTTTTCACCAATAGCCAGAGTGTTTATGAGGAAGATTGAGGTGCATAATTCGTTAAGGTTTTGTGTAAATTGGTTGTCATATGACGATGATTGTTAAATATGTTAATATTTTATATTCGATGCAACAAACTGATGCAAATTTTGTAGGTATATGTTCTACCCGTGCGAAGCCGGGGCGGGCTGCTAGTTACTTAATATAATTATTATAAGTGGGTAGCGCTTATAATAATTATATTAAGTAAGTTATTTTTCGCTTTTGAATGCCTGTTTGTAGTTATGAAGTAGGTTTTATTTTTTTTGAAAATTAATTTATTATTTAAGTATAACATTTTTATTATGCATTTATTTGGTTGGAAATTTGTAAAAGTTTGAATGAGAAGGTTAATAAACTTTATTCTTTTGCCTTATTTTATGCCACAATTCAATAATATGATGGCAAAGTTTATGCATTTGTTGGAGTGGTTGGTGGTTTTGCAGATTTTTTGCCAGTGGCAGATTTGCCATCCTAATCCTAACTAATATTATAAATGCGAAAGTAACTCTGTCTGTCTGTCTGTGTCACTTTCACGCCAAAACCACTTAACCGATTTAAATGAAATTTGGTACACAGATAGTCTAGAGCCTGAGAACGGACATAGGTCAATTTTTAATGCGACAAGAGGGTTGTAAGGGGTTGAGAGGGGGGATGAAAAGTTGTATGGAAGTATTGTCAACTTTAGAGCTAGAAGCTTGAAACTTATTTTTTAGGCTATTGATTCGATATAAATATATATGACATTAAAAGTTTGTAAAAGTTTTACCCTCAAGGGTGTAAAAATAACAATAGGCAATAAGCGATGAAAGTATGTATAGAAAAATGTAAGGTTTATGTGAATGTTCTACTCAACGGCTTTAAATGAAATTTGGTGCACAGATTGTCTAGAGCCTGAGAAAGGACAGAGGTAGGCTACTTTTTAATGCGAAAAGAGGGTTGTAAGGGGTTGTATATGGAAGTATCGTCATTTTTAAAGCTAGAAGCTTGAAACTTATTGTTCAGGCTGTTGATTCGATATAAATGAATATGTCATTCAAAGTTTGTGAGGGGGAAGGGGGAGGGAGAAGGGGAAGGGGAAATGAGGGGAGGGGGATGGGAGATGAAGGAAAGGGGAGGGGAGGGGGCAGTGGGGGTAAAGGGGGGGAGAGGGAAGTGAGGGGAGGGGAGTGGGGGGAAGAGATAGGGGAGGGGAGGGGAAGTTGGGGTAAAGGGAAGTGAGGGGAAAAGGGTGGGGGGAAGAGAGACGGGAGGGGAGCGGTGAGGGGAGGGGAGGGGTGAGGGGGAGGGGGATTTGCTCGGCTTGGTACGGTGTGGTGTAGGTGGGATACGCATGTGTCTTATTTGTTAAATAATTAGCCTAAATATTTAAAAATGCTACCCAAAGACGCGGGCGAAGTCGCGGGCACAGCTAGTTTAATTTTAAAAAAACTGCCTTAAAAATTATTACCAGGCAGAAAAACTACGCGACCCCTCACAAAGCTCGGCTTTTAGCTAGTTTTGATTGGTTCAATTTGTCTGAGATATGGTACACAAAAATCGATTCTTTATTACTCAAAGTAACACTTACAGTCCGGCAAGTATAACTTGGCGTGCCTGTGCGCCACTGTGCTTTTACTTTGTACTTTGATAACAGTTTCTCTTAAACCACTTTTAATTACTTTTGGCATTATTGAACTATTTTAATGTAGCAGATTTATCAACAATAATGTCGCGGTAATATCTTAAACGTCAAACTCATAGTTTCAATTAAAAGAATTAGTTCCAAAAACCACCACCGCCAAGTTATACTTGTGGCACTGTATACTTACTATTATACTTACTTATACTTGTGTATATCCTTATTTATTTCTTTATTTTTTTATTATTTTTATTATGGCTCCACACGATTAGTGTATTTAGCCAGTGTCAAGTATGGAAATTCTTCAAGTTTTTATTAATTTTAGTCATACAGATGGGTCAAAGTCACATTTCAGGTCAGTTTTCAAGTAAAAGTCTAGTCTAAGTCATACCTTCAGTAAAGATGTGGTGTTTACTGAAGATTTTCAGTGGAATTTTGGTGAGAACGCAAATAGCATGTTTTACAACATTTTGCAGTTTCCCTACACTCGCACACAATCACCGGCACTTAATGGTTAATAATCCACATTTATTACACATTAACACGCGGAAGAACACAAGTTTTAGGAAAAAGTACAATGATATCACACATACTTTTCCACGTTCCCGCCAAAACTCCTATTTCTTTATTTTTCATGTCCCGATGATATTGACAATTTGACATTCACTTAAAAAATGACATTGACAATCACCTTACAAAGACAAGCACAGAAAAGCCATAAGAAGAAGAAGAAGAAGAACTATGGTACTCGTGGATGGAGTATTAAGTGGATGTGGCATTTAAATAACAACAATAATATGAGAAGGATAAAACTAAACAATCACTCGTATGAGAGAGCGAGATGAACATTATTTTTTTAATCCTTCTCTGCGCATGCAATTTTACAAACTGGTTCCAGCACTGAAACCAAGTTCTAGTGCACCCATTGGCTCTCACCCGCTGTCATGTATGACCCAACCAAATTACGTTGTTCATTTTATCTTATAGCTGGCATATGTATCACGTGTTCATCATTTTAGTCGGGTTATATCTCTATAGCTATTTCATTCGCATATGCTAATATTCTCTCTCTCTATATATATATATACTTTCTCTATGGTGGTACTAGCGCAAGCGAAAACTGACTCTAAGGTACAGGAGCTCGCACAGAGTACTGAACTATAGAGATTTGGGTAGCGTGGCCACATGAGATAGAAGATTGTAACATAACCATATATATATTTAGAACCCAGTGATACATAGCAATAAAGGGCAAAGTTCGTTAAGCTAATAACGGCTAACTACGTTACTGACCCTATAAAAACCGGCACGCACTGAGAGAGGGAAATATTATAGCTTTGTCCTTTTCCGTTACATGGACACACGGAATAACTCCATAGAATATCCTTTTTCATGTGGGAAAGAGACAGAGCTACCCGCGGTCTATTCTGTTCTCTGTATAGAGAAAGTATATATATGTAGAGAGAATATTAGCGTATGCGAATGAAATAGCTATAGAGATATAACTCGACTAAAATGATGAATACGTGATGCATATGCCATCTATAAGATAAAATGAACAACAAAATTTGGTCGGGTGATACATGACAGCGGGTGAGAGCCAATGGGTGCACTAGAACTTGGTTCCATCCAGTGCTGGAACCAGTTTAATCGCATACGCAGAAGAAGGATAAAAAAATGTTGTTCATCTCTCTCTCTCTCATACTAGTGACTGTGTAGTTTTATCCTTCTCATATTATTATTGTTATTTAAATTCCACAACCATTTAATACTTAATCCATGGTTCTCTGTGAAAGGTGACTATGACGTCGAGGGTGACGAACCTTAGACAAAAGCTCGCAAACGGAGTTTAACGGAGTTTTGGCGGGCACGTGGAAAAGTGTGTGTGCTCTCATTGTATTTTATTTCCTAAAATTTGTGTTCTTCCTCGAGTTAATGTGTAATAAATGTGGATTATTAACCATTAAGTGCCAGTGAATCTGTACGATTGTAGGAAAACAGCACAATGTTGAAAAACATGCTAAATGCGTTCTCACCAAAATTCCTCTGAAAATCCACATTTTTACTGTGAGTATTAATTTTAATACTTGACACTGGCTCCATACACTAATCGTGTGGAGTCATAATGAAACTGATAAAAAAAGCTCGAAGACGTGACTAGAAAAAGCGCGGGAAACCTTCTAACTTATCGGGCACGATTTTTTGACTTGAACTTTTAAAATTGTAAGTTTTATGTAAATTGTGATCAGATAAGTAGAATTATATTATATTTGTGTATATCTTGTTTAGGTTTATATTTTTAGTGCTTAATTTATCTAGGTAAGTCCTTATTATTGTCTTTTCACCATGGAGGAACCGCCGGACCCCGGTGGAACAACTCCTGTCCCTCCCGTTCCGGTAGCCGGATGCTTTGTAACAATTGAAAACGACTCCGTGTTAGAACAAGTGATAATGAACATTGATGAATCTCTAACAAGACGTGATACAGAAAATCAAAGCATATTAAACAACCCAATTCCCTCCACTAGTGGCAACAAACGAAGGAAGAAAAGTCATACCACTAGTAACAATGATGTAATAAACGAACCCGTATCGGTCATTTCCCCAACTCCACAATCACAACAGCAACTACAAAAGACGTGACTAGTTTTGGCGGGAACGTGAAAAAGTGCATTAACTGCGTAATGCTCGCATTGCAGTTTTTCAAACACTTGTGTTCTTTCGCGATGTTTCGCGAGTTAATATAATGTATGACTCATTGTACACACGCCAAATATGGATTATGTACCTTTAAGTGCTGGTGAATGTGTGCAAGTGTAGGAAAACAGCAAATTGAAAAAAAAAATGCCATTTTACGTTCACACCAAATTACCAAAATGGAACTTAAAACTTCACGCTATCTTTACTGACTCAAACACGGTCCTGAAAATGAATAGAGTGGCTTTTGAAGTTAGTTTTTTTATTTTGTAATCGATCTTCTATGTGTTTTGTATGTCTGTTCAATTCTCCGTGAATTGTGAACCGATTTGAATGTTTTTTACATCGTTTATATAAGTACCTATAATTATTATATATAGTCTATATATTATAGTCTCCTTATACAATTTTAATTGAGATCTGATAAAATGAGTATGTCTTGAAATGTGAAGATAACTTGGCCTTTCAATCTTTAAAAAAGAAAAATAAAATAATAAGATCGTTTAAAAAACTAAAAGAACAGACTTCAAATGCCACGCTATTAATTTTCAGTAGCAAGTTTGATGTGTTTATCTTCATATCTCTGGAGATACCAATCAGACCTCGATGAAATTACCGTGGCACTATACTTGGGATATCTTTTTTCCAACAAAAAAGAATAATCCAAATCGGTTCATAAAGTTATCCGCGAACAAACATAAAAAAAAAATTGGTTGCCTGTAAAGTTCGTTTACGGACGATAGTTTAACCACAGAATAATGAATAGTACAAATAACAATGGTTTAACGTGACAACGTCATGTAACAAAACATTGATGAACGATGCATGCGTACAATCAGCGTAACGGGACAATGTGCGTAACGGGACTTTTTCATGCATAAACTTGGTACTGAAAATTAATAGCGCGGCATTTTAAATCGGCTATTTTAGGTTTTTAAACGATTTCAAATTATATTGTTTGAGAGACCATATAGACTTCCCATTTGGTTCCATTGTATAGTTGACATCTCATAATTAATTACCAGTTCCCATTCTAGGCCTAGCGTGCTACCATCCTCGACCGCATCATCACTTACTTACAGGTGAGATAGTGGTCAAACGCTAGCCTACATGATATATAAAAAAAATCAGAGATATGGAGATATAAGCCTCTCAAACTTGGGACTGAAAATGAAATGAAAATGCAAACATTTGCATATTATATTATAAGTATAGTAGGAATAGTATGATACAGATACACGGGTACTTACATAAGAAAACAAAAAATAATGTTCGTAATTTTTATTTCCACAGTCAAAACGAATTTACATAAAATTCATAAAATTCGAAACAAAATTTGCATAGTCCAAAATTTTTTTAGGTACACCATTGCAAAATACATCTTAAAGGTCTTCAGAATCAATTTCTTCATGAAGTAAATATTTTATTTTTGCTTCAACAGAGACTACCCTCGCAGCTTGTTTGTGAAGCAAACTTTAGTTACACTCACGGACTAAGAAATAAACTGCATCAAAGTTCAGGATTATTTTCGAATTAATTGAGTGGTCCTTTCTAGTATACAAACATGCACTTAGGGATATAATACTACGCTGTTATGAAGTTAACGAACCAAACTAAATACAAAGTATAAAACAAAAGTTTCAATTTAAATTTGTACACTGACGGACTCGAAAAGGACCATTCAATGAATTCGAAAGTAATCCTGAACTTTGATGCAGTTTATCAGTCCGTGAGTGTATGTCTTAGTTTTACAAAATTAGACAGCTACCAAGGTATTTGTGTTTCGTTAATTGTAAAGGCGTTCAAAGTCTGCAAGCCAATAATGAGAACAGCACATTGGCATCGGCCATTTTCTCGTTAGCCTACAGAATTGGGGCATTTAAAAGACTAGGTCGTCAACGGAATTAACTCCACTAATCAATAATCCTTGGCAGAATATTGTTTAGAGCCAACCGTTATGAGCCATTTTCTTAAAAAATAAAACTTGTTAGTTCCTGGAGACTCTACAGATGACTTTTAAAACGCAATTTTCTGACATTCGTAAATCTGACAAGCCTCAAGTTTTCTTTTCATTTGTTTTTGATTAAAGTCTATACCGCTTTCATTCCTCATGTTTCTAACATTTGCAATTTTAATCCACCTACGCTCTAATAAATAATTAACATTTTCGCTAAAATATAATCAACAAACATCTCAGTAGGTTCGCTTCAAAAGCCACCCAGCGAGTTTAGTGGAACTATTTTTTTTGAAGAAAATGACTCATTGCTTACCAAAAACTTTCAATACGGTTGGGAACCAGTCACGAGATAAGCAGGGTTAATCTCAATCGTTCGAAAGCAAATTCGGATTCGGAACATGCCTTTACTTCGACACGGATCTTTGCAATTCACAATGCTCCGATCGGTTACTCTTGATATTTCAATTTGAAAAAATCAGTGATTCTAATTTCTGCAACAAAATAGCTCACGAATTTATCAAAATTCAAAATGAAATTTTCAAATCTGTATAGGTTTTCGAATTATTGAGAATTAGGGGCTGGTTTTCGGTACTTATTATCAACCTTATAAATCCTTGACGATTCCAATAGTAAAAATAAAATAATGCAGAAGTTTCCAAATTAAAATGTATTTTGCAATAGACAGTTTTTCGTATCAGAAATCGTTATTCGTTCTATTGATGTTGTTATAATTAATGTATTTAGTGTATATACAAAGGTGATAATGAAGTATCTTACCAATAAAATGTATGATGTTCTGGATATCATGTTTGATAATGATTTATTAAAACATGTACCATACATTCCTTGATAACGGGCGTGTCTATAAAGAAAAGGTTTACAAAAGATCTATGTCAAGTTTTCATCGGAAAAGTTACAGATGTTTGTTTTTTTTAAAATTAAATCTCACAGTCATGTTGCGTTTTATCAAAATAGTAGGTAGTGATTGATAATCCGTTTTGTTTTTATAACACAAACGCTGCCAGTTTTATAATATTTTTTTTGGATTTTACAATTGCTAGATAATCCAATCCTGCTAATTATTACTATATCTTGCTTCTTTTTAAACAAATTGTCGAAATGTAAGTTAGTAGTAAAGTTTATAATAAGACGTGACGAACTCCTATTCAAAATTTGTTTTCACGAGTTGCTAGAATTTCAATGGGACTTCTGTCGATGATCAAATTTAGAATCAACGCTATCTTGTTCATTCAAGAATAAGATGCCCACAGTCAACTTAAAATACGTGTAGGTGAACTTGCAATGCAAGTCAATACAAACTCTTCAATGGCGACGAGTTAGTCGCTATGATATGTGTACTGGATTTGAGACAAGAATCAAGGATCAATTGGGTTAACAGTTGGAAAAAGGGCCACTGACCAAGTGTCTTTGGCGGTATGTTGTTTAAAGCCAATCGAAATTGTTGGCCAATAATTGGCCAATCTTTACGGTTCAAAAGAAAATCACATGACCTGGTTGATGGCCTTGTTGCCAACTGTGTAATTGATGCCTCAGCTCTCAGAGGTTTGTAGAAAACTATTAGGCATCTTTCAAAGAAAAGATTTTACATGAATCAAGATTATCAAGGGCTGAAAGAGCAAGGAACAGTGTTTGATAATAATAGGTACTATAAAGGATGAATAACTGAGTTTATTTCACAAAATTCCCTGGCACATGAGAATTTATATACAAAATTCATAGGTGTGTGATTGAATCAACGCTGTAAGGAATCCAGGTAAGTTTGTGAAATCTACTTGGCATCATATTTTTGGCAGTGATAAATGATTGGTCTATAGAATTGTAATTATGAAGCATTACAGCAAACAGTTTGCTGCTTTAAAAAATACCAGCTGAAACTTTAGATCACTAATCACCAAGCAAATGTAATTAAATAAATTTGACATCGTAGGTACTGCATAATAAAAGAAAAACTACACAGATAATACTCACACAAAATATACAAATTAGGAGAGTTTAAAATTTTGGTTTAAAAATAGGAGATAACATATAGGAGTAGATAGCAGATTGATCACTCTAGTCGTCATCATGGTAATGCTCATCGTCATGCCAGCTGGCGTCATAATCTGAAGAGAAACTTGAGCTAGACGACGACGATTCAGAGAAAGATTGAGACTGGGCAGAAGATGAGGCAGCAGTGATAGTTTCATCATGGTCGTGACCAAGACATCCACTACTGTGTGCTGCAGATAAGCTTTCACTTTTGCTGCTACAACATTTGCTACTCTTGCAAGCTTTGCTTTGAGAGACAGATTTCGCATTTTTTGCATCTGCCCCGCCTGACGCAGCTGCATAACTGCTCGAAAAGCTACTGCTCTCACTTGAAGCGGATTCCTCAGCAGCGGCAATGTTGCTTGAGTGAACTTCACCTGAAGTACCCTTATTTGAATTACTAGCGTAAGCCATACTCTGACTCGCGCTGCTTGACTTTTTACTCGAAGATTGGCTCTTGCTCGCACTTTGAACTATAGATGTTGTTTTTCCACATTTGCCTCCTTTTGCGGATGCGGCAGATCCAGCACTAGCAAAACTGTCATCATCAGAAGTTGCAGCAGCGGCGCTACTAGCAGCTGCAGCACTGCCGCCATCAGAATCTGCTCCAGCGTAGCTGCCAGCATAACTGGAACTACCGTCATCATTTGACGAGGCAGCAGAATAACTGGCGGCATGCGCATCATTATAGCCAGACTTACCGCAATGCTTTTTCTTAGAAGATGAAGCAGCGGCGCTACTGGCAGCTGCAGCACTGCTGCCATCAGAAGAGGCAGCAGCGGCGCTACTTGCAGCTGCAGCACTACCGCCATCAGAATCTGCTCCAGCGTAGCTGCCAGCATAACTGGAACTACCGTCATCATCTGTCGAGGCAGCAGAATAACTGGCGGCATGCGCATCATTATAGCCAGACTTATCGCAATGCTTTTTCTTAGAAGATGAAGCAGCGGCGCTACTGGCAGCTGCAGCACTACTGCCATCAGAATCTGCACCAGCGTAGCTGCCAGCATAACTGGAACTACCGTCATCATTTGACGAGGCAGCAGAATAACTGGCGGCATGCGCATCATTATAGCCAGACTTACCGTAATGCTTTTTCTTAGAAGATGAAGCAGCGGCGCTACTGGCAGCTGCAGCACTGCTGCCATCAGAAGAGGCAGCAGCGGCGCTACTGGCAGCTGCAGCACTACCGCCATCAGAATCTGCACCCGCGTAGCTGCCAGCATAACTGGAACTACCATCATCATTTGACGATGCAGCAGAATAACTGGCGGCATGCGCATCATTATAGCCAGACTTACCGCAATGCTTTTTCTTAGAAGATGAAGCAGCGGCGCTACTGGCAGCTGCAGCACTACCACCATCAGAATCTGCACCCGCGTAGCTGCCAGCATAACTGGAACTACCGTCATCATTTGACGAGGCAGCAGAATAACTGGCGGCATGCGCATCATTATAGCCAGACTTACCGTAATGCTTTTTCTTAGAAGATGAAGCAGCGGCGCTACTGGCAGCTGCAGCACTGCTGCCATCAGAAGAGGCAGCAGCGGCGCTACTGGCAGCTGCAGCACTACCGCCATCAGAATCTGCACCAGCGTAGCTGCCAGCATAACTGGAACTACCGTCATCATTTGACGATGCAGCAGAATAACTGGCGGCATGCGCATCATTATAGCCAGACTTACCGCAATGCTTTTTCTTAGAAGATGAAGCAGCGGCGCTACTGGCAGCTGCAGCACTACCACCATCAGAATCTGCACCCGCGTAGCTGCCAGCATAACTGGAACTACCGTCATCATTTGACGAGGCAGCAGAATAACTGGCGGCATGCGCATCATTATAGCCAGACTTACCGCAATGCTTTTTCTTAGAAGATGAAGCAGCGGCGCTACTGGCAGCTGCAGCACTACCGCCATCAGAATCTGCACCCGCGTAGCTGCCAGCATAACTGGAACTACCGTCATCATTTGACGAGGCAGCAGAATAACTGGCGGCATGCGCATCATTATAGCCAGACTTACCGCAATGCTTTTTCTTAGAAGATGAAGCAGCGGCGCTACTGGCAGCTGCAGCACTACTGCCATCAGAATCTGCACCCGCGTAGCTGCCAGCATAACTGGAACTACCGTCATCATTTGACGAGGCAGCAGAATAACTGGCGGCATGCGCATCATTATAGCCAGACTTACCGCAATGCTTTTTCTTAGAAGATGAAGCAGCGGCGCTACTGGCAGCTGCAGCACTGCTGCCATCAGAAGAGGCAGCAGCGGCGCTACTGGCAGCTGCAGCACTACCACCATCAGAATCTGCACCAGCGTAGCTGCCAGCATAACTGGAACTACCGTCATCATTTGACGATGCAGCAGAATAACTGGCGGCATGCGCATCATTATAGCCAGACTTACCGCAATGCTTTTTCTTAGAAGATGAAGCAGCGGCGCTACTGGCAGCTGCAGCACTACCGCCATCAGAATCTGCACCCGCGTAGCTACCAGCATAACTGGAACTACCGTCATCATTTGACGAGGCAGCAGAATAACTGGCGGCATGCGCATCATTATAGCCAGACTTACCGCAATGCTTTTTCTTAGAAGATGAAGCAGCGGCGCTACTGGCAGCTGCAGCACTACCGCCATCAGAATCTGCACCAGCGTAGCTGCCAGCATAACTGGAACTACCGTCATCATTTGACGATGCAGCAGAATAACTGGCGGCATGCGCATCATTATAGCCAGACTTACCGCAATGCTTTTTCTTAGAAGATGAAGCAGCGGCGCTACTGGCAGCTGCAGCACTACCACCATCAGAATCTGCACCCGCGTAGCTGCCAGCATAACTGGAACTACCGTCATCATTTGACGATGCAGCAGAATAACTGGCGGCATGCGCATCATTATAGCCAGACTTACCGTAATGCTTTTTCTTAGAAGATGAAGCAGCGGCGCTACTGGCAGCTGCAGCACTGCTGCCATCAGAAGAGGCAGCAGCGGCGCTACTGGCAGCTGCAGCACTACCGCCATCAGAATCTGCACCAGCGTAGCTGCCAGCATAACTGGAACTACCGTCATCATTTGACGATGCAGCAGAATAACTGGCGGCATGCGCATCATTATAGCCAGACTTACCGTAATGCTTTTTCTTAGAAGATGAAGCAGCGGCGCTACTGGCAGCTGCAGCACTGCTGCCATCAGAAGAGGCAGCAGCGGCGCTACTGGCAGCTGCAGCACTACCGCCATCAGAATCTGCACCAGCGTAGCTGCCAGCATAACTGGAACTACCGTCATCATTTGACGAGGCAGCAGAATAACTGGCGGCATGCGCATCATTATACCCAGACTTACCGCAATGCTTTTTCTTAGAAGATGAAGCAGCGGCGCTACTGGCAGCTGCAGCACTACCGCCATCAGAATCTGCACCCGCGTAGCTGCCAGCATAACTGGAACTACCGTCATCATCTGTCGAGGCAGCAGAATAACTGGCGGCATGCGCATCATTATAGCCAGACTTACCGCAATGCTTTTTCTTAGAAGATGAAGCAGCGGCGCTACTGGCAGCTGCAGCACTACTGCCATCAGAATCGGCACCAGCGTAGCTGCCAGCATAACTGGAACTACCGTCATCATCTGTCGAGGCAGCAGAATAACTGGCGGCATGCGCATCATTATAGCCAGACTTACCGCAATGCTTTTTCTTAGAAGATGAAGCAGCGGCGCTACTGGCAGCTGCAGCACTACTGCCATCAGAATCTGCACCAGCGTAGCTGCCAGCATAACTGGAACTACCGTCATCATTTGACGAGGCAGCAGAATAACTGGCGGCATGCGCATCATTATAGCCAGACTTACCGTAATGCTTTTTCTTAGAAGATGAAGCAGCGGCGCTACTGGCAGCTGCAGCACTGCTGCCATCAGAAGAGGCAGCAGCGGCGCTACTGGCAGCTGCAGCACTACCGCCATCAGAATCTGCACCAGCGTAGCTGCCAGCATAACTGGAACTACCGTCATCATTTGACGATGCAGCAGAATAACTGGCGGCATGCGCATCATTATAGCCAGACTTACCGCAATGCTTTTTCTTAGAAGATGAAGCAGCGGCGCTACTGGCAGCTGCAGCACTACCGCCATCAGAATCTGCACCCGCGTAGCTACCAGCATAACTGGAACTACCGTCATCATTTGACGAGGCAGCAGAATAACTGGCGGCATGCGCATCATTATAGCCAGACTTACCGTAATGCTTTTTCTTAGAAGATGAAGCAGCGGCGCTACTGGCAGCTGCAGCACTGCTGCCATCAGAAGAGGCAGCAGCGGCGCTACTTGCAGCTGCAGCACTACCGCCATCAGAATCTGCTCCAGCGTAGCTGCCAGCATAACTGGAACTACCGTCATCATTTGACGATGCAGCAGAATAACTGGCGGCATGCGCATCATTATAGCCAGACTTACCGCAATGCTTTTTCTTAGAAGATGAAGCAGCGGCGCTACTGGCAGCTGCAGCACTACTGCCATCAGAATCTGCACCCGCGTAGCTACCAGCATAACTGGAACTACCGTCATCATTTGACGAGGCAGCAGAATAACTGGCGGCATGCGCATCATTATAGCCAGACTTACCGCAATGCTTTTTCTTAGAAGATGAAGCAGCGGCGCTACTGGCAGCTGCAGCACTGCTGCCATCAGAAGAGGCAGCAGCGGCGCTACTGGCAGCTGCAGCACTACTGCCATCAGAAGAGGCAGCAGCAGCGCTACTGGCAGCTGCAGCACTGTCGCCACCAGAAGCTGCACTAGAGGCGCTACTGGCACTAGATGCGCTACTGCCACGATGAGATTTGCCGCAATGTCTACCTTTACCGTGTTTTCCTCTGCCATGAGAAGCTGCACTGGCAGAGCTACCAGCTGCGGCTATTGATTTACCTCTACGATCTCCACGTCTACCTTTATTATGTTTACACTTGTTTTTGTCTTTACGATCACAATGTCTTGAACCTCTACGGTTAGAACTACTTGCTGAAGAACTGCTCTCTGCTTCACTATGCTTGCTGCTTGCTTTGCTCTTAGCATGGCTTTCAACATGCGTTTGGTGGCCACATTTACCACCAGAACTACTTGCTGAAGAACTACTCTCTGCTTCACTATGCTCGCTGCTTGCTTTGCTCTTAGCATGGCTTTCAACATGACTTTTGTGTCCACATTTACCACCAGAACTACTTGCTGAAGAACTACTCTCTGCTTCACTATGCTCGCTGCTTGCTTTGCTCTTAGCATGGCTTTCAACATGACTTTTGTGTCCATATTTACCACCAGAACTACTTGCTGAAGAACTGCTTTCTGCTTCACTATGCTCGCTGCTTGATTTGCTCTTAGCATGGCTTTCAACATGCGTTTTGTGTCCACATTTACCACCAGAACTACTTGCAGAAGAACTGCTTTCTGCTTCACTATGCTCGCTGCTTGATTTGCTCTTAGCATGGCTTTCAACATGCGCTTTGTGTTCACCATTTCCAGAAGAGGCTAAACTATGACTGCAACTTTCTGAATGACTTTCCTTTTTGCTTGATTCGCTTTTGACATGAGATTCTGTATGACTTGCATGACCACATTTTCCAGATGAATCTGTTTTGCCTACGTGGGAGTCGCCACCCCCATGACTTGATCCGCATTTTGGTTTACCTTTTCCTCCCCCGCCTCCGCAAGGACGACCGCATGCTATAAAAGAAAAACAATTCAGTCAAAGTCAGTTTAAAAATATATTAATTTATATATGTATACAATTATTGTCAGTTTATTTGAATAAAAAAATGCCACGTTGGATTTTTATCAACGGGTTGAAATAATCTATTGGAATTGCAACACCGAAGAGGATGGGGTGGAGAGCACAGAAATCTAAACCAGACGATTTGACAGCGTTAAAGAAGGTTCATTTAACAGAAAGATTTTCAGCAAGTTACTATGACAAGGGATTGTCCACTTTTCAAAGGGCTGGGAAACCATCCAAATATTTACTAATATATAGGAATGGTAGAGCCGGAAGTCTCCAGGATAGATATGGGCTATTATATAATATAAGGTTTAAGTAAAAGGGCTTTTCGTGGAGACCTAAGTTTGCAACCTAAGTCGATAATACTACGATTCTGTAGGTAAACGTTTCTTACGTGATATATGAATAGTTTTTTTATAGGAATGTTGTAAAATGTGAAATGAAAAAGACTCCGGGGTAATTAAGCAGATCGGTGAACGGATGACTCTAAGGTAACATTGATATCTATACTATCTAGAATAAATCTTTTTTGTATGTTTGTTCAAAAATAAATAAAATATACTTACGTCGCGGAAGTGCCTGGACGGCAACTAAAGCCTGTAAAAAATAAACCAGTCAAAATTATTATAAACTCTTATCCTCAGGTGGAAGGAACATTATTTCAATGTGCCGCCTGACTTGCTACCAAAAAATAAAATACATTTACAAAGGGATAAAACAGGCAGTATTTAGGTACTCATAATTGCAAGTATGCTTTGAAACAAAAAAAAAACTAAAGCGATTTATAAATCACGGAGTTCTGAGGTAACACATAAAAAAACTTTCTTCTTTCGGGGAACATATTTAAGTAAATATAAAAATAACATATTTCTTTTATTATGTTCCCCGAAAATTCAGAAGTCTGGACCGATTTCCAAAATTCTTCTGTTTGAAAGGATCTTAGACCTCTCAAACAAGGTCTAAAGAAAGGGTATCCCAAGTGGTCCCAGAGTTATGGAGATAAATACCCCAAACTTGGTACTGAAAATGACTGTAGCGCGGCATTTGATGTTGATTATTTTAGTTTATAAAACGATTTTAAATTACTGCAGTCGGTTTTAAAAAAATAACTTACCGCTATAACCAGAAACACACACAAACTTATTTTCATTGCGGTACCTTGCGATACTGTACCTGCTTGCTAATTACCCGCAATTTTTATACTAATTGAAACAATCAATATGTCAGCTGGGCAAATATTTTTATTATCGTTTACAATGTTTGTTTTTAATGCATAGATTACTTGCATTAATTAAAATTGCATATTCATGAATATGTTATAGTAATAAAAACAAGCTTTGTGCAACTGTCGACATCATGCGTACCTAATGGATAGATAAGTAGGAATTCTGAATACCGAACTCATGATAGCAAAACATACTATCATCAACATCAACCTATACTACTAGTCCACTGCTGGACATAGGCCTCTCCAACTACACGTCACTAAACACGATCATCGATCGATTGCCAGCCACCTTGTGAACATCATCGCTCCACCTAGTCTGAGGACGTCCTACCCTACGTTTGCCGAATCACGGTCTCCACTCTAGAACTCGTTTACCCTAGCAGTTGTCAGTTTTTCGGCTAATATGGCCGGCCGATTGCCACTTCAACTTACCAATTCGATGGGCTATGTCCATGACTTTGGTTCTCTGTCGGATCACCTTGTTTCAGATTCGATCCTTCAGAGAAACTCCGAGCATGTCACTTTCCATAGCCCGCTGAGCGACTTATATTTGTGGACCAGACCAACCGTTAGTGTCTACGTTTCGGCTCCGTATGTCATAACAGGTAGGTCACGCTGATTGAAGACTTTCGTCTTGAGACTTCTCTCAACATAGAATATAAATGTTCCCCTGGCTTGCTACCACAAAGTAGCTTACCACCATACGGTGTTCCGGCAGCACACAGACAGACCTTGAGAGTCAGAGTATTCTAGGCCTAGCGTGTTGATGTGACTTCTACAAATGTATTAAAACCAAAATAAGGCAAATTGGTTCAACGGTACATCATGTGAGACTAATAAACGTCAATTCATTTTTGTATGTACCTATAGATAACACAGTTTACCACTTTAGACGAAATAGAAAACATGACCAACCTTTATAGATTCGTCATGTCGTTTAAGAACCCTTATGGGTTCCGTGTTTTGCCATTCGGCTACGGACCGGCTACCGTAAAAGTGTGTGCGCTTTCATTGTGTTTTTTCCTAAAACTTGTGTATTTATAACCATTAAGTGCCGGTGAATGTGTGCGAGTGTAGGAAAACAGCACATGTTAAAAAACATGCCATTTTACGTTCACACCAAAATTTCACGAAAAGCTCTTAGTAAAGTCCACATCTTTACTGAGGGTATGACTTAGACTGGTGTGAATGTGACTTCGACTCAACTACGATAATTTAAGTTATTTGGCGACAGATTTTTCAACTCGAGGCACAGAATAATTATTAGTCTTGAAGGTGGTAGCTGACCAGGTGGACACTACATAGTGTCCTACCACCATGCCGGGGGTTTCTTAACGATGTTTTCCTTCACCAGAGAGCCTCTGTAAAATGCGCACATAATTTTGTTTGTTAGGAAAATCCATCGCTGCACGGCGGGGACTAAACTCGCTACCTCAGGCGTCAAATCCGACCATTCTCCCACTCATCTAAAATCATCTTCTAAATTCTCTACAATGGAAGATGGTAATGACTTTAAAGTATAATAACCTAAGTATAATGATCTAAAAAGGTGAATGTATTGCAGTAGTACATTTATATGTTAATAGTTTATACTACAACGTACAATAAGCAGTATTTGTACAGGTGGTCCAGTGATAAATTTAACACAATAATGTTAAAGTATAAGTTTAACTGACGTAGTTGAACATAATGCAGACGGGCAACTTTCATCCGAGCGATAGTTGCGTTACGTAGTAGCTACCTTTCCGTCGCTAAAGATTTTTGCGATTATCACTGTTAATTTTGATGATGCATTTAGAAGCGTACGCGTGTTCTGTAAACATTAAACACAAAAAGGTTAATGAGTAAGTAAGAGGTAAGTTATATTTCTATAAAATGTCTATTTTAAGGTTAACATTTTATTTTAAAGGTTACACAGATTATTATTTAATACAGATTTTTTAAAATTTTCGGATCTTTGTATATAAATCCTAGACACCATGCAAATTTCAGCTTTTTATTTAGGATAACGGAAGTACCTTAGAGGTTTTGATGAAAAAGTGAGTGAGTGCCCAATTAGTCGTATTTTAGGTATCCATAAAATCTAAAGTATAAAAGCTATATCAGTGAATAAAAGCAGCGCGTGGCCACCACCTGCCACTTGTGAGCGGTTCCAACAGTCCTAACATAATAAAGATAGTTTAAAAACTAAAACAACTGACTTCCATGTCGCGTGAATCAATTTCAGTAGCAACTTTGAGACGTTTATCGTCATATCTCTAGAGATACTTATCAAATCTCGATGAAATTACAATGAAACCACCTCGGAAACGTACCCTACCAATTAAAAGAAGAATCATTCAAATACGGTTCACAATTGACGGAGCAATCGCGTAACATACATTAAAAAAAACATACAGATGAATTGAGAACCTCCTTCTTTTTGATAGTCGGTTGAAAATGTATGACAAAACTTGAGAACTGTTTGTCGCTGGCCACCGGTAGCCGTTTGGTGGCTCGTTTGCGCCGAGCCTAAGCCTGTCAGACATAAAAAGATCCTACTTAGGTAATATTAAAAATGCGAAATTAATTGAAAAGAATCAAATTCTCAGATATTTGCTGAGGAAGCAAGTGTATATGGTACTAACATCACAAAATATTGTTGGGGCGATACAGGATCTCATACATTGAGGCAATATTTACAAGGAGAACGGTTTAAAATGCTTCAGCGCCATCTAGATGCTTTTATATTAAGTATTCTTTGATTATATACTTGTCTTTTAGTATGTGTAGTTTTTGAGTGTGGTGACCGATAAGAAAACATTTTTTTTCTTTTATTAAATAAATGAGAAGTTAATACTGTTCAAAATATTTTTATTATCTTACAATACATGTAGGTGATTCAGGAATATTTATCATTGAAACTATAGGTTTATGGTAACTGAAATAAGAAACATAAGTTTGAGACTTAATATCTTCTAAATATCTGGAAAATACCGCGTCAATGGTGGTCCCATATTTTGTTGTGGATTCTTGTGGATCATTATTTATTTTCAAATTAATAATAATAAAATGTATGTATATAAAGTACTCACTCATTTTCTTTCACTATTTTTTTCGTGACTTTCTTCATTAATAAATGCACTTTGTTTATTCATATTTACAGATAGAGAAAGAGTACGATAGAGATATTCACTGTTGTACATAGATGATAAATACCTATCTGTGTCACGGCTACATGTATGAAGGCATCAAGGAGGAATTATGTAAAGTTCCGAGGACTTGTTCACCCTTGACATAATTTGAAAATAGAATTAGGAATTTATATTTGAAAAAGGAACGAGAAGACAAATCAAAATTAGCCGCTCCAAGGGGTATATAAGCGGTTAGGGTAGCTCCCCTACATGTGAAGTGGGGATGAAATCCGATAGATGGCGTTGTACACCGTTAACATACACAAGTGTTTCTTTTTATCAAGTTTTACGATTAAATTGAATGATGTGTGAAACCAAAGACAACCTTATCTCTACTACGCTAAGGCTTAAAAAATGAGGTTCGTTGGGGTGTTAGGTTTTATTTTCGTTACGGAATTTCTGGATTCGGTCTCCACGCTCAAGGCCCGCGATAGAAGCTATGCAATAGCTTAAAATTACACAATGAAGGTACAGGGAACAGCTAGTAAGAAAAAAATACCTAATCTTTTTTGGAGTTTTGGCGGGAACGTTTCTGTACTCTTATTGTATTTTTAGGGTTCCGTACCTCAAAAGGCAAAAAATGGAACCCTTATAAGATCATTTTCTTGTCCGTCTGTCTGTCTGTCTGTCAGTGTGTCACCACCGATTTTCTCAGGAATAGGTGGACCTAGCGAGTTGAAATGTATACCACATACACTATAGTCCCTATTAGGTGTATAAAAATCAAGCTAACACGATAAAAAGATATGGGAAAATTTAGGTTTCGTTTCGTTTTTAGTTTTCATTGAGATCTACAGAATATATTTTTTCTAGATTTTTCACTCCCTTACTTTAGAAGTTAGAGGGGGGTGGGGGACACACATTTTACCACTTTAGATGTGCCTATCTTTTAAATGATTAATTTTGAGAAAAAATGAGATTTTAGGAACCTCAATGTCATTTTATGCATAGGTTATAAGAAAACATTTTTTTTTGTTCCAGTTCCATGTATGGGATGCCCCCCCTTAAACTTATATATTTTTTATTTTTGTATAAAAATCGGAAAGTGGTTTACAGAATACATATCTACCAAGTTTCAATTCTGTAGTCCTAATAGTTTTGGAATAAAATGGCTGTGACATACGAACGGACAGACAGACAGACAGACATGGCAAATCTATAAGGGTTTCGTTTTTTGCCATTCGGCTACGGAACCCTAAAAAATGAGCGTAGCGAAGTTTTCAGAGGTACAAGACGCAGAAAAACTTTGCTGCCGAGCGCAACTCACAACTTTTCACCTCCACTACAGAGAACAATTCTGGGTGCAAAAAACAAAAATCAAAATGATTAAAAGTGAATTGAATAATATAATTTAAAAAACTAAAAAATAACCGACTTCAATGCCGCGTTATTAGTTTTCAATCCATATCTATGGAGATACTAATGAGACCTCAATAAAATTAACATGATACCACACTTGGGATATTTCCTTTCCAACAAAAAAAGAATAATCAAAATCGGTTCATAAACGGCGAAGTTATCCGCGAACAAACATAAATATATATATACGGTCGAATTGAGAAACCTCCTCCTTTTTTTGAAGTCGGTTAAAAATGATTAAAAGTGAATTGAATAAAAGAAGAGAATTGGGGGGTTTGGCGGGAACGTTCAGTGTGTGTGCTTTTATTGACCGAGCGAGCATAGCGAGCTACAAGCATATTTAGCTTAGTTGGAGGGGTTAACAAAAATACTAGTAATGTGCAACCCACATTAGTAGTAAGCTTTAAAAAGAATTTTTGCTTATTTTTTAATTGCAGGAATATAGGTGGGGAAAGGGGAGAAGTTTGCTGTAGCGTTATTCATCGACAGATTTCAGTCAAATTGGAGAGGCACATTAAAGACATCATTTTACATAAGATGTTGCAAAAAAAATTCATAAAGGGGGAGCGGAGGGGAGAAAGGGGGTGAAGTTTGCTGTAGCGTTATATATGGACGGATTAATTTTTTTTTTGATTATTTTTATCTACCCTACACCAATCTGACTACGCAGTCCTCTTACAAGACTAACCAGTAGACCTCCGTAGACACTGAATTCATTTGCATTTGATTGGCAAAGCCCAAACTTCAAACCAAAACGACGTAGATTCAAAATAAGAATCACTTTCGAAGTTACAAATGATTGGCTTGGAGATTGATTTAAACAGAACGAAAGCAGGGATTGGTTCGCGCATGTGCTGCAATGTTTGTTATGACAGTTGATTCAAACAAGAGAAATGTCCGACTAATGACGCGCTGGACACGACTTAACCCCGCCTGCTTGGACACGACTTTTGTTGGGACATTTTTATGACGCAGTTACTTTTGCTGACTTATTATTTATTCGTAGAATAAATGTAGATTATTAAGCCTTAAGTGCCGGTGAATGTGTATAATAAGTGTAGGTAAACAGTACACTATTGAAAAACATGCTATTTGCGTTCACACCAAAATTCCACTAAAAATCTTCAGTAAAGTCCACAAGTCTGTGTTTCCGGAAAGGGTTTTTAGTTTCCATCTGAGGGTCTTCAAGTCGCGAGTGAATAGGTATCTTCTAGCCAAGCGTGCTACATCGTCGACCACATCGTCACTTAACATCAGGTGAGATAGTGGTCAAACGCTTGACTATAATGAATTTAAATAAATTTTAGGTAAAAATTATTTTTAAAAACAAGCTTTTATCTGGGACAACGGACTAAAACGTTAAAAATAAATTCTAGTTAGTATTTGGCTTGTAGGTACTTGCCTATATTCGTAAAAAGCTTGAAGCACTACCCGTTTTTCAGGCTAGGTAATTACTGTACTTCAGTGCCTCAAGCTTTTAAAAATATAGGTAAGTACCTACACGCCATCCATTGTCCCAGATAAAAGCTTGTTTTTAAAAATAATTTTTACTTAAAATTTATTTTTAACTTTTTAGTAGGTAGGTATAAATGCCGACTACCTACCTACTACTTAAGTATTTAAGAGAAGGTATAATGTTTTAAAATATTCCACGGATATTTGATGTGATTATGGGTATAGTGCTCTTCAAGGAAAATCAATCGACTTGGTGGGGCTATGTTGCATTATTACAGAAATGCCATGGCCACCTTACAGCTTCATCATCAGATCCTGGCTATCATTTAAGTGTAAAGTGCTCCTCAAGACGAATCATTTGAGCTCACATTAACTGAGGTTACGTTATTTTATCACAGAGATGCCGTGGCCACCTTCCAGCTTCATCATCGGACCCTGGATATAATCTAGGTGTAAATTTCTCTTCAAGACGAATCAATCGAGCCCAAACTCGGTAGAGTTAAGTTGATTTATCACAGAGATGCCGTGGCCACCTTCCAGCTTCATCATCAGACCCTGGATATCATCTAGGTGAAAAGTTCTCTTCAAGACGAATCAATTGAGCCCAAACTCGGTAGGGTTTTGTTGATTTATCACAGAGATGCCGTGGCCATCTTCCAGCTTTATCATCAGACCCTGGATATCATCTAGGTGAAAAGTTCTCTTCAAGATGAATCAATCGAGCTCAAACTCGGTAGGGTTATGTTGATTTATCACAGAGATGCCGTGGCCACCTTACAGCTTCATCATCAGACCCTGGATATCATCTAGGCTTAAAGTTCTCTTCTAGACAAATCAATCGAGCCCAAACTCGATGGGGTTATTTTGTTTTATCACAGAGATGCCGTGGCCACCTTCCGTCTCCATCATCAGACCAGCTCCATGGTACCATATTATTGTATTGTCACCGAAGATACATAAGTACACCAAATTTGAGTCCAATCAGACATCGGTAAGTGGGTCTACATTAGCTTCCAAGATTCCACCCGAACATACATAGTGACATACATACATTGCATGTTAAATAAAAGCTTGTAAAAAAAAACATCTTTACTGAAAGTATGAGTCAGACTGTACTATGACTTCAACTTTACCTGAAATGTGACTTTGACTCAACTTTATGACTTGAATTTACAAAAACGTGAACAATTTTAATACTTGACACTGGCTATACAGGCTGTTACAAAACTACCCGTAAAGCAGGAAAACTAAGGAGGTTAAATGGGGCCTTTTAACGAGTCCATTCACAATATTTAAGAACCGTAGTGACGCTGTATACCCGAAAAAAATAATAAAATATTATTATTTTCACTGATGTGCAAACCCTAATTCAGTAAAATCAAAGAGTAAACTACGCAGAATGTACCTACATTTCTACCTAATTTGCGGAACGACAAAAAATTTAAAAGACCTGACCTAACGAAACAACCTTAACGAACACTTACGACCCAACACGCTGTTCCATCTCGGCAACCGTTGGGCAATCGGAGAAATACACTCCGTCCTTCACATAACCCCACAAAAAGAAGTCCAAGGGTGTGAGGTCCGGAGAACGAGCAGGCCATAGCACCAGTCCCCCGCGGCCGATCGATCCTCTCGAAAAGCGAACGTAAGATGTTCTCATACATTGCGAGCAAAATGTGCCGAAGCGAAATGAAACTTTTAGAAGGCAGTATTTAAGTATAATGACATCCTTGTATTGAGGTAGCAAACATTTATGAATGAAAACTGGAAAATCTATTAAAGTAGGCATTTATAAGATAAAATAGGTACGTAGGCCTTTCTGTTTAATAATCTGGTTCCCTGACATGACAGCTTACTAGGGTTGACAACATTTTTGGCTTTGATAATTAATTATATTTTTACCCGACTGCGCGTCGCAAAGGAGAGGTAATGTGTTTATCAGTCTATATATGTATGTATGTATGTATGTATGTATGTATGTATGTATGTATGTATGTATGTTTGTTCCTTTGTGGCACACTAGAGACCAAACGCGTGGGCCGATTTTGATAATTGGCACGTCAATAGATTCGCCATGCTAGCGCGAGTGTCAACGAAAACATAAAAAATTAAAAAATTCAAAATGGCGGATTTCAGACGCAAAAATTTAAGGTTCAAAAAAATTTTTTTTTCAAAACCTATCGAGTGGGATATCGAATTAAAGGTCTTAAAATGGAGATTCAAAATATATTTATAACAAATAATTTATGGTCGTACAAATCGAAAAAAAAAAGATTTTACATGCCGCGTTAATCACTTTCAGTAACAAGTTTGCGGTGCTTATCTCTGAAGTTACTTATCAGATCTCAATAAAATTACAATGAGACCAAACGAAAATCATATTAACTCAAACAAAAAAAGAATTTTCCAAATCGGTTAAGAATTGATGGAGTTCTGAGGTAACAAACAACCTCTTCCTTTTGGTATATCCGTTTAATAGTACGGAATTTGCCGTCCTTTACTTAACTAAAAAGTGTAAAATAAAACATTAAATTAAAAAATCAAAAAACCCGACTGCGCATAAAGTGAAGTGTTAAAAAACGAACTGAAAAGAAAAAAACAAGTACGTCTAGTAGTTTAGACTTCTGTTTAGGGATATCAAAAAACTATACCATTTAAATTCTTTCTCGGTCGATACACTCAGAAAATAAATTATACATTGTTATCTATACTATTATACTATATACTATTATACTATATATACTATTATACTATAATATTATAAAGAGAGAAGATTTGTATTTTTGTATGTTTGTAATGATTTGGCTCAAAAACTACTGAACCAATTTAAAAAATTCTTTCACTAATACATAGAATGGACTTTCGGAATGAAAATAGGCTATATATTATCCCGTTTAAATCAAAGGTACATTCGTGGAGACCTAATTTGCAACCTAAGTCGGCAAAAAAACGGTCGAAAAAACACGTTTCTTACGAACGCTGCTTAATTGAAAATAGATAGAAGAATATTTTCTATGCAAGAGTTGTACAACTTAATAAGACCTACAAAAAAGTCCGCGACAGCATATGTCTATCTCTTAAGGTTGACTCACAGTAACCATTTTAATCTTAAAATGTTTGTTAAAAATATTACATAACTTCCAAGGCTATTTTGAAGTATACAGTATTAATCCTTATCCAAATAATTACGTTAATTAGCTTGGCCACATATTATAGATTAAAATTGTCCCTTATAGTATATAATTCAAATGAAAACTCTAGAAGATAGCACGAATTTCACATACACGCATCGCAAAATTAATAAAATATTTGCAGTAAAACCACAGATTAGATCATAGTTACTGAGAAAATATTATTATAAGCTTAGCTATGCTGTAGATCCCCACCGATCACAATCTATTTGAAGTCAATATAGTATAATAATATGATCTATTGTATAAAATAATATTCATCTACATATATATATATATATAATAATATATTATTTTAAACCACCCCGACTGATCTATGTATAATCTTTTCATTAAAAGCATTCCAATGACTCTAAACACGACATTTAAAATCTGAGCTGTAAGTTGGTGAGGATTTGAGTATTCTGTAGAGTCCAGGAGATGTCCCAGCATCAGGTCAATGCTTCCATGTTCTTACAATATCGTTGAAGAAAAAGATTTTCGAATTGATCAGACCTATGAAAGTTTATTTCATAGCGCAATTAATTAGAAAAAAGCTCATAGTTTTATAACGATTGAACAAATTTTCATGAATCAAAGCTCTTAACTCTCGATTAAGACATCTATCAAACAAAAAAAAAACTATCAATAATAAAAACAAAATCGGTTCACCCGGTTATGCTACAGACAGACACACAGACAGATAGACGCGTTAAACGTATATTACCCCTACATTTTGCATCGGGGAACGCCGTAAGGTTACGGCGGCAGATGTTCTGCTTGGTGGTAAGCTACATTTTGGTAGATTTAATGATCCCACTACCACTGTACGAAAACTCATGATTCAGGAATACACATAAAACTTTCATTGGTAGGTATATAGCTAGGATTAGAACCAACGACCGTCGGGTCAGAATCAGGGTAACTATCCTTTACGCCAAAAGGGCCGTCCAATATCACTACGTAAGTAAGTATAAAACAAAGTCCATCACTGCGTCTGTCTGTCTGTTCGCAATAATCTCAATAGCTACTGAACGGATTATCATGCGGGTCAATAGCCAGAGTGTTTATGAGGAAGGTTTAGGTGCATAATTCGTTAAGGTTTTGTGTAAATTGGATGAAATATGACGATGATTGTTAAATATGTTCATATTTTATATTCGATGCAACAAACTGATGCAAATTTTGTAGGCATATATGTTCTACCCGTGCGAAGCCGGGGCGGCCTGCTAGTAAGGAATATAGAGACTTTAACAGTCGGGACACATTAATCCCCATTCGTTAAGCCATTAATGTGTCCCGACTGTTAAAGTCTCTATATTCCATACAACAATGTATAATTTATTTTATAAGTGTATCGACCGAGAAAGAATTTTTTGATATCCCTAAACAGAAGTCTAAACTACTAGACGTACTTGTTTTTTTCTTTTCAGTTCGTTTTTTAACACTTCACTTTATGCGCAGTCGGGTTTTTTGATTTTTTTATTAATGTTTTATTTACGGAGTATTTTGTAATACGTATACACCAATCGTTTGGAGCCATAAGAAAACTAAAAATAAGAAGAAAACTTTAAATAGTTTTTAACCGACTTCACAAATAAGGAGGAGGCTAATAAAACCTATTTTATATATCTTATCTTATAGGCTAGCGATTGACCACTATCTCACCTGGTGGTAAGTGATAATGTGGTCAAATATGGTGAACGCGCTAGGCCTAGAATACTCTGACTCTCAAGGGCTGTATGCTGCCGGAACACCGTAAGGTTGTGGCGGCAGATTTTCTCCTTGACCGTGGTAAGCTACTTTTTGTCAGCAAAACAGGCGGAGCATCGATATAATATGCTGTTACCACCTGTAGTATACAAGTTCTTACTTCTTATTACTTTTGTTTAAACAACTGTGAGCAATGCTAAATATTGGTTTTGGTACCACGCCTGTTAAAATTAATTATATTTGGTGATAGTCCATTATTTGGCAAAATAAACATTCATTAAGAATAAGAATTTTTCGTAAACCTATAGTGGTACGACTTCTGCTAGTCTGCCTGGGGCGGTACCACCAATGTGTCTGATATTCAGCCGTGAAAATGAAAAAGATGTTTATCATTTTCAACCGACAAAAAGATGAAGGTTTTCAATAAAATCGTCTATGTTTTTTATTTTTAGGGATCCGTACCCAAAGGGTAAAACGGGACCCTATTACTAAGACTCCGCTGTCCGTCTGTCTGTTTGTCTGTCTGTCTGTCTGTCTGTCTGTCTGTCTGTCTGTCATATCTATTTTTAGAAGATTTCCAAATACCCTCACGCCGTGACTGGGCTCGATAGTATAAAAGCGGACAGCGAGCGGGTATCCGTGTGGCAGTCGTACGGTTCGGACGTCGTGGTTATGTTGTTAGCTTAGACACCTTATGTAATTGTTATTATGTTGAGGTTCTGTGGCATTATATAGCTGTGGGTATTGTGATAGTGTTTATTTTTTAGCCTTCTTCACTTCCGGTCGCTAAGACTATATTATCTATCTTGTATATCTTATCTTGTATATTTTAATTATATATTGCATAGTGTCCAGTGAAAATACAGGGCGTGTGACACTCAACATCTACTGCCGACTTCCATGCCGCGCGAGTCAGTTTCAATAGCAAGTTTATCGACGTTTATCGTTATATCTCTGAAGATACTTTTCAGATCTCGACCACCTCGGAAATTCACCCTACCGATTAATAATGTATGATCACAACGAAAAAACCGACTTCACATGGTAATTTCAGACAGACAGACGGACAAGAGAGTAAACTTATATGGGTACCTTTTTTACCTTTATAGGTACGTAACCCTAATAATATACGAGTAAACTCCAAAAAATTAAAAACAATCTTATAGCCTGACGACAACACGACGGCAATGTGTAGCTTGAGGGCCCGGTGGTGTAGTGGGAGAATGGTTGGCTTTGATGTCAGAGGTACCGAGTTCAATCCCCGCCTTGCACCATTGGATTTTTCTATCGAAAAATGTATTACACTTTTTACAGTGGCTCCCCGTGAAGGAATATATCGTTAAGAAACCCCCAACCCCCGCATGGTGGTAGGACACTATCTAGTGTCCGCCTGGCCAGCTACCACCCTCAAGTTAGAAAATCTGTCGCCAAAACATCTAATGATTTCCGGCAGCTCCATGAGAGCCAGTTCCCATTGTAGGTCTAGCGTGCTACTGGACTGCATCATCACTTACCAACAGGTGAGATAATGGTCAAACGGTAGCCTATACGATATAAAAAAAGCGTAGGGGTTCCAGAGGCCACATGCTGTCTCTATCATCAGACAAGCTTGATAGTCAAGTTCCGATGACATCGCAATGTTAAGAAACATTCTAATGTCATCGGAATTTGACATTTTTCTTCAATCTAACACCGGGAAGAGGTCAAATTTAACTTAAAAGATTGTATTACCCAGACTTTAGGACAGGTGAAACCACGGATTAGACAAAGGAGGTTGGATTGGCAATAATCACACTTTTGTTTGAAAACCAGCGTCGCCGCGTTACTCCCACCAAACGATTCCACAACATAAACAATACAAATAGATACACGAATTACGCAAACTAATAAACAAATTACACATAGAACACGGGGCTGCAATTGCTTCGCACACTACTGCAATTGTTACGCACATTACTTCGAGACTCTATAAGTTACACACAATCACACGCGGCCGACCGGCCGGCGACCGACGCGAACGTGAATATAACGAGTCGGAGAGGCGTGGTGATTTCGCTCGCTTTGCAATCCATTGCGCGTAAACTGCGTCTCGAGGTAGAAATATTCGTACTTTACCAGCAATGTATAGTTATCTGTTCTCTGGGTATGTTGTCGTTTGAACAAAGAATTTCATAATTAAAAATAGTTTTTGGACAAAAATATCTATAATACGAAGATTTTATGCTTACCGATGAAAAGAAATTCCTCCTTGTTTAATACTTGATGTCTGACTCTTTAATTTACACGTAATAATCGCACAACACGGCATTTTGAGACGATTTTAGCGCACCTCCGCGCTGCGACGCAAACCACGAGCCACTAAAAAGTATGATCGCGTGGTTCTATGAATCTATGATTGTCTAATCATACTAGTGGCGCGCCTGCCCCGCCCACATTGCCAATCCAACCTCCTTTGTCTAATCCGTGGGTGAAACTAAAGGCTATTTATTAAATTTGGGTTCCGTACCTCAAAAGGTAAAAAAAACAACTGGCGAATTGCAAGTCGGACTCGCACTCGTAGGGTTCCGTAACACAGTAGAATATTTATAACAACATATATTGTTTGTATGAAAAAACTAAGTTATATTTGCGGTTTCTATATCTTAAGAAACTGCTGAATATATCTTGTTTAAACCAATTTTCGTTAAAATTGTTTATTAAGATCTACAGCCCATTTTTTTCATACGGTCGGACGGATAGACAGACAAACAGATATGACGAATCTATAAGGGTTCCGTTTTTTGGCATTCGGCTACGAAACCCTAAAAAAAGGTGAATTTACTATTTCATCATCAACATTATCAGCCCACATCAGTCCACTGCTGGACATAGGCCTCTCCCGATGCACTCCACTGAGCTCTGTCTTCAGCTCTTCTCCTCCAGTCACTGCCAGCTACCCTGCGTATATCGTCACTGCATCTTGTCACAGGGCGTCCCACGAATTATATACTATGACAAACTTACTATTATTGCATCAATACATTTTCTATGGATCGAACTACACTTTAAGTTTGTACTTTAACTATAATACCTCACGGGCGGCAGGAGCAGCTGCAGACGCAGCAGAGGCTCTCAAACGGAGGAAATATATAAGCATCGGTAACAACTATGCTTTTCTTCCGTTTGGGGTCAAAACCATGGGCCCGTGGGGTCAACAAGCACGTGGTTTTGTTAGGGAGCTGTCTAGACGCCTAATCGATGTCTCCCACGACCAAAGAGCTGGCGCTTACCTCGGGCAACGCATTAGTTTCGCGATTCAAAGAGGTAATGTCGCCAGCTTTTTGGGTACTCTACCAGCAGACAGCGACCTAAATTCCATTTATTACTTGTAGTTTTTATTTGAATTATTAGTCATAGTTAATATTTTAGTTTAATAAGTTTTTTTAAATTGTTTTGATTATATACTAAACAATAATAAATAATACTTTAACCTAGTTTGACCAGATGCACGAACCCAACTCGCACTTGACCGGATTCTTTAAAATTTTTTAACCCTCACACGTCTAGCTGTTTCATTGGCTACATAAAATCGATAGTAACATCAAAAGCGAAGGTGAGCACATAATTTGTAGCGATAAAATAAAACAAATTGGACTCTCTCGGAATTTTACTAAATGGTGGCCATAAACAAGTGTTTTAAATTGTTTTAATATGTATTTTCCCCTAAAATCATCAAATCTTCGATTTTTTGATACTGTCGTCATGCCTATTGTCATTAGCTAAGGAACATATTAAAAAAAAGGAGAGTTAGCGCCTTATACTGTCTTGCGAAATGGAGGTGCAAATGGCTTTCGAGGATATCTGTAGGGAGCTCTTAATTTAAATTTAGTGAGGAGGTCCAAACAGTCTACGTCGTTGTGATAAGCTTGTGCAAAAATATTAGGTCTAGTTTCGATCTACGAATGGAGAGTGATGAAATATTGAAATGAGACAATATAGTGTATGAGCGTAACGACTTAGCCTTACCTACAGAGTAGGTATGTTAAGTGCCATAGAAAACGTTTCTGAATTCTCTCCAGACGTAGCGTATGCACCGCGTAGTGGTGGACAGTAGAATATTAGGTACTCGAGGATGCTACGAACTAAACAATTTCCGCCCACAGCTGGACATAAGCATCTCCTATGGCACGCCACTGAGCTCAATCTTCAGCTCCTTTTTTCCAACCGCTGCCAGCCAGCTTGCGTACATCATCGCTCCATCAACTTGGGAGCGCCTTAAACTATTACGTCCGAGCCTACGTTTGTTAAGCTATATTAACTACTAAAGAGTTGTTGGGTTACTCCCACTAAGCATCTGCTGATGAGATAACTTACTGGAGGTAACTATTATATATGGTATATATATATATATATATATAGGTCGACTGAGGGTCCTTCCTATATTCTACTAATGCGTGTACCGCTTAGTGTACTAAGGATGGGGTCCTGACTGCACTGTGAGTTACTGGCACTGGCGTTCTATCAAATGAAACAACTATTCCCAATAAACAACTGTATTGTCATAAAATCAATTAGGTTAACTAAAAACCCCAAGCTAAAACAACTACACTCCTTGACCAGTGCGCAGTAACTGGCCGAGGTTCGATCGTCCATCTTTTTCATACACAATATCGCTATTCACACTTACATGGTCCCTACAGGGTGAAAAAAAAACATCACTTATCCATCAACATCCAAAACGCATGGTCACTGCACACCGGCACACGCCAAAACACATGGCCGTGTTCTGGCCACCATCAGCGGAAACGGCCGAACTAAATTAGATGTACCTGAGTACACGGTGGTATTACAATACCTATATAGGTAAATACATACTCGTACACAATCACGCCTTTTTCCCGTTGATGCAGGCAGAGACTACTTTTTAACCGACTTTTTAATATATGTATATATTATGTTTGTTCGCGGATAACTTCGTCGTTTATGACCGGATTTTGATTATTCTTTTTTTGTTGAAAAGAAGATATCCTAAGTGTGGTACCTAGGTAATTTTATTGAGGTCTGATAAGTATCTACCAGAGATATGGAGATAAACACCTCAAAATCGGTACTGAAAATTAATTGCGCGGCATTGAAGTCGGTTCTTTTTAGTTATTTTAAACTTTAAATGATCGAAAGACGAAAAATTTTAAACGATCTTATTTCCACATGCTACAATCTTCACATATCTCTTTCGCTTCTTCCACTTTCATATACCTAGGTAAATGTTGTATTAATATAGTAATAATATATATTCTAGATTTTATATAGTCTGTATTTCAATGCCGCGCTATTCATTTTCAGTACCAATTTTGAAGTGTTTATCTCAATATCTCTGGAGATACTTATCAGACCTCAATAAAATTACTATGGTACCACACTTGGGATATCTCCTTTCCAACAAAAAAGAATAATCGAAATCGGTTCATAAACGACGAAGTTATCCGCGAACAAACATAAAAAAAGAAAATATATATATATATATATATATATAAAAAATAAAATAAATATATATATATATATAAAAAATAAAATAAAAAATAATATAAAAATAATTTTAAAATATATATATGTATATATATAGTAGAGTAGAGGTCGCTGACAGCGCTGGGTGCTTAGGCTGGAGCACTCCAGAAGAGATGGCGGCGGAAGAGCCCCTAGTGGGTCAACGGCGGCGCTCACATTCGGTCAGTGAATGACAGGTGGCAACCGGCCGTAAAACCAAATGCCAACAAACAAAATCTCCTAGTATGAAAGCACAACCTAAACCGAACAAGTATAAGTGTTAGGGCGTACCCCTTAAGCGACGGTCAGATGAATCCATATGCGATGAATGCTAAGGCGTCCCCTGCAAGCGACGGAACAAGACGCTGCGCTAATTCTATGCGCATAGCTACGTGGAACATCGAGTCATTGACCGGACGCTGTCAGGAACTGGCTAATACTTTGCGAAGACGAAATATTAACATCTGTTGTATACAGGAACTAAAATGGAAAGGGTCTAAATCCAGGAATATTGGCAGAAATTATCAACTTCTATACAATGGCAGCTCAACAACAAAAAACGGAGTTGGCATCATACTAGACGAATCACTCAAGGAAAGAATTATTAAAGTAGACAGAATTAATGACAGAATAATATGTGTGAAAGTAGCGTTAGACAATCAAACACCCTTAAACATAATATCAGCATATGCCCCTCAGTCCGGATGTGCTAATGATGAAAAGCTAGCCTTCTGGGAAAACCTTGAAGAATTTCTACAAAATATCCCAGAAGATGAGAAAACAATGTTAGGAGGCGATTTAAACGGCCATGTAGGTCAAAAAGCGCCACACAACTGTAACATACACGGAAACTTTGGTATTGGTACACTAAATAGGCAGGGCAGTAACATAATAGACCTTGCGACCCACTTTGATCTTCCTATAGTCAACACATATTTCCAAAAGAAAGAAGAACATTTAATAACCTACAAGAGCGGCGGAGCTTCCACCCAGATTGACTATTTTCTGTGCGACAGGTCTACTCTGCGCCGCATAAAGGACTGCAAGGTCATACCGGGGAAGCCATTAACAGCCCAACACAGACTCCTAGTTGCCTGTTTAACCTTACCAAACTGGAATCAAACGTCTAAAAACCAAAGATACGAACCTCGCATCAAATGGTTCAACATGCTAAAGCAGACAATAATAAATTTGTAACTCAAGTTGAAGAATACCTCAAAGACACAATTCAGGACACTAAAGAATGTAATACCCTATGGAATGAATTTCACTCGTTTTGTATAAAGACTGCCACTGCGACATTAGGTGTTAGCAAAGGAAAATTAAAAATTAATAAAGACCCTACCTGGTGGGATGAGAGTATACAAACACTACTCAAAGAAAAGAAGACTTCTTTTAAGAAATGGCAAGAAAGTAAGCTTGACACCGACCGAAATGAGTATAACATTACAAAAAAGAGAGCCAAAAAATGCGTTGCAATCTTAAGAGCTATAGCTAAGGACTCTTACTACAAAAAATTAGAAAATGCAAAATCAGACTCAGAAATATTTAAACTAGCAAAATCCCGACACGCACAAACAAAAGATATAAAACGAAACAAATTCATAAAAGACTGCAGCGGCAAATTATTAACATCAGACAAGGACATCAACAAGAGATGGGCAGAATATTACCAAGCTCTACTTAATAAAGAATTCCCACAAGAACCATTAACGCCATTACCACATGTAAAGGGACCAGTCGAGGCAATCAACCCCCAGGAAGTAAAAGCAGCGATCATGAAAATGAAAAATAACAAATCACCAGGACCAGACCAAATTCCAGCCAAACTGTGGAAGCGAACAGGTCACTCCGGTGTAGCCTGGCTTACAAAACTATTCAACGAAATACTCAATGGCGGAAAGATGCCTAATATGTGGAGAGCTAGCACCCTAATACCCTTCTACAAGAACAAAGGAGACGTCGCCGACTGTGGTAACTACAGAGGTATAAAGTTAATTTCCCACACCCTGAAGATCTGGGAATGTGTTCTGGTAAAAAGATTAACAACCATAACACAAATAACAGCAAATCAATGTGGATTTACAAGTGGCGCAAGTACCACGGACGCTATTCATTCGGTAAAAATTCTTATGGAGAAGTACAAAGCCCGAAAATCAGATTTACACCTCACATTCTTAGACCTTGAAAAGGCATTTGATCGAGTTCCGCGGAAAATCATATGGCAGGCACTCCGATCACAACTTGTGCCGGAACAATGCATCAAGCTAATTCAAGACATGTACCACAATGTCACAACAAGTGTGGTCACACCTGCAGGCTCCAGTGGTCCTTTCGAAGTCAAAGTAGGTGTACATCAAGGTTCTTCCCTGAGTCCTCTACTATTCAACCTAGTAATGGATTACATAACCGCGGATATCCAAAAACCAGCGCCCTGGTCACTCCTGTACGCGGATGATGTGGTCCTAATAGCTGAATCGCTCACAGAATTGCAAAGCGATCTAACTGCATGGCAGACAGCACTAGAGCGAAGAGGATTAAGGGTCAGCAGACAAAAGAGCGAATACATGTTTTGTGGATTTTCCGGGACCGACGCGAGTGTCACGAATCGAAACACAATCGAAAACACGCCTCTAAAATGGACCGAAGAGTTTAAATACCTGGGATCCATTATTTCTCCTATAGCCTGCACGGAGAAAGATATAAAGCACAGAATCCAGACAGCCTGGATGAAGTGGAGAACACTTTCTGGCGTCTTATGTGATTCTCGTATGCCAATAAAAGTCAAGGGCAACGTATATAAAAGAGCAGTAAGACCCGCTCTACTCTACGGATCAGAATGCTGGCCTGTGAAAAAGGTGGACGAACATAAAATGCACGTAACAGAAATGAAGATGCTACGATGGTCCGGCGGTGTCACTCGTATGGATAGAATAAGAAATGAGTACATCCGCGGTACATTTAAAGTAACAGACATAACCGAGAAATTAAAAGAGAACAGAATGCGTGGGTATGGCCATGTGATGAGACGGAATGATGACCACATGACAAAATCCGTACTAAACATCGAAGAAGGAAGGAGAGGCCGCGGTCGACCCCCTGTTACCTGGATGAAGACAATACAGAACGACCTTAAAACTTTGAATGCAACAGATGCGACAACCCACAACCGTGCGAAGTGGCGCAGAATTACTAGGAGGGCTGACCCCAAATAAATTGGGAATAATAGCCAGGAGAAAGAAGAAGAAGATAGAGATATATATATATATATATATATATATATATATATATATATCTCTATCTTCTTCTTCTTCAGGTTCTCTTTCAGGAGGTTTCTCAATTCGACCGTATATATATATATATATATATATATATACGGTCGAATTGAGAAACCTCCTTCTTTTTTTGAAGTCGGTTAAAAATGTAAAATATTAATAGAATAAGTTAGTTTATAAGTTGTTGAAATAAATAAATGTCAATCATAATAATACTATAATCTATTATGTATTTTGTAATAATAAAACTAAAGTGGTAAAATAGTATTCTATAGTTTTTGTATAGGTAGGTGCATATATATAAATGAATATCTTCAAAATGGGAATTTTCCAAAGTGGTTAATATATTTTTTAATATCATATATCTATAGGCTAGCGTTTGACCACTATCTCACCTGTAAGTAAGTGATGATGCGGTCGAGGATGGTAAGCACGCTAGGCCTAAAATGGGAACTGGCTGTCAAGGATAACTGCTGGAACACATTAGATGTTTGGCGACAGAGTTTCCAACTTGAGGGTGGTAGCTGGCCAGGCGGACACTAGATAGTGTCCTACCATCATGCGGGGGTTGGGGAGTTCTTAACGATATTTTTCCTTCGCCTGGGGAAGATAAAATGGCGGAGTTCTTAGGTAACAAACCTTTTCCTTTTTTTGAAGTTGTTTATAAATGAAGTTGTTTATATATATGTGTTTCACTGTAAGGCTGAGTAGCACCATCTTACTTTTTTGCAGATCTAGGGTTGCCCGTTACGACGGTATTATGCAGCTGATAGACGGACAATCAGTTCCATTCGGAATATGATTTGTACTGCAATTAGTCTGCGTTTTTATTTATTTATTGTTTCATTATGTTTTATTATTTCACAATTTTTTGGATAAAAATTGTCTGAAGTACTGCACATGCACTGGTTTGCGGGTGCACGTAATAGTACGGTTGGCAACCCTACATTAATCAGGGGAATTAAACATGTGTTTTAAGTGTGACGTTCGACGTCTAGATGAAAGCTGAATGGCTCAATACCTTGGTTTTTTTTTTGTAAATTCAAAGCAATAAGTTATGTTTCTGTTATATCTATAATAATTATTATTGAATATGATCTATTTAATGTTATTTGACGTGTGTAAGTGCAAATTTTTAATTTGCCCAGATACTGAATAAATGCTTTAACTTGTGACTTTACTTTAACTATAAAAACGTCGAATATCTGTCAAACCACATGACAAACTCCATATAAAAACGACGGCTAATAGTAGATACGGTTAAAGTAAGAGTGCAACTCAGTCTTAGGGCCAGTTTCACCTGTTTCTGATAATGTTATCTAATGATAATGATGAGATAGTTATCTGACACATGGCGCTATATAAAAGCTGTCAAAAACTTTTAGATTTCTTCATATTAGCGCTATCAGGAACTGGTGAAACTGGCCCTCAGTCATGTGTTTTATCTAACTACTTCTGATTATGCGATAGAAGAAAGCTGATCATGGATAAGCATACTGCTTAAAATGTATCCGATAAAAAACCGATGAACTATTCAGAATATTCTAGGCCTAGCTTGTTCACCATCTTCGACCGCATCATCGCTTACCACCAGGCGAAATAGTGGTCAATATCAGATATTATATAAGATCGTTTAAAAAACTAAAAAAAACAGACTTTAAATGCCGCACTATTAATTTTCAGTACCAAGTTTGTTGTTTATCTCCATATCTCTGGAGATACTTATCAGATCTTGATGAAATGACTATGGTAGGAATCATCAGAATCGTTTCATAAACGACGAAGTTATCTGCGAACACACCTAAAAAAATATATACGGTGGAATTGAAAATCCTCCTCCTTTTTTTGAAGTCGGTTAAAAAAAAGCCGACTTAGCGGTGAAGTTCAGAGCTGATTGCCTCTTGCATGCTTCTTGCATGTTTCTTGTGGTTGAACATTTTCTTGGCTCTCTTGTTTCAGACCTCCACCTCCAACGCTCCAACGCCTACTAGTATTTGACAGAACCATCCCAGAGGAGGTGGGAACAGTACTCCATACACGATCGGACATGCTTAGTATACGGGTACACAACTGTCCTGTCACATTCAAAGTCACTTAGTGACCTATGGAAAGGGCTATGCTCGGAGTATATCCGGCTCGAAGGACCATGGACGATCCCAAAAAAACCCCTAGATCGGTGTAAATAAAACAACCTTTTAGCGAGTACAGAAATCGCTGTCCGCTGATTTCCTCACGTTTATTCATATACAAAAGTTAGCTTAAGTAGTATCGCGTGCGAATCTCGTCACCGCGATCTAGAGATTAGAAGTCACAGCAAAGCGCCATCTATTGACAAAGTGTCGTACTTTTATGTTAAGAGTGTTAAGCCATTAACAATCTGAAAGATCGAATTTGAAATGAAGTCATCCGACAGAGAACCAAGAGGAAAAAATCAAGGTCTGCTGCATTTGGCTTTTTTCACCAACCAATTGCAAAAAGAAATATAAGCCTTCTAATCTTCTCTTTAATATTTTGGAAGGGTATATATATATCATCATAGTTCTATTTGCAATTGGTTGGTCAAAAAAAATATGATAGGGTCATAGTTACAGCAGACCTTAATTTTTTGTAGAAACAAAATTTTCTCTAAAAGCATTTTCCAGGGAGGAAACGGGGGAATACATTTGAATGGAAAAGTGCACCCCGCGTTCCTTCTGAGGTCTCAAGTGCTGGTAAGGTTAATAAAAAAAAACATGATTTTAATTCCTTTTGAGAGCCCCGTGGCGTAATCGGGAGAACGGTCGGCTTTGATGCCGTGGTACCGAGTTCAAACCGCCGTGCACCAATGGATTTTTCTAACGAAAAATTTATGTGCGCATTTCACAGTGGCCCTCCGGTGAAGGAAAACATCGTTAAGAAACCAACCACCCCCTCATGGTGGTAGGACACTATCTAGTGTCCGCCTGGCCAGCTACCACCCTCAAGTTAGAAAATCTGTCACCAAACATGTAATGTGTTCCGGTAGCCATCCTTGAGAGCCAGTTCCCATTCTAGGCCAAGCGTGCTTACCATCTTCGACCGCATCATCACTTACCAACAGGTGAGATAGTGGTCTAACGCTAGCCTATAAAGTATAAAAAAAAACCTCGACCGCATTTACACCTTTAAACAGAGATCGTCAGGATTGTTTGAATCCAATATACAAGATTTTTTCATATCTGACAGGCTAGTGTTTGGCCACTATCTCGCCTGATGGTATGCGATGTGTGATCGAAGATAGAGAACACGCTAGGCCTAGAATACTCTGACTCTCAAGGGCTGTGTGCCGCCGGAACACCGTAAGGTTATGTCGACAGCTTTTCTCCTTCATGGTGGTATGCTACTTTTTGGTACCAAGTCCGACGTATCCATCTAAAAGTCCGACGTATCCATCTAACTATGGGATAATCACGTAAAAGCTGGGTGATAAAAAATAAAATTCATTAGAAGTTAAACAGTGATATATTTGGCATTATCTTTGGTACAATATTTTCTAATAAGTAGGTATAATTTAAACTTATTAAGTATAACTTAACATACCATGTTTTATTTAATCTTAGGTACCTAAATTATGTAATTATTTTTTGTCACATTCTAATTTATATTATGGTAATGTCAAGGACTCGCTACTAGCGGGCGCGAGGCAATGTTTTTTTTTATGGTAAGGACAATCACGACGGTCGCCTGATGGTAAGCGATGACGTCTACCTAACAGATACAGCGGCATGCTAAATTCTGAACTGACAGAATTTTGCAAATTGAATTTGAAGTATTGGAACAGGACGGCGCATCTTGCCCTCTCTGTCGCAGTTATAGGAGGGATAGTGCGTTTCAATGCACAAGACTGTCATGTCGATATTAATAAGGCGGTTCCGGTGCGCTTATTATACCGCAACTAAATACTCAAATATTTCACCTCAATGCGTGCACTTCTATGATACTCCATACTTCACAGAACACGCGTTCGGTAGAATAAACGCACCGTAACCGCAGTGCGCGCGGGCACTAAAAGTACTATGAAAAAACTGGCCAAGTGCGAGTCAGACTTTTGTCTCGCACGGAGGGTCCCGAACCGCAGTATAATACCACGGTAATATTATATTATATTACCGTGTCAATACGAAACATGCTTATTAACTACAACGCCATCTTACGAATATCTAACGAACTTCTAACACCATCTAAATGAACGTTAACACAAAGGTGTTAGGGTAGGTAACTAATATTATTAATAAGATTAACAATCGTTCATAGATGGCGCTATAGTAAAAAACACGCTATTTGTATGGGGACACCCTTTAATTTTTAACTTTGTTCTGTTTTTAGTATTTGTTATTATAGCGGCAATAGAAATACATCATCTGTGAAAATTTCAACCGTTTAACTATCACGGTTCATGAGATACAGACTGGAGACAGACGGACAGACATACACACAGCGGAGTCTCAGTAATAGGGTTCCGTTGGTACCCTTTGGGTTCGAAGCCTTAAAAAGTAGAAAGATAAGCGGTTACAAGTGACGACCTTACATATCTGTCCCTTCCCTATCGATGATTTATGGCACAGGCCTGTCGCTCTCCGCGCAATACCTATGAAAATATTAGTAGGTACACACGCGGCAGCCCGTGGCCTGCAAGATCAGTTCTGTCAGTAGTGTCACGCGCTCTCGATCGGACGCGCGCCTTTACTTTACTATTCAATCTGTTTTCTCACAACACTCAACCTTACAGTAAGAGACAGCTGACGGCCCGCGAGCTGACCGAGTGATACAAACTCTTGCATGCGGATGGAGTGCATCTTCTGTATTCGTACTATTAATTATTCTGTGCCGCGGGCGGCGAGCGTTTGACTTTTACTATACTAGGTACTATAGGTATACACCATGATTCACAACTTTTATGATAGACAAATTATGTTTCTTTATGACGGAATGATGTCAAAATTGAAAAAGGAATGACAAAAAAAAATATCGGAAGTGAGTATATGCAAAATGAAAGAAACTATAAGATTTGTTTTTTCCATGTTAAAGTAATTTAAGGGACATGCTGAAAGAAGCTAAGATAATTGACGCTAACACCGTGGAAGATGTTCGCAGGACTTTGGAAAAAGTCGATTTTCCAAATAGCGTAATAGACGCCGAAGTATGGGCGGAATCATTGAATAACATCAATGAAGCAGCTAAACAAGCCAATACTAATAGGGCTTGAAAGATTTCCGACGTCACTGATAAGATGAAGTCACATGATTCTACCAGGATATAATGGGCCCGAAGATCATTGTGGAACTTTAAGTGTTGTGGCTAAAGTTAAGTATTGCAGAGTATTGTAGAGTCAATATATCTATAAATGTACAATCGCCTTCATTTGTGCGTATCCACCTTAAGGAATAATTTCCTGTGCATTCTTATTGAATTGGCATCTCGCTTCTGTCTATGTTGACATTGTTGACCAATGACAAGAAGGGACAATGCCAAAAATTAAGTTTAGTTTTTGGTTTTGGCTCTTCTGATTGGTAAGACAATTTTTTTTTGTTTTGGTTCTTCTGATTGGTTAGAAAAATAATCGACACTTGCAACCGAAAATGTTTTGAAACTGGATACGCACAACTGTACGCGATGGTACTAGCTGACCCGGCAAACGTTGTTTTGCCATATAAATAAATGGCTATTAAAAAATAAGGGTTGATCGTAGAAGGGTGAAAATTGAGGATTGTATGTATTTTTGTATGTTGTATCATAAAAAAATAGAAATTAAAAATTTTGTCTAAAAAATAAAAATAAAAATTTAGGGGTGGACTACCCCTAACATTTAGGGGGGTGAAAAATAGATGTTGGCCGATTCTCATAGATACCGGATAAGCACAAAAAATTTCATCAAAATCGGTCAAGCCGTTTCGGAGGAGTATGGCAACGAAAACTGTGACACGACAATTTTATATATTAGATTAACCTGTGTTCATATTTTATCATCTAGGTTCCACTCCCTCTATGCATGTAGCGAGAAGTAGGCGTTCCGTTGTTACACCACAGTATAGTCAAATAATATTTTTTAGGATCTTTGCAGTAGCAAGTTGTAAAGTCAAGTCACGTCCTATATCAAATGCATACAGTTCAGTCCCTCTAGACAAAATCCAATTTCTGTTTCCATTCACGCTAACGCAAGTTCAAAATGTATGGGAATGATATTTATTTTTCCAATGTTTCATTCCCATACATTTTGAAGTTGCGCTAGCGTGAATGGAAACAGAAATTGAATTTTGTCTAGGGGGCAAGTCCAGTCCGAGTCTTGCTTCAAAATTCAATCAAAATTGAGAATTTCAATTTCATTAATTGTACTCAAGAACATCTATAAATTAGTCTAATATTTAAGTCTGCAAGTTTTGTTCAGTCTTGAGCTCCAATGCCCAAACATGTTGTGGCCACCCGGTTCTGCCCTTGCCTCGCTTCTCTGCTGCTTGCTGTAACAAAATAATATTTATACATTGTAGGGTATTTAGATAACTATGCATAATATCTAAATATCCACGACACGGGCCTTGTGCCATGTAACACATTTTCTAATGCATCCTCTGTACATATCTCATTTTGGAAAATAAATAAATTTATTTATTATTATTTATATACAAGATAAATACTACTAATAATTTAAAAACACTGTTCAAAAACTAAAACAACCGACTTCCATGCCCCGCGAGTCAGTTTCAGTATCAAGTTTGAGACGTTTGTCGTCATATCTCTGGAGATACTTATCAGATCTCGATGAAATTACAATGGGACTAACTTGGAAATATATCCTACCAATTAAAAAAATAATCATTCGAATCGGTTTACAATTACGGAGTAATCGCTTAACGTACCTACATATACAAAAAAAGCAGACGAATTCAGAACCTCCTTTTCGAAAATCGGTTCAAAACATCGACATCAAATGGCGCGATAGTCATTTTTCAGTAGGATTTTTCAGGAGGTTGAGGTACTTGAGGTTGTTGTTATCAAAGTTCAAGTTCAAACTTCAAAGCATTCATATAAAGTTAAAATCATATATATACCTTAGATTCAGCATGTAAACGACATTCTAAATCTAATAAGTCATGAATGGTTTACTTTTAAGTTTATGCATGTGATATTTCGAAATGTACACGTCGGGTGCCCAAGATACAGGCCTGGGCGAGTTTGGGACCCATAGTAAATGTATGTATTACTGTACCTTATTATGGCAATAAATAGATTATTAATTTATTCATATAACATCACGGGTCGTACACGCCCGGTCTTTTCGAGGGCATCGATGGAGCGAAACCAACATCCAGAGGCCCTTTACAATTTTAACTTAGTTATTACTATGGATGAGAAGGAGATATGGAAAACTATATTATAAAAAAAAAAACATACAGACGAATTGAGAACCTCCTCCTTATTTGTGAAGTCAGTTAAAAAGATGGTACATTATATAATGAGACTATTGGGTGAGCTGATTAATGTCGAATTGCTGGTCTATGGGATGAGGTACGGCACCCGCCAATAATGCCTCTTTACAAAATGGGCCCGCCATAAAGGCGAACCGTTATATCGGCGCCGAGGGGCAACATTGGCGTGGATAGCTAAGGGTGTTGAGAGGTGTGCTGCACTTTCACTAAACGCTACTAGCGGCTTTATGCCTTTAAAACTAGAAAATAGAATAGAAAAATTCTTTATTGCACACCATTTCAAAAAACAACAGACAGCAAATTAACGTACTTAAATTACAATGTAAACTTATTAAATAATATAATACTTATTAGATAAATAATACTTATTAAATTACAAAGGTAATACAATGGGCGGTATTATCGCTTAAAGCGATCTCTGCCAGACAACCTTTGGATGGACAGAATTTTTAGAAGTTTAGAAGAGAGAAGACTAGAGCTTAGGTCTTAGCTCTTGCTAAGATTATTATTAAATTATTATTATTACCTAATTATTTATTCAGTATGCTAGTAGATAATACGCGAAAAAATCTAAAATCATAAAATAAATCATAATAAATTAAGCAAATTCATAATTTAACTATTTTAATTTAAAAAAAAAAACAAAAGTTGAGTTATTCAGCTGGCCTCACATCTTCGATCTGAGACTAATAAAAAAAAATTGAAATATTGTAGTTTTCACAAGCTTTTTAGGGTTCCGTAGTCCTGACAAGGAACCCTTATAGTTTCGTCATGTCCGTCTGTCTGTCTGTATGTCTGTCTGTCTGTCTGTCCTAGGTTTTGCTAAGAAACCGTTAATACTATTAAGCTGTAATTTTGTAGGGGTATGTAATAGGTTGGGGAAAAAGTTTCTTCGCATTTTTTAAGAAAACATGATCCCATTGCTATAGAAATTTTGGGGCTTCTGATCAAAAAACTGCGACAAGTAGTTTTGGCAGTCCTCTCGTGATGTTAACCTGACATTGCCTAAAGAATTATGAAGTGACCGAAACAGGTGGAAATCTGAAGGTGCAAGGTCAGGACTATACGGCGGATGCATTATCACCTCCCAGCCAAACTCTCTTAATTTTTGCTGAGTGGCTAAAGATGTGTGAGGTCTAGCGTTATCATGATGAAAAACCACACCCCTTCTGTTGATTAATTCCGGCCGCTTTCTCTCAACTTCTTGCTTTAATCTCATCAGTTGTTCACAGTAGAGTTCAGAATCGATGGTTCTGCCTGGTGGTAACAGCTCATAATGAAAGATGCCCTTCCAGTCCCACCACACACACAGCATCACCTTGTTGCGAGTTAACCCGGGTTTCGCCACAGTCTGTGAAGCCTGACCAGTGATGAGCTTTTTTGTGTACCCATTTTTTTCAAATGCGCCAAAACTGTTTTGTGGCCAATTTCCAGTTCTTCAGCTACGTCGTAACTACTGATATGCCGATCTTGCTCCACTTTCTCAAAAATGGCATCCATTTTATCCGTAATAGGGCGACCAGAGCGAGGTGCATCTTTGACATCAAAATTTCCGGATTGAAACGCTTAAACCAAATTTGTGCTACTCTCACAGACACTGCACTAGGTCCATAAACATCGCAATTTTTTTTTCGCGGCTTGCGTTGCATTTTTACCTTTTTTGTAGTAAAATTCTAAAATGTATCGAATTTATTCATTAGCTTCACTCATCTTCACAGTAGGAAAAACAAATGAAAATCACACATTTTCCTAATTTGAATATGGGATTATCTTCTTTAAAATTTAAACTTTTAATGATACCAAAACCAGCTAGATACAAATAGTATAGCCAAAGAGATTTTATTACAAGTTCATACTTACTATAATGCGAAAAGACTTTTTAACCAACCCAACCTAATATAAAAATTACGCCGACAAAGTGCTGAAATAAAATTTTGAAAAATATTTTTTTTTAGGGTAGCCCCTACTTAAGAAGTGAGGATAATTTTTTTTCGTCGTCTACCCCATCGTGTGGGGTATCGTTGAATAGGTCTTTTAAAATGACTTCAATGTTGCCAATATCATTTTTTGATTGAATGCTCCACCTACGAAATATTAAACTTTAAAGTGCAAATTTTTGTTCAAGTAGGGCGTCCCCCCCCCCCTCTAAAAGCTAAACTAATGGCTGGAAAAATTCGTGATAATAGTGCATTTTATGAACTTTAAAGGAAAACTATAGCGGTTAAGATAACTTTATTAGTTTAGCAGTAATAGTCGTTGAACTTGGGTGTTGGATAATTTTGTACCAAATACGAAATCCTTAGAATAAATCCTTTAAAGTGACATAGACGAAGTACCTAGCTGCTTGTTTATAACGGGTAAAGACTTGCATTGAATAACGGGCTACTACGGAACCCTACACTGCGCGTGGCCCGACACGCACTTGGCTGGTTTTATTGTAATGATGATATCATGTGTAATGTAAAGTAATAACTACTGTCCTACCATTTACCATTACGTAGTTCCAGTCCCTACAGCCCGGCTACATCATCAGTTCAGCTTGATGGTAGGTACCATATTGTTACGCCAGAACGTTCTAGACAACAGCCGTGGGAAAAATAGACTAATTAGGGGCTATAAACACCCGACCATCATAAAAGTACCTTTCTGGTATTTCTCCCTAGTCCAATTTACCTAGTTTTGTAATTAAGTGCACAGATTGAACCTTTTAAATTAATTATAAAAGTCCAATGAACATCAGAAAGTGGTTCTAATGTAGCTTCCAAGATTTGACCCTCACATACATAGGTACTAGTTAATTACATAAGAATAATATTTATTGTAAATTGTTAAACACAATCCAAAATTTCATCGTACCGACGGGACTTGAATCCGCAACCTCCGGAATAACATGTTCCGGTGCTTTTCCAATTAAGCCACGGTGCGATTGTTACGACGAAATTAGTGGATTGCATTTGGTAACCCAATTATGCATTGGCTTTCACTTCGCACCGTGGCTTAATTGGCAAAGCACCGGAACATGTTATTCCGGAGGTTGCGGGTTCAAGTCCCGTCGGTACGATGAAATTTTGGATTGTGTTTAACAATTTACAAAAATATAAAGTGTGAAACACTTCAAAGAAACATAATAATATTTATTGTTCAAAAATGTGTTTACAAAAATATGTTAAAATTATGTATAGTATCAACAGTTTGTTCTTTTCGAGCATACAATAATTGCGTAAGTTAAAATAACTTATTCTACGTAGTATTCAATATTGATTATATTTTTATACTTATTTTTTTTAAATATATTTTACACAATCCATTTAGTTTTACATTGCCAGTTTCTTAACAATATTTTTAATAAACTTTACTATGTTTACGAAAAACATTAAAACGCTTTTAAAAGCTTTATAATGTTTTTTACATACGTACTAACACAGCAAAATAAATAAAAGCTTGTAAGTAACAATAACTTGAATACACCTCAAGTAAGACACGTGCAAAGAATTAGTAACAACTTACTACCGTCCCGGGAACTGTAAAAATCTCACAAAAAACGGTCAAGTGGCACAGACGCCCCCATTGACTAGAGATAAAAAAAAACATGTTGTACGGGAGTAACGGGGTGTTTTTGTACTGTATCGTTTTTACTGTTTAGTTTTTTTAGGGTTCCGTACCCAAAGGGTAAAAATCGGGACTCTATTACTAAGACTCCGCTGTCCGCCCGTCTGTCTGTCTGTCTGTCCGTCTGTCACCAGGCTGTATCTCATGAACCGTGATAGTTAGACAGTTAAAATGTTCACAGATTATGTAGGTATTTCTGTTGCCGCTGTTACGACAAATACTTAAAAACAGAATAAGGGGGCTCTCATACAAAAACCGTGATTTTCAACCATCTTCCAAAGAGGAGGAGGAATTCGTTTGTATGTTTATGCGTATATATTAATACTGCCTACATACTGAATAAATGCTTTGATTCTTGATTCGTATGTATGTTTTTTTTTGTATGTATGTTACGCGATTACTCCATCAATTGTGAACTGATTCAAATGATTCTTTTTTTAATCGGTAGTGTACATTTCCGAGGTGGTCCCATTGTAATATCATCGAGATCTGATAAGTATCTTCAGAGATATGACGATAAACGCCTCAAACTTGCTACTGAAACTTACGGGGCTTAATTATGTTATAACTGATTTTACTACTACTACTTGTCACTATTTCGTCTGGTGGTAAGCGATGATGTGGTCGAAGATGTATGTACCAAAATCTACCAATAATTAAGATAGTTTGATAAAAAATAAGTTCAGAACCTAAAACCCGACTACTGAAAAATCACACTCTAAAAAGTATGAAACAAGAAAATATTCTTATCTGAGATCGCTACAAACTATTCACTATGTGTCGTGTATTATATAAACAACTTATTTGTGTTTATAAATATTCTATTGTATTTCATATATATTCTTAGTGGAGTTCAGTGGATACCCGTGGTCGTATGTTACTTTGCAGAGTGTATTGTTTTGTTACGGTAGGTGACATACGACCACGGCTATCCGCTGGGCACCAATAAGAATATATATGAAAAAATACAATAGAATATTTATAAACACAAATAAGTTGTTTATATAATACACGACACATAGTGAATAGTTTGTAGCGATCTCAGATGAGAATATTTTCTTGTTTCATACTTTTTAGAGTGTGATTTTTCAGAAGTCGGGTTTTAGTTTTTGAACTTATTTTTTATTTAAAGCATTTTGGGGTTTTAGATAGATGTATACATGTATCAACATACATACATACACAGCGATCAACAAACACATAACCCTCCCAACTGCTTCTTTGCGACGCCGTGGGGTAAAAATTAGTTTTCTTGACTTCGGCGGGATATATCTCGCCAACGCTACGCCCCACAAAAATATGATATACTAAACCCTATCTTCATTTTAAAATCCCTATTCAACGATACCACACACGATGGGGTGGGGTGATTTTTTTTTTAAGTTCTGGACTTCGTCCCCTCTAGGGGGCGCCACATTCAATTTGTTGTGACGTCATATTGCCCATAAACAGCAGACAAATAAGACGCGTCCAACGACACCTCATTTGTCAAATTATGATAAGTAGTTTAGAAGTTATGAGGGAACAGATGAACATACATACAAACATACATACATACATACTTACATACATACATACCCACATACCGGTCAAAAACATAACCCTCCTTTTTGCTTCGCCGTAGTCGGGTCAAAACAACAACTTACTTTCATGCCGCGCGAGTTAGTTTTAAGTAACAAGTTTGAGACGTTTATCATCATATCTCTGGAGATACTTATAAAATCGCGATGACATTACAATGGGACCATCTCGGAAATATACCCTACCGATTAATAATTTAAGATAGATTACAAAAGGAAAAAACCGACTTCACATACCGCGATAGTGAAATTATCCACTAGTCATTATCATGTCATCAAGGTATCAAATTTGTTTACATTGTTTATCTCCATATCTCCGGAGATGAATATCAGATCTCAATAAAATTTGAATGGGACCAAACGGGAGGAATAATCTCTCAAACAAAAAAAATATTTTTTCATATCGGTTAAGATTTGACGGAGTTCTGAGGTAACAAACAAATATATATATATATATATACAGACGAATTGAGAACCTCCTCCTTTTGAAAGTCGGTTGAAAATGATAACTAACTTCCTGTACCTGCTTAATGTTTACATCATTTATATATATAATAAAAACAGCACGTGTCTGTCTGTTTATCATTAAGTTTACAACTTCCCCTGTGTCTGTTTACCTCGACGGTAAAAATAGTTTACGTGTTTTTAACCTAATTTCGTTTCGTTTTTATCCGAATTCCCAAAAGGAGGGTGATGTTTTTAACCGACTTCCAAGGAGTCGGTTGAAAAAAACATGCAGATGAATTGAGATCATCTGCATGTTTTTTTTCAACCGCTTTCCAAAAAAGATGAGGTTCTCAATTCGTCTATCTATGTTTTTTATATGTGCGTATATTATATACATACATATATATATATATACTGCCTACATACTGAATAAATGCTTTGTTTCTTGATTCGTTTGTATGTATTTTTTATGTATGTTACGCGATTACTCCGTCAATTGTGAATCGATTCGAATGATTCTTTTTTTAATCGGTAGAGTATATTTCCGAGGTGGTCCCATTGTAATATCATCGAGATCTGATAAGTATCTCCAGAGATATGACGATAAACATCTCAAAGTAGCTACTGAAACTGACTCGTGCGGCATGGAAGTCGGTAGTTTTAGTTTTTGAACTATCTTAAATTTAAACACCTTATGAGAAGGTCAGACTCCCCCAATTGTTCCTCTTGTGGAGTCTCAGAAGATGTATACCATCTTCTGATCGAGTGTGCACGGACCGAGTCTATGAGAACACATATGATTCAAAACTATGATATAAATATTTTAGATATGGGCATTTTTCAAACAATCCTATCATCACATGTGTGTGATTCGGCTAGGAATTTATATGTTTCCATAAATAATGTTGTGTAAGAGAAAATGTATGCACTCATTAGGGCTGACATAGTCGCTAAGCGACTCAAAGCCCTTACAAAAAATTCAGATTAAAAAAAAAAAAAGAATTCGAATGTATGTTTGCTAGGCCTATAATCAGAAGTGAGTGTCAACAACTATAGGTAACACCTACAAAAGTCTAGCGTCTATTTTCGATCACATCTACACTGACCAACAGTTAAAAATGTGGTGAAACGTTATCCTATCTGTATGTGTATACATACAAATAATTAAATCATCATATATATCATTAATAAATCAATTTCAGTAGCAAGTTTGAGACGTTTATCGTCATACCTATCTCTGGAGATACTTATCAGATCTCGGATCTCTTATCAGATGAAATTACAATGGAACCACCTCGGAAATGTACCCATCTATTAAAACATAATCATATGAATCGGTTCACTATTGACAAACTAAGCGCGTAACATACATACAATAATATCGTTTAAAAACTAAAAAAGAACCGACTTCAATGTTCATTTTCAGTACCAATTTTGAGATGTTTATCTCAATATCTCTGGAGATATTTATCAGACCTCGATAAAATTACCATGGTACCACACTTGGGATATCTCCTTTCGAACAAAAAAATAATAATCAAAATCGGTGCATAAATGACGAAGTTATCCCCGAACAAACATAAAAAAAAAAAAAAAAAAAAAAATATACGGTCGAATTGAGAAACCTCCTCCTTTTTTTGAAGTCGGTTAAAAACAACATACAGACGAATCAAGAATCAAAGCATTTATTCAGTATGTAGGCAGTATTATAGATCAAGCTTACCATATTTTTCCAATATCATTGAAGTAACAAGATACTGCGACAGCGCCATTTTGATTTTTTGACGTCCGCGGTCAAAGGACTACGAGCTTACGAAAGTTGCTATAGTAGTTTTTCAACCAAAAAAGATCTGATAATGTTTAAACGGCTGAACAGATTTTCATGAAATAAAGCTAAGAACACTCGACGAAGACATCTATCAAACAAAACAAACTAAATCAACATTGGTTCATCCGTTTGGGCGCTACGATGCCACGATGACAGACACACAGATACACACGTCAAACTTATAACACTCCTTCGTTTTGCGTCGAGGGTTAAAAACCAAAATCAACGTGAAGAAAGATGTAAAAACATTATTCAAGGTCATATTTTTTAGTCTTCAAAAGTATATGCAATAGCAACCTCCATTGTGTATAATCTTCTTGGGACCCTTCTTCTAAAACCAGTATATTCTCCTATTTTTGAGGTATTTATCTCCATATCTCTGGAGATACTAATCAGATCTCGATGATATTACAATAGGACCACCTCGGAAACGTATCCTACCTATTAAAAAATAATCATTTGAATCCGTTCACAATTGACGGAGTAATCGCGTAACATACATACAAAAAAAAACATACAGACGAATTGAGAACCTCCTCCTTTTTTGTGAAGTCGGTTAAAAAGCAGAATTTAACGCAAAACTAAGTAATGAACCATTCAGCTGTCATCTAATCGTTGACGTCAGACTATTAAAAAAATATTAAAGTAGGATTGCCAACCATACACGTAAGTGTGTCTTTCAGTACTTGAGACAATTTTTATATTAAAATAAACTAAGTCGGACTCGCACTAGTAGGGTTCCGTAACACATTACAGTATTTTATAAGATCGAGCAAAAAATACCACTATCATTTTTCGCCAGCAAAAATAACATTTTATTTCTTATAACGCCATCTAACAAAGGTGTTAGGGATCGATATTTACGCCATCTATGGGACGTTTACCTAACTAAGCGTTCATAGATGGCGTGAAATGCCGAAAAAAACACGTTTCTTGTATGGGGACCCTCTATTATTTTTAACGGCAACAGAAATACATCATCTGTGAAAATGTCAAATGTGTAACTATCACGGTTCATGAGATACAGCCTGGTGACAGACGGACAGACAGACAGACAGACAGACAGACGGACAGCGGAGTCTTAGTAATAGGGTCCCGTTTTACCCTTTGGGTACGGAACCCTAAAAAGGGAAATAGTAAAACACAACTTAAAGGAACGCATACTTATGCTGTTCCGAATGGAACTGATTGTCCGTCTGAATTGAGAAACCCCTCATTTTGGGAAGTCGTTTGTAAAGTATCTGAATGTATACAGTATGTTTATTTATGTACTTATCAACACCAATCAACACCAATATTATAAATGCGAAAGTCAGTTTGTTTATTTGTTTGTTTGTTTGTTTGGGACTTCTTCACGGTCAAACGGCTGGACCGATTTAGGTGAAACTTCGCACGGGGATAGCCAGTATTATGGATTAGGCTATAGGATATATTATAACGCGGGCAAAGCCGCGGGCACGGCTAGTGGGCATATATACGTAACAGCTTGTAGTTAAAATGACTCGACCGATTTTAAATTGCAAATTTTGAGATACTTCTAAAAGGCGTTATTCTATTATAACCACTCTTTTTGAGTGGTAGGTTAAAATAGTACCATGAAAATACAATAACAGGGTGCTCAATAAAAATGGTTTCATCTCGTAATCATATTAGCCGGGCGTCTGGGATTCTGGACGCTTTGGTGTGTGGCACAAGTCATAACTTGTAAGCTGTGTTAATTTTTTAACCAACATTACAGTTTGTTTGAGAGATTATGACTCCGTTTGGTCCCATTTAACTTTTATCAAGGTCTGATAATCATCTCCGGAGATATGGATATAAACAATATAAACAAATTTGTATAACTTGATGATATAATTATGGCTACTGGCTTCTTAGACTATCGCGGCATGTGAATTTGTTTTTTTTCGTTTTGTACGATCATAAATTGTTAATATATTTATTTTCTTTGTCCCCACAAAAGAAAGTGACAAACATCGTGCAAGTGTTGGTCTCATTCACTCCAGTTGTTGCGCCTAGTACACAGTCTTGTTTATATGTAGTACTAGCTGATACCCGCGACTTCGTTCACGTACACCAAGAGTTTAGTAGGCTATGTTCATCCTCATGCTTTAAAGTATTTCCTTGATATATTTCAGTAAGATCGGATCGTCTGTTTAGGCGTGATTAGGTAACAAACAGACAGAGTGACAGAGTTACAAACGTTTTTTATAATATTAGTATGGAAGTATGGATGGATATGGGTAATGTTTTTGCTCCGAACCGAGAAGCTTATTTGTGTCGAGTGTACCAACAAAAAGTGGGCGTCAATGTTGGCGTATCGAGCTACCCGCTTTCTCCTGTACCTTTCGTCATTGGCTACATAATTAGATTCGACCACATGGCCCACTATCTGGCAGATAAAGATAATGTATAAATAACTGCAAGTTAAACAGGTATTATTTTCGTGTTTGGATTGCTTTTAGAATAGAAATGGTTAAATTGGTAATGCTGGGTTTTTTACCAACTTCGCAAAAAGAAGAGACTCTCATTGGACCGTTTTCATAAAACAATAGTTCCACTACACTCACTAGGTGGCTTCTGATGCGACCTATTAAGATGTCTGTTTGTATATTATTTTTTAACTTTAATATAGGGAACCTCCAAACAGGAGGAGGTTCTATGTTCGTCAGTATTTACATATTTTTTTAGGTATCGTACCTCAAAAGGTAAAAAACCCTTATAAGATCACTTTCTTGTACGTCTGTCTGTCCGTCTGTCTGTCTGTCTGTCTGTCTGTCCGTCTGTCTGTCAGTCTGTCCGTCTGTCTTTCCGTCTGTCTGTCCGTCTGTCTGTCCGTCTGTCCGTGTGTCACCACTGATTTTCTCAGGAACGAGTAGACCTAGCAAATTGAAATTTATACCTGATACTGAAGCCTATAGTGTGATAAGAAATAAATAAATATATTATTATTATTATTATAGTCCCTTTTGGGTGTATAAAAGTCAAGGTCTTGAGTCAACACAGTAAAAAGATATGGGCAAATTTAGATTTTCGCGAAATCTTCTTAGTACCAAAATGTACCTTAATTTTCATCTTTTTTTATTTTTCGGAATTTTTCCTTTACTTGTGCTGTAAGACCTTGCTTTTAACCAAAATTGAATTAAATTCTAGGTCAACCGGAAGTACCCTATAGGTTTTGGGTCGAAAACCTATAGGGTACTTACCATTGACCTAGAATCAAGAAATTTGGCAAGAAGCAAGATTTTACAGCACAAATTAAGGAAAATATCCAAAAAATAAAAAAGTTGAAAATTAAAGGGTAGGTAGACCTCTGAGTTATATGAGCGCTGATAGAATTTAGAGGTCTAGCTTAATTGGTATATACCAACGTTGGTACGGAAACCTCGGTGGGCGAGTTCAACTCGACTTGGGCAGTTTTTATTTATGTTTGTTCATCGATATTTTTTACATACATACAATCACGCCTTTTTCCCGTTGGGGTAGGTAGAGACTACTTCTTTCCACATGCTACGATCCTGACATATCTCTTTCGCTTCTTCCACTTTCATGAGCGCCTTCATACATGCTCGCCGGTTATAGGTACTTTTGACTTGGCATTTCTTTAAAACGTCTCCGATCTCTACCGGCCCCATTCACACTCGTCTCATAAATCTGTTTCGTCAGTCTTTCTTCATCCATCCTCTCTAGATATCCAAACCATCTAAGCATCCCTTTCTCAATCTTTGTCACCACATCTTCTACCACACCACAACATTCCCTTATTATGCTGTTCTCCAACTTATCCATCTGAGTCACTCCAAACATACTTCTCAAACTTCTCATTTCTATAGCATTAATTTTACTTTCATCATTCTTCTGCCATACCCAGCATTCACTACCATACATGAGTGTGGGGACCAATACTCCCTTATGTACAGCCAGTCGTGCTTTTTTAGACACGTTCTGACTTCTTACAAAGTTATGTAGTGCCCCACTCACTTGGTTTCCTGCCAAAACTCTTCGCTCAATATCACTTTCATACTTACCATCTCTCGTAAACTTAGAACCCAGGTACACAAACTCTTTCGATATTTTTTAGTGAAAAAATAGGTCTTGAGAGCAGGCTCCGTTGGCGTAGCTAAATGATAGACAGCTTTACTTCTAAGTGAGAGGCCGCCCGTCCAAATCCTAGCACAGCTGTTTGCCCACAGTTGGTAGGAGCGTATTATATCGATGCTCCGCCTGACTTGCTACCAAAAAGTAGCTTGCCACCATCTAGTAGAAAGTCTGTCGCCATAACCTTACAGTGTTCCGGCAGTACAAAGCCTTTGAGATTCAGAGTATTCTAGGACTAGCGTGTACACCATCTTCGACCACATCATCGCTTACCACCAGGCGAGATAGTGGTTGCATATAAGTAAGATATAAAAAAATTAAAAATAATTAAAATACTTAGTTTAAAAACTAAAACAACCGACTCCCATGCCCCGCGAGTCAGTTTCAGTAGCAGATTTGAGATCGTCATATCTCTGGAGATACTTCTCAGATCTCGATGTAATTACAAAGGAACGACCTCAAAAATGCACCCTACTGATAAAAAAAAAGAATTATTCGAATCGGTTCACAATTTACGGAGTAATCGCGTAACATACATAAAAAAAAAACATACAGACGAATTGAGAACCTCCTCCTTTTTGGAAGTTAGTTGATAAAACTTCCTTTGATAAATTAAATAAAAATTAGTTGAGCAACAAAAAGTACACAAGTGTAACAAAACTCAGTCGTTTAAAACCTCAAGTGCATTTCTCTGGGGAATTAGTGCCGTAATCTCTGACGCTGCAATCGACATATGTTGGTACGACTGCCACTTACTGGCGCCAGTGCATCTGGAGATTACTTTGTACACAGTTAAATATGCTTGTTTTGCTGGTCAGACCTACGAATAAATAATAAGTCAGGAAAAGTAACTGCGTTATAAAAATGACCCAACAAACAGGCGGGGTTAAAAGTCGTGTCCAGCGCGTCATTAGTCGGACATTTGTCTTGTTTGACTCAACTGTCATCACAGACATTGCAGCACATGCGCGAACCAATCCCTGCTTTCGTTCCAAATTTAAATCAATCTCCAAGCCAATCATTTGTGACTTCGAATGTGAGTTTGAGTTTGTGACTTCTTATTTTGAATATACGTCGTTTTGGTTTGAAGGAAGGCCACTTTTTGTGTGGAATTTGTTCTGAATTAGAGTTCCTGATTTATGATTTATTCGTAGGGTCAGACGGACACTATTAGACAGTGTCCTATCATAATGCGTCCATCTCTACGATTTCACACATAAACTGGCCTGGAAACAAAAACATAACTGGTAACACAGTAGAGTATTTTGTAACTATTATTTTTCGCCACCAAAAATATAACTTTGATTTTTATAGTGTTTGTATGAAAAACAAAGTAATGTTTGCGGTGGCTATATTTAAAAAACTGCTGACTATATCTCGTTCAAACCAATTTTCGTTGAAAGTTTTTAATGAGATCTACAGCATATATATATTTTTTAGATTTTTGACTCCCTTACTTTAAAAGTTAGAGGGGGAGGGACACACACATTTTACCACTTTAGAAGTGTCTACCTTTCAAATGATTGACTTTGATAAAAAAATGTTTTAGGAACCTCAATGTCATTTTTAGGGTTCCGAACCCAAAGGGTACCTACGGAACCCTATTACTGAGACTCCGCTGTCTGTCTGTCTGTCTGTCCGTCCGTCTGTCACCAGGCTGTATGTCATGAACCGTGATAGTTAGACGGTTGAAATTTTCAAATTACAATGGTACCACCCTTGGTATATCTCCTTTCCAACAAAAAAATGAATTATCAAAATCGGTTCATAAATGACGAAGATGTGGTCGAATCAAAGACCTTCTACTTAATATTAAACTTGACTGCGTACACCGGCCCCAATGAGACCGACCTTGAACGGAGTTTGTCCCTTTCTTTTGTATGGACAACTTATATAACTTTTATCTACTATACATATACATCAAAATATATAAAAATCAATGCCACTTTTCGTTTTAATTAAACTCCTCCTGAACGGCTTAACCGATTTTGATGCATTATCACAGAATAATGAATTAATTTGTGTGTTCAAGTGGATTCGAGAATGGTTTATATTTACAATTGACACGAGAGGTGGCACTGCGATCGGGCAGAACAACGTCTGCCGGATCTGCTAGTATAGTATAGAACATATATAGGACTAGAAGGCCTCCCTCACTCGCCCATAGCTACTGCGATTTATAGCTAAACTTTCGTCAACTCCGGCGGTACTGCCAGTCGGTTGTCACTGCTCACGCGCGCGCAACGTATATTATTATTCTAATGACGGGATAACTGCGCATTCGTATTCGATATTAGAAACGATTAAGTTTTTCATAGTCATTTGGCCAGTTTGACAAAAAACAAGCATGATATGTTTCATTTTTTTATGCTAACGATACTAAAATGACAAAACGGCGTAAAATTCACTTTTTCGACTTCAAATTCGACTCTTACTTAGGAATTTTGATGTTATTTTGTGATGTAAAAAAAAATAATTCGTAAACTTTTTTTTATTTCATTGAGTCAACCCTTTACTGTATTGTGCGCGCGCTAGTACATCGCGCGAACAATACGTATAACGTATAACGAAGTAATACAACGCTAGGTCGAGCGCCTTAGACACAGTTTTGCTTGTATTGTCTGAAATAAACGTTGGTATTGTGTTTTTGTAGGGGAGTTAAGTATCTGTTACGTAGTAACTTTTATATAATCTGTGCTAGCAGGTTGTTAGACAAGGACACACTCCCACCCGGGTGTCTTTCAATTGGGCTGTTTTGTTCTACAAAGCAATTACAACCTTATCGTTAGAGCATACGGATTAAATTGAATTTGTCAAAACATCAGCAGTGCACCATCCTTTTATATTACGTCTATGGGTCGAATTGAAAAAAATACTTTTTTCGTAAGTCTGAAAAAAAATATTGAGTCTCACCTGTTCAGCATTCCTCCTCCGCGTAGGAGCGTGGAGATCAGCCCTGAAGCCACCCGCTGGTTCATCAGTCTCCAACACCTTCAGCAGGTAGGATATGTACATGGTAGCCAGGCGAAGAGTTTTTATCTGTAACAAATGATTTAAAATCGTTTAAAACGCTGAAAGAACTGACTTTTGTAGAGACTTCTGCTAGTCCACCTGGGACAGTACCACCACTTTGCCAATTAATTTTCACCCGTGAAATAGGATTTTTTTTCCGTTGAAATGGCAAGGTGTCCAGTGAAATTACAGGGCATGTGAGACTCAACGTCTTTATGTCTCAAGGTAACAGGCGCAGTGCAGTGACAAGAATTCTGACAGTTCAGAATTTTGGATGCCGCTGTATCTGTTATAGGTAGAGGTCATCGCTTACCACCAGACGAGCGACGTGCTTGTCCTGTTACCTTTTACTATAAAAAAAGAACTTCGAATACCACGCTAGTCAATTTCAGTACCGAAATTGAGATGTTTATCTCCTTATCTCTGGAGATACAGAACATATCTCGTTGAAATTTAAAAAAAGGATCACCGGGGATGTTAACCCCTTAAGAGTAGGGGGTCCACCTAAACCAGTAAAATGTTGATAGTGGTCTACAAGAACAATAAGTTTGGGAACCTCTGAAAAAATAACAGAAAGAAGAATTTTGCAAATCCCTTTAGGCGCCTGAGTAATCGGGGAATATGGATGAAAAAAATCTGAGGAATTAAGATCTCCTTTCTCCTTTTTTTGAAGTCGGTTAAATATACAAATTGGGCTTAAAATTGGGGTACAAATCGGGTTGTGATAATTGCGCTTTGGGAGTTGTACTATACAACATGTTTCTACCCTCTGGACAAAGAACAAAATCCCGAGTAGAGCTACTTCTCAGGAATGCTCTAATGGTAGAGTTTGTGTAAAAAGAGAACTATCGTAGAAATTAAGAGCGAACGCGGGTCGCTCTTTTCCATACAAATGTATTCCCCCGTTTCCTCCCTGGAAAATGCTTCTAGAGCAAAATTTGTTTCTACAAAAAATCAAGGTCGGCCTAAATTCAACGCTTGAATAAAAAAACTACAGTAATTACTAATGAGTCACTCAGCTCTCATCTAATCATCCACGTCAAACTATTAAAAAATATTGAAGTAAGTATGTAGTTTTAATCGCATTCGCGTGGCATGTGAAATCGGGTTTTTTAGGGTTCTGTAGTACTAAAAGAGGTCCTCTTAAGTTTGTCCTATGACTAAGTCCGTCTGTGTGTTATCAAATTATCAGACTGTAACATTTTGCAACTTTTCAAATGTCACTCGGTCACGAAAAAGAACGCATGAAATATCACAACATTTTGTCCAGTGATTCTCAAACTTTTACAACGAATCACAGTGCTTAATACAATTATATATTATAGTAATTATTATAAATGATGAGTTTTAACATCAATTTATTATTAAAATCTTGTTTATGTTAGAAGCGTAAAAAATATATTACATACTCAAATTATATTAAAATTAGTGAAAAGTTACTACCAAAAACATTTTTGTTATATTTTAATTTTCTATAAATATAATAAAAAAGTAAAAAATCCTAACCTTAGTCATCTTAGTGTCGGGCAGCACATGTGGAATGCACTGCCTTAGCGTTGTGAACGCACTGTTGATGTTCTGCGTTCTCTTTCGCACCATCTGGCGAATGTGCAAGTTAGAGTGAGACAGGTATACATTTATATTCTATTTTTATAACTAGGGGGGTGAATAATTAATCTATATTATTGATATAAAAATATATAAGTTACTATGAATTATGGCTAACTAATTGCACCCCGCGGTTTTCACCGCGTTTAAAGTATTTTGTTTCCTGTTCTATTATAATTTCAACTAAATCGATCAAGCCGTTTGATCATGAAGAGGGTAAAAAAAACGGACTTCAAATGCCGCGCTAGTAATGTTTGTACAAGTTAGAGATTATTATCTCCATATCTTTGGAGATACTCACCAGATCTCGATGAAATTACAAGGGAACTATCTTAAAGATAGACCCTATCTATGGAAAAAAAACATTCAAACCGGTTCACAATTGGCGGAGTAATTAGCGATCAAACATACAGAAAAAAATACATACAAATGAATTGAGAACCTCCTCCTTTTTAGGGTAGCCGTAGCTGAATGGCAAAAAACGGAACCCTTATAGATTCGTCATGTCTGTCTGTCTGTCTGTCTGTCCGTCCGTCTGTCCGTCCGTATTTCACAGCCATTTTATTCCGAATCTATTAAGACTACACGGTCGCTCTTCAAATTTTTCAAATTGTTTTGGGGTGTCTATAGATTGGTCTTTAAAAATTACATCGAGGTTCCTAAAATCATTTTTTTTCTCTAATCATTTGAAAGATAGACACTTCTAAAGTGGTAAAATGTGTGTCCCCCCCGACGAAAATTGGTTTGAACGAGATATAGTCAGCAGTTTTTGAGATATAGCAACCCCGCAAACATAACTTTGTTTGTCATACAAACACTATGAAAACCAAGTTAATTTTTTGCTGGCGAAAAATTATGGCGATAAAAATACTCTACTGTGTTACGGAACCCTACGAGTGCAAGCCCGACTTGCACTTGGCCAGTTTATTGGAAGTCTTTTGAGAAGCCTTGCATACCTTACTAAGTTTAGTATCCGGCGGTACATTTGGAATACACTCCCTCAAGTCAGAAAATGCAGTGTTTATGCTCTGGGTACGCCTTCGTTCCTTCTTGTTTGCTGTAGTCCGCCGCTTCACCACGCGGACGAAAGATGGCGCTGATCGCTCGTACCGAAGAGGCAGGGATTGCATGTCACAGTCTAGACCTGAGAAAGAATTTATATTACTCAAGAGATAATTGAGCGAGCGAGCGAAGCGAACGAAGCGAGAAAAATGCTTTTGTCCGGATGTTAGTTTGTCTGTTTTCTGTGTTAGTGTGTTTGTTTGCCTACAGGTCGCATTTTTCAACCGATTATGAAAATTGGCACAGGAGTTCTTTGACTATAGTCCGGCAATCTCGTGCGCAACCTTCCTGCGGAGTGACGGGGACGGAGGCGGGGACGAGGTAGCGGTAGTAACTATTATATAATCTGTGACACGGCTACACACGCTTCCCTTCCTCGCTACACCACCCGCAACCCGCTGACATCTTGGGTAACTCGTACCCGCCATCGTCTGACACCCCGCGGGACGGTCGCGCACGAGATTGCCGGACTATAAGCCGTCTTCTTTGCCTTCACAAGACAACCTCGTAGACACCAGATTCAAACTCCTAGGAGCAAGGGAACGCGAGTAATCGCTATAACTTATAGTACACCTATTTTTTGACAAAAGCCAAAACTCTAAAATGGCTTTTCTAAGCCAGGAGAAAGGGGAATGTGTCGGTTATTAGTTATTACATGGTTATAAGGGCTCGCGAGATATACTGCTCCACAGAACTGCTGGTAGGTAAGGTGGTATTTTTCACAATCAATCTTGACTAAATATATTTACACACAGGCCTGTGAAATGCGGACAGATAGACAAACGGACGGACAGCGAAGTCTCTTTGATACCCTTTGGGTACGGAACCCTAAAAATTAATTCAATTAAAAATTAAAGGGGTTCCCATAGAAAAAACTTATTTTCCGGAAAATTTTGTTCAATCGGAACCTATCTGTAGGTACCCATAGTACAAGTTCTCATACTAAACTCAATATCGAATATCGACCAAATTGTGTATGAAAAAACAGTACAGCGCCTCTAGTGGTTACCGCACTTCACTAAATTTAGACTAATCAGGGAGCCAGAATAAATCGAAAACTATGTGAGATCTGTCAAAAGTGTTTAGAGTCTGTGCAAAAAGAGACCTTCGTGGCTCTACGATGAACTAACACTCAAAGGAAAGGAAGAAAGGTAATGCCTACCTAGTACCACCCGATAATGATAAGAGGTAACCTACCAAGGTATACAATTTTTTTGTCGTATTGGCATTTGGCAATCACTACAGATCTAGTACTTTATTACGTTTAACGTAGTGAAATTTTGGGTCTGTGGCAATGACAGAGCAATGTTGTTAACGCAACAAGAACAATAAATTAGAACTATCAACACGCGCGCCCTCAATTTCTACGACGGTTCTCTTTTTGCACAGACTCTACGATGAAAACTCGCACTAAGGGTACTGTTCTGTTATAGGAATCTGTGGGCGAGTCCGACTCGCACTTGGCCAGTTTATTAATGAGTACCTACCTCCGTTATTTTGGGTGTAGGTGTGGTGGACTGAATGATGGTAAGTGTCGTATGGTTCATTACCGGCTATCTGCATTTCTTCATATCCTAGAATAAAGTGTTCATTGTTACACCACACATCAGTGAAATAGGAATCATAACACCCATTTTTGAAAAGTTTCTTAACTAGATTCTATAGTGCTAATGAACCACTAAAAAATTCAAAAAATTTAGTGCCATAAAAGTGCATTTTTTGCATTTTCAAATTTCGCGCTTAATTTGTCGAAAACGCTGGACGCAGTGGACGCCATATTGCTTTGTGGCCATGACGTCAGTATGCTAATAAACAATTGCAGTAATATGATAGTTGACAGTTGATACTTCTAAGTTTACATAGCCGTATGACGTAATAACATGGCGACTACTGGCGACTATTTAATGGTGTTATGAAATAGATTGAAAAGGCTGAAACCTTTGAATTGAATGTTAAAATGTAGTTTGCTATTTTATTAACTCAAACTAAACGTTTGCCGACTCCTTTTCGCCTAAGCTATCTGAATAATATATTTTTAGATTTTTTTTGTCATATAGAGTAAAATAACCCATTGTCAATCCAGGAGTTTAGCGTATAATAGGGTATTTTATATTTATATAATTGAGATAGCTTCGACAAAAAGCAGTAGGGAAACGTTAGTTATAGTTCATAAAAAGGCAAACTAAATTTTAAAATTCAATTCAAAGGTTTCAGCGTTTTTAATCTATTTCATGAAACCATTAAATAGTAGTCGCCATGTTATTACGTCATACGGGTATAAAAAATTTGAAATGTCAACTGTCAACTATCATATCACTGCATTTGTTTACACAGCCAACTGACGTCATAACCACAAAGTAATACGGCGTTCACTGCGTCCAGCATTTTGGTCAAATTACGCACAAAAATTGAAAATGCATATTTAAAATGCATTTTTATGACCACTTAACGATTGAATAAACATTTTGTGAATTTTTTAGTGGTTCATTAGTACTATAGAATCTAATTGAGACACTTTTCAAAAATTAAAAACTAACAACTAAAAGTAGCAAGTTGTAGACATTTATCGTCATACCTCTAAATATACTTCAATCTCGATAAAATTTAAATAGGACACCCTTGGAAATTAACCCTTCCTGTCAAAAAAATAATCATTCAAATCGGTTCACAATTGACGGAGTATGATGTGGTTAAAGATGGTAAGCACGCTAGGTCTCGAATGGTCTGACTCTCTAGGGCTGTTTGCTGCCGAAACACCGGCAGATTTTCTCCTTGATAAGCTACTTTTTGGTATCAAGTCAGTCGGGGCATCAATAGATAAAGACACAGAGATAGAGAGTGACACGCACAGGGAGAAAGAGAGAGAGTTTATTATAAAGTAACTTACCATATCCCCTAGTAATATAATGTGTATTATCATGGTACATCTCCTGGAGCTCGAACTCATGACCCTCTGTGTTGGCTGGCCAGTACACGCCACCGTCCATCGGGCTACCTGATATGGAGAATATTTTTATTTAAAACCAAGTTTCCATACATTATTGTTGGAACACTTTGTAACAAAATACATAAGCAAAAATATAAACAAAATAAATAAACAAAAATACTTTTTTAAGACAAGCTTTTATTTAAAAGCGCTATAAATAATAAACAAACTGGCCAAGTGCAAGTCGGACTCGCACTAGTAGGGTTCCGTAACACAGTTAAGTATTCCATAACTATGATTTTTCACAACTACAAAATTAACTTTGATTTTCATAGTGTTTGTATGAAAAACAAAGTTATCTTTGCGGTCGCCATATCTCAAAAACTGCTGGATGTATCTCATTCAAACCAATTTTCGTTGTTAGTTTTTATTGAGATCTACAGCATATATTTTTTTTAGATTTTTCACTCCCATACTTTAAAAGTTAGAGGGGGGGGGGGGGACACACATTTTACCACTTTAGACGCGCCTATCTTTCAAATGATTGACTTTGAGAAAAAATGATTTTAGGAACCTCAATGTCACTTTTAAAGACCTATCCATAGACCCCACATATCCCCACACGTATAGGTTTGAAGAAAAATATATTTTTTTGTTTCAATTCCATGTATGGGATGTTAAATTTTAAAATTTTTATTTTTTTACTTTTGTATAATAATCGGAAAGCGGTTTACAGAATACATCTACCTACCAAGTTTCAATTCTGTAGTCCTAACAGTTTCGGAATAAAATGGCTGTGACATACGGACGGACAGACAGACAGACATGATGAATCTATAAGGGTTCCGTTTTTTGCCATTTGGCTACGGAACCCTAAAAAACGTTTCCTTTAAAACTTTTACTTTCAACTTTTACGTCATTACACAATTTATATGATTCAATAGCTTGTCGCGAAATTTAAGTAAGTACTCTATACTTAGTTGGAAAATTTTTAAAATATAAGTTATTTTTCAAAATAAGTTATTTAAAAAAAAAACCGACTTCATAATCACAAACAGGCACTCAAAAGCGAAAAATAAATTACTTAAAATTATTATAAGCGCTACCCACTTATCTATTTGAAGTCGGTGCCAGCCAAGTCTATTGGATAGTAGATAGATACTATGTATGTAGTAGTAGTAAGTAGGTACATGTAGGTTAGTAAGTAGGTAGATACATGTAGGTATTATCTATCTACTACCTATTAGACTTGGCTGGCACCGACTTCAAATAGATAAGTGGGTAGCGCTTATAATAATTTTAAGTAATTTATTTTTTGCTTTTGAGTGCCTGTTTGTGATTATGAAGTCGGTTTTATTATTTTTGAAAAATAACTTATTTTACCCTTTTTAGTGCATAACAAGTTTTATTTAAATTACATGCATCTATTACATTTGGTGTCTGGGCCGTTATACACTGACGGATATATACTTTTTGAAAATTTCAAGTATGTACCTATAACGGTTAAGAAGATACAGATCTGTAAAGTGCGCACATATGTATAGACACACGGACGGACGGACGGACGGACGGACGAACGGACAACAAAGTCTCAGAAAGTGTTCATTTGGTACCCTTTGGGTTCGGAACCCTAAAAAAATTGACTTTAAATGCCATGCTAAAGTGATAATATTCACTAGTAATAATTATGTCATCAAGGTATCAAAGGACAATGTCCAAAATGGCCCTCTGCAATTAAAGCATCTGACACACACGATAATTAATTGTCTATTTTATTACAATAATTCCAAATACTTTAACACGGACTAGTTGTATTCCAAAATGAGTATAACAAAGTATTATTTGCGATTATTAACATTACTTGCCGCCATATGGCCAACAGAGTACTGAATCACTCTACTACGTTATAAGAGGCACTTACCTATATTGTTGAAACCCGAATTATGAAAGCACTGGTAGCCAACCTAACAACGGAAAGTATTATTTACGTAGCAACTATTATATAATCTGTGGTATTATGCTTATACATATTTTTTTGCAGTGTTGTTTGGTACGAAGTACGTTCATAATTCTTAGTTATTTAATAATGTATGCAGTGTCGCGGGACTGAAATGGCCGCCATCTTCGGCAAACGTCATGTCAAGTCAAAAAATCTTAGGTATGTTTAAAAAAGTTTGCACCCTAACACAAGACTTTGCCCGATAGAACATTCCTGTGAAGACAAATTATTTATAGATTTAAAAACGGGAATTTAACGTGACTTACGCGATGTCCATATAGCGATCGACATATGTTTCGGCCTCATCCGGAGGCCTTCTTCAGGATCTTGAGTGCGGGGCGCTCGCCGACGCGTTCAATCTCGCACTGCGGGCCGCTGCTCGTGCAGCGCGGGCGGACGGAGCGGGCGGCGGCGGCGGCGGTGGTGGTGTTGGTGGGGGGTGATGATGCGGTGTACATAGAGGAGGCGCGGGACCAGTGGCAACAGTGAGGAGGACACCTTGAGTTCCGTCTGCCGGTTGGATGAGGTTTCGTCTGAAGTAAACAGCAGTGATGAAGACGAAGCCCTCCAACCTAATCCCGCGCCTCCACTATGTACACCGCATCATCACCCCCCACCAACACCACCACCGCCGCCGCCGCCGCCCGCTCCGTCCGCCCGCGCTGCACGAGCAGCGGCCCGCAGTGCGAGGTTGAACGCGTCGGCGAGCGCCCCGCACTCAAGATCCTGAAGAAGGCCTCCGGATGAGGCCGAAACATATGTCGATCGCTATATCGACATCGCGTAAGTCACGTTAAATTCCCGTTTTTAAATCTATAAGTTTAAAATGAACGTGAGTTTTTATAATAAAATTATTTATATTTATATATAATTATTTATTATAATTATTAATATATAATTATTTTTTGAGGGCCCGGTGGCGTAATTGGGAGAACAGTCGGCTTTGATGCCGTGGTACCGAGTTCAAGCCGCCGTGCACCAATGAATTTTTCGATCGAAAAATATATGTGCGCTTCTCACAGTTGCCCTCCGGTGAAGGAAAACATCATTAAGAAACCAACAACCCCCGCATGGTAGTAGGACATATCTAGTGTCCGCCTGGCCAGCTACCACCCTCAAGTTAGAAAATCTGTCGCCAAACATCTTATGTGTTCAGGCAGCTATCCTTGAGAGCCAGTTCCCATTCTAGTCCACTTCTCTATCTTCGACCGCATCATCACTTAGCAACAGGTGAGATAGTGGTCAAACGCTAGCCTATAAGATATTTTAAAAAATATATATTTACTATCCCCACCTTTATTTCTATCTCGCTCACAGTTACCGTAAGAATATCTGTCAAAAACCAAAATCAACGAGAAGAAAGATGTAAAAACATTATTGAAGGTCATATTTTTTAGTCTTCAAAAGTATATCCAATAGCAACCTCCATTGTGTATAATCTTCTTGGGACTCTTCTACTAAAACCAGTACATTATCCTATGTTTGAGGTAGTTATCTCCACATCTCTGGAGATACTTATCAGATCTCGATAAAATTAAAATGGGACCACCTCGGAAACGTATCCTACCTATTTAAAAAAATAATCATTTGGATCCGTTCACTATTGACGGAGAAATCGCGTAACATACACAAAAAAAAAACAAAAAAAAAACATACAGACGAATTGAGAACCTCGTCCTTTTTTGTGAAGTCGGTTAAAAAATCAATCAGATCATGTTTTTAACCGACTTCAAAAAAAGGAGGAGGTTTCTCAATTCGACCGTTTATATGTATTTTTTTTTTTTATGTTTGTTCGCGGAAAACTTCGTCGTTTATGAACCGATTTTGATTATTTTTCTTTTGTTAGAAAGAAAATGTCCCAAGTGTGGTACCATGTTAATTTTATCGAGGTCTGATTAGTATCTCCAGAGATATGGAGATAAACATCTCAAAATTGGTACTGAAAACTAATAACGCGGCATTGAAGTCGGTTCTTTTTTAGTTTTTTAAACGATATTATTTAATATAAGTTCTTGTTTATCTACACAGGTAAATCTAAATAGTGCAAGAATCGCCCATTCAAATATAGTAAATACATACATAAAATTACGCCATTTTCCCGTTGGGGTTAGCAGAGACTTATTCTTTCCACATGCTACGATCCTGACAGACCTCTTTCGCCTCTTCTACTTTCATGAGCGCCTTCATACATGCTCGCCGGTTTTAGGTACATTTGACTTGACCTCTCTTTAAAACGTCTCCGGTCTGGTCGTGATACGTTCGCCTAGGTCGGCCTATACCGGCTGTCCCGTTCACACTCGTCTCATAAATCTGTTTCGTCAATCTTCCTTCATCCATCCTCTCTAGATGTCCAAACCATCTAAGCATCCCTTTCTCTATGTACAAGTATGTCACTACGTCTTCTACCACACCACAACATTCCCTTAGGGATCGTCCATTAATCATATAAGGCCAAAAGGGGGGAGGGGTTAAAAAAAATCACGAAATATCATAAGGAGGGGGAGGGGGGGGGGGGGCGGTCATATAACGAGATATCACGTGTATCCGTTGAACGCACGATTTCTAAACCAAACAGCGGTTTTATCACGATGCTTGATTTCCAAAATTTTATAAGATTATACCTATATTTAAAGATATCCTGAATTCATTAATTCTATATACGCACTTTGTATATAACTGGTTTTACTTTGTAATACTGTTTTTTTTTTACTTTGTGTATAATTTGGTACAAAGAATATAATATACTTTGACCCAAAAGTATATTATATATAACGGCGCTGCTCTCAATATTTGTAATATCATATAAGCTGATGCGTCACTCGCCCCCACCACGCCGAGCAGTATAAAAGACGGCGCGCGCTGCACGCCGGGACATTCGCCCGTCGACGGTTGCCCGGTGCACATGCCGTGCCTTGGCTATTTCAATTATTTAATTGAATTAAATTAATAAGTAATATTGTAAAAATGCGGTTATTTCAATTACATAGTGTTTATACAAATTTGTGATTTATTAATAGTATGATTTGGAATAAATTAAGTGATCAAAGGACACCGGTATTTTGGAACAATATTGGAGCCTGATTATATATATACTTTTGCTACATATCACCAGGGGCGAAGGGGGTTAAAAGGTTGCAAAAACATTACGAGATCAATGGACAACCCCTTATCACCCTGATTACACCATGAGTTTCTTCGCTTACCTTGATGAGAAGGCTGGCAGTAGAAAGGAGGCTCATATCTATCGAAACCTTCATCAGAAGGTGACATGCTGCCGTAACTAGACATCTAGCCGTACTGCAACAATAGAAAAGTTTACGTTAGAATAATACTTTTAACCGACTTAATACTCAATACTTTATTGCTTCCATAATTGTGGTACATAAAGTTCTTATATCTAGATATCTTACAATAATTATGATACTTTTTAAAACTATCCGACTTCCATGCCGCGCGAGTCAGTTGCAGTAGCAAGTTTGAGACGTTTATCGTCATATCTCTGGATATACTTGACAGATCTCGATGAAAATACAATGAGATCACCTCGAAAATGTACCCTACCAATTAAAACAAGAATCATTTGAATCGGTTCACAATTGACGGAGTAACCGCGTACGTATGTACAAAAAAAACATAAAGTCGAATTTGATAACCTCCTCCTTTTTGGAAGTCGGTAGAAACTTTACGGTATCCCTAAAAGCGGACCCAAAAAAATTAACGTAAGTACGTACTCATATCTGTAAAGTAACATTATCTTTTGAAAGGTAGATTTACATGGAACAGTAACCATTCTATCTACTGCCATGCATATGTTTAAATGCACTTGACTCGAAAGTTAGACATAATTTTTTGCTTTAAGATTTATTTTAGTACAAACTTCAAATGCATGCTTGTTTTGAGGTTCCGTAGCTAAGGGTACCTACACACGTCAAACTTATAACAATTACTAGCAGATACCCGCGACTTCGTTCACGTACATCAAGAATTTAGTAGCCTATGCTATAAATATCAGATCGGATCGTCCGTTTAGGCGTGATTAGGTAACAGAGTGATAGAGTTACAAACGTTTTTAACCGACTTCAAAAAAAGGAGGAGGTTTCTCAATTCGACCGTATATATATATATATATATATATATATTTTATGTTTGTTCGCAGATAACTTCGTCGTTTATGAACCGATTTTGATTATTCTTTTTTTGTTCGAAAGGAGATATCCCAAGTGTAGTACCGTGGTAATTTAATCAAGGTCTAATAAGTATCTCCAGAGATATTGAGATAAACACCTCAAAATTGGTACTGAAAATGAATAGCGCGGCATTAAAGTTGGTTCTTTTTTAGTTTTTAAACGATATTATTATATATATAGTATATTAGTATTTTTTATTTTGATTATAGTATTAGTTGTATTTATATTATTAGTATGTAGTAACATACTAATAAAATATAGTCGAGTAACAAAGGTTCTTAATCCTTCTCATAAACAAATATACCACCAAGTGCGAGTCGGACTCGGACACGTAGAGTTCCGTACCACAGTACCATAAATAACACTGAACAAAATTTGCCGAAAAACACGTTTCTTAAATAAACTGGCCAAGTGCAAGTCGGACTCGCACTCGTAGGGTTCCGTACCACACTACAGTATTTTATAAGATCGAGCTAAAAATACCACTATCATTGTTCGCCAGCAAAAAAATAATAATTTATAAACATTTTATTTCTTATAACGCCATCTAACGTCTAACAAAAGTGTTAGGGATCGACATATCAATATAACGCCATCTATGGGACGTTTACCTAAGCGGTCATAGATGGCGTGAAAAGCCGAAAAAAACACGTTTCTTGTGGGGACCCTCTATTATTTTTAACTTTATTCTGTTTTTAGTATTTGTTGTTATAGCGGCAACAGAAATACATCATCTGTGAAAATTTCAACTGTCTAACTATCACGGTTCATGAGATACAGCCTGGTGACAATTGTTAAGTTGAGATTATATTAGGTGAAATTATTAATTTTTGCTGGCGAAAAATGATAGTGGTATTTTTTGCTCGATCTTATAAAATACTGTAGTGTGGTACGGAACCCTACTAGCGCGAGTCCGATTGCACTTGGCCAGTTTATTTTAACCAACCAAATGCAAAAAGAAATATGACCCTTCAAAAACCTGAATAATCATCTATTTTGGTGCCCTGTTCTAGACGGCTACCAAAGAATGAAAGGGAAAAAAATGTGTTTGTAACACTTAATTAAATTTGAAAGAGTTTTAAGACAAAAAAAATTAGAAACACGGATGCACTCATCTGCAAAAATGTTGTGCAAAAAATAATTTGTTCGGATCAGTTTTCGAGGAGAAAACAGGGGAATACGAAACCTTATTCTAGTCAAAATTTTGTATGTATGTAAAATGGGTTTGAGTTTCCGCTGTCCTTATCGCACTCTTGTGGGTTGTTCGGGCACATCACAACAGCAATAGTTTCTTTAGTATAGTACCTTTATTTCAAATACCTTGCACACCGCGTCTCCTCTTTTTTTTACACCTGGGTAGGTCTTAACCACTCACCTGATGTTAAGTGATGATGCGATCGATGATGGATGATGATGATCTTAAACAGCAAAGTTGAAAAGCTCGACAAGTCTTCAATCACACGTATTTGTATCAGTTCAAAAGCTGTTAAACCCGCCATATGATCGTGTCAAAACACAAAAATCTGTGTCCAACACGACACGTGTGATGCACGTTGTTGATAAGATTTAATTTGTTTATTTTATCGACATTTGTGTGGCACAACATTACTTGCGAGTCATTTTTAATTTGGAATTTTAGTGCTTCCAGCATTCCACTAGGTTTATAAATTTACAATTATTCTAAAGCAAATTCGGTAACTCAGAATTATGAACGTACGTTCATAATTAAGTAACTCAGAATTATGAACGTACTCTGTACCAACCAACACTGCAAAAAAAAAAACCACAGATTATATAATAGTTACGGCGTAAATAATACTTACCGTTGTTAGTTGGACACAGTGCTTTCATAATTCGGGTATCAGCAATGTAGGGAAGTGCCAACTCTTATAATATAACGTAGTAGAGTGATTCAGTACTCTTTGTCTTTAAACGGTTCGTAATTAATCAGTGGTGGTTCTTAGTTATGACGTTAATTTTCTAAAGGACATTATCGTGGGTGTTTATTCAAAATGTTAATGTTGTTACTTGTAAGTTTTGAATACATCGATATAAAAAGGGAGATGCGGTACTCACTCTTATGTCACGTACACAGGGTTTCTAGTTCCATTAAACTAGAAACAACTACATGAAAACACGAATTTCTAATGTTGAGCTTGATGTGTATAAAGAACAGAGGAAGGCATTGTTGCTAATTATTTAAATGGATCTGCGATAATTACACATGTAATTCTGTACGTGCTACACAAACGCCAGTTTGATTGTGACTAAGTTGAAATTAGGTTCGGGAACCTAATTCACGCGGTCCACATTGAGGAGCGTGGTACCGTATCTCCCCTTTTTTAAAATATGTTTTTTGTTTTTTTTGTTGTTTTTTTTTATTTAAAAATTGATAAATCCGTGAGTTATTTTGTCGTGGAAACCTTTCCAATTAGAATCACATTTTTTTTCGAATTGAAATATTAAAGTGACCTATTTGGAGCATTGTGAATTGCAAAGATCCAAATCGAAGTAAAGGCAGTTTCCAAATCCGAATTTGCTTTCGAATGATTGAGAATATCCCTGCAGCTGTACTTAATTAACCAACTTTCGAAAAGGAGGTTCTCAGTTCGTGTGTATGTTTTTTAACTGACTTTACAAAAAGGGGGAGGTTACAATTCACCTGTATTTTTTGTTAACCTCGGAACTCCGTCAAATATTAATCGATTTGGATTTTTTTTTGAGAGAATATGTCTAGTTTGATCCCATTTTAATTTTATTAAAGACTTGATAAATATCTCCAGAGATATGTAGATAAACACCTCAAACACGGTACCAAAAATTACAAGCATGGAATTTGAAAATGTTTTTTTTTCGTTTTGTAAATGATCTTGAATTATTAGTAGCTAGTTTAAGGTATTTATCTCCATATCTCTGAAGATACATTCGACAGATCTTGATAAAATTTATAAAACCATGCATATTTGTAAGTATTTTTTTAAGTTTTTGGCCCATCTGCAGAAAAAGGGGGCGGTTATGGATTTGTCTTTTTTATTGTTTTATATCTTATTGCTAGCATTCATCTCACCTGTTGGTAAATGATGATGCGCTCGAAGATGTTAAGCACGCTAGGCCTAGAATGGAAACAGGCTCTCGTCTGTTTTTTGTGTGTTTTTGATTCAATTTCTCTGCCAAATTGTTAACCGATTTTAATGATTATTTTTCCACGTGTAGCGTATAGTTCTCAGGAGTGTTTCTTTAATAGCGATATTAATACATTCTATCATGATGTGATGACTATCTCTAGAGATATGTAGATAAATACCTCAAACTTACTGCGTCTGAAAATGACTCACCTGACAATGTGAACTTTTGTTTTTTTACCACTTTTTTATTGACTCTTTTTTTTCTTTGTCTGTCTGTCTGTCGTTTCGAGTGTAATCTTGCAATTCAAATTTCGAGCAGTTCCCTATCCAGGTGAAATTTTCAGAGTAGTTCACAAAAACCACGTTTCTATGCTTAGTCATAAGAATATGCATAGACACGTGTTTTTTTTTCGGAAATGATATTCCAATATAATGGCATATCATTGATATTACAATCTATGTTATCACTAATAAATAATTTACATTAGACCTAAACTGCTAATTATTGTTAAACTAAGAATGGGTCCATTGGCACTTTTCTTATTGTCTCTATTTAGGCGAACACAATCTTATTGTGTTCTTTGAAAGCAGTGTTCACTAATTTACTGTGTTACGTGGTTTTTAGATACATTTTAAATCTATAGTCAAAATTTTGTTAATTAGTTAAATTAACTATATTATTTTAAATAAAACACGACACATGAATAAATTAAATAAGGCATATTTTACGTCAAATAAATTTTAATAAATAAATCGACAAACCTTCTCAATATAGCATCGATAAAATAAAACAATTACAGTAGACACATCACTATCACTTTTTCAATACAATTATTATTTTAAGAAAGAAATTAAATAAATATAAATAAATAATTAAACACAAATACACCAGATATTATTTTCTTTTTAAAAAACTTTACACAAAAATTCTTCCGTATCTGTTCGAATTTAAATTAAGAACAATTTATTCTTCTAATTCCTTTAACGTATAAATAAGGTGCAATGGGACGCGCGCGTATTCGATACTTCTCCCGTGGAACTACAGTATTTTTATAATCTGTGGAGCTTTGAAGGCGTGGCAAAGGGCGGGAAAAGGCGGGACCGGGAGCTTATCAAACCTTTGCACTGGCTATTTTTAATATTGAACCTTACCTCTTTGGTAGACGGTTGACAATTGAAGAATTTAGGTACTTATATTGTTTTATTGATTGACAGTCGTGGCTTCGCCCGCGTTCATCCCATTTTCAACCGACTTTGAAAATGAAGGAGGTTCTCAATTCGTCTGTATGTTTCTTTATATTTTTACAATATTACCGTTGAATTGAGAACCTTCTCCGTTTTTGAAGTCAGTTAATAATAAACTTAATTTAGGTAGATACTTATATCTTGGAATTCGAAACTCTTTGAGGGCCCAGTGCTAACTATTATATCATCTGTGCCAGTGGTGACTAGTGGGAGAATGGACGGCTTTGATGCCAGTGGTACCTAGATAAATCCCCGCCCTGCACCAATGATTTTTTTTTAGGTAAATTTATGTGGGTTTTATTTTAACATTAAACCCCTGGTGAAAGAAAAACAACGTTAAACCAACCCCCGCATGGTAATAGGACACAATCTAGTGTTGGCCAGCTGCCACGCTCAAGTTAGAAAATCTGTAGCCAAACATCTAATGTGTTCCGGCAGCTATCCTTGAGAGCCAGTTCCCATTCTACGCCTAGCGTGCTACCATCCTCGACCGCATCATCACTTACCAACAGTTGAGATAGTGATCAAACACGTCATAGCCCCCAAACTACGCACTTGGTATTCGATATTTGTTAGTTTAATTTAATAATAAATTTTATTTTGCTGTCATTTTGTTTGAACAGTTGTATAAAGACATATCTTTTGGTGAATATTTTATTGTTAATTGTAAGAAATAGGAAATATATGCCACTAAATATGATCACCTATATTGTTTATGTAAAAGAATATAGTTTTTGTTTGTTTGTCTGTTGCTTATTTGTTCACGTAAGTACCGGACCAATTTGGATAAATTTTAGCTTTTTTGTTAAGTTTACACATTGCAAGCAACTAAGATAAATATGCATGTGTGTGGAGTGGGTTCACGTCAATAGTGCAATGGGTGGGGATCGAATTCACGACCTCCTCTACCGCCAGGCACGGTAACATTTATTATATTACCGTGCGCCAGGCCGAGGCTTTAGCCATTGGGCCGCTCTCGCTGTATCTGTAATAGGTAGACGTCATCGCTTACCATCAAGCTAGCGGCATACTTCAATCCCAATTTCAATTCAATTTTAATTTCAGTCAAATTTTAATTTGCAATAATTGCACATGTAATTCTGTACGTGCTACACAAACGCCAGTTCGATTGTGACTATTAGGAGCGGGGTCCCTTATCTCACTTTTTTGTATAGGTAATCGATGTATATCTAGACACTATTTTTATTTTTTATTTTAAAGCGTTAAATTATACTTTTGCTTTGTTTACTTGATAATTGAATATAATTTATTTTATGATTTTAACGTGTATAAGTATATGCGTATATTAATACTGCCTACATGCTGACTAATGCTTTGACTTTTGACTGTAACTAGCTGATTCCGAGACTTAGTTTACCAATAATTTTATAACGTAAAGCTCTGTCAATCAACATTTGTGTGATCTGAGTTATTTAACTTATATGTAAAAATCATGATTTTATTTTCATAAAAAGTAGCCTATGTTCATCCTAGTAATATTTTTTTTTTTTTTTTGTTCATCCTCTTTCTATAAAGTATCTCCTTGATAAATTTCAGTAAGATCGAATCGTCCGTTTAGGCGTGATTAGGTAACAAATAGACATTAGACAAAGTGACAGTGTTACAAACGTTTTTATCATAATATTAGTCTCGATTAAGAGAAAACTATAATATAAAATGATTAAAAACTTAATTTGAAAACATTAGGTAATCGTATATAACGTAATCGTAACATAACGTTGCCTGTGTTCAACTAAAAGCTAGGTAACTACACTAAAATTAAATGAACATGTTTAAAAACTAAAACAACCTATTTCCATGCCCCGCGAGTCAGTTTCAGTAGCATGTTTGAGACGTTTATCGTCATATCTCTGGAGATTCTTATCAGATCTCGATGAAATTACAATGAAACTACCTTGAAAATATACGCTACCAATTAAAATAAGAATCATTCGAATCGGTTTACAATTGACGAAGTAATCGCGTAACATAGACACAAAAAAAAATGTTGAAAATAATTAAAAAAGTATTTATAACCAAATCCGTGGTACAGAACTAAACTTCCCAAAACTACAATAAAGATACCAGCAAGCCATTATTCAGAATTATCAAATAATGGCTATTACCAACAAAGGCTATATTCACATAATAATGTTTAAACAAATTTGTTTGTACATGATTGTGTTTTCGGGGGTATATATGTAGGTAGGCTTGGCTTGTGAATACCATATCACCAAACTACACTATGAAGCTGGGAGTGCTGGTCATAGCTGGCTTTGTGAGTACTTTTTTTTTTAGTTTCAGTATGGCTCCACACGATTGGTGTATTTAGCCAGTGTCAAGTATTAAAATTCTTCACATTTTTGAGATTTCAAGTCCTAAAGACGGGTCAAAGTCACATTTCAGATCAAGTTAAAGTTAAAGTCTTGTCATATCTCAGTAAAAAAGTGAACATTACTGAAGATTTTCAGTAGAATTTTGGTGAGAATGCAAATAGCATGTTTTTCAACATTGTGATGTTTCCCTACACTCGCACACATTCACCGGCACTTACTGGTTAATAATCCACATTTATTACACATTAACTCGTGAAAGAACACAATTTTAAGGAAAATAAACAATGCGAGCACATACACTGTTCCACGTTCCCGCCAAAACTCTTTGTGAGTACTTATATAGTGACGTATCTATATTATTTTTAACTGACTTAACACGTTCAATGCGGACCGAGTTCTAATACGTCTCGAATGTGTCTCCCTTGCGGTGCGGCTAACAAAATCTATCGTGCGGAGGCCGTTACATCTATTTGATATATTGTAGGAAAGAGATAAATATAAATATATATAGATAATGCGACATATTAAGCCTTCTCAATATATGGCCGAAAATTAATAGTTTACGAGATATTTGGAAATTAGCAATTTTTATATGTATATATCCCTGTATAACCCTGTATATATATGATCTCTATTGAAAACAGAATGCAGTGGTTATGGGGTTTAATAAGCCCCGTGCTGTCATTATGATGGTTTTCATACGAGGTCTTAAATGTCCCGTACCGCAGGAATGGAAAAAATAATAAATTGTGCCGCTGCCCACGTGTTAATTAAGAGGGAACGCGGATGCGAGGATCTGATCTGAGCGGATCTGATTTTAAAGAAACTATTGCCGTCGCGCAGTGCCCGAACAACCAACAAGTGTGCGATAGGGACAACAGCAACTCGGACCCATGTTACTTACAAAATTTGACTAAAAAAATGTTTCGTATTCCCCTGTTTTCTTTTCGAAAACTGATCCGATCAAATTATATTTTGCACAACATTTTTGTTTTGCAGATGAGTGCATCCGTGCTCCTATAATTTTTTTATCTTAAAACCCTTCCAAATTTGTCAGATTTTTGAGGGGCCATATTTCTTTTCATCCCATCTATTCGAAAAGTGATCGTTTGTTCCTCGATAAGTGCGCGCAAAATAGGTCTTTTCCGCCCTACCTAGGGCGGGAAAGTAATTTTTGAATTTTTGGTTTATGACTGTTCTTTTATAGTACCATGTCTAAGGAGATTCAATAATAATACTGTACGGGATATGTTACTATCCTATTAAATAGAGAGCGCGTGGCGTTAATTAAGTTAAAAAAAAATGCCGCAACGTCATATAGACAGGGAAACAAATTTTGAAAAAAATTAAGCGTGCAAAGTGGCACAATACACATATCTTGTGGTGGCCAAGAAGGAAAATAAGCGCTAGAATTATTGGCATGTTTAGTCTGTGGTCACAGAGTGTCATAATAACACATTTAACCATAGAGTAGGAAATACATATAGACATGGAGGTGTCGCGATACATTTGCTTGTATTGATATAACTTAAAAAAAAAAAGTGCTTAGAAGTCATAATGGACCCTAAAATGACTGCCTTTGATTGTCCATTGGTCCATTGATGACCTTGATTGACACAATGCTAGCAATGGACCAATGGACAATGAATGGCATACGTTTTAGGTTTAGATATGCACCTTTTTTTTGTAGGTATTTCATGTCCTTATGTATAATATGTACATGAGTTAAGGGTAAAATGTTTATCCGGTGAAAACTGCAACAGGTGCGAAGTTTTTTTTTCGGAAACTGTATGTATTTCTTGGTTTATTACGTTTGTTTATGTTAGTCAGCGTCTTTTACAATATTATGCTCTTGAATTGCTATTTTATAGAGCCTTTTATCTATTCCCATTTCTCATAGATGAAATGCAGAGAGAAAGGGGGATGAAAAGCAGAGAGTAAAACTCGGCTGCAATATTATTTTCTCTCGGCCGACGTACTTTAAATTCTACTTTAGAACTTCTTCTCTAGAATCCTTCGCTTCGCTCTAGATTCAACAAAGTGGCCTCGCAGAAACGTACTATATTGCACCCTTGGTATACAATCTACTATTTTGCAATTTTTTGGTAAAAAAAAACAAATGACAGTGGTAGCTATAGCAGACCTTAATTAACGTAAAAAAACTACTTACAGACGAATTGAGAACCACCTCCTTTTTGGAAGTTGGGTGAAAAATAACAATTCCATTACATTCGTTTTGAGGCTTTCAATGCGAACCTACTGAGATGTCAACGTCAAGCCAATGAATTATTATTTATTACTTGAAATTATCTATTATTTGTAACTATGTATTTAAAAATAGATGTGGAAAGAAGTAGACTCTGCCTACCCCAACGGGAAAAAGGCTTTAATTTAGTTTCACCTGTCCCGATGTTTGTCATCAAATCTTGAAGATTAAATTTGATCCACTTCCCGGTTACCGATTGAGCTGAAATTTTGCATACATGTGTAAATCGCGTGACAATGCAATACTATGATGACTTGTTGCTGATCTCATGATGGAGCTGGAAGGTGGCCAAAGGAACTCCTAAACTACACAGGTTGGGGGCCCGGTGGCGTAATCGGGAGAACGGTCGGCTTTGATGCCGTGGTACCGAGTTCAAACCCCGCCGTGCACCAATGGATTTTTCTATAGAAAAAATTATGTGCGCTTCTCACAGTGACCCTCCGGTGAAGGAAAACATCGTTAAGAAACCAACAACCCCCGCATGGTGGTAGGACACTATCTAGTGTCCGCCTGGCCAGCTACCACCCTCAAGTTAGAAAATCTGTCACCAAACATCTAATGTGTTGCCGCAGCTATCCTTGGGAGCCAGTTCCCATTCTAGGCCTAGCGTAGCGTGCTTACCATCTTCGACCATCGGCATCATCACTTACCAACAAGTGAGATAGAGGTCAAACGCTAGCGTATAAAAAATAAAAAACAAAAAAATTAATACCCGTCGTCTTTGGGCTCGTTGGATTTGTCTTGACTTTGGTAGGGTATATTTATTGTATAGGTCATGAAAAAGCTTGTGTATAAAAAGTTTTTTTAAAATATTACCTGTTTTTAAAGATAAAGATAAAGATAAATTTATTGCAAGAACTGTGTATATACAAGGTCTTAAACTTAAATGAGAGTAGCAACAGTTTTCCCATTTCGGGCGTGCAATATAAAGATATAGTAGCTAAGTAGTAAAAGGATCTAACAATATATGCAAATATAGAATCGCTTAATTTACTACTTATACCTTTTATGAAACTAATAATTGATTTACTTAAAGATAAAGATAAAGATAAAGATCATTTATTTGCATAAAACATGGGTATGCATACAATTTGAGAATGCATGCAATATGGTAAGAAGTTTAATGAAGACCTTACATGTTTTACCAGCAATGGCGTACAAATAGTTATAGTAAATGACAACGTTATCTTTTTCAAATGACATAGGTACATTGTGATACATTCAAAATACCGAAAAATTAATACATTACACATTACAAAATAGTCAAAAAGCAGTAAAATAGTCAAGTAGCAAACTTATACACCTACTTATTTTTAACTATGTTATTTATGTACGTTCCATAATATTCATTTACATTATAAAATACTTTACTTATTAGCCAGTCTTTTACATGTTTTTTAAATGTTTTTCCTTCCAATAGCTTAAACTCTAAGGGGAGATGATTATATATGTTAATGGCATTAATGTATGGACTATTGTGATACATGGTATTGTTGCTTTGAGGGATGCAGATGTTGTATTTATATTTGTTCCGTTGACTTGCGGCCCTCGAGGATTCAGTGATAAAAAAATATTGCTTATAACAAATAAACATAATTCCAATATGTAGATTCCTGTGAGCGTGAGCAAATTATAATGTTTAAAAACAGTTTTTATATTATATAGGCCTTTGACCACTATATCGCCTGGTGGTTTATTCATTTAATTTATTCCAGTATAATAACAACAATTGTATGGGACGATGTGGTTAGTTATGATGTGGTCTAAGATGGTAAGCACGCTAGGCCTAGAATATTTTGTCTCTCAGGGGCTGTGTGCTGCCGGAACACCGTAAGGTTATGGTGGCAGATTTTCTCCTTGATGGTGGTAAGCTACTTTCTGGTAGCAAGTCAGGCGGAACATCGATAAAATGTGCACACACACACACACTCACACACACACACACACACACACACTCACACACACACACACATACACTCACACTCACACACACACACACACACACACACACACACTCACACTCACACACACACACACACACACACACACACACACACACACACACACGCACCAAAACTACCTACTTTATCACATATTAAGTTTATGCAGCTCTGAGTTTTTTTTTTACTATATTTTTTTTGTTTCCAGTTAGCCGTGTCGACTAACGCAGCCCCAAAGTATGGAGACTATGGTTAGTGCTTTTATTTTTAACCCCCGATGCAAAATTAGTTTTATAATTTTGCATGTGCCCAACAGGGCCCATAATGATCTCATGTACAGGTTGGTAAAAAAGTCTTGAAACGGAACTTTTTTTTTTCTGGCCTGGCAATAATCTAATCTGTGATACATTTTTCTATGTTAACTGTGGTCAGTGACTGAACATTTATGAACAAAGTTTTTTTGTGCAACTTAATAGTAGTATTTTAATATTTTCCGTAACCTAGGCGACTTAAAGATGGTTTAACATGAATAAGACTATCCGTAGTTCCACTAAAGAAGTAATTTTAAAGTTTACCGCCACTCTCTCTGCTATCGGGGTTACTAGTATATAGCAATAGTGGCCCCTATTTATTTGTACTATATTTTGCCAACCTGTACCTAGATATCTAGATATAAGAACTTTATGTACAATCATTATGGAAGCAATAAAGTATTGAGTATTGATAATAAAACTGGCCAAGTGCGAGTCAGCATCGCCTCTCTTATCGCACACTTAGGTAGGGTTCCGTACGATACGAAACAACAGAGTTTCAACCTCATATATTTGATTAATTGATATTACCAAGAATATTTGGTTTGGTTGCGATCTAGAAAGACGGGGCTCGTTTACTAGCGCCATCTATGTCAATTTGCCGAAACTTTTATTAGATAGATGGCGTTTAAAAACACGTTTTTTGTATGGGGACCCCCTTTAATTTTTAACTTTATTTTGTTTTTAGTATTTGTTGTTCTAGCGGCAACAGAAATACACCATCTGTGAAAATGTCAACTGTCTAACTATCCCGGATAATGAGCTATAGCCTGGTGACAGACGGACAGACAGACAGACAGACAGACAGACAGACAGACAGACAGACAGACGGACAGCGGAGTCTTAGTAATAGGGTCCCGTTTTACCCTTTGGGTACGGAAGCCTAAAAAGGAGTGCTGTAAGTTTGACGTGTGTATCTGCGTATCTATGTATGTACACAGCCATCGTCTGTGGCATCGTAGCGCCTAAACGGATGAACCGATTTTGATTTAGTTTTTTTTTCTTTAATAGGAACGTGTCGACTATGAGCTTTTTTCTTCCACCTCCTTTTTAACCGACTTCCAAAAAGGGGGAGGTTCTCAAGTCGTCTATATGTTTTTTTTGTATGTATGTTACGCGATTACTCCGTCAATTGTGAACCGATTTGATTTTTTTAAATTGGTAGGATACATTTTCAAGGTGGTCCTTGTTTTCAATATTGTAATTTCATCAAGATAAGATAAGTATCTCCAGAGATATGACGATAAACGTCTCAAACTTGCAACTGAAACTGACTCGCGAGGCATGGAAGTCGCTTGTTTTAGTTTTTAAACTATCTTGATTATGTTATAATCAGTTATAAAATAATAAGCTAACGTTTGGTCACTATTTCTCCTGGTGGTAAGCGATGATGTGGTCTAAGATGTATGTAACAAAATCTACCAACATTTAAAATAGTTTAATAACTACAACAACCGACTCCTTAATTTCTGTCTTAATTATTGGAAGTCTATTGAAATATATGATTTGTTTTATGGGTTCAGGTTACGTAGTAACTATTATATAATCTGTGTTTCAGGTGGCGACAACATCCCCGGTGGCTTTGGCAGCTACGCTGACAGCTACGCCTCTAGTTCGGCCGCGGTGAACGATGGACCCGGTTATGGCGGAGATTCCTACGCTGTTGCTGAATGTAAGTATTGTAATAAAGGGTCATGGCAACCTTTAGAATGGTCATTGTTTATTTTATATTGTTTAATTTATAAAACACATAAACACAAACAGGCAGAGGCTTGGACGGAGGAAATATATAAGCATTGGTGACAACTATGCTTTTCTTCCGTTCGGGGTCGATACCATGGGCCCGTGGGGTCAACAAGCACGTGGTTTTGTTATGGAGTCGTCCAGACGCCTAATCGATGTCCCACGACCAAAGAGCTGGCGCTTACCTCGGGCAACGCATTAGTTTCGAGATTCAAAGAGGTAATGTCGCCAGCTTTTTGGGTACCCTACCAGCAGACAGCGACCTAAATTCCATTTTTTATTTGTAGATTTTATTTTAGTTATTAGTCATAGTTAATATTTTAGTTTTATTAGTTTATTAAATTGTAGGTACTTTTAATAATATGTAAATAAATAGGTTCTCTAAAACACATAATTTTTAACAGAATTTTTTGTATTCTTATTCATTTATTTAATTTAAATTTGTAGTAAAAGGAGGTCTCCTGTGTTGTTCACTCTCTATGTGAATGTAAAAAACCAAAATGTTACCATTAAAATCCGGTGACCGTCCTCCTCATTGAGAGCCGGTTGCCATTCTAGGCCTCGACCGCATCGTCACTTATCAACAGGTGCGATAGTGGTCAAAAGCTAGCCTATAAGATATTTAAAAAAAAATTATTAGCTTGGGGCAGATGTTGTGTTTATATTTTGAGTTAAGTTTTATATTTTCAACCAACTTCCAAGAAGGAGGTTCGAAATTCGTCTGTATGGTTTTTTTTCTTTTTTTTTGTGTGTATGTTACGTGATTACTCCGTCAATTGTGAACCGATTCGAATGATTCTTTTTGTAATCGGTAGGGTACGTTTTCGAGGTGGTCCCATTGTAATTTCATCGAGATCTGATAAGTATCTCCTGAGATATGACGATAAACGTCTCAAACTTACTACTGAAATTGACTCGCGGGGCATTGAAGTCGGTTGTTTTAGTTTTTAAACTATCTTAATTATTTTATGATATTATAGATTTACTTTGTATGTTTTATGCGTTACATTATAAGTAACAAACACATAGTAAGAAACTTCATCTGTTCAGGGATAAGAAGATATCATAATACTCTTTTTACAGCGTCAGCTAAAAGCCAAGCAGTCGCGAAGTCCAAGGCAAGCAGCGTATCTTCTGGAAAATCTTCAGGTAAGAATATATTTTTAATCACTTAGTTATATGGTTGTGTTTATTTAGTTCACAGAATTTCAAGGCCCGTTGTATAATTATAAAGCTTACTATAAATGTGGGTTGCACATGACTATCTATCTTGTTAACCCCTCCAACTAAGCTAAATATGCTTGTGTCTGGAGTGGGTTCACGTCAATAGTGCAATGGGTGAGGATCGAACTCACGACCTCTCGATCGCCAGGCCGACTTCAGATTTTAGATGGTTTATATATATTGTTCCGCCTTACTTGTTACCTAAAGGTACGGCCACACCGCGGCGTCCTGCGATCTATGGGCGCGATCTCAGTACTTTTCAATTGTTTTCTGATCGCGTTTGGTGTGAACCAAACAAATACTACTGCGCTATCTGATCGCCGCTTAGATCGCGCACGCACAAAACGCACGCAGGACGCTGCGGTGTGTCCATACCTTAAAAGTTGCTTACTTCCATCAAGGAGATAATCTGCCGCCGTAACCTTACGGTATACCGGCAGTATAGTCCTTGAGAGTCAGCCCATTCTAGGCCTAGCGTGTTCATCATCTTCGACCGCATCATCACTTACCACCAGGTGAGATAGTGGTCAAACATTAGCCTATAAGATATATAAAAAAAAATATCGCTTACCACCAGGTGACATAGTGGCCAATCTATCAGATAAATACAAATAAAATATACCCACCCGCTTTTCTAGGCTGGCTGTATTATTTATTGCAACACAATATATACATTAGTATAACGTTTCTTCCAGTGGTCTCGCAGTCTAAGTCGACTCTTCCGTTCCCATGGAACACGCTGGTGACCCCAGGCCAGAGTCTGGACATCGCGACCCTGTGCAACAGTCTGCAGACCTTCGACTGGTCCAAGTATAAGGATATGGTCAACTTTGAGGACTTCTCGGGTTTGTACTCATTATACACTCACTTAATTGAATAACTTAAAATTATAAATTGTTAAACACAATCCAAAATTTCATCTTACCGACGGGACTCGAACCTGCACCCCCGGATTACACGTCCAGGTGCTCTGCCAATTAAGCTACGGTTCGATACATCGGTATGACGAAATTAGTGGATTGCATTTGTTAACCCAATTATGCATTGGTGGCGCCATCTATGACTACTTATTACGTAAGTTAATCATTCGGAAGAAATCATTACAGTTTATTCAAATCCGACGAGAGATGTTGCACTGCGTAAATCAAATATTGTGTTTCTTTGAAGTGTCTCACACTTTATATTTTTGTAAATTGTTAAACACAATCCAAAATTTCATCGTACCGACGGGACTCGAACCCGCACCCCCCGGATTACACGTCCACGTAACAATTTACAAAAATATAAAGTGTGAGACACTTCAAAGAAACACAAAACTTAAAATTAATTTAAGATCGTTAAAAAAACTAAACGAACCGACTTCAAACGCGCGCTAGTCAAAGTAGCTTATTGTAACTATTATATAATCTGTGCCAGTAGTTAGAAGCATTTCGTCAAAGTAGTGTGGTAATTTCGTAAAAATTTAAATGGCACCACCTAGGAAGGGTACCCTCTGAAACAAAAAAAGAATTTTCCAAATCGGTTCAGGCATCTTCGAGTAATCGGCTAACATACATAAAAAAAGAATTCCGACGAATTGAGAACCTCCCCTATTTGTGAAGTCGGTTAATAGTTACCTAATGAAAATATCAAAATTATATAAACTACAATACATAATACATAAACTATAAATAAAAGACAGAACCTAGGTCGCTACTTGCCGGTAACGTTCCCAAAAAGCTAGCGACGTTACCTCGTTGTATAGCTAGGCTAATACGCTGGCCGAGGTAAGGTAAGGCTAGCTCTTTGGTCACGGGTGATGTCAATTAGGCGTCTGGACAATTATTATTATTAATTACACTCACTTATACATTTTGCATGGTGGTAGGGCACTATCTAGTGTACGCCTGACCAGCTACCACCGTAAAGTTCGAAAATCTGTCGCCTAACATATAATGTGTTCCGGCAGCTATTGTTAAGAGCCAGTTCTCATTCCAGGCCTAGCGTGCTACCATCCTCGACCGCATCATCACTTACCAATAGAAGATATAGTGGTCAAACGCTAGCCTATATTTTATTAAAAAAAAACATAGATAAAATCACGCCTTTTTCCCGTTGGGGTAGGCAGAGACTACTTCTTTCCACATGTTACGATCGTGACATACCTTTTCGCTTCCACTTTCATGAGCGCCTTCATACATGCTCGCCGGTTTTAGGTACTTTTGACTTGGCATTTCACTTATATTATTAGTTACTTGGTCATATCTGCCGTAGGACTGATAACCGTTGGGGTAGACTGGTTCTAGAGTGGAGACCGCGAATCAGTAAACGTAGCGTAGAACGCCGTGTGACCAGGTGGAGCGACGACATTCGCAAAGCGGTGGGCAGTGACTGGAAACAAAGAACCGAAGATCGGGCTCAGTGGCGTGACTTGGGAGAAGCCTATGTCCAGCAGTGGACTGACACCGGCTGATTATGATGATGATTAGTTACTTATGTTATGAAACAAATTTCTTAACAAAATCCATACTAATATTATAATAGTAGTTTATGCAACTGTCATATAATGAAGGGTATTAAAACACGAGTGTGAGTTTATGAAACGAGCGCAGCGAGTTTCATAATAGTAACGAGTGTTTTAATACCCGTGTTATATGCAGTTGCATACACTACTTTATCTTCACTAATGCAATTAATCAAACAACAAGAGTAAAAGCTGACAATAGTTTATTTATAATAATAGTTCAAATTTTGGATGGTTCAATTTTGAAAGTTAAAATGCCAAAAAGTTATTATATTCTTTTTCATATAATTTTCTAGATTTTTCTGGCAAAAGATTGTGAGTTACTTTTGTTGCCAATTCTAGAATATCCGGAGGCGTACAGATATCATCGTCGCTATCCATTTTTAACTTTTAATTTGTATTTTAATAATATCGTTTAATAATATCGTTTAAAAACTAAAAAAGAAATGCCGTGCTATTCATTTTCAGTACCAATTTTGAGATGTTTATCTCAATATCTCTGGAGATACTTATCAGACCTCGATAAAATTACCACGGTACTACACTTGGAATATCTCCTTTCGAACAAAAAAAGAATAATCAAAATCGGTTCATAAACGACGAAGTTATTCGCGAACAAACATAAAAAAAAAAAAAAAAATATATATATATATATACGGTCGAATTGAGAAACCTCCTCCTTTTTTTGAAGTCGGTTAAAAACAAAACACATTGCGAAACATTAAATTCACGCGTACGTGTATTGTCAGTGAACTTGCCGCCATTAAAATCTAACCAATGAGAGCGCAGCTGCGCGCGCAGGGCCAATCAGGAGCGAGCGCGCGCTGTTCTTTTTTTTATTTAATTGGCACAAGATCTTACCAAAGAGTTTTGTGTATGTAAGTTTAGTAGTTTCGACGAAGTTTTCACGTATAACCCAACTGTTTTCAAAAGCCAGCCTAATATCAAAATTTTATACAACTTGTATGAGGATTTTGACATAAGGCTCGCCAGGTTAATTGGTCGCGTTTTATTGATGTTATAATGAGATTTTACGATATCGATGTGGATATTATACCATCATGTGAAATTGCTTAAATTGAGTGTTTTGTTATCTGCGCTATAACAGTAGTAATTATAAGTCAAGTATTGGAAACATATTCAATTCACGCGTACGTGTATTGTCAGTGAACTTGCCGCCATTAAAATCTAACCAATGAGAGCGCAGCTGCGCGCGCAGGGCCAATCAGGAGCGAGCGCGCGCTGTTCTTTTTTATTTATTTAATTGGCACAAGATCTTACCAAAGAGTTTTGTGTATGTAAGTTTAGTAGTTTCGACGAAGTTTTCACGTATAACCCAACTGTTTTCAAAAGCCAGCCTAATATCAAAATTTTATACAACTTGTATGAGGATTTTGACATAAGGCTCGCCAGGTTAATTGGTCGCGTTTTATTGATGTTATAATGAGATTTTTCCGATATCGATGTGGATATTATACCATCATGTGAAATTGCTTAAATTGAGTGTTTTGTTATCTGCGCTATAACAGTAGTAATTATAAGTCAAGTATTGGAAACATAAGTAGAATGTTATAACATTAGTGTAGATAAAAACGTTTGTAACTCTGTCACTCTGTCAGTTTGTTACCTAATCACGCCTAAACGGACGATCCGATCTTACTGAAATTTAACAAGCAGATACTTTATAACATGAGAATGAACATGGGCTACTTTTTGTAAAAATAACATCTGTGATTCATGAAAATCCGTTTAGCCCTTTTAAAACTGAGTTTTTTTATAGTTGATAACGATATGAAATCAGCTTTCATAGGTCTGATCAATTCAAAATACGGTATCCTCTTGCTTCAATGATATTGTAAGAACATGGTAGCATTGACTTGATGTTGGGACATCTCCTGAAATCTACAGAATACTCAACTGCTCACCAAATTAGAGCAAAGATGTCGAGTTTGGGCTCTTTGGAATGATCTCAATGAACCAAAGACGTTTTATATGATGATGGCGCACTACCGGCTCGAAAGAGACCGACCTTGAACAGAGTTTGTCCCTTTTCGTTTGTAGGGGTCACATATGTATATATACAATACATATAGTATAGTACATATATAACACTGGCAGGTTGTTAGACAAGGACACACTTCCATCTAGGTACCTTTCGTTTGGGCCGTTTTGATGTACATAGAAATTACAACCTAATATTTAGAGGATACAGATTAAATTGAATTTGTAAAAACATCTGCAGTGCTCGATCCTTATATAATAAATCCATGCTATGAACAGATTGTACATAGATCATTCGGTAGTGGTTTTACATTTTTAATTTAGGTATTATTAAATAATGACATTAATGTTTTTCACAGAAATGAAAAAACAGTTCAGCAAGGAAAGTTTCTACAAATTCTCCAACGAGGCGATTCAACAAATGGTCGCCACAGCCAACGAAATATTCAACAGCTTCCAGAAGCAAGGTGGGATAGAAAATCAGTATAAAGAATTTTTGAAATTACTTTTTAAAGGTTTAGGTGGGACTCCCGTTGAAAAAAAGGTTTAAATGGAATGTTTTTTACACCTATAAGAGATATTTTTGTATAATAACGGACTTGCAGATGTTGGCCTGCCACAGATATCGCCAAAACATTATTATTAGATAATAATAATTAAGATAGTTTAAATACTAAAACAACCGTCTACCATGCCGCGCGAGTCAGTTTCAGTTGCAAGTTTGAGACGTATATCGTCATATCTCTGAAGATACTTATCAGATCTCGGTAAAATTTAAATGGAACCACTGTGGAAATGTGCCCTTTCTTAAAAAAGAGTAGCAATTAAAATCGGTTCACAATTGGCGGAGTAATCGGGTAACTTACATACAAAAAAAAACACAGACGAATTAAGAACCCCTTCCTTTTTGGAAGTCGGTCACAAAATTATACATACTTGTCAACAAAAAATAATATGCTACGGTCGTAGCACGTAGCCCGCGTGAGCGTAGCACGTAGCTCGTAGCCGTAGCCCGTAGCATAAAATTTCAAGGTAACAGGCGCAGAGCAGTGACGCGAAAAATGCCAATTAATAAATTTACGTGCATATTTAATTATTTATGTATATTTATTTAATTTAATAATTATTATAGACTGGAGTCATTGCTTACCATCAGATAGCCGTTTTGCTTGTACCATAAAATATAAGCATAAATATCTCTTAAAGGTCTTAAACAATCTCCGGTTGAAATATACCAAAGTGATGGTGGTTGCCAATGTCTAAGCAAATGATAATTCTACAGAACTATTTTCTTTTTTCGAGAAAGATTTTCTCAATATCTATTTACATATCTTTTGACATCAACAACAAAGTAATTATAATAAACAATTAGATTTAATTACATTATAATTAACAAACAGAAGTGAGTATAATAGTCGGTAGATTATAATCAAAATGTCTTTTAACTGTAGTGGTACCACCACCATTTTGGAATATCTGACCTAATAAATGACTTATGAAAAACTGTATTTGCTCTTATGTCGATATTATTTTTACATCTAGTGATTGTTTTAATTATGCTTCTTGAAACAAAATGTCACTATTCAACCGACAACCGACTTCACAAAAAAAAACATACAGTCGAATTGAGAACCTCCTTCTTTTTGGAGGAGTTGAAAAAGGAGTAGGTTCTCAATTCTTCGGAATCTTTTGTTTTATGTATGTTCAGCGATTACTCGCGTATGCCTGAACCAATTTGGAAAATTATATTTTGTTTCAAAGGGTACCTTTCCCAGGTGGTCCCATTTACATTTTAACGAAATCGGCCGAGCCCTTTTTAATATATCAACAGTTGTATTACGACGCATTTTCTTATCTCCACCACATGCTACTAACTACTGGCGCAGGTTATGTAATAGTTACTTCGTCTACTGGCTACTTTGACTAGCGCGACGTTTGAAGTCGGTTCTTTTAGTTTTTTAAACGATCTTAAATTATTCTGCATTCTGAGGCAAGTAGTCACTTTTTCCACTGTTTTTCTGGCAGTTTATTTGAAAATATAGTAAATTGAATTCAAGTTACATAATGTGATAATATATGAAGTGAATTTAAATTTGATTTAATTTAATTGGTGACATTCTGCATCATTAGTGTTTTCAATCTGCAGCCGTTTTATAGCTTACCCTCGAAAAACTGTAAAAATAAAACTACCTTCTGAACTTAAAAAAGCTGTATTTAAGAAAATTGTTAATCTTAAATACTTAAATATATCGTTTAATATCATAAATCGTAAATCTTAATGGTAGTATTTCTTTGCATTCGTGTGGAAAACAATTTCAATGTAAAAGCTTTTTTTTTAAATAAAGTTTTTGAGAAGTCAAAAGTTGTTTTATTTTTACAGTTTAGGAATGTTATTAGTATCTTTTTTAGTTTAGTTTTAAGGTACTACCACACCGCGGCGTCCTGAGTCCGCGTTCGCGTTCGCGATCTGATTTTGAATCGTTTTCTGATCGCCATAGATCGCCTTTGGTGTGAATCACTCGGTACAAATACTACTGCGCTATCTGATCGCTGCCTAGATCGCGCACGCAGGACGGCGCAGTGTGGTATATATTACCTTACAGATTACAAAATAAATTAAAAAATATTTTCTTAAGATAAAGAAAATATAAAAGAATATATTTTAATAAGCTACGAGTTTTTTTTAATATTGGATAGACCACTATCTCACCTGATGTTAAGTGATGATGCGGTTTAAGATCGAATGGTGCTAGTGTGGAATTGGAAGACGGTAGTTAGTTAGTTATCTTTGTTTTTTAAAGTGACACTCTTAAACAATGCCTCGATTTTTTTCGTCCATCTATCGCATGTCATATATCGCATCATAGCCGGTGCTTTAGCTTGATTGGTGGATATGATGTACGACATTTAGGTCTAGCTGTGATTGGCGGACGCTTCCGCAGCCATATTGGTATACATGCTAATGTGTCATATCAACTGCTGTTACAGTAGCTAGTTACCATAGCTACACATAAACTAAAAGTTTCATTTGCATCGTGGTTTCATAAAACCACACCACACTTTTTTTAATTAGTAGGTAATTAGACAAATGAATTTTTTATAGTCATGATTATGAAAAATTGAACAACAATTTTAAATTTAAAATTAAACATAAAATTCGGTAGTCGAAGGCTACAGTAGGTATAGGTATAAGTATAATTTAAATATTGTTTGCACGGCTTTGTTAAATTGTATAAGTTTAACTGAACAAATAATTTTATTTACCGTATATTATTAACAATATCCCGTCGTATTTATCAAAACAATGTTTTTAACATTGTGTTGTGTACTACGTGTAAAATTGTGTTATTTCAAACCAGATGACGTATTTAATGAATGTTGAAGGCAAAGGCTTCCCACATCACGAGTGTTTAACTTTTGGCGCAAAAAGAAAGGGTGTTATAGGTTCGACGTGTGTATTTGTGTATGTATGTGTCTGTCTGTGGCATTGTAACTCCCAAACTGATGAAAAGGTGTTATAATCGAGAGTGTTCTTAGCTTTGATTTATGAAAATTCGTTCCGCCGTTTTAATGTTATCTGAGCTTTTTTGACGTGATAACTTCTTATAAATCGATGAACGCCGGTTGCACGCACGAAAAATCATGACTCATTGTCACGTTCCGCCTGAGCAGAGCGTGCAAGCGAGAGCACGGAACAAGCGATAGAGAGGCACGATCGTATGATGTTATCACGTAAAACTATCGTCCGTAAACCGACATTACAGACAACTAATTTTTTTTTCTTGTCGATGACGCTATGAAATCCTATTTCATTTTTTTATATCTTATCGGCTAGCGTTTGACCACTATCTCACCTGTTGGTAAGTGATGATGCGGTCGAAGATGGTTAGCACGCTAGGCCTAGAATGGGAACTGGCTGTCGAGGATAGCTGCCGGAACACATTAGATGTTTGGCCATAGGTCTAATCAATTCAAAATTTGGTATCATCTTACTTTAATGATATTGTAAGAACATGGTAACGTTGACCTGAAGCTGGGACATCTCCTGCAATCTGCAAAATACTCAACTCCTCACCAACTTACAGCAGAGATGTCGAGCTTGCGTTTACTGGAATGGTCTCAATGAATAGATTGTACAACAAAATATTAATAATACCTTTTAACCACCTAGCACATTTTGTTTTTATAGTATAGGCTAGCGTTTGACCACTATCTCACCTGGTGGTAAGCGATGATGTGACCGAAGATGGTAAACACGTTAGGCCTAGAATACTCTGACTCTCGAAGGCTATGTGCTGCCGGCACACCGTAAGGTTATGGCGGCAGATTTTCTCCTTGATGGTGGTAAACTAGTATAAGCTACTTTTGGTAGCAAGTCAGGCGGAACATCGATATATTATGCTCCTACTGGCTCAAGGATTTGAATTTGCTTTGTGTTCGGGATGAGAGCTGTGTAAATGAAACTCAGCTCTGAGATATTAGCACTATGCACTAGCTTACTTGAACTGCACCGCAATTATGGACTCATGGACTGTATCTTCTTCTTGTACTGTTAACTGTAAAATTGGTTTTTGAACTGACCTAAAGTTGCATTGTTTATGAAAATTATCGTGAGAATAACACATATAATTATTTAAAACGGCTTTACACTCACGGGTTAAGATGTCGAAATTACTCCGACACGTTAATTTACGACACAGTAATTTCGACATTTTAACCCGTGAGTGTAAAGCCGTTTTAAATGTTGTCATTGTCTCTATGTACACACTTTTTGTAAATGAAACGTATGTGTGTTCTAATTTTATGTGTGCTGCTATCTATTGACACAATTCTGAACTTAATCACATTGTTTTATTACCTTGGTCGAGTGCTCATCCAACCAGAATGAAAAAGGTACCCAAAGAAAGTTATTAATTTGTAAAAAATATTAAATACCATAAAGGTGGAGACGCACTAGAGCGGCGCAGCAGCGGAGCGGCGCGGCGCGGTTCGATGCGGAAAAATATTCTCCAGGAGGCAACTACGCCGCGCCGCGCCGCGTAGTGCGTCTTATTTCTTAGGAAACAGTGGAAAGAATATTTTTCTGGCCGCGCCGCTCTGCCGCCGCGCCGCGTCGCTCCGCTGCTGCGCCGCTCTAGTGCGTTTCCACCTTAAGAGGTACGTACCTAAGTTAATAGTTGTTCTTTTGTTTCAGCTGGAGTCAAAAAGTCAGATAAAGGACTCATAAAGTTAATCGGTAAGTTATTTTTAACTGAATACATACAAATATTATGTTTCTTTGAAGTGTCTCACACTTTATATTTTTTTTGTAAAATTGTTAAACACAATCCAAAATTTCATCGTACCGACGGGACTCGAACCCGCACCCCCCGGATTACACGTCCAGGTGCTCTGCCAATTAAGCCACGGTCCGATACATCGATACGACGAAATTAGTGGATTGCATTTGTTAACATAGTTAATCATTCGGAAGAAATCATTACAGTTTTCAAATCCGACGAGAGATGTTGCACTGCGTAAATCAAATATTATGTTTCTTTGAAGTGTTAAACACAATCTATGGGATCTGGCTCTCACGGAACACATTAGATGTTTGGTGACAGATTTTGTAAGTTGAGTGTGGTAGCTGGCCAGGCGGTCACTAGATAGTGTCCTTCCACCATGCGGGGGTTGTTGGTTTCTTAACGATGTTTTTCCTTCACCGGAGGGCCACTGTGAAAAGCTCACATACATTTTTCGATTTTACAAAAAAATCCATTGGTGCACGGCGGGGTTTGAACTCGCATCAAAGCCAACCGTTCTCCCGATTACGCCACCGGGCCCTCAGAACATAGTATAAAACATAGTACCTCCCGCCGTCTGTACGCTTAGATCTTTTATACCACGCAACGGTTTTTAATGCAGTTTTCATCAATAGATAAAATGATTCAAGAAGAAGGTTTATAACCAGGATTAAACGCGGGCAAAGCTGCAAGGCGTAGATAGTCTAAACTAATATTATAAAGAGGAAAGTCTTGATTGAACAAAAATCAAGGAACTTGCGTCATCGTCATCGAACGTTTTCCATGAGCTATATATGTATACCTACTGTGTATATTTGTGTACTTTTTAGGGTTCCGTAGTCCTGACAAGGAACCCTTATAGTTTCGTCATGTCCGTCTGTCTGTCTGTCTGTTCGAGGTTTTGCTAAGAGACCGTTAATACTAGAAAGCTGTAATTTTGTGGGGGTATGTATATATATTACGTCGACAAAGTGCTGAAATAAAATTGTGAAAAATATTTTTTTTTACGGTAGCTCCCCTATATGAGAAGTGGGGATGATTTTTTTTTTCATCATCTACCCCATCGTGTGGGTTATTGTTGAATAGGTCTTTTAAAATGATTTAAGGGTTGCTAATACCATTTTTCGATTGAATGCGCCATTTACGAAATATTAAACTTTAAAGTGAAAATTTTTGTTCCAGTAGGGCGTCTTCCCCCTCTAAAAGTTAAACTGCGGGCTTGAAAAATCTGGAAAAAATCGTGATAATAGCGCATTTCATGAACTTTAAAGGAAAACTATAGTGGTTGAGATAACTTTATTAGTTTAGCACTAATAGTCGTTAAACTTGGGTGTTGGATAATTTTGTACCAAATACAAAATCCTTATTAAATCGTTTAAAGTGACAAAGACGGAGTACCTAGTTGCTTGTTTATAACGGGTAAAGACTTGCATTGAATAACAGGCTACTACGGAACCCTACACTGCGCGTGGTCCGGACACGCACTAGGTCGGTTATTTATTTTGGTGAACAAAAAGCGTGAAACTCGCGTCATCGTCACCGCACGCTTCCCATGAGCTATATGTATACTGTGTATCTCGACGATACAATTCACAAGTTACTTCGTTTTCGTTTCTATCGGCAGTCCCCAAAGACTGCCCCGCATGTTTTTTTATTATTTGTTTGTTACCATTTAACTCAAAAACTACAGGACCGATTTCAAAAATTCTTTCACTAATGGAAAGCTACATTATCAGCAAGTAACATAAGTTATATTTTATCCCCGTATTCTCACGGGAACGGGAACTACGCGGGTGAAACCGCGGTGCGCTGCTAGTCATTTATAAAACATCATACATAGTGTTCCAGGGGAGACGGTCAAATGTTATTCTTGACAACATTTTAAAAATTTTTAAAATTTTAACACAATTATACTTCTTTACAGATACTTTGGCTGTTGATATACTCAAATTATGGTTCCGTAAGTATCATTTTACTTATTACTGCATTCTGTGGCTTATATTTATTTTCAACCGATTTCCAAAAAGGAGGAGTATCTCAATGTATGTATCTAAGTGTATGTTTTTTCTTGTATGTTTCTTACGCGAATACCACACAAATTGTGAATTCATAATAAATATATAATTATATTATATATATATATATATATATCTCTATTATATATTAAATAAATATATAAATATGTAATAAATGATTATTCTCCAACATAAATTAATTCGAATGATTCTTATTTTCTTGGGTAGGGTAATGCTCCACAGTCCCATTATACAATTCATCGAGATCTGATGAGTATAGTATCTCCAGAGATATGGAGATAAACACTTCAAACTTGCTACTGAAACTGATTAGCGCGGCGTGTGCAGTCGGTTTTTTTAGTTTTCAAACAATCTTAAATATTACTTTTAATATATCTTATGTTCTATAACAATTTCTGCAAAAACTGTTATTAAAGTGTCACGGTCCGAATGCAACGGTACGCGTAAATCTAAATTGTCTATATTTTAGTGAGAAGGAAGTTTAACTTCTAACAGGTAGCTTTCTCCGCACTTCCGGTTTTTATTTTTTTATTTATACAGGTTTAAACCTTCTATACATAAATGCCTCACTATTTGATTAAGGCTAAGAGAAGTCTCTTTTCTTTTTAACCGACTTCAAAAAAAGGAGGAGGTTTCTCAATTCGACCGTATTTTTTTTTTTTTTTTTATTTTTTTTTTATGTTTGTTTGCGGATAACTTCGTCGTTTATGAACCGATTTCGATTATTCTTTTTTTGTTCGAAAGGAGATATTCCAAGTGTGGTACCATGGTAATTTTATCGAGGTATGATAAGTATCTCCAGAGATATTGAGATAAACATCTCAAAATTGGTACTGAAAATGAATAGCGTGGCATTGAAGTCGGTTGTTTTTTAGTTTTTAAACGATATTATTATTCAGTTGGCTCATTCACATTACTTCAACTAAATAGTTCAACCATTGTGGACTAGTAGGAATATTTTTCCCACTAGTTCAACTGCGGTTTTTTTTTGCAGTTGAACTACTGGGAATAACTATTCAAGTTACATTCCCACTATGTTCTGCTAAACAGTTTAGCCGTTGAACTAGTGGGAATATTTTGCCCATTTGTTCAACTAAATAGTTTAACCGTTGAAGTAGTAGAAATATATTTCCCACTAGTTTAAACTAAACAGTTCAACCGTTGAACTAGTAGAAATATTTTTCCCTTAATTTAAACTTAACAGTTCAACCGTTGAACTAGTAGAAATATTTTTCCCTTTAGTTTAAACTTAACAGTTCAACCGTTGAACTAGTAGAAATATTTTTCCCACTAATTCAACTGCGGATTTCTTTTGCAGTTGAACTACTGAGAATAACTGCTCCAGTTTCATTCGTGAAAGACCAATTTTTACCTAGATTTTAACCATGTTTTTTTACAGCTGAAGAAGACTTCTGCGACGATGACTTCAAATCTACTAAACCTGGTGGCAAGTCGAAACCAGGTGGTGGCAAGTCGAAACCTGGTAGCGGGAAACCTAAACCAGATTCAGAACAGGATCCTTTAGGTATGTCGTTTTGAGGTGACTTAAGATACGGCTACACCACTGTGATCTGCAGGCGTGGGCGCGATCTACTTTTAAATAGGGAATATGCATGATTTTTTTAAATATGATATTTCACTGAATACATCCATTTAACACAGTAAGAAAATTAAATAATACTGAAAGTGTTCAAATTAAGCTACAAAATATAGTTTTAGCATTGAAAAAATATGAGGTATCTAAAACGCTGCCAAATTTTCACGCGCCTTTGTGACGTCACAGTGCACGACACGGTCTCCACAGATTAAATATTTTTAATAGAAATACTACGTATTCGTACTACAGTGCATACTATTTCTATGAAAAAGATTTAATCTGTGGAGACCACGTGGTGCACTGTGACGTCACTTTTAATTGACAAGTGGTGATGTGTTTAGCAAATTTAAATTTCCCACGCTTTTTTTGCATTTTTCATATAATATTTTAACACATTTAAGAGTATTTTATTTAAAAAAAAATGTTTAACATACAACACCAGAACAATAATGATTCGAAAATAAATGATATCAAGTAAATTTATACCACATATTCCCTATTGCATTCTGGGCCCGTAGTCTCTACATGCATAGCGATGAATTTCTAGCGCTAATCGTCGATACGAAAAGAGATGCAGAAAACAACTGTCTAGCTGCATCGTAGAGACTACCGGCCCTGATCGCCGTAGATTGCGTTTGGTTTGAACCAGTCGGTACAAATACTACTGCACTATATGATCACGCCTGCGCCCGTGCACGCAGCGGTTTGGTCGTACCTTTATTGTACTTTATAGTATTACTTGCTGCACCCCGCCACTTTGCCTACGTTTATTTCGGAAAAAAAAACGAACAAAAGTTGAGATACCTCTTGAATCACTCTATTCATTGATTTAAAACAGCTTCTGAATCTATTCTATTATCCATTTTATTTTTACACATGTATTAGAATTTGTATGTATGTATTTAGACTCGTAAAATTTCAATTGCAAACAAAACTAAATTGTACTAAAGTATTTGTTTTATTTTTAACCGACTTAAAAAAAAAGGAGAAGGTTCTCAATTCGTCTGTATGTTTTTTTTTGTGTATGTTACGCGATTACTCCGTCAATTCTGGACCGATTCGAATCATTATTTTTGTAATCGGTAGGGTACATTTCCGAGGTGGTCCTATTGTAATTTCATCGAGATATGATAAGTATCTCCAGAGATATGACGATAAACGTCTCAAACTTACTACTGAAATTGACTCGCGGGGCATTGAAGTCGGTTGTTTTAGTTTTTGAACTATCTTAATTATTATTGTGGCGTGACGATATAGTGGCCCACCAGCCTGGCTGGACAGACTTTGCGCTAGAGAGATTAGTGGAAGGCTATGGGGGAGACCTTTGCCCAGCAATGGGACATTACAGGTTAAGAAAAAAAAATATTGTGCACCGCCGTCCATTATTATTAATACTACTCCTGTCCGTCCTAAGGTTGTCAGGAAGAGATAGCTCTTAGCGATAAGACCACCGATTGTATTACCTGAATATTGTTATCATACTTAAAGTTTTTTTTTCTTCTTCTTGGTAATCAATAAAGAGTTATTTTATTGTAAATCCATTGCGTAGTTTTAAATATCTAAGCGTACAGAGCTATATATCGACATAGCTCAACGGATTAGTAAACTGAAGTGGCAGTGGGCTGGTCACATCTGCCGCACGGGTAGACTTGTCCTAGAGTGGAGACCGCGAATCGGTAAACGTAGCGTAGGACGTCCTGTGACCAGGTGGAGCGATGTCATACGCAAAGCGGTGGGCAGTGACTGGAAAAGAAGAGCCGAAGATCGGGCTCAGTGGCGCATGTTGGGGGAGGCCTACGTCCAGCAGTGGACTGACACCGGCTGATGATGATGATGATGAAGCGTACAGAGGGTGGAAAGCGACTTTGTTGTATACTATGTTAAATAAAGTTCATTTATTAAGATTATATATTTGCTTGAAATAAGCATTTATTTTCAACCTACTTCATAAAAGGAGGTTCTTAATTCGTTGGTATCTTTTTTAATTATTTTTTTTGTATGTATCATACGCGATTACTCCGTCAATTGTGAACCAATTTGAATGATTCTTTTTTTAATCGGTAGGGTAAGTTTACGAGGTGATCCCATTGTAATTTCATCGAGATTTAATAAGTATCTCCAGAGATATGACGATGAACGTCTCAAACTTGCTACTGAAACCGACTCGCGGGGCATGGAAGTCGGTTGTTTTAGTTTTTAAACTATCTTATTGATGTTTTGAGTAGTCTATTCTTTGAATTTAGTAGATTTTAAGATAGAAAATAAATAAGAAGAGAAAAACAACGATATTTTCTTTTACAGAGACAATCATTGACATGTTCCAGAATTTCGGTAAGTATATGTATGTAAATATATAAATATATTAGTAAAGGTACGGACACACCGCAGCGTCCTGCGTGCGCGATCTAGGCGGCGATCAGATAGCGCAGTGGTATTTGTACCGACTGGTTTACACCAAACGCGATCAGAAAACAATTAAAAAGTACTTAGATCGTGCCCGCAGATCGCAGGACGCCGCGGTGTGGCCCTACCTAAGGCAGATTTAGACAGGGTCAGAGACTGACTTCGAATTCGAGACTAGTCAGCGCTGACCCGAGAAAAACCCAATGTAAATTGATTTGAAGTCAGTACAGCGATGGGAGGTCATGCTGACGTGTAATATCGCACACGAATATTTTTGGAGTCAGTCGGCGCCCCACGCAACCCCCGCCACCCGCACCAGTGGTAAAAACCCCGTGTAAATGGACAAGTCAGCGCTGGGTCAGTCACTGTTGCTGTGTTGTAGGTTGACGTTGCGTCTCGCTAAAAATGACTCGTAAAGTAAGCGTAACCAGCTCGTAAGCGAAGACGAAACCTTGAAATTGGTGCAACTATATGGAGAAAACGAGAGCCTATGGAACAGCTCAGCAGAGCAACCAGTTTAGTTTCTGTCGTCAATCCATTTTCTCACCCGAATTCGTTTATTTTTAGTTAAATAATTTTCTAACATTTTTGCTAACTCATTAAACGGCAAAATGGAAATATTTTTTTAATCTTTTTTTCTGCTGTTTTCGCGAATTCATTTTTCTTCCTCACTGACTTCACAAACGTGTGCCCACCGTGAAAAGCTTACCACGACTACTGACTGGCGCCAGTGTCGACGCCGATACTGACTTATGCACTGACCCTGTGAAAACCTGCCTTAATACTAAGTCAAAGTGTTTTTTTTAGAAAAAGAGGTAGTAAATAGTAGATAAAACAGGTAGGTAGGTAGACAGATTGGATAAACTTGGCCGCTAGTGCGCTACTGCTCTTAAGGTACGACCACACCGCGGCGTCCTCCGTCCGCGTGCGTGTTTGCGATCTGATTTTCAATCGTGTTCTGATCGCACCGCGTTTGGTGTGAACCAGTCGGTACAAATACTACTGCGTTATCTGTTCGCCGCCTAGATCGTGCAAGCAGGACGCTGCGGTGTTACCGTACCTTTAGTCTATTTACCTATGTATATATTTATTTTTTGCTTAAAAAAAATCTAAAAAAATTACCTGACCGCTAGTGCATTATTGGTCTAAGATGCGGGTTCAATATGGACTCGTATAGCAAAGGACAGATCGAAATGGAAATCTTTAGAAAGCCTTTCATCTTTCATCTTTCACCTTTCATCTTACCGACGGGACTTGAACCCGCACCCCCCGGATAGCATGTCCAAGTGCTTTCCCAATTAAGCCACGGTTCGATACTATCGAATATTGTATCGGGTTAAAATTTTGGATTGGGTTTAACAATTTACAACAATTTAAAAAACACTTCAAGAAACATTGTATTAAACAAGTTTAAATTTTACCATCTCCCAATTTGTTTTTCCAGCTGGCTTCGGTAAAGGTGGCAAGACACCCGGTAAAGGGCCTGACGGCAAAAAGCCCACCAGCGGCAAACCTGGCGGCAAACCTGGTGACAAATCGGTGACAGATGGAGATGAACCTAACAAGGATGCCGATGATGATGATGATGATGAAGGTTTTGGTAAGATTTCTTTTTATATCTCATAGAAAAGCTAGCCGTTTGACCATTATCTCACTTGTTGGTAAGTGATGATGTGGTCAAGAATGGACGGTCGTAGCATTTAGAAAAGGAACTGACATATTCACATATTGGATTTTTCATGACAGTATTCCCGAAAGGTGGCCAGATTTTTGCGATGACAACTGTCTATAGCCCTTATATATAATTATTTCATTACAATCGGTAGATGATACATAAATTGTGTGTGTGCGTATGTGAGCTGTCTGCCGGTAACGTTCTCAAAAAGCTGGCGACGTTACCTCGTTGAATTGCTAGGCGCTTACCTCGACGTTGGTCGAGGTAAGCGCCAGCTCTCTGGTCATGAGTGACTTCTATTTATCGTCTGGACAGCTTCTTTTCAAAACCTCGGGCATCTCGACCCCACGGTCCCAATGGCAGCATATTTCCTCCGTTTGAGGGTTTCTGCCGCATCCGCTGCCACACCTGCTGCTCGTGAGGTCCCGCATATGTGGGACGCTGCTAACGTGTCAGCACACGTCGCGTCCCACACCAACGGTCTCCCTCGGCACCACGGAACCAACGTCATACCGTCGGGCCTCTTACCATCGTCACGTGATATACCGTTCGGCTCTAATATAGCCGGTGCGTTCATATTATATTATATAATTTTATTTCGTTATTTACAGATGGCGGCCTGTTCGGCTTATTCCAACTTATTCGTGAGTATTTTATATTTTATTACTACTGATACTTTTAGATCCCCTTGCAGAATAAAGAATATATATATAAGAATATATTATAGAGAGAATAGAGAAAAGAACTTAAAAATAACCCTGGATTAATAAAATACACAACAAATACATACAAAAGTATCCTGTTGCGGTTGATATTTAGTGGACTGTATGAGGTTTGCGAGTTAGCGGATGCGGAATACGGCGGGTGGGTGTGGTAGTATCTAGGTACGGAGTTGTGCCGCTCTGATGCAGTGACCTGCTGATGGCCAGGAGAGGAATCGTCCTGCCCTTGGTATATAAAGGATAGAAATAATGAATGGGCAGTACGGTAAGGCAAAGGGTACTCACCACGTCTGATTTCTTCTTGTCCTTGGGGGGGTTCCGAATCCTTGCTCCAGCGGCTTGCTGTTTGCACTAGATACACTTATATTTAATGTCTAGACACAACACCCAAACTAATGAAAGTTATTTTAGCGTTTCTCTCGTATTTTTTATGCGGAAATTTACATTTTCAACGTAGACACGTCGAGAGCGTTGTTCTTTTTTTTTTTTGCGAAACTATACAATATGGCTCGCGGTCTTAGCCAACCAGCGGGCCCGCATATCTTCTGTCCCCCTCTATGCAATGCGTGTATGTGAGTAGGAAAAGGATGGGAACATATTGGGATGACCATTTAAGCAACTGCATCAGATACGCGGGAAATATAATACAAAATATTTTATAGGTAGATAATTAGATCCGTAATCTAATTATGGCGCGAACATCTTCCCCGGCCTTGATAATGCTCGGGATTATCAAAAGCGTTTAAATTATGCGGGAGCGACAAAGAGGAATGTGTTATTAAGTAGTTACTAAAATTATGTATTATTATCTAACTAATAAATTATTGAAAATTGAAATAAACGATTGCGAAGGAAGCGGGCATAGTTTGACTATTGGTCGCTTGAACGTACTACTAACAGTACGAACTGACGCGACGCGGACTTTACCATCTTTACCAGGGTAAACTTCCTCAATAATGCCTAGCGGCCAGCGTAAAGGTGGAACGTCATCCTGGTGTATTAACACAACGGTACCAATTTTAATATTTTCGGCATTAGTAAGCCATTTTTGTCTCACTTGCAAATTATTTAGAAATTCTAATCGCCACCTTTTCCAATAGCTATTAACCATTTGGTCGAGCAACTGTTTGCGGTTACGCAGAGTCCTAGTTTCCTCTGAAACAGGCACGGCGGGTAAATATGTCAAAGGAGACGACATTATAAAATGCGCGGGAGTAAGAGGTTCCGGAAAGGGTTCCTCAGACAAAATACAAAGCGGTCGCGAATTTAATATGGCCTCAATTTGAGTCAAACAGTTAAAAGTTCTTCGTAAGTGAGCAACTGTTTTCCTATGATGCGGTACAAGTGACGTTTAATGCACTTAATATTGGATTCCCACAGACCGCCGAAATGCGGTGCGCGGGGCGGGATCATGTGCCATTCAATACGGCGATCAGTAAGTAAATCGTTTATCTGAGACTTAGCACCTACAAAGTTAGTCCCGTTGTCCGAGTACATATGTGCAACCGGACCACGCCTGGATATAAACCGTTTAAACGCGGATATGAACATATCGGAAGATAGATCCGTGACTAGTTCTATATGACTCGCTTTTGTAACTAGGCAGATAAACAAACAAATGTAAGCCTTCTGGCTTCTTTGTCCGCGACGTCTACATAAAGTTAGACATATGGGACCCGCGTAGTCCACGGCCGTCCGAACGAAAGACTTCGTTTGTTGAACACGGTAAGAAGGCAGATCAGCCATTTTTGCATTAAGATGCGAAGGCGAATTTTTAAAGCAAGAATTACATGCGTGAACACGTTGCCTAATGACATTACGTGCGGATATAATCCAATATCTTTGGCGTAACAGAGAACTTAAAACATTGGCACCGGTGTGACAATGAATGCGATGATAATAATCAATTAAAATATGCGTAGTATGGTCATGTTTAGGTAATAGTGCGGGATGTTGAGCTTCGTAGGGTAAGTTGCTATTAGACAGCCTCCCACCTACTCTTATGATCCCGTGTTCATCAATGAACAAATCGAGCTTGCGAAGCGGTGAGGTAGGTAATTTATTAACCTTTAAATCCTTAAACAATTGCGCGAAATGAACATTTTGAATGTCGCGGATTAAATGTCTTTCAGCTATATCGAGCTGAGATGCGGTTATGCGGTCATTACGAGGCATTTTCTTTGTGAATCGTAGTATGTAAATTATAATGCGCAGAATTTTATTCCATGAGGAATATTTCAAAGCGATGTTATATATAAAACCGTTTAGTGAAGTATATGGTGTAGAACACACAAGCGTTTTGGTTTTAAATTCTGGCAAAGATTCACATGGTTCAGGAGTGAACGGTGTGATGGGCCAGATAGCGACAGGAGCACGAAGCCACTGAGGGCCGTGCCACCACAGCGGGTGTGACAAAAGCTTCTCGGGTAAGAGGCCCCGAGAGAGGCAGTCACTGGGATTTTCTATCCCGCGGACGTGATAGAAATGACGAGAGTGGAGATTCTCCTGACATTTTGCGACGCGATTACTCACATAGATATCCCATCTATGTGGAAGTGAATGGATCCAAGAAAGCGCGATTTCTGAATCTGAAAATGCGTATATATTATTAATTTTTGTGCGTGCGCTGTATGTCTCGTTAACCAATTTAACAATTTTGGACATAAGCACAGCGGCGCATAACTCCAGTCTGGCTACAGAAACTGTCTTGACTGGGGCGACTTTCGATTTAGCGCAAACCAAATTGACGTGCACATTGCCCATGCTGTCGGTGACGTGTAAATATACCACAGCTCCGTAGGCGGACAAGCTTGCGTCTGCGAAAGCAACTATGTTGATGCAACAATCATCGTACACATCTAAGTGTCGCGGAATTTTGCACAAAGCGAGAAGAGGCAATTGCTCATTAAAATTATGAAATGAAGCGAATATATCATCAGGCAAGGAATCGTCCCAACCGATTTTGCGTAACCATAACTCTTGCATTAAGAGTTTGGCGAAGAGAATGACGGGAGCGGCGAAACCGAGTACATCCCAGAGGCGGGCGATACTGGATAGTATTGTGCGTTTTGTATATTTTTCCTCAAATGGTGATGTCGAAAACGTAAATACGTCCTGAGCGGGTAACCATTTAAGGCCTAATACTTTAATATTTTCATTATCTGAAAACTCAATAGCGGCGCGGTTTGATTTCGGCACAGAGGCTAACAACTCGGGCGAGTTACTTGCCCATTTGGTCAAGTGAAAGCCACCAGATTTAAACAAATCAATAAGCTCTTTAGAAAGAGTTACACCTTCGTCTACAGTAGGCACTGAGGTGGTCAAGTCATCCATGTATAGTTCATGGGACGCCACTGCCGCGGCGCGCGGGAATCGCTCGACTTCATCGAGCGCTAGCTGTCGCACAGTGCGCATAGCTAAAAAAGGACTACATTTTAAACCGAACGCGACCCTGTTAAACTGGAATTCGCGTATGGGTTGAGCGGGATCAAAACGAAATAATATCTTTTGATATATGCGATGTTCCGGTTGTAAAACTATTCGGATATACATATGTTGTATGTCAGCGGCTAAAGCTGTCGCGAACAAGCGAAAGTTTAATAACAATATAAAAATATCGGACTGAAGATTTGGTCCGGCGTGGAGAATATCATTTAATGAAATTCCATTATGACATTTTGCACTAGCGTCGAGAACAACACGAACTTTCGTAGTCTCTTTATCACGTCGAACTACGGCGTGATGCGGAATGAAATATCCCTTACAATAATCATCGCTGGACGGAAAAACTTCCGCTAAATAATCGTTGTCAAGATAGTCTTGAATGACTTCGTTATAACTCGACCTAAGCTCCGAGTCCTGCAGCTTACGTTCCAATGACAGCAAGCGGCGTAATGCTACGGAACGAGAATCACCCAACTCGGCGGGATCGCGGCTGAACGGTAACGCGGTACAATACCTACCATCCGAATCACGCGATATGGTGGAGCGATAAATCTCCTCACATTGAGTTTCTTCGGGACTCATAAACCTTTTGGAAGGTATTTCTTCCATTTTCCAAAACTTATTTAAAGTTTGGTCAAGCCGAAGGTCATCGAAGCGATCTGTTATCCCCACGTCATTAGAACACGTGAAGAATGTTGCGGACTTTACATTAGTGCAAGCGTTGTTATTATTATTGTTCGCGGTAGTTGGGACATCACCCATGAAAACGTATCCAAAAACAGTTTCAATCGCAGGAGGCGCGGGAGGAGCCACAACACGGCCTCCTAGTAACAGATAAGGAAACAGTTGAGCGCCGAGTATTATATTGACCTCTCCGGGAATGTACCACAGAGGATCAGCGAGCGGTAGGTCAACTAAATGTTGCACTACAGAAGTGTCAACATAGTCAGCCGGCATGCGGTCGGTTATTTGGTCAACAACCAATGCGGTAATATTATAAGAATATTCTTTATTTTTTGCGGTAATAAACAGAGGAACATATCCACGAACCGTTTGTGAAGACGAGCCAACGCCCTTTATAAACGAATTGGAAAGCGGAATAGGTTTTAATTTGAGCTGATCACAGCATGCGGAAGTGATTAGATTATTTTGCGAAGCGTTGTCAATCAAACATCTAATCGAGACGTTTTGTTTACGCCCATCTTGAACATTAACTTGAGCGGTTGAAAGTAGAACAGTAGTGCACGACTTACTGCTACTTAACTGTGACTCATCACTACGAGCGTGAGCACAAAGCGATACATTTTTCGCGGGTTCATTGTGAACAGGCGCAGCCGGAGCCGGGTGCGAAAGCGCGCGAGCCGACTCGGGCGCATAGGCGGGCGCCGTCGGGTGCTGACGGCGTGCGGGTGAAGCGGGACGTGCATTACTCAAATGAAGTAATGTATGATGCGATTTATTACAGGTTTTACATTTATAAGTCGAATTGCACTTAGAAGTTGTATGTAACAAACTAAGACAATTCACACATCCATGTTTCGATTTAATGAAATCGAAACGATCTTTCGCGGTAAGCGACCTGAAATTGTTACATTTATATAATTGTTGATGATCCGAATTGTTACATAATGCACAGAAAGAATTATCTACACGCGTCACTACGAAGGCGTGCGAATTCTGAGAATTACGCGGCAAGCGTTTAGGGTTATCGTTCACTGAGCGCTGCGACAGCTGGGATGCGGTGCGATCTAATATTTTTACTTGACCTTTGAGAAACTCGGTAAGATCCTTATACGAAGGAATCTCCTTGTCTCGTATGTGCATTTCAAATGCTTGTGCGGTTGCGGAATCAATTTTACGTAAAGCCAAGTTAAGTAAAATAAAATCTTTTAAATCCGGTATCTTTAAATTATTTAAAGCCGATACAGCAGCATCAAATGATTCGATAAATGAATTTAATGAAGCGGAATTATTTGTCGCGTTTTTTATATTTAACAAAGTAGACATGTAATAGCTACCTAGGGCCCTTTTGTCTTCATATTTTTTAACTAAACTATCCCAGATAGCTGGGTAATTTTCACCTGAAGGAATAATTCCAGCGAGTATTTTTAAAGCGGAACCGGTCAATTTTCCGGTTAAATATTGAATTCTTTGAGCGTCAGATAAGTCTTGATTTAAATGAATATTTACTTTAAAAGATTCATAAAAGATAGGCCAATTGTCCATCTTTCCATCGAAAGCGGGAATATTTATCGGTGGCAACTTAATCAGTGGGCAGTCACCCTTATCTTCGCCCATGCGGAAAGTTGATTGACTAGAATTTGCAACAATGCGAGACCGTAACCTTTGCATCCTAGAGTAAATATCTTCGAATGCGTTTAATCTTTGAAAGTCGGGGATAAAGTCAGGATCTTCTTCTATTTGAAGCTCATTAATGAAGTCTAAATTCTTCATATAATCTTCGCGAATTACATTTAACGTCTCTGACTCAGCCATAAATGTTTCCGAGGAACGAAGATCTGCGGTTACCGGTAATTTCTTAGCACAATCATATAATCTAGTTAAGCGTTGAAATATAGCATTGTTTTTAGCTTCATAAAGCCGTAATTTAGATGCCATGATATATAGATGTATAGATGGAGTAGGAAATCAACAAGACTCAAGCAGAATGTTATGTACTTACAATTTATATATTTGTACGCAATGCGAAAATAAATATACTCGAAAATAAGTAATAACTCGTAGTTATAATTTAATCTACTAATAATTATGTAGGTAGGTAGGTGATTATTTTTAATTAGCGTAACTGTAAATCTAAGACAAATATGACATACGAATGTCGGTTAATAGAATATTTAGTGCGAATGTAATATATATGTAAACAGAATGTATTTATATATGCGTTGTTAATTAAAAGTGTCACCTTTTTTAAAAGTAGGTAGTAACTAGCGTAAAAGTCTTATTTTAGCGAACCTATAGGGAGGTTTACCCAGATAAATTGGAAATGCGTTGCGTAGGTTAATAGTATTTCAAACACGATTAGCGTGAGAAATAATTACAAATGAGCGTAATTAGCACGTTATTAGGTAAAATTATCCTAAAAACGGCGCGATGCGAATTAAATGACAAGAGAATAGAAATAGCGGGTATGCGCAGATTACGTGTCAAAACTATCGGAGTTTTAACACTAAAAATATGTTATTAGATCACGATATTTTAATGAAATATAGATTCAAATAATCCGGTGAGAAGGCGAACCAGAAATGTTGCAGTTGATATTTAGTGGACTGTATGAGGTTTGCGAGTTAGCGGATGCGGAATACGGCGGGTGGGTGTGGTAGTATCTAGGTACGGAGTTGTGCCGCTCTGATGCAGTGACCTGCTGATGGCCAGGAGAGGAATCGTCCTGCCCTTGGTATATAAAGGATAGAAATAATGAATGGGCAGTACGGTAAGGCAAAGGGTACTCACCACGTCTGATTTCTTCTTGTCCTTGGGGGGGTTCCGAATCCTTGCTCCAGCGGCTTGCTGTTTGCACTAGATACACTTATATTTAATGTCTAGACACAACACCCAAACTAATGAAAGTTATTTTAGCGTTTCTCTCGTATTTTTTATGCGGAAATTTACATTTTCAACGTAGACACGTCGAGAGCGTTGTTCTTTTTTTTTTTTGCGAAACTATACAATATGGCTCGCGGTCTTAGCCAACCAGCGGGCCCGCATATCTTCTGTCCCCCTCTATGCAATGCGTGTATGTGAGTAGGAAAAGGATGGGAACATATTGGGATGACCATTTAAGCAACTGCATCAGATACGCGGGAAATATAATACAAAATATTTTATAGGTAGATAATTAGATCCGTAATCTAATTATGGCGCGAACATATCCTATGACCTAATTCATAATACTGGCTATCCCTATGCAAAAATTTCGCCAAATCGGTCCAGCCGTTTGACAGTGAAGACGTCTGTTCCATAGAAACATATATACAACTGATCGCATTTAATATATTGGTACTGATGTACTTATTGTAGTCTCTGCAAAGGGGACTTAGTATAATTAGAATGTGACAAAAATAAATTATCGACAAACCAAAAACCGGTACACAACAATATTCTTGCGGCAAATACTCGTACAACAACAATACAAATACTCTTTATTGACACCAATTTAGAAAATACATAATTAATAGGACTTAACTAATACTATGAACAATGGGCGGTCTTATCGCTAAAAGCGATTTCTTCCAGACAACCTTTGGATGGATATAACATTATAGATAGAACAAGGACGGTGGTGTGTATTTTAAACATTTTACTTAGAATTATTATATTTATAGACTACATAAAAACATTACATATAATAATATTATATACGAATACATATGCACATCATAAACTTATATATACATAAACAATATACTATTATATTTGTTGTACCTTCGTTTCTTCTTCGTACCTTCTAGGCATCGTCGATCACATCTTCACTTAGCATCAGGTGAGATAGTGGTCACCGCTTGCTTATATACTACAAATAAAACTGGCCAAGTGCGAGTCAGCATCGCATCTCTTATCGCACACTTAGGGAGGGTTCCGTACAATACGAAACATAACAGAGTTTCTAACTCATATACTTGATTAATTGATATTACCAAGAATTTTTGGTTTGGTCGCGATCTAGAAAGACGGGGCTCGTTTACTATGTCATCTATGTCATTTTGCCGAAACGAATTATAGATAGATGGCGTTAAAAAAACACGTTTTAGTATGGTTGCCCTTTAATTTTTAACTTTATTTTGCTTTTAGTATTTGTTGTTCTAGCGGCAACAGAAATACACCATCTGTGAAAATTTCAACCGTCTAACTATCACGGTTCATGAGATACAGCCTGGTGACAGACGGACAGACAGACAGACAGACAGACGGACAGCGGAGTCTTAGTAATAGGGTCCCGTTTTACCCTTTGGGTACGGAACCCTAAAAAAACATTCAAATTGACTAGCTTAGTGGAAGATGCCTTAAAACCAGATGAAGCGATAATTTTTATTGGTAAAAGTGGTAAAAGGTAACAGGACAAGCACGACGCTCGCCTGATGGTAAGCGATGACGTCTACCTATTACAGATACAGCGGCATTCAAAATTGATAGTCCAGAATTTTGCATGTCACTGCACTGCGCCTGTTACCTTGAGACATAAAGATGTCGAGTCTCACATGCCCTGTTATTTCTCTGGACACCTTGCCATTTCAGCTGAAAAACATTCCTATTTCACGGCTGAAAATTAATTGGCATAGTGATGGTACCGCCCCAGGTGGACTAGCAGAAGCCATACCAATACAAAAGGCAAATGCTTGCTGTGTGGCTGGTAAGTGGCACACAGACTATAATATGTGGACAATTAACAAGTCGACAATTGACGTATAATGTATGCATTTATATCTATATTATTATTTTCAATTTTGACAGAAAAGCAAGGTGATAAGAAGACATCGCCAAAACCAGCACCAGGTGATAAACCTGGCAAACCAGGTGCTCCAGGGGGACACCCTGGCAAACCAGGTAAACCAGGCAAGCCTGGAAAGCCAGGGAAACCTGGCAAACCCGTACCAGAACAAAAACCAGGCAAACCAGAAAAACCAGAAGACGAGGACAAACCTAAACCACCAGGCAAAGGACATGGAAAACCGGGTCACGGAAAACCTGTTCACGGAAAACCAGGTAACGGAAAACCGGGTCACGGAAAACCTGGTCAAGGAAAACCTGCCAAATATGGAAAGCCAGGTGGCGATGAGCCAGAATTTGACTTTGAAGACTCAGACAATTCACCTACTGGACCTGGTAAGGATCCTAAACCAAAGACGCCAGGTGATGCAGGAGTTACACAAAAACCAGAGCAACCGCGTGATGCCGAAGACGAGTCAGAATCTGAAGCACCTGAATATTCTGAAAGTAGTTCTTACAGTACTGCTCATGCTAAATCTTCTTCTTCTTCTAAAGATTCTAGTGGAACCTCTTATAGTTCTTCATCTGCGGATGCTACTGCATCTGCTACAGCTAAAGGTCACGGTGCTACTGCCAAAACAACGGCTACTGCCGACTCTGCAGCTTCAAGCAAATCTGGACAAAGCCAATCAAGCGCTTACGCAGGCACAATTCCAGCTGAATCAGATTCCAATCCTGAATACGAGAGTTCTGAATATCCAGTAGATTCTGGTTATGGTGCATCATCCGCTACAGGTGTTCCAGACGTTTCTGAACATAGTCTTAATTACCCAGATGGATTTGTTTACCAATCCGAAAGCTCTGACTTCTCAGAAGCTAGTAGCATTAGTACTAGTACTTCAAGTTCTGAGTATTCTGTTAATTCAAGTGCTGGTATTCCTAAACCAGCTGGAAAACCTGGATTCGAAGAAGCTGGAGATGCAAGCCCAGGCTATTCTTATCCAAGCAAAATAAAACCTGGAAGCTGGTCTAAAGTCAATGGTGGTATAAATTCAGCTGGAAGTGGTTACCCTACTGGTTTAACTGGACCAGGCGGTGGCTATTCCGTCAGCAGTAGTAAAGCTTCAGCTGGAAGTAGCTATACCACTGGTGGTAAACCAAGACCTGGAGTTAGTTATGGAAGCAGCAGTGGTAAACCAACTTCTGGAAGTGGTTATTCTGGAGGCAGTGGTATAACGGGTGCTGGGTATTCAGGAGCCAGTAGTGCAGCTGGTGGCAATGCTGGATATTTAGATTCTTCTGCCTTATCCGGTAGTTCCAGCTATTCGAATTCTGGAATTTCTAATGGAGGATTTGGTGGTAATAATTTACAAGGTGCTGGATTTTCTGGAGGTAACTCTGGTATTGCAGGTGCTAATTCCGGTGCAGCTGGCTCTAATGGTGGATATGAAATAATCTACTTTGATAAAAGATTACCCGGATTCTCTGGTGCTAACGCAGGGTTAGCAGCTGGAAACGCTGGTTTTTCAGTCCCCAGACCCAGCTATAGTACAGCTCAAGCTGGTGCCAGCAGTAACTCTGGTGGTTATATCGCCGGCAATCCAGCTTCAACCAGTTCTAGTTTTTCTACCGCTAACTCAGGTTATTCTGGAGGAAATCCTGGCTATCTGAGCGCTAAACCTGGTTATTCTGGAGCTTCTGGCTACTCAGGTAGTGAAAGCTTTTCAGGGTTGAATACTGGCTATACCGCTGGCAATGGATACTCTGGTTCTGGCATCTATCCTGGTCAAGGTGGTGTTACCAGCTATTCCAACGCAAATTCTGCCATTGGTGGTAGAAGATATAGTGGGGTTGGTGGCAACAATTTCTTATATGCATAATCGTAATAGCTAGAAAAACTGCTAAAAATACAGCTGATATTTTTTTCCAATTGCAAATAGTTTTTAACGTATATTTTTATTTATCTATTTAGGTAAATGTTGCTGTGTTAGAAAAAAAACTTGTTATTATGTAATATTTTTTTATTATACTACTGTCTAAAATAAATTGTATTGACATTTTGTGCATAGTATTATTTTTATTTTTCTGATATTATTTTGCAATGCAACATGCAACGGAAATGAACATTTTTTTTGTTGTGTTTATTTCTTCAAGTATACATTAAAATAAATACATACTTTATTTATATAGTTTTCATCATTAAGTTTATATTTTTGGTATTTTTTTGATTAAGCTTTTTAAACCTTAATTTTAAAAGTATGTGTGGTACAAATTTTGTGTAACTACTAGGTATTTAATGCTATTTTTTACAATAAGAATATACATTATTTTATATTATACTGTATATATAAAATAAACTGACTAATTGTTGAGATGTATATTGTTTTAATTTATGCCTCATTTTTGTTATTTATGATACTAGTGCGGTAAGTTGGTTTTTACAAACGAGTAGACGAGACGCATGTAAGCCCGAGACGAAGTCGGGGGCTTAACATAGTCACGAGTTTGTTAAAACCAATATTCGCACGTGTGTCATACAAGGTTTTTCAGCAAATTTGCGAGAAAACACTACAATTGGTAATAAAACAAACAGGTAAATCTAATAATAAAAAAGTTGAAACAATCTTTGACGTTTCTAATAAAAATAAACTGGCCAAGTGCATGTCGGACTCGCACTCGTAGGGTTCCGTACCACAATACAGTATTTTATAAGATCGAGCAAAAAATACCACTATCTTTTTTCGCCAGCAAAAAATAATAATTAATAATACAAAAATACAATACAAATACAAACCTCTATTATTTTTAACTTTATTCTGTTTTTAGTATTTGTTGTTATAGCGGCAACAGAAATACATTATCTGTGAAAATTTTGACTGTCTAACTATCACGGTTCATGAGATACAGCCTGGTGACAGACGGACGGACAGACAGACAGACAGACAGACAGACAGACATACATACGAGGGTCATTCAACAAGTACGTAGCCTCATCGCCCGATGGCACTGCTATTACAAAAAAAATTTACCATAGTACAGTGCAATGTTTTTGAAGCCTACTGCCAAAGTTTTAAACAATGACCTCTATTAGTTTTGTTTTAATAGCCTTTGAAAGCGAACGTGTCGGTCAGTTTAACAAAAATGGAAAAAGAGTAGTATCGTTCGGTGATTCGATTTTTATTTTTGGAAGGGAAAACGCGCAGTGAAATTAAAAATCGCTGGGATGCTGTGTACGGTGACTCTTCTCCTTCGATGGCAACCGTCAAGAATTGGTTTAACGAGTTTGCTCTAGGCCGCAAGTCGGTTTTTGATGAGCCACGCTCAGGTGCCCCAAAAACGGCTACTACGGAGGAAAACATAAAAAATTCCACGATCTCGTTTTGGAAGACCGCCGATTGAAGGTTCGCGAGATAGCTGACACTGTGGGCATTGCAGAAGGAACGGTACATCATATTCTCCACGAAGAACTGGGCATGAGAAAGCTGTCAGCGCGATGGGTGCCGCGTTTGCTCTCACTGGACAACAACCACGACAACGCGCCGGCTCACACCTCTGCCGTTGCCATGGCCAAATTATTCGAATTGCGCTACGAATTGCTGCCCCATCCACCTTACTCTTCAGATTTGGCCCCCTGTGACTTCATTTTGTTTCCAAACCTGAAAAAGTCACTCGCCGGGAAAAGATTTGGGTCGAATGAGGAGGTCATCGCCGCCACGGAGGCCTATTTTGCAGACTTCAGGAAAACGTATTTTTTAGACGGGTTAAAAAAGTTGGAGCATCGCTGGGCCGTATTGAGTTAAAAGGAGATTATGTAGAAAAATAAATCGGCACTTTTCGAAAATTTTCGTTTTTCTTTTGTAGGCTAAGTATTTATTGAACGAGCCTCGTACATACAGACAGACAGACGGACAGCGGAGTCTTAGTAATAGGATCCCGTTTTACCCTTAGGGTACGGATATTAAGAAAAAGCGTTTTCAAGTAGGTCTAACATTTAACTTATTTATTCTCGCAATATGAAATTCTTTGGTGGAATTCAACAGTAGGTTTAACGGAAATGAAAAAAAATCGTAAACGATAAGCACGGCGTCATACAAAGGAGCGTGCGGTAAGTAGGTACTTACCGCACGCTACGCGCTCCGTTGCATTGTGCGTAATTTTTAACTTTCGAACAATGTACAGGCTTCGTAAATGCATTTTTTGAGCAAATGTGCTGAAAAATGAAATACCTCGCTTTTATGATGATGGTATACATTTTTTTTATTATTATATTTTTCATGGTTAAAGGTAACAGGACAAGCACGGCGCTCGCCTGATGGTAAACGATGACGTCTACATATAACCTTCATCTATGATATAACAGATACAGCAGCATGCAAACTTCTGTTCAGCCAGAATTTTGCAATGTCACTGCACTGCGCCTGTTACCTTGAGACATAAAGATATCGAGTCTCACATGCCCTGCAATTTCACTGGACACCTTGCCATTTTAACCGAAAACCATTCCTATTTCACGGAAAACTGAAAATTAATTGGCAAAGTGGTGGTACCGCCCTAGGCGGACTAGTGCTACAAGAAATTATTGAAGTTTTACTTCTTTTGGCGCTTTAGAGAAAAAATATGACATTAATTCTTACGTTGCGCGCACACAGCGACAGAATTCTCGAACAAAACATGAAGTTAGTCGAATAATCTACGGGGAGAATTATTTAGGCTTCATGGTATATTTATTTATTTCAGAAAATAGTCATTATTACAGCATTGCAAACACGCTAACTATTTAAGTTTTTACAAAGTAGAACCCCGTTAACGTAAAAGATGGATGGCTAGACGTAGGTAGAGATGGTAGGAACAAAATATCGATATCCACCATAACCTTAGTGTTCCGGCAGCTCACAGACCTTGAGAGTCAGCAGAGTATTCTAGGCCTTGGATGTACACCCTCCTCGACTACATTATCGCTTACCACCACGCGAGATGGTGGTCAAACGCTAGCCTGTAAGATATAAAAACAAATTAAACTAATTATTAAAACTTAAAATATAACACTCAACTTATCGTACGTTGGCATTATAGAGCGATACTAAAATTTTGAAATAAATAATACAATATAACATTTAAAAATAGCTCCGTTATTTGCAGTCAACAAAAAAAACGTCACTATAAATCAATTACAATTCGAATACTAAAATTGCAACCAAAATACCATTAAACTAAATCTGGCACGCGACTTTGCCCAAGGGCGTGCTACTCAGTTCACGCATGCAGTGTTAATTATCAAAAAAAGTGGGTAGTTCTAAAAAAAAGTAACTTGACACCGCGCGTGTCGAATGCCATTCAAATTAGGAACGCGTCGGAACTGTCAATTTTACCGCGTTTTTTTCTGATTAAGGTTGGGATACACTAAGCTTACAATAATAATTAATTAGTTAAATACGAGTTATTTTTAACCGCCTATTAAAATAGAGGAGGTTCTCAATTCGACGTGTACCTGTATATAAATTAGATTAAAGAATTTCTTATTAAATTAATACATAATCGCATCTGATTTAGTACCTACACATACGTTAAAGATATACCGTTTTTACGGGTATTACCGCATATGTCTTGTATATGGTAGGATTTCTGCTGTGCCACTATTTTAATCGTTATTATTCAGTTTGAAGGGCAAATTATCCTGTAAAATTACAGGACTTGTGAGACCCAATATTTTCTGTCAAGACAACGAATGCAATTTCAAATGTACAAAATTCTGGCAAACCAGAGTTTTGCGTATGACAATCTTTATTCCAATCCGCGACTCTCCCAAACTGTCACCATACATCTTTTTTAGGGTTCAGTACCTATGGCGGCTTTTTTCTCTAAAATGTTGTCTCTTTTTTTCTCTCTCTCTAATTATGGCGGCAGATTTTCTCCTTGATGGTAATAATAATAATTTACTAAATAAAATAATAACAATAATAAAATATTAATATCATTTATTTCCTCTCACAAAAAGGTTTTAAGATCTAGTAATAATATCAGTTTATATTACAATGTAACCTATCGTTGTGAGAGACTGGTGCCTGAAATAGGTTTAAAGAAACCTGTAGTACAGGCAGGCCTCCCTCACTCGCCCATAGCTACTGCGATTTATACCTAAACTTTCGTCAACTCCGGCGGTACTATCTGCCAGTCGGTTGTCACTGCTCACGCGCGCGCAACGTATATTATTATTCAAATGACGGGATAACTGCGCATTCGAATACTATATTAGAAACGATTTAAGTTTTTTATAGTAATTTTGCGCGGTTGACAAAAAACAAGCACAATATGTTTCATTTTTTATGCTACCGATACTAAAATGACAAGACGGCGTAAAATTCACTTTTCCGACATAAAATTCGACTCTTAGTTAGGTTAACTTTAATGTAATTTTGTGAGGTAAATAAAAATAATTCGTAAACTTTTTTTTTTAGTTTATTGAGTCAACCCTCTACTGTATCGGGGCGCGCCGGTACATCGCGCGCTGAACGAAGTAATAACAACGCTAGGTCGAACGCCTTAGACACATTTTTGCTTGTATTGTCTGAAATAAACGTTGGTATTGTGTTTTTGTAGGGGAGTGAAGTATCTGTTACGTTGTAACTATTATATAATTTGTGGTACAGGTCACCAGTGCCCTCCCGCGGATCGGGTTAAGTATATAATAGGCATTCTATCAGCAGATGAGTTTCTGTTGTTGTTGTTTTTGTTTGTGTTGAGGCGAAAATATAATTATGATGATTAATCTTCTCTTAACTTTAATCTACGTACACGCTACGTGATCTAAGCTAAAATATATAATACTAGCTGTGCCCCGCGGCTTCGCCTGCGTTAAAAACAACTTGTATTAATTGTAATTTTTTTTCATACGAATCATCTCCTGGTGATGAAAAACACAATAAAAAAGAATTAGCGAAATTGGTCCAGCCGTTGACGCGTGATGCCGTGACAAAGGGAATTGGGATTCAATTTTTATACATAAAGATAGCAAAAAACATAGCATACCGGCTTAAACCTTACAACAAAATCAGATACAGTAATATATTTCTATATTAAGGCTAACTAGTTACCTAATAATTATACTGAATGTGTGCAGACGAAATGTAAGTAAGGTGTTTGTAAAATCGATGGTAAGGTAGTATAATGAAAATGAACGAGTACTAAGAGTTGAGAACGTTTTATAATTTGGTGATTAGATGAATGGTTTTTGTGTATTGTTGTGGTGAGTTGAGTAACAATGCGATTGTCAGTGTCGTACGTAGTACGTGACAGACACAATCACAGCTAGACCTAATGTCTTACATTATATCCACCAAGCAGCTCCGGCTGTAATGCGACATGCGATAGATGGACGAAAAAATGTAAGGCGATGTAGGTAATAAAAGTTACACTTTCAAAATATTGTAAATCGTTTTGAAAGAACCTGTTTCCCGACAGTATGTCTAAACGTACAGATATATTTTAACATTATTGTGTATCCTCAACCTTACATAATTGGATGACGTTGCGGCATGTCAAAGTTCCCGCCCTTACCACATGCTATTTTTTTCTCAAGAAAACAGATAATTAATAGCAAGTGAGCATTTATAATCTGTGAAATGAACCTTGAAACGACTTCCTTGTTTAAGGGTGAAGATTTTCTTTTATTTCACTTGCCGTGTCAGTCTGTATCTGTAATCATCGTTATCATCATCATTAAAAATCGGAATAAGTCCACTGATGGTCATAGGTCTCTCCTATGGCACGCCACTGAGCTCGCTCTTTAGTTCTTTGTTTCCAACCGCTGCCAGTCAGCTGGCGTATATCATCGCTCCACCTAGCTGGAGATATATAGTAGGGTTGTTCAGAGCCTCTTCTTACAGCCATAGTCTTTAGTCCAACAAGTAGGTAAATCGATATCTTGGACTGCATCGTCATTTAACATCAGGGGCCTTATTCAGTATGACCAATGAGATAACGCGTTCCTTAACGCGCCACGTTACGTTATTGAAAAATTGTATTCTGTATGCCACACTATAGGTAAATTATACAAAACGCGCGCGTTACACGTCCTCATATGTCACGATATTTTGACAGCTCAAAACGCGCTCATAACCTTACCTTCCGCGTTTTGATTGGCATAGAGAATACCATAACGCGGAGATAACGTAACACGGCACGGTAAATGGTCATACTGAATAAGGCCCCAGATGAGATAACAAGTCACTTGGTTTATTGGAAAAATGGGGAAAGAGATTTTAATCGAGGATTTTCGTTATAAGCTATTTTAAGGCATAAGTCGAGAAATCCAAAATCCTAAAACAGAACTTATGGTTAGAACATCATATCTATGCTTCGCCTGACTTGCAACCAAAAAGTGTCTTACCATCATCAAGGAGAAAATCTGCCGCCATAGCCTTACGGTGTTCCGGGTCCGGCAGCATACAGCTTGAGCTTCTTATTTCGCCTGAGCCCTTGAGATTTACTTTATTATTATTGGCTTTTTATGAGCTTCACCTCTATGTTTGTATGTTTATAACCGACTTCTTTGGGCGCGATTTTGACCCACTTTAAACGGCCGGATTTCGTTCAAACTTTGTAGATTTATCGAGGACCGATGACAATACACTAATTTGATAAAAAATTATTCCATTTTTCAACTAAAAAGTAGAAAATAAATAATAGTTTAAAAAAACTAAAAAACACGCTTTTTACAGAAAACCGAACTAAAAAATAGAAAATAAATTTAAATTAAGAATAGTGTTAAAAATTTCAATAAATATAAATTAATAATAGTGTAAATAAAAAAAAAAATTTTGATTAAAAAAAGCGTTAAAAAAATTTAGTTCGGTTTTCTATAAAAAGCGTGTTTTTTAGTTTTTTAAACTATTATTTTTTTTACTTACTTTTACTTTATATTATTTACATATTTTACTTTTATTCACAAACATTTCATTTATTACTTTATTTAATACAGACGTTGTGGTCAGACTATTTAAGCGTGTTCACTATCTACCACCGACCACGTCATCACTTAGCACCAGACGAGATAGTGGTCAAACATAAATCTATTAGATCTATTTTATATATATCAGATATAAAAAATCCACAATCTACAAGACTTAACACATTTTTTTTAATGTTAGTTAGTTAATTTGTTTGTAGTTGTTAGTTAATAGGACACTATTTAGTGTCCGCCTAGCCAGCTAAAATATAGCTTAAATATACCTATATCTTATACTTATATATATACATATATATATATATATATATAAATTATATAAATATTGTATGTATTACTATTTTTATGTATTGTATATTTATTGTACGTATATAAATATTATATGACTATATTCAATAACAGTTTATTTTAATTAAACTCATTAATCTATGACTTTCTTTAAACTCTGTTTTTTGATCTGTATTCCGCCACCTCCCAGGTCGTGGCTGAAAACCAGCGCTGAAAGCACTCCGCACCATGTTGAGTTACGACCTTTTCAACACTGTAAAATATGTTTAATGTGAACCTTTTTTCTTTACTTGTCTCTAATTATATATTTCTGTTTTTTGTAGTGTTGAATAAATGTATTTTCTTTCTTTCTTTCTTTCTTTCTTTCTTTCAGCTACCGGTTAGCTACCTCAAGTTAGAAAATCTGTCGCCAAACATCTAATGCGTTTCAGCAGCTATCCTTGAGAGCCAGTTCCCATTCCAGGCCTAGCATACTAACCATCTTCGACGGCATCATCACTTACCAACATGTGAGATAGTGGTCAAACCTTAGCCTATAAAGTATTAAAAAAAAACAACATATAAAAGTTTTTTTTTTCAAAGACAATATTTAAATATCAGAGATAACAAAATCATTGCACCCCCGATCTACCCCCTAATATCACCCTAAATACCGCAAACAATAAAACTCCCCTATTCACCACCCCTATCTATATAATAACATTATAATCTGAACATCGGACTGCAATCAGCATTATCTGTTAATTGTTTTAGGACAATATTATGGCAGCGGCAAATTTTGATGATTGATATTTGGGATATTAGTGGTGTTGCCAGATACAATGATGTAGATAAGTAGGTAAATTAAAAAAAATGGCATTTTCCTAAGAAAATAATTCAACCTGTTCCAAAAATGAGTTATTTTTAACCAACTTCAAAAAAAGGAGAAGGTTTCTCAATTCGACCGTATATGCATATTTTTTATGTGTGTTCGCGGATACTACCGATTTTTATTTAATGATTATTTTTTGTTGGAAAGAAGATATCCTAAGGGTTGCAATTTCATTGAGATCTTATAGTTATCTTCAGAGATATGTCGATAAACGTCTCAAACTTACTACTGAAACTGACTCGCGTGGCTTGGAAGTCGGTTGTTTTAGTTCGCCGATTACTCTGGCAATTTTTAGGGTTCCGAACCCAAAGGGTACCAACGGAACCCTATTACTGAGACTCCGCTCTCCGTCTGTCTGTCTGTCTGTCTGTCTGTCTGTCCGTCTGTCACCAGGCTGTATCTCATGAATCTTGATAGTTAGACAAATGAAATGTTCACAGATGTATTTCTGTTGCCGCTATATCAACAAATACTAAAAACAGATCAAAGTTAATAATTAAAGGGGGTCCCCATACAAAAAACGTGTTTTTACTATAGCGCCATCTATGAACGCCATCTATGAACGATGAAAAAGGTTGAGAAACACTGGTATACGTGTTTCTCAACCTTTTTCATGACGCGACGCGACCCCCTTAGTATGAAAAAAATTCGACCTACTTGCACTGTTTATAATTTGTATTTTGTTGTATTTCTAGCTTCTACCCGCGGTTTCGTTCGTGTGGCCTACAGGAAACAAATTACATATTTTCTTTTAAACCAAAAATTGTAAGCACTCTCAGTCAAAACACCTACTTTACTCACTCTTTAATTAATATCTTCTTTAAAAGTATGTTTTCAAACTTTGTTTTTTTCTTTTACTGAGGCTTCGCGACTCCCTTATAGAGGCTTCGCGACCTCCCAGGGGTTCGCAAGTGGCGCGACTCACACGTTGAAAAACACTGGTTTTTTGTGTTAACTAGCGATGCGCTGAATATTCGTTTGGTATTCGGTATTCAGCGTATTCGGCATATTTTCCATTATTTGTATTCTGCCAAATTATTCGGTTTTGTTCCCAAATATATTTGGCTCAAGCATTTCTATGTTCTTGGCTCATGTAGCCAACGTGTAGAACTAAAAAAAAACTTCTTATATAATATTTATTTTATATTATAAGTCAAAGAAAACATATTTACTTCTTAACCTATAGTTAGTAGGTATAGTTTATTTTAAGCTTTAAATCAACATTTAATTTAAATCTCGCAACAATATTTATTTTTAAACTTAAAATCAACATTTTTATAAACCTCAATTAAATCCATTTAAATCCATTTAAATCCATCCAAGTTCCTCGTCTAACCAGCAGCGGCACGTAGCGCACATGCTAGAACTTGTTTACGCGGCAAAACAATGTAATTGTAAATCGAATAATTCAGCCGAATATCTGTTTCGGTAAAGGTTAAACCGAATAATATTCGGTATTCGGTAATTCGGTGAAACCACTATACGGCGCATCTCTAGTGTTTACGTTCACTTAGTTGGCGTTAGAAGTTCGTTAGACATTCATTAGATGGCGTTGTAGTAAATAAGCATGTTTAGTATTATTGACACGGTATTTATATTATCGATGTACGTACTTTATTTTTCCGGCAAATTTTGTTTAATCGGAACCCTACTTGTGTGGGTCCGACTCGTACTTGGCCAGTTTATTTTGTTATATATATTTCAATTGTATCAAAATTTTATAAGTATCTCCAGAGATATGACGATAAACGTGCAAACTCAAACTTGCAACTGAAATTGTCGGTTCTTTTTAGTTTATCTTAATTTTTAGGGTTCCGTACCTAAAAAAGGAACCCTTATAAGATCACTTTGTTTTCCGTCTGTCTGTCTGTCCGTCTGTCAAAACCCATTTTTCTCAGGAACGCGTAGAGATATCAAGTTGAAACTTATATCAAACACTCGAATCTACGGTATCTTGTGGCTGTAAAAAAAATCAAACAAAAATCAAAAAGAAAAACAAACGTCAATGTCAAAATATATGACTTGTATATTTTGCGATTCCGCAAGGGAATTAAAACCTATAGGGTACTTCCCGTTGACCTAGAGTCATGAAATTTAGCAAGAAGCAAGTTCTTGTGATATAAGGAATAAGACTCAAAATCGAAAAATGTAGTTAAATAACAAAAAAAGTTGAATTTACTATTAATTGTGGTTGGTGCAACACATTTTTTTTTTGATCGAACTACAAAGTTAAGTTTTTAATTTGACCTAGTTTGACCAGCTTGTACGGAAGCCTCGATGAGCGAACTCAACTCGCACTTTACCGGGTTTTTAATTATTGTTACGGTTAAACTCACGTGAAGTGGTCGACTATCTGTTACTCCACCGGTCCGACAGTCGATATAAATATTTTTAAGAAATGCCTCGTTTTCTATAACATTGAATCTGGCAACACCCATTATTATTACTATTTTAGTTTATAGAGTGTATCTTAACATTCAAACTCAAAAATTTAAACAGTTTATGGGGAGAACTGTTTTATAGACTGGCAACATTACGAAGCGCTCTCTTCTCTATTCTGTGCCGACTGCCGCAGAGCAATATAATGACATTAAGTGAATTATATTGCATATCTCCTAATGCGATCTTCTTATTTATTTAACTTTGTGCAGTTTATTAGTCATAACCACATAATTGTCAATGCATGGAGTAAAATATATCCCATCAATAATATTTTTACTCAAAATTTCAATGTATAATGTACTTACTATGTTTTTATATATACAGGTTGATTCAGCACTGATGGATCAAATCAAGCAGGGTGGTAGAGGATCATTGCGCATCTATAAATCCCCCATGTCTGTTCTACCATTTTGGATAGTTTATGAAATATGATTTTTTGTTATATATTTACCTACCGCCAGTTTGGTGCATAATTTTTTATTTTGCTGAACCCTAACGAACGAACCTTTTTTTTGCTGAACGCTAAGCTGGTAATTTGTTTTTTGTAAACATAGGTAAATAATAGACCTAACGGATTGTAGTATTATTAATTTTCTCGAAAAGTAAACACTTTCATAATAATAAAAATATTACTAAAATCTCATTGATCAATGCTACTACATAAAGTTTGCGAGGCCAATACAAACAAAATCACATATAATTTTTTTTTATAGCATCAAAAACTTCGATATTTATCACCTCTGCAAATTTTATTAACCTAAGTTATCCGGTTCATATTTAAAAAATGCGATGAAGTTTAAATTATTTTACATCACTTTTCAAAACATCCTTTCTTATGTGTTTATATATAACTAGGAGCCCGCCCCGGCTTCGCACGGGTAGAACATGCCTACAAAATTTGCATCAGTTTGTTGCATCAAATATAAAATATTAACATATTTAACAATCATCGTCATATTTCAACCAATTTACACAAAACCTTAACGAATTATGCACCTAAACCTTCCTCATAAACACTCTGGCTATTGGTGAAAACCGCATGATAATCCGTTCAGTAGCTATTGAGATTATTGCGAACAGACAGACAGACGCAGTGATGGACTTTGTTTTACTTACGTAGTGATATTGGACGGCCCTTTGGCGTAAAGGATAGTTACCCTGATTCTGACCCGACGGTCGTTGGTTCTAATCCTAGCTATATACCTACCAATGAAAGTTTTATGTGCATTCATGAATCATGAGTTTTCGTACAGAGGTAGTGGGATCATTGAATCAAAATCAATCAAATCATGGGATCAAAGAAGGGGTATTATACGTTTAACGTGTGTATCTGTGTCTGTCTGTAGCATCTTAGCACCCAACCGGATGAACCGATTTTGATTTTATTATTGTTTTTTTTTTGTTTGATAGATGTCTTCATCGAGAGTGTTCTTAGCTTGATTCATGAAAATTCGTTCAATCGTTATAAAACTATGAGCTTTTTTCTAGTTAATTGCGCTATGAAATCAACTTTCATAGGTCTGATCAATTCGAAAATCTTCTTCTTCAACAATATTGTAAGAACATGGAAGCATTGACCTGATGCTGGGACATCTCCTGTACTCTGCAGAATACTCAAATCCACACCAACTTACAGCTCAGATTTTAAATGTCGTGTTTAGAGTCATTGGAATGCTTTTATTGAATATATATTAGTCATAGATCAGTCGCGGTGGTTTATATATAGATCATAACTATATTATAAAATAGAATTTTATACAGTAAAAATATATTATTATACTATATTGACTTCAAATTGATTGTGATCGGTGGGGATCTACAGCATCGCTAAGCTTATAATAATATTTTTGAAGTAACTATGACCTAATCTGTGGTTTCACTGCAGATTTTTTCTTTTTTTTTTGTATTATAGAGCATATTACTTGTTAGTAATACGTCCCTATTGTAACTACAATCTAGCCTTTTCGGCTAATAAGCAATTTTACTTTAGCCTAAACTGTATACATAAACTACACTAAGAATGTGTCCATTGACACTTTTCTTATTGTCTCTAATAAAGATGTATACACATTGTTCAAGTGTTCATACGTATAGCACTATTAACACTGTATCACTAAACTTTATTTTTATACACTAGTCCGAACGGTTTTGTCCGCTTAAGTCTTCTTACTATGTTTGTATGGTCAAGGAGCTGGATTGCCTCGACATTCACATGATGGTGAAGTCTTTTTTCGTGAGCTTCTGCATACTTTTGGACAATTTTGACGACGGTCTCAATTTTCAGGTCCCGATGTAGATCGTCATTTCTGATGTACCAAGGGACCATTGCGATTTCTCTCAATACTTTATTCTGGAACCGCTGTATAATTGATATATTGCTGTTTTTGGTACAGCCCCATAACTGTATACCATAGGTCCATACTGGCATTAGGACTTGCTTGTATAGTAATAATTTGTTTTGTATTGACAACTTAAGACTGTTTGCCAAGTAGCCAATACATTATTTTGTACCGTAGCTCTAATTCTTCGTCTTGACGTGTGCTTTCCAGCGCAGCTTGACGTCAAGGGTCATGCCAAGGTATTTGGCCGTATTATGGTAGGGGATTTGGTTCCCGTTGATAATTTTTTTTTTTTTTTTTTGTAGTGATTTATCTACGTAGAGTAGCTACTCACTGCTATTACAATCTAGCCTTATAACTAGGCTAATAAGTAATTTGATTTTAACTTAATTTACTATTAAAATATTACTGAATGTGTCCATTAACACTTTTCCTAATGTCTCTATTAAGGGGAAGAAACTTTGTTATTGTGTTCTTTTAAATAGCGTTCACTATCACTACACTTATGCTCACTTTGTAAAATATCACTGAAGTAACTCGAAAGGTTTTACCCTTTTTAGTCTTCTCACTATGTCTGTGTTGTCGAGGAGCTGGATAGCCTCGACGTTCACATGATGGTGAAGTCTACGATCGTGAGCTTCAGCATACTGTTTTATTGTTTTAGCGACGTGTTCCACTTTTAGGTCCCGATGGAGGTCGTCATTTCTAATGTACCAGGGTGCCTTTACAATGCTCCTGAGCACTTTATTTTGAAATCTTTGTATAATCTGTACGTTGCTCTGTTTGGTGCATCCCCGTAGCTGGATACCATAAGTCCATATTGGCTTAAGGACTTGTTTATATAATAGCATTTTGTTATGCACTGCCAGAGATGAATATTTTCCAAACAGCCAGTGCATATTCTTGTAGCGAAGCTCTAATTCTTCACGTTTCTTTTTGACATGCAGCTTCCAGCTTAGCTTTGCGTCTAATGTCATCCCTAGATATTTTGCTTTGCTATCGTAAGGTATTGGTTGATTATTTATGAACACTGGATGGTAGTTTGGTCTCTTATTTGTGAAATCTACGTGTACAGATTTACTTTCGTTGAGCTTTATTCGCCATTGCTTTGTCCATGCAACTATGGAGTTGACTGCTGTCTGAACTTTTTCTACTGCTTCCTCTTGGGTGACACCTGTAGCCATAATGGCTGTGTCATCCGCGAAGGTTGCGATAGTGTTATTTTCTAAATGAGGAATATCACAGGTGTATAATACGTACAGGACCGAACCTAAAACACTGCCCTGTGGTACTCCAGCCTTTATCTGCTTTAGTTCTGAGTATGAGTCATCTTGTCTTATCCTGAACATCCTTTGTGTTAAGTAAGATTCAAGAATATCTGCAAACTGTTTTGGAAGCATATTTGTCAGTTTGTGTATGAGGCCCTTATGCCAAACTTTGTCGAACGCTTGAGCTACATCCAAGAAGACGGTAGTGCAAACTTTCTTTTCTTCCAGAGCATTTTCTATGATGTTGGTGATTCTATGAACCTGGTCTATGGTGGAGTGATTTTCCCTAAATCCGAACTGGTAGTCAGGAATAAGGTTTCTTTCTTCTATAATGGGTTTCAGCCTTTTCAAGAGCAGTTTCTCGAATAACTTCGATATTATTGGTAGCAGAGATATTGGTCTGTATGATGTTGCAGCTTGTGGTGGTTTACCAGGCTTCTGGATCATTATAACCTCAGCTATTTTCCACAAGTCGGGCACGTATTGAAGTCTGAATGACGCATTTATGAGTGTTGTTAATTTGATTACCGCTTTTCGGGGAAGATTTTGGAGTACTTCACCTGAAATCAAATCATATCCCGGCGTCTTTTTCTTTTTTAGCTTTTTGATTTCATTGTAAACTTCTCTTGGTGTTGTAAGTTTAATTTCAATATCATCTTGGGATGTTTCAGTTAGCACGAAGGCATGGTTCATATCCTCGTTAGGCTGAAATATCAACTCTAAGTGTTGTGCAAATCTAGAAGCTTTCTGTTCATTGCTGACGGCCCAACTTCCGTTATTTTCTTTTATAGGTGGGACCTGCAGAGTAGGTTTTTTAAGGTTTTTAGTAGTTTTCCACAATGAGTAGTTAGTTGAACGATCACTTGTCAGCTGACTCAAGTAAGTGTTCATGGATTCGTCATTGAAAGCTTGTATTGTCTTTCAAAGTTTTTTTGTTAAGTTGTTCAGAAGCATTTTGTCTTTTGGACATCTTGTCATGTGCCATTGCTGTCGCTGTCTTCTTTTATTAGCTATCATATCTCTTATTTCTATGGGATAATAATTACATCTATTTTTCTTTTTGTATTCTGGTGTATTTTTCCAGGCACATTGTTGAATGTCAGTTATGAATTTTTTGAATCTATATCTATTTCATTTGGGCATTTTAATGAAGTTTTTAGGTCAGTTATACTGTCTAAATCTAGCTTGAAGCTTTCCCAATCTGTGTTTTTATTTGCCAAAGAAGGGCTGGTTTCTTTCTCAATGATGTTCTCACTTACCGTTAGAATTATCGGTGAGTGGTCAGAGTTCATATCATAACCTTCCTGAATATGCAAAAAGCTTGGTGATATATTTTTATAAATAAAAAAATCTATGAGGTCAGGAATCTTCAAAGGATCAGTGGGCCAGTAAGTTGGCTTGCCTGTTGATATGACATCACATTTGCAGTCTCTAATGGCTGTTAATAGTTCTTTTCCTTTAGTGGTAGTAAGTCTCGATCCCCAGTAGGTATTCTTAGCATTAAAATCACCTCCCAGTATAAATCTGTTACCTAGTTCTTTTAGAAAACTTATGTACTGTTCCACTTTTAGTGCGTGCTTAGGCGGACAGTATATCGATGATAATGTGATGGGATACCTTTTAGTTTCAAGCTGAATAGCAACTGCTTGTATATGTTGTTCTTCAAACTTAAGTTTTTCAAAGTGATTGATATTATCTCTTATGATGATGGCGCTGCCTCCTCTTGCGGTATTATCCGGGTGCAGAGCGTGGTATGTTTTATATCCTTGTAGTCTGATGTAGGATTCACGTGTAAAATGTGATTCGGAAACAAGACAAATATCGATATTTTCTGTATTGAGGACCACCTGTTGTTCATTTCGATGATGAAGCAGTCCATTTGCATTCCACGCCATTATATTTAGTGATCTATGCATGATGTATGTTTGAAGTAGCCATTTTAGTGCTATTTTCTATTTTTTTCAACCCACTGTCGAATGAGGTCATAAGTGACAAAATTTGATTAACTTTTTCGTCGATAGTGGAATTTTTCTGTTGAGTTTGAGGCTGTGGTAATCGCTGTTGCTGAGTTCCTTTAGTCATTTGAGCGTACGTGATGTTTTTAGTTACGCTTTGTGCCTTTTTGGTATTATTTGCACTTGGCGCCTGGGTAGTGGTAGTTGTGACATTTTTCTTTGTATGCTTATTTTTTAAGCTTTGTAATTCCTTCGCTACTATGCATCCCCTGTAGTTAGCGGGGTGCGGTTGACCACAGTGTACACATTTCGGTTTAGCATCAGCTGGCTTCTGACAGTCTCGAGTCAAATGCTTGCCTGTACATTTAACGCATCGTGGTTCCTTGGAACAGTACTTTTGCGTGTGCCCATATGATTGGCACCTTTTACATTGGGGGAGAAGTCTGGAGGTTTTCACACTTTCCGTTGATAATGACTGGGCAATAATTATGTTTTTTGTTACTAAAATCTATATGTATTGATTTAGATTCGTTCAGTTTGATTTTCCAGTGTCTTGTCCAATCGTAGATTTGATCGAAAGCTTTCTGGACTTTTTCTGATGCTTCTGCATGGGTACTTCCTACAGCCATTATCGCAGTATCATCAGCAAACGTCGCTATGGTGTTATTTTCTAGCTCTGGAATATCGCAAGTGTAGAGAAGGTACAGGACCGGACCAAGAACACTTCCTTGCGGTACTCCAGCTTTTATTTCCTTGACGTCAGAGTATGAATCTTCATGCCTTATTCTGAATACTCTATTAGAGATGTAGGATTCAAGAATATCTGCAAAGAATCTTGGTAGACTCTTTCGTAGCTTATATATAAGGCCTCGTGCCAAACTTTATCGAAAGCTTGTGCCACATCTAAGAATATAGTTGAGCAGACCTTTTTGTCTTCCAGTGTCTTTTCAATAATATCTGTGATTCTGTGTACTTGGTCAATTGTGGAATGTTTTTCTCGGAAACCAAATTGGTGTTCTGGAATAAGTTTAGCTTCTTCTAATATCGGCTTCAATCTTTTTAAGAGTAACTTTTCAAAAAGCTTCGACATTACGGGGAGCAGAGATATTGGTCTGTATGACGTAGTTTCATTGGGTGGTTTTCCTGGTTTTACTATCATTATAACTTCAGCTACTTTCCATAAATTAGGCACATATTTCAATCTAAGGGAAGCATTGTTAAGGTGGTTAATTTAACTACCGCTTTTTTTGGAAGGTTGTGTAGTATTTGTCCTGATATAAGGTCATAACCAGGAGCTTTACGAGGACTTATAGTATATTTTATTTGTCTAATAATTTCTTTAGGTGTCGCTAGTTTAAAGCTAGTTTCTTCTTCTTGGAGACTTTCATCATCCAGTAGAAGTGAGCTATGTTCTCCTTCATTTGGTTGAAAAATAGTTTCAAGGTGGGTAGCAAATCTTGCTGCTTTTTGCTCGTTACTAACTGCCCATCTGCTATTTATATCCTTTAGAGGTGGAACTTGTGCAACTGGCCGGCTTAGATTCTTTGTAGCTTTCCATAGAGAATAATCCGTGGTACGCTCACTAGTTAAATTTTGTAAATAGTTATTTGTGTAGTCATCATTGTGTTCTTGAATCATCATTGTTATTCTTTTCGTGAGATTATTAAGTTTTCTCTTATCTTCTGGACATCTTGAGTGGTGCCAGATTTTCCTTTGCTTCCTTTTTTCCGTTATAAGGCTCAATATAGATGTTGGATATGTGTTACCTTTAGATTTCTTACTAATGTCTGGTGTATTTTGCCACGCTGTTTGTTGTATGTCATGAATAAATTGTTCTAGTTCAGCATCAAGTTGTTCTGTGGTCTTAAGGGGCACCTTAAGATTTATTCGACGGTCTAAAATGATTTTAAAGCTTTCCCAATCAGTGTATTTGTTGATTATAGTTGGTGCTGTTTCTTTGGTGACAACGCTCTCACTAATTTCTAAGTTTATAGGAGAGTGATCTGAGTTCATATCGTAGCTTTGATACGTTCTGGTGTAAGCTGATGAGATGTTCTTTATAATAAAGAAATCTATAAGATCTGGAATTTTATTAGGGTCTGTTGGCCAGTATGTAGGTAAGCCAGATGATTGTACTTGACATTTTGTATCCTTTACAGCGCATAGCAGTTCTTTGCCTTTAGTAGTGGTAAGACTAGAACCCCAATAAGTATTTTTAGCGTTAAAATCTCCTCCTAGTACAAACCTGTTTCCCAGGCTCTTCAGGAATCTGCTATAGACATCTCTTTTTATATTATGCCGAGGGGGGCAGTATATTGATGATATTGTTATTATATACGAGTACGTTCTAGTTTTAAGACATATCGCTACCGATTGTATTTCTCTCAATTCGTATTTGCTCTTTTCATAGTGATTGAGGTTTTCTTTAACAATAACAGCACTACCCCCTCTTGCAGTGTTATCTGGGTGCAGGGCGTGGTATATTTTGTAGCCTTTAAATGTAATGTGAGATTGCTTTGTGAAGTGTGTTTCAGATATTAAACACACGTCAATATTTTCTATGTCTAAGATTACTTGAAGTTCTCTCTGGTGTTTCTGTAACCCATTTGAATTCCATGTCATGGTTTTAAGTGGCTTATTCATTTTCTTATTTTCGAAGTAGCTGTTTTAGTGCTACTCTCTATTTTCTTCAATCTTTCGTCAAATGATAACATAAGCTTTAATATGTCATCTAATTTTTTGTCCGGATTATTATTTGTGTGGGTCTCCCGAGGGGTGTTTGATTAGGCTCCTGCTGCAACTTGAGCGTAGGAAATGTTTGCACTAAATTTCGTGTTTTTAACCGAAAGAGGTTTGTTATTACTAAGTTCACTGCAGATATTTTATTAATTTTGCGATGCGTGTATGTGAAATTCGTGATATCTTCTAGAGTTTTCATTTCAATTATGTACTGTAAGGGACAATTTTAATCTATAATATGTGGCCAAGCTAATTAACGTAATTATTTGGATAAGGATTAATACTATATACTTGAAAATAGCCTTGGAAGTTATGTAATATTTTTAACAACGAATTAAAGATTGAAATGGTTGCTATGAGTCAACCTTAAGAGATAGACATATGCTGTTGCGGACTTTTTTGTAGGTCTTATTAAGTTGTACAACTCTTCCATACAAAATATTCTTCCATCTATTTTCAATTGAGCAGTGTTCGTAAGAAACGTGTTTTTTCGACCGAGTTGACTTAGGTTGCAAATTAGGTCTCCACGAATGTACCTTTGATTTAAACGGAATAATATATAGCCTATTTTCATTCCGAAAGTCCATTCTATATATAAGTAAAAGAATTGTTTAAATCGGTCCAGTAGTTTTGAGCCAAATCATTACAAACATACAAAAATACAAATGTTCCCTCTTTATAATATTATTAGTATAGATAAGTAGATATAAGTTACATCGCTATATGCAGCAGGAAAAAAAATTATATAAAATGAGGCTGAATAATGCTACTATTAATTAACTTTTTACTTCTCTTTCACTTGTATTAGTTAAAATATGTAGATTTAGCTGTTTATTGTCAGGTCATTATTACCTTTCTGCTTTCGTAAGCTTAAACTAACCTACACTGGATCCCTGGGTGGTGTTAAATGGGTTATCATAAGTATTAGGTTTCGGCCGCGGCTCGAACCACTCACCGGTAAAAAGACATGTGGCTAATTCGTTTGCCAAGTTCTGGCATGATGTTAGGTGCTAGCCAGTATGGAAGACAGGGTAGAATAGTTGCGCTCTGTGAATTGGCCGACAGTCAGACGATTCTATTATGTAGTTCAAAATTTTTTTTAACGTTAGACAGATAAGCGTGTGACTGATGCCTCACATGCACTAAAATATGGATTAATAAATATGGAATAATATGGAATAATGGATCAATGAGATTTTTGTAAGTTATTTTATTATTATGAAAGTATTAACTTTTTGAGTAAAATAATAATACTACCATTCGTTAGGTCTATTATTTATCTATGTTTATAAAAAAAATACCGCCCTAGTGTAAAGGTTACAGAAGAAAAAAAATGTTGTGGGCCAAACCGGTGGAATGTAAACATATTTAAAAAAATAATATATATAAACTATCTAAAATGGTAGAACATACATGTGGGTTCAATAGATGCGCAGTGAGGTCCTCTACCACCCTGCTTCGTTTGAACCATCGGTACTGAATCATGCTGTATAATTATGTACCACTATACTCTAATCTGTTCATTATAATACGTAGTATTATATAATACATAGTATATACCTAGTATATTAGTTTTATATAATACTTAGTATATACCTTGTATACGTAGTATTATTATCTGTTCTGTGATTAAGGCCAGAGCAATAGGTACTACTCTCGAGGAAGAACATCAACTTCATACATTTATGTTAAGACCATTAGACACGAGGTTCAAATTTACGTAGGTTCTTATTATGTAGGTATATTATAAATACTTATATACCTACCTATATATTCGTATTTTAGAATTCATTTCCATAAATGAAAACGATATATACTCGAGCGTAAATAACATTTAATTTGTAAAATATTAAAAAAAACTTTCACGGTAAAACATTTTTATAACACAGCAATTAGGAACTTGATGTAAGTACCTACGTAGTATTTATATTCTCTATAGTGATTTAATGTTTCTGTAGACGATGATTTACGAAATAGTGACTAATATTTTTAGTGTTAAAAGCTTTTTGGGTAAGTGTACAAAAAATATTCATACGGTCAGTACGTAGTACGTATGTACGAAGTAACTATTATATAATCTGTGATACGGTGATTACGGGCGACAACCTTAGACATCACGCACACAAATGCACGTAGGAGAAAAACGACATGTGTGTAGTGTCTGTGTCGGTGTCACAGTGTCGGTTGTTAAAACGCTAGTTTGTATGGAGATTTAGTCGAGTGTCAGGGGTACCAATATTGTGGTGGTGGATTCCTATAGAATGTCTATTGTCTGTCAAATGTCTAATGTCTACTACAGAAAGCAATTCATGGTCGCTCAGAAATGTCACCCGAAACTGTAAATGTTAAGAATTAAAATAAAATGTAGGATGAGAAGTAGCAACATAGTTAATTTTAGTTATAGTAAGCGTGATGACAGTTAATAAAAAACACTAAAGATTTGTATCTGTTTAATGAAGCTTAAATAATAGATTGCAAATTTTCGTATTTGATAATATAATATAAATTCGTATTCGTATGAGCGAGGTGAATGAATGAATGAATGAATGATCAATAAATTTTGTTTAATGTAAAATGTAAATAAATTGAATGTAAAATGTAAATGTAAAACAAATAATTTTCATTAAATAAATCTACAAAATTATGCAATCCGCCATGATATGCTGGACAATGACGTCACGTTTGAGTAAGAATAACCGAATAAGTATCAGAACGTCAAGTGATTTACACCCTTAAGAGTTTACAAGGTGATTTACTCGAAGGTGACGTCATCGGCAACGCCTAAACTCTGAAGGGTTACTTAATTAACTTTAAACTTAATTAATTACTTAAACTTAATTTTAAACTTTAATATATATAACTGTATAGGAATTTATTTGTTAACATAACGCAATAGTCAAAACAATTAAAAAAACTTATTAAACTAAAATATCTTAAACTATACTTATAACTCTAATATGTATATAAAAATCAATGCCACGTTTCGCTGTAATTAAACTCCTCCTAAACGGCTTAACCGATTTTGATGACATTTTTTGTGTGTGTTCAAGTGGATTCGAGAATGGTTATCTAAACCATTCTTGTAGATCTACTACAATAGGGAATATGCATGTAACTCAGATTTATTGGAAATATTTTTTTTCGATTCTTTGTTGTCCTGGAGTTTTTTATTTATTTCATTCCATTTTATTTGCTTAAAATAATAAATTAAAAATGCAATCTAAGCGAGGGAAATATAAGTTTGTAAAACAGATCACCATTCGTCGAATCGAAAGCTGACGTCATTATGCACAACTCCACGTGATAGAGACATTGAGCGCGGGAACATAAAAATAAATGTATGGTGTGGTCTTATTGTATTTATTTCCATATATTGTGTTTGCCGCGTATTATTGTGCAAAAATATATATTACTAACCATTTAATATAGATAAAAATGAGTACGAGATTAGAGAAACTGTATAATTTAATAAAAACATGCCATTGGCTAAATACAAAAATCGCGCGGAGTCTTAGTTAAAGAAAAAAAAGCTAGTTTGCTTCAAGCAGCGTGTGTCTGACGTAAGTGCGTGACGTCACAATGTATTACCAAAGAGCCCGGCTAGGCTATTCTGTAAGCTATCTCGACAGCGGAATCCGCGTTCAGATTTGATTTTCGTATTACGAAATTCAACCGTATTACGAACTTGATACGATTGAATTTCGTAGTACGAAATTCGAATCCCACCGCGGATTCCGCTGTCGAGATAGCTTACAGAATAGCCTAGCGGGAAATGATGGCGTTTAAACTGCTCAAATTTATTTGTATATTTAAATGTTTATTTAAAAAATAATTAGACTAATTCAAGCAGTATTTTATTTTTTTACTATGTTATATGGATGTAATGAGTGAAATAAAAATATTAAAAAAAAAAACATGCATTTTCCCTATTGACCCGATAGATGGCACTGCGATCGGGCACGACAACGTCTGCCAGATCCGCTAGTTAAGTATAAATAAACAATTAATTGTAGTAAATATTATGTTTTCTGAAATGTTACATAATATTTTATCATAATATTTTGGAATTTTGGATTCTGTTGAACAATTTACAAGAATATAAAGTGTGTAACACTTCAAGAAACATAATACATATTTGATTTACGCACATATCTCGTCTTTGCAAGCCTCGATTGCAAACATCTCTCATCCTTTATATTTAGGATAATTATTGATAAGATTTAGTTTATTTTATTAGACGTGTGTGTGTAAGTTCAGATTTTTAATCTGCCCATATCTTCTTCTTATATATAAAAATCATTTGCTGTTCGTTAGTCTCGCTAAAACTCGAGAACGGCTGACCCGCTTTAGCTGATTTTGGTTTTGAGATGTTCGTCGTAGTCCAGGGAAGGTTTAAACGGTGAGAAAATATGGAAAAATTGCAAGGAAGATAGTAAAAACAACAATTTCATTTTTCCCATATAATCTGTTCTACATACTTTCCTATCAAACAGTTGATGTTCGTCCCCCTTAAGTACGGTACGGTAGATTCTGTTCCACTCTCGAATTGAAATTTGAAGCACGTATTAAATTAAGGGTTTTGAATCGACAACATTATATATCCACATTACACGGATTATCGCGTAGGTATTTAAATTTTAATATTTTGTATTTTGTTGGTTGTCGCAGGTTCTCATTGTTGGTTCGTTCAGACATTTTTGGAATTGTTAGGACATATTTTGATGGTTGTCATTATAGCGCTTTCATACATTGGTATTCACTATTTGTGTATAAAAACCAATAAAGACAAAATAAAATTAAAAAATAAAGGTAAAATATAACGTGTTTTCAGGCTTTTTATGCCTGATCTTACAAACCTTAATAGATAAAGACTTGAAATTTACTCATGGTGTGTATTGCAATGGCTGCTATAAGATCAAATCATAAAAATTAAAATAAATTAAAAATTAAAGGGGGTCCATGGGGACCCCCTTTAATTTTTACCTACGAGAACCTTCTACCTACGAGTAACGTATTTTTCCGGTAAATATTGTTCAATTGGAACCCTGCGTGTGCGGGTCCGACTCGCACTTGGACGGTTTATTTATACATATTTGCGGTACGAAGTTCGCCGGGTCAGCAAGTACTGAATAAATGCTTTGAGTTTGAATGTAAATTAATCCATTGGTGATGAAGCTTGATCCATGCTTCAAGTTGACTTTGATAATGATCCAGAAGTTGCTCGAAAATGCTGACTCAATATGTGTGAATATACCAATGATCCACAGACGATTTTTTTTGTAAATGACGATCCATTTGCGTAACGGTACGACTACACCGCTCCGATCTGCGGACGCGGGCGCGGGTGCGATCACTTATCAATTCAAGACTGCATCATCACTTAACATAAAGTGAGATAGTATTCAAGAGCCACCCATTTTCAGATTTAAAAAAATGTTCTCTGTCCTCTGATTCTCAATCATTCGAAAACCTTTCCGGATTTGGAAGCTTCATATTTAATTTTGAATATTGATAAATACGTTTGTTTTATTCAAATTGCGTTTGGTTTGAACCAGTGGGAACAAATTCTATTGCACTATTTGACCGCCCGCACCCGCACACGCAGATCGCACCGGTTTGGTCGTACCTTAATGATAAATTAAATTACCCGCGAAGCCTACCAAACCTTCTATGTGGCTTAGATCTTCTGGATCGACATTTTTTTTTCATCATTGGTGCTGACGTTGTGGAACAACGATCTATTGAACATGGATCGGGAAATTCACAACCATCTAGAAAAAACAAAAGTTGACAGTTCACAAATGTTAGCAAAACAATGAAAAACAGAAATTATCTATTTGTATAGTAGCTTCTTAACAATTTTATGGTATTAATGTACTGAAATAAATGTTTTTTTTTTTTTCTTAGCATGTCTCGGGTTGTAACACGCCCGGTCCATTATCCTTAGGACCAGGCGTGTTACGACGTTTGACGGATCAGAAACCAATGTTAAGAGGTATTTTACAAAGTTAACTTAGATACTATTGTGATCTGCGGATTGAGAGATGAAAACTTAAAGATGGTACATTTTATCATGGCTATAAGTATGTGATGCTTGCTTGATGGTCTATAGGATGAGGCACGGCAACCGCCAAAATATCTCAGCCTCATTACAAAATAAAAAAAATAAGCTTAGTTACAATTTTTATCGAGTGAAAAGTGCAAGAGGTACGTAGTTTTTGTCGGATACTGTATGTGTTTATTGGTTTAAAATATTTGTTTGTGTAAAGGTACGGACTCACCGCAGCGTCCTGCGTGCGCGATCTACGCGGCGATTAGATAGCGCAGTAGTATTTGTACCGACTGGTTCACACCAAACGCGATCAGAAAACAATTGAAAAGTATTGAGATCGCGCCCGCAGATCGCATGACACTGCGGTGTGACCGTACCTTTAGTCAGTGTCTTTTATATTATACTCATAAATCGCTATTTTATAGAGCCTTTTATTTATTCCCTTTTCTTATAGAGGGTAATGCAAAGCAGAGTGTATAACTCAGCCGAAACATTATTTTGTCTCGGCCGACGGTGCTTTAAATCCCTCGCTACGCTCAGGATTCTACGAGTAATGTTTCGCTCCGCTCTGGATTCAAAATAGGGATGTTACAAAAACGTATTTTGTTGCGCTCTTGTTATACAATCTACTATTAAACATCCTTACCTTCATCATCTTCCGTTATTACTGGATTTTCTGATTCAATATTATCGTCATCATTTTCATATTTATTTTCTTCTGATTCTCTAGAGTTTTGGTTCTCATTACCTTCCTCACATTCGTCATATTTATTATCTTCTGATTCATTATATGTCTGAACTGTGTGGCTCTGTCTCTCACGATTTGTCTTCAACGACTCTGTCTTAGTGTAATTACTTATGTCTTCTCGGATAGATTTCTGGCTTTCGCCATTTTTGTTTGAACACTCTGAAAAATAAGTTCGAATTTGAGGTAGATAGGTAAATATATAAAAGTTTAATGAAAAAGATGGGTAACCATCTGAAACGAGCAATATTACTCGTTTCAGACGGGTACCCGCACAGATGTATTCAGTATTCACTATTTTATTGCGTCTATAAAAGTATTTACAAGTACGATAGATAATGCAAGTATCACGATTTATATTGAATCTAAGCGTGCGTACTTTTTAATACATACTGTAAAGGCACAGCTGAAATTTAGAGACGGAAAAAGTGATAGGAAATATGTCCTTGCCTTTGAGGGCTTGAAATTTTTTGGCTATTGCAATTAATTATCACGCAACGAGGCATTTATTAGTTTTTGCGGCAGTTGGGCTACAAAAACAGACCCAAGCAGTCCGTAAGTAGCGGCGGCCAACCTTGACGCTTGGTCGGGGCTTGGACACAGGAAGTACACACCACACCGCGGCGTCCTGCGTGCGTGATCTAGACGGCGATCAGATAGCGCAGTAGTATTTGTACCGACTGTTAACACCAAACGCGATCTGCGGCGATGAGAAAACAATAGAAATTCAGATCGCGAACGCGCACGCAGACGCAAGACACCGGAGTGTGGTCGTACCTTTAGTTGTAGCAATAGTAATAACAGAAGTGTTTGTATGGAATTTCATTACCTTCTTCCCTATTCTTAAAACTGCCAGTTTCTGAAGCTTTAACACTGTGTTCCTCTTGACTACTTTCATGGGTACTATTGGTACATCCACCAGGTTCCATGTTCAACTGACTACTTTTCTGTTTTATTTCTTTAGCGTGATATTCCTTATTCTTTTCATAATTTGATTCACAGTCTTCCTTGTGATATGTACCGTCTCCTTTAGCTGTAATAAACAATTATTTGTTAGTTTTTAGGGTACCGTACCCAAAGGGTAAAACGGGACCCTATTAGTACGCTATCCGTCCGTTTGTCTGTCTGTCTGTCTGTCACCAGGCTGTATCTCATGAACCGTGATAGTTAGACAGTTGAAATTAACACAGATAATATATTTCTGTTGCCGCTATAACAACAAATACTAAAAACAGAATAAAGTAAAAAAATTAAAGGGGGTCCCTAAACAAGAAACGTGTTTTTTTCGGCAATTAACTATAACGCCATCTATGAACGTTTGTGTTAACTTTCACTTAGATGGCGTTATCTTGGGCTTGTGAGTTAGATATAAGTTAGATGGCGTTATAGTAAATAAGCACGAGGCTCACAACTCTGTTTTAATTAATGTTTACTTGTTTAGTATTGTACTGTGGTACGCACAGATATAATAATCTAGTTATTCATATTTGTGTGGTGGCACGGGACTCTACGTGAGCGTGACTACGAGACTGCACGCTCTTGGCCAGTTTATTTGTTCCCTAATATATCTCCTGGTTGTTATGTTGATTTTATCGAGGATGGTGATCACACACTAAATTCGTCAATTTTATGGTCACCTTTTCATCTGTATTTTTTTTTGGTTCTTTGGATTTTTTACTCTTATTACCTTCCCCACATTCTTCATCTTCCTTTTTTTCTGGTTCATTTTGTTTCTGTTCCGTATGCCTCTGCCTTTCACGATATGTATCCGACGACTGTATATTGGTGAAATTACCTTTCTCTTCTCGGATAGATTTCTGGCTATCGCCATTTTTGTTCGTACAGTCTGAAAATTTATAAGTTCGAATTTGAGGTAGGTAGGTATTTTTTATGGTAAATAAATAATAGTATAAAAAAACTAAAAAAACACGCTTTTATAGAAAATCCAACTAATAAATAGAAAATAAATTTTAATAAATTTGAATTAAAAATAGTGTAAGAAAAAATGATTTTATTGTAAAAAAAACGTGGGGTGCATGGTATCAATAGTTCCAAATATTTTATGAACAGATATGACTAGAAGGGTTATTTTGATAATATCCTGAAAAGCACCCCACGCTTTTTTTACAATAAAATCATTTTTTCTTACACTATTTTTAATTCAAATTTATTAAAATTTATTTTCTATTTTTTAGTTGGATTTTCTATAAAAGCGTATTTTTTTAGTTTTTTTAAACTATTATTTATTTTTCAATTTTTAGTCGAATTTTTTATTTTTTATTTTTTTTAAATTTTTTTATTTATTTATTTATTGTCATCGGTCCTTAATAAGTATGCCAAATTTCGAGTTAATCCGACGTTTTGAAGGGGATTGAAATCATGTTCAAAGATTCCGTTACATACTAACATACAAACATACATACGTCTGAAGCTAATAAAAGCGTATTAATAACAGGACAAGCACAACGCTCGCCTGATGGTGAGGGATGACGTCTACCTTTAACAGATACAGCGGCATGCAACATTCTGGACTGCCAGAATTTTGCATGTCACTGCACAGCGCCTGTTACCTTGAGATATAAATAAAGCTTTCTTATAAGGATCAAAACACTCTTTTTACCAACTGATTATGTGAAAACCAGCCTAAAATTAAATCGAAAATAATGGACAGATTTCGTAGTTTCTAGTAACTAACAGTTTTTTGTGAAAAGTCCGTAAGAGAATAGAAAACAACTTCTTATGTTTATGTGTGTGTGTGTGTTTTAATATAGTTAAACAAGTTTTACAAAATACGAAATAATTTATTTTAACAATTAAACATTGACAGATCATACACATGTCTTGCGATTCCTGTACCAGAGCAAGCCTACCGCAGGTACAGGCTTGATTATGACAGACAGAGATGATTTAAATTAATAGTTGCATTACAATCAGTGCGAGTAAATGTAAGTTGTAAGTGGGGGGAGTGTGTGTGTGTGTGTGTGTGTGTGTGTGTGTGTGTATGTGTCTCTCTGTGTGTGTGTGTGTGTGTGTGTGTGTGTGTGTGTGTGTGTGTGTGTGTGTGTGTGTGTGTGTGTGTGTGTGTGTGTGTAGGGGGGGGGGATTGCTGAGGTACGTGCGCCTATGTATGTGTGTAAGAGTGTGAGCTAGTGAATAATCAGCTAGTAAATTATAGTATTGTAGTGGTTGAAGGATTTTTACCTTCTTCCTTTTTTTTAAAACTGCCAGTTTCTAAAGCTTTAACACTGTGTTCCTCTTGACTACTGTCATGGGTACTCTTGGTAAATCCACCAAGTCCAAAGTTCAACTGACTACTTTGCTTTTTTGTTTCTTTACCGTGATATTCTTTATCCTTCTCATATTCTGTTTCACAGTCTTCCTTGTGATATGTGCCGTTTCCTTTATCTGTAATAAATAATAATAATAAATGGGTTGGCATTTGAAATTTGCTTCTTGAATTTGGGGTTGATAAGGGTTGTTTTTTAATAGGAAAAGGTGTTTCAAACGACACCCTCTCACCCCGCAGAGACGCGTAGTTTTTACGGTTCCGTAACTTAAAAGGAATAACCGGCCAAGTGCGTGTTGGGCCACGCGCAGTGTAGGGTTCCGTAGTAGCCTGTTATTCAATGCAAGTCTTTACCCGTTATAAACAAGCAACTAGGTACTCCATCTTTGTCACTTTAAAGGATTTATTCTAAGGATTTTGTATTTGGTACAAAATTATCCAACACCCAAGTTCAACGCCTATTACTGCTAAACTAATAAAGTTATCTTAACCGCTATAATTTTTCTTTAAAGCTCATGAAATGCGCTATTATCACGAATTTTTCCAGATTTTTCAAACTAGCAGTTTAGCTTTGAGAGGGGGGGGGGGGGACGCCCTACTGGAACAAAAATTTGCACTTTAAAGTTTAATATTTCGTAAATGGAGCATTCAATCGAAAAATGGCATTAGCAACTCTTAAATCATTTAAAAAAACTTATTCAACAATACCCCACACGATGGGGTAGACTATGAAAAAAAAATCATATGGGGGAGTTACCCCAAAAAAAATATTTTTCACAATTTTATTTCAGCACTTTGTCGGCGTAATTTATATACATATCCCCACAAAATTACAGCTTTCTAGTATTAATGGTCTCTTAGCAAAACCTCGGACAGACAGACAGACAGACAGACAGACAGACGGACATGACGAAACTATAAGGGTTCCTTGTCAGGACTACGGAACCCTAAAAAAAAAGGAACTGTTGTCTGTCTGTCTGTCTGTCAAGACCCTTTATCTCCGGAATGCGTAGAGCTATCAAGTTGAAACTTATACTAAGTACTTGGACTTACAGTATGTTTCGGCTGTTAAACTCAAACCTGTAAGTCAACGCGATCAAAAGATATGCCCGTTTATGTCGCATATTTTCGCATATCTTGCTATTTCACAAGGTGATCAAAACCTATAGGGTACTTCCCGTTGACCTAGAATCATGAAATTTGGCAAGAAAGGTCTTCAACCACTTATATAGGAATAAATCTGAAACCTGTAAATATATAGTTAAATAACAAAAAAAAGTTAATATACTATTTACTATTTACAAACTTATTACTTGCGGTTGGTGCAGTACATTTACTATGGATCGAACTGCAAATGTCCTTCAGTACAAACTTAACTTTGCAGTTCGATTAGAAACTTTTCAAACTAGATTAAACCTAGTTTGATAAGTTGATACGGAAGCCTCTGGGGCGAGTCCGACACGACTTGGCCGGTTTTATTTTATTTTACATGAGTTTAAAGTTACGTAAGTTACGAAGTTTAGTTGGTAAGAAACGTCAATATAGGTCCGAAGATGAGCGAAGCGAGGAGGTGTTAGGTTACTTGTGACCACAACGCGCGAGCGAAGCGAGCGTGCCACGGCAGCGGCCGGCGAGTGCCAGTAGGGCTATTCTGTAAGCTAATCTCGGAAGCGGAAGTCGCAGTGAGATTTGAATGTCGTGTTACGAAATTCAACCGTATTACAATCGTGTTACGATTTGAATTTTGTAATACGACTCACCGCGGATTCCGCTTGCGAGATGCGTAAACTAGCTTACAGAATAGCCTAGCTGATCCCAATCGGCCCCTGTTCACTAGTCTAAGACAGAGTAGATATCGTTAAGGTTATTACCTTCCTCTTCCAAAATCAATGTTAATTGATAAGGGACGGGGGAGGGTGGGTTAGAAAGTGACCTAGTGTATGCCCACTATCTCACCTGCAGGCGTATCACGAAATTTGATAGGGATTAAAATCAAGGAAATGACAGAGATGGAGCCATACAGCCCGGATAGCTGCGTCCCCGTCATTTAGTTCATTCTTTAGATAAGCTACCTACCACCTGTGGGTATAAAGTAAATTTTAATTGTAAGTGTTAATTAAATGTTATCTCAAAAAATTTAAGCTTACTTGTTTCAGAATAGGTACTCTTCCCATGCTCGTGGTCTGCAATATGTTTTTCATCCACGGTAGTCTTGGTATTCGTAGCTGTCAAACCTTTATTCCGACTCAACGAGAGAGTGCGTTCCTTGGTCTCCACGTGTTTCTTCTTCTCTTGGTGAGACTTTTCGCTCTCCGTTGTCCCTTTCACGTGGCTCGAGTTATTTCCACATTCAACTTAAAATATTTAAAAAAATATCAGATAAATTCTTTGCAATACGTTTAATATCTTATTACAATATTTGTATATAATTAATTTATTTTGATTATATTATTAGTAAAATACGCCCGGTCCTATCGAAGACATTAACGGAGCCGAAGCCAACGTCAAGAGGCCCTTTACAATGCATAACTTAATTAAATAATATGGTTTATGGAATATGGATGGGAGGATATCACAAACTATTGAAAGGTGGTACAAAATATGGGTTATTGTTATGAATATTTATAGTCAGTTATCTGGACTGTGGGATGATATATTAGTGATATTATATTATTAATTTATATTATTATCCTAAAGGTTTTTCTGATCGCGAAAACAATTGAAATGTACTGAGATCGCGCACGCAGGACGCAGGACGCCGCGGTGTGTGCGTACCTGAAGAGGTCGTTTAAAAAAACAAACACAACCAACTACAAATTCCACCCTAATTATTTTCAGTAGCAAGTTTTTTTTTAATGCGAAAATAGGTATCGTTTGACCACTATCTCACCTGATGTTAATTGACGATGCGGTCAATGATGTAGCGCGTTTGAGGTATTTATCTCCATATCTCTGGAGATACTCATCAGATGTCGATGAATTTTCAATGGAATAATTTCAAAAAAAACCTCTTTTGAACACAAAAATATTTCTCCAAATCGGTCAATACATTACGGAGTTCTGATGTTACACACACACAAATATAATAAAAAAGAGGGTACGTAGAAAGCTACGCGTAGTAGAAGTGACACTTCCAAGTTCATTCAATTTATTTCTTAACATCACTAATCTTTTGTATAACTCCATCTGTTGAACTTAGCGGGACGAATGCCTGAATGATAGCATATTATACGTCTTCGTAGTTACGCCGTTCTACATAGAGGGCGTTTATAAATATAAAATATAACATGACGCTTACGTCACTTCCGTTGCTTTCGGACCGTGACGCTACGTCACATCTGTCAAATTTTTCCACAGTGCGGCTAAAGAAATTTAAAAATCGAATTAAGATTTCCTTTTTAGGGTTCCGCACCCAAAGGGTAAAACGGGACCCTATTACTAAGACTCCGCTGTCTGTCTGTCTGTCTGTCTGTCCGTCTGTCACCAGGCTGTATCTCATGAACCGTGATAGTTAGACAGTTGAAATTATCACAGATAATGTATTTCTGTTGCCGCTATAACAACAAATACTAAAAACAGAATAATAAATAATACAGGGTCCCCATACAAGAAACGTATTTTATTCGGCATTTCACGCCATCTATAAACGCTTAGATAGGTAAACGTCCCATAGATGGCGTTATATTGAAATGTCGATCCCTAACTCCTTCGTTAGACGTTAGATGGCGTTATAAGAAATAAAATGTTTATTAATTATTATTTCTTTGCTGGCGAAAAATGATAGTGGTATTTTTTGCTCGATCTTATAAAATACTGTAGTGTGGTACGGAACCCTACTAGTGCGAGTCCGACTTGCACTTGGCCAGTTTATTTAATTCACTTAAAATACATACCATCATGACTATATTCCTGCTTATCTTGAGAGTCTTCCTTGTTTTCTTCTTCAACGACAACAGTCCGCGAACTTTTGACATCTATTCCGTCCTTATCCAGGTTTATATCCAGTCCGTGAGGTCCATGTTTACTTGGTAATTTATCCAGGAATTTGCCGTAAGAATGCCCACCGATGTTCAAGGATGGATCTAAAAGAATAATATATCTTTTTTTAGAGCCCCGTACCTAAGGGTAGCAACGGAGCTCTATTACTGAGACTTTGCTGTCCGTCTGTGATCATTTTTCAGAAGGCTTTCAGTAACTTTGTGAATTAGTTTATAAATAATTAAATTAAAACATAACTAAAATGAATAAAATATTAATTTATTTTATTTATTAAAATTTTAACTTACGTAATAAGTAGTCATAGATGGCGCCACCAATGCATAATTGGGTTAACAAATGCAATCCACTAATTTCGTCGTAATGATACTTCGCACCGTGGCTTAATAGGCAAAGCACCGAAACATGTCATTCCGGAGGTTGCGGGTTCAAGTCCCGTCGGTACGATGAAATTTTGGATTATGTTTAACAATTTACAAAAATATAAAGTGTGAAACACTTCAAAGAAACATAATATTTATTAAAATAGTTTAAAAAACTACAACAACCGACTACTATGCTGCACGTATCAGCTTCAGTAGCAAGTTTGTGATGGTTATCGACATATCTCTGGAGATACTTATCAGATCTCGATGAAATTGCAATGGTATTACCCTTGATATATCTCCTTTCGAACACAAGGAGAATCATCAAAATCGGTTTATAAGCGACGAAGTTATCCGCGAACACACGTAAAAAAAAAATACAGTTAAATTGAGAAACCTCCTCCTTTTTTGAAGTCGGTTAATAAAATCTAAAAGTAGTGTGATTTTGAATGTGAGTAGGTACCCCACTGATTCATTGGCACAACATTATACAGATTATATAGACAATAGGTAATTGAAAGTAAGGAAATAAATTTAAAACAATTGTAATCATCATCATAATAAGCCGGCATCAGTCCACTGCTGGACATAGGACTCTGTAATGACAAGCCCGATCTGAGCCCGATCTTCGGCCCTTTTTTTTTAGTCACTGCCTCTTATTTGCGTATGCTCTACCTGGTCACAGGGCGTCCTACGCTACGTTTGCCAATTCGCGGTCTCCACTCTAGAACATTCTGCCTCAACGGTTATCAGTCCTGCGGCAGAATGACCTACCAAGACCGGTGAAACTAAATAGTTACTTACTCGGTAAAGAGCACACGGCTGCGATGGCCTGGAAAAATATTTAAGTAAAGTAACAATACATTTAAAGTTAAAAACTTTTTTAAACACAAGCTTTTTGTAAAAACTTTATCGCGTATTGAAAATTACTATTGATAACAATACATACTAGCACAAATTCTACTGTCCTACCATAGTTACGTAGTTCCAGTCCCTGCAGCCCGGCTACATCATCAGGCCACCTCGATGGTATCATATTATTGTATTGTCACAGAAGATACACAACTATACCAAGTTTGAGTACAATAGAACGTCAGGAAGTGGTTCTAATTTAGCTTCCAAGATTTAACCAACACAAACATACATGTACATATGTATACTACGGGAAATTATTTACAAATACATTTATTCCATAAACAAGTGATATTTAAAAAACAGTGGAGGGGGAGGATAATACGACATCTAAAGTATGTGAGGGGGAAGGGGGAGTGGAGGGGGAGGGTAGGGGGAGTGGAGTGGGAGCGTAAGGGGAGTGGAGGGGGAGGGTAAGGGGAGTGGAGGGGGACGGTAGGGGGAGTGGTGGGGAGGGGAGGTGGAGGTGATGTGGAAGTGAGGGGAAGGGGGAGGGGAGGGTAAGTGAGGGGAGGGGGAAGGAGGAATAAGCGTGGTGTGGTGCGGTGCGGAATAGTTGGGATACGTATGTGTCTTATTAGTTAATGCTACCCAAAGACACTATTTCACGCGGACGAAGTCGCGGGCACAGCTAGTGAACTATAAATAAATATGAAATGTACAATCGATATTCATTATTTAAATGTATTATTACACATTTTTATTTTAACACATAACTACAGTGGTAATTTATACAATTATACATATTAAACTTGTTCTTTTAAGATTATGCATAAGCAAATAATAGCAAATAAATGTATAGTTATATACCTACTTAACACTAGCCTATATGATATATAAAAGAAAATATGAAATAAATTCATAAACGAGAGTGAAACAATGAAAGTAAATAAATAATCTAATTAATTCACTTTCAAAGAAAAACATGTTTTCATGTAAGCAAGGTATTTTATGAAAAGATTAATAACAGAATGTCAACATAACTGGTAGTTTTCCACGGCTTTCCCCGTGTTAAAAAGTACACAATGTCCTGTTGTCCTATTTTATCCAGGTTTCTCTGTATCTTATACCGCATTAGCGAAGTTTAACAAACGCCTAAGTAATCTTTTTGACACCCATTATGAACTAGGTGTGCCCCGCGGTTTTGCCCGCGTAGACATCGTTCCCGTGGGAATATCGGGATAGAAAGTATCCTATGTGTTATTCCAGGGTCTAGGCTATCTACATACCAAATTTCAGCTCAATCGGTTGAGTAGATTTAGCACGGAAAAGATGCTTAATAGGCCTAGTTTTAGCGTAGAGAAGTAGCCAAAATACTTACACACTCACAAATTTTCGCCTTTATAATATTACTAGCTGTGCCCCGCGGCTTCGCCCGCGTTAAAAAGTATTCTATAGCCTAATCCATAATACTGGCTATCCCTGTGCAAAATTTCAGTTAAATCGGTCCAGCTGTTTAACCGTGAAGAAGTCCCAAACAAATAAAGAAGCTGACTTTCGCATTTATAATATTGGTGTTGATTGGTGTTGATAATATAATACTATGGTAGGGTACATTGCCCCTAAGAAATTATCCTTACATAGTAAAAAACAAAGTAACTTTCCGTTGTGTCCCTTTTTAGGGTTCCGTACCCAAAGGGTAAAACGGGACCCTATTACTAGACTCCGCTGTCCGTCTGTGTGTCTGTCTGTCTGTCTGTCTGTCTGTCCGTCTGTCTGTCTGTCCGTCTGTCACCAGGCTGTATCTCATGAACCGTGATAGTAAGACAGTTGAAATTTTCACAGATGATGTATTTCTGTTGCCGCTATAACAACAAATACTAAAAACAAAATAAAGTTAAAAATAATAGAGGATCCCTATACAAGAACGTGTTTTTTTCGTCATTTAACGCCATCTATGAACGCTTAGTTAGGTAAACGTCCCATAGATGGCGTTATATTGAAATGTGGATCCCTATCACCTTTGTTAGACGTTAGATGGCGTTATAAGAAACAAAATGTTTATTAATTATTATTTTTTGCTGGCGAAAAATGATAGTGGTATTTTTTGCTCGATCTTATAAAATACTGTAGTGTGGTACGGAACTCTACGAGTGCGAGTCCGACTTGCACTTGGCCAGTTTATTTTATATTAGAGAGAAGCAAACAAGCATGCGTTCCACCTGATGGTAAGTGGTTACCGCCGCCTATTAACACCTGCAATACCAGGGGCAATACTGGTGCGTTGCCTGCTCTTTTGAAAGAAGAACTCTCCTTTTGAAGCAACTCAGATCAACCTTCTGTGGGAAAACATCGGAAGGAAGGTTCCACATCTCACCCGTACGCGGAAAGAACAAACGCTTAAAACGCGTTGTGTTCCCACATGGTCCTCCCGGACCACGTGTCTATAATATAAGGGTGTAATGTGGTGTAAAAATCGAGAGGATGGGATCACATCAAAGAGCTCATCAGAGTATTTTCCCCATGATAATATCTATAAAATAGACTAAGCGAACCAACATCGCGACGAAGACTTAACGGAAAACTCAACGTCCCTCCCACACATAGAAATATGAATAATAGGATTAATAATAACAATAAATTATTATATTATTATTAAAATATTAATAAATAAAAATTAATTAAATTATTATTAATTAATTAATAATAATTATTAATTAATTAATAATAATTATTAATTAATTAATAATTTAATTTAATTGATAATTATAATCAATTAATTAAATTATTATTATATTAATAAATTAATAACAATAAATTCATGTTTCTATGCTCCCACTGTATGTCAGATCTTTTAAATTACGCAACCGATTTTAATGCGGTTTACATCAATAGATAGAGTTATCCAAGAGGAATGTTTGTAACCAGGATTTAACGCGGACAAAGCTACGGAGTGCAGCTAGTTATAAATGAATTGTGATAATCCCACTCCGGCTCGTATCTGGTGCAAAGGTTGGCCGGACACGGACACGCTGCCAGCGTTATGGGTTTTTTTAACCTTTTCACCGGGTTAGGGGTGGGCTTTTTTCTAATAAGTTATTTAGACTTTGTTAATTAAGAAAATTTCTCCTTAAGTTATACACCAAAAGGCCCCAGTGGTGTAGTGGGAGAATGGTTGGGCTTGACGCTAGAAGTACCGGGTTATATCCTCGCCGTGCACCAATGGATTTTTCTATCGAATAATTTATGAGCGTTTTTTACAGTGGAACTCCGGTAAAGGAAAAAAATCGAAACACCCAACCCCCGCATGGTGACAGGACACTATCAGCTAGTGTCCTTTAAAAATCTGTCGCCAAACATCTAAAGTGTTCCGGCAGCTATCCTTGAGAGCCAGTTCCCATTCTAGGCCTAGCGTGCTACCCTCCTCGACCACATCATCACTTACCAACAGGTTAAACGCTAGCTTATATGATATGAAAAAATATGGATAATTTTATTATTGTTATAATAATAATGTCAGTACTTACCGCTGCAAGTATTGCGACGTGCTGCATAGCTAGAGCTCAGTTGTATGTATACAATGCAATGTAACGAGGTACAGCCAATAACATATTAGTGTAAACAACGAATTAGTACCAACTGTACAAATATCTGACATAAATTAGAAAATTGATGAATCCATGGCGGTTTTCTTACGGGTTCTGTGGAGTCGAAAATTTCTGTCAGTTCAGTCATCATCTCATCATCAGTAATAATAATAATGTACTCTTTTTTAGGGTTCCGTAGTACCTATATACCCCTGTATACCTGTATACCCTTATAGTTTCGTCATGTCCGTCTGTCTGCCTGTCTGTCCGAGGTTTTGCTAAGAAACCGTTAATACTAGAAAGCTGTAAATTTGGGGGTATGTATAAAGGTTACGCCGACAAAGTGGTGAAATAAAATTTTGAAAAATATTTTTTTTAGGGTAGCTCCCTTACATGAAAAGTGGGGATGAATTTTTTTTCGTCGTCTACCCCGTCGTGTGGGGTATCGTTGAATAGGTATTTTAAAATGACTTAAGGGTTGCTAATATCATTTTTCGATTGAATGCTCCATTTACGAAATATTAAACTTTTGCTTGAATAGTACATTTCATGAACTTTAAAGGAAAACTATAGCGGTTTAGATAACTTTATTAGTTTAGCAGTAATAGTCGTTGAACTTAGGTGTTGGATAACTTTGTACCAAATACAAAATCCTTAGAATAAATCCTTTAAAGTGACTTAGACGAAGTACCTAGTTGCTTGTTTATAACGGGTAAAGACTTGCATTGAATAACAGGCTACTACGGAACCCTACACTGCACTTGGCCGGTTAAATAGTTTTTCATCTCTCCATCCACAAACCATATTTAAGCAAAAATTGTAAAGGGCCTCTTGACGTTGGCGTCGGCTCTGTCAATGCCTACTAAAGGACCGGGCATTTATGACCCGTGAATGTATATATTTGAATAAAAGATAACAATAATAATATATTTTTATTCACGGACAACAAACAGATCCGTTATAGTTGTAGCTTACTTGAAAAAAATGATTAGTACATAATATAAGATCGTTTAAAAACCTATACTCATCAGACCCCGATAAAATTACCATGGTACCACACTTGAGATATCTCCTTTCTAACAAAAAAAGAATAATCAAAATCGGTTCATAAACGACGAAGTTATCCGCTAACAAACATAAAAAAAAAAAAAACATGTACGGTCGAAATGAGAAACCTCCTCCTTTTTTGAAGTTGGTTCAAATTGTAAGCAAATCTATTATTAATGCGTCATGTATTTCGGAAGCATCTTCTGCGAAATCATAGTTCGCACAAGATCCCTGAACACAGGTGCATGCGGGTCATCCACTATAACTTTCAGGATGCTATTGTCCCTCCCCCAAAGGCTTCTAACCAGAGACGACACCTTTTTTACCCGACTCCGGCGAAGCAAAAAGGAGGGTTATGTTTTTTACCCGACTACAGCGAAGCAAAAAGGAGGGTTATTTGACCAGTATGTGGATATGTATGTATGTTTGTATGTATGTTCATCTGTTCCCTCATAACTTCTAAACTACTTATCATAATTTGACAAATGAGGTGTCTTTGGACGCGTCTCGTTTGTTTGCTGGTTAAAGGCTATGTGATGTTACAACAAATTGAATGTGGCGCCCTCTAGAGGGCACGATATCAAGAACTAAAAAAAATTTTTCACTCCATCCCATCGTGTGTAGTATCGTCGAATAAGAATTTAAAAATGAAGGTAGGGTTTCCTACATCATATTTTTGTCACACTTAGGCCCACTTGCACAGACCAGAGTTAACACATATTTTTATAACCCAGGTATAACCCAGCAATACACAAAAATGCCACAAATCAACATAGAACGACAAAATAAGATATTTCTAGATAAATATTAATAAAAAGGATTGACTTATCTACAATATTGTCACGAGAAATAGAGAAAAACATTGCAATTTCTCACACAAAATTCGATTGTAGATATTGCATAACCCTGGGTTATAAAAATATGTGTTAACTCTGGTCTGTGCAAGTGAGCCTTATAGATATATCCCGTCGAAGTCAAGAAAACTAATTATAACCCCACGGCGTCGCAAAGAAGCAAGAGGGAGGGTTATGTGTTTGTTGATTGCTATATGTATAGTATGTTAATATAAGAAACAGGCATACCTGGAAATAAGAGATGATGATAGAGATGGTAGGTGACGATAAGAAGATTAAATGATTAGAAAACATAGCAAAGAGGCATAAGGAGGAATTAGAGATGATGATAGTGATGGTAAGTGGCAGAAAGGATACATACTGGCAAAAATTGGAATATATGATGGTGACAGTATAGGATGATAGATAAAGATTTTATTTCTACCTGAAGTGGATTGAGATAGAAAAATAAGCCATACTATGGCTCTTGGGTACAATACTCTACTGAGGTTTAGATGGAACAATCGCCATTAATGCGGGATGGCGATTTTTGGGTGGCGGCGGAAGGGTAACTTGGTTTGATATCAACGGCAGCGCCCACGGGCTTAGTAAGACAGCTCACTGCGTACTCATACGTACGGGACCAAGGTACGTCATGAGTTATTTTGTCCCTATCGGCATGATGTCCCCAAGTGCCCGGCGACTACGGGGGTGATGCTGATGACAGTAGGCAGAAACTCCCCGTGGTTAGGAGCAAGATGAATCTCCGGGCGGGATCGATTAACTGATACCGAGCAAACTTACGATGCGAATAATTGCAACGAAACAAATGTTAACGAAAATAGTTTAACGTCAACAACGGCTGAGGACGTTGTACATGTGCCACCAGTCAATAATCCTGCACCCGCCAAAGCTGCCCCACGTGCACGCAAGAGATGGACTCAAGAAATGAATATCTTTATCTTGCGCACGTACCTCATATTAACGGCACAAAATCTTATTTGACAGAACTACATCAAACATTTATCGAACAATTCCCAGATATGGATATTAGCAAACAACGTATAGGAGATCAGAGAAGGGCAATAATCCGCAATAAGCTGCTTCCAACAGAATTAATTTAAAAATTTAGAGGACAAGCAGAAAATCACCTTAACAATACTGCAAGTCAAAATATTACTACATAACACACTCTCACAAAACCAAATTTCAACGCAAACAACTCAAAGAATGCGATGGAAAAACCAATATAATGAAACAATAATTCGAAGCTATTATAGAATCACAAACATAGAAACCAATAAAGCAGCCTACCGACAACCACTTCATAGAGCAGTTATCGAACAACACCCACAACTATCAAACGTATCTGAACAGCGGATAGCTGATCAGCGTAGAGTGATAATTCATAACAAATTAATTTATAGGGATAGACTGCAACAGATAAGAGATGAAGTATCAACTGAACTGGCAATTACTGCAATTGAACCTTCTCAATCGGACATAATGTCATCAGCAATACCGATACTGACTTGCAACACGGTAATACAAACAGACACATGTAACTTTCAGGAACTTAGCAACAGAGATGAATTGACAGTAGCTAATACTGATCACACAACGGTTAATGAAGATTATCAGACAAATCCCTCAGATATTTGCAGTCAGGTAGAGCCACTATCACCCTTATTCTCGGAAATACCTCCGATCAAGCAAATTCAAATTGAGAGTACTTTTCTCAAATCTATAGACATGTTTAAAAATTCCGACCCTACATCCCGACCCACAATACCACGAAAAAAACCTACCAAACAACTTATGTGTACAACACGTTTCATTAATCAATCAATAATACCTAAATACATAAACAAATACATCGATTTTCCATCAGTTCAAACAGTAATCTATAGTGCTGCATATACCGCAGTCGTAGAAAATGGAGGAAAAATCATAGAAAATATGAAAAACCAAACAAATAGAGAAAAGACACCGCAATGGGAAAAGCGGTTGAACACAAAAATAAGAGCTCTTAGAATAAAGATAGGTAGATTAACAAAGTATATGAAAGGAAATCCGAGCCTGCGACTGAAAAAATATATAGACGATATAGAAAAAACCATAAAATACACACTCTAAGCGAAGCTGAAAACACAAAACTTCAACACTTTATAGTCACTCTCAAACAAAAATTAAACGCGCTTTCTAGCTGCTTACGACGATACAAGCAAACAACCAAACGAAAAACACAAAACAAATTATTTAACAACAACGAGAAAGTATTTTATAGGAAAACTGAACTATATATATATACAAATAACTGAAAACAAAAACAATAGTACTGAATCTGAACTACCAGATCCCGAAGATATGCATACATTCTGGAGTGGACATATGGGCAGTACCTAAAATACATACGGAAAATAACTGGGTACAAGAAGACGCGCAGAATATACTTTATACGCCAGATATGGAAATTGATAATATTAGCATAGATATGTTACAAAAAATCATCAATAAAACACATAATTGGAAAGCTGCAGGCTCAGAGAAAATACATAATTTCTGGTACAAAAAATACACCTCATTTCATCCCATCATCCTTGGCCATATAAATGCTTTCATCAAATCACCTGAAACCATGCCTGCCTACATAACTCTAGGAACAACTTATATGTATGTGTATGTACATTATGTCATAGCTATCTAACGGAGGGCGATGGTGTCTGTAACACAGTTTTATAACTTCTACGGACACCAACAAACTTATAGAGTATAAATAGTCACTAAGTACATAATCACCTATCTTAAGTTTATAAGGCACATGTAGTCAATAAAGAATTATTTATTTATTTTATTTATAATTTATTTATATGCTCCCGAAAGACAAATCGGACTCCAAAAACCCGGCAAAGTATAGACCAATTACCTGTCTGCAAAATATATATAAAATTATGACTTCATGCATAAGCGAGTTGATTTACCGTCACACCGTAACCCACCAACTGTTAGCCGAGCAACAAAAAGGTTGTCGCAGATACAGCCAGGGATGTAAGGAACAACTAACGATAGACGCAATAGCCTCAAAGCAAGCCTTCATAAAAAAGCGAAACATATTCACCATGTACATAGACTATAAAAAAGCTTTTGACTCCGTCCCACATAGCTAGTTAGTTTACATCCTAGAGCATTATAAAATTCACCCAAATATTGTAAAGTTCAATGCTGAAAAAAACAACAATGCTGAACTGGAAAACCGTGCTTAAACTGAACATAGGTAATATACTGCAATAGAGACTGAGGTTATACCTATTAAGCGTGGCATTTTCCAGGGTGACTCATTGAGCCCCCTCTGGTTCTGCTTAGCCCTAAACCCACTATCAAATCTTCTTAATAGTACTAACTACGGATTCAAAATAAAACACCTAAACTCAACACACACTCTATCGCACCTAATGTACATGGATGACATCAAATTATATAGTAGTAGTATGTTAGAAATGCATAAACTGGCAGAAATAATACGAACATTCTCGATAGATATACAAATGGAGTTTGGTATTGACAAATGTAAAATACTATCAGTGCACAGAGGAAAAATAGAACCAAGCAAATACCAGTTAATGGACGGTCAGCAAATCGATCCGGTAGATCTGGTTTCAGGCTACAAATACCTTGGTTACTATCAAACACCACAATACACCAAAAACAGACCAAACAATCTATAGAACAGAACTTCAAAAATAGGCTGCATAAAATCCGCAACACCCAACTTAACGCTCGTAATACAATTAAAGCCATAAACACCTTTGCCATACCCATATTAACTTATTCTTTTGGTATCATTCACTGGTCTCAATCAAACTTAACTAAACTACAACGCGTTATCAACACCACTATGACAAAATATAGGAAACATCACCCGCGCTCGTGTATAGAAAGATTAACACTTCCTAAAATACAAGGTGGACGAGGAATCATCGATATTAGAAACCAGCACAACAAACAGTTAACTACTTTACTAACATTATTTTACCAAAAAACCACTCAGTCGCCATTACACAATGCCATAGTAAACGCCGATTCAAAATGTACACCACTTAACCTCAGTGACCGCGAACCTCAAAAAAATGAATCTCTGATAACTCCAGAACAAAAACTGCAGAACTGGTTACAAAAGTCACTGAATGGTAGGCACCGTCGTGACTTAATCAACCCAAACGTTGATAAAGTAGCATCTAACACATGGCTTAATCGCGGAGAACTATTTCCAGAGACAGAAGGCTTTATGCTTGCTATTCAGGACCAAAATATTGATACTATAAACTACAGAAAACACGTCATAAAAGATACTAACCTCATAACTGACCTATGTAGACACTGCCATAGTGCATCCGAAACCATCCAGCACATCACAGGAGCCTGCAGATCTATTGCACAGACAGATTATAAACACCGACATGACCAAGTAACGGCAATAATTCACCAATACTTAGCTTTCAAACACAAACTTATTACAAAGCGAATAGCTTACTACAAATACACACCGGAAGTTATATCAGAGTCAAACGAATTCAAACTATACTGGGACCGAACTATTATCACAGACAAAACCATCCACAACAACAGACAAGACGTAACCCTACTAGAAAAAAAACAAATCTTATCGATATCGCTATCCCAAACACCCACAATTTAATGACAACACACACTGAAAAACTGACAAAGTATACAGATCTAGCCATAGAATTGAAAACGCAATGGAGAGTACAGACAGTGAAGACAATACCTATCTTCGTTTCATCTCCAGGCGCCATTCCTCATACACTATTCACCAGCCTGGAAACTCTACATATTCACAAACTCAATTTCATTCTCCTACAAAAAGCAGTCATCCTCAACACCTGCAGAATTGTTCGTAAATTTTTGAGTATAGATCAATAAGAAAAATAATTCCAAAAAATATTTGATTATCGTTTGGCCACAAGGCCCGCGATAATTATATTTTCCTCGGAAACGAGAGATTTTCCAAATAAAACTATATAAATAACTAGCTGACCCGGCAAACGTTGTTTTGCTAAAACCCAAATATCTTACGGAACCCTATTTTTTTCCAAATAGCCTATGTTACTCGTGGATAATGTGGCTTTCGAATGGTGAAAGAATTTTTAAAAACGGTCCAGTAGTTTTTGAGCCCATTCATTAGACCAAACAAACAAAGTTTTCCTCTTTATAATATTAGTATAGATAATACTAATAATAGAGTAATTAGGGACTATACATACAGAGTACATATCAAACAAACAACATATTTTTTTTACGTAAATTTAATAATTAACATAAAAAGACATTTTATTCAACGGAAGCAGAGTCATACACAGATTTATTAGCTGCATCAAAACCTGTAAACATAGCCCTTTCATCTGACCCGCTCTTACTGGTGTACTCTTCACTCTTGGATTCTAATTCAGTGGTAGGCATTACTTTTGCACTAGGTGACGCATCTATGGTTGCAACATCATTGGTCACATTCTCTGCTACTGCTCTTGTATCTTTTGAAGAGTCTTGTATCGTTAAAATGTCTTTTGTTGCAGTTGCAGTTGCAATATCTTGCGTAACGTCGAATCTTTCTCGAACTTCTGGAGCTTTCAGTTCATCTTGTCTCGTTGAAATATCTTGCGTCAAATCTGCTTGCATTGATACTTCTGGTGAAGAAGCTATTTTCTTAGAGGCATCTATCATTAAATCTTGTGTCGTTAAAGTATCTTTCGTTGACGCTTCTTGCATTGAGGCTTCTTGCGTTGATGCTTCTTGCGTTAATGCTTCTTGCGTTGACGCATAATCTTCTATCGTTGAAACATCTTTTCTTGAAGTTTCTTGCGTTGAAATATCCTGAGTTGATACACCTGGCGTTATAACATCTTTTGTTATTTCTTGTGTTGTTGAAGTATTTGGAATTAAAACTTCTGGTATTGGAGCTGCTTGCGTTGAAATATCTTTCATTGAATCTTGTGTCGGTAAAGTATCTTGCGCTGAAAAATCTTTTGTTGAGTCTTGCATTGATAAATCATCTTTATCAGATATATCTTGCTTTAAGCCGTTTTGGGTGTAAAGATCGTTTGTTGAATTATCTTCCATTGCCGCTTGTGTTGAAATATCTTTCGCTGAATCTTCTTGCATTAACATTTGTTCCACAAAATCTTTTAATGGTTTAATATTATATTCATTATTTGCCCCGTCGGTGACAGTTGTATAGTCGCCATTGTGTTTCGCAGTAACGACAGCTGAAGAAACATTTGCGGTGATAGCGGTATTGTAACTTTCAGAAGTCCCTGCATTTTTTTCGCTGTTATTACTTGAATCTGTAGTTGGATTTGATTCTTCTATAGAGTTTATTGTATCAGTAGGCTGGCTGGTAGCTTCCGTTGTAAATTCGTTATTTGTAGCTGACGTATTGATGCTATTTTCATCTAAATTTGTTACTGATATCATTTCTCGTGAAGCGTCTAAGGTATTACTAAAATGTTTGATCGTATCGTCAAATTCAGCATTAGATGAAGTATCATCAGAACTAAATTTGTTATTAGTTGATGAACTTATATTTTTAGTTTCTGCATTAGGAACTGTTACAGTTCCTTTTGATTCTTCAGAATTCATATTAAAAGCTGACGGATCACCATACACCATAGCCGCTAATTTGCTCATATCTGTATTATAGTCTGTATCTGTTTGAGCGATAGTCGTTGCTGATTCAGTTGGCTTAATATCCGTTACATCCATGGGGAGGTGTGGTGGTGATGTGTGGTGTGTAACATCGTGAGTTATGGAAGTATATGTAGTTTCTGGTAAATCTGAATTTTGATCTGATTGAGCTACAGCCATTCCTAAAGCTTTTGATCTAATATCAGTTATATTAATCTCTCCTGAATCAGATAAATTATTATTTCCTTCTGAAATTGAGTCACTTAAGTATTTGACATTTGGATTCGAGTTTTCATTGGCAATATTGTAAGAGTACATCAGCACATTACTTGGATCAGCAATATTTTGGATTTTTTCTGATGTAACATCTAAATCCACCTTAGAATTATTTTCAGCAAAAGATGCTGCTATGTTAATAGGTTTCATATCGGATAAATCTTGATCAGGTGACCTATCTTTTGTGTAATGAGTTGCATTGCCACTAAAATGTATTATGTCTGGAACCAAATCTGATTGAGGTGTAGTTCCTTCTGATGCATCAGACTTTATATCATAAGCATTCGTATACTCATTATCTGAATCATCATTTACTAACTCATTATTGGAAACATTTCTATTTACAATCGAATCTGTTTCAGATTCAGTTATATCTGACTTTTTGTCTTCTATTATTGTAGATTGCGTTGATTTTTCTATACTATTCACCACTTCAGATATTGGCATTGTTGTAATAGATACACTTGTGAAGCTTGACGTGTCGTCTTCAAATAGTGTCGTATTATCAGCAGAAGTATTTTCAGGATAACTATATCTCACGGTACTTGAAAGAGGTGTGGCATCAGATGTTCTTACATTACTATCATTCGTATCAGACGTAGTATCTATGCCACTAATTGTAGTTGAAATCACATCACTAACATCAGTAGCACTCATAAATAAATTGTTTGTTGAAGGCGCTTTGTATGGATCAGAATATTTTTCAGAATTTTCAGAAATTGCAGTATCGCCAGTCAAAACAGCGCTACTTTCGGCATCTAAGTTTTCATTTATAGATTTGTTTAAGCCTATCACGCTCATATATGAAGGGGATTTGTGGGTATTACCGAAATCTAGAAACTTTGCAGTTGCGCTAGGCCAATTTTCATCGTCAGTATTGTCATTTACTACGACAGTAGAATAATGTGTTGATTTTTCAATATTTATTTTGTCGAAAGATTCTGGTTTTTCAATTACTGAGTCTCTATTTTCTTCATAGTTTGAAAGTTTTTCTAGTTGTTTTGTTAATGCTTCGTTAGATTGGTCCACAAAAACGGTATTGTCAATAGGTAAGTCATGGATGTTATTCTGTATAGAATGATACAAATCAGCAGTGTTATTTATATCAATTTTATCAGTATTGTCGTAAATAGGTACGCCACTTACTGCTTCAGCACTGTAAGTGGGTAAATCAGTTGATGAAGTTATTAAGTATTTACTACTTTCAGTAATTGTTCCTGATGTCATAACAGTTGTATCAATAGTGGCATCTGTACTTAAAATGCCGTCTAATTTACCTTCGAATTCATGGTTATTGCTTTCAATTTCATTATTTGTTATGACTGACTTTTCTGCAAAAGTTTCACTAGTTACGCTTGATTCATCTACAGATATTGTCGTAACTTTCAGTTTGTCAGAATCATAAGAAGCAGTGACAACGTCAGAGTCTGTGTTGGTGTCCGTGTTTACATCGTAGTCTTCAAGTGATGCAGTTGAAGCTTTTACGAAATTATTATCGTTTAAAACTGTTGTAGAATCGATACTTTCACTATTTGATTTGGCAGCAGTATTATCATCAATATCGAATTTGTTGTTATTCAACTTAGATGTACCGAAATTTTCAAATGTGCTATCAATAGAGTTATGTATTTCAGACTTTATTCTTATATTTAGATCATTTAATGATTCCAATTTATTATAAGAAGGTGTCACATTATTATTATCAAATGCAACGTCATTTTCAGATACCATTCTGAGATGTAAATCAGTATCTTGATTTAAGTCATTGATATTTGATTGAGAGCTATTATTTGATTCGTGAGATATAATACTTACATCTTTTTCTTTACCTATTATTTTAGGTCCAGCTTCAAATTTTCCATTTACTTCCTCTGTATTAGTTTGGAAATCAGGCATGTCTTCGTAATAAATCGTATCTGAATAAAGAGTTGTCAATTTTGGAGTAGTACTGTCTGTACTTATTTCATACGCATTAGTCTTATTACGAACTTTTGGACTAGGTTTAGTCTTCACCACAGATACTTCGTAAGATTCAGGCTTTTTATCGAAATTTTGAGGCTTTTCATATCTAGGATTGAAATGAACAGTATTTTCTCCACTCCTGTCTTCTAGTTTGTTAAATTTAGTGCTGACACCAACTTCTTGGGAATTACTTAAGTATCCTCTGTTTAGTTGGTATATAATTTTACGCACATCCGGTTTAGGAATCCTTTTGCCATTTTTATCGTAAGTTGAAGATTTCAGTGCAGTGATCATGTCTCGGGATGATTTTACGTTGTTTATTATATCTGCTACATTAGTTGAGAATATAGCTGAAATTAAATTTAATAATAAGTCATTTGTAAAATTCAAATTGTAAAATTTAATAGGCCACATCATATGTTATAAAAATTAAGCAAATATAATAGATATTCAGGGCATGTGAGAATTATCATCTTTATGTCACAAGGTAACAGGCGCACTGCAGTAACGTACACAATTCTGTCTATCCAGAATTTAGCATGGTCGTGTACCTATGTGTAATAAGTAAAACGTCATCACTAATTATCAGGGGTGGAAGTCTTTACATTGATAGTGATGCGTCAATGATGCATGCAGAGAGTCTCTACATGCAAAGCGATGAATTTCGAGCAATAATCCTCGATACAAAAAGAGACGTAGATAACAACAGACTGTCTAGCTGCATCTCATTCTAGTAGACGTTTGCGATGACAAGACGCATTGCTATCAATGTAGAGACTTCCACCCCAGGAAAGTGTTGTGACTGTTCTGTTGCCATTTATAATTTTAAAAAAAAACAGTTTAAAAAAAAATACGGTAGTTGCACTATGTGGATTGGACTCAAGACATTTTTCCAGTACCCCGCCTACTTCCATCGTCCCTCAAACAATCATCTTTAGACAAACAATCACAAGCAATAGTTCAAAAAGATAAAAGATTTTTTTAGACTGTAATTTACATATTTTCTTTTAAATAGACTACTACTACTACTTTCTAGAAAAACGCAATGATTGCTGTATTGCGTTTTTCTACGTTATTGTTCTCAAAAACATTTTTTTATCCAAGTAATCATATTAATTTTTACAGTGAATTGCCTATATTTGGGTACCTACCTATTTAACCTAAAGTAAATTTATGTTTAGTCAATTTTGATTATGACTCTTCTTCATTTGGTAAAATCTTACCGTTTCTGACATCAGGATCTATAATCTGTTTCTTTTTTGAATATGCTAAAGCTTGGCCTAAATCGTTCACAGAGTTAATTTGTTTATTTCTTTCAAGTTTTGCCCTCGCTCTAGCTTCCCACTCAGCCGGGCTTAGTTGTAAGTCTTCGTATATTTTTCTGGTAGCAGTTCCATAACGAATTTCAGATGCTCCTGATTGTTTTTCAGTTCCACCCTGAGTTTTACTTGATGGATTCTGGATATTTTCATTTACACTTTCTATGAAACCCCTGTTACCAAATCTTGTATTTTTCTGAGTGATTCTGGAGCGATGAGTATATTGTGTTGGTAGATGATTGTATCTCGATTGTACAATGTGAGCGTTGGCATAATGTGAGCTTACTGGTGAGGTGCCAAGTTTTGGAACTGTGAAAATAAAATATTAGGGGTTAGATTTTTGGCGGGAACGTGGCTAGAGATTGTTGGTTGAATTGAGACGCGTGCAGTGCTATTGGAAACGGCTAAAAAAGGTAGAGCCCGGTTTGGCATGCGAGGGTAGGCCGGCATCTAGTGGAAACGCCACGTTAATACATTCATTATCCTTTTCACACAGATGTTGGTCTCGATGCAAAAATTGCGCTTCTACCAAAATTCAACATCGAGCATGTCAGCAGCGCGTCTTAGTTGTTTTGTTAGCTATTATCACAAAATAAACCGCCGAGTGCGAGTCGGAATGACTTGGCTGGACTTGCACACGAAGGGTTCCGTACCACAGTAATTTTTTTTTATCATTTTATTGTTGTAGCTGCCGGTGATATAATTTTAATTACATGGTTCTAGTGTTTCAGTTGTAGTCAAATTGTCAAAATTACGCTAACGAGGGCTAATTTTACTACTAACGCCATCTAGTGGATGTCAGTGCAAAATGAGAAAAGGCCCAATAAAACAAGTTTCTTGTATGTCTTGTAGTTGTCTTGTTTTTGTTGTCTTGTCCTTTAATTTTAAATTTTATTTCGATTTTATTATTATTTATTATTTGTTGTTATAGTGGCCACAGTACAACAATATTTGAGTCTGATTCTAACGGTTCAGAAGATACAACCCTGTGACAGACGAACGGATGATGGAGCAGCGGACTCTCAGTAATAATCCCTTTGGGTACGGAACCCTAAAAATAAATTTTAAGCTTTGTTTTGCCTTCATTATTATTTATTTTTATTCAGTGCATTATTAACGTGAACCCTCTCCAGACACAAGCATATTTAGCTTTGCAACACGCATTGCTACTAAGCTTTTATTTAAAAAAAATAATTAGTTGATTACTGGCAATAGTAATAGTACATATTATTCTTTCTAAGAAATTTAGAAAGTGTCTACCTATAGGGTGATACAACCCTCTGACAGCCGGACGGACGGACAGCAATGTTTTATTAATAGGATTCCGCTGGTACCCTTGGGTACGGAACCCTGAAAGCATCATTTACAAGACTTCAGTTCCTCTTTGTTTAGTAAATAAATAAAAAAAATACTTACATAAGCTATAAAAGCGCCCATTATTTCCATATCGATTAAATACGCTATTACTCGGACCGACAACTCGTGGAGTACCAGCTATGTTCACCACTCGAGAGTTATGAAGCCTATTTGACATTTCTTTTAGATACTCGTGGGTCAATCCAGATATTTCTGGTTTAATTTGTTCTAGACTGTCAGAATTTTTGACAGGTGTGCCCTGGTAAAGGCCAAGCCGGCGGGCTTCTTGCTTTAAGTAACTCTTTATTACCGCTTGCATGCGAGCTGAAATTAAAAGAAATAAAAAGTATAAAAAAATATCACACTAACAAATTAATAATAAGAAAGTGTCAACTAAATTAAATAACAGAAAACTATACACAACAACACAAATTTAAGTAATATTTATTTTAAAATCGTTATTTGGCAAAATACACCTGACCGTGTGAAGTCTGAATAACTGAAAGAAAAATCTAAATAAAAGTCAGTTCGCTTTTGCTGATTTGGGTTTTTATAAAAAGTCAGATATGACATCCTTAACATTTACTTACATTTAAAATTAATTTTCTTTCATATTTTGAAGACACTAAACCCAAATCAATTTAACTTTGTCATTAAATCTTGGGCTAATTTAATTATTTTCTTCTCATTTGAGTTTTTTTTCATACTAGCAACCTACTTATTTTTAATAAACAACTAAAAATGATTATGCATGGCTTTTGTATATATTTTTTTTACTGATTCATCCATATAACATAGAAAAAAAATTAAATACCTACTACAAAAAATGTTTAAATTATGCTACAAAAATTAGTTTAAGTATCGAATAATGAGCTAAAAAAACGCCGCCACCATTAAATTAGAGCTTGATTTTTCAGTAGTCGGGTTTTACTTTTTTAACGTTTGTTTTAATTATACTTGTTAAAAGTATGCAAATTGTTAAATGTATGCAAATTGTCGCGCGCTTTGGCACAGATTATACAATAGTTGCTTGGTAAGTCTTGGTGACGTCACAACATACACTGCTGACACCAAATATTGTTTTTTTTTCTTGTTTAGGTTTTATTTCCATAAGGTTTAATTATAATTATTTGTCAATTATTTCATACAAATAGTATGTACTATTTCTATGACACATAATTACAAAACGCCAAGCAGCGTTTAAGTAAGTTTTAGCCATAGGAAGAAGAAGAAGAAGAAGTGGTGACAAGCAGTGTATGTTGTTATTGTTACGTCACTTTCTAATTGACAACTAATGACGTAGTAGCTACCTATTGCAAATTAACATTTACCTCTATTTAAGTACATAATTATAGATCGCTGCTCAGAGATAGTCTGAGCAGAGATATATATATATATGTGTATATATATATATATATATATATATATATATATATATATATATATATATATATATATATATATATATATATATATATATATGTGTATATATATATACATATATATATATATATATATATAGCATCAATAAATGATTTCTGATTCTGATTATGATCCTGAGCGTCGCTGTTTACCTCGCTTATTTTCCATTTTTCATATAATATGTTAACGAATTTAAAAGTAATTTATTAACAAAACAAATACATATCGGGATAATTTGCAAAAAAATTATTTCAAGTTAATTTATACCACATATGCATATTCCATATTGTCTGTATGATCTGGTATCCATTGCTATCTGTGATTGCTGTTTTATCTAAGCGTTGTTTTGGTAATTCTAATGTATTGCGTAGCGAAATAATACAATATCGGTTGATTTTTTGAACTAAATTGGCATCAACATTGACATATTTAAGCATTGAATTAAAAATCAATGAAATAAAAATGCCAATTTATGTTTATTCTTTCACCAATAGTAATGTATAAGAATTTGCTAGAAAAGACAAATAGCCCTGTGTTTGAGAAGTAAGTTTTCTAGCTATATTATTTTAGTACAAAAACTAAAATTCGGTTAACGTGCGACAGGTTACGTATAGTTGCTTTCTTCCTAAGGCTACCAACGACATTTTGTAGCATAAAAAATCTAATGCAAAAAAGATTACGAGAATTTCTACAAATAACCTAATACCTAATCATCAAACATACCTGTCAGGAAAATAAAAACAGAAAATATCAACGCACAAAAATATTTATTAATTATCATAAAAATTAATTATAAATATATCATCAAAAAAATCTTGGCAATACAAATATAGTCCTTGAAAATTACATCAGAAGAAAACACGGGGTGTGTCAGATTTATAATGTCCATCCATTTTATCAACACCTAAAGATGGTAAATGGTGGTACGCCATCAACCCAAAAAGTCGTAAGGTAGGCTGTCAAATTTCGACGAACAAGTAAGTGTAGGAAAATATTCCTTCCACAGTAGGAAAAGAAATTGGATCGATTTATCAAAGACACTGTACTCTATAAATTTGCTATTATAGATTTTGCGATGGTCTGATTTTCTTACGGTATTTGGTAATACATTTCTGACTTTTTATCCCAAAAATTGACCAACAGTGTGCAATGATTGTCCAATTAACTACAAAATTGATAAAATTTTGGACAGCATTGTTATTTTTGAAGTAAAAACCAATAAGCCAGATGTGTAAAGAATGTCAACATTGGCAATGGATTATAAACATAGTATTCAATTGCGTAATTTGCTTTATTCATCGTTTGTTATGCTTATTCTATCCCATAAATCCTCCGACATAGTCAATCATACCTTCGTCGTCAGCATCCATATTTTGTTTACCTGTATCTTCACTTTCTTCCTCAGCATCTTCTTGCTTATTAGAGTCTGAATTATTATCATTAGTTTCGATTGAATCTTTACCATTCTCACCTTTTTCATGTTCCTTTATGTTTGCTTCGTTATTTTCCTGGTTCCTATCTGTGTGATTCTCCCTCTCACGATGGGTCTTCTTTTCGTCTTCCTTAGCGAATTTCCCTCCGGAACCTCTGATTGATTTTTGGGTCTTGCCATTTTTGGTTGAATGGTCTGAAATATTATATTCATGCTTTTATTTATGACTAGCAGCGCCTTGCGGTTTCACCCGTATAGTTCCCGTTCCCGTCAGAATACGGGGATAAAAATAGCTCACTAGAAGTGCCCCGCGGCTTCTCCCGCGCTTCTTTTATTTATTTAAAACTTTTCTTTCGTAAAAACCTTTCCTTCATAAAAAGACACAAAAAGAATAAGCCAAATTGTTTCGCCCATTTCATGTTATGGTGTGACCAAATGAAATAGGGATTCATTTTAATAAAACCCAAAACATCATATTGTTTTTTTTACCACCCCATTTCAGCCACTTAGGGGTGGAATTACGAAAAAACCTGATACACATATTTTCTTATTTGTTTACAGAAGTACTTGTATGAAGTTTAGAATAGAAATATCTTCTCCAAACTAACTTTGAATCCCCGTTTCATCCTCTTATATAGGTGAACTTTGGAAAATCCTTTCTTAGCGGATAGCTACGTCATAATAAATGTCTGCATGCCAAATTTCAGCGCAATTTGAAACCATATTGATTTTCAGACTTTGTTACCCTATTTCACCCTCTTACAGGTGGATTTTCGAAAAATCCTTAAACGTCTATTTACTTATTTATTTATAGAAGTACTTTTGTGAAGTTAAGATTAAAAAAGACTATCTAATCTTGTTTCTCCATACAAACTCTAAACCCCCGTTTCATACCCTGATGAATATTGGAAAATCCTTTCTTAATTGCTAGCTACGTCTTAATTGCTACCGGCATACCAAATTTCAGTGCCATTTGTTAAGTGATTTGAGCTGTGTATTGATAGATCAGTCAGTAACGTTTGTTAACCGACTTCACAAAAAAGGAGGAGGTTCTTAATTCGTCGGAACCTTTTTTTTTATGTATGTTTACCGATTACTCGAAGATGCCTGAACCGATTTGGAAAATTCTTTTTTTGTTTCCCAGGTAGTCTCATTTAAATTTTAACGAAATCGGCCGAGCCGTTTTTAATATATCAACATTTGTATTACGACGCATTTACTTATCTCGACGACTTACTACTGACACAGATTATGTAATAGTTACTACGTCATAAATCAAATTTCGTAAAATTCGTAAAAAATCAAATCTTTACTTTTTAACCGACTCCAAAATAAGGATGTTTCTCAATTCGACCGTGTATATATACATATATATTTTTATGTTTGTTCGTGGATAACTTCGTTATTTATGATTAGATTTTATATATACGGTCGAATTGAGAAACCTCCTCCTAATTCAAGTCGGTTAAAAATATATGATATAGTTCAAGAAGAATTCTTGATTATTGAATGGTTCAAAACACGATATTAACGACTTCACTCGATCATAAAAACGAAAATCACGAAAACAAAGAAATTTAAATCGTTTTTGGGTATTACTTAAAGTACTTTTGGTATATTTTTTGTGAGTTAGAGTTTAATATTCTGAATCACAAAAAATATGCCAAAATATAGGAAAAGAAGTTTCAAAGGAAATTAAATGGAAATTGAAAAATCTATTTTCAAAATAGTCCTTATTTTTTTTAACACAATATTATATAACAAAGTGGCCAGCGCGCCTCACTTCAGTATAGAAGTGGTAAAAACGGATCTCGGTTAAGATTGGATCATCTGTATCTGAATCAGTATGGTGAACCGGTTCAATGAAACGTTTCATTCGGAACATCGGATCACTAAGTCAGTCCACGATCGGTTGGTGGCGGTGGCATCGCAAATCTAAATTATGTAGTGTTTGTATTCACATTGAAACTAAATTCCTAATGATATTACGATAACTGTAGTGTGCGGAATTGATTTTGTTCATTTTTCGATCCATATTATATGAAGTAAAATTATTGATACTTATTATATAATCAATTTCCCTTTATACTTTTTCAGGCTTAGGAATGACAGTTAAATGTTATCGTTAAAATTAAAAAATATGAAAAAATATTGGACCAAATCCAAAATATTCCAAAGTGTTCCAAAAACTTTTAGTTTAGTTCGTTCAAATCAATCGCACGGTGAGATCAAGTTCCGAATGATCCGTTTTTTGCCAGCAAAGTGTACCGGCTCATCGGCTCAGTTAGATGAACCGGCTCAGTGAGACATTTCAGTAAAGAGCTACACACGTCTACTTCAGTAGCCCGCGAGGCGCCTTCGAGGAAGGACATGTGTCACTTTTGCTAGCTGGCTGATAGTTTCCCGCTACGTGATTGGACGGACGGAGGTATCGCTAAATACCTACTGCGTTGAAATATAGGGGCCTTAGTTTGTAAATATTGGCACGCAAAGAAAATAGATTGGTTTAGATAGTAAGCCGTTATGCGACATTTGCCTATATAATTTAAGATCGTTTACGAAACGAAAAAAACCGACTTCACATGCCGCGATAGTCATTTTTAACCGACTTCACATAAATGAGGAGGTTCTCAATTCGACTGCATTTTTTTATAAAGTTTATTACCTGAACTCCTTCAAATCTTAACCGACTTGAACAATTATTTATTTGCTTGAGAGATGATGCCTCCCGTTTAGTCCCATTTAAATTTTATCGAGATCTGATAATCATCTCCGGAGATATGGAGATAAATATTACAAACTAATTTGATACATTGATGACATGATAATGACTAGTGGATATTTTCACTATCGCGGTATGTGAAGTCGGTTTTTTTCGTATTGTATACAATCTTAAATTATTAGTACTAAGTGTGAGATGTTTATGTCCATATCTCCGGAGATAATCATCATATCTCGATAAAATTTTACCGGGACCAAACGGGAGGCATAATTTCTCAAACAAAAAAATTTTTTTAAATCGGCTAAGATCTGACGGTGTTCTGAGGTAACAAACATAAAAAATAACAGTCGAATTGATAATCTCCTCCTTTTTTGTGAAGTCGGTTAAAAAGGGATGATGCCTGGGTAAAAAATAATAATTAGGTACAGGTAGTCCTGTAGGTGGTGGGAGCATTTTTATTTTCTGTTTAAAAAGATTACTCGCAATGTGGGTTGCACATTACTAGTATTCTTGTTAACCCTCCAACTAATCTAAGTATGCTTGTACCTGAAGTGGGTTCACGTCAATAGTGCAATGGGTGAGGATCGAACTCACGACCTCTCGATCGCCAGTCCGACACCTTATCCATTGAGCTATTTGCGCTCTATATTATATCGCTATTCCGCCTGACTTGCTAATAAAAAAGTATCTTAGCACCATCAAGGAGGAAATTATCTGCAGCCATAACCAGTACAACACAGAAATATTAATAACTAGCTGTGCCCCGCGGCTTCGCCTGCGTTAAAAACATTTTTTTTTTCACAAGAACCATCTTCTGACGATAAAAATCACAACAAAAAAAGAACTAGCGAAATCGGTCCAGCCGTTCACGCGTGATGCCGTGACCAAGGGAAATTGGGATTCATTTTTATATATAAGAGATAAGGTATTTATTAATATTTCTATGAGTACAACCAACACAGCCCTTGAGAGTCAGAATATTCTAGGCCTAGCGTGTCTACCATCTACAACCATATCATCGCTTACCACCAGGCAAGATAGTGGTCAAATGCTAGCATAACAGATACAAAAGATTACAAAAGGTTACAAAGGAAACAGATAATAAAGCGGTAGATCTTCTACTTGATGGTAAGCTACTTTTTGGTGGTAAGTCAGGCGGAACATCGATGCTGCTACCACCAGTAACCGTAAGTGTCTGGCGGCAGATTTATACGTTCCAGGTAATAGTGACCCCAAGAATTTTAGTTGGATATTTACCTTTTAAGGTGTGTACAGACTATGTAACATGTTATACATAACTTGTGTTTCATAACACGTCCACATTATGTTACCTTGATGTTCAACATTTCAACATAAAACAATACTGTACACATTAGAATAACAATGTTATACAATATTGTTAACGGCAAGTACCTACATCTCTCACTTACGATTCGCAGATGACATCGTCATTATTGCAGAGACGCTGCAGAAGCTACAAAGGATGTTGAATGGCCTAGCTGATTCTTCTCGTCGCATCGGTCTCCGGATGAATATGAATAAAACCAAAGTCATGTACAACGAGCACGTTGTTCCGGAACCGATTGCCGTAGATAGAATCCCACTCAAAGTTGTCACGCAGTAGGTATGTTTACCTAGGGTCGACGATCCAACTAGGCAAACACAACTTGGAATAGGAAATTCAGAGAAAAATTCAGCTGGGCTGGGCAGAATTTGGGAACTCCGTCGAGTCTTCTCGTCGCATATACCACAGTGCCTAAAGACAAGTCTTTTATCAGTGCGTCCTACCCGTCATGAAATACGGAGCCGAGACGTGGACACTCGCGGTTCGAGGGTCCACCAATTTAAAGTCGCTCAGCGAGCTATGAAAAGAGCTATGCTCGGTATTTCTCTGCGTGATCGAATCCGGAACGAAGTAATTCGCCAGAGAACTAAAGTGGTCGACATAGCTCAGCGGATTAGCAAACTGAAGTGGCAGTGGGCTGGTCATATCTGCCGTAGGACCGATAACCGTTGGGGCAGACTGGTTCTAGAGTGGAGACCGCGAATCGGCAAGCGTAGCGTAGGACGCCCTGTGACTAGGTGGAGCGATGACATTCGCAAAGCGGTGGGCAGTCACTCGAAACAAAGAGCCGAAGGTCGGGCTCAGTAGCGTGTCTTGGGGGAAGCCTACGTCCAGCTGTGAACTGAACTATGAGTTGATGGCGTGCCATAGGAGAGGCCTATGTCCAGCAGTGGATGAATACCGGCTGTTTACGATGATGATGATTTACCTTCTTCCCTGTTCATAAAACTGCCAGTTTCGTTAGTCTTTTTGTCATGTTCTTCTGTGCTGGTCTCGTCTTCTTTGTTGCTCATTCCACCCATACCTAAGTTCCACTGCTGCTCCTTCTTTTGAGTGTGTTTATCGTTAGATTCCATATTCTTCTCATGTTGCGATTCATGGTCCTCTTTATGATAGGTACCATCGCCTCTATCTGGAATAGGATATTTAAACTCTATATGAGAAAAATCTAAAAATATATTATTAAGATAAGCAAAAAGCAGTCGGAAAACGTAAGTTTTTAAATTTTAATATTCAATTCAAAGGTTTCAGCTTTTTTAATCTATTTCATAACACTATTAAAAAAGTAGTCGCCATGTTATTACGTCATACGGCTATGTAAACTTAGAAGTATTAACTGTCAACTATCATATTTGTTTACACCATGGACTTATAATAATAGCTATTATTATTAAGTCCATGGTTTACACAGCCAACTGATCTGATGACTGATGACCACAGAGCAATATGGCGTCTACTGCGTCCAGCGTTTTCGTCAAATTACGCGAGAAATTTGAAAATGCAAAGTGTAAATGATACATCTGACCTCTTAACGAACTTGGGACGTTCCAAAATTGCTTCGCAATCTATCTGTGTGGATACAAAATGTCCCACACTCGCAAACGGCCTTAAAAAAAATGGATTTTTTTTAGTGGTAGAAGATTTTTTACCATAGAATCTAATTGAGACACTTTTCAAAAACCCTATAAGACAAATATTACGTGTTAAGGTACAGACACACCGCGGCGTCCTGCGTGCGCGATCTAGGCGGCGATCAGATAGCGCAGTAGTATTTGTATCGACTGGTTCACACCAAACGCGATCAGAAAACAATTGAAATGTACTGAGATTGCGCCCGCAGATTGCAGGACGCCGTGGTGTGTCTGAGTTTTAAGTTATGTGTAAAAATCAAGATTTTATTTTCTGTCTTTGTTAAATTTCAGTAAGATCGGATCGTCCGTTTAGGCGTAACAAACAGACAGAGTGTCAAAGTGACAGAGTTACTAACGTTTTTATAATATTACCGGCACCCATCATACTCCCCAGACCTGGTCCCAACAGATCACCAATTATTCCGGAATTTGGACAATTTTTTGAAAGGAAATAATAAACTAGTTAGTTTAAATAGTCTAGTCTTAGCGACCAGAAGTGAAAAGGCCAAAAAAATAAACACTACCACAATACCCACAGCTATATAATGCCACAGAACCTCAACATAATAACAATAACATAATGTGTCTAAGCAAACAACATAACCACGACATCCGCACATTACGACGGCCACACGAAGACTGAGTCCTGATACCCGCTCGTTGTCCGCTTTTATACTATCGAGCCCAGTCGCAGCGTGAGGGTAGTTGGAAATCTTCTAATACGGCCTCTCCTGACAGCAGGACGGGTAGTGGCGCAACCGACGACAGCATCGCGCTTCAGCGCGCTGCCCCGCGTGGAGCTCAGCATGAAGCTCGGCACGCGAGCACCAGCGCGCAACGAGCACGCACAGCATGGCGCGTACTCGCGCAGTGGCACGACTGTCACTTTGAGGAGAGCGCACAGTCGCACTGCGGGGAGCGCGCACCAGCACGCCTCGGACGGCGCGCAGTCGTGCTGCGGGGAGCGCGCACCAGCACGCCACGGACGACGCGCACAGCATAGCGCGCTCGCGCAGTAGTGTGACCGCCAACAAATGCCGAGATTCTTGGAGCAGAAGATAGCCACACAATATCGGGACTGCGAACACCACAAAGTCGGGGTACGCGTACCACAATGTCGGGGTACGAGTACCACAATGCCGGGGTACGAGTACCACTATGTCGGGGTACGAGTACCACTATGTTGGGGTACGAAATAGCCAAAATGTCGAGGCTGCGAGTACCATAATGTCGGGGTACGAGATAACTATTCAAAATAAACACTCAATAGTACACACAATACAAATTAAACACTGAAAATAGTTACAATGTCGGGACTACTTAAGTAACAAGTTGCCACAATGTCGGCGCACAGAATAGCCGCAATATCGGGGCTATTAAAATGGTTCACCAGTGTTGAACAACGCTTCGCAAGTAATAGAAATAATATCAAACTAAAATAACAGTTTGCATCATAAGTAGTAAGTAACTTGCTTACTGTTTCTATCACCTCTCCTTAAGCTTGCCGCTGTAAGTCTTATATTTCACCAGATTCAAGTTTCCTACGTTCGGCCCAACCTGACCATCGAAAAAACGCCATCAGTTTACTGCCAGAACTTAACTGCTCATGTCATGAAGTACTCACAACAATACCGCTAAAACGAACAATATCTCAAGATTTCGAAGTCACTTCACACTTTTTTTTACTAAACTTCATACACGAAACCTTGTACGTTGTCATCTAGCATGTAGGTATAGACTAGGTCCATTCGTCACGATAACATAATTGTACGGAACACTTACTCACTTTACTTATTTTTGCAACTTAGCGTATTTCACAATAACCTACTGCGAGTACGTTACAGACACACGCGGATGAATGAAATCGCCTTACATTTATTGTAATTTGTGTCTAATAAATGTTTATCAAAACTTTTACTAAATATTTCAACTTATTATTACTACTACTACTGCACGGTTTAAACTGGGATCGTACCATAATAACTGTACTACGTATTGACAAATAACACTAATAGAATGTAGGTAACAGCCCATGTACAGCGCTCGTTTGACGGCATGACGATAGTCTCCCTATAGGAAATACTCTGGCGCTTAAAACTTATGAACATCACTGCAAAGTAATGATAATATCGTCTTGTGGGTGTAACAGCAAATACAAATGGTAACCCGACCTATTATAGGTTGTCGCACAATGATTTGACCAAGCTTTTGCGTTTTTGGGTAGAAAATTACTTGCATCTAAATCTCTTGGGCTTGCCCAATTATTTAGAACATTTAGCCTCTTCCCATAGTCGATTAACGAAACAAAAGTAACATTGTAATCATACCTGCATCTACACCAACCATACTTGAATAATAATAAATAAATGGAATAATCCTGTCCGCTGCGTTTACTTGCCAACGGCATTATCAGCTATTGCTCGGAGTAACACACAAAACAACTTACAACTACAGAGAAATCAAATTGTTATAAGCAACGGCAATTACACGAGGCGTTTCGTATTCGGACGCGGTGGTAAAGACTACCAGATAAGAACCCTGGCAAACTATCCGTTATTGCAAAAAAAATTCGACGAAATTACTTTTCCGAAATATTTTTTTATATTTAAGAAATATCACATACCCTGAATACCCAGATAAACGTCTAATTTACACTTTAACTGACGAATATTCACGAAAATCCAGATCTCAGTATCACTTTCATTCAAAAACATTGGTTGCACCTTAATTTATTCAAAACTGTTACTTTGAATAGATCAAGGCAAATGTCAGAGATGGCTTATACGCGTAAAGTGCACGTGGACCTATCCCACTTCTGATCTTAGCGACCAGAAGTGAAAAGGCCAAAAAAATAAACACTATCACAATACCCACAGCTATATAATGCCACAGAACCTCAACATAATAACATAATGTGTCTAAGCAAACAACATAACCACGACGTCCGAACATTACGACGGCCACACGAAGACTGAGCCATGATACCCGCTCGCTGTCCGCTTTTATACTATCGAGCCCAGTCGCAGCGTGAGGGTAGTTGGAAATCTTCTAATACTAGATATATCTTTACATATACATGAAACAAAGTAGCTTCCCACACAGTTCTGTACAGACAGTTCTGTACGCCCAGATATTTTAAACTAGGCAACGGATTTTAATGCAGTTTTCATCAATAGATAGAGTGATCCAAGAGAAATGTTTATAACTAGGATTAAACGCGGGCGAAATCGCGGGGTTTAGCTAGTAATAATAATAGTTTGGATATTGTCAGCATCGCCAGCTCCGCAGGTATTTATTTATTTTCAATGTAATTGTCTCGTACAAATGCAACTCATAGACCTAGAATTTCACTATGTTAAGAGGGAACGCGGGCTGCACTTTTCCATACAAATGTATTCCCCCGTTTCCTCCCTGGAAAATGCTTCTAGAGCAAAATTTGTTTCTACAAAAAATCAAGGTCTGCTGTAGCTACGCCCCTATCATTTTTTTTTGACCAACCAATTGCAAAAAGAAATATAAGCCTTCTAATCTCCTCTTTAAGATATTTCAAGGGTCATATTTCTATTTGCAATTAGTTGATCCAAAATAAACTGGCCAAGTGCAAGTCAGACTCGCACTAGTAGGGTACCACACTACAGTATTTTATAAGATCGAGCAAAAAATACCACTATAATTTTTTGCCAGCAAAAAATAATAATTAATAAACATTTTATTTCTTATAACGCCATCTAACGTCTAACAAAGGTGTTAGGGATCGACATTTCAATATAACGCCATCTATGGGACCTTACCTAACTTTACCTTACCTAACTAAGCGTTCATAGATGGCGTGAAATAACGAAAAAAACACGTTTCTTGTATGGAGACCCTCTATTATTTTTAACTTCATTCTGTTTTTAGCATTTGTTGTTATAGCGGCAACAGAAATACATCATCTGTGAAAATTTCGACTGTCCAACTATCACGGTTCATAAGATACAGCCTGGCGACAGACGGACAGACAGACAGACAGACAGACAGACGGACAGCGGAGTCTAGTAATAGGGTCCCGTTTTACCCTTTGGGTACGGAACCCTAAAAAATGATATGGGCGTAGAGCTACAGCAGACCCTGATTTTTAATGGAAACAAATTTTTCTCTAGAAGCAGTTTCCAGGGAGCAAACGGGGGCATACATTTGTACGGAAAAGTGCAGCCCGCGTTCCTCCCAAGCGAAATTCTAGATCTGTGGTGCAAATAGTGGAATAAATAAAACCTTACCGGTTCTTGAATAAGCCTTCGTTTCTTTCTCATGGTCCTTCACGTGTTTTTCATCTGTGGTCTCCTGTGTGTTCGTACCCGTTAAACCCTCCCTACTCAACATTAAACCTTGACCTTCAGTCTCAACGTGCTTGTTCTTCTCTTCATGAGCCTTTTCGCTTTCCGATGTCTCATTCACGTGACTTGAGCTGCTTCCATAGTTATCTAAAAGCATATAAATAAACTGGCCAAGTGCAAGTCGGACTCGCACTCGTAGGGTTCCGTACCACACTACAGTATTTTATAAGATCGAGCAAAAAATACCACTATCATTTTTTGCCAGTAAGAAATAATAATTAATAAACATTTTATTTCTTATAACGCCATCTAACGTCTAACAAATGTATTAGGGATCAAAATTTCAATATAACGCCATCTATGCGAAGTTTACCTAACTAAGCGTTCATAGATGGCGTTACATTGAAATGCCAAAAAAAACACGTTTCTTGTATGGGGACCCTCTATTATTTTTAACTTTATTCTGTTTTTAGTATTTGTTGTTATAGCGGCAACAGAAATACATCATCTGTGAAAATTTCAACTGTCTAACTATCACGGTTCATGAGATACAGCCTGGTGACAGACGGACAGACAGACAGACAGACAGACATACAGACGGACAGCAGATTCTTAGTAATAGGCTTCCGTTTTACCCTTTGGGTACGAAACCCTAAAAAGGATATTTGTATGATATAAGGTAACAGGACAAGCACGACGCTCGCCTGATGGTAAGCGATGACGTCTACCTATTACAGATACAGCGGCATGCAACATTCTGTCAGTCCAGAATGTTGCATGTCACTGCACTGCGCCTGTTACCTCGAGAGGTAATAATGTTATGTCTCACATGCCCTGTAATTTCACTGGACACTTTGCCATTTCAACCGAAAAACATTCCTATTTCACGGCTGGATTAATCAGTAAATTGGTAGTACCGCCCCAGGCGGATTAGCAGAAGTCTTACCAATATAAAATGATGACAATGACAACACATCATGACGGGTTTGTAGTTTATTTGGAAGTTGGTACGCTCCAATCACATTATTTTATACAATCCAAAATGTTGCCGTACCGCGGGATTCGAACCTCCTGCCTCCTGGGTGACACACTCAAGCGTCCTCCGGCTAGGTGTATACGCAGGCTGGCTGGTAGCGGTTGGAAATAAAGAACTTAGTGGCGTGCCATAGTTGAGGTCTATGTCCAGCAGTGGACACAGATAGGCTGGTTTTTTTATGTTAAAAGGTTACAGGATAATCACGACGCTGGCCTGATGGTAAGCGATGACTTCTACATATGACAGATACAGCGGCATGCAAAATTCTGGCATTACAAAATTTTGCATGTCACTGCACTGCGCCTGTTACCTTGAGACATAAAGATGTTAAGTCTCACATGCCCTGTAATTTCACTGGACACCTTGCCATTTCAACCGAAAAACATTCCTATTTCACGGCTGAAAATTAATTGGCAAAGTGTTGTTACCGCCCCAGGCGGACTAGCAGAAGTCTTACCACTACAAAAATAAACTGGCCAAGTGCAAGTCGGACTTGCACTCAAAACAGGAGCCGCGTCCTTATTCAGTACAACGTCATCTTACGAACACTAACGCCAACTAAGTGAAAGTAACACAAAGGTAATTAATATAACTAGTACAGTCAAATATTCATAGATAGCGTTATAGTAAAATGCCGAAAAACACGTTTCATGTATGGACATCCCTTTTAATTTTAAACTTTATTCTGTTTTTAGTATTTGTTGTTATAGCGGCAACATAAATACATTATCTGTGAAAATTTCAAGTGTCTAATTATTATTAAATATCTGGTTGACCGAGCTTTGCTCGGTATTTTTTGCCACTTAAACAGACAAGTATGACTCTTCCCGACATCTATTGACGAATAATAATACTATTTTTTGTCATATTTTAAGTTGATTATCAATAAAGCTGATTATTAAAAACACGAATAAAACAACATTTTCTGAAAATGTCTCCTAGCTAGATCGATTTCTCGCCCCCGAAATCCCCTGTAGGTGTACTAAATTTTATTTAATCGTTGGAGCCGCTTCCGAGATTCAGATTAAGGTAAAGACGATAGCGCCATCCTTGATGCTAGGTAGATGGCGCTGCGCTATCGTAAAAAACTTTTTTTTAACTTTTCTTTAATTTTTTACTTTGTTCTGTTTTTAGTATTTGTTGTTATAGCGGCAACAGAAATACATCATCTGTGAAAATTTCAACTGTCTAACTATCACGGTTTATGAGATACAGCCTGGTGACAGACGGACAGACAGACAGACAGACAGACAGACAGACAGACAGACAGACGGATAGCGGAGTCTCAGTAATAGGGTTCCGTTGGTACCCTTTGGGTTCGGAACCCTAATGATGATGATATGATAAACCTGCCTGCATTTTCAACCGACCTCCAAAATGGAGGAGGTTCTCAATTCATCTGTATGTTTTTAGGGTTCTGTACCCAAAGGGTAAAACGGGACCCTATTACTAAGACTTCGCTGTCCGTCTGTCTGTCTGTCTGTCTGTCTGTCTGTCTGTCTGTCTGTCTGTCTGTCTGTCTGTCTGTCTGTCTGTCACCAGGCTGTATCTCATGAACCGTGATAGTTAGACAGTTGAAATTTTCACAGATGATGTATTTCTGTTGCCGCTATAACAACAAATACTGAAAACAGAATAAAGTTAAAAATACTAGAGAGTCCCCATACAAAAAACGTGTTTTTTTCGGCATTTCACGCCATCTATGAACACTTAGTTAGGTAAACGTCCCATAAATGGCGTTATATTGAAATGTCGATCCCTAACACCTTTGTTAGACGTTAGATGGCGTTATAAGAAATAAAATGTTTATTATAATATTTTTTTGCTGGCGAAAAATGATAGTGGTATTTTTTGCTCGATCTTATAAAATACTGTAGTGTGGTACGGAACCCTACTAGTGCGAGTCCGACTTGCACTTGGCCTGTTTATTTTTGTATGTAAGTATGTTACGCAATTACTCCGTTAATTGAAAACTGATTCGAGTGATCATTTTTTCCAGCATCCAGTATCTCCAGAGATATGACGATAAACGTCTCAAACATGCTACTGAAACTGACTCGCAGGGCATGGAAGTCGGTCGTTTTAGTGTTTTTTTTTAAGGTACGGCCACACCGCGGCGTCCTGCAATCTGCGGGCGCGATCTCAGTACTTTTCAATTGTTTTTTGATCGCGTTTGGTGTGAACCAGTCGGTACAAATACTACTGCGCTATCTGATCACCGCCTAGAACGCGCAAGCAGGACGCTGCGGTGTGTCCGTACCTTTACTGATTTCCTTTTAAGTTCCACAAATAAAGTACGTACCATCACGCTCGTTGTTGTTTTGATGGTGCTCATTTGTCTCATCCTCGTTTTTGACGACTTTTGATCTTTTTTTCTCAATTCCGACTCCTTCTTCGGTCAGATTAATGTCCATTCCGTGGGTATCATCACTACCTGGCATCTTTAGAGTATCCAGGGGTTCGCCGATAGAATCCCCACCGATGTTTAGAGAGGGATCTAAAAATGTTATAAGTATATAGTTATTGTTAATGTTGATGACGTAGCCAGAGAAAAGATCGTTTAAAAAACCAATAATATCGTTTAAAAACTAAAAAAGAACCGACTTCAATGCCGCGCTATTAATTTCCAGTAACAATTTTGAGGTGTTTACCTCCATATCTCTGGAGATACTCATCAGACCTCGATAAAATTACCATGGTACTACACTTGGGATATCTCCTTTCTAACAAAAAAAGAATAATCAAAATCGGTTCATAAACGACGAAGTTATCCGCGAACAAAGATAAAAAAATATATATATACGGTCGAATTGAGAACCTCCTCCTTTTTTGAAGTCGGTTAAAAAGAATAGACCGCAGGTAGCTCTGTCTCTTTCCCACATGAAATAGGATATACTATGGAGTTATTCCATATAACGGAAAAGGACAAAGCTATAATATTTACCTCTTTCAATGCCGTGCCGGCTTTTACAGGGTCAGTAAAGTAGTTAGCCGTTTTTAGCTTAAGGAAATTTGACCTTTATTGCTATGTCACTGGGTTCTAAATACATAAATGGTTATGTCACAGATTATATAATAGTTATTTTACAATCTTCTATCTCATGTGGCCACGCTACACAAATCTCTATATTTCCTTACTTTATGGTTGGTGATATACGCAAGCTGGCTGGCAGCAGTTGGAAACACCTAGCTGAAGATCGAGCTCAGTGGCGTGCCATGGGAGAGGCCTATGTCCAGCAGTGGACGAATACTGGATGTTAAAGATGATGATAATATAGTAATTGTGGCTAAATGGAAACGTATCTATACGCAAACGAATGTCGCACACTTAAAAGAATTAAACATTTTTTAAGTGTGACTTTTGACGTTTGGATGAAAGCTGATCGGCTCATTACTTATGTTTTTTTTTTAAATTCAAAGCTTTTTATAATAAGTTAAGTTTTTTTTTATTTAGTCGAATTATCATTCGCCTATATATATATATAATCTATTTAATGTTAGTTGACAGATAAGTGCAGATTTTTAATTTGCCCGTATACTGAACAAATGCTTTGACTTCTGACTCTATTGTTTCTCATAGATAATCGATTATTATAACGTCTAATAGATATAATTTAAGATCGTTAAAAAAAAACTAAAAGAACCGATTTGAATCATCGCGCTCGTCAAAGTAGTCAGTAGACATAGTAACTATGACATAATCTGTGCCAGTAAGTAAAGTGCCAGCCAAGTAGTAAGTCGTCGAGATAAGTAAATGCGTCGTAATACAAATTTTGATATTTTAAAAACGGCTCGGCCGATTTCGTTAAAATTTACCTGGGACCACCTGGGAAGGGTACCTTTTGAAACTAAAAAAGAATTTTCTAAATCGGCATCTTCGAGTAATCGGTGAACATACATAAAAAATAATAATAATCACGCAAAGGCGGCTTTGTGGCGAGCCGACGGTGAATGGCGACACCACGTACCCCTATCCCGTGATGGCTAAATGAGACCCTCTGACCCCCGGCTTGCCTTGACCGGCCGGCCGGTGGTGGGAATCGCAAGAGCTAAGACCTAAGCTCCAGGGTGGAAGTGTTAAAGGCATAAAGCCGCTAGTAGCGTTTAGTGAAAGTGCAGCACACCTCTCAACACCCTCAGCTATCCACGCCAATGTTGCCCCTCGGCGCCGATATAACGGTCCGCCTTTATGGGGGGCCCATTCAGTGTATAGCGAGTCACCACCCGTCGTAATATTTTGAAATGAGGCATAATTGGCGGGTGCCGTACCTCATCCCATAGACCAGAAAACAGACATCAAGCAGCACACATTCATAGCCATAATAAATGAATGTACCATCTTTTTATAGTTTTTCATCTCTCCATCCACAAATCATATTTTTATTTAATTTAATATTGTAAAGGGCCTCTTGACGTTGGCTTCGGCTCCGTCAATGCCTTCCAAAGGATCGGGCGATTTGCAGCCCGTGATGTGATTGAATAAATGGTATAATAATAATAATAAAAAGGTTCCGACGAATTGAGAACCTCCTCTTTTTTGGTGATGTCGGTTAAAAATAGGTACCTCTTAGTCCTACTGATATTATAAAGAAGAAAGTGTTTGAGAGTGTAAGTATGTTTGTAACTTGTTCACGCTAAAACTACTTAACTGATTGAGCTAAAATTTTGTATGTACTCGTATAGATAGGCTAGACCCTGGAATAACACATGGGGTACTTTTTATCCCGATATTCCCACGGGAACGATGTCTACGCGGGTAAAACATAAATTCAGTCTATGCTATCTATTTATGGAATCCAAAAGGACCCAAAAATAGAAATGGGCTGGGCATGTCCAAAGCTCACCAGGGAACAAATGTTCCAGGGGCCTTATTCAGTATGACCATTTTAAATTCTTACCGTGCCGTGTTACGTTATCTCCGCGCTATGGTATTTTGTATGCCAATTAAAACGCGGTAGGGTAAGGTTATGAGCGCGTTTTGAGCTGTCAAAATATTATGAGGACGTGTAACGCGCGCGTTTTGTATAATTTACCTCTCGTGTGGCATACAGAATACAATTTTTCAATAACGTGACGTGGCGCGTTAAGGAACGCGTTATCTCATTGGTAATATTGAACAAGGCCCCTGAATTGTCACTAATTGGTACCCTATTCACAAGAAAAGACGGAAAGGAAGGCCATTCAAAAGATGGAGTGATGACATAAAATAAAATAAAAATAAAATAAAAATGTGTTTATTTCCATTAAAAACATCAACATATATATCATTTAGATTACCTATTAATTATTAACTTATTAAGCAGATAAAAATGTAAATAAGAAAATAACAGTATTACAGTTTTAATGACAAAAGGAGCAAATTCAGCGTATGCCGCGTGCACAATTTCTCGTTCACGCAGCGCTGGTTTTAAATTTGCCCAGTGCTCGGTCTAGGTTATTCGCCGAGATATTAGTTTGTATAACGGGTTACATAATGACATATTATCACGTTTTTTACAAAGCAAACATCAACACTTTAAATGTATAAAATAACATTTCCAATTATAATACCTATAATAATAAATACACTCTGTATGACATAGTTGCCACGGTGGGAAATGCCTGGAGCAGACTGGCAAGAGACAGGCCGAAATGGAAGAAAATGGAGGAGGCTTTCACCGCCAGAACGGTCCATACAACAAAAGGCGTTTACGCGGTTTTAATAACATATTCTAACAAACTAGAATAAGTATAATACTAACACTACAAATAACTTTTAGAATTAATGCAAACTATGTGTAAGGAATCAATAGAGCTTTTATTATTTTGCTTGCACTGCACTGCGAGTGAACTCCATATTATCGCGTGTTTTGAGGGTACTTGTGGTTTATATTGTTATATTTTATAAATATTAGTTTATCATCAGTTTATTTAAATAGTATTTAATATAATATAATAATGTGCAGTCCAAATAAGTGTTATATTCATATGTATTGTGTAAGTTTATTAAATGTGTGCATAAATTATGTCGAATAAAGATATGTCGGACATGGAACAATACACTTGGTAAGTCTACTCGATAATATTTTTTTTTTCTCTTTAATAGATTCTTTTAATATTGTATGTTAAAGTTTATTTTCTTATTTGCATCAGTAGAATATTTCGAGTGCTAAATTTGAGTATTAGAAACATAACGATAGTATTTCATAATTTAGCTAACTGTTTGGAAACAAAATAATATTTTCTACCTTACCCTCAATATAGTATTAATTGTTGATTGAGTAAATTGCATCTTAAAAAAAACTACACAATTTAAAATCAAATTAATTAGTCGGTGACTGGAAGGGTTATAATATCCTAAATACAGGGAAACCTAGTTAGGAGTTAGGCCGCAGACATGAACCTATACTAATGTTTAAGTGACCCGCTTGAGCCAAGTTAATGTTAAAATTATAACATGTTATCCAAATACTTTTAAATACTTACTGCATAAAAAAAAATATTATTGTTTATGGTCTGTTGTGTGTATATTAGTGTGTATGTGTTGTATGTATATTAGTTTAAGCTATGATTACGAGCAAATAAAAAACTTTATTTATTTATTTATTATTATATTATTATTCTTGGCCGAATGGCCGAAGCCAACGTCAAGAGGCCCTTTACAATTTATAATTTAACTAGCAGCCCGCCCCGGCTTCGCACGGGTAGAACATATATGCCTACAAAATTTGCATCAGTTTGTTGCATCGAATATAAAATATGAACATATTTAACAATCATCGTCATATTTCATCCAATTTACACAAAACTTAAACGAATTATGCACCTAAACCTTCCTACTCTGGCTATTGGTGAAAACCGCATAATAATCCGTTCAGTAGCTATTGAGATTATTGCGAACAGACAGACAGACGCAGTGATAAACTTTGTTTTATAATACTTACGTAGTGATATTGGACGGCCCTTTGGCGTAAAGGATAGTTACCCTGATTCTGACCCGACGGTCGTTGGTTCTAATACTAGCTATATACTACCTACCTACCTACCTACCAATGAAAGTTTTATGTGCTTTCATGAATCATGAGTTTTCGTACAGTGGTAGTGGGATCATTAAATCTACCAAAAAGTAGCTTACTACCAAGGAGAACATCTGCCGCCGTAATCTTACGGCGTTCCCCGACGCAAAATGTAGGGGTAATATACGTTTAACGTGTGTATCTGTGTGTCTGTCTGTAGCATCTTAGCACCTAACCGGATGAACCGATTTTGTTTTTATTGTTGATAGTTTTTGTTTGTTTGATTGATGTCTTCATCGAGAGTTTTCTTAGCTTTGATTCATGAAAATTCGTTCAATCGTTATAAAACTATGAGCTTTAATCAACTTTAATAGGTCTGATCAATTCGAAAATCTTCTTCTTCAACGATATTGTAAGGAGATGTCCCAGCATCAGGTCAATGCTGGAAGCATCTCCTGGACTCTACAGAATACTCAAATCCTCACCAACTTACAGCTCAGATTTTAAATGTCGTGTTTAGAGTCATTGGAATGCTTTTAATGAAAAGATTATACATAGATCAGTCGGGGTGGTTTAAAATATTATATTATTATATATTAGATGAATATAATTTTATACAATAGATCATATTATTATACTATATTGACTTCAAATTGATTGTGATCGGTGGGGATCTATAGCATAGTTAAGCCTTTAATAATATTTTCGTAGTAACTATGACCTAATCTGTGGTTTCACTGCAAATATTTTATTAATTTTGCGATGCGTATTTGTGAAATTCGTGATATCTTCTAGAGTTTTCATTTGATTTATATACTGTAAAGGACAATTTTAATCTATAATATATGGCCAAGCTAATTAACTTAATTATTTAGATAAGTATTAATATTAACTATTATTATACTATTATTATAAATTTAACTATATACTTGAAAATAGCCTTGGAAGTTGTGTAATATTTTTTAACAAAAATTTTAAGATTAAAATGGTTACTGTGAGTCAACCTTAAGAGATAGACATATGCTGTCGCGACCTTTTTTGTAGGTCTTATGAAGTTGTACAACTCTTGCATAGAAAATATTCTTCTATCTATTTTCAATTAAGCAGCGTTCGTAAGAAACGTGTTTTTTCGACCGTTTTTTTGCCGACTTAGGTTGCAAATTAGGTCTCCACGAATGTACCTTTGATTTAAACGGGATAATATATAGCCTATCTTCATTCCGAAAGTCCATTCTATGTATTAGTGAAAGAATTTTTTAAATCGGTTCAGTAGTTTTTGAGCCAAATCATTACAAACATACAAAAATACAAATGTTCTCTCTTTATAATATTAGTATAGATAGTATAGATTTTTTTTTTTTTTGTTAAGTGGCCAGCTGAATCCATTGGTGTGTCCGTATCTGTATGGTGCTTCGCTCTTTGCATTAGCCAAGAAAGATGGCGGCATAAGACCTATTGCCGTTGGTAGTGTTTTTCGTCGTTTGACTGCCAAATTGGCTTGCCGCGCCGTGAGAGATGACATAACTGGATACCTACGGCCACACCAATTGGGTTTCGGTACACGCCTAGGATGCGAAGCGGCAATCCACGCAACTCGAACGTTTGTGATGAACCCGGAGAACAAAGACTGTATTTTGCTTAAGCTTGATATTCGCAACGCGTTCAATACTTTGGAGAGAGACGTTCTGTTGAATGAGGTTAAGGAAAAAATTCCTTCTCTCTATCCTTTTCTTCACCAGGTCTACAAGATTCCGTCAAATCTCTTTTTCGACAATAGTCTCATTCTTTCACGAGTAGGAGCCCAGCAGGGGGATCCGCTCGGGCCTCTTGTTTTTAGTTTGGCCATTCATAAAGTAATTCTTGAGCTCAAATCGGCCTTAAACATATGGTATCTGGACGATGGCACTATTGGGGGTAAACCAGAAGACGTTTTCCAGGATCTGGAGGCCCTCATTCCTCGCCTTAAAGACCTGGGTCTGGAAGTGAACCCCTCGAAGTGTGAGTTATTCCCCTGCAGTGTTGAGGCTCGGGTACACTACCCTCGCTTTGATACTCTTCTTCCTGGCCTCAAGGAGCTATCAGCATCTAATTTCAATATTTTAGGATCTCCAATATTTCTCAGTGCAGTTCCAGAGGCCATCAATGCTCGTAACAAGCTTCTCCTTACTGCTCATGAACGTTTAAGAGATCTTTCCGCACACGTTGCGATTATCATGTTACGCATGTGCTTTGCTCTCCCAAAAGTCACATACCTGTTGCGTACCACCCCTACCTGGCTGTGTCCTGAGGAAGTATCTTCATTTGATAATGCCTTAAAATCGGTGGTGGAGTCTGTCCTTAATGTCTCCCTAGATGAAAATCAGTGGAGTCAGGCGGCTCTGCCAATCCGATATGGTGGTCTTGGGGTGCGTTGCGTACGTGACGTTGGCCTGCCAGCTTTTCTAGCGTCGGTGCATGGGGTTGCAAACCTGGTCACTGTTTTACTCAATTCTAATGGTGACTGGGGGAGCATTCCCTTTGCGTCTGACGCGTTGTCGGCTTGGTCTGGCTTCAATTCGGATGCGACTATCCCAGTATTGAAGCACGTTCAGCGGGCATGGGACGATGTAGAGACGAAGCGGCTCCAGGAGCAATTATTAGAGGGTACCACGGGAGCAGATAAGGCCAGACTGCGGGCTGTGTCACAGCCTGAATCCGGTGCATGGTTACATGCGCTGCCTTCACCTTACCTGGGCACTTTACTGGATGACGACTCTCTGCGTGTGGCGGTGGCTCTCCGTCTGGGCTGCAAGGTGTGTGAACCTCACATATGCACCTGCGGTTCCATGGTGGAGGCCGATGGCAATCACGCATTGAGTTGTCGGCGTTGCACAGGGAGGTTTCCTCGTCACCATGCGCTGAATGACATAGTCCGTAGAGCTCTCATATCGGCAAACGTTCCCTGCGTGCTCGAGCCTCCAGGTCTGAGCAGATCTGACGGTAAGAGGCCGGACGGGTTGACTCTGGTGCCTTGGAAAAACGGCAAGTGCCTAGTTTGGGACGCGACTTGCGTTAGCACTTTAGCTGCCAGCCACCTCAGTCGCACCGTCCACTCCCCGTCAGCAGCAGCAGAAGACGCGGCTAGTAAAAAGAGGCTAAAGTACGCTGCTATGGAGCCGCTTTACCACTTCGTGCCTATCGCAGTGGAGACCCTGGGTTGTTGGGGGACAGAGGCCAAGAAGTTCGTCCATGAAGTAGGTCACAGGCTTAGGGACAGTACAGGTGACTCCCGCGCCGGCTCGTTCCTGGTGCAAAGGATGAGCATCGCCATTCAACGTGGAAATGCGGCGAGTGTGATGGGCACCTTTGCACCCGGAGCGCTCAGGGGCGGGTTATTTGACTAATATATAGATATATATATTTTTATTATAGCATTTATTAATTGTCAGATTGAATAATAAAATTGATCTTTTCTGCAATAAAAAAAAAGTATTGAAAGTATAGATTTAATAATATTGTTTATGGATGGGAGGACAAGGACAAGCTATTGAAAGATGGTAAATTGGGCTATTGTTATGAATTCTTTATGGTCAGTGATCTGGACTATGGAATGAGGTATGGTGTAAGAATATTATTATTATCATTATTTATGGAATGCCTGCCCCTGGAAATTATTTTTTTTAATTACAAAGAAAAAATTAGGGTTTATAAAGCCATATAATATGATATAATTGCTTGTTAATAATAATATCTGTTTTAGTACAGGTAGATTGTTGTTAAATCGGTCTGTCCGCTCTGCACTACTTGCTACACCCTACCAGGGTCATATGTTGTCATTCTTGGAATTCTTAGATCTTTAAGGAATAATAATTGTAAGTGATATATGATTGCATTAAACAATTGAGTATTGAGTATTAGACGTGCTAAATCTTTACCAATATTTAAAGACATGGTATACACTTACTTGGAAAACAGTGCACGGCCGCAATTGCCTGAAAATATTAAAACAATAACAAGGTTATAATCACGAGTTTCGAGGGCCCGGTGGCGTAATCGGGAGAACGGTCGGCTTTGATGCCGTGGTACCGAGTTCAAACCGCCGTGCACCAATGGATTTTTCTATCGAAAAAATTATGTGCGCTTCTCACAGTGGCCCTCCGGTGAAGGAAAACATCGTTAAGAAACCAACAACCCCCGCATGGTGGTAGGACACTATCTAGTGTCCGCCTGGCCAGCTACCACCCTCAAGTTAGAAAATCTGTCGCCAAAACATCTTATGTGTTCCGGCAGCTATCCTTGAGTGCCAGTTCCCATTCTAGGCCTAGCATGCTTACCATCTTCGACCGCATCATCACTTACCAACAGGTGAGATAGTGGTCAAACGCTAGCCTATAAGAAATAAAAAAAATTAAAAAAAATAAAGAGTATAGTTATGAAAGTTACATGTTACTTATTATTATTCTTGTTTAGTAACTATCTTCATTAATAAAGTCCAAATAACCTATTCCAGTGTTTTTCAACATGTGGGACGCGATCCCTTGGGGGGTCGCGAAGCCTCTATAAGGGGGTCGCGACCCCCGCGAAGACTCAGTAAAAGGAAAACAAAACAAAGTTTGAAAATATACTTTTATTAGGAAAATATTAATTAAAGAGCATTTGTAGGTGTTGTAATTTAGAGGGAGTGAGAGCTCATATAATATTTGTTTCTGAAGAATAATATGTAATTTGTTTCCTGTAAGCCACACGAACGAAACCGCAGGCAGAAGCTAGTAATATAATAAAATACAGATTATGAACAGTGCAGGTAGGGGGCCTCGTATTTTTTTTTATTCGTAACCCCTTAGTATGGAAAAAAATGACGCGACCCCCTCGCCTCATGAAAATGGTTGAAAAACACTGACCTATGCTATGAAAATATAAGTTTTTAAGTTTTCATCGTCACTAACACTTTCACAAGACATCTAGATGAAAGCTGAATGGCTCAATACCTTTGTTTATTTTTTTGTAAACTCAAAGCAATAAGTTATGTTTCTATTATATCTATAATATTTTTTATTGAATATGATCTATTTAATGTAATTTGACGTGTGTAAGTGCAAATTTTTAATTTGCCCATATACTGAATAAATGCTTTGACTTTTGACTTTTGACAAGATGTTTGAACGGGGTATTTACCGGAATTATCGAAAGCTCATAAATAATGAAAAACATGGTAAATATCACGTTCAAATACCATGAAAATAACCCACCCCTACCCCAGTACAAAGGTACCAATAACGCTAGCGGCGGCGTTTCCGCGTTGAATGGCAATAGCCAACCTTTGTACCTGGCACGGGAGGGAGTCGACTGTATTTTCCTTCAATTTCCACCCTAGGTATAAAAACTAAATAACCGAGTTCCATGCCGCGTGAGTCAGTTTCAGTAGCAAGTTTGAGACGTTTATCGTCATATCTCTAGGGATCACAATGGGATCACCTTGATACTGTACCCTAACTGTACTAATTAAAAAAAAACATAATTTGAATCGGTTCACAATTGACGGAGTAATCGCGTAACATAATACATACAAACAAACATACAGACGCATTGAGAACCTCCTCCTTTTTGGAAGTCGGTCGAAAAGTAGTTTTTGAGTTTATTGCGAACAGACAAACTGACGCAGGGGGATTTGCCCACTGCGTCTGTTTGACTGTTCGCAATAAACTCAAAAACTACTGAACGGATTTTCATGCGGTTTCCACCAATAGACAGAGTGATTCATGAGGAAGGTTTAGGTTTATAATTTCTTAAGATTTCGTGTAAATAATATGAATGATTGGTAAAGATGTTAGATAATTCATTCTGGACACAAGCCGTTTTCTGTTGGTAAGTGATGATGCGATCGAAGATGGTAAGCACGCTAGGCCTAGAATGGGAACTGGCTCTCAAGGATAGCTGCCGCAACACATTAGATGTTTGGTGACAGATTTTCTAACTTGAGGGTAGTAGCTGGCCAGGCGGACCCTAGATAGCGTCATACCACCATGCGGGGGTTGTTGGTTTTTTAACGATGTTTTCCTTCACCGGAGGGCCACTGTGAGAAGCGCACATAATTTTTTCGATAGAAAAATCCATTGGTGCACGGCGGTTTGAACTCGGTACCACGGCATCAAAGCCGACCGTTCTCCCGATTACGCCACCGGGCCTTCTAAATGCCACGAAAATGTAGACATATAATGCTCTACTAGTGCGAAGCTGACAAAAAAATTGTGTAAAGGTACGGACACACCGCAGCGTCGTGCGTGCGCGATCTACGCGGCGATCAGATAGCGCAGTAGTATTTGTACCAACTGGTTAACACCAAACGCGATCAGAAAATCAATTGAAAAGTACTGAGATCGCGCCCGCAGATCGCAGGATGCCGCGTTGTGACCGTACCTTAAGTATTAAAATTAATTTAAGATCATTTAAAAACTAAAAGAACCGACTTCAAACGTCGCGCTAGTCAAAGTAGCCAGTAGTCAGTAGCATGTCATCGGGATATATAAATGCATCGTAATACAAATGTTGATATATTAAAAACCGCATGACCAATTTCGTTAAAATTTAAATGAATCAACCTGGGAAGGGTACCCTTTGAAACAAAAAAATAATTTTCCAAATCAGTTTAGGGATCTTCGAGTAATCGGTGAACATTCATAAAAAACTGGCCAAGTGCAAGTCGGACTCGCACTAGTAGGGTTCCGTACAACACTACAGTACCTAAAACACAGTACAGTACAGTACACAGAACCCTAAAAAACAACGGGTTGCACTCAGAGAGTGCCGGCAGAAGTGAAAACTTGAACATTAACGTTGTGCATTTGGTCTACTCTTCCTCCGTCTTACGAATTTTCGATCAGGTCACGTGTCCTGGCGCGAGTTTAACATTTTATACCCATCCCAAAAAATATTCTACTCTCCCTCCGTCTTACAAATTTTCGATCAGGTCAAATGTCCTGACGCGAGTTCCTGACGCGAGGTCCTGACGCGAGTTTAACAATTTTTACCCATTGCAGGCATTGTGAAATATTTGGAAAGTTTTCACTTAAAAAAAAAAAATATTCCGACGAATTAAGAACCTCCTCCTTTTTTGTGAAATCGGTTATTAAAAAAGGACAATAATTTTGTGTTTGATACTTGTTGGACAAAAATCATTATAAATATACTAATTATAGTTACATAGAAAAAAAATTACTGAACTATAATAATATTGTACTTACAGCAACAATAATTACGACGTGTTTCATTATGTGATTTGTGTTGTACAATGTAACGTATCGTGGTATTTAACATGGCCTTTACACTGAGTGTAAACATTGGATTGGGGACCAACTGAACAAATACCTGACCTAAATTCAAAGTATAATGAAAGATGCTGGTATTTTTGTGGGTTCTGTGGAGTCGGAAATTATGTAAGGCCAATTAGTCTTTTTAAACCGACTTCCGGCTGGCTGCGGTTGGAAACTAATAGCTGAAGATCGAGCTCAGTGGCGTGCCATAGGATAGGCCTATGTCCAGCAATGGACGGAAATTGGCTGATGATGATGATGATGAACCAACTTCCAAAAGGGAGGAGGTTTTCAATTCGACTGTATTATTTAATGTATATTACGCGATTACTCCGTCAATTGTGAACAGATTCGTATAATTCTTTTTTTTTTTTGGTAGGTTATATTTCCAAGGTGGTTTCTTTGTAATTTCATCGAGATCTGACAAGTATCTCCAGAGATACTTATCATACGAACCGCCAGGGAATGGAATGCCCTGCCTGACTCTCAGTTTCCGGCTAGATACAATTGGGGGGTCTTCAAATCGCGAGTGAATAGGTTACTTACCCAGGTAAGCCCGCTCCACCATCGACCGCATCATCACTTCACATCAGGTGAGATAGTGGTCAAGTGCTTCCCAGTACAAAGTAAAAAAAAATATATATAACGATAAACGTCTCAAACTTGCTACTGAAACTGACTCGCGCGGCATGGAAGTCGGTTCTTTTAGTTTTTAAACTATCTTAATTATTTTATGTCTCAAGTCAAAAGTCAAAGTATTTATTCAGTATATGGGCAAATTAAAAATTCGCACTCACACACGTCAAATATTAATAAATAGATCATATTGAATAAAAAATATTATAGATATAACAGAAACATAACTTATTGCTTTGAATTTACAAAAAAACAAAGGTATTGAGCCATGTAGCTTTCATCTTGACGTCGAGCGTCACACTTAAAACAAATGTTTCATTCCCCTGATTAATGTAGGGTTGCCAACCGTACTATTACGTGCAACCGCAACCCAGTGCACGTTTCAGTACTTCGGACAATTTTTATCCAAAACATTGTGAACTTATGAAGCTTAATAAATAAATAAAACGCAGACTAATTGCAGTACAAATCATATTCCGAATGGAACTGATTCTGTTAAGCTAGTGTTTGAGCACTATCTCACCTGATGGTAAGTGGTGATGTGGTCTTAGATATATAACACGCTAGGCCTAGAATACTCTGACTAGCAAGGGCTTTGGGCTGCCGGAACGCTGTAAAATTTATCTAGTTAGTAGGACAGTGTCAGCTACCATTGCGTTCATTTTTAACCGACTTCCAAAAAGCAGGAGGTTCTATGTTCGTCTGTATGTATTTTTTTTAAGCCATATAGCCATAATAAGCATCTGTGGGTCTCCTAGAACTCACATGAATATAAATAACATAGGGGAGAGTCCGACAGTACAAAAACCTCAACTTTTATGTAGGATAAAGTAAAAATCTCCCAGGTTATAATGTAAATAAAAACAATAAAATACTAATATATTTAGATATAAACAACTTTATAAAAAAAATTGGAGTCTATGAAAAATTAACTTATCAAAAATTGGCCTCCTTTACTTATTTTAAGAAATGCCTAATTATGTTAATTCGTTTTTATTTGTTACCCATGGAACTCTAGATTAATACAAACAAATTTAGTGATACACTTCTGAGCAACTTCTACTAATAATGATATTTCAAGTTTTTTTTAGTCCAGTCACTATCTCGCCTTTATTATATAATATCGTTTAAAAACTAAAAAAGAACCGACTTCAATGCCGCGCTATTCATTTTCAGTACCAATTTTGAGGTGTTTATCTCAATATCTCTGGAGATACTTATCAGACCTCAATAAAATTACCATGGTACCACACTTAGGATATCTCCTTTCCAACAAAAAAAGAATAATCAAAATCGGTTCATAAACGACGAAGTTATCCGCGAACAAACATAAAAAATATATATATACGGTTGAATTGAGAACCCTCCTCCTTTTTTTGAAGTCGGTTAAAAAACCTTTTTAGGGGGCTCAGCAGGAATATTCTCGATCATTAAACGAATGCACAAAAAGGATGAGGTTCTCAATTCGTCGGAATCTTTTTTTGTATGTATGTTCACCAATTACTCGAAGATGCCTGAACCGATTTGGAAAATTATTTTTTTGTTTTAAAGGTTAGGTACCCCTTCTCAGGTGGTCCCATTTACATTTTAACGAAATCAGCCGAGCCGTTTTTAATACATCAACATTTGTATTAGGATGCATTTACTTATCTCGACGCCTTACTTGTTACTATAGAAGAAGAGTCCCAAGAAGATTATAGACAATGGAGGTTGCTATTGCATATACTTTTGAAGACTAAAAAATATTACCTTGAATAATGTTTTAACATCTTTCTTCTCATTGATTTTGGTTTTTGACAGATATTCTTACGGTAACTGTGAGCGAGATAGAAACAAAAGTGGGGAGAATTAATTTGTCTTCACAGGAATATTCTACCGAGCAAAGTCTTGTTAGGTGGTGCAACGTTTTTTTAACATACCTAATATTTTTGACATAACATGACGTTTGGTGAAGATGGCGGTCATATGGCGGCGATTAATGTTATTAACATTCGCAAATAATACTTTTTAATATTCATTTTGGAATACAACTAGTCCGTGTCATAAAAGTATTTGGAATTATTGTAATAAAACAGACAATTAATTATCGTGAGTGTCAGATGCTTTTATTGTACAGGGCCATTTTGGACGTTGTCCTTTGATACCTTGATGACATCATTATGACTAGTGAATATTTTCACTAGAGCGGCATTTAAAGTCATTTTTTTAGGGTTCCGAACCCAAAGGGTACCAAATGAACACTTTCTGAGACTTTGCTGTCCGTTCGTCCGTCCGTGTGTCTATATGTGCGCACTTTACAGATCTGTATCTTCTTAACCGTAATAGGTACATACTTGAAATTTTCACAAAGTATATATCCGTCATTGTATAACGGCCCAGACACGAAATTTTATAGATGCATGTAATTTAACTAAAACTTGTTTTGCACTAAAAAAATAAATTATTTAAAAAAAACTGACTTCATAACCACAAACAGGCACGTGTACAGGCACAGGTACAGGTACAGGTACAAAGATACATGTAGGTAGTATCTATCTACTACCTATTAGACTTGGCTGGCACTGACTTCAACTAGATAAGTGGGTAGCGCTTATAATAATTATATTAAGTAATTTATTTTTCGCTTTTGTGTGCCTGTTTGTGGTTATGAAGTCGGTTTTTTTTTTTTAAATAATTTATTTATAATTCATGATCGTTTAAATAACTAAAAGGACCGACTTCAAACTTCGCGCTAGTATGACGATACATTTACATACCCTGGACGATATACTAACTACTGGCACAGATTATATAATAGTTACTGGCGGTACTCAAAGTAGTCAGTAGACGTTTATATAATCTGTGCCAGTAGTTAGTATATCGTCCAGGGTATGTAAATGTATCGTTATAAAAATGTTGATATACTAAAAACGGCTCGACCGATTTCGTTGAAATTTTAATGGGACTACCTGGAAATAAAACTGGCCAAGTGCAAGTCGGACTCGCACTCGTAGGGTTCCGTAACACAGTTAAGTATTCCATAAATATGATTTTTCACAACTACAAAATTAACTTTGTTTTTCATAGTGTTTGTATGAAAAACAAAGTTATCTTTGCGGTCGCCGTATCTCTAAAACTGCTGACTGTATCTCGTTCAAACCAATTTTCGTTGTTAGTTTTTATTGAGATCTACAGCACATATTTTTTTTAGATTTTTCACTCCCGTACTTTAAAAGTTAGAGGGGGGGGGCTACACATTTTACCACTTTAGACGCGCCAATCTTTCAAATGATTGACTTTGAGAAAAAAATATTTTAGAAACCTAAATGTAATTTTTGAAGACCTATCCATAGACACCCCCACGTACAGGTTTGAAGAAAAAAAAAATTTTTTGTTTCAGTTCCATGTATGGGATGCCCCCCCTTAAACTTTTATATTTTTTATTTTTGTATAAAAATCGGAGAGCGGTTTACAGAATACATCTACCTACCAAGTTTCAATTCTGTAGTCCTAACAGTTTCGGAATAAAATGGCTGTGACATACGGACGGACAGACAGACAGACATGACGAATCTATAAGGGTTCCGTTTTTTGCCATTCGGCTACGTAACCCTAAAAAGTACCCTTTGAAACAAAAAAAAATAATTTCCCAAATCAGTTCAGGCATTTTCGAGTAATCGGTGAACATACATAAAAAATAAAATCAGCAATTAAAAAAATATATTCGGACGAATTGAGAACCTCCTCCTTTATTGTGAAGTCGGTTAAAAAGGGTACGGTATGACCATAGTACTTAGTTGCAGACGTAGTGATGATATTAAGACGCATAGAGACATTGCGAGGCATGCGGCGCACACCTCACAACGCACGCCTCGATATCATCATCATCATAATCAGCCGGTATCCGTCCACTGCTGGACATAGGCCTCTCCCAAGTCACGCCACTGAGCCCGATCATCGGCTCTTTGTTTCCAGTCACTGCCCACCGCTTTGCGAATGTCGTCGCTCCACCTGGTCAGGCTTCGATATACATTTTCTTGCAATAAAGAAGTTAATATATTATAGGTATATATAGTTAATTATTATAAAAGTTATTATAACCAGCGCATGTTCACGCCGACAGGCATACTCGGGTCGATGCAACCGCTTGCTTGCTTGCTACTTACCTCGCAATTTACATACTCGGGTCGATGCAACCGCTTGCTTGCTTGCTACTTGCCTCGCAATTTACATACTCGGGTCGATGCAACCGCTTGCTTGCTTGCTACTTGCCTCGCAATTTACATACTCGGGTCGATGCAACCGCTTGCTTGCTTGCTACTTGCCTCGCAATTTACATACTCGGGTCGATGCAACCGCTTGCTACTTGCCTCGCAATTTACATACTTTTGATTGTGGCGAGGCACCTTGACATATTTTGAAGGTCCATTGGTGTTGTGGGAGAATCGGGCTCCGGAAGGGGTCTGCTTTGGCGCCAGAGGTACCGAGTTTAATCCCCACCGTGCACCAATGGATTTTTTCCAGTGAAGGAAAACATCGTTAAGAATCCCCCGCAAGGTGGTAGGACACTATCAAGTGTCCGTCTGGCTAGCTACCACCCTCAAATTAGAAAATCTATCGCCAAACCTCTAATGTGTTCCGGCAGCTATCCTTGAGAGCCAGTTCCCATTCTAGGCCTAGCGTGCTACCATCCTCGACCGCATCATCACTTACCAACAGGTAAGATAGTGGTCAAACGGCTAATAGGCAAATAGGCTAGCCTATAATATGATTACGCTACGGTTAACGCACTGCTCGCACTGAAACGCTTTGATTGTAAAGCGTTTGCTGACACACGCTGGCTCGCTCTTACATAAGCGTAGCACATGCCTCGCCATTAATATGAAGGTCGACACATTGCGATGCATGCGATGCTTGCCGTGCGTTGCGCATGCCTCGCAATCTCTGTTTGCGCTTTTAGAACTAATAGTAACAATACCCTCTGGCTACAGAAGCGCCACCTAAAAACGGACTTGTCATTCTATGTTTCCATTTAGGTATAGAGATTTGCTCTACTCTACATGGTAAATTGTGAATGATTAAGGTTTGAAATCGGGCATTATCATATCATGACTTACATGTCATATAAACTATAAACTAAAAATTAATTTAAACATAAAAAAAAATATGTATTTTATTAAATGTACAATCAATTTGAGTGCGGCCCTGACTATCAAACTAGGTGTTAAGGCACCTGTATTTTGGTAGCTAGTCCTTCCTTCGATTATTAAATTTTAGTGTACAATTATCTATTAATTTAGTTATTTAGGTACATCATATTTACGGTAGGTGCATTACATTAGCTGTGATTAAGAATTTCATTAAAATTAAACTTAACTTTACACTTTTTAATTTATCTGGTTTCTTTTTATAATTTATATTGATGTATATTTATTTTATATTTAATAACTTTATTAATAATTCATCATAGATTTAAACAATAAATAAAATAACGAATTAAAATAACATTTAGAAATTATACTTATTGATAATATTCAATACGCTATTACAAATATTTCAATTATTCTAAACAATACATAGTATCACAATAATGTTTAATGTAGGTAGAATAATATCTATACTACAAATAACAGACAGAACCTAGGTCGCTACCTGCCGGTAACGTTCCCAAAAAGCTAGCGACGTTACCTCGTTGTATAGCTAGGCTAATACGTTGGCCGAGGTAAGCGCCAAGGTAGAATAATTAAAAACTATCTCATCTGTTGGTAAGTGATGATGCTGTCGAGGATAGTAGCACGCTTGGCTTAGAATGGCAACTGGCTTTCAAGAACAGCTGCCGGAACACGCTAGATATTCCATCATCATCATCACCAGCCGGTACCAGTCCACTGCTGGACGTAGGCCTCTCCCAAGATGCGCCACTGAGCCCGATCTTCGGCTCTTCTCTTCCAGTCACTGCCCACTTTGCGTATGTCGTCGCTCCACCTGGTCACAGGACGTCCTACGCTACGTTTGCCGAGTCGCGCTCTCCACTCTAGGACCAGTCTACAATTAGATGTTTGGCGACAGATTATCCGAGTTGAGGGCAGTTTTTCCTACCGGAAACACTTCTATCTACATTCTACTGGTTCAGGTAAATACATAGACGTATATATAAAAGGATGGTGCACTGCAGATGTTTTGGCAAGTTCAATTTATTCCGTATGCCTTAACAATAAGGTTGTAATTGCTTTGTAGAACAAAACGGCCCAATTGAAAGTCACCCAGGTGGGAGTGTGTCCTTGTCTAACAACCTGCGAGTGCTATATATGGGTTCTATACATATATGGTTTTGTTTAGAATCTTCTATCTCATGTGGCCACGCTGGCCAAAGCTCTGTAGATTTAACCCTCTACGTACTGTACATAATTATGTATGCTAATGTAATAAAAAAATCTGTGTTACACTGTTCGACGACAGATTTTCCGCTACATGTAGGTATTTTATAATATAATTATTCTCCTACGTATTTTCGAATCGCTGTACGATGTACAAACATACCTACGTAATAGTATGTAAATAGCGATTATTACTACCGATGCGTGTAATATTTTTCATGAAAGAAAAACAAATTTTACGTGCTTTTATTTTACTTGCAAAATTCGTATGATAGTTGACCCCCTTATGCAAAAAAGAAGGGTGTTTTAAGTTTGGGTGTGTAAATGTGTGTCTGTGGTATCGTAGCGCCCAAATGTATAAACCGATTACGATTTAGTTTCTTTTGCTTGATAGATATCTTAATCGAGAGTGTTCTTAGCTTTGATTCATGAAAATCCGTCCAGCCGTTTACAGACTATGAGCTTTTTTCTAGTTGATGACGCTATGAGATCAACTTTTACAGGTCTTATCAACCTCTTACATTTAATAACAATAATAATAACCTCCGTACCTCATCCCATAGTCCAGATCATTGACCATTAAGAATTCATAACAATAGCCTATATTGTGTCCCATCTTTCCATAGTTTATCATATCCTCCCATCCATATACAATAATTTATAATACATATATAATATATAATCTATTGTAAAGGGCCTCTTGACGTTGGCTTCGGCTCCGTCAATGCCTTCCAAAGGTCCGGGCGTCTTACGACCCGAGAGATTTCATTGAATAAATGAATAATAATTAATTAACGATATTGTAAGAACATGGTAGCATTGACCTGACCCGATGCTGGGACATCTCCTCTGCTAGAATCTGCAGAATACTCAACTCCTCACTAACAGCAACTCCATAATTATATTGTAATACGGGACTTATCGCGCTAAAAACATAATTTAATTTACCTCGACGTTTCGATCAAGTTGCATTGACCGTGGTCACGAGAAGACTGTCTTCTATTCTATAAGTCCTGTATTACAATATAATTATGTGTGTAAATCGCGAAAGTTTAAAACAGTAACTCCAACTAACAGTAGAGATGTCGAAATCTGCCGCCATAACCTTACAGTGTTCCGGCAGCACACAGCCATTGAGAGTCAGAGTATTCTAGGCCTAGCGTGTTCACCATCTTCTACCACATTAGTGCTTACCACCAGGTGAGATAGTGGTCAAACGCTAGCCTATAAGATATAAACAAAATAGTAAAATGGACTGAATGTTAACCGAATTAAATTTTCAAGCCGTAATTCAATATTTTTCTCTCATGTTGAAGTATTTAAGAATTAATTTCTATATTTTTTGTATATTATAATAAGTTCTCAAAATACATATTATTATACTACATCTGTGCTAATAATACGCAGATAATTGTAATCAGTATAAGACGTACGATTCGGTTTAAATTCAAATTAGGTTATTTGTCGAAATAATGAATGTAGGTATTATTGAATAATTTAGATAGTTCAAAAACTATAATTTAAGATCGTTAACTAAAAGAATCGACTTTAAACGTTTAAAGTCGATTCTTTTGGCTACTTTAGTAGCCAGTAGTTAGTAGCATGTTATCGTAATACAAACGTGATATATTAAAAATGGCTCGACCGGTTTCGTTAAAATTTAAATGGGACCACCTGGGCAGGGTACCCTTTAAAACAAAACAAGAATTTTCCATATCGGTTCAGGCATCTTCGAGTAATCGGTGAATATACATTAAAAAAAGGTTCAGACGAATTGAGAACCTCCTCCTTTTTTGTAAAGTCGGTTAATAGTTACAGTGTTAGAGTGATTTAATTTACCATACATACATAAAATCACACCTTTTCCCATTGGGGTAGGCAGAAAGTAAGTACTTCTTCTCATATGCTACGGCCCTGACATACCACTACATAATTTAAAAAGATCGTTTAAAAACTAAAAGAACCGACTTCAAATACCACAGGCAATAGCCCAATGGCTAGGGCGTCGGACTTGCCATCGAGAGGTCGTGAGTTCGATCCCAACCCATTGTACTGTTACGTGCGGGGTGGTATTAAAATGCCAATCCGATGAGATGAACGTTTATTTCCACTGATCACTAGGTTAGCACAATGTTCCACAGTAGTTGTCCAAATCGTCTTGCACAATTATCAAAAGTCCGTTAACACACACTGAGGTCGTTAGTTCACAATCACTGATTTCACTGTTCACAGTTCACAACACGAGTTCACTGATAACACTTAACGATCACTTGGTCGCTATCCGCGCTTAGATAGTTACACTGTCGCTTCCAAAGAAATGACTGCCTCAAACCGTGGTTTCAACGTCTTATATAGGACGAGAATATTTCTACAGAACTTTCCAGTATTGACTCGAAACAATAGACAAAAGACGTTCAAAACAAAACAATAAAAATCACAACAATACGCGGCTTTCCTTTAAACATCTGATGTAAACAACTTTACCATACATGCTGATTTTATCTCTAACGACTAAAGAATAAGGTCCAATCTTGACTACAAAACGAGGTACATTGACTAGGGTCGGGATTCCAGGAAGGTTACTTTTATGACGGTCGGGTCGGGTGTTTATAGCCCCTAATTACTCTATTGTTTCACACGCTATTTTTGTTTGAGAATCTTGGCGAAACATCGCGACTCCACGACGCGATGTAACATTATCCCCTTCTTAGTTATGATCGTCCCGATCATCATTTGTTCCATGATATCGTGTAAGTCGATCGATGTGTACTACCCTCGGCTTTCCTGTCTGGCCTCGTTTAATGCGGTAGGTAACGTCGTTTATCTTCGTGATAATCTGGTATGGTCCTGCCCAATCAGCCTGCAGCTTCGGACTTTTTCCTTTCCTTCGTAGTGGGTTGTGCAACCAGACGAGAGTTCCTTCTTCGAAACCCATCGTATTCGCTCTACGATCGTACCGGGTCTTCATTTTTTCACCAGTTTTTAAACTATTCTCTCGAACTATCCTGTGCACTTCGTCCAGCTGACTACGAAGATCACTGACATAGTCGGTTACAGGCTTCAGAGCATCTGGCGGGGAACCAGTTATGGCGTCGATAGGAAGTCTTAGTTCGTGTCTAAAATTCACATTTGCAGGAGTCATACCAGTGCTGTCATGGGTAGCGGAACGGTATGACAACAAGAACAGAGGTATGTATTGATCCCAGTCACGTTGATGTGCGTCCACGACTTTAGCCAGGTGATTCTCCAACGTCTGGTTAAACCTCTCAACCATTCCGTCTGACTGTGGATGAGCTGCCGTTGTCCGCGTCTTTTGGATCCCGAGGAGGGTGCACATTTCTTGGAATAGGGAAGACTCGAAGTTCCTTCCTAGATTGGAATGCAGTTCCATCGGTACACCAAATCGACAGATCACTTCTTGCACCAACTTCTTTGCAACTGTCTTTGCTTCCTGGTTTGTTGTCGCGAAAACGTCGGGCCATTTGCTGAAGTAATCTTGCACTACGATGATGTACTTGTTGCCTTCTTCAGTCTCGGGAAATGGCCCGGCAACATCCACGGCAATGCGCTCCCATGGTGCCCCAACATTGTACAATTTTAGTTGTCCTTTACTTCTTGTCTTCGGTCCTTTTACTGATGCGCAAGCGGTGCACTTCCTGCACCAATCTTCTACATCCTCGCGGCTGTGTACCCAGTAGAATCGTTGACGAACCTTCACAAGAGTTTTCTTGACTCCTAGATGTCCACCAGAAACTCCATCATGAATGTATCGTAGTATAGATGCCACTTTACTTCGGGGAACAACGACCTGCATCGTAGTTTCTTTTCCATTGCTGCTTTCCCATTTTCTGTACAAGATTCCCTGTTGCAGAGTCAGGCTGTCCCACAGAGCCCAGTAACTTTTTGTGATTGGGCTGCAAGCTGATACGTCGCTCCACTGGAGTTTGTTTCCAGACTTCATCCAATCCAGTACAGGTCGTAAATCACTGTCCTCCGATTGTGCTTGTCTCATATTTTCGTTGTTCCATTCGTCATCCGTTCTGTCCATCCTGATGATTCTGACTTCTTCTCGAGACTCATGCTTCTCGCAGTGTTTACAGTCATCTGCACAAGGTCTTTTTGACAGGGCGTCAGCGTTGCTATGCCCTTTCCACTGCGATGTTCTGTCACGAAGTTGAACTCTTGAAGTTGCTCGATCCATCGTGCCACTTGACCTTCCGGGCTCTTAAACTGTAGAAGCCATTTTAGAGCAGCGTGGTCAGTTCTGAGCGTAAACTGCCTTCCGATGAGGTACTTGTTGAAGTGCTGAAGAGTCTTTACCACAGCTAGCAACTCGCAGCGGGTGACACAGTAGTTTCGTTCTGGTTTGGATAATGATTTACTGAAGTATGCTATGACCACTTCTTTGTCTCCTTGGATTTGTGAGAGAACTCCTCCAATTCCCGTGTTGCTGGCATCAGTGTCCACAATAAATCTTCCATCTCTGGTAGGGTACCCCAAGATCGGCGTTTCACACAGTCACTGCTTAAGATTGTTGAAGGCGGATTCACAGGCGGACGAACCGCCGATAGTAAACGCATAGTCCCAAAAACGACCTTACATCCGTTTTATTCTTCGGGGTAGGCCATGTTTGAACTGCCTTGATTTTGTCAGGATCAGTTTGTACCCCTTTCTCCGAAATGATGTGTCCAAGGTAGCTGACTTTAGATTTAAAGAAGTCACACTTTTTGGCACTCAGCTTCAGGTTTGCTTCACGTAGACGGTTCAAAACCTTCTCCAGATTCTGCAGATGTTCAGTAAAGTCACGGCCCAAAATGATGACGTCATCCAGGTACACCAAACATACGTCTCCCAGTAATCCAACCATTACTCTGTCCACGAGACGTTCGAACGTTGCTGGAGCATTACACAGTCCAAATGGCATGACGTTGAATTGCCAGAGTCCATTTCCAATGCCCGTACTGAATGCTGTCTTCTCTTTGTCTTCTGGACTGATTTCTACCTGCCAGTAGCCACTTTTCAGGTCAACCGTTGAAAACCACTTCATTCCACCGAGCATGTCCAGTGTATCGTCTATTCGAGGCAAGGGGTAACTGTCCTTCTTTGTGAGTTCATTAAGCATTCTGTAACTACGCAGAATCTGGTGGAGCCATCTTTCTTTTTCACCAGAACCACTGGCGATGACCAAGGACTTGTAGATGGTTCGATGACTTTTTCTTTGGCCATGTCTCGTATCATGTCTGCAACTTCAGCTTCTTTCGCCCATGGAATCCTTCGTGGCCTCTGTCGTATAGGTCTTGCGTCGCCAGTGTCAATTTTGTGTTTAAAAAGTCCGGTACGTCCACAGTTGTTTCCAGCGGCGAAGACGTCTTTAAACCGCATCAACAGACGTTTTGCTTGTGACAGCTGAGCGAATGTTAAGTTGTATTTGGATAATTCCAGCAGCTGTGATATTTGATCTTCCGAGCTTGGTTCCGTAGAAGTAACATCCGTTCGTCGCAGGTACTTCACTTTTTGACATTTTCCAATTATGCTGTTTTTCTTCAGATGAACTTCTTCATAGCCAAGGTTAAGAATTCGCACACTGGCCGTTCTGTTTGTCATGAGCAATGTTCTTGCAGTAATCCAGGTCGGATGTGTGCCCTCATCTTCGGCAACTACACATAGTCCAATCTTGACTGTATTTGGAAATTTCACTCGAACGATATTTTGCGATTTTGGAGCTAACACGACGTCCTTGAGACAGTAAAGCTTACACGGTGCCGTTCCTTCGAAGAACACTTCTTGCTCGGGAAACCGGAGTACACCGCGGGCCACATCCAATATGCAATGCTGCTTTTCCAAAAAGTCCAATCCCAGAATGCAATCATCAGTTATGTTGGCAATCAGTACAGGATGAATGTATGAGTGCTCACCGATGATTATCTCCACGTCGGTATCGCCAAGGACAGGAACTGACTGGCCGATTGCTGTCCGTAGTGAGCATGCTGCAGATCGATGTTTCCGTGATATAAATCGTTGCAGGAATTCAGGCTTCACAATTGTGCGCGATGCTCCTGTGTCCACTGTGAACTTGCAGGTCTTGTTGTTCAGGGTGCCCTCGATGATTAAGCTGTTCCCGTTGCACACTTGTGTCACAGTGATGGTGGGGGCTCTCCCTTGACCAGCCAGCGCCCGCCCCGCGGCCCTGGCGACGTTTAGTTTAACGCCTCCTCATCCACTTGGGTCTCGCAATTTCTGACCCGTTTCTTCGTTTTCGGGCAATCGATCCGAATATGCCCTCTTTCTCCACACCCCTAACATGTTGGTCCATAACGGGGCTTCCTGGTTTCAGTCACTAGCTCCCGAACTCTGTATGGTTTGGTGTCTCGTCGCACTGCTTCCACTTCCAAGGCATGAGCGAGGGCGTTCTTGAGTGTCTGATGATGCCCCAATCGTACCGCAGCGCGTACCTCATCATCCCTGATTCCATCCACAAAGCTCTGTAGAGATGTCATTTCAATGGTTGATGGCGTCGACACGTAGGCTCGTCGGACCAACCTCTCGATTTCGTCTGCCCACTGTTGCAATGTCTCTGTGGGCTTCTGGGTGCGCTCACGTAGTTGTGCACTGTACGCATGCTCCACGTGTTTGTCTCCATAGCGTGTTTCGAGGGCTTCCAGCAGAGTCTTTAGCGTCCTTTCCTCTTCAGGTATGCGTTCCAGGATAAGCTGAGCGTCTCCTTTCAGCGCTAATGTGAGCGCTGTATTTGCGTGCTCATCTGTCCAACCACAGCTTTTGGACAGCGTCATACAGCGACAGTCCAGTTCGACAGCGTCGTAAACTGGAATTTGTAGGCTGCCCACGAAGATGTTCCGTCGAAGTGTGGTAGGTCCAGTTTGAAGGGCGAGGTCGTAGCGGGAACCTAGCTTATCTGTCCAACTCCTCGTAACTCCAGTTTCTGGACCTTATTAGACAGGTCATGCATGGTTTTCTCGTGTACTTCAAGCCGCCCTTCCAAACAGTCGGTTTTCATGGCGACTTCCTTGACACCGGCTCCCACCTTTTTGATCTTTTCTCCCATGCTGGCAAGCCCGCTCTGCAACTCACGTGTAATTGCCTCTTCCAGTTGGCGGCTAGCTTCTTGTTGTGCTGCCTGTACAGCCCGTAGTGCAGCCTGTTGTTCGTGGCGAGCTTCCTCCTGTTTACGGCTAGTTTCTTGTTGTACCGCCTGTACAGCTTCTAGTGCAGCCTGTTGTTCCTGGCGAGCTTCCTCCTGTTTACGGCTAGCTTCCTCCTGTTTACGGTTGGCTTCTTGTAGTGCAGTCTGTGCAGCTTGTTGTCCTGCTAGGATAGCGGCTAGCATGGCCTCCAAGCCCCCATCCGTAATTCGGTTCGCTGGTGCTGCTGCAGGTGGCGCTGCCATGGTGGGTGCCATTGGTGTTGCTGCTGGCTCTTCCAATGTGGGTGGTCCTCTTCCCGATGCTTCGAGCTCCTTCTGCCGGGTTGCATCCATCTCCGCCTGGCGCCTGGTGCGTGGAGTACGCGTATCTTCCCTTGGAGTGATTGGCATTCCGCTTCTGACACCAATTGTTACGTGCGGGGTGGTATTAAAATGCCAATCCGATGAGATGAACGTTTATTTCCACTGATCACTAGGTTAGCACAATGTTCCACAGTAGTTGTCCGAATCGTCTTGCACAATTATCAAAAGTCCGTTAACACACACTGAGGTCGTTAGTTCACAATCACTGATTTCACTGTTCACAGTTCACAACACGAGTTCACTGATAACACTTAACGATCACTTGGTCGCTATCCGCGCTTAGATAGTTACACTGTCGCTTCCAAAGAAATGACTGCCTCAAGCCGTGGTTTCAACGTCTTGTATAGGACGATAATATTTCTACAGAACTTTCCAGTATTGACTCGAAACAATAGACAAAAGACGTTCAAAACAAAGCAATAAAAATCACAACAATACGCGGTTTTCCTTTGAACATCTGATGTAAACAACTTTACCATACATGCTAATTTTATCTCTAACAACTAAAGAATAAGGTTCAATCTTAACTACAAAACGAGGTACATTGACTAGGGTCGGGATTCCAGGAAGGTTACTTTTATGACGGTCTGGTCGGGTGTTTATAGCCCCTAATTACTCTATTGTTTCCCACGCTATTTTTGTTCGAGAAGCTTGGCGAAATATCGCGACTCGACGACGCGATGTAACAGTACTATTGACGTGAACCCACTCCAGACACAAGCATATTTAGCTTATAAGAGCGATCAAAAAGTAGTAAGAATGAGATAGAAAATAACTATCAATAACTTAATAATTTATTTTTCTACATAGTCTCTGCGTCTCTCTACACACCGAGTCCAGCGCTTTTCCAAGGCAATCAAAAAATTTCAATCCCCTTCAAAAAATACGTTTTGTCTTGGTCCTGCAAAAAGCTCTCGCGCTCGCGGCATCCATCACCTCGTTACCGTCTTCGTACCTGTTTCCCCTTAAGTAATCTTTCAATTTGGGGAACAGATAAAAATCGCTAGGCGCCAGATCTGGTGAATAAGGTCAACCAATTCGAAGCCAGCTTGCTGAATGGCAGCCATCGCAACTACCGACCTGTGCGCGGGTGCGTTGTCGTGAACAGCACGCTCAAAAAAAAACAGCACGCTCCTTCGAAGATTCCCTCTCCTTTTCTCTTTGATGGCATTCCTCAACTTAGGAATTAAAGCTGCATAATATTGGCCTGTAATAGTGGTTCCACGCTCCAGGTAATCAATTAACAATATCTCTTCCGAGTCCCAAAATATTGAGGCCATAACCTTGCCAGCCGATGCCACGGCACGAAACTTCTTCGAGGTCGGTGACGATGGCCGTTTCCATTGCGAAGATTGCTGTTTTGTCTCGGGATCAAAATGGACCCATGTTTCGTCCATTGTTACGAAACGAGACTAAAAGTTTTCAGAATCTTCTTGAAACTTGTCCAACAATATTTTCCAAATGTCAAGTCGATTTTGTTTTGGACTGTCGGTTAACATTCTTGGCACCCATATTGCAGAGACTTTTCTGATATTCAAAGATTGTTTCAATATGGATGGAATACTTTCATATGAAATACCCGTTTCTTGAATTAAGTATCGGATGGTAACTCTTCGATCGCTCAATACAATTTTCTCGACACACTTTTGCCATCGATGGACGGCCGCAACGATGTCCGTCTTCCGTGCTCGTTCTCCCTACTCGAAATTGAGAAGCCCACCTTGCACAGTGGAATACCTACGGCGGTGCAGACTCTCCTAATGTTGCCTCCAAATCGCAATGACTCTCTAGCGTCGTTAACTTTTTTAAACAGAGGTATTTAATAACGGCTCCCACTTCGTTTTTCTCCATTTTCGAGAACACGTTCGACACGAAGCAAACTACTACTACATTCAGAAAAAAACAAAACAGAATCGAAGATCTTTGTTAATATTACAAATATGTATCTGAGCTATGCCTGCCAGTATTTATTTTCTTACCAAGGAGTATGTCGTTTTCACTACTTTTTGATCCTCCCTCGTAGTTGGAGGGGTTAACAAGAGTACTGGTAATGTGCAACCCCCATTGCTAGTAAGCATTAAAAAATAATGCCGCGCTATTACGCCATAATTTGAAATGGTTATACCGCCATTTGTCGGTCGCCAGAGCCTCGTTCGTTCGTTAATCTACGGGCAGGTACTTGTACTGTTCATTATTCTGTGGGGCAGGTGAGGTTGGCTGGGAGTACTGAGGTGTATTTGTGCTCCCTTACAAATTAATAATAAATCTCATTATTTTAACTAAATAACACACATAACAACATACAAAAAAGAAAGAGGTTCTCAATTCGTAGGAATCTTTATTTATATTTCATCGAGATTTAATTAGTATTCCTGGGATATGGATATCGAGATAAGTACCTGAAACTTGGTACTGAAAATGACCATCGCGACATTTGAAGTCGGTTATGTTAGTTTTTAAACGATTTTGTCTTGTATTTTATACTAGCTGTGCCCCGCGGTTTTACCCGCGTAGACATCGTTCCCGTGGGAATATCGAGATAAAAGTACCCTATGTGTTATTCCAGGGTCTAAGCTATCTACATACCAAATTTCAGTTCAATCGGTTCAGTAGTTTTAGCGTGAAGAAATAACGAATATATTTACACACTCTCAAACTATCGCCTTTATAATATTGGTAAGAAAATAAAAAAACAAAATTATTGAAAATTGATTTATTTCTTACAATATTTACTTACATAAAATATTGAGTTGAATACAAATGTCCGTAATACTTTATAGGAAATAAAAAATTATAATAATTTTATTACATAAAACATTATAAAACCAAATTATATATTCAGTATGTCATCTTATTACATAATACAATTAAATTAAATGCTACAAAATGCCCGCAATTCATGCATTTTTAACAAAAAGGCCTGTTCAAAATGGCTTCGATCAATAAAGCGCACATTGGGAGCGAACCGAAACTTAGTTCATTTCGCTTCGCTCATGTCGCGTTACTATGAGAGCTAAGCGAAGCAAATTGAGCTAAGCGCGGTCAGTTTACACTAAAAACTAAAGCTGATTTGACGGATTGCTGACAAAACCCAAGTCCATACTTTTATTATAGACGAGTTAAAATGATATGAGCGAAGCGAAATAAATCGAGAGAGGAGTAATTTTTCAATAGGCCTCATATCAACTTTTATCCTCCGACGCAAAAAAGGGGTGTTATAAGTTTGACGTCTGTGGCATCGTAGCGCCCAAGCGAATGAACCGATTTTGATTTACTCTTTTTTTGTTTGATAGGTGTCTTAATCGAGAGTGTTCTTAGCTTTGATTCATGAAAATCCGTTCAGCTGTTTTAAGACTGAGCGTTTTTCTGTAAAGTCTGTGTTTTCGTTTTGTACGATCATAAATTATTCTGCTCTTTCTTTCTAGTCGCGTCGCGTCGTGTCTACGTGTGAGCTGAGCCTTATGACTAAACCTAAGTACATTATATATTTATACAAACAGTATAACACATGTATTTCAAAGCTGTATATTTAGATAATTCCTGTTTATCTAAGTGGTATCTAAATTTTTATATTTTTCTATATTATTTTATTTATACAATCCAAAATGTTCTCTAATTCAAATGCCGCTGAATGGCGAAATTTTGGATAACATATTGTAATATATCACTATTGTTTTTTGAAGTGAATCTTCTTTGCTGGAGTAAAATTTGACGGAAGTGACATGAGCGTCATGTTATATTTTATATATAAACGCCCTCTATTGTAGAACGGCGTAACTACGAAGACGTATTCGCTATCATTCGGGCATTCGTCCCGCTAAGTTCAACAGATGGAGTTGTACAAACAAATAATTAGTTATGTTGAGAAATAAATTGAATGAACTTGGATGTTTCACTTCTAACGCGTTGCTTTCTACGCACCCTCTTTTTTATTTTTGACGTGACAACGTCTAATACATCGATGAAAGCCGGCTGCATGCACGAAAAAGTGTCCCGTTACCTTCAGTGTCCCGTTACGCTCATTGTACGCATGCGCCGATTTCATCAATGTTTTGTTATGACGTTGTCACGTTAAACTATCGTCCGTAAACCAACTTTACAGACAACCAATTTTTTTATTACATAAGATTAATCGTAAATATCATATAATTTATTGTATAATAAATTTGGTTACAATTCTTAAAATTACTTTATAAAAGGAACTAATTTATAAAATGAGACATATATACGTGTTTACAACCGACTTACTAAAATAAAGAGGTTCTCAATTCGTCCGTACGTTTTTTTTTCTATGTATGTTACGCGATTACTCCGACAATTTTGAACCAATTCGAATGATTATTTTTATATTTTCAATCAGTAGGGTACATGTTCGAGGTGGTCCCATTGTATTTTCGTCGAGATCTGATAAGTATCTCCAGAGATATGACGATAAACGTCTCAAACTGGCTACTGAAACTGACTCGCGGGGCATGGAAGTCGGTTGTTTTAGTTTTTAAACTATCTTAATTATTTTATGATCCTGTTGGCATACAAGGGACCTTTAAGGCAAAAATTTCGTCTAATCTACCAATAACTTATAATATGCTGTTTTTATTTCAAAAAACTTCCACGACGATCGCTAGGTGGCGTTGGTGCGGAATTTGTGCGTCAATTATAATAATCGTTTAAAGTTTGTTTAATGTTATTAAGCGAAAATATTTAACTATTATTTATGAAAGCGAAAGGAATTAGACACTTAAGAAAAGTATTATACACTTTGTGTGTAATATCAGACACTTTGGGCCAACCACCAGACACTTGATACATACAAGATCTCGTCAGCGAGCCACAACGTATGTTGGTCATGTATATCATGATTATCAGCCAATTTCCGTCCAAAGCTAAACAAAGACCTATCCCAAGGCACGCCAATGAGCTCGATCTTCAATCTGTCATTTATATGTGTGTTCGCAAACACTAGCTGCGCAGTCAATTGAGACAAATACTTTAGGTAGTTTATCTATCACTTTGGGAATTATCCTAGTCATTTTGAAAAGATTCTTGTCATTTTGGGAATGGAATTAAGATGCTTTAGGAAAGGTAAAGATACTTTGGGAAAGACCAGCCCCCTGATACTCAATCATTCGAAAACCTATTTGGATTCGGAAGTTTCATTTTTAATTTTGAATATTGATACATCCGTGAGCTATTTTGTCGCAAAAATCTTACTAATTAGAATCACTGATTTTTTCGAATTGAAATATGTATCAAAAGTAACTGATCGTATCGGAGTTTTGTAAATTGCAAAGATCTAACTCGAAGTAAAGGCAGTTTCCGAAACTGAATTTGCTTTCTAATTATTGAGAACAACCCTGCAGAAGGTTGAGACACATTAGCAAGATGTGAGACACTTAAGAAATACACTTTGTGTGGATATTAGACACTTTGGCCCAACCAACAGACACTTAATACATACAAAAGACACTTAAGAAATGTATAAAACACTTCGTGAGTGATATCAGCCGCTTTAGGCCAACTTCAGACACTTGATACATACAAAATCTCGTCAGCAAGCCACAAAGTGTGTTGATCATTGTGTGTGTGAGTGTGTATGTGTGTGTGTGTGTGTGTGAGTATGTGTAAGTGTGAGTATGTGTAAGTGTGAGTGTGTGTGTGTGTGAGAGTGTGTGTGAGTGTGTATGTGTGTGTTAGTGAGTGTGTGTGTGTGTTAGTGAGTGTGAGAGTGTGTGTGAGAGTGTGTATCTGTGTGAGTGTGTGTGTGAGGGTGTATGAATGTGTGTGAGTGTGTATGTGTGTGAGTGAGAGTGTGTGTGTGTGTATGTGTGAGGGTGTATGTATGTGTGTGTGTGTGTGTGTATGTGTTAGTGTGTGTGTATGTGTTAGTGTGTGTGTGTATGTGTGTGTGTATGTGTGTGTGTATGTGTGTGTGTGTCTGTGCGTGTGTGTGTCCCCAGGCAGACACTAGCTGTGCAGTCCTCTGAGATGTCTGAGTGCGCACCTGGCGGCTGTCCCCTTGGCTATCCTGTAGTTACGTCCGATACCCTTGAACGTGCCGCGACCGAACACTTCCACACACACGCGGACACGGCGACCGTCCGCCAAACGTTCCGGTTTGCTGTAAACATAAAACAACACTTAGTTACGTACTACGTTGCGTATTTGTTTAGGATCTAGTGTAAATTCAGTTGGAATTTTGATAATATGACTGTTTTTTTTTTGTTGTTGCGGGCTATGAGTAAATGGTAAGTTAGGAAATATACTTGCGTAAAAAAAATGACCCAACAAAAGCCGTGTCCAAGCAGGCGAGGTTAAAAGTCGTGTCCAGCGCGTCATCAGTCGGACATTTGCCTTGTTTGACTCAACTGTCATAAGACATTGCAGCACATGCGCGAACCAATCCCTGCTTTCGTTCCGAAATTAAATCGATCTCCAAGCCAATCATTTGTAACTTAGAAAGTGATTCTTATTTTGAATCTACGTCGTTTAGGTTTGAAGGAGGGCCTTTTTTTGTGAGGAATGTGTTCTGAATTAGACTTCCTGGCTCATTATTTATTCGTAGGTTGCGGGACGTAAAGTCCTTTGTAAGTGTGAACTGACCCAAACTTGGCAGTATCCGGTTCAGCTTCCAGCAGCTCTCTGACGGGAGACTTGGGCGCGGCTGCACTGAATGCCTCCAACTCTGCGCCCATTAGACGAACGTATGACTTCCACACTGCGCCCAGAGACATGCCTGTGGAAAATAAAATAATCATCAGGTCGTTTTAGCCTTTTTTAACCGACTTCAAAAAAAGGAGGACTTTTCTCAATTCGACCGTATATATGATTTTTTTATGTTTGTTCGCGGATAACTTCGTCGTTTATGAACCGATTTTGATTATTCTTTTTTTGTATGAAAGGAGATATCCCAAGTGTGGTACCATGGTAATTTTATCGAGGTCTGATAAGTATCTCCAGAGATATATAGATAAACACCTCAAAATCGGTACTGAAAATTAATAGCGCGGCATTGAAGTCGGTTCTTTTTCGTTTTTTAAACGATCTTCTAAACAGGTTTAGTGTTTGTCCTTAAGAGCTTGTTGTGTTTGTCTTTTTTTCTAATTCTAGGTTTTGATATTTGTTTGCCTAAAGGTGAAGAATGTACAAGGTACTTTTTTGGCTCTAACATCTTGGCATATCTCTGTTTTGACCTACAAATAAGATCGTTTAAGAAACTAAAAAGAACCGACTTCAATGCCGCGCTATTCATTTTCAGTACCAATTTTGAGATGTTTATCTCAATATCTCTGGAGATACTTATCAGACCTCGATAAAATTACCATGATACCACACATGGGATATCTCCTTTCGAACAAAAAAAGAATAATCAAAATCGGTGCATAAATGACGAAGTTATCCCCGAATCAACATTTAAAAAAATATATATACGGTCGAATTGAGAAACCTCCTTCTTTTTTTGAAGTCGGTTAAAAAGAGGTTGCGTATAAAGCTACGTGTTGGAAGTCATTCAATTTATTTCTCAACATCACTAATTATTTTTTATACTACTCCATCTGTTGAATTTTAGCGAATGAGGTTCCATAGTTACGCCGTTCTACAATAGAGGGCGTTTATAGATATAAAATACTAGCAGCCCGCCCCGGCTTCGCACGGGTAGAACATATATGCCTACAAAATTTGCATCAGTTTGTTGCATCGAATATAAAATATGAACATATTTAACAATAATAGTCATATTTCATCCAATTTACACAAAACCTTAACGAATTATGCACCTAAACCTTCCTCATAAACACTGTGGCTATTGGTGAAAACCGCATGATAATCCGTTTAGTAGCTATTGAGATTATTGCGAACAGACAGACAGACGCAGTGATGGAATTTGTTTTATAATACTTACGTAGTGATATTGGACGGCCCTTTAGCGTAAAGGATAGTTACCCTGAGTCTGACCCGACGGTCGTTGGTTCTAATCCTAGCTATATACCTACCAATGAAAGTTTTATGTGCATTCATGAATCATGAGTTTTCGTACAGTGGTAGTGGGATCATTAAATCTACCAAAAAGTAGCTTACCACCAAGGAGCCCGGGCCCGGTGGCGTAATCGAGAAAACGGTCGGCTTTGATGCCGTGGTACCAAGTTCAAACCTTACCGTGCACCAATGGATTTTTCCATCGAAAAATTTATGTACGCTTCTCACAGTGGCCCTCCGGTAAAGGAAAACATCGTTACGAAACCAATAACCCCCGCATGGTGGTAGGACACTATCTAGTATCCGCCTGGCCAGCTACCACCCTCAAGTTAGAAAATCTGTCGCCAAAAACATCTAATGTGTTCCGGCAGCTATCCTTGAGAGCCAGTTCCCCAGTCTAGGCCTAGCGTGCTTACCATCTTTGACCGTATCATCACTTACCAACAAGTCAGGTCAAACGCTAGCCTATAAGATATAAAAAAAAAAGGTGAACATCTGCCGTCGTAACCTTACGCGTTCCCCGACGTAAAATGTAGGGGTAATATACGTTTAACGTGTGTATCTGTGTGTCTGTCTGTAGCATCTTAGCACCTAACCGGATGAACCGATTTTGTTTTTATTATTGATAGTTTTTTTTTTGTTTGATAGATGTCTTCATCGAGAGTTTTCTTAGCTTTGATTCATGAAAATTCGTTGAATCGTTATAAAACTATGAGCTTTTTTCTAGTTAATTGCGCTATGCAATCAACTTTCATATGTCTGATCAATTTGAAAATCTTCTTCTTCAACGATATTGTAAGAACATGGAAGCATTAAACTGATGCTGGGACATCTCCTAGACTCTACAGAATACTCAAATCCTCACCAACTTACAGCTCAGATTTTAAATGTTGTGTTTAGAGTCATTGGAATGCTTTTAATGAAAAGATTATACATAGATCAGTCGGGATGGTTTAAAATATTATATTATTATATATATAGATGAATATTATTTTATACAATAGATCATATTATTATACTATATTGACTTCAAATTGATTGTGATCGGTGGGGATCTACAGCATAGCTAAGCTTATAATAATATGTTCGTAGTAACTATGACCTAATCTGTGGTTTCACTGCAAGTATTTTATTAATTTTGCGATGCGTGTATGTGAAATTCGTGATATCTTCTAGAGTTTTCATTTGAATTATATACTGTAAAGGACAATTTTAATCTATAATATGTGGCCAAGCTAATTAAAGTAATTATTTGGATAAGGATTAATACTATATACTTGAAAATAGCCTTGGAAGTTATGTAATATTTTTTAACAAAAATTTTAAGATTAAAATGGTTACTGTGAGTCAACCTTAAGAGATAGACATATGCTGTCGCGGACTTTTTTGTAGGTCTTATTAAGTTGTACAACTCTTGCATAGAAAATATTCTTCTATCTATTTTCAATTAAGCAGCGTTCGTAAGAAACGTGTTTTTTCGACCGTTTATTTGCGGACTTAGGTTGCAAATTAGGTCTCCACGAATGTACCTTTGATTTAAACGGGATAATATATAGCCTATTTTCATTCCGAAAGTCCATTCTATGTATTAGTGAAAGAATTTTTTAAATCGGTTCAGTAGTTTTTGAGCTTACTCATTACAAACATACAAAAATACAAAAATACAAATGTTCTCTCTTTATAATATTAGTATAGATAACATGACGCTTATGTCATTCGGACCGTGACGCTACGTCATTTCTGTCAAATTTTACCCGAGTGCGACTAAAGAAGTGTCACTTAAAAAAACTAGCTATTTCAAGATCCCCGGATTGTATTTAACAGGCAATATAAAACCGAAATATAGTATAAAATAAGTAAGGAAATGTATGGATATGACAATTATTTCGATGTTACGCCTGATTTGCTACCAAAAATCTAGTGTCCGCCTGGCTAGCTACCGCTCAAGTTAGAAAAATCTGTCGACAAACATTTAATGTGTTCCGGCAGCTATCCTTGAGGGCCAGTTCAAATTCTAGCGTGCTACCATCCTCGACCGCATCACCACTTATCAACAGGTGAGATAGTGGTCAAACGCTAGCCTATATAATATTTTTTTTAAAGTAGCTTTTCAACATCATAATCTCACAGTGATCCGGCAGCAAACAGCCCTTGAGAGTAGGCCTAGCCTAACCATCCTCGACCACATCATCGTTTACCACCAAACGAGATATTGGTTAAACGCTAGCCTATAAAACATTAAAATAACACAATCTTACCTGAATCCAAGAATATAGCCCCAGCGACTGACTCGAAGAGATCTCCCAAAGCTTTTGGCACCTCTACATCTTCAGCTTGTTCCAGTTCATCTTCTTGTATCAGATAGTGCTGGAAACAAATACACAAAACTTTTATTTTTTATGTGAAACTTCTTTAATGCACCCTGGAGTATTTGACGGAAGTCACGTAGCGTCACTGCCCGAATGCAACGGAAGTCACGTAGCGTCACTGCCCGAATGCAACGGAAGTCACGTAGCGTCACTGCCCGAAGGCATCGGAAGTGACGTAAACGTCATATTATTATTATTATTATTATTTGAACTTATAGGCTAACGTTTGACCACTATCTCACCTGTTGTTATGTGATGATGCGGTCGATGATAGTAACACGCTAGGCCTAGAATGGGAACTGACTCTCAAGAATAGCTGCCGGAACAAATTATGAGACAAGCATGAAAATTGAAAGTAAAATTAATGCTTAGAAATGAGAAGTTTGAGTTGACAGTGCTTCTATCATAAAACTGGCCAAGTGCGAGTCAGAGTCGCGTCTCACGTCGCACACTAACAGAGGGTTCCGTACTACAGTACAATACGAAATATAACAGAGTTTCAACCTCATATTTGATTAATTGATAATACCAAGAACATTTTGTTTGGTATACGAGTCCCCGGAGAATCTCGTCACCGCGATCTAGAAAGACGGGGCTCGTTTACTAGCGCCATCTATGTCATTTTGCCCAAACTAATTAGAAAGGTTGTTAGCTTAACAAACACGAAGGAGTTGTTAACACCCAGATGACACCTAGACCTTCATAGATGGCGTTATACTAAAAAACACATTTTTTGTATGACCCCCTTTAATTTTTAACTTTATTTAGTATTTTTTGTTCTAGCGGCAACAGAAATACACCATCTGTGAAAATTTCAACTGTCTAACTACTATTTGGGTACGGAACCCTATAAATGAGTATTATAGTACATTTAGAGATGTATACAGTGTCATACCTCTTCACTAATAGAGTGTCCGTTCTCCTCTTGTATTCTGACGTATTTGGTCAACACATCGTTGAGACCGGGCGACATGTGGCGGAAATATCTGCGAACAACATTATACGTATACGATTATGATATGATTAACTTTATATGTTAACTGCTCATAAACAGTCAGAACGTGTCTAAAAAAGCGCGACTGACTGTACAGAGGGGAGTGCTGGTCCCCACACTCATGTATGGTAGTGAATGCTGGGTATGGCAGAAGAAGCATGAAAGTAAAATTATTGCTGTAGAAATGAGAAGTTTGAGAAGTATGTTTGGAGCGACTCTGATTGATAAGTTGGAGAACAGCGTGATAAGGGAATGTTGTGGTGTGGTAGAAGATGTAGTGACAAAGATAGAGAAAGGTATGCTTAGATGGTTTGGACATCTAGAGAGGATGGATAAAGGAATATTGATGAAACATATTTTTGAGACGAGTGTGAATGGGCCAGTTGGTAGAGGCAGACCTAGGCGAACGTATCACGACCAGATCGGAGACGTTTTAAAGAAAGGCCAAGTCAAAAGTACCTATAACTGACGAGCATGTATGAAGGCGCTCATGAAAGTGGAAGAAGCGAAGAGGTATGTCAGGATTGCAGCATGTGGAAAGAAGTAGTCTCTGCCTACCACAATGAGGCAAAGGCGTGATTTTAATGATGTATGTATGTGTAAACAAGCTTTTTTAACAGACTACTTTAATAAGGAGGAGGTTTTCAATTCAACTTTACCTCAGAACTTCGGTGTTTGTTAACCTATTTGGATTTTTTTTGTTTGAGAGATATATACAGAGTGATTCAGTACCGATGGATCAAATGAAGCAGGATGGTAGAAGACCACACTGCGCATCTATTGACCCCCCATGTATGTTCTACCATTTTGGATAATTTATGAGATATGACATTTTTTTTAATGTTTTTGCCTTTTGCCGCTTTGGTTCACAAAAAAAATTTTTTCTGCTCAACCCTTTACGCTAGGGCAATATTTTTTTTTGTAATCGTAGGTTAATAATAGACCTAGCAAATGGTATTATTATTATTTTACTCGAAAAGTAAATACTTTTAAAATAATAGAAAAAGTTACAAAAATCTCATTGACTAATGCCACTGCATAAAGTTTGCGAGGCCAATACAAAAAAAATCACATATTATTTTTTTTCATACCTATTTTAAAAACTTCAGTATTTATCTAGCTACAACCTCTGCAAATTTTATTTAACATACAGGGGGGTTAAATCGATAGGTACTAAGGTCCCCCCCACCCCCAGCCACCGATGATCCACCCCTCTTGTTACACCGTGTATATATGAATAGTAATAAAGTTGTCTTACTTGTGGAATCCGTGTCTGACAGCCAAGGTAGCGAAAATGGTGTTGTTAACTAAAGCGGAGCGCAGATCTGTGAGCGCGCCGGGACAGTGCCGGCGCGGGTCTTCATACAGGTGCCGGGTTATCAGGTAGTCTGCAATAATTACAACTATCACTTAACAGTCTGCAACAATTAAAACTTTAACTTAACAGTGTGCAACAATTACAACTTTAACTTAACAGTCTGCAACAATTACAACTTTAACTTAACAGTCTGCAACAATTACAACTATAACTTAACAATCTGCAACAAATATAACTATAAATTAACAGTCTGCTACAATTACAACTATAAATTAACAGTCTGCTACAATAACAACTTTAACTTAACAGTCTGCAACAATTACAACTTTAACTTAACAGTCTGCAACAATTACAACTATAACTTAACAATCTGCAACAAATACAACTATAAATTAACAGTCTGCTACAATTACAACTATAAATTAACAGTCTGCTACAATAACAACTTTAACTTAACAGTCTGCAACAATTACAACTTTAACTTAACAGTCTGCAACAATTACAACTTTAACTTAACAGTCTGCAACAATTACAACTATTACTTAACAATCTGCAACAAATACAGCTATAAATTAACAGTCTGCTACAATTACAACTATAAATTAACAGTCTGCTACAATTAGAACTATAACATAACAGTCTGCAACAATTACAACTATAACTTAACAGTCTAGACTTAAAAGTAGACATTCTCATAAGTTACCTAATATGGCGTCACCCAGGAACTCAAGTCGTTGGTAGCAGTCTGTTAGACGGTTACGTTGATGTGACGCGTGGGTTAACGCTTGGAGAAGTAGTGAACGATCGGAGAAACGGTATTGGAGGGTTCTTTCAAGAGCGTCGTAACCTGGGAAAGAAAAAAAAACAGTATTACATATGAAAACATATAGCTAAAAACTTTTTAAGCACAAGATTTTTGTAAAGACGTTATCATGTGTAATGAAAATTAGTAATGATAACAATACATACAAGCACAAATTCCACCGTCCTTCCATTTACCATTACGTAGTTCCAGTCCCTGCAGGCTGGCTACATCATCAGGTCAGCTCGATGGTACCATATTATTGTATTGTCACATAAGATACGCAAGTATGACAAACTTGACATTGTGTAATTTCAGTAAGGTCAAATCGTCTGTTTAGGTGTGATTAGGTAACAAACAGACATAGTGACAGAGTTACAAACGTTTTTAGGGTTCCGAACCCAAAGAGTACCAACGGAATCCTATTACTGAGACTCCGCTGTCCGTCTGTCTGTCTGTCCGTCTGTCTTCAGGCTGTATCTCATAAACCGTGATAGTTAGACAGTTGAAATGTTCACATATGATGTATTTCTGTTAACGCTATAACAACAAATACTAAAAACAGAATAAGGTTAAAAATTAATAGGGGTCCCTATAAAAGAAACGTGTTTTTTTACTATAGCGCCATCTATGAATGGTTGTTTACCTTATTAATAATATTAACTACCTACTCTAACACCTTTGTGTTAACGTTCACTAATCGCTAAAATCACCGGCTGGCCGAATCTTGCCAGCATTCACTTGTTTCGCCAGCAACACTGCTTTACGCGTGCACATTTCAAAATCACTTTTTCAAAAGCCGTTAGTACAATTTTACGATGGCAGCGCAGAAAAATGTCAAATAAATATCAACTGTCAATGGTACCCTTATAGGCTAAGTTGGTGTTAGTAGTTCTCGAAGAATATTACTCTGGATGTACAATCCCGCTTACCTGACAGCATCTGTTCTAGTTCCCCCTCAGGATCTTCAATATACCTGAGCAGGGGGGAGGGAGGTGCCTTTAGTTCTCCGTATACTATCTGAAATTGCAACTTTATTTTAATATTTAATAAAAATAAATACAATAAAATAAGCTATTGAAAGAGCTATGCTCGGTATTTCTCTGCGGGATCGAATTCGGAACGATGTAACTCAGTTCGCCGGAGTACTAAAGTGGTCGACATAGCTCAGCGGATTAGCAAACTGAAGTAGCAGTGGGCTGGTCATATCTGCCGTAGGACCGATAACCGTTGGGGCAGACTGGTTCTAGAGTGGAGACCGCGAATCGGTAAACGGAGCGTAGGACGCCCTGTGACCAGGTGGAGCGACGATACGCAAAAAGAGGAAATTACTAGAAACAAAGACCCGAAGATAGGGCTCAGTGGCGTGTCTTGGGAGAGGCCTATGTCCAGCAGTGGACTAACACCGAATGATAATGATGACTTATCATTTTACTTTCACTTCCATTCGGAGAGCGTGGGAAGCCATTGCTTTCTGAGTGTTTTTTTTTACAAATGATATTCCAATAAAATGGCATATCAATAAAATTACACTTTAGTCTTGAGTCTAATAAGTAGTTTAAATTGGACCTAAACTGCTTACTATTGTTAATGGCTGGTTTACACGGGCTTAGTAGCTAAGCGCTTAGTACTTGTCACTAATACTAAGTTCTCGTGTGTAAACACGCTGATTAGTGCTTAGTATTAGTGTTTGTGAATAGTGCAAGTGAATAAAGATCGATCCTATTTACTAAGCGACAAGTCGATACCCCCACCACGATTTACTAAGCACTTGTCGCGTGCTGACCGCATGTAAACAGCTCGACAAGTTAGTTAGTGACATAGTTCCATTTCGAATGTCTGGTCACTAATGACTTCTACTGGCTCCAACGTGTAAACGGTTACTTTTCACTTGTCATATTGAGGCTTAGTATAGTGACAAGTACTAAGTGCTTAGCTACTAAGCCCGTGTAAACCAGCCATTATGGCTGGTTTACACGGGCTTAGTATTTTTATTACGGCTCTTATATAAAAATGAATGTTTGTCTGTATGTCCTTTATAGAATCGTAAACTATGCATTTAATTATGTGATGATCTTTAGCAAAGTTGTTGTGCATGAGCCAAAAAAGGTTTCTGAGTTGATACGACCCATTTTCGACAGATGGCGCCACATAGATAAAGCGTTTCCGGGCAGGACGACATCTGCCGGGACAGCTAGTTAATAATAAATAAATGAAAATATTTAATGAAAAGCTGTGCTCCGCGGTTTTACCCGCGTAGACATCGTTCCCGTGGGAATATCGGGATGTAAAGGATCTTAAGTGTCTAAGAGGTCTATGTCCAGCAGTGGACTAACACAGGCTGCCGATGATGGTGGATCATGTGTAAGGTAGATTAAGGTCTAAGCCTATGGACGCATGAAGGTAACAATAACCAGGCCTGTCGCACTCCGCGCTATAGCTATGACAATGCAAGTACCTCCGCGACATCTTGCCAGTTGCAAGTTCAGTCAGTAGTGTCACACGCGCTCGGACGCGCGCCTTTACTTTACTATTCAATCTGTTTTCTCACAACACTCAACCTTACAGTAAGACAGCTGACGGCCCGCGAGCTGACCGCGTGATACACACTCTCGCTGTGAGGACTTACGGTGCATTTTACTGTGCGCAACACGCGGTTCATAGTTACTATTGGTTTATTCTGTGACGCAAAATCAAGGTATCCGAGGCGTGTAGCGTATTTTGAACATTACCGACGTTGTAACTAGGTTTGATCTCGCATTTTTGCTATCAGAGAGTGCATCTTCTTCACTTGTACTATATGTATACTGTGCAATAACCTTAGCGTAGAAGTTTTGGCGGGAAAGTGGAAAAGTGTTTGTGACCTCATTGTATTTTTTCCTAAAACTTGTGTTCTTCCGCGAGTTAATATGTAATAAATGTGGATTATTAACCATTAAGTGCCGGTGAATGTTTGCGAGTGTAGGGAGACAGCACAATGTTGAAAAACATGCTATTTGCGTTCTCACTAAAATTTTACTGAAAACCTTCAGTAAGCACCACATCTTTACTGAAGGTATGACTTATACTAGACTTTTACTTGTAAGCTGACCTGAAATGTGGCTTTGTGGCTCTACGACCAATTTTCATAAAAACTTGAACTTGAACTTCAATACTTGACACTAGCTAAATACACTAATCGTGTGAAGCCATAATAAAACTTAAAAAAAACCTTATCGTAGGTGACAGTGACCACCAATCTCACCTGATAACGTTGTCCGTTCTCATCAACACACACTCCCCTGGCGCCGACACATCCGGGTACACTGCCGCAATCACTCCCACACTCACTCACACTCTCCTCGTCGGACGATGTCGATATTATACGGTGACGTTTAGGAGATCTACCAAGTTTCTGTGGAAAGACAAAATACAAAGTGTTTAGTTTTGTGTGAAAATTGTTTGTTTGTTAATTGAGTTAAATATAACTTGCTGTACCACGCAGCTTCACATATTACGTACGCGATTTAAGTTACTGCCAGAGCCATCTAGTTTCTCACATCGGTTAACTTATTTCAAATTAAACAGAAAGAAACATGCTAACTCAAAAACTAATAAAATACATAATTCGTTTGTTAATTGCCATTTGGTGTCGGTAAGGTAACATACATACGCCATTTTCCCGTTGTGGTAGGCAGATACTACTTCTTTCTACATGCTACGATCCTGACATACCTCTTTAATAATTATCAGTTCCCATTCTAGGCCTAGCGTGCTGCTATCACTGTTTAAAATACAAAAAATATTACCAATACCTTGCATGTATATTAAGCAAATCTGTCTGTTTGTAAAAAGGCATCCTAGTTATTTTCCCAAGCATGGAGATGTACTACATGGAAGGGAGACGAGACATAATAAATTATAAGTAAAACATTTTTTTAAAAACAAGCTTTTATCTGGGACAATGAACTAAAATGTTAAAAATAAATTCTAGTAAGTATTTGGCGCACTTACCTATATTCTTAAAAGCTTGAAGCACTACCCGTTTTTCAGGCTAGGTAATTACTATACTTCAGTGCCTCAAGCTTTTAAAAATATAGGTAAGTATCTACACGCCAAATACTTACTAGAATTTATTTTTAACATTTTAGTTCTTTGTCCCAGATAAAAGCTTGTTTTAAAAAATATTTTTTACTTATAATTTATTTTTAACTTATTAGTAGGTAGGTATAGATAACGACTACCTACCTACTACCTAAGTATTTAAGAGAAGGCATGATGTTTTAAAATATTCCATGGATATTTGATGTGATTATGGGTAGTGTTCTCCAAGGAAAATCAATTGACTCGGTGGGGCTATGTTGCTTTATAACAAAAATGCCATGGCCACCTTACAGCTTGATCATCAGATCCTGGCTATCATATAAGTGTAAAGTGCTCTTCAAGACGAATCATTTGAGCCCAAATTCACTGGGGTTACGTTATTTTATCACAAAGATGCCGTTGCCACATTCCAGCTTCATCATCAGACCCTGGATATCATCTAGGTGAACAGATCTCATCAAGACGAATCAATCAACAAAAGTTGTGGGTAGGTGCCACAAAAGTACCTAGAAAAAAGTTGCTTCATTTAATTAAATTAAAATAAACACAATTATTTGTTTATTTTGCAAAACTTTAATGCATAATTAAAGTTAAGTCTACAATACCTGCTAGGGAGTGTTTTCCATAACATCACACAAAGGTACTTTTCTGCACTAAGTTCTTCACTTTCACTGTCACAAGATGGAGGATATTAAGAACTCTATGGCTCAAATAAGTCAAATGTTCACAAAACGGATGGAAGAGTTTACTGAGGAACTTCACAAGAATCCTTCCCAGGGACCCAGTAATCCGAACTTGGCATCTGAGTTCACTCTCTATAGAGACTTTATGTTGTCAGCACTACAAGCACTGCAGGGTCAAGTGAATCTTTTATACCGTAGGTGTGACAACCTGGAGGCACACAGTAGCCGGAAGATCTTGGTGTTGCATGGACTGGCCGAAGATAAGAATGAATATGTCCCTACAGTAGTGCAAAATGTGATTGTTGAGCAGTTGAAGTTAACTGAATTTGCAGTGGATGATATCAGTCGCTGCCATCGAGTGGGCAAGCAGTTGCCTGGGAGGCCACGGGCTATACTCGTCAAGCTGCGCGATCTGTCTGTGCGTACCAGTATATGGAATGCAAAGACCAAACTCAAGGGCTCGGGCACCACACTGTCCGAGTTTTTGACCAAGTCGCGACACAAAGCATTCATGGCGGCACGACAGAAGTTCGGCATTACACGATGCTGGACCCGGGATGGTACGGTTTATGTGTTGGGAGCAAACGGAGAGCGCCCCCGGGTGAACTGCCTGTCGGAACTCGATAAGGTGGCAGCAGTCGCGAAGCCACAGACTGTGTCTACAACTGCAAAGGAGACCGGCGCCCCCAGGAGTCGTCGTGCCGCCACATCTAAAAAGTAAATTATGTCCGTTCGTTCTTACTGTAGACGCTATTCCTGTTTTGTATGTCCTGAGTTTTACCCTCGTCATTTTATTTTCTTTTTATATTCTCTTCTATGTCGGTATCGGTTAATTTCTTACGTAGTATTTATATTCTCTTTGGGTTAATTTTTATTTTAGATTGAGACGACGTAGAGTGTGACAATGACAATGACATTTAGAGTTATAGTTTTTTTTTTGTAAGCTTCGCACAATTCTCGTATTCGACCAATTTAATATGAAAAACTGTAATAACAAAAATCGCCATAGTTATCTAAATAAATTAATTCTGTAATATTATATATATTAAGTTTTGTTAGTATAATCATAACGCTTTACTGGATATTCTTAGTATGTTTAGTTCTCTCTTTGTGTTTTTTTTTACATTTTCTTCTAATGTCACAACAACCGGCAGGTGGAGTAGACAAAGTAATAAGTCTATTTGGTTAATAACTTTAGCACTCGCATATATCGATTGGAATAGTTTTTATACAATTATAAATCGTAATTTGTTTATTGTATACATAATTACGTGATATGTCTAATTCCGATAACAGCAATAATGATTCTGAAATGTTTCTATCATGTTCTTCTAGCTTAAATAGTGAGAGTGATGACAGCTTTGCGAGCATTCCGAGTCTATCGGAAAGTATCGACTCTCAATTTTCTGATGTACCTAAAAACTTTAACGTAATCCATTTTAATGCCCAAAGTATTCCGGCTCATTTCCCTGATATGCTTGCGTCCTTTGATAGTAAACATATTGATGCCATACTCGTTTCCGAATTCTGGCTTAAACCTTGTCTTGCTTCTATTTTATATCCCTTACCAGGTTTTCGCTTAATCCGGAACGACCGCATTGGTAGCGGCGGTGGCGGAGTTGCCATTTACCTTCGTGCTCATATCTTCTTTTCCGTAATTAGCGTATCTGCGCAACCTCCAACCTCCAACGCAGGTGAGCATCTCTTCCTTGAAGTTCTTCTTTCTCATACCAAAGTTCTTCTCGGCGTCTTCTACATTCCTTCCTTTGAAAATATTCTTGAAGATCTTATACCCTCTTTTAGTCATTCAATTATTATGGGCGATTTTAATACATGCCTCCTTAAAAATGACCATCGTTCTTCTAACCTTAAATCTATCATTGAGTCTACTAATCTTCACTTTCTTCCTCTTAACGCCACGCATCAGTTCCCTAACTCTATTCCTTCTCTTCTAGATCTGATTATTGTTTCTTCTCTAAGTCATGTTACAAAGCACGGTCAATTATCTGCTGATGCTTTCTCCTATCATGACTTGTTATATCTTTCCTATAAAATTCGTCCCCCTAAACCTAAGCCCACCATAGTCCTGCAGCGCAGCTTTAGTAGTATAAATCGGGAACTTTTTATCAAGGATGCAGAGAAGATTGATTGGACACCGGTCATAGACGCTGAATCCGTAAATGATCAAGTGTCTATTTTTAATTCTCTCCTTACTCAGCTTTATGACGTACACGCTCCCTTAAAACGCATAAAAATTAAACAAATTTCTGCTCCGTGGCTTTGTGATGAGATTAAAATATTAATGCATAAGAAGTCAGTTGCTAAAACTCGATACAAATGCTACCCTAATGAGAAAAATAAAGACAAATATGCAACTTCACGGAATCACTGCAATAGGGTGTGTATGGACGCCCAACGCCGCTATATCCACAACTCTGTCGAAATTGAAAACCCAGCTAAAATTTGGAAATTTCTTAGGTCTCTTGGAGTTGGTAATTCTCGACATAATATTTCCACCCCTAATTCCCTAGACATCAATTCATTGAATCAGTATTTTGCTTCAGCTTGCTCTATTACAAACACAAATAAAGATAGCACGCTGGCATATCTTTCTGCCCTTAATGCTCCTGACCATCCTCAATTTAATTTTAGTGAATTTTCTGTTGGAGATGTTAAGAAGAGTATGATCTCTATAACATCTAATGCAGTCGGAATCGATGGTATTATTCGAAACATGCTTATCCTTAGAAACATGCTTATTAACATGCTATCACTGATATCATCCTCCCTGTCCTTTGCCACATCCTAAATTTTTCAATATCCAGCAGCACTTTCCCTCTGCAATGGAAAGATGCCCAAATTATTCCTTTGCCTAAGAAACCTAATCCTAAATCTGTCACAGAATACCGTCCTATATCTATCCTGCCCTTCCTTTCCAAGGTGCTTGAGCGCCTTGTCCATAACCAGTTACACGCATTCCTCATTTCCAATCAACTCCCTAATCCCTTTCAGTCTGGGTTTCGTCCTGGACACAGCACAGTTACTGCACTCGTTAAAATCTCTGATGATATACGTATAGGAATGGAAAATGGGAACGTAACTGTACTGACCCTTCTGGATTTCAGAAATGCTTTTTATACCGTCGATTTCGACATTCTCCTTGTATTACTTCACTCTATCAACATCTCCCCAGCGGCACTCGATTGGTTTCACACATACCTGTTTGGTCGTCGTCAGCGTGTTCGCATCAAAGAGTCTTTCTCTTCCTGGTGTGGGACGTCTGCAGGCGTACCGCAGGGCGGCGTTTTATCCCCTCTTCTTTTTTCACTTTTCATCAACTCTATTTCTCGTAGCCTCACTTCTTCCTACCACCTCTATGCAGACGATCTCCAAATCTATTCTCAAGCCCCACTCAATCAATTATCTGATGCCATTTCCACTATTAACAATGATCTTTGTTCCATATCAGAGTGGAGCCAGGCCCACGGATAGAGAGTTAACCCGACGAAGACACAGGTTTTAATAGTTGGTAGTTCGAAAACAATATCAAAAATCAACTGGAATACTATACCGCAAGTTGTCTTTGAAGGAATAAATGTGCCGTACAGTGATACCGTCAAAAACCTAGGTATTGTATTTGATCGTTATCTGTCATGGGAGCCTCAACTGGCGGCTGTTAGCCGTAAGATGTTCGCTTCCATCGGGGCTTTAAAGAGACTCAGAAACTTTTTACCTACAGCTACTAAAGTTGCGTTAGCGCAGTCCCTTCTCCTCCCTATTCTTGATTACGCCGACATCTGTTATCTTGACCTTACTGAAGAGCAGCTGAATAAGCTTGAGAGACTCCAAAATATTGCGATTAGGTTCATATTTGGTCTTCGCAAATATGACCATGTTTCAGATTTTCGTCGTAAGCTCAAATGGCTGCCAATTCGTCTTCGCCGGAATACACACATCCTGTCACTTCTACATAACATCTTATTTAATCCTACTTCCCCAAGTTACCTAAAACAACTCTTTGTTTTTCTCTATGCCTCCAATTCCCTTTCATTAAGGTCGTCAGAGAATTTAATGCTGTCTTTTCCCAGTCATCATAGTTCCTTTTATGATAAATCATTTGCTGTACAAGCTGTGAGACTTTGGAACGCACTTCCATTAGAAATTAAACAGTCACAAACTCTTTACACGTTTAAAGAACGAGTCAAATCTTTCTATCTCGCATAAATGTACTCATGCTCACGTGAACTGTTCTAATCCATAATGTATATTTATTCTTCTTTCTTAACTTAACTTTGTAATTTATTAAATAGTTTTTTTCCCCTCTCAATTATAAAACACCACTTACCACCATATCTTGTTACATTTCTTTCCATCCATAGGTTGTCTGGAAGAGATCGCTTTAAGCGATAAGACCGCCTATTGTTGCACTATTATTTTAAATTGTATTCCTTATTATGTTTGATTCTGTAATTTAAGGTGTTAAATAATAAAGTGTTTCTATCTATCTATCTATCAATCGAGCCCAAACTCGGTAAGGTTATGTTGATTTATCACATAGATGCCGTGGCCACCTTCCAGCTTCATCATCAGACCCTGGATATCATCTAGGTGAAAAGTTCTCTTCAAGACAAATCAATCGAGACCAAACTCGGTAGGGTTATGTTGATTTATCACAGAGATGCCGTGGCCACCTTCCGTCTCCATCATCAGACCAGCGCCATGGTACCATATCATTGTATTGTCACCGAAGATACATAAGTTCACCAAATTTGAGTCCAATCGGACATCGGGAAGTGGGTCTAATTTAGCTTCCAAAATTCCACCCGAACATACATAGTGACATACATACATACATACATACATTGCAAGTTAAATAAAAGCTTGTAAAAATAGACTAATGTTTCCTAATTGTAAATGAAATATTTATGGCAAGAATGTATACTGCATACCAATTAATATTTACAACAAACTGCCACAATTGTTAAAAATATTACATTTAAATTAATTTAAAATAAAATTAACAGAATGGCTTCAACGCAGCTTTTACAGTGTAGATGAATATTTGACATTGACATTCTTTTAATCAAATTTGACGTTATAACATTTTGACATATTTTTATTTTGCACTAAATTGACATTGACATCTAAATTTAAATATTTTCATTTTTGTTGATTAATGTAATTTATTGTTTTTTGGCGGGAACGTGGAAAAGTGTGTGTGATCTCATTGTATTTTTTCCTAAAACTTGTGTTCTTCCGCGAGTTAATGTGTAATAAATGTGGATTATTAACCATTAAGTGCCGGTGAATGTGTGCGAGTGTAGGGAGACAGCACAATGTTGAAAAACATGCTATTTGCGCTCTCACCAAAATTCCACTCAAAATCTTCAGTAAACACCACATCTTTACTGAAGGTATGACTTAGACTAGACTTTTACTTGAAAACTGACCTGAAATGTGACTTTAACCCATCTCTTTGACTAAAATTAATAAAAACTTAAAGAATTTCAATACTTGACACTGGCTGAATACACTAATCGTGTGGAGCCATATTGAAAAATAAATGTAATTTATTTTATTTAAAAGTACCTATTCAAATTAAGTAATTGTGTTTTGTAACGTGAAATACAAGTTTATATTTGCACGCCTGGGACAGGTAGAATAAAATAACTAATTTAATTATTTACGACCATAGGTTCCTACATTATTTTGCCAAATAAAGAGTTATGAATTATATCCTCGACTGCGGTCGCATAATCACTTACCAACAGATGAGATAGTGGTCAAACGCTAGCCAATATAATATTTAAAAAAACATACACATACATAAAATCACACCTTTTTCCCGTTAGGGTAGGCAGAAACTACTAAGGTAACATAGCATTTATATATACAATGTAATAGTTGTATCCACGATGTATGTTACTACTAGCGCCATCTAGTTGCCCGTGTAGGCATTAAATGAAAAATAACTACGAACCTAACATAAATACGTTACTAACTTACTAAATACATATTACTAGCCTATAGTTTCCGTTTCAAGTAAATTACTTAAATGAATACTTCAATGCATACCAATCAACACATATATAAACTACTAGCTGTGCCCCGCGGCTTCGCCTGCGTAAAAAATAACTTTTTTTTTTTTTCCATAAGAACCATCTCCTGACGACAAAAATCACAACAAAAAAGAATTAGCGAAATCGGTCCAGCCGTTCACGCGTGATGCCGTGACCAAGGGCAATTGGGATTCATTTTTATATATAAGAAGACAAGGAAAAAGGAATTAGGTGTGACAATGGGCGGTCTTATCGCTCAGGGCGATCTCTACCAGGCAACTTTTGGATGGACAGGAGCTAGTTTTGAAAATAAGCGGTCGGTGGCATACAATACATTTGACGAAATATGACTTACCTCATTAGTTTGACTATCGTCGTCAGATTGCGGTAAGACAATCTTATGTAAGGGCAGGACATTGATCCCCAGCCACGACATGAACAGTAGAGCGCCGCGCGGGCCGCATTCAAGAAGGTAAGCGCCTATTAGCGCTTCTACGCAGTCTGCAATTGATTTATCTGCGAAATAATTAAGGAATATTTACATGGTGATATAAATGCTCAGTACCGTGTAGAATGGCGAATTCAGAAAGAGGCCTATGTACAACAGTGGATAGAGAAAGGCGGCTGATGATAATGGTATGATGGTAGTGTCATTTCAGTAGGAGAGTGAGCCTTATCCTGCACGTGATCCCTGGGGTGGTGCTAAATAAATACTGGAAGAGATCTTCTACGATAACATTAGCCCCTCCAAATTACTGTTTTACGGCCTTACTAATAAAAATTTGCCTATACATCTGTTAAACGGTTGTACAGTTGCACGATGAAAAAGCGCTAAACACGCGTCAATCCATTGTTTGACTAATAAACGTTGAATAGGCGGTGGGTATCTACATAGACGTTTAACACTTTTTTCTTTTTCTTCTGGCAACTATTAGTCAATTCGTTTAGAAACTGTTGTCGTCTTAAATAGTTCCGTAAATGATTGTTTCATAAAGTTTACTAATTATTAATATTAGTCATGAAATTTTGTTTTAGGAATGCAATATTAATCAAACTACGTTGTTTTTGGAACTTCTTATTGAAATTAGTTGACATAATGGAAAATATTTTCTTTTAGTAGGAGTGAGAGAATTAAAACAAATTTTAGAATGAAACACTCAAATTGACTGTTGTCCTCTGTCTACGCTGTTGACATTGTAGCCATGGAGACTAGCGGTCTCCATGGCTACAATATAAACATGATTGTACCCATCTTTGAACAAATTGTCAATTTCCAAAGAGAATGTAATCACTGCGTTTAGTTTCTTCCGCATAGCTTTTCGTAAACCTGTAATTTGTATTTAAAATGCAAAATCTGAATTGTTCAAAAAAATGGATCTGCACGGTCTTCATAATGTTTTCGATTTTTTTATTTGCCTTTTCTATCTCCCAATGGTCAAATATGTCGAAATAATTTATGTAATCCATTTCAATGAGAACAAATCTAACACATACAAACGATCTTCAAATAACAGCATACTTTTTGAAGTTTGAAGAATCAAAACGTTTTTTTACAGAATACTAGACACAGATTCAATAATAGTTACTTTGTCTAGACATGATTTCAATCAGCTGATAATAGAGAAATCCGCCATTTTAATCATTAACACACTCGCTAAACTAGGGTCCCAGGCTGTTTAAGAAATAGACAGCCTCCTTTGATAATGGCACATCTGTATACCAACTTTATCCAAGGCTTACGTCAAAAATATTTTTATTGGTCAGCTTTTGTGGTATACATCGTGGGTACAGAGTGAAAAAACTTTATTAGTAAGGCCGTTAATGTGTGTAGTCACATCCTTACGAAAGAGTTTGTATGTAGTTGTAATTATTCATGTTCAGTAGCAGGCCGCCAGTACCCACAGAGTACTGAATCACTCTACTACGTTATAAGAGTAGGCACTGCCCTACTTTGTTGATACCCGAATTATGAACGTACTTTGTAGCCAACCTAACTTAACGGAAAGTATTGCTTATAAATTTCATAGAAACTTTTTTGCAGTGTTGGTTGGTACAAAGTACGTTCATAATTAGGAGTTATTTAATTATGTATGCAATGTCGCGGAACCGGCAGTACCAGTACGCACACATGCGTGGTGGTGCGGTGTAAATACTTTCACAAATACTCTCAAACGTTTTTGAATTTTGGAGGGGCGGGTCATGTTATTGTAGATCTCTAGCCCTACGGACGCATAAAAGCGACAATAACCTCCCCTTGTGTGACAATGTGAGGGCCCGGTGGCGTAACCGGGAGAATGGTTGGCTTTGATGCCAGAGGTACCGAGTTCAATCCACCGTGCACCAATGGATTTTTGAAAAGAAAAATTTATGTGCGCTTTTCACAGTGGCCCTTCGGTGAAGGAAAAACATCGTTAAGAAACCAACAACTCCCGCATGGTAGTAGAACACTATCTAGCGTCCGCCTGGCCAGCCACCATTCTCAAGTTAGAAGATCTGTCGCCAAAAAACATCTAATGTGTTCCGGCAGCTATCCTTGAGAGCCAGTTCCCATTCTAGGTCTAACGTGCTACCATCCTCGACCGCATCATAACTTACCAACAGGTGAGATAGTGGTCAAACGCTAGCTAGATATATAAAAACAAAAACTACTAGAAGGTAAGACAATGTCTAGAGTATGCCTGGTTAACTACCACCCTTTAGGGGTTATTATCACACACGGGGGGGTCATTGTTGCTTTCCTGCGTCCGTAGGCTTAGACCTTAAGCTACCAGTACACATTTAGCACCACTCCAGCAGGGCTACTAGCATGGCAAGGGGACTATTTTGTCTTTCCACCTTTCGTGTTTTGTTTGGTGGAGAAGGCAAATTATAAGATAAATAATATATATATAATAATTTTTCGACAATTATAAACGCCCGCTGACTTTTAATCAATTCTTTTTTAAACTTTTTAATATGAAACAAAATCAAAACTCGGGGTTAAACTTCACCAAGCGTTTAAATTGTTGTGTTGATTTCCTGTCAGTGGCGAAAAACAGGGAAATAATTTTGTCTTTCCCCCGGGGAAAGATTTTGAAATCCTCTTCCGTAATGTGGGAACACATTTACTATTCACGAAAATACCTTTATTTCGGTAATTAACTTAAGTTTAACGAAGTTTAAAAACAATTTTTCTAATATGTTTTCAATAGTGCGCACAAACAGCTCACACGTGTCATGGCGTCGGCTGTGACGTCACGCATACGTTAATTACATACTTAACGTAGTAAATATTATATAGTCTGTGACAATGAATACACATGGGTTTAAATATTATGTTTCTTTGAAGTGTCACACACTTTTTATATTTTTGTAAATTGTTAAACACAATCCAAAATTTGATTGTGTTTAACAATTTACAAAAACACCCCATGTGTTTCCAAAATTTAATAACATTTTCAAGAAAACCTCATAAGAGGACATAGGCGTGACGTCACGCGCTGTGATTGGTGTTTCAATCAAAATGGCCGATTGCCGATTATTTTAATGTTTTATTTTATTGAAAATCTTAATAATCTCATTTTTTTATAGAATCAAAGAATCAAAGAATCAAAGCATTTATTCAGTATGTAGGCAGTATAAATATACGCACATATACACGTCAAAATCATAAATCATAAAATAAATCATAACCAATTATCAAGTAAACATAGCAAAAGCAGAATTTAACGCTTTGAATTAGAAAAAAAAAGTAATGAACCATTCAGCTGTCATCCAATCGTTTACGTCAGAATATTTAAAAAAAATTAAAGTAGGTTAAAACCAACCATACATGTAAGTGTGTGTTTCAGTACTTCAGACAATTTTTATATAAAAAAAATAAAAAAGTGAAATAGTGAAACACAACATAGAGAAACGCATACCGATCACAGTACATATCATGATCCAAATGGAACTGATAGTCCGTCTGTCAGCTGCATAATATTGTTTAAATAAAAATAAAAATGGCAAGCCTAGAAAGAAAATCTGCGGACAAAAGGGGAAAACTGAATGGCTGTTGAATCTACCGGTGTTTCGGAAATACTCCCATCAGAGAAGAAACACCAAGAAACTCTATGGGGCTTGTCTTGTCATTTTATCTTTTTTTTTTTTAATTAATTGTACATGTCAGCTTTAATATTTTAACAATATATTATTAATTATAATACAATTTATATTTGTTCTTGGAACTTGGGGCATTCAGGCCATGCATTTTTGTCATCCATATAGTCACCTATTGTATAGTATGATTTTTTCATCAAATTGGATTTTACATAGATTTTAAATTTGCTCATAGGCAATTGATCAATATATTTAGGTAGCTTATTGTAAAAGCGTACACAGTTCCCCATGAATGAACCACTAACTTTCTGCAGTCTGAAATTAGGTATAATTAATCTATTTTTATGTCTTGTATTAAAATTATGTACATCAGACCTTTTCTTATAATCATTTATATTCTTGCGTATGAACAAAATATTTTCATAAATGTATTGACATGCCACTGTTAGAATTTTAATTTCCTTAAATTTTTCACGAGGTGAATCTCGCGACCTCATACTATATATAGAGCGAATAGCTCGTTTCTGCAAAACAAATATTGATTGGATTTCATATAAAACAAAACAAGTGTTTTAAATTGTTTTAATATGTATTTTCCCCTAAAATCATCAAATCTTCAATTTTTTGATACTGTCGTCATGCCTATTGAGCCTTAAGGCCTAAGAACATGTTATACCGCTCCTCAGGAAGGTGCGGCGAGGCGGTGGACGGGAAGCATAAACGTTGACACTGACAGAGCGAAGCGGCCTGCGTTGACTCTCTCCCCCTAAACTCCCACCGTCCCCCACTCCCCTCCCCCACCGTCCCCCACTCCCCCCCCCCACCGTCCCCCACTCCGCCCCCCGTCCCCCACCGTCCCCCACTCCCCCCCCCATCGTCCCCCACTCCCCCCCCACCATCGACCCCCTCTCCCCCGTTTTGTACGATAGCGGTTTCAGTCAAACTATAAGTGATATCATTGTTACCTGGAATGCTGTGTTGTGTGATCAGATTGTAAGGTATGTAGCATCCGGTCGTCTCGGGAGGTGTTTGAATAGTTTTACCATCCGCGTCTACCTACAAATAACATATCATTAAATTAGCTAAAAGTGGAGAGTTATTTGAAGGCTCTGTGGCGCATTTGAGTGGATGCCAGACATCTAATACAGTGGTCGGGGGTTCAAAGGTAAAAACAATGACCATATACAAAGTGAGCGTTAAATGTTTACTGGAGATAATTTAAACAATTATAACTAAGATAGTTTAAAAACTAAAACAACTGACTTCGATGCCCCGCGAGTTAATTTCAGTAGCAAGTTTGAGACGTTTATCGTCATATCTCTGGAGATACTTATCAGATCTCGATGAAATTACAATGGGTCCACCTCGGAAACGTACCCTACCGATTACAAAAAAGAATCATTCGAATCGGTACATAATTGACGGAGTAATCGCGTAACATACACACAAAAAAAAGCAGACGAATTGAGCACCTCGTCCTTTTTTGTGAAGTCGGTTAAAAAAATGTAACCCTAAAGCCTTAAATCTTGCCGAAATGTCTATCTAAATTATTGACATTGTTAAATTTCTCGCAGAAAGTATCTTATTGTGTTTATACGTACGTACAGGTTGGCAAAATAGAGTAGAAATAAATAGGGGCGCCACTATTGCTATATACTAGTAACCCCGATAGCAGAGAGAGTGGCGGTAAACTTTAAACTTACTTCTTTAGTGGAACTACGGATAGTCTTATTCATGTTAAACCATCTTTAAGTCGCGTAGGTTACGGAAAATATTAAAATACTACTATTAAGTTGCACAAAAAAACTTTGTTCATAAATGTTCAGTCACTGACCACAGTTAACATAGAAAATGTTAACACAGATTAGATTATTGCCAGGCCAGAAAAAAAATAGTTCCGTTTCAAGACTTTTTTGCCAACCTGTACATACGTCTATAAATTATAAAAGTGTAAAATGTTCCACAAACATCCTATTGAATATTTGTTGAATAAAATTTGGCACATATAGTTTATATCCTGGATTTACACAGAATACATAAATGTTATAAGTCCTTTGTAAAGCGGGCAAAGCCGAGGTGCAGTGCTAGTAGTGATGTAAAGTTGTTCACGCGTTGGCCACGTGTTCAGACAACTACAGAACCTGCATTTTCATATATATCTTATATATACCTTTCAACGGCAAAACCTTACGAGAAAATGGATTTCTTACGAACGCTACCTCAACAGTATGAGATACATGATAATTTCTATAGAAAAGTTGTAGAGCTTCATATAAGTAAACTTTTCATGGATTAACAATCAGCCCCTCTAGATAAAATCCAATTTCTGTTTCCATTCACGCTAAAGCAATTTCAAAATGTATGGGAATGGCATCTTTGTTGCGGAAACTTAAACGTCATTCCATGCATTTTGAACCTGCGTTAGCGTGAATGAAACTGCCCTGACCTAGTACCCTTACTTAGTACGAGTTATCATCGAACACTCTTTTGACAGATCTCACATAAATTGTTAAACACAATCCAAAATTACATCGTACCGACGAGAGTTGAACCCGCAACCTCCTGGATTATTAATTTTGGATTGTGTTTAACAATTTACAAAAATATTAAGTGTGTAATACTTCAAAGAAACATAATATTAGATCTCAGATAGTTTTCGACTTATTCCAGCTCCCTGATTGGTCTTAATTCAGTGAAGTGTGAAAACCGCTAGAGGCGCTGTACTGTATTTCATACAAAAAATTGTGCGATATACGATATCGAGTTTGGTATGAAAACTCGTACCAAAGGTAACTAACTACAAGACTCACCTTTTCAGCGGGCGGTGAAGGCGGTGCTTTATGGCAGGGAGGCAGCCAGTTGTCGTGAGGTTCGAACTTGCTCGCTATCATACGAGCGCCGAGATGTTTGGCGCGACCCAGACGGTAAAGGTTCAGATTGGATACCTGCAAAGGAAACATTCATGGGCTCAGTGACGCATCTTGGGAGAGGCCTACGTCCAGCAGTGGACTGACACCGGCTGATGATGATGATGATGAATGGAAAGATTGCTACAGATCGATTGCTATCCTACTGCCTACTATTATAAAGGCGCAAGTGTGTGTGAATGTTTCTTACTTCTCCACGCTAAAACTGCTCAACCGATTGAGCTAAAATTTTATGTTATATCTTTATGTTAAACCCTTTATGTTATTCGAAGGTCTATGCTATGTAGTTAGCATAGACCTTCGAATAACATAAAGGGTATTTTTTATCCCGATATTCCCGCGGGAGAGATGTCTACGCGGGTAAAACACAGCTAGTAATTTGATATTACTTGAAGAACGAATTTTTGTAATAGAACTCAAATTTTTAAGGACGGGCAGATAATCACTCAGCCTCACCTGATGTTAAGTGAAGATGCGGTCTAAGAGACGAAAGGCTTTTGTGAACGATCTTAAATGATCATGACATTTTACTTTGTCGTGTGGGCTGGTCACATCTGTCGTAGAACCGATAACCGTTGTGGTAGACGTGTTCTAGAGTGGAGACCACGGCTCGGTAAACGTAGTGTAGAACGCCCTCCAGCTAGGTGGAGCGATGATATACGCAAGCTGGCTGGCAGCGGTCGGAAACAGAGAGCTGAAGATCGAGCTCAGAGGCGTGCCATAGGTGAGGCCTATGTCCAGCAGTGGACAAAGATAGGCTGATAATGAAGATGATGATGTGGCGAACCAGTTATTCTCTGAAGTGCTCAGTTTTTTTATGATATAAGGTAACAGCACGACGCTCGCCTGATGGAAAGCGATGACGTCTACCTATTACAGATACAGCGGCCAGAATTTTGCATGTCACTGCACTGCGCCTGTTACCTTGAGACAAAGATGTCGAGTCTCACATGCCCTGTAATGCCACTGGACACCTTGCCATTTCAACCAAAGAACATTCCTATTCACGGCCAAAACTTGATTGGCAAAGTGGTGGTAACACCCCAGGCGGACTAGCAGGAACCCTACCACTATAAAAGTCAGTCTAAGTATTTACCTGTTTGCTTCTCATATGACTGAGTTTCCCTTCGTGAACGGTAGCATGCGCGCAGTACAGATACGTAGTGATCGCGAACTTAAGGTAACTGTCACCAATCGTCTCTAGACGCTCTAGGTTTATGCCGTCGTTTGCATTTGACATTGTTAATGCCTGTAACAAACAATTAATTTACATATAAGTTTTAAGGTTTTCATGGTCACTGACAGACAATATTATTAGAACTACTACGGGGATATTTACCATACTTACCATCCGTGACCATGGCGCTTGCAACAGAGCTAACATATCGGAAACTCATAATTATAAAAATAAACAGGCCAAGTGCAAGTCGCACTCGTAGGGTTCCGTACCATACTACAGTATTTTATAAGAACATAAATCATATGAGCAAAAAATACCACTATCATTTTTCGCCAGCCAAAAATAATAATTAATAAACATTTTATTTCTTATAACGCCATCTAACGTCTAACAAAGGTGTTAGGGATCGACATTTCAATATAACGCCATCTATGGGACGTTTACCTAACTAAGCGTTCATAGATGGCGTGAAATGCCGAAAAAAACACGTTTCTTGTATGGGGACCCTCTATTATTTTTTACTTTATTCTGTTTTTAGTATTTGTTGTTATAGCGGCAACAGAAATACATCATCTGTGAAAATTTCAACTGTCTAACTATCACGGTTCATGAGATACAGCCTGGTGACAGACAGACAGACAGACAGACAGACAGACAGACAGACAGACAGACAGACAGACAAACAGACAGACAGACAGACAGACGGACAGACAGACGGACAGCGGGGTCTTAGTAATAGGGTCCCGTTTTACCCTTTGGGTACGGAACCCTAAAAACATGGTAAATATCCCGTTAGTAGTTCTAATAAAATTAATTAACATATTGTGTAACCGGTGGTGTAGGGGGAGAATAGCCGGGTTTGTCGCTAGAGGAACAGAGTTCAATCCTCGCCGAGCTCCAATGGATTTTTCTATCGCAATAGAATGTATGTGCGCTTTTCACAGTGACCCTCCAGTGAAGGAAAAACATCGCATGGTGGTAGGACAATATTTAGTGTCCGCCTGGCCAGCTACCACCCTCAAGTTAAAAAATCTGTCGCCAAACATCTAATGTGTTCCGGCAGCTATCCTTGAGAGCCAGTTTCCATTCAAGGCCTAGCGTGCTACCATCCTCGACCGCATCATCACTTACCAACAGGTGAAATAGTAGTCAATCGCTAGCCTATATGATATGAAAAAACACATTATATTTTTAATAAGTGTTATCTACAATTTATATTTTTTGTACATTGTTTTACACAATACAAAATTGCACCGCACCGACGGGACTGGAACCCACGCCTCCCGCGGATCGTGACCAGGCGCTGTACCAATTCAGCTACAGTACGGCCCTACCGATACGACGAAACTACTGGATTGCATTGTGCAATGTGACCTTGATTTTGAGACTTGAATCTACAGACACTTTAACCATTGGCGAAGTACACTAATCGTTTGGAGCCATTAGGTCAGTTCACTCCGCAACGCAACGCCACGTGACAATGCTTTTGGTTTCGCACGACGCAGCAAGAAGCCGCGCGGCGCATCCCGATGCCGCGCGGCGCAACAAAACGCGCGACACCACCAAATTATCTCAATGCAATGTGTATCTTATTGTGTAGTCAATAAAGTTCAATTGTTCATCACGCGACTTCCTGCGCGCCGCAACCTGAAGCCGCGCCGGCGCGGCGCGTCGTGACGCGGCGCGCACTTATTAAGAGAGTCATACAAAAAAGAACTTTATTGACTACATTAAAAAGATACACATTTCATTGAGTTAGTTCAGCGGCTTCAGGCTTGCGCCGTGCTGCACAGTGAGAAGCCGCGTGAAGAATAATTCAACTTTATTACTTAATAACCACATTGCATTAAGATAATTTGGTGGCGTCGCGCATTTTGCTGAGCAACGTCACGTCGCGTCGCGTTGCGGTGTGAACTGACCCTTAGAAGTAAAACTTCCAAGTCCATTCAATTTATTTCTCAACTCACAATTATCTTTTATACAACTCCATCTGTTGAACTTTAGCGAAAACGTCTTCGGAGTTACGCCGTTCTACAATAGAGGGCGTTTATAAATATAAAATACAACACGACGCTTACGTCACTTCCGCTGCCTTCGGACCGTGACGTCACATCCGTCAAATTTTAGAGTGTGCTTAAAGAAGTAATCACTTCAAAATAGAATTGACCCCGTAAACAAAACAAACCCACCTGCAAAATAACACTAGGACTAGGCCCCGGGTGTCTATCCAAATCTGGCTGATAATCAAAATCGAACTCCTTCCCATTCTGACCCTTATTATCGTTAAAATAAGGTACAAATTCCCTTTTCTTACAATTCAGTACTTTCTCCACATATTTCTTTTTGGAATCGAAACCAACATTCAACACTTTTTCATTGACATAATTAGGAGAGTCTATATCAATATCTTTCATAGAGAAACAATGTAACTTTTTAATTTCTTCTTTTGTTAAAGACTCTTTCAACTTCGAAAGTAGAATCCGTTTATTCTTCTCTATGCTTTCCAAAGTAATTTGTCCATCGACAATTTTTATTCCTTCATTATCTGGGAATATTTCTTCCAGTTTATTTTCTATTGGTTCGGAAATTTTGGTCCTACTGTCATTGGTTTCCGGTAATTCTGGGAGAAGGTCGATGATTGCTGTGTCCTTTTTGATGAGGTTGCCATTGATGATTATGTTGGTTTTGTGCTTTTCGACCGATTGCCGGAACTTTTCGACATACTGAAAAAAAAGGAATATTATATGTATCTTTTTGATTAATTACAAGCCAAGAGAAGATATGTTTTTTTATATGTGTTACATACTTTTCATTTTTATTGGTGGCGCCATCTATGATAACTATTACGTAAGTTAATGATTCGGAAGAAATCATTACAGTTTTCAGATCCGACGAGAGATGTTGCACTGCGTAAATCTAATATTATGTTTCTTGAAGTGTTACAAACACTTTATATTTCTGTACATAGTTACACACAGTCCAAAATTTCATCTTGCCGACGGGATACCAACAGAAGATATTTGTTATGAAGTCAAATCGTCAGAGAGCGCCGTATAGGAATAAAACTATAGAGATTTGGGTAGCGTGGCCACATGAGATGGAAGATTGTAACATAACCATATATGTATTTAGAACCCAGTGATACATAGCAATAAAGGTCAAAGTTTGTTTAGCTAAGAACGGCTAACTACGTTACTGACCCTGTAAAAACCAGCACGCACTGAGAGAGGGAAATATTATAGCTTTGTCCTATTCCGTTACATGTAATAACTCCATAGTATATCCTATTTCATGTGGGAAGGAGACGGAGCTACCCGCAGTCTATTCTTTTCTCTGTCTACGGAGAGCGCTGTCGAAGGTTTCATATTTTTTTAAATTGTATTCCTGTATTTGTATTTTGTGCTTTGCATTGCGTTCCCAAAAGAAGCTAGAGAATGTGAGGTACATGTGGAAAAAACTAGTTTCTGCCTATCACAACGGGAAAAAGGCGTGATTGTAAGTATGTATTTGTATTTACCTTAGGATCAGGCTCCCCGCTCTTCAACAAGGCTATTAGATCCTTCCGGTCTTGTACTTCCGTTGCGTGATCCCGCACCGGCGCCGGCGGACACTTCCGGTTCCGCTCCAAGTCTACCGCTTCCGCTTCGTGCGCCGTTTTGTATTCTATACGGACGCCCACTGCCGCTGTAGAGGGAGAACAAGATAACTTAAACGTTTATACTAGAACTTATAGGTTTATCATTTGGCTACCATGGCATGGTAGTAGGACATTGTCTCGTGTCTGCTTGGCTACCACTCGTGGTAGTTGTAAAATCTGTCGCCAAACATCTAATGTGTTCCGGCAGCTATCCTTGAGAGCCAGTTCCCATTCTAGGCCTAGCGTGCTACCATTCTCGACCGCATCATCACCAGGTAAGATAGTAGAGATCATTCACTTTTTAATTTTGTTTATGCAGTTATTATTGTTTAAAGGGTTGTTGTTTATTAGAGTGCTTTTTAAATGAATTGTTAACCAAAATATATGTTTATTGTTTTATCTGTTTCGATTCGATTTAGTCCATCACACGCTTTAGGCCTATCTGAAAATCAGCATTCAGGTTGGTATCAAAGGACTCAAGGATAGCTGCCGGTACACATTAGATGTTTGGCGACAGATTATCTAACTTGAGGGTGGTAGCTGACCAGGCGGACACTAGATAGTGTCCTACCACTATGCGGGGGATGGGGAGTTTCTTAACGATGTTTTCCCTTCACCGGAGGGCCACTGTGAAAAGCGCTCATACATACATTTTTCTAGAAAAATCTATTAGTGCACGGCGGGGATTGAACTCGGTACCTCTGGCATTAAAGCCGAGCATTTTCCCACTACAAAACCGGGCCCTCAAGGGTATCAACTAGTTTAAGTATACACTTACTATTGCTGGTCCTACTGCTACAGAATCCGCTGGTGTCCGTGTCATCATCACTGACCTCGTGGTCAAAATCTGAGTCGTCCGTATCAAAATCACTGCAATAACAATACATTTACAACAGGCATGACGACAGTATCAAAAAATCGAAGATTTGATGATTTTAGGGGAAAATACATATTAAAACAATATAAAACACTAGTTTAGTTTTATATGAAATATTGAGATTATTATGTCCTTCCGCCGTTATTCGAGGCCAAAGTAGACAGAATTGAGATAGCAGCTTCCGTTTCCAGTCGTACTTAGTAGTTGAAGTTCCTTATAACGACGGAAATGACGTGTCACGTGACTTCCGCCCGCCATTCTGTTCACCAGGTTGTGCTCGTCGCAAATTTCTTCATTGGCGTCTTAAATTTCCGAGTCGTAACTTGTGTTAACGCTGTTAGCGTTCGAATAATTATTTTTAAAATCAAAACCTTCACATTTGTTGAAGACATCTTGTAATAGTTGTAGTTTCTATCAAATTTAGTAAAAGTTTCGTTAAAAGTAATTTTATTTTTTGTATCTACCGACATAGTTATATTTTCGTGTTTTATTAAAATAGCGATAACGTTTTAATGTCGAGAAGTAATGAAAATTGTTCGCGAGTGTATCTCCGTTTTCCTCATCCACAAGCGGTGATGGGGGTCCTTGGAAACATACATATTGTAAGCGTAAGCGATTACGCAAGGAGGCAATCAGCTGTAAAATTAGTAAGGTATTATAAACCTTACGAATCAGGTAAGCAAAATTTTAAAATTACTTGGAATGAAGCGCCTACCCGCCTCTTGGGGATAGGTGGTATCCGACAGAACCTTTTATCTATTCAATCTGTTTGAGTGTCGCATCCCGGCGCTGGCACCGAGCTAGCTAGTTAAATCCTGTCGCATAATTTGATTCCTTTATTTCATTTGCTTGCAAATCTTAAGATACCCTCAGTTTAGATATAGATATTTTATAAAATTAATTGCCACCTACTTACAAATATGGCGTCTAGTTATCACGATCGCCTGTGAAAAGTGGACTAGACTCCGGTCTAGTGGACAATTTTATATTTTCCATTATGTTTCCATTACATAGGAATTAAGAAATTACGAGTGACTGTTAAATCTTGGGGTGCGATTACGCATGCAGTGATTTAAATATCCCTCAAGGGATATAGATGAATTAAAATGCAATTTTCATTAATATGGTATGATTTTAACTTTCAATTATTTGAAAATTGTTTGATATCTTGGAGGGGGGGAGGGGAGATGATATAATTGAGTACCTATTTCGATTAACGTTGATTTTTTGATGCTGCAGCCAGCATGATGCATTGAAAAAAAAAAAAAAATAATAATAATAGCTAGTTCCTCCTTCTCTGCGCAAGAGAAGAGAGTTTTCTGGGTCCTAGGCTGCGTAACCTGGACCCGGTAGTACTAGTAGGACAACCAGACCGGTCGCTCCACGGCACCGTTTGCGTTGATATACTTGGAATTGGGGGATTAAATCGTGATGGTAATTAAATCATCATGATAGTAATTAAATGACAACCAGCCCGGTCGCTCCACGGCACCGTTTGCGGTTGATATATTTGGCCATCGGGAATTAAATCATCATGATAGCAATTTAATGACAGCCAGACTGGTCGCTCCACGGCACCGTTTGTGTTGATATACTTGGCCATCGGGGAATTAAATTATCATGATAATAATTATTTGACAACCGGACTGGTCGCTCCACGGCACCGTTTGCGTTGATATAATTGACCATTCTGGGAATAAATCATCATGATAGTAATTACATGACAACCAGACCGGTCGCTCCAGGGCACCGTTTGCGATGATATACTTGGCTGTTGAGGGGATTAAATCATCATAATAGTAATGAAATTAAAACCAGACCGGTCGCTGCATGGCACCGTTTGCATGGATATACTGGGCAGTTTAAGGGATTAAACATGATGCTAGCATCATGTTTAATCCCTTAAACAATAAAACTACAACCAGACCGGTTGCTCCACGGCACCGTTTGCGTTGAAATATTTGGCCGTTGATTTAATCATCACTATCGTAAAGAAATGACAACCAGACCTGTCACTTCTTGGCACCATATGCGTTGATATACTTGGCCGTAAGGGAAATTAAACAATTAAGATGATAAAATAGCAATGACATCAAGACATGTTGTTTCACGGCACCATTTGCCTTGTTATATCAATATTTTGGGTGATAAGACCTTAATTTAGTAATTAGTAGTACCTGATAAACTAACTATAATTAACCTGGTCCTATAGTAGTACCTGATAAACTAACTATAATCAACCTGGTCCCACGACACCGTTTGGTTAATATCAGAGCGATCGCTCCACTGCACCGTTACACTACGAAATCAGCCGTGGTATCAGTTCCATGGGACATTTCAGCGTACGAAGAACGTCGGTTACAAGACCTCGACGGTAAACGTAAAACAACAACCAAAGCTTTCCTATACATATACACATACCATACCTCCGTACCGTACCGTCCTATACATATACCTTCAACTCATCAGATAGTTGTATTGTGCGCCTAGCAACAACGACTTTTTATAACCAAGTTTGGTTTTGCCAGCCATCTACGCTCTCACGTTCGGAGCTAGGTTCGCCGTTGACGGACACGTCAAGGGAGGACATCATCCATGGGACATTTAAAATTTGTATCATTATTATATCACATAAATATATGCAATTAGTTTCCTGCTTATGCGGGATGCAGGAATCATTTGTAATTGGTGAGTAGGCATTAGCAAATATCCTTTATTCTGCAGCGCTTTTAACAATGCTTCACGTTGCAAAGGAATAGTCAAGTGAAAAGATATCAACATAATACAATATATATATTTATTTATATATATTACGTACCCTTTTTGTTTAAGTAACTAACTAAAACCTAATAATATATGATTTACTGTATTTTTATAACGTAGCATATAAACGTTTATTAAGCATATAAAGTAGCGCCAGCGACAATGCGTCGATCAGTATAGACCCATGGGTAATTATACTATACAATTTTATTTAAAAATATACTATAATGTTGACCATATGCATTCCACATCATATTCTAAATTTTTATTTAGACTTTCTAGTCATTGTAATACTGAAATATGTCAACTTTTCTTAAGCGCGCCGCTTTAGCTAGATGTACAGACTATTTTGAGAAAAAGAGTTCTAGCGATGTTTTTCTCTCATTTTAATCTAAGGCTGTGTCCAATCATATTTGACGGAAAGGCCGTATATGCATCATATAATACAATTTTAGCATTGAATTGACTACATTATATCAATGTCATGTCGACATGCCTTCATTCACAGTAGGTATTAGATAATGAAATTGTGAGAGCTGAGTTGAGCCTTGGTTAATATTCAATGTTAACAATATTTTTCGACAGAAACGCGAGTGTGTTTTGTTTTTAGTGGGTGACATTCCAAACCTTTATTCACAAACCGGCTCCTCGATGGGGTTACGATAGGACAAATAGTTGGGGATAATGGGTCAATTTGCTATTGCTCCTGGCTACATGAGTCCACATTTTTTTGGCGAATCATTATAATAGTCCATACTAAGATTTTTGCGTCGATTTATTTGCCCAACGATACGAGGTTACAAAATGTTTTCCTATAATTATTTTTACGTAAAATACAGTTTGCAGGAAAATATAATATTAAAATGCGAATATGAAGTCCTGACTCAGCTGTAATATAAGGTACCTTTATATTATAATTTTACTTATTTATTTTTCAAATAATTTAACAACAATTCTTGGTACAGGACAAGTACCGCGGTGTTCCTCTATGTATTTTGCAACTCCTACTTAAATAGAATACCTATATTAGAAGACTGAGTTGAATGTTTGTGAGAATTGTTATGTACATATTGATATTTTAAATTTCAATGGCACCAAGCGTGCCGAGCGACTTCACAATAGGCGTTTTTCTTCTAGATATGTTTTGTGATCTTTTAACGGGTCTTAAGTCATCTATGCACTATGCTTTATAGTAATTAATGAAAAGTTAATCTAATGAGACTTGACTGATACAGCACAACGTTGATCATTAAAGTAAAAATAAGCAAATAATAATGAATCAATTTTTGTTTGCCTAATTTGAACGTTGCTATGTTCTGTTAAACTGCAAAAATAGTGCTAATATAATATATAGCTTATTAATTATTATATATTTTATAATATTTTAAATTATATCTGAACATCAGTCTTAGTTTCTGGCACAACGTGCCATACTGAATAATATTTAAACGTATTATCTGACATATACACTCCTTTACAGTTTTTGCAGAACTATTTATTTGTATATATACTCCCAATTTTCGCGGTGGATTTTGCAAACATATCCAAATCGATTTTAGTTCTAGTTGAAAATGCTTAATCAAAAAATGCTGCGTATGGCGAAGTATAAAATAAAAATCGATCTCAAGAGTAGATTGGGTAACCATCCACTACTGACATATCGCATACTTTGAAGCGATCCCGAGTTAACTTTCTTCTGCTTTTCAGAGAAGCAGGAGACTCAAGTGGTGAATTCTGAATTGTATCGAGTTGGGTCGTCTTAACTTTCCCACAAATAATAATAATAACTCTTTTATTACACAGATGGCGGAACCTGCTTGGGAGTCGTATTGTAAGAAGATAAACATGTTTGTGTAGAATATAGATAGATGTACTAAAACATCTAGTAGACCATATGTCGTGAACTAAATTTTAGTTGTTGACATTGTATTTGTATTTTATGTACTTAAATTAATATAATAGTTTTTTTTTGAGCTGTGTACTTCTTAGTACATATTACTACAGATTATTTTAATTAGTGTTTTGACTTATTTTATTCCTTGACATTTATTTATTTATTCATTACGCCTAGGTAGCTACGCTAAGTTTTTATTAAACATAATTTAAATTTTATATTGTAATAGATTTTGCCTGTGACCTAACTTTATTGAACTTTAAAATATAGGTCAAATATGGTCAATATATGTAATCTTTATGAATTTGACATTTAATAAATTATAATTTTTAGTAAGTTTATTATTATTATTTTTCAGTTTTTTTTTTGTTGGGCGCAATTGGGTTATTGTATATTTCATTAGTTATCCAAGTTTTAAGTTAGATTTCATTTTGATTTGTCTATTTTGTTTGTTATTGCTAGCTTTCTTTATACAATGCATTTGTATTATTAGGTTTTGTATATTGTTTGTTAATTAGTAATATACTTAAGTAAGTATCGATTTAATTTCAGAGCGTTTATCATGAGTTGTACGCCTAGCAATATGACGTGCCCCCACTGCCCTGGGTCCACACGCGTTTTTTCTGAACACGGGCTTAGAGTGCATATAGGTCGCATGCACAAAAATGTACAGTATCAGGTTGCAGCTTCACGGGTCTGTCCAACAGATAGAGTGAGTACGCCATCAGTGGGGGCGAGTACTTTGCCACTTTCACCACCACCCGTCCACTGTCCCTTAGATAGGCTTTCAGCTTTGAAGAGACGCGTTCCTGTCCTTCGGCACGTCCCTAAAAATGCACGGAATCAAGCTGCCGCCAAACTGTGTGACATTATTGATTCTTGTGTTTCATGTAACGGGGTAGACGAGTGGAGCGCTCTTTTATTTTTCGCATACACAGCTCTAAGAGTGCCATCAAAAGAACTACCAGGGAACATGACGGCTAAAGTCAAGGCGAATATTCTGTCGTCCGGTGCTTGTCTCTATGAAGATTTTGCCACCACGAGGTCAGTATCCAAAGTGCACTCGATTAGAAAAACTATCGAACACAAGGTCTTTGAGGGTGACTTTCAGGGGGCCGTTCGCCTTCTGGTGTCGGAGGACTCTTATGCACAGCGAGATCCTGACACGCTGGCTGCTTTGAAGCTTAAACATCCGAGTCCTTCGCGTCCTCTCAGTTTTCCCTCAGATCCGGATTTATCACATACTGCGATATCAGTTACTGTAGAGGACGTGGTGTCGGCGCTTGGCACTTTCCATACTGGCTCAGCAGCGGGCTTGGACGGGATACGGCCGGGACATCTTAGGGAACTGACGTCGCTATCAGCAGGAGAGAACGGTAGACGTCTCATAGGATGCCTAACCAGGCTTTCGAATTTTTTGTTAAGTGGCCAGCTGAATCCATTGGTGTGTCCGTATCTGTATGGTGCCTCGCTCTTTGCATTAGCCAAGAAAGATGGCGGCATAAGACCTATTGCCGTTGGTAGTGTTTTTCGTCGTTTGACTGCCAAATTGGCTTGCCGCGCCGTGAGAGATGACATAACCGGATACCTACGGCCACACCAATTGGGTTTCGGTACACGCCTAGGATGCGAAGCGGCAATCCACGCAACTCGAACGTTTGTGATGAACCCGGAGAACAAAGACTGTATTTTGCTTAAGCTTGATATTCGCAACGCGTTCAATACTTTGGAGAGAGACGTTCTGTTGAATGAGGTTAAGGAAAAAATTCCTTCTCTCTATCCTTTTCTTCACCAGGTCTACAAGATTCCGTCAAATATCTTTTTCGACAATAGTCTCATTCTTTCACGAGTAGGAGCCCAGCAGGGGGATCCGCTCGGGCCTCTTGTTTTTAGTTTGGCCATTCATAAAGTAATTCTTGAGCTCAAATCGGCCTTAAACATATGGTATCTGGACGATGGCACTATTGGGGGTAAACCAGAAGACGTTTTCCAGGATCTGGAGGCCCTCATTCCTCGCCTTAAAGACCTGGGTCTGGAAGTGAACCCCTCGAAGTGTGAGTTATTCTCCTGCAGTGTTGAGGCTCGGGTACACTACCCTCGCTTTGATACTCTTCTTCCTGGCCTCAAGGAGCTATCAGCATCTAATTTCAATATTTTAGGATCTCCAATATTTCTCAGTGCAGTTCCAGAGGCCATCAATGCTCGTAACAAGCTTCTCCTTACTGCTCATGAACGTTTAAGAGATCTTTCCGCACACGTTGCGATTATCATGTTACGCATGTGCTTTGCTCTCCCAAAAGTCACATACCTGTTGCGTACCACCCCTACCTGGCTGTGTCCTGAGGAAGTATCTTCATTTGATAATGCCTTAAAATCGGTGGTGGAGTCTGTCCTTAATGTCTCCCTAGATGAAAATCAGTGGAGTCAGGCGGCTCTGCCAATCCGATATGGTGGTCTTGGGGTGCGTTGCGTACGTGACGTTGGCCTGCCAGCTTTTCTAGCGTCGGTGCATGGGGTTGCAAACCTGGTCACTGTTTTACTCAATTCTAATGGTGACTGGGGGAGCATTCCCTTTGCGTCTGACGCGTTGTCGGCTTGGTCTGGCTTCAATTCGGATGCGACTATCCCAGTATTGAAGCACGTTCAGCGGGCATGGGACGATGTAGGCACGAAGCGGCTCCAGGAGCAATTATTAGAGGGTACCACGGGAGCAGATAAGGCCAGACTGCGGGCTGTGTCACAGCCTGAATCCGGTGCATGGTTACATGCGCTGCCTTCACCTTACCTGGGCACTTTACTGGATGACGACTCTCTGCGTGTGGCGGTGGCTCTCCGTCTGGGCTGCAAGGTGTGTGAACCTCACATATGCACCTGCGGTTCCATGGTGGAGGCCGATGGCAATCACGCATTGAGTTGTCGGCGTTGCACAGGGAGGTTTCCTCGTCACCATGCGCTGAATGACATAGTCCGTAGAGCTCTCATATCGGCAAACGTTCCCTGCGTGCTCGAGCCTCCAGGTCTGAGCAGATCTGACGGTAAGAGGCCGGACGGGTTGACTCTGGTGCCTTGGAAAAACGGCAAGTGCCTAGTTTGGGACGCGACTTGCGTTAGCACTTTAGCTGCCAGCCACCTCAGTCGCACCGTCCACTCCCCGTCAGCAGCAGCAGAAGACGCGGCTAGTAAAAAGAGGCTAAAGTACGCTGCTATGGAGCCGCTTTACCACTTCGTGCCTATCGCAGTGGAGACCCTGGGTTGTTGGGGGACAGAGGCCAAGAAGTTCGTCCATGAAGTAGGTCACAGGCTTAGGGACAGTACAGGTGACTCCCGCGCCGGCTCGTTCCTGGTGCAAAGGATGAGCATCGCCATTCAACGTGGAAATGCGGCGAGTGTGATGGGCACCTTTGCACCCGGAGCGCTCAGGGGGGGGTTATTTGACTAATATATAGATATATATATTTTTATTATAGCATTTATTAATTGTCAGATTGAATAATAAAAGAAGAAAACAATGCAAAAAAAAAAATAATAACTCTTTTAGGTCAAATACTACTGACTAGGGTCTACATGAGTCCGCAAAATTAAACGGTATGCAGGTAACGGCATGTTGGCTAACGGTAAGAAAAAGTTATTCACTTGAACATTTGTTTCAGTTTATTCGCTGTACTTATTTTTTCTGGCTCTAAGACATGCATCTAAATAAAAAAATTAAAAAAAAAAAAAAAAAAAAAAAACCAATAGGTTTGCATAAATGAATAGATAAGTGTTGACAAACCAAACTTTGTTCGAATTTTACTTTATTTATTAATGTTCTTTATTTATTAATTATGCGGATAACTGTTATCAAGTTATCACATTTAATTATTATCACATTGGCGTCTGTTCACCAGGCGATAACAAACAATGTCTCAATTCTGTCTACTTTGGCCTCGAATAACGGCGGAAGGACATAATAGCAGAGTTTTACCTACCATTAAAACTCTTATTATGTCCGGAGCCTTATTCGAGGCCTTACAGTAAGTTCTGCCTGGTGTTAGGTAGGTTTATATATAATTAGGTTATTGAGACCACAATGAAGAAATTTGCGACGAGCACAACCTGGTGAACAGAATGGCGGGCGGAAGTCACGTGACACGTCATTTCCGTCGTTATAAGGAACTTCAACTACTAAGTACGACTGGAAACGGAAGCTGCTATCTCAATTCTGTCTACTTTGGCCTCGAATAAGGCTCCGGACATAATAAGAGTTTTAATGGTAGGTAAAACTCTGCTATTAAGATTTTCAATAAAATAAAACATTAAAATACTGCAATCGGCCATTTTGATTGAAACACCAATAATAGCGCATTAAGTCACACCTATGAGGTTTTCTTGAAAATGTTATTAAATTTTAGAAAACCCATGTGTATTCATTGTCACGGATTATATAATAGTTACTAATTTGTGCTATAAGACCTTGCTTCTTGCCAAATTTAATGATTCTAGGTCAACAGGAAGTACCCTATAGGTTTCGGCCCAAAACCTATAGGGTTCTTCCGGTTGACCTAGAATTGTCAAAAGTTTTTGTAAGAATCTAAATTTGCACATATTTTTTTATAGTGTTGACTCAGGGCCTTGATTTTTATACACCTAATAGGGACTATAGACTTCAGTATCTGGTATAAATTTCAACTTACTAGGTCCATCCGTTCCTGATAAAATAGATGGTCACACACGGACGGACAGACAGACAGATAGACAGACGGACAAGAAAGTGATCTTATAAGGGATCCTTTTTTTACCTTTTGAGGTACGGAACCGTAAAAATATTTCAACAACAGAACTGGTGAAGTGTGTATTATGCTGACGCTGCAGACGCTGTGTATTATGTTGTTCAAATACAAGTTCCTTTTGTGGAGACCTATTTTGCATCGTAATAACCCTGAACAAACAAACATACATACATTACAATTTAAATAAAAGCTTTAAAATGTACCTGGATATATAAGAACAGTCGCTATCGGCATACACTCCTCTAGTAGGATTGTAGTCGTTCTTAGCCTTCTGAATCGGATCACACCAGTTCACTCCACCTGGAATAGGGCATTTTACTCTATATGAGAAAAATATTGGTTGTCTGTAAAGTTGGTTAACGGACGATAGTTTAACGTGACAACGTCATAACAAAACATTCATGTTCATATTCACATTCATACAACAAAACATTGATGAAATCGGGGCACGCGTACAATGAGCGTAACGGGACAATAAGCGTAACGGGACACTTTTTCGTGCATGCAGCCGGCGTTCATCAATTTATTAAGCGTTGTGACGTCAAAATATAATTCATGATTCATTCGTTTATTGCGTTCTCTAAATGTTTATAAAAGATCTTATAAATAAATACAGTACATTAGAGACCCTGCCAGTGTCGGGCACGACAATGTTAGAGCAGAGGAAGGCTCATTTTTAAAATCTAATTTAGTACATATTAAAATTTTATTTTCTGCATTATATAAAATTATTATATAAAATAAAAATACATTATTGAGATAGCTTAGGCAAAAAGCAGTCGGAAAACGTTAGTATTAGTTCATAAAACGGCCAACTACATTGAACAAGCCTTGATTGCTCATCTTATAGATTGCCTGACATGGTCTAAGGGTTGTTGTTCTAATTTAAACTTCGGAACTGGGTTTTGTATCTACTTTATTGTAGTTTTAATTCATTATTTTTTTTGCATTTTTGAATACACTGACATATATTTTTCACATGTCAAACTTGGCAATGTGTTTTTATTATACAAAAAACTTATGGTTTAATAACAAAAAAGGATATTACTTGTACAACATTTTAACATTCAATTCAAAGGTTTCAGCTTTTTTAATCTGTTTCATAACACCATTGTAGATATATAAAATGTATGTATTGAATACCTGTAGATCTAAGTAAGTTTATGTACCTGATATATATATCATGCCACCGTCCATGCTTATCATAGGTTTCATATCCATCCAAAGGTTGTTATCTGTAGATCTAAGTAAGTTTATGTACCTGATATATATATCATGCCACCGTCCATGCTTATCATAGGTTTCATATCCATCCAAAGGTTGTCTGGAAGAGATCGCTCTTAGCGATAAGACAGCCCATTGTACATCTAATTTAAGTTATGCCAATTTTGTTTTTTATTTCTTGTTTATATATTGGTGTCAATAAAGAGTTTTTGTATTGTATTGTATTGTATTAAATAGTAGTCGCCATGCCGCCATGTTATTACGTCATACGGCTATGTAACTTACATGTCAACTATCATATCACTGCATTTGTGAACACAGCCAACTGACGTCATGTCCTCAGAGTAATATGGCGTCCATGTTTTCGTCAAATTACGCGAGAAATTTGAAAATGCTAAATTTAAATGCATTTTTATGGCACTTATTATATGTTGAATAAAATTTTGTGAATTTTTTAGTGGTTCATTAGCACTATAGAATCTAACTGAGACACTTTTCAAAAATGGGTGTAAATACCCTATCATATATTATCATTAGCCGATACCAGTCCACAGCTGGACATAGGCCTCTGTAATGTGAGCTATCGCGAATGAATGAACCCACTCCAGACAAAAGCATATTAAGCTTTGTTGGAGGGGTTAACAAGACTATTAGTATTGTGCTAACCAAATTGCTACAAAGCTTTAAAAAGAATTGCCGCTGGCGGTAGTGAACTACGGGTTCTGCGAAATTTCAAATGTCATTTTTAGTTTCGGATTCATCCCAAACTGACATTGAAATATCAATCAAAACATTTGACATTTCATTATAAATTGTATCGCTTGACAGCTGTCAACAGAACCATTTGACTCGGTGGCGCTGGCGCCATCTGGTGACCAAGAAAACCGAAGCCTTGATTGTACGCCACTGAGCACAACCCTCGGCTACTCTTATCCAGCTTTTGATAGCCACCTTGCTAAAATCATCGCTCCACCTACAGTCTGAGTCTGAGAGCGTCCTAAGCTGCGTTTGCCAATTCGTGGTCTCCGCGCAATTAGCAAGCTGAAGTGGCAATGGGCCTGCCACATTAGCCGAAGAATCGGCGACCGCTGGGGTAAACGAGAAGAGACCGCGAAATAATATATAATAAATAACACGTGAATAGGGAATATGCATGAAGCTCAGATTTATTGGAAATATTTTTTTTTCGATTATTTGTTTTCCTGGAGTTATATGTAAAACCTTTTTTTTATTTCATTTGCTTAAAATAATAAATTAAAAATGCAATTGAAGCGAGGGAAATTTAAGTTTTTAAATCAGTTCACCATTGGTCGAATCGAAAGTTGACGTCATTATGCACTACTCCACGTGATAGAAACATTGAGCGCGGGAGGAATATGTTAAGGAAGCGGAAGTACACAAGGGAAGGAATATCTATCGGAAGCAAACGTACAGAAAGAATCACTACTTATCGGAAGCGAAAGCTCTGCCCTCGTATGCTTAAATTTGATAGAGATTGAAATAGACGAACATGACAGAGATGGAGCTATACAACTTGTATAGCTGCGTCCCCGTCATTTAGTACATGCAATAATCAATTGTTAAATTCAAGCATAAGCCTCCAGAAGGTAAGGAATATTCTAAGGAAGCGGAAATATACAAGGTAAGAAACATCCACCGGAAGCCAAAGTACAGAACCGTATGAATGATGAACCGTATGAACTATTTACCGGAAGCGGAAGTGCAGAAGGTAAGGTTCGGCGGCAGCGGCTCCATCATTTCATCATACTCCACGGAGTCAGGTATTGAGGACGCCATCTCATTACTCCACGTGCCTATTTCAAAACCCTGCACACAAAAATAAACTCATAAATTCCACATTTAAACAAAATATGCAAGACTAGCGACTAGCTGTACCCCGCAGCTTTGCCTGCGTTAAAAAGTGACCCTATAGCCTAATTCATAGCACTGGCTATCCCTGTACAAAATATGAGCTCAATCGGTGCAGCCGTTTGACCGTGAAGTCAGGCGGAACAGCGATATAATATACCTACCACCTGTATAAAACCTGACCTTTTGAGTTTTAATAAATATAGTTAAAAAATACTAAAAAACACGCTTTTATATCAAACTAAAAAGTGAAAAATAATTCTTAATAATATATCTGTTGCTTAATATAAGTTGTCGGTTGCTTGATATTCGAATAATATGGCTCAAAGCGCCGCACGCTTTTGTCACAATAATAATATTATTTTTCGTTCATCATTATTTTAAGCTTATATTATTTTTCACTTTTGAGTTTGTGCTGTAAAAAGAGAGTTATTTAATTTTTTGGTAACTATTTTTATTTTTCACATTTAATGTGTATTTTTTTTTTTTTTTATATACTGGATAAGTAAGCGTTTGACCACTACCTCACCTGATGTTAAGTGACGATGCGATCGACGATGTAGCACGCTTACCTAGAAGATACCTGTTCACTCGCGATCAGAAGACCCCCGGGTTATAGTTACTGGGAAACACAGACACCAGCAAGGAATTCCATTCCTTGGCAGCACGTATGATAAATGATGAATCGAAACGTTTATTGTTGTATTGTCAGTTGTCACAAGACATGGATATCAAGCATCACTCGTGGAAACAAAATTCACGTGCCACACCAGTTATGTGCATCAAAACCGTCTGTTACATATAGCGCGAGCGTTATTTATCACGCGGGTTAATCTACCTTATAATTCGCAGAATCACATCGTGCGAAAGAGACATAGCATTAGCAACAACATGTGAGCGACACGTGCCACCGGCTAGAAGAGAGTTTAAGTTAAATTGGATCTTATTATGAACACGTTTAGGCTTAAAATTATCTGAAGTTATTTTTCACTTGCTTCGGTAAATAACGCTGCGTTACAAAAAGTTCAAATGCAAATGAGTCTTATTTTAAATACGGTAAGGTTTTGATTAAATAGGTACTTAAAATTTATAATACCAATGAAATCACATCGTGGCTCGTGAAGTCGCGAGATCGGAAGGATATCACTTCGACTTCACTAACTTGTAATCTGTACTTGTCGCTGCGCGCCGCGCCGTGTCTCACGTGTTCACTGTTTGTTTATTAAAACATACCTTTGGTTCTTGCTTAGCTAATTAGTATCGCGTCAGTCAATTCAATAGCACAATATCAAATCAATTCAATATCACTGCGAGTGCGACATGTAACAGGTGGAAAAATAATGCACCACTGTGACAATAATCATCATTCATCATCATCATTATCAGCCGGTATCAGTCCACTGCTGGACATAGGCCTCCTCCAAGACACGCCACTGAGCCCGGTCTTCGGCTCTTTGTTTCCGACAATAATCGTCACTAACAAATTATAACGGTCATGATTTTTCACGCGTGATATAACAGTGATTAACAAAAATAACTTCACGAAGTGATAGCGAAATAAAAGTAGCTTTAACTTCCATGCCGTATCTTGATAAGTGTACAAAGTTTGAATTAAATTTGTCCGTTTAAAGTGGGTCTAAATCGAGTCCAAAGAAATCGGTTACATACATAAAAGCAAACATACAGGTGAAGCTAATAAAAGCGTGATAGCTAAAAATACTCAATTCCACTCACACTCTCTGTTCCTTCTTTCTCCGCAAGTATGTCGTTGATAGTCTTTTCTACTTCTTCGGTGGTTTCTTCTGCTTTTACTTCTGTTGGGGGCTCCACTTCATCTAATTCTTCTTTTTCTCTACAAATGAATACATTTAGTTATTGCTTTATTTAAAACTAGAAGTGCTCCGCGGCTTCGCCCGCTTTAAAAACTTCTTTTAGTTACTTAAAACTTTTTTTTTGTAAATACGATTCTAGCATTAAATACATAAAATAAGAATTAGCCAAATCGGTTCACCCGTTTTCATGTTATCGCGTGACTATGGCAATTCGAGATTCATATTTATAAAAACCGAAAAATCCAAATTTTCAGACTTTGTTACCTACCCCATTTCAAAAAATCCTACAACACGTACTTTATCTCATCTTGTTTCGCCACACAAAATTTGAATCCCCGTTCCGTATCCGGGAGGAATTTTTAGAAAATCCGTTCTGAGCGGATACCTACTGCATTCTAAATTTCAGCGCAATCCGAAACAATATTTATTTTTAGACTTTGCTACCCCAGTTTATCATTTTAGGGTAGCACTTTGAAAAAGTCTGAAACCCGTATTTACTTATTTAATTACAGAAGTACTTGTGTGAAATGTCGAATAAAATTAATATCCAAACTTTGAACCCCCGCTTCATCCCCTTGAAGAGTGAATTGTGAAAAATTCTTTCTTAGCCTAAGTAGTAGTAGCCTAAGTCAAAATAACCATATGCATGCCAAATTTCAGCGCAATCCGGAACAATATTGAATTTCACACTTTGTTACCCCATTTCACCCTCTTAGGGGTGGAATTTCTAAAAAACCTAAAACACGTGTTTACTTATTTATGTCCTGAAGCACTTGTGTGAAGTTTCGAATAGAAAAGACTATCCAATAATGTTACTCCATAGAAACTTTGTACCCCAATTTCATCCCTTAAGGGGTGAATTTTAGAAAATCCTTTCTTAGCTGATACTTACGTCATGATAACCACCACCTGTATGCCAAATTTCAGCGCAATCCGAAACAATATTGATTTTCAGACTTCGTTACCCCATTTCAGCCTCTTAAGGGTGGAATTTCAAAAAAGCCTGATACACGTATTTACTTATTTTGTACTGAAGCACTTGTGTGAAGTTTCGGATAGAAAAGACTATCTAATCTTGTTTCTCCATACAAACTTTGAACCCCCATTTCATCCCCTTAAGGGGTGAATTTTGAAAAATCCTTTCTTAGTACACCCCTACGTACTAAGACAAATGTACCCTCCAAATTTCAAGTCTCTACGACCAGCGGTTTAGGCTGTGCGTTGTCTGTCAGTCAGTATGTCAGTACAAAGATTCTTATAGTATTAGATATTATGTTTATTTTAGTGTTGTCTACAGTTCTACACTTTATATCTTTCTTGGCTCTCCGGCGAAGGAAAACATCGTTAAGAAACCCCCGCATGGTAGTAAGACACTATCTTGTGTGTTCCGACAGCTGTCCTTGAGAGCCAGTTCCCATTCTAGACCTAGCGTGCTACCTACCTACCATCCTCGACCGCATCATCACTTGCCAACAGAACATATAGTGGTCAAACGCTAGATTGAAAAAAAAAGCTTACTAGCAATGTGGGTTCCACATAACTAGTAGCATAGATGATATTGTTTTTATTCTATGCTAGTAGTCTCCCTCCCTCCAACTAAGCTAAATATGCTTGTGTCGTGAGTGGGTTCACGTCAATAGTGCAATGGGTGGAGATGGAACTCACGACCTCTCGATCGCAAGTCCGACTACTTAGCCATTGGGCTATTGCTGCTTATGGGAAGTAAAATAAATAATAGTTTAAAAAAACACGCTTTTATAGAAAATCCAACTAAAAAATAGAAAATAATTTTTAATAAATTTGAATTAATAATAGTGTAAGAAAAAATGATTTTATTGTAAAAAAAAAGCGTGGGGTGCGTGGTATCAATAGTTCCAAATATTTTATGAACAGATATGACTAGAAGGGTTATTTTGATAATATCCTGAAAAGCACCCCACGCTTTTTTTTACAATAAAATCATTTTTTCTTACACTATTTTTAATTCAAATTTATTAAAATTTATTTTCTATTTTTTAGTTGGATTTTCTATAAAAGCGTATTTTTTTAGTTTTTTTAAAACTATTATTAATTTTTCATTTTTTAGTCGATTTTTTTTTTATTTTTTTTAATATATATATTTTTTATTTATTTATTTATTGTCATCAGTCCTTAATAAGTATGCCAAATTTCGAGTTAATCCGACGTTTTAAAGGGGGTTAAAATCATGTTCAAAGATTCCGTTACATACTAACATACAAACATACAAACATACATACGCCTGAAGCTAATAAAAGCGTATTAAAAATAGATGCTAGCCAACTCAGTAGACGGGAAAATGGTATGTGGATTGGGGTAAAGTCGGTTGTCCTACGCCTCACTTCATTGCCGCTATATATACCCTGAGAAGCATGATTCCATCTATGACTGTATCATCACATAACATCAAGTAACGAAATGTTTCTATGTCGGAAATTGACTATTTATATCCTGTTCACTGAAACCATTCCAATGAGCCCAAACTCGACATCTCTGCTGTAAGTTGGTGAGGAGTTGTGTATTCTGCAGATTGCAGGAGATGTCCCAGCATCAGGTCAATGTTACCATGTTCTTACAATATCATTGAAGTATGAGGATACTGAATTTAGAATTGATCAGACCTATGAAAGTTGATCTCATGGCGTCATTAACTAGAAAAAAGCTCAGTCTAAAAACGGATTTTCATGAATCAAAGCTAAGAATACGATTAAAACACCTATCAAATAAAAAAAACTAAATCAATATCGGTTCATCCATTTAGGCGCTACGATGCCACAGAGAGACACACAGATACGCCACGACACGCCAACCTATAACACCCCTTGTTTTTGCGTCGGGGATTAAACAAGCCTCAGGCGTAACTAGTTAATTTATAAGTCGTAATTTATAATTTCAATATACAGGGAGTAACAGATGTCAGCGGGCGCGGGCGAGAGGAGAAGGGGAGGGTGTGTTTCATACCAGTTTCAGGAACAATAATTTATGATCGTACAAAACGAAATAAACTGGCCAAGTGCAAGTCGGACTCGCACTCATAGGGTTCCGTACCACACTACAGTATTTTATAAGATCGGGCAAAAAAAATAATTATTAAACATTCTATTTCTTATAACGCCATCTAACGTCTAACAAAGGTGTTAGGGATCGACATTTTAATATAACGCCATCTATGGGACGTTTACCTAACTAAGCGTACATAGATGGCGTGAAATGCCGAAAAAAACACGTTTCTTGTATGGGGACCCTCTATTATTTTTAACTTCGTTCTGTTTTTAGTATTTGTTGTTATAGCGGCAACAGAAATACATCATCTGTGAAAATTTCGACTGTCCAACTATCACGGTTCATGAGATACAGCCTGGTGACAGACGGACAGACAGACAGACAGACAGACAGACGGACAGCGGAGTCTTAGTAATAGGGTCCCGTTTTACCCTTTGGGTACGGAACCCTATAAACCAACATTACATACCGCTATAGTCAAAATACAAGCTAGTTATAATAATTTAATCAAAATATACAATTTTTTTAATATGGTTTATCTCCATATCTTCGGAGATAAGTGTCAGATCTCGGTAAAATTTGAATGGCAACAAACGGGAGGCATAATCTTTCAAACAAAAAATAATTTTTCAAATCGGTTGAGATTCGACGGTGTTCTGAGGTAACAAACATTAAAAAAAAATCAATAAAAAAGTTGTCTAATTGAGAACCTCCTCCTTTTTTGTAAAGTCGGTATAAAATAAAATATTCTTGTCGTATATTCTAGTTCAGCTATAACTGGTAAATTTATCGACGCCTTATTTAGGTATTGTGACCTCAAATTTCATTATTTGAGAGTGGTTTTTAGGGTTCCGTAGCCGAATGGCAAAAAACGGAACCCTTATAGATTCGTCATGTCTGTCTGTCTGTCCGTCCGTATGTCACAGCCATTTTATTCCGAAACTGTTAAGACTATAGAATTGAAACTTGGTAAGTAGATGTATTCTTTAAACCGCTTTCCAATTTTTATACAAAAATAAAAAATATAAAAGTTTAAGGGGGGCATCCCATACACGGAACTGAAACAAAAAAAAAATTTCTTCAAACCTATACGTCTATGGATAGGTCTTTAAAAATGACATTGAGGTTTCTAAAATCATTTTTTCTCGAAGTCGATCATTTGAAAGATAGGCGCGTCTAAAGTAGTAAAATGTGTGCCCCCCCCCCCCCCCTAACTCTAACTTTTAAAGTATGAGAGTGAAAAATCTAAAAAAAACTATACGTTGTAGATCTCAAGTTTTAGAGATATGGCGACCGCAAAGATAACTTTGTTTTTCATACAAACACTATGAAAAACAATGTTAATTTTGTAGTTGCGTCAAATCATAGTTATGGAATACTTAACGGTGTTACGGAACCCTACGAGTGCGAGTCCGACTTGCACTTGGCCAGTTTAGTTCACTTACGTGGTCTTATGTAAACGTGCTATTATTGCAGACACAAATCAAGCAAAAACATTTGCTAAGTTTGTTTAAAATTATCGTACGCAAATTTATTTAAATAATTTCCTATTTTCCTGAAACTGGTATGGCCCGCTATCTCGCCCCGAGCCCGCTTGACGTAGACTTTTTATTTACTTCAATTCTTTGTCTTTCAGCTCTCGTTCTTTTTCCTTCTCTTCTTCTTTCTTCTTTTCCGTCTTCTCAGCGTCTGCATTTAACACCTTAAAAAAATAAAAGTGATAAAATGATAGAGTCTGTGTAAAAAGAGAACCCTCGTGGCGTCACGATGAACTAACATTGAAAGGTAAGGAAGGAAGGTATATACCTACCTAGTAGCACACGATAATGATAAGAGTAGGTACCTACCAAGGTATCAAACACGTTTAGTCGTATCGGCAATGACAGAGCGATGTTGTCAACGCAACAAAAACAGTAAATTAGTACCATCAACACGCACGCCCTCAATTTCTACGACGGTTCTTTTTTTGCACAGACCTGATGTGTTGATAATGTGTTTTACAAACCTAACTTTGCGGTTCGATCCATAGAAAATGTATTGCATAAACCGCAAATAGTAAGTTCGTGATAGCAAATTGTCTTTTTTTAAATTATTAAACTACATATTTACGGTTTTCAGATTTATTCCTATATAAGTGCTTCAAGACCTTGCTTTTTGCTAAAGGTAAACGGGAAGTATAGGTTTTGATTTAAGGATTTCATCCAAATGATTAACTACGAAATAGGTATCATAGTGGGCGCCACTAATGCATAATTGGTTAAAATGCAATCCATTACTATCGTCGGATCGAAAGGATCGCACCGTGGCTTAGTTGGTCAGAGCACCTGGACATGTATCCAATGGGGTGTGAGTTCGAATCCCGTCGGTACGATGACATTTTGAATTGTGTGTAACATTGTATAAAAATATGAAACTGTGTAACACTTATGAGAAACATAATATATCATCATCATCATCAGCCGATGTCAGTCCACTGCTGGACGTAGGCCTCTCCTTAGATGCGCAACTGAGCCCGATCTTCGGCTCTTCTTTTCTAGTCAATATATAAGTTTATCAAAGTTACCTCAGAAAGAGACCATCCGAAGTCAAGCGGCGGCCAGGTGGCGCCACTGTTGTCCAACTTCGGTATACCCAGACCTACGTCTAAAGCTACCGCTCGACGGATCTCGTCTGCTATCAGGAGGGCGTTTATTCTGCAATTATAGATATTAAGATAGTTTAAAAACTAAAACAACTGACTTCCATGCCCCGCGAGCCAATTCTCTGGAGATACTTATCAGATCTCGATGAAATTACAATGGGACCACCTCGAAAACGTACCCTACCGACCGATTACAAAAACAATCATTCGAATCCGTTCACAATTGACGGAGTAATCGTGTAACAGACACAAAAAAAAAAGAGTGTGTGTACTTATGTACACGCGTTAGAAGTTATACTTCTGTGGCGTATGGAAAAAAAATAACTAAAATGCAGTAGTGATTAACGATAAATATTAAAATTAATCAAAAAGATTTTATTTAAATAAAAAAGGTTTTATTAACGTTAAAATATGACGTTAAATATGACATATACAACTTGAACATAGTCATGCCACCTAGAACTAACTTCACGGTGTAGAATTTAGGTGTCGGTGTGCGTGCGCATCGTAAAAATTCACTCTCATAATTTTTCTCTATCGCGCCAAAAGAAGTATAACTTCAAAAACTCTCAACGCTTACCACCAGGGCAGATAACGGTCAAACGCTATAAGATGTAAAAAATATATATATTTATATGATAGTGCCAATCTTACCTGTATAGAACACAAGGCAGAGCCACGGTAGCGAACCAAAGCGGAGCTGCGAAAGGATGTACTCTGCAAAGTTCTGGTACTAAGATCTGCTTCTGATCAAGACGGTCACGTTTCGCTCGACGAGTGCGTTCCGACGACACGGGCAGAGCTACGCCCTTGCGGTTCACGTATCTGTGGACAATTAACAACTTATATAACCGTACAAGCCGAGTTTCTCGCGGGAAAGTGAAATTGAGTGTGTTCTCTTTTTATTAACCGACTTCAAAAAAAGGAGGAGGTTTCTCAATTCGACCGTATATATATATATTTTTTTTATGTTTGTTGGCGGATAACTTTTTCGTTTATGAACCGATTTTGACTATTCTTTTTTTGTTCAAAAGGAGATATCCCAAGTGTGGTACCATGGTAATTTTATTGAGGTCTGATAAGTATCTCCAGAGATATTGAGATAAACATCTCAAAATTGGTACTGAAAATGAATAGCGCGGCATTGAAGTCGGTTCTTTTTTAGTTTTTAAACGATATTATATTTTCAACATTTTTCAAAGGAGATTCCCACTTAGGTGTGAACAGGTTCAGTCTGGCACTAATTATATGGGTGTAGAAAGAAAGAAACAAGGCATTTACTGAAGAACAATAAGCCCGACTGCGGATTCTAAATCTTTAATACATTGTCCGCTATATAAGTTTTTTTATATGTTAAAATATGTTTTTTTTTCCTTTCCACGTAAGATCACAATAGTTTTTAGACAAAATAAATTATATTTTTATCACCTTTTCCAACCTTCATGTGATAATCCATAGATTATAAAGAAAATGATTAAGATAGTTTAAAAACTACAACAACCGACTTCAATGCCCCGCGAGTCAATTTCAGTAGCAAGTTTGAGGCGTTTATCGTCATATCTCTGGAGATACTTATCAGATCTCGATGAAATTACAATGGGACTACCTCGGAAACGTACCCTACCGATTAAAAAAATAATCATTGAAATCGGTTAACAATTGACGGAGTAATCGCGTAACATACACAAAAAATATATACAGAAGAATTGAGAACCTCCGTCTTTTTGGAAGTCGGTTGAAAAAAGGGGTGCTGTTGAAAATCAGCGCGCTGCTATAGTAATTTCAGTAGCGTATTGGGCTGAGCATTGGCCCTTTTCATAGTCTGCCAATTTATTACTATATATATTTTGTTTACTGCCTACATATCTCTACGCATGCTCAGAGGTTTGATGTTGGAGGTAAGGTCGGGGTTGTCAACAATTCTGGCAGCTCTACGCTGAATCGCATTGAGTGGCTGAACTTGATACTTGGGTGCTCCGTCCCGAAGGTGCAATACTCCACGTGTGGTCGGACCTGTGCTTTGTAGAGCAAAAGTCTTTGACGTGACGTGAAGTATCGTCCCGCCTTATTGAGCACTCCCAAGTTTTTTGGACGCAAGTTTAGCCTGTGACGCGATATGGTCGCGGAATTGTACTGAGGCAGAAATGTCGACGCCCAGGATATCGATACTCTCTGAGAGTAGTGTCCTGAAACCGAGGAGCTACGACGAATGGAGTTTTTTTCGCGGTGAACGCGCAGACTTGCGTCTTAGTCGGGTTAAACTTTACAAGATTCTGGTCTGCCCAGTTTGACACTAGGTCCAGAGGTGTCTCGACTTCGAAAACAAGTCTGTTCCTACTTTCTTCGACCACAGAACGGGGAAGGTTTGCGCGACCGGAATATTGTGCGTCTCCTGTGCTACCATCCGCATAGCAGTGCATACTACGGATATTTAGCATATCAATAATATGCAGGATGAACAACACAGTGCACAGATCCTTGTGGGACACCAGCGTTAATAGGTTTGCTGTCGGAGCAAGACCATCGACAACAACTTTAATGCTCCGATCAGACAAAAAACTGGCGACCCAAGCGCAAAGCTTTCCCGGCAGGCCGTAGGATAGCAACTTCGAGAGAAGAGCCCTGTGCCAGACCTGTGTGGTTCATTACTTTTTTTTTCTAATTCAAAGCGTTAAATTCTGCTTTTGCTATGTTTACTTGATAATTGGTTATGATTTATGATTTTGACGTGTATATGTGCGTATATTTATACTGCCTACATACTGAATAAATGCTTTGATTCTTTGATTCTTTGACCCGATCAAAAGCCGTAGCGATATCGAGAATTCGAGACTAACGGCTAGTGCTTCCCCTCTACTCTCCACGACTTCAGCCCAGCGGTGAGAAAGGTAAACTAGAAGATCACCAGCTGATCTACCATGGCGAAAGCCATACTGGCGATCGCTGATGCGCTCGTGATCCTCTAAATACCGAAAGAGCTGCGTGTTTATTACGCGATCCATCACCTTACAGAGTAGAGAGGTTATCGCTATCGGCCTGTAGTTGGAAGGGTCCATCCGGTCTCCCTTTTTGGGAATAGGGTGGACGAGGGCTATCCTCCACGAAGACGGCACGCGGTTAGCAGTATAAGAAAGCAGGAAAAGGCGCGTTAAGACGGGAGTCAACTCAGGGGCACAAACTTTTAATACTAAGGCCGGAATGCCATCTGGGCCACTCTATTTTCGCTCATCGAGGGACTTGAGTTCCTTCCGTACCGCTTTCTGCGAAAAGCGAACTTCAGGCATGGAACTCCCACACTGAGGTATGACAGGTGGTGTGACGCCCCCGTCGTCGAGTGTCGAGTTTGCGGCAAAGAGATCACCGACAATATCGGCTTTCTCCTTGGCACTGTATGCCAGAGAGCCATCCTGCCTTCGCAAAGCAGGTAGGGAGATCTGACAGAAATTGCCTTCGGCAGCTTTAGCCAGGGACCAAAAAGCTAGACATCCAGAAGGAAAGCTAGCCAGACGGTCTCCAATCCTGCCGATGTGTTCTGCTCGAGCCTGAGCCATGACCTTCTTGCTGGAACGACAAACCGCATTTAGTGTTTTCTTCAACGCTGATGAATTTGGATTTTGACATGCGTGTGCTTCAGTCCATGCTCGGTGTGCTGGGTGGTTCAGGCGGGAAGCCTTCGCACAAGGTTTGATGGACCATGGACGATTCCGGCCACCTTGACGCACCACAGAGTTTGGAATATAGCATTCCATTCCCTGCCGAATGACGTCGGCAACGGAGTCTGCACAGATGTCAACATCGGTTGAAGAAAAACACAACTGACCCCAGGGATATGACGTCGCGACGAAAATTCGCGTAGCCCATCCCAATCAGCAGATCTATAGTGCCAGACTTAGCGCTTTCCACAGAGAGTGATATAGGTTTGGCACGTTTGGGCTACAAAACGAATGAAGCAGTGGTCTGAAGAGCCGAGGGGAGCCTCGACTGATACCTGGTACTGCTCGGGGTGCGATGTTACCATAAGGTCCAACTGTAGGGTGTGACTACAATATGGTAAAGTTATAAACATGTATACAAAACAATGTGACATTTCGATGTAGCACGTACTATGTGATAATGTTAGTATATAAGATAAGTATCTTTAAGTATTTGGTTCAATATAGAGTTCTCATTATGTAAAGACTATACGTTGTTTCTCTTACCCCCAGTAGTAGACCACACTACAAAGAAGGATCGTGGTTCTCAATATCAGGGATCCTAGTGGGCTGGGGAAGGATAAGGCAAACTCGTGAGCGATACGCCCGGCATGATCGGTAGTTTTAGAACTTACCAAGTTTCAACGGTGTAGTCCTAATAATTAAGGAATAAAGTGGCTGTGACATACGGATGGACGGACAGTTCCGTTTGAGCCATTCGGCTACAGAACCCTAAAAAATAATAAAACTGGCCAAGTGCGAGTCAGCATCGCGTCTCTTATCGCACACTTAGGGAGGGTTCCGTACAATACGAAACATAACAGAGTTTCAACCTCATATATTTGATTAATTGATATTACCAAGAATATTTGGTTTGGTCGCAATCTAGAAAGACGGGGCTCGTTTACTAGCGCCATCTATGTCATTTTGCCGAAACTAATTAGATAGATGGCGTTTAAAAACACGTTTTTTGTATGGGGACCCACTTTAATTTTTAACGTTATTTTGTTTTTAGTATTCGTTGTTCTAGCGGCAACAGAAATACACCATCTGTGAAAATATCAACTGTCTAACTATCACGGTTAATGAGCTATAGCCTGGTGACAGACGGACAGACAGACAGACAGACAGACAGACAGACAGACAGACAGACAGACAGATAGACAGACAGACGGACAGACGGACAGCGGAGTCTTAGTAATAGGGTCCCGTTTTACCCTTTGAGTACGGAACCCTAAAAATGAGACCATAGTACCAGAGTATAGTTACCTAGGCGTGAGCAGGTTCAGTCTGGCACTGGTATGGTCCACATCTAACAACGGCTGGTTGCTCTGAGTCAGCTCCACGTTGTATTTAGCTCGATAGTACGACCGGAAACTGTCGTGGACAGCGGAGGGGAATGCTGAATCAGGTGTTAAGTTCCAACAGATTTCTGCTACTAGGAAGAACTGGAACAAAACAATACAATACAATACAAATACTCAATAATGACACCAATTACAAAAAGATCTTAAAATAGGACTTAACTAACTAAAATAAGGTACAATGGGCGGTATTATCGACAAAAGCGATTTCTTCCAAACAACCTTTGGATGGTCATAACATTATAAAATGAACATTGGACGGTGGTGTTATTTACATGAGGTAATCTAAAAACTCTTAATCAATATTGCTTATAGACTACATAGACGGTTTCATAATACATATGCCACAATATAAACTTACATATACATATTATTAGATAATAGATTAATAGATAATAATAAATCATCAGACAATTTTCGTCCACTGCTGGACATAGGTCTCTCCTATGGCACGCCACTGAGCTCGATCTTTAGCTATTTTGAATTTAGCTATATTGAAGAGTTGTACAACTTAATAAGACCTACAAAAAAGTCCGCAACAGCATATGTCTATCTCTTAAGGTTGACTCGCAGTCACTATTTTAATCTTTAATTTTTTGTTAAAAAATATTACATAACTTCCAGGGCTATTTTCAAGTATATAGTATTAACCTTATCCAAATAATTACGTTAATTAGCTTGGCCACATATTATAGATTAAAATTGTCCTTTACAGAATATAATTCTAATGAAAACTCAAGAAGATATCACGGATTTCACATACACGCATCGCAAAATTAATAAAATATTTGCAGTCAAACCACAGAATAGGTCATAGTTAATACGAAAGTATTATTATAAGTTTAGCTTTTCTGTAGATCCCCACCGATCGCAATCAATTTGAAGTCAATATAGTATAATAATATGATCTATTGTATAAAATAATAATGATTTATATAGATAATATTTTAAACCACCCCGACTGATCTATGTATAATCTTTTCATTAAAAGCATTCCAATGACTCTAAACACGACATTTAAAATCTGAGCTGTAAGTTGGTGAGGATTTGAGTATTCTGTAGTGTCTAGGAGATGTCCCAGCATCAGGTCAATGCTTCCATGTTCTTACAATATCGTTGAAGAAGAAGATTTTCGAATTGATCAGACCTATGAAAGTTGATTAAAGCTCATAGTTTTATAACGATTGAACGAATATTCATGAATCAAAGCTAAGAACACTCTCGATGAAGACATCTATAAAAAAAAACGATCAATAATATAATCAAAATCGGTTCATCCGATTGAGATGCTACAGACAGACACACAGATACACACGTTAAACGTATAATACCCCTACTTTTTGCGTCGGGGAACGCCGTACCTTAAGGTTACGGCGGCAGATGTTGTCCTGGTGGTAACCTACTTTTCAACCGACTTACAAAAAGAAGGAGGTTCTCAATTCGTCTGTGTTTCTTTTTTAACCTACTTCAAAAAAAGGAGGATGTTTCTCAATTCGACCGTATTTTTTTTTTTCTTTCTTTTTTTGTGTGTGTATGTTACGCGATTACTCCGTCAATTGTGAACCGATTCGAATGATTATTTATGTAATCGGTAGGGTACGTTTTCGAGGTGGTCCCATTGTAATTTCATTGAGATGTGATAAGTACCTTCAGAGATATGACGATAAACGTCTCAAACTTGCTACTGAAATTGACTCGCGGGGCATTGAAGTCAGTTGTTTTAGTTTTTAAACTATCTTAATTATTGGTAGATTTAATGATCCCACTACTTCTGTACGAAAACCCATGATTCATGAATGCACATAAAACTTTCATTGGTAGGTATATAGCTAGGATTAGAACCAACGACCCTCGGGTCAGACTCAGGACTATCCTTTATGCCAAAGGGCCGTCCAATATCACTACGTAAGTGTTATAAAACATTGTCCATCACTGCGTCTGTCTGTCTGTCGCAATAATCTCAATAGCGTCTGAACGGATTATCATGCGGTTTTCACCAATAGCCAGAGTGTTTATGAAGAAGGTTTAGGTCTTAGGTGCATAATTAGTTAAGGTTTTGTGTAAATTGGTTGACATATGACGATGATTGTTAAATATGTTAATATTTTATATTGGATGCAACAAACTGATGCAAATTTTGTAGGCATATATGTTCTACCCGTGCGAAGCCGGGGCGGGCTGCTAGTCTTAAATAAGATAATGGTGGTTATAGGACACTATCTAGTGTCCGCCTGGCCAGCTACCACCTTCAGGTTAGAAAATCTGTCGCCAAACATCTAATATGTTCCGGCAGCTATCTTTGAGAGCCAGTTCCTATTCTAGGACCTAGCGTGCTACCATCCTCGACCGCATCATCACTTACCAACAGGTGAGTATGTATGGGGATACCCTTTAAGGGGGGGTATGGGTTTCAGCGTAAAAAAAAAACACTTTTTTTGTGAATTTTTATCTCAAATATTGATTGAGCAATTTTATTCAAACCTTCTATTCATTACTGAGCATAGTTTTGACTGTAATTATGCTCAGTAATGAATAGTAATAATGTAAAAATATTGAACGACTAGCCCGTAACAGAGCTTCCCCCAGAACGCCTTGAAAAAAAAACTATTTGCGGTGTTCACTGCCATTTAAAAACTACTGGACCGATTGATTTCAAACTTTGTACACATTTTCTACATATAAAATACTTCCCCCCTACATTTAGTAAATTTTTTTTTTTACATTAAGGGTGTTTCCCACCCACAAAATGGCGGAAATTTTTGTGGAAAATAACGGTTCACACTTTAGATGACCGCCAAAAATTTTTAAATTAAAAAATAAATAATCAGAGAACTTTGGGGGGTAGATTTGATTATAATTTGACTAAATTTTTATGGTTTTTCATTTTCAGATAATTTCCAGCCAAGTTACAGTGAACACCGCAAATAGTTTTTTTTTTCAAGGCGTTCTGGGGGAAGCTCTGTTACTGGCTAGTCGTTCAATATTTTTACATGAAAAATTTACAGAACATAGTCAAAACTATGCTCAGTAATGTATAGAAGGTTTGAATAAAATTGCTCAATCGATATTTGAGATAAAAAATCACAAAAAAAGTGTTTTTTTTTTACGCTGAAACCCAGACCCCTCCCTTAATTTTCAACTTTTTTATTTTTTGAAATGTTTTCTTTATTTGTGCTGTAAGACCTTGCTTCTTGCCAAATTTCATGATTCTAGGTCAACGGGAAGTATCCTATAGGTTTTCGACCCAAAACTAAACTCAACCAATTTCATTTAAAAGCAAGGTCTTAAGCACAAGTAAAGGAAAAATTCCGAGAAATAAAAAAAAATTGAAAATTAAGGTACATTTTGGTACTGACAAGTTTTCGAGAAAATCAAAAATTTGCTATATCTTTTTATCATGTCGACTCAGGACCTTGATTTTTATACAACTAATAGGGGCTATAGACCTCAGTATCTGGTATAAATTTCAACTTGCTAGGTCCACCCGTTCCTGAGAAAATCGGCGGTAAAACACAGACAGACGGACAAGAAAGTGATCTTATAAGGGTTCCTTTTTTACCTTTTGAGGTACGGAACCCTAAAAATCGCCCCTTAAAGAAACATATTATTTAATATAACTTACTTGCGGCTGATCTCGATTTCTATACCACGGCGTTACAACAGCTTCACTATACTTCTCAACATCAAAGACAAAAGTCTCTCCTTCTTTCAACAGCGGACTGCTCAGTTTCTCACTCTCACCCCCACTCTCCTCCCTGATGAGCTCACTCTCTTCTTCGTCCTGGTACCATAGGAGAGGCTTCTCTACGTCGGACAGTTTCTTCTCTTCTGTATGTTGGTAGATTAGTTCTAGGAATGGCCAGTCTATGTCGATTTTCGTTGTGCCGTCGTCTTTTAGTGCTGTAATGTCGAAACATTGGTTATTTTGAATCGACTTCACAAAAAAGGAGGAGGTTCTGAATTCGTCAGATTTTTTTTATGTATGATCACCGATTACTCGGAGACGCCTGCACCGATATGTAAAATTCTTTTTTGTTTGCCAGGGTATTATACAAGTGTTCCCATTTCATCAAGATATGTTTAGTATCTCCAGGGATATGGAGATAAACATCTCAAAATTGGTACTGAAAGTTAATAGCGCGGCATTTGAAGCCGATTCTGTTCGTTTTTTTAACGTTCTTAAATTATTTTAGTGGTAGTTCTTTTGCTATAATAATTTTCATTTTAAAAAAGATTCCGTTTTTTTATGTTAAAAAAGATATTATAAGCATTGCAGTATTGCAAAAATAAATAGATTTTTTTTTAATATCTTATAGGCTAGCGTTTGACCACAATTTCACCTGGTGGTAATCGATGATGTGGTCGAAAATGGTGAACACGCTAGGCCTAGAATACTCTGACTCTCAAGGGATGTGTGCTGCCGGAACACTGTAAGGTTATGGCGGTAGATCTTCTCCTTGATGCAGTATACTACTTTTTGGTAGCAAGTCAGGCGGTACATTAACATAATACGCTCTTAACGCGTGTGGAAGAACGCCTGGGCTAGAATTTGATCCGGCGATCTCTTGCTTAGAAGTCAAAAGACTATATCTATCCATTAAATCAACGGGGCTCTCGCTAAAAATGTAAGAATTAATAATTTAACTTACTCTTAATAGTAGGTACGATGTAGTAGTTGTTCTTAGAAGATCCTTCGCTTTGCAGCCGCATGCCGCGCCGGCGCACGCGCAGCACCTCCGTGAATACAAATCTCATGAACCTGTTGAATAGGAATTATGCATGTGGTATTTTAATTGAAATAATTTATTTTCGAATCTTTATTGTTCTGGTATTGTATGTTTTTAGGGTTTCGTACCTCAAAAGTTAAAAAAGGAACCCTTATAAGATCACATTCTTATCCGTCTGTCTGTCTGTTTGTCCGTGTGTCATTACCGATCTTCTCAGGAACGGGTGGACCTAGCAAGTTGAAATGTATACCAGATACTGAGGTTTATAGTCCCTATTAGGTGTATAAAAATCAAGGTCCTGAGTCGACACGATAAAAAGATATGGCCAAATTTAGATTTTCGCGAAAACTTGTAAGTGCCAAAATTTACCTTAATTTTTAACTTTTTTGTATTTTTCGGACTTTTACCTTTACTTGTGCTGTAAGACCTTGCTTTTGACCAAAATTGACAATTCTAGGTCAACTGGAAGTACCTATAGGTTTTGGGTCGAAAACTGCCCGTTGATTTAGAATCATGAAATTTGGCAAGAAGCAAGGTCCTGTAAGACCTTGCTTCTTGCCAAATTTCATGATTGACAAATAAAGGAAAAATTCAAAAAAATAAAAAAAGTTGAAAATTAAAGGGTGTCCCCATACATACATAGACTCGCCAATTAACATAGGCATCAGAGTTATATGAACGCTCATACAATTTAGAGGTCTAGCTTAATTGGTACCAACCAACGTTGGTACGGAAGTCTTGGTGGGCGACTTAGCCGTTTTTTTTAAATTTTATATATCTTATAGGCAAGCGTTTGATCACTATCTCAACTGTTGGTAAGTGATAATGTGGTCAAGGATGGTAGCACGCTAGGCCTAGAATGGGAACTGGCTCTCAAAGATAGCTGCCGGAACACATGTTGTTGGATGTTTGACGATAGATTTTCTAACTTGAAGGTGGTAGCTGGCCAGGTGAACACTGGATAGTGTTCTACCACCATGCGGGGGTTTCTTAACGATATTTTTCCTTCACCGGAGGGCCACTGTGAAAAGCGCACATACATTTTTCGATAGAAAAATCTATTGGTGCATAGCGGGGATTGAAATCGGTACCTCTGGCATCAAACCCGACCATTGTCCCACTACACCGCCGTGCCCTCGAAAAAATGCTTTGACTATAGACATCTGATGTGCACGATCTATTAATTTTGATGGCTTTCAAATTTTATTTAAGGGTGTGTGTTAATCAATTTAATTTTTGTGTTCTCTATATTAATACATATTTATTTTTGTGTATAGATCATGCATGTGTCTTAATTTTGTGTTTATTTATTGTGGTGTATGTATGGTAGTGAATGCTGGGTATGGCAGAAGAAGCATGAAAGTAAAATAATTGCTGTAGAAATGAGAAGTTTGAGAAGTATGTTTGGAGTGACTCTGATGGATAAGGTGGAGAACAGCGTGATAAGGGAATGTTGTGGTGTGGTAGAAGATGTGGTGACAAAGATAGAGAAAGGGATGCTTAGATGGTTTGGACATCTAGAGAGGATGGATGAAGAAAGACTGACGAAACAGATTAATGAGACGAGTGTGAATGGGGCAGCCGGTAGAGGCCGACTACAATACAATACAGATCGGAGACGTTTTAAAGAAAGGCCAAGTCTAAAGTACCTATAACAAGCGAGCATGTATGAAGGCGCTCATGAAAGTGGAAGAAGCGAAAAAGGTATGTCAGGATCGTAGCATGTGGAAAGAATTAGTCTACCTACCCCAACGGGAAAAAGACGTGATTTTATGTATGTATTGTGAAATTAATTCTATTGTTTCTATATCAGTCTATATAGTAAATCCATAGTTGTAACACAACTTACCGTCTCACTAGACGTCCGCGTCTGGGGGACACTCTGACGTCAGCGTCGGGAACATATTCTACAGAGACGCGGACTTCTCCTGAACGTGTGTACACCGGGAACGACGGGATTTGGAGGCTGTTCACAAATAATGCATCTTTTATTATCTTCTTAACTGACTTCACAAATAAGGAGGAGGTTCTCAATTCGTCTTATGTATGTTCACCGATTGATCGAAGATGCCTGAACCGATTTGGAATTATTTTTTTTTGTGTCAAAGGGTACTTTTCCCATGTGGTCCTATTTAAATTTTAACGAAATCGGCCGTACCGTTTTTAATTTATCAACATTTGTATTACGACGCATTTACTTATCTCGACGACTTACTACTAACTACTGGCACAGATTATATAATAGTTACTACGTCTACTGGCTACTTTGACTAGCGCGACGTTTGAAGTCGGTACTTTTAGTTTTTTAAAGGATCTTAAATTATATTATCATCTTAACTTAATTCACAAAAAAGGAGGAGGTTCTCAATTCATCGGGAACTTTTTTTTCGCCGAGTACTCGGAAGACGCGTGAATGGATTTGGATTTTCGAGAAAATTGGATTGGGAAAAGAAGAATTTTCTTATTTTGTTAGAAAGGGTATATACTTCCCATGTGGTCCCATTTAAATTTCATCGAGATATGTTCAGTATATCCAGAGATATGGAGATAAACACCTCAAAGTTGGTAGTTAAATTGTCTAGCGCGGCATTTGAAGTCGGTATTTTGTTTTAACTATTTTAAATTAATAACTGCTGTCTTATTATGTACCGGTTAAATTATATAACCGTCATTCTATTCTATTCTACTGTTATTTTATAAGGTTCCGTACTAAAATAATAATGATTTATTTCACTAAAAGTACTATAAGTAAAAAAAGAATTCACTAAAAGTACTAAAAGTACTAAAAGGATACTGAAATATGTTCTCATATTCCTACGGGGTGCTTGTTGGGATGTTGTCTTCAGTAAAGAAACATGTTATCGATTCAACCGTCGTCTATTGACTTATCTTAATTTATACATTCTTTATTAATATTCTTTGGTATACTCAGTAGCCTGAGGTTCACTTGACTGAGACTCAATTGGTAGACTTGGTCCAACGTTCTTTGACAGACCCACTTAATTGGTAGCCTAAGGCTCGCTTGACTGAGACTCACTTAATTGGTAGACTGCGTCTAACCTTTCTTGATAGACTCACTTAATTTGTAGCTAGAAGCTCACTTGACTGAGACTCACTTAATTGGTAGACTGCGTCTAACCTTTCTTGATAGACTCACTTAATTTGTAGCTAGAAGCTCACTTGACTGAGACTCACTTAATTGGTAGACTGCGTCTAACCTTTCTTGATAGACTCACTTAATTTGTAGCTAGAAGCTCACTTGACTGAGACTCACTTAATTGGTAGACTGCGTCTAACCTTTCTTGATAGACTCACTTAATTTGTAGCTAGAAGCTCACTTGACTGAGACTCACTTAATTGGTAGACTGCGTCTAACCTTCCTTGATAGACTCACTTAATTGGTAGCCTGTTGCTCACTTAACTGAGACTCACTTAATTGGTAGACTGCGTCTAAACCTTCCTTGATAGACTCACTTAATTCGTAGTTTGTGGCTCACTTGACTGAGACTCACTTATTTAATAGACTCACTTAATTGGTAGCCTGAGGCTCGCTTGATTCAGACAAACTTCTTTTTGAGACTCACTCTTTTTGGTAGACTAATGAAACTGTAAAGGTCAATTAATAGGTAAATAAACTTACTTGGTGGAGTCAGTCCTGGCCATAAGAATGCCGAGCGCCTGGGAGGCGTGTTGCGGAGCGTGTAATCTTCTACCTCTAGTGTTGTAACGTTCTGGTAGCCCGCACCATAGAGATGACACTATGGCATATAGCATGTTTCTTTTACTCTCTGTAAAGAATAAATATACTACATTTTATATTGCAGATAAAATAACTTGGCTATTATTTTGGGTGAAGAAAAATACCTATTTTATATCTGATAGGCTAGTGTTTGACCACTATCTCGCCTGGTGCTAAACGATGATGTGACAGAAGATGGTGAAGACGCTAGGGCTAGAATACTCTGACTCTCAAGGATTGTGTGCTTCTGGAACACCGTTAAGACTGTGGCGGCAGATATTTTCTCTTTGATGGTGGTAAGCTACTTTTTTGGTAGCAAGTCAGGCGGAACATCGATGTAATGCTGCCTGTCCGCCTGGAAGCGGTACCACGGCTTTGTCAGATATTCAATAGTTGAATTATTAATGTTTCTAAGTTTATAATGTACCAGTTATCTTTAAACTAGTTCCAAGGGCTGATTAATCAATAGAATTGACGATTTTCATTCAACTATCTACTATAGTGCTACAATCCTCGACCGCAAGCATCACCACTTACCAACAGGTGAGATAGTGGTCAAACGCTAGCCTATTTGATATTAAAAACTTTTTTTTAAATCATATACGTTACGTAAGTACGTTTGACCACTATTTCACCTGTGGGTAAGTGACGATGCGGTCGAGGATAGACCTAGAATGGAAAATTTATTATAACAAAGAAAAGATTGTTGATACATTACTATGAGTGCTATAAATTAGATTACTTACCAGTCTTTTTATCGCGTTTCTCATCATCTTTTGATGTTTCTTTGTCACTCTTTTTCTTTTCAGTTTCTCCTTTCACGACGACACAATTATTAGTTTCTGTTTTAAGCTTAACGTCAGCATCATTATTTTCAGTTTGAGCTAAATCTTGAGCATTGTCTGTCATTTCATTTTGTGCTTTAACATCAAATTTTTCTATATTCTCAGTCAAATTCGATTGTATACTGTTTTCATTTTCTATCTGTATAACAGCATCATTTTTATCACTTAGTATTTCAGTTATAAAGTCTTTCATTTCCTTATTTTTAGCTAATATTACGTCACTGCTTTCAGCATTTTGATTAGCTTTTTGGTTGACATCTTTATTGTCATTTGTTGTTTTCGTGACGTCGTTTTTATTTGCGACATCACCTATCTCATTATGTGTGTTTTTTGGCGCATCATTGGTAGAGTCTACATCAAATTTCTCGGTTAATTCAGTTGCTTCTTGTAAGGTATCTATTCCGTCAGTTGTTATTTGAGAGGCATCTTTTAATGTCGCAGCGTCAGTTATTTCACGTTGTGCGTGTTTAGTGTTAATGATGTGTTTTGGAGGGTCTATCTCGGTATCACTGGTATCTACTACCGGCTGACAGTCTGTGAATGCTGCCGCTGTCTGTGACAAAACAAATACTTAACAAGATACCAAGTATCAAATAACTAAACTTCGATATTATTTTTTTTATCTCTGATATGCTAGCATTTGATCACAAACTCCACTGACCATCTTGCCTGAGTTGCTACCAAAGAGTAGCTTACCTAGTGGTAAGCTACTCTTTGGTAAAAAAAAAAGGTAAAAATCTGCCGCCATAACCTTACGGTGTTCCGGCAGCACACAGCCCTTGAGAGTCCGAATATTCTAGGCCTAACGTGTTCACCATTTTCAACCACATTAGCACTTACCACCAGGCTAGATAGTGGGTCAAACGCTAACTTATCAGATATTTTTTTTAA